>JAIUSX010000117.1:12773000-14159501 GCA_026573805.1 Hesperophylax magnus | reverse complement strand
GACCCACCTGACAGTTCCTCTGTTCCATGTATTGTTTCTATGTCCCACCGGACAGTTCCTCTGTCCCACCGGACAGTTCCTCTGTCCCACCGGACAGTTCCTCTCTCCCACCGGACAGTTCCTCTGTCTCACTGGACAGTTCCTCTGTCCCACCGGACAGTTTCTCTGACCCAACGGACAGTTCCTCTGTCCCACCGGACAGTTCCTTTGACCCACCTGACAGTTCCTATGTTCTATGTACAGTTCCTCTGTCCTATCGGACAGTTCCTCAGTCCCACCGAACAGTTCCTCTGCACCACCGGACAGTTCCTCTGTCCCGCCGAACAGTTCCTCTGTTCCATGAACAGTTTCTCTGTCTGATCAGACAGTTCCTCTGTCCCACCGGACAGTTCTTCTGTTCTATGTACAGTTCCTCTGTCCCATCGGACAGTTCCTCAGTCCCACCGAACAGTTCCTCTGTCCCATCGGATAGTTCCTCAGTCCCACCAAACAAATCATCTGCACCACGGGACAGTTCCTCTGTCCCCCGGACAGTTCCTCTTTTCCATGAACAGTTCCTCTGTCTGATCGGACAGTTCCTATGTCCCACCGGACAGTTCCTCTGTCCAACCGGATAGTTCCTCTGTCCCACCGGACAGTTCCTCTGTCCCACCGAACAGTTCCTCTGTTCCATGTATAGATCTTCTGTCCCACCGGACAGTTCCTCTGTCCCACCGGACAGTTTATCTGTCCCACCGGACAGTTCCTTTGTCGCAGCGGACAGTTCCTCTGTCCCGCCGGACAGTTTATCTGTCCCACCGGACAGTTCCTCTGTCCCACCGGAATGTTCCTCTGTCCCACCGGACAGTTCGTCTGACCCACCGGACAGTTCCTCTATACCATATTTAGTTCTTCTGTCCCACCGGACAGTTCCTCTGTCCCACCGGACAGTTTCTCTGACCCAACGGACAGTTCCTCTGTCCAACCGGACA
Source organism: Hesperophylax magnus (assembly GCA_026573805.1). NCBI lineage: Eukaryota > Metazoa > Arthropoda > Insecta > Trichoptera > Limnephilidae > Hesperophylax > Hesperophylax magnus. Next base: position 14,158,530 of record JAIUSX010000117.1, on the reverse strand, counting down.
GTTCCTTTGACCCACCTGACAGTTCCACTGTTCCATGTATTGTTCCTATGTCTCACCGGACAGTTCCTCTGTCCAACCGGACATTTCCTTTGACTCACCTGACAGTTCCTCTGTTCTATGTACAGTTCCTCTGTCTTATCGGAAAGTTCCTCAGTCCCACCGAACAGTTCCTCTGCACCACCGGACAGTTCCTCTGTCCCACCGGACAGTTCCTCTGTCCCATCGGACAGTTCCTGAGTCCCACCGAACAGTTCCTCTGTCCCATCGGATAGTTCCTCAGTCTCACCAAACAGTTCCTCTGCACCACCGGACAGTTCCTCTGTCCCGCCGGACAGTTCCTCTGTTCCATGAACAGTTCTTCTTTCTGATCGGACAGTTCCTCTGTCCCACCGGACAGTTACTCTGCCCCACCGGAAGGTTCCTCCGACCCACCTGACAGTTCCTCTGTTCCATGTATTGTTCCTATGTCCCACCGGACAGTTCCTCTGTCACACCGGACAGTTCCTCTGTCCCACCGGACAGTTCCTCTGTCCCACCGGACAGTTCTTCAGTCGCACCGGACAGTTTCTCTGTCCCGCCGGACTGTTAATCTGTCCCACCGGACAGTTCCTCTGTCCCACCGGACAGTTCGTCTGTTCCACCGGACAGTTCCTATATCCTACCGGACAGTTCCTCTGTTCCATGTTCAGTTCCTCTGTCCCGCCGGACAGTTCCTCTGATCCACCTGACACTTCCTCTGTTCCATGTACTGTTCCTCGGTCCCAACGGACAGTTCCTCTGTTCCATGAACAGTTCCTCTGTCTGATCGGACAGTTCCTCTGTCCCACCGGACAGTTCTTTTGTCCCACCGGAAGGTTCCTCCGACCCACCTGACAGTTCCTCTGTTCCATGTATTTTTCCTATGTCCCACCGGACAGTTCCTCTGTCCCACTGGACAGTTTGTCTGTTCCACCGGACAGTTCCTATATCCCACCAGACAGTTCCTCTGTTCCATGTTCAGTTCCTCTGTCCCACCGGACAGTTCATCTGTCCCACCGGACAGTTCCTCTGTCCCACCGGACAGTTCCTCTGTTCCATGTATAGATCTTCTGTCCCACCGGACAGTTCCTCTGTCCCACCGGACAGTTCCAATGTCCCCCGGACAGTTCCTCTGTTCCATGAACAGTTCCTCTGTCTGATCGGACAGTTCCCCTGTCCCACCGGACAGTTCCTCTGTCCCACCGAAAGGTTCCTCCGACCCACCTGACAGTTCCTATGTCCCACCGGACAGTTCCTCTGTCCAACCGGACAGTTCCTCTGTCCCACCGGACAGTTCCTCTGTCCCACCGGACAGTTCCTCTCTCCCACCGGACAGTTCCTCTCTCCCACCGGACAGTTCCTCTGTCTCACTGGACAGTTCCTCTGTCCCACCGGACAGTTTCTCTGACCCAACGGACAGTTCCTCTGTCCCACCGGACAGTTCCTTTGACCCACCTGACAGTTCCTATGTTCTATGTACAGTTCCTCTGTCCCATCGGACAGTTCCTCAGTCCCACCGAACAGTTCCTCTGCACCACCGGACAGTTCCTCTATCCCGCCGGACAGTTCCTCTGTTCCATGAACAGTTCCTCTGTCTGATCAGACAGTTCCTCTGTCCCACCGGATAGTTCCTCTGTTCTATGTACAGTTCCTCTGTCCCATCGGACAGTTCCTCAGTCCCACCGAACAGTTTCTCTGTCCCATCGGATAGTTCCTCAGTCCCACCAAACAGTTCCTCTGCACCACCGGACAGTTCCTCTGTCCCCCGGACAGTTCCTCTGTTCCATGAACAGTTCCTCTGTCTGATCGGACAGTTCCCCTGTCCCACCGGACAGTTCCTCTGTCCCACCGAAAGGTTCCTCCGACCCACCTGACAGTTCCTATGTCCCACCGGACAGTTCCTCTGTCCAAACGGACAGTTCCTCTGTCCCACCGGACAGTTCCTCTGCCCCACCGGAAGGTTCCTCCGACCCACCTGACAGTTCCTCTGTTCCATGTATTGTTTCTATGTCCCACCGGACAGTTCCTCTGTCCCACCGGACAGTTCCTCTCTCCCACCGGACAGTTCCTCTCTCCCACCGGCCAGTTCCTCTGTCTCACTGGACAGTTCCTCTGTCCCACCGGACAGTTTCTCTGACCCAACGGACAGTTCCTCTGTCCCACCGGACAGTTCCTTTGACCCACCTGACAGTTCCTATGTTCTATGTACAGTTCCTCTGTCCCATCGGACAGTTCCTCAGTCCCACCGAACAGTTCCTCTGCACCACCGGACAGTTCCTCTGTCCCGCCGGACAGTTCCTCTGTTCCATGAACAGTTCCTCTGTCTGATCAGACAGTTCCTCTGTCCCACCGGATAGTTCCTCTGTTCTATGTACAGTTCCTCTGTCCCATCGGACAGTTCCTCAGTCCCACCGAACAGTTTCTCTGTCCCATCGGATAGTTCCTCAGTCCCACCAAACAGTTCCTCTGCACCACCGGACAGTTCCTCTGTCCCCCGGACAGTTCCTCTGTTCCATGAACAGTTCCTCTGTCTGATCGGACAGTTCCCCTGTCCCACCGGACAGTTCCTCTTTCCCACCGAAAGGTTCCTCCGACCCACCTGACAGTTCCTATGTCCCACCGGACAGTTCCTCTGTCCAAACGGACAGTTCCTCTGTCCCACCGGACAGTTCCTCTGTCCCATCGGACAGTTCCTCAGTCCCACCGAACAGTTCCTCTGCACCACCGGACAGTTCCTCTGTCCCGCCGGACAGTTCCTCTGTTCCATGAACAGTTCCTCTGTCTGATCAGACAGTTCCTCTGTCCCACCGGATAGTTCCTCTGTTCTATGTACAGTTCCTCTGTCCCATCGGACAGTTCCTCAGTCCCACCGAACAGTTTCTCTGTCCCATCGGATAGTTCCTCAGTCCCACCAAACAGTTCCTCTGCACCACCGGACAGTTCCTCTGTCCCCCGGACAGTTCCTCTGTTCCATGAACAGTTCCTCTGTCTGATCGGACAGTTCCCCTGTCCCACCGGACAGTTCCTCTTTCCCACCGAAAGGTTCCTCCGACCCACCTGACAGTTCCTATGTCCCACCGGACAGTTCCTCTGTCCAAACGGACAGTTCCTCAGTCCCACCGAACAGTTCCTCTGTCCCACCGGACAGTTCCTCTCTCCCACCGGCCAGTTCCTCTGTCTCACTGGACAGTTCCTCTGTCCCACCGGACAGTTTCTCTGACCCAACGGACAGTTCCTCTGTCCCACCGGACAGTTCCTTTGACCCACCTGACAGTTCCTATGTTCTATGTACAGTTCCTCTGTCCTATCGGACAGTTCCTCAGTCCCACCGAACAGTTCCTCTGCACCACCGGACAGTTCCTCTGTCCCGCCGAACAGTTCCTCTGTTCCATGAACAGTTTCTCTGTCTGATCAGACAGTTCCTCTGTCCCACCGGACAGTTCTTCTGTTCTATGTACAGTTCCTCTGTCCCATCGGACAGTTCCTCAGTCCCACCGAACAGTTCCTCTGTCCCATCGGATAGTTCCTCAGTCCCACCAAACAAATCATCTGCACCACGGGACAGTTCCTCTGTCCCCCGGACAGTTCCTCTTTTCCATGAACAGTTCCTCTGTCTGATCGGACAGTTCCTATGTCCCACCGGACAGTTCCTCTGTCCAACCGGATAGTTCCTCTGTCCCACCGGACAGTTCCTCTGTCCCACCGAACAGTTCCTCTGTTCCATGTATAGATCTTCTGTCCCACCGGACAGTTCCTCTGTCCCACCGGACAGTTTATCTGTCCCACCGGACAGTTCCTTTGTCGCAGCGGACAGTTCCTCTGTCCCGCCGGACAGTTTATCTGTCCCACCGGACAGTTCCTCTGTCCCACCGGAATGTTCCTCTGTCCCACCGGACAGTTCGTCTGACCCACCGGACAGTTCCTCTATACCATATTTAGTTCTTCTGTCCCACCGGACAGTTCCTCTGTCCCACCGGACAGTTTCTCTGACCCAACGGACAGTTCCTCTGTCCAACCGGACAGTTCCTTTGACCCACCTGACAGTTCCACTGTTCCATGTATTGTTCCTATGTCTCACCGGACAGTTCCTCTGTCCAACCGGACATTTCCTTTGACTCACCTGACAGTTCCTCTGTTCTATGTACAGTTCCTCTGTCTTATCGGAAAGTTCCTCAGTCCCACCGAACAGTTCCTCTGCACCACCGGACAGTTCCTCTGTCCCACCGGACAGTTCCTCTGTCCCATCGGACAGTTCCTGAGTCCCACCGAACAGTTCCTCTGTCCCATCGGATAGTTCCTCAGTCTCACCAAACAGTTCCTCTGCACCACCGGACAGTTCCTCTGTCCCGCCGGACAGTTCCTCTGTTCCATGAACAGTTCTTCTTTCTGATCGGACAGTTCCTCTGTCCCACCGGACAGTTACTCTGCCCCACCGGAAGGTTCCTCCGACCCACCTGACAGTTCCTCTGTTCCATGTATTGTTCCTATGTCCCACCGGACAGTTCCTCTGTCACACCGGACAGTTCCTCTGTCCCACCGGACAGTTCCTCTGTCCCACCGGACAGTTCTTCAGTCGCACCGGACAGTTTCTCTGTCCCGCCGGACTGTTAATCTGTCCCACCGGACAGTTCCTCTGTCCCACCGGACAGTTCGTCTGTTCCACCGGACAGTTCCTATATCCTACCGGACAGTTCCTCTGTTCCATGTTCAGTTCCTCTGTCCCGCCGGACAGTTCCTCTGATCCACCTGACACTTCCTCTGTTCCATGTACTGTTCCTCGGTCCCAACGGACAGTTCCTCTGTTCCATGAACAGTTCCTCTGTCTGATCGGACAGTTCCTCTGTCCCACCGGACAGTTCTTTTGTCCCACCGGAAGGTTCCTCCGACCCACCTGACAGTTCCTCTGTTCCATGTATTTTTCCTATGTCCCACCGGACAGTTCCTCTGTCCCACTGGACAGTTTGTCTGTTCCACCGGACAGTTCCTATATCCCACCGGACAGTTCCTCTGTTCCATGTTCAGTTCCTCTGTCCCACCGGACAGTTCATCTGTCCCACCGGACAGTTCCTCTGTCCCACCGGACAGTTCCTCTGTTCCATGTATAGATCTTCTGTCCCACCGGACAGTTCCTCTGTCCCACCGGACAGTTCCAATGTCCCCCGGACAGTTCCTCTGTTCCATGAACAGTTCCTCTGTCTGATCGGACAGTTCCCCTGTCCCACCGGACAGTTCCTCTGTCCCACCGAAAGGTTCCTCCGACCCACCTGACAGTTCCTATGTCCCACCGGACAGTTCCTCTGTCCAACCGGACAGTTCCTCTGTCCCACCGGACAGTTCCTCTGTCCCACCGGACAGTTCCTCTCTCCCACCGGACAGTTCCTCTCTCCCACCGGACAGTTCCTCTGTCTCACTGGACAGTTCCTCTGTCCCACCGGACAGTTTCTCTGACCCAACGGACAGTTCCTCTGTCCCACCGGACAGTTCCTTTGACCCACCTGACAGTTCCTATGTTCTATGTACAGTTCCTCTGTCCCATCGGACAGTTCCTCAGTCCCACCGAACAGTTCCTCTGCACCACCGGACAGTTCCTCTATCCCGCCGGACAGTTCCTCTGTTCCATGAACAGTTCCTCTGTCTGATCAGACAGTTCCTCTGTCCCACCGGATAGTTCCTCTGTTCTATGTACAGTTCCTCTGTCCCATCGGACAGTTCCTCAGTCCCACCGAACAGTTTCTCTGTCCCATCGGATAGTTCCTCAGTCCCACCAAACAGTTCCTCTGCACCACCGGACAGTTCCTCTGTCCCCCGGACAGTTCCTCTGTTCCATGAACAGTTCCTCTGTCTGATCGGACAGTTCCCCTGTCCCACCGGACAGTTCCTCTGTCCCACCGAAAGGTTCCTCCGACCCACCTGACAGTTCCTATGTCCCACCGGACAGTTCCTCTGTCCAAACGGACAGTTCCTCTGTCCCACCGGACAGTTCCTCTGCCCCACCGGAAGGTTCCTCCGACCCACCTGACAGTTCCTCTGTTCCATGTATTGTTTCTATGTCCCACCGGACAGTTCCTCTGTCCCACCGGACAGTTCCTCTCTCCCACCGGACAGTTCCTCTCTCCCACCGGCCAGTTCCTCTGTCTCACTGGACAGTTCCTCTGTCCCACCGGACAGTTTCTCTGACCCAACGGACAGTTCCTCTGTCCCACCGGACAGTTCCTTTGACCCACCTGACAGTTCCTATGTTCTATGTACAGTTCCTCTGTCCCATCGGACAGTTCCTCAGTCCCACCGAACAGTTCCTCTGCACCACCGGACAGTTCCTCTGTCCCGCCGGACAGTTCCTCTGTTCCATGAACAGTTCCTCTGTCTGATCAGACAGTTCCTCTGTCCCACCGGATAGTTCCTCTGTTCTATGTACAGTTCCTCTGTCCCATCGGACAGTTCCTCAGTCCCACCGAACAGTTTCTCTGTCCCATCGGATAGTTCCTCAGTCCCACCAAACAGTTCCTCTGCACCACCGGACAGTTCCTCTGTCCCCCGGACAGTTCCTCTGTTCCATGAACAGTTCCTCTGTCTGATCGGACAGTTCCCCTGTCCCACCGGACAGTTCCTCTTTCCCACCGAAAGGTTCCTCCGACCCACCTGACAGTTCCTATGTCCCACCGGACAGTTCCTCTGTCCAAACGGACAGTTCCTCTGTCCCACCGGACAGTTCCTCTGTCCCATCGGACAGTTCCTCAGTCCCACCGAACAGTTCCTCTGCACCACCGGACAGTTCCTCTGTCCCGCCGGACAGTTCCTCTGTTCCATGAACAGTTCCTCTGTCTGATCAGACAGTTCCTCTGTCCCACCGGATAGTTCCTCTGTTCTATGTACAGTTCCTCTGTCCCATCGGACAGTTCCTCAGTCCCACCGAACAGTTTCTCTGTCCCATCGGATAGTTCCTCAGTCCCACCAAACAGTTCCTCTGCACCACCGGACAGTTCCTCTGTCCCCCGGACAGTTCCTCTGTTCCATGAACAGTTCCTCTGTCTGATCGGACAGTTCCCCTGTCCCACCGGACAGTTCCTCTTTCCCACCGAAAGGTTCCTCCGACCCACCTGACAGTTCCTATGTCCCACCGGACAGTTCCTCTGTCCAAACGGACAGTTCCTCTGTCCCACCGGACAGTTCCTCTGCCCCACCGGAAGGTTCCTCCGACCCACCTGACAGTTCCTCTGTTCCATGTATTGTTTCTATGTCCCACCGGACAGTTCCTCTGTCCCACCGGACAGTTCCTCTGTCCCACCGGACAGTTCCTCTCTCCCACCGGACAGTTCCTCTGTCTCACTGGACAGTTCCTCCTTCCCACCGGACAGTTTCTCTGACCCAACGGACAGTTCCTCTGTCCCACCGGACAGTTCTTTTGTCCCACCGGAAGGTTCCTCCGACCCACCTGACAGTTCCTCTGTTCCATGTATTTTTCCTATGTCCCACCGGACAGTTCCTCTGTCCCACCGGACAGTTTGTCTGTTCCACCGGACAGTTCCTATATCCCACCGGACAGTTCCTCTGTTCCATGTTCAGTTCCTCTGTCCCACCGGACAGTTCATCTGTCCCACCGGACAGTTCCTCTGTCCCACCGGACAGTTCCTCTGTTCCATGTATAGATCTTCTGTCCCACCGGACAGTTCCTCTGTCCCACCGGACAGTTCCTCTGTCCCCCGGACAGTTCCTCTGTTCCATGAACAGTTCCTCTGTCTGATCGGACAGTTCCCCTGTCCCACCGGACAGTTCCTCTGTCCCACCGAAAGGTTCCTCCGACCCACCTGACAGTTCCTATGTCCCACCGGACAGTTCCTCTGTCCAACCGGACAGTTCCTCTGTTCCACCGGACAGTTCCTCTGTCCCACCGGACAGTTCCTCTGTCCCACCGGACAGTTCCTCTCTCCCACCGGACAGTTCCTCTCTCCCACCGGACAGTTCCTCTGTCTCACTGGACAGTTCCTCTGTCCCACCGGACAGTTTCTCTGACCCAACGGACAGTTCCTCTGTCCCACCGGACAGTTCCTTTGACCCACCTGACAGTTCCTATGTTCTATGTACAGTTCCTCTGTCCCATCGGACAGTTCCTCAGTCCCACCGAACAGTTCCTCTGCACCACCGGACAGTTCCTCTGTCCCGCCGGACAGTTCCTCTGTTCCATGAACAGTTCCTCTGTCTGATCAGACAGTTCCTCTGTCCCACCGGATAGTTCCTCTGTTCTATGTACAGTTCCTCTGTCCCATCGGACAGTTCCTCAGTCCCACCGAACAGTTTCTCTGTCCCATCGGATAGTTCCTCAGTCCCACCAAACAGTTCCTCTGCACCACCGGACAGTTCCTCTGTCCCCCGGACAGTTCCTCTGTTCCATGAACAGTTCCTCTGTCTGATCGGACAGTTCCCCTGTCCCACCGGACAGTTCCTCTGTCCCACCGAAAGGTTCCTCCGACCCACCTGACAGTTCCTATGTCCCACCGGACAGTTCCTCTGTCCAAACGGACAGTTCCTCTGTCCCACCGGACAGTTCCTCTGCCCCACCGGAAGGTTCCTCCGACCCACCTGACAGTTCCTCTGTTCCATGTATTGTTTCTATGTCCCACCGGACAGTTCCTCTGTCCCACCGGACAGTTCCTCTCTCCCACCGGACAGTTCCTCTCTCCCACCGGCCAGTTCCTCTGTCTCACTGGACAGTTCCTCTGTCCCACCGGACAGTTTCTCTGACCCAACGGACAGTTCCTCTGTCCCACCGGACAGTTCCTTTGACCCACCTGACAGTTCCTATGTTCTATGTACAGTTCCTCTGTCCCATCGGACAGTTCCTCAGTCCCACCGAACAGTTCCTCTGCACCACCGGACAGTTCCTCTGTCCCGCCGGACAGTTCCTCTGTTCCATGAACAGTTCCTCTGTCTGATCAGACAGTTCCTCTGTCCCACCGGATAGTTCCTCTGTTCTATGTACAGTTCCTCTGTCCCATCGGACAGTTCCTCAGTCCCACCGAACAGTTTCTCTGTCCCATCGGATAGTTCCTCAGTCCCACCAAACAGTTCCTCTGCACCACCGGACAGTTCCTCTGTCCCCCGGACAGTTCCTCTGTTCCATGAACAGTTCCTCTGTCTGATCGGACAGTTCCCCTGTCCCACCGGACAGTTCCTCTTTCCCACCGAAAGGTTCCTCCGACCCACCTGACAGTTCCTATGTCCCACCGGACAGTTCCTCTGTCCAAACGGACAGTTCCTCTGTCCCACCGGACAGTTCCTCTGTCCCATCGGACAGTTCCTCAGTCCCACCGAACAGTTCCTCTGCACCACCGGACAGTTCCTCTGTCCCGCCGGACAGTTCCTCTGTTCCATGAACAGTTCCTCTGTCTGATCAGACAGTTCCTCTGTCCCACCGGATAGTTCCTCTGTTCTATGTACAGTTCCTCTGTCCCATCGGACAGTTCCTCAGTCCCACCGAACAGTTTCTCTGTCCCATCGGATAGTTCCTCAGTCCCACCAAACAGTTCCTCTGCACCACCGGACAGTTCCTCTGTCCCCCGGACAGTTCCTCTGTTCCATGAACAGTTCCTCTGTCTGATCGGACAGTTCCCCTGTCCCACCGGACAGTTCCTCTTTCCCACCGAAAGGTTCCTCCGACCCACCTGACAGTTCCTATGTCCCACCGGACAGTTCCTCTGTCCAAACGGACAGTTCCTCTGTCCCACCGGACAGTTCCTCTGCCCCACCGGAAGGTTCCTCCGACCCACCTGACAGTTCCTCTGTTCCATGTATTGTTTCTATGTCCCACCGGACAGTTCCTCTGTCCCACCGGACAGTTCCTCTGTCCCACCGGACAGTTCCTCTCTCCCACCGGACAGTTCCTCTGTCTCACTGGACAGTTCCTCCTTCCCACCGGACAGTTTCTCTGACCCAACGGACAGTTCCTCTGTCCCACCGGACAGTTCTTTTGTCCCACCGGAAGGTTCCTCCGACCCACCTGACAGTTCCTCTGTTCCATGTATTTTTCCTATGTCCCACCGGACAGTTCCTCTGTCCCACCGGACAGTTTGTCTGTTCCACCGGACAGTTCCTATATCCCACCGGACAGTTCCTCTGTTCCATGTTCAGTTCCTCTGTCCCACCGGACAGTTCATCTGTCCCACCGGACAGTTCCTCTGTCCCACCGGACAGTTCCTCTGTTCCATGTATAGATCTTCTGTCCCACCGGACAGTTCCTCTGTCCCACCGGACAGTTCCTCTGTCCCCCGGACAGTTCCTCTGTTCCATGAACAGTTCCTCTGTCTGATCGGACAGTTCCCCTGTCCCACCGGACAGTTCCTCTGTCCCACCGAAAGGTTCCTCCGACCCACCTGACAGTTCCTATGTCCCACCGGACAGTTCCTCTGTCCAACCGGACAGTTCCTCTGTTCCACCGGACAGTTCCTCTGTCCCACCGGACAGTTCCTCTGTCCCACCGGACAGTTCCTCTCTCCCACCGGACAGTTCCTCTCTCCCACCGGACAGTTCCTCTGTCTCACTGGACAGTTCCTCTGTCCCACCGGACAGTTTCTCTGACCCAACGGACAGTTCCTCTGTCCCACCGGACAGTTCCTTTGACCCACCTGACAGTTCCTATGTTCTATGTACAGTTCCTCTGTCCCATCGGACAGTTCCTCAGTCCCACCGAACAGTTCCTCTGCACCACCGGACAGTTCCTCTGTCCCGCCGGACAGTTCCTCTGTTCCATGAACAGTTCCTCTGTCTGATCAGACAGTTCCTCTGTCCCACCGGATAGTTCCTCTGTTCTATGTACAGTTCCTCTGTCCCATCGGACAGTTCCTCAGTCCTACCGAACAGTTTCTCTGTCCCATCGGATAGTTCCTCAGTCCCACCAAACAGTTCCTCTGCACCACCGGACAGTTCCTCTGTCCCCCGGACAGTTCCTCTGTTCCATGAACAGTTCCTCTGTCTGATCGGACAGTTCCCCTGTCCCACCGGACAGTTCCTCTGTCCCACCGAAAGGTTCCTCCGACCCACCTGACAGTTCCTATGTCCCACCGAACAGTTCCTCTGTCCAAACGGACAGTTCCTCTGTCCCACCGGACAGTTCCTCTGCCCCACCGGAAGGTTCCTCCGACCCACCTGACAGTTCCTCTGTTCCATGTATTGTTTCTATGTCCCACCGGACAGTTCCTCTGTCCCACCGGACAGTTCCTCTGTCCCACCGGACAGTTCCTCTCTCCCACCGGACAGTTCCTCTGTCTCACTGGACAGTTCCTCTGTCCCACCGGACAGTTTCTCTGACCCAACGGACAGTTCCTCTGTCCCACCGGACAGTTCCTTTGACCCACCTGACCGTTCCTATGTTCTATGTACAGTTCCTCTGTCCTATCGGACAGTTCCTCAGTCCCACCGAACAGTTCCTCTGCACCACCGGACAGTTCCTCTGTCCCGCCGAACAGTTCCTCTGTTCCATGAACAGTTTCTCTGTCTGATCAGACAGTTCCTCTGTCCCACCGGACAGTTCTTCTGTTCTATGTACAGTTCCTCTGTCCCATCGGACAGTTCCTCAGTCCCACCGAACAGTTCCTCTGTCCCATCGGATAGTTCCTCAGTCCCACCAAACAGTTCATCTGCACCACGGGACAGTTCCTCTGTCCCCCGGACAGTTCCTCTTTTCCATGAACAGTTCCTCTGTCTGATCGGACAGTTCCTATGTCCCACCGGACAGTTCCTCTGTCCAACCGGATAGTTCCTCTGTCCCACCGGACAGTTCCTCTGTCCCACCGGACAGTTCCTCTGTTCCATGTATAGATCTTCTGTCCCACCGGACAGTTCCTCTGTCCCACCGGACAGTTCCTCTGTCCCACCGGACAGTTCCTTTGTCGAAGCGGACAGTTCCTCTGTCCTGCCGGACAGTTTATCTGTCCCACCGGACAGTTCCTTTGTCGCAGCGGACAGTTCCTCTGTCCCGCCGGACAGTTTATCTGTCCCACCGGACAGTTCCTCTGTCCCACCGGAATGTTCCTCTGTCCCACCGGACAGTTCGTCTGACCCACCGGACAGTTCCTCTATACCATATTTAGTTCTTCTGTCCCACCGGACAGTTCCTCTGTCCCACCGGACAGTTCCTTTGACTCACCTGACAGTTCCTCTGTTCTATGTACAGTTCCTCTGTCTTATCGGAAAGTTCCTCAGTCCCACCGAACAGTTCCTCTGCACCACCGGACAGTTCCTCTGTCCCACCGGACAGTTCCTCTGTCCCATCGGACAGTTCCTCAGTCCCACCGAACAGTTCCTCTGTCCCATCGGATAGTTCCTCAGTCCCACCAAACAGTTCCTCTGCACCACCGGACAGTTCCTCTGTCCCGCCGGACAGTTCCTCTGTTCCATGAACAGTTCCTCTTTCTGATCGGACAGTTCCTCTGTCCCACCGGACAGTTCCTCTGCCCCACCGGAAGGTTCCTTCGACCCACCTGACAGTTCCTCTGTTCCATGTATTTTTCCTATGTCCCACCGGACAGTTCCTCTGTCCCACCGGACAGTTTGTCTGTTCCACCGGACAGTTCCTATATCCCACCGGACAGTTCCTCTGTTCCATGTTCAGTTCCTCTGTCCCACCGGACAGTTCATCTGTCCCACCGGACAGTTCCTCTGTCCCAAAGGACAGTTCCTCTGTTCCATGTATAGATCTTCTGTCCCACCGGACAGTTCCTCTGTCCCACCGGACAGTTCCTCTGTCCCCCGGACAGTTCCTCTGTTCCATGAACAGTTCCTCTGTCTGATCGGACAGTTCCCCTGTCCCACCGGACAGTTCCTCTGTCCCACCGAAAGGTTCCTCCGACCCACCTGACAGTTCCTATGTCCCACCGGACAGTTCCTCTGTCCAACCGGACAGTTCCTCTGTTCCACCGGACAGTTCCTCTGTCCCACCGGACAGTTCCTCTGTCCCACCGGACAGTTCCTCTCTCCCACAGGACAGTTCCTCTCTCCCACCGGACAGTTCCTCTTTCTCACTGGACAGTTCCTCTGTCCCACCGGACAGTTTCCCTGACCCATCGGACAGTTCCTCTGTCCCACCAGACAGTTCCTTTGACCCACCTGACAGTTCCTATGTTCTATGTACAGTTCCTCTGTCCCATCGGACAGTTCCTCAGTCCCACCGAACAGTTCCTCTGCACCACCGGACAGTTCCTCTGTCCCGCCGGACAGTTCCTCTGTTCCATGAACAGTTCCTCTGTCTGATCAGACAGTTCCTCTGTCCCACCGGATAGTTCCTCTGTTCTATGTACAGTTCCTCTGTCCCATCGGACAGTTCCTCAGTCCCACCGAACAGTTTCTCTGTCCCATCGGATAGTTCCTCAGTCCCACCAAACAGTTCCTCTGCACCACCGGACAGTTCCTCTGTCCCCCGGACAGTTCCTCTGTTCCATGAACAGTTCCTCTGTCTGATCGGACAGTTCCCCTGTCCCACCGGACAGTTCCTCTGTCCCACCGAAAGGTTCCTCCGACCCACCTGACAGTTCCTATGTCCCACCGGACAGTTCCTCTGTCCAAACGGACAGTTCCTCTGTCCCACCGGACAGTTCCTCTGCCCCACCGGAAGGTTCCTCCGACCCACCTGACAGTTCCTCTGTTCCATGTATTGTTTCTATGTCCCACCGGACAGTTCCTCTGTCCCACCGGACAGTTCCTCTGTCCCACCGGACAGTTCCTCTCTCCCACCGGACAGTTCCTCTGTCTCACTGGACAGTTCCTCCTTCCCACCGGACAGTTTCTCTGACCCAACGGACAGTTCCTCTGTCCCACCGGACAGTTCTTTTGTCCCACCGGAAGGTTCCTCCGACCCACCTGACAGTTCCTCTGTTCCATGTATTTTTCCTATGTCCCACCGGACAGTTCCTCTGTCCCACCGGACAGTTTGTCTGTTCCACCGGACAGTTCCTATATCCCACCGGACAGTTCCTCTGTTCCATGTTCAGTTCCTCTGTCCCACCGGACAGTTCATCTGTCCCACCGGACAGTTCCTCTGTCCCACCGGACAGTTCCTCTGTTCCATGTATAGATCTTCTGTCCCACCGGACAGTTCCTCTGTCCCACCGTACAGTTCCTCTGTCCCCCGGACAGTTCCTCTGTTCCATGAACAGTTCCTCTGTCTGATCGGACAGTTCCCCTGTCCCACCGGACAGTTCCTCTGTCCCACCGAAAGGTTCCTCCGACACACCTGACAGTTCCTATGTCCCACCGGACAGTTCCTCTGTCCAACCGGACAGTTCCTCTGTTCCACCGGACAGTTCCTCTGTCCCACCAGACAGTTCCTCTGTCCCACCGGACAGTTTCTCTGACCCAACGGACAGTTCCTCTGTCCCACCGGACAGTTCCTTTGACCCACCTGACAGTTCCTATGTTCTATGTACAGTTCCTCTGTCCCATCGGACAGTTCCTCAGTCCCACCGAACAGTTCCTCTGCACCACCGGACAGTTCCTCTGTCCCGCCGGACAGTTCCTCTGTTCCATGAACAGTTCCTCTGTCTGATCAGACAGTTCCTCTGTCCCACCGGATAGTTCCTCTGTTCGATGTACAGTTCCTCTGTCCCATCGGACAGTTCCTCAGTCCCACCGAACAGTTTCTCTGTCCCATCGGATAGTTCCTCAGTCCCACCAAACAGTTCCTCTGCACCACCGGACAGTTCCTCTGTCCCCCGGACAGTTCCTCTGTTCCATGAACAGTTCCTCTGTCTGATCGGACAGTTCCCCTGTCCCACCGGACAGTTCCTCTGTCCCACCGAAAGGTTCCTCCGACCCACCTGACAGTTCCTATGTCCCACCGAACAGTTCCTCTGTCCAAACGGACAGTTCCTCTGTCCCACCGGACAGTTCATCTGTCCCACCGGACAGTTCCTCTGTCCCACCGGACAGTTCCTCTGTTCCATGTATAGATCTTCTGTCCCACCGGACAGTTCCTCTGTCCCACCGGACAGTTCCAATGTCCCCCGGACAGTTCCTCTGTTCCATGAACAGTTCCTCTGTCTGATCGGACAGTTCCCCTGTCCCACCGGACAGTTCCTCTGTCCCACCGAAAGGTTCCTCCGACCCACCTGACAGTTCCTATGTCCCACCGGACAGTTCCTCTGTCCAACCGGACAGTTCCTCTGTCCCACCGGACAGTTCCTCTGTCCCACCGGACAGTTCCTCTCTCCCACCGGACAGTTCCTCTCTCCCACCGGACAGTTCCTCTGTCTCACTGGACAGTTCCTCTGTCCCACCGGACAGTTTCTCTGACCCAACGGACAGTTCCTCTGTCCCACCGGACAGTTCCTTTGACCCACCTGACAGTTCCTATGTTCTATGTACAGTTCCTCTGTCCCATCGGACAGTTCCTCAGTCCCACCGAACAGTTCCTCTGCACCACCGGACAGTTCCTCTGTCCCGCCGGACAGTTCCTCTGTTCCATGAACAGTTCCTCTGTCTGATCAGACAGTTCCTCTGTCCCACCGGATAGTTCCTCTGTTCTATGTACAGTTCCTCTGTCCCATCGGACAGTTCCTCAGTCCCACCGAACAGTTTCTCTGTCCCATCGGATAGTTCCTCAGTCCCACCAAACAGTTCCTCTGCACCACCGGACAGTTCCTCTGTCCCCCGGACAGTTCCTCTGTTCCATGAACAGTTCCTCTGTCTGATCGGACAGTTCCCCTGTCCCACCGGACAGTTCCTCTGTCCCACCGAAAGGTTCCTCCGACCCACCTGACAGTTCCTATGTCCCACCGGACAGTTCCTCTTTCCAAACGGACAGTTCCTCTGTCCCACCGGACAGTTCCTCTGCCCCACCGGAAGGTTCCTCCGACCCACCTGACAGTTCCTCTGTTCCATGTATTGTTTCTATGTCCCACCGGACAGTTCCTCTGTCCCACCGGACAGTTCCTCTCTCCCACCGGACAGTTCCTCTCTCCCACCGGACAGTTCCTCTGTCTCACTGGACAGTTCCTCTGTCCCACCGGACAGTTTCTCTGTCCCATCGGACAGTTCCTCAGTCCCACCGAACAGTTTCTCTGTCCCATCGGATAGTTCCTCAGTCCCACCAAACAGTTCCTCTGCACCACCGGACAGTTCCTCTGTCCCCCGGACAGTTCCTCTGTTCCATGAACAGTTCCTCTGTCTGATCGGACAGTTCCCCTGTCCCACCGGACAGTTCCTCTGTCCCACCGAAAGGTTCCTCCGACCCACCTGACAGTTCCTATGTCCCACCGGACAGTTCCTCTGTCCCACCGGACAGTTTCTCTGACCCAACGGACAGTTCCTCTGTCCCACCGGACAGTTCCTTTGACCCACCTGACAGTTCCTATGTTCTATGTACAGTTCCTCTGTCCCATCGGACAGTTCCTCAGTCCCACCGAACAGTTCCTCTGCACCACCGGACAGTTCCTCTGTCCCGCCGGACAGTTCCTCTGTTCCATGAACAGTTCCTCTGTCTGATCAGACAGTTCCTCTGTCCCACCGGATAGTTCCTCTGTTCTATGTACAGTTCCTCTGTCCCATCGGACAGTTCCTCAGTCCCACCGAACAGTTTCTCTGTCCCATCGGATAGTTCCTCAGTCCCACCAAACAGTTCCTCTGCACCACCGGACAGTTCCTCTGTCCCCCGGACAGTTCCTCTGTTCCATGAACAGTTCCTCTGTCTGATCGGACAGTTCCCCTGTCCCACCGGACAGTTCCTCTTACCCACCGAAAGGTTCCTCCGACCCACCTGACAGTTCCTATGTCCCACCGGACAGTTCCTCTGTCCAAACGGACAGTTCCTCTGTCCCACCGGACAGTTCCTCTGTCCCATCGGACAGTTCCTCAGTCCCACCGAACAGTTCCTCTGCACCACCGGACAGTTCCTCTGTCCCGCCGGACAGTTCCTCTGTTCCATGAACAGTTCCTCTGTCTGATCAGACAGTTCCTCTGTCCCACCGGATAGTTCCTCTGTTCTATGTACAGTTCCTCTGTCCCATCGGACAGTTCCTCAGTCCCACCGAACAGTTTCTCTGTCCCATCGGATAGTTCCTCAGTCCCACCAAACAGTTCCTCTGCACCACCGGACAGTTCCTCTGTCCCCCGGACAGTTCCTCTGTTCCATGAACAGTTCCTCTGTCTGATCGGACAGTTCCCCTGTCCCACCGGACAGTTCCTCTTTCCCACCGAAAGGTTCCTCCGACCCACCTGACAGTTCCTATGTCCCACCGGACAGTTCCTCTGTCCAAACGGACAGTTCCTCTGTCCCACCGGACAGTTCCTCTGCCCCACCGGAAGGTTCCTCCGACCCACCTGACAGTTCCTCTGTTCCATGTATTGTTTCTATGTCCCACCGGACAGTTCCAATGTCCCCCGGACAGTTCCTCTGTTCCATGAACAGTTCCTCTGTCTGATCGGACAGTTCCCCTGTCCCACCGGACAGTTCCTCTGTCCCACCGAAAGGTTCCTCCGACCCACCTGACAGTTCCTATGTCCCACCGGACAGTTCCTCTGTCCAACCGGACAGTTCCTCTGTCCCACCGGACAGTTCCTCTGTCCCACCGGACAGTTCCTCTCTCCCACCGGACAGTTCCTCTCTCCCACCGGACAGTTCCTCTGTCTCACTGGACAGTTCCTCTGTCCCACCGGACAGTTTCTCTGACCCAACGGACAGTTCCTCTGTCCCACCGGACAGTTCCTTTGACCCACCTGACAGTTCCTATGTTCTATGTACAGTTCCTCTGTCCCATCGGACAGTTCCTCAGTCCCACCGAACAGTTCCTCTGCACCACCGGACAGTTCCTCTGTCCCGCCGGACAGTTCCTCTGTTCCATGAACAGTTCCTCTGTCTGATCAGACAGTTCCTCTGTCCCACCGGATAGTTCCTCTGTTCTATGTACAGTTCCTCTGTCCCATCGGACAGTTCCTCAGTCCCACCGAACAGTTTCTCTGTCCCATCGGATAGTTCCTCAGTCCCACCAAACAGTTCCTCTGCACCACCGGACAGTTCCTCTGTCCCCCGGACAGTTCCTCTGTTCCATGAACAGTTCCTCTGTCTGATCGGACAGTTCCCCTGTCCCACCGGACAGTTCCTCTGTCCCACCGAAAGGTTCCTCCGACCCACCTGACAGTTCCTATGTCCCACCGGACAGTTCCTCTGTCCAAACGGACAGTTCCTCTGTCCCACCGGACAGTTCCTCTGCCCCACCGGAAGGTTCCTCCGACCCACCTGACAGTTCCTCTGTTCCATGTATTGTTTCTATGTCCCACCGGACAGTTCCTCTGTCCCACCGGACAGTTCCTCTCTCCCACCGGACAGTTCCTCTCTCCCACCGGCCAGTTCCTCTGTCTCACTGGACAGTTCCTCTGTCCCACCGGACAGTTTCTCTGACCCAACGGACAGTTCCTCTGTCCCACCGGACAGTTCCTTTGACCCACCTGACAGTTCCTATGTTCTATGTACAGTTCCTCTGTCCCATCGGACAGTTCCTCAGTCCCACCGAACAGTTCCTCTGCACCACCGGACAGTTCCTCTGTCCCGCCGGACAGTTCCTCTGTTCCATGAACAGTTCCTCTGTCTGATCAGACAGTTCCTCTGTCCCACCGGATAGTTCCTCTGTTCTATGTACAGTTCCTCTGTCCCATCGGACAGTTCCTCAGTCCCACCGAACAGTTTCTCTGTCCCATCGGATAGTTCCTCAGTCCCACCAAACAGTTCCTCTGCACCACCGGACAGTTCCTCTGTCCCCCGGACAGTTCCTCTGTTCCATGAACAGTTCCTCTGTCTGATCGGACAGTTCCCCTGTCCCACCGGACAGTTCCTCTTTCCCACCGAAAGGTTCCTCCGACCCACCTGACAGTTCCTATGTCCCACCGGACAGTTCCTCTGTCCAAACGGACAGTTCCTCTGTCCCACCGGACAGTTCCTCTGTCCCATCGGACAGTTCCTCAGTCCCACCGAACAGTTCCTCTGCACCACCGGACAGTTCCTCTGTCCCGCCGGACAGTTCCTCTGTTCCATGAACAGTTCCTCTGTCTGATCAGACAGTTCCTCTGTCCCACCGGATAGTTCCTCTGTTCTATGTACAGTTCCTCTGTCCCATCGGACAGTTCCTCAGTCCCACCGAACAGTTTCTCTGTCCCATCGGATAGTTCCTCAGTCCCACCAAACAGTTCCTCTGCACCACCGGACAGTTCCTCTGTCCCCCGGACAGTTCCTCTGTTCCATGAACAGTTCCTCTGTCTGATCGGACAGTTCCCCTGTCCCACCGGACAGTTCCTCTTTCCCACCGAAAGGTTCCTCCGACCCACCTGACAGTTCCTATGTCCCACCGGACAGTTCCTCTGTCCAAACGGACAGTTCCTCTGTCCCACCGGACAGTTCCTCTGCCCCACCGGAAGGTTCCTCCGACCCACCTGACAGTTCCTCTGTTCCATGTATTGTTTCTATGTCCCACCGGACAGTTCCTCTGTCCCACCGGACAGTTCCTCTGTCCCACCGGACAGTTCCTCTCTCCCACCGGACAGTTCCTCTGTCTCACTGGACAGTTCCTCCTTCCCACCGGACAGTTTCTCTGACCCAACGGACAGTTCCTCTGTCCCACCGGACAGTTCTTTTGTCCCACCGGAAGGTTCCTCCGACCCACCTGACAGTTCCTCTGTTCCATGTATTTTTCCTATGTCCCACCGGACAGTTCCTCTGTCCCACCGGACAGTTTGTCTGTTCCACCGGACAGTTCCTATATCCCACCGGACAGTTCCTCTGTTCCATGTTCAGTTCCTCTGTCCCACCGGACAGTTCATCTGTCCCACCGGACAGTTCCTCTGTCCCACCGGACAGTTCCTCTGTTCCATGTATAGATCTTCTGTCCCACCGGACAGTTCCTCTGTCCCACCGGACAGTTCCTCTGTCCCCCGGACAGTTCCTCTGTTCCATGAACAGTTCCTCTGTCTGATCGGACAGTTCCCCTGTCCCACCGGACAGTTCCTCTGTCCCACCGAAAGGTTCCTCCGACCCACCTGACAGTTCCTATGTCCCACCGGACAGTTCCTCTGTCCAACCGGACAGTTCCTCTGTTCCACCGGACAGTTCCTCTGTCCCACCGGACAGTTCCTCTGTCCCACCGGACAGTTCCTCTCTCCCACCGGACAGTTCCTCTCTCCCACCGGACAGTTCCTCTGTCTCACTGGACAGTTCCTCTGTCCCACCGGACAGTTTCTCTGACCCAACGGACAGTTCCTCTGTCCCACCGGACAGTTCCTTTGACCCACCTGACAGTTCCTATGTTCTATGTACAGTTCCTCTGTCCCATCGGACAGTTCCTCAGTCCCACCGAACAGTTCCTCTGCACCACCGGACAGTTCCTCTGTCCCGCCGGACAGTTCCTCTGTTCCATGAACAGTTCCTCTGTCTGATCAGACAGTTCCTCTGTCCCACCGGATAGTTCCTCTGTTCTATGTACAGTTCCTCTGTCCCATCGGACAGTTCCTCAGTCCCACCGAACAGTTTCTCTGTCCCATCGGATAGTTCCTCAGTCCCACCAAACAGTTCCTCTGCACCACCGGACAGTTCCTCTGTCCCCCGGACAGTTCCTCTGTTCCATGAACAGTTCCTCTGTCTGATCGGACAGTTCCCCTGTCCCACCGGACAGTTCCTCTGTCCCACCGAAAGGTTCCTCCGACCCACCTGACAGTTCCTATGTCCCACCGAACAGTTCCTCTGTCCAAACGGACAGTTCCTCTGTCCCACCGGACAGTTCCTCTGCCCCACCGGAAGGTTCCTCCGACCCACCTGACAGTTCCTCTGTTCCATGTATTGTTTCTATGTCCCACCGGACAGTTCCTCTGTCCCACCGGACAGTTCCTCTGTCCCACCGGACAGTTCCTCTCTCCCACCGGACAGTTCCTCTGTCTCACTGGACAGTTCCTCTGTCCCACCGGACAGTTTCTCTGACCCAACGGACAGTTCCTCTGTCCCACCGGACAGTTCCTTTGACCCACCTGACAGTTCCTATGTTCTATGTACAGTTCCTCTGTCCTATCGGACAGTTCCTCAGTCCCACCGAACAGTTCCTCTGCACCACCGGACAGTTCCTCTGTCCCGCCGAACAGTTCCTCTGTTCCATGAACAGTTTCTCTGTCTGATCAGACAGTTCCTCTGTCCCACCGGACAGTTCTTCTGTTCTATGTACAGTTCCTCTGTCCCATCGGACAGTTCCTCAGTCCCACCGAACAGTTCCTCTGTCCCATCGGATAGTTCCTCAGTCCCACCAAACAGTTCATCTGCACCACGGGACAGTTCCTCTGTCCCCCGGACAGTTCCTCTTTTCCATGAACAGTTCCTCTGTCTGATCGGACAGTTCCTATGTCCCACCGGACAGTTCCTCTGTCCAACCGGATAGTTCCTCTGTCCCACCGGACAGTTCCTCTGTCCCACCGGACAGTTCCTCTGTTCCATGTATAGATCTTCTGTCCCACCGGACAGTTCCTCTGTCCCACCGGACAGTTCCTCTGTCCCACCGGACAGTTCCTTTGTCGAAGCGGACAGTTCCTCTGTCCTGCCGGACAGTTTATCTGTCCCACCGGACAGTTCCTTTGTCGCAGCGGACAGTTCCTCTGTCCCGCCGGACAGTTTATCTGTCCCACCGGACAGTTCCTCTGTCCCACCGGAATGTTCCTCTGTCCCACCGGACAGTTCGTCTGACCCACCGGACAGTTCCTCTATACCATATTTAGTTCTTCTGTCCCACCGGACAGTTCCTCTGTCCCACCGGACAGTTCCTTTGACTCACCTGACAGTTCCTCTGTTCTATGTACAGTTCCTCTGTCTTATCGGAAAGTTCCTCAGTCCCACCGAACAGTTCCTCTGCACCACCGGACAGTTCCTCTGTCCCACCGGACAGTTCCTCTGTCCCATCGGACAGTTCCTCAGTCCCACCGAACAGTTCCTCTGTCCCATCGGATAGTTCCTCAGTCCCACCAAACAGTTCCTCTGCACCACCGGACAGTTCCTCTGTCCCGCCGGACAGTTCCTCTGTTCCATGAACAGTTCCTCTTTCTGATCGGACAGTTCCTCTGTCCCACCGGACAGTTCCTCTGCCCCACCGGAAGGTTCCTTCGACCCACCTGACAGTTCCTCTGTTCCATGTATTTTTCCTATGTCCCACCGGACAGTTCCTCTGTCCCACCGGACAGTTTGTCTGTTCCACCGGACAGTTCCTATATCCCACCGGACAGTTCCTCTGTTCCATGTTCAGTTCCTCTGTCCCACCGGACAGTTCATCTGTCCCACCGGACAGTTCCTCTGTCCCAAAGGACAGTTCCTCTGTTCCATGTATAGATCTTCTGTCCCACCGGACAGTTCCTCTGTCCCACCGGACAGTTCCTCTGTCCCCCGGACAGTTCCTCTGTTCCATGAACAGTTCCTCTGTCTGATCGGACAGTTCCCCTGTCCCACCGGACAGTTCCTCTGTCCCACCGAAAGGTTCCTCCGACCCACCTGACAGTTCCTATGTCCCACCGGACAGTTCCTCTGTCCAACCGGACAGTTCCTCTGTTCCACCGGACAGTTCCTCTGTCCCACCGGACAGTTCCTCTGTCCCACCGGACAGTTCCTCTCTCCCACAGGACAGTTCCTCTCTCCCACCGGACAGTTCCTCTTTCTCACTGGACAGTTCCTCTGTCCCACCGGACAGTTTCCCTGACCCAACGGACAGTTCCTCTGTCCCACCAGACAGTTCCTTTGACCCACCTGACAGTTCCTATGTTCTATGTACAGTTCCTCTGTCCCATCGGACAGTTCCTCAGTCCCACCGAACAGTTCCTCTGCACCACCGGACAGTTCCTCTGTCCCGCCGGACAGTTCCTCTGTTCCATGAACAGTTCCTCTGTCTGATCAGACAGTTCCTCTGTCCCACCGGATAGTTCCTCTGTTCTATGTACAGTTCCTCTGTCCCATCGGACAGTTCCTCAGTCCCACCGAACAGTTTCTCTGTCCCATCGGATAGTTCCTCAGTCCCACCAAACAGTTCCTCTGCACCACCGGACAGTTCCTCTGTCCCCCGGACAGTTCCTCTGTTCCATGAACAGTTCCTCTGTCTGATCGGACAGTTCCCCTGTCCCACCGGACAGTTCCTCTGTCCCACCGAAAGGTTCCTCCGACCCACCTGACAGTTCCTATGTCCCACCGGACAGTTCCTCTGTCCAAACGGACAGTTCCTCTGTCCCACCGGACAGTTCCTCTGCCCCACCGGAAGGTTCCTCCGACCCACCTGACAGTTCCTCTGTTCCATGTATTGTTTCTATGTCCCACCGGACAGTTCCTCTGTCCCACCGGACAGTTCCTCTGTCCCACCGGACAGTTCCTCTCTCCCACCGGACAGTTCCTCTGTCTCACTGGACAGTTCCTCCTTCCCACCGGACAGTTTCTCTGACCCAACGGACAGTTCCTCTGTCCCACCGGACAGTTCTTTTGTCCCACCGGAAGGTTCCTCCGACCCACCTGACAGTTCCTCTGTTCCATGTATTTTTCCTATGTCCCACCGGACAGTTCCTCTGTCCCACCGGACAGTTTGTCTGTTCCACCGGACAGTTCCTATATCCCACCGGACAGTTCCTCTGTTCCATGTTCAGTTCCTCTGTCCCACCGGACAGTTCATCTGTCCCACCGGACAGTTCCTCTGTCCCACCGGACAGTTCCTCTGTTCCATGTATAGATCTTCTGTCCCACCGGACAGTTCCTCTGTCCCACCGGACAGTTCCTCTGTCCCCCGGACAGTTCCTCTGTTCCATGAACAGTTCCTCTGTCTGATCGGACAGTTCCCCTGTCCCACCGGACAGTTCCTCTGTCCCACCGAAAGGTTCCTCCGACACACCTGACAGTTCCTATGTCCCACCGGACAGTTCCTCTGTCCAACCGGACAGATCCTCTGTTCCACCGGACAGTTCCTCTGTCCCACCAGACAGTTCCTCTGTCCCACCGGACAGTTCCTCTCTCCCACCGGACAGTTCCTCTCTCCCACCGGACAGTTCCTCTGTCTCACTGGACAGTTCCTCTGTCCCACCGGACAGTTTCTCTGACCCAACGGACAGTTCCTCTGTCCCACCGGACAGTTCCTTTGACCCACCTGACAGTTCCTATGTTCTATGTACAGTTCCTCTGTCCCATCGGACAGTTCCTCAGTCCCACCGAACAGTTCCTCTGCACCACCGGACAGTTCCTCTGTCCCGCCGGACAGTTCCTCTGTTCCATGAACAGTTCCTCTGTCTGATCAGACAGTTCCTCTGTCCCACCGGATAGTTCCTCTGTTCGATGTACAGTTCCTCTGTCCCATCGGACAGTTCCTCAGTCCCACCGAACAGTTTCTCTGTCCCATCGGATAGTTCCTCAGTCCCACCAAACAGTTCCTCTGCACCACCGGACAGTTCCTCTGTCCCCCGGACAGTTCCTCTGTTCCATGAACAGTTCCTCTGTCTGATCGGACAGTTCCCCTGTCCCACCGGACAGTTCCTCTGTCCCACCGAAAGGTTCCTCCGACCCACCTGACAGTTCCTATGTCCCACCGAACAGTTCCTCTGTCCAAACGGACAGTTCCTCTGTCCCACCGGACAGTTCATCTGTCCCACCGGACAGTTCCTCTGTCCCACCGGACAGTTCCTCTGTTCCATGTATAGATCTTCTGTCCCACCGGACAGTTCCTCTGTCCCACCGGACAGTTCCAATGTCCCCCGGACAGTTCCTCTGTTCCATGAACAGTTCCTCTGTCTGATCGGACAGTTCCCCTGTCCCACCGGACAGTTCCTCTGTCCCACCGAAAGGTTCCTCCGACCCACCTGACAGTTCCTATGTCCCACCGGACAGTTCCTCTGTCCAACCGGACAGTTCCTCTGTCCCACCGGACAGTTCCTCTGTCCCACCGGACAGTTCCTCTCTCCCACCGGACAGTTCCTCTCTCCCACCGGACAGTTCCTCTGTCTCACTGGACAGTTCCTCTGTCCCACCGGACAGTTTCTCTGACCCAACGGACAGTTCCTCTGTCCCACCGGACAGTTCCTTTGACCCACCTGACAGTTCCTATGTTCTATGTACAGTTCCTCTGTCCCATCGGACAGTTCCTCAGTCCCACCGAACAGTTCCTCTGCACCACCGGACAGTTCCTCTGTCCCGCCGGACAGTTCCTCTGTTCCATGAACAGTTCCTCTGTCTGATCAGACAGTTCCTCTGTCCCACCGGATAGTTCCTCTGTTCTATGTACAGTTCCTCTGTCCCATCGGACAGTTCCTCAGTCCCACCGAACAGTTTCTCTGTCCCATCGGATAGTTCCTCAGTCCCACCAAACAGTTCCTCTGCACCACCGGACAGTTCCTCTGTCCCCCGGACAGTTCCTCTGTTCCATGAACAGTTCCTCTGTCTGATCGGACAGTTCCCCTGTCCCACCGGACAGTTCCTCTGTCCCACCGAAAGGTTCCTCCGACCCACCTGACAGTTCCTATGTCCCACCGGACAGTTCCTCTGTCCAAACGGACAGTTCCTCTGTCCCACCGGACAGTTCCTCTGCCCCACCGGAAGGTTCCTCCGACCCACCTGACAGTTCCTCTGTTCCATGTATTGTTTCTATGTCCCACCGGACAGTTCCTCTGTCCCACCGGACAGTTCCTCTCTCCCACCGGACAGTTCCTCTCTCCCACCGGACAGTTCCTCTGTCTCACTGGACAGTTCCTCTGTCCCACCGGACAGTTTCTCTGACCCAACGGACAGTTCCTCTGTCCCACCGGACAGTTCCTTTGACCCACCTGACAGTTCCTATGTTCTATGTACAGTTCCTCTGTCCCATCGGACAGTTCATCAGTCCCACCGAACAGTTCCTCTGCACCACCGGACAGTTCCTCTGTCCCGCCGGACAGTTCCTCTGTTCCATGAACAGTTCCTCTGTCTGATCAGACAGTTCCTCTGTCCCACCGGATAGTTCCTCTGTTCTATGTACAGTTCCTCTGTCCCATCGGACAGTTCCTCAGTCCCACCGAACAGTTTCTCTGTCCCATCGGATAGTTCCTCAGTCCCACCAAACAGTTCCTCTGCACCACCGGACAGTTCCTCTGTCCCCCGGACAGTTCCTCTGTTCCATGAACAGTTCCTCTGTCTGATCGGACAGTTCCCCTGTCCCACCGGACAGTTCCTCTGTCCCACCGAAAGGTTCCTCCGACCCACCTGACAGTTCCTATGTCCCACCGGACAGTTCCTCTGTCCAAACGGACAGTTCCTCTGTCCCACCGGACAGTTCCTCTGCCCCACCGGAAGGTTCCTCCGACCCACCTGACAGTTCCTCTGTTCCATGTATTGTTTCTATGTCCCACCGGACAGTTCCTCTGTCCCACCGGACAGTTCCTCTGTCCCACCGGACAGTTCCTCTCTCCCACCGGACAGTTCCTCTGTCTCACTGGACAGTTCCTCCTTCCCACCGGACAGTTTCTCTGACCCAACGGACAGTTCCTCTGTCCCACCGGACAGTTCTTTTGTCCCACCGGAAGGTTCCTCCGACCCACCTGACAGTTCCTCTGTTCCATGTATTTTTCCTATGTCCCACCGGACAGTTCCTCTGTCCCACCGGACAGTTTGTCTGTTCCACCGGACAGTTCCTATATCCCACCGGACAGTTCCTCTGTTCCATGTTCAGTTCCTCTGTCCCACCGGACAGTTCATCTGTCCCACCGGACAGTTCCTCTGTCCCACCGGACAGTTCCTCTGTTCCATGTATAGATCTTCTGTCCCACCGGACAGTTCCTCTGTCCCACCGGACAGTTCCTCTGTCCCCCGGACAGTTCCTCTGTTCCATGAACAGTTCCTCTGTCTGATCGGACAGTTCCCCTGTCCCACCGGACAGTTCCTCTGTCCCACCGAAAGGTTCCTCCGACCCACCTGACAGTTCCTATGTCCCACCGGACAGTTCCTCTGTCCCACCGGACAGTTCCTCTCTCCCACCGGACAGTTCCTCTCTCCCACCGGACAGTTCCTCTGTCTCACTGGACAGTTCCTCTGTCCCACCGGACAGTTTCTCTGACCCAACGGACAGTTCCTCTGTCCCACCGGACAGTTCCTTTGACCCACCTGACAGTTCCTATGTTCTATGTACAGTTCCTCTGTCCCATCGGACAGTTCCTCAGTCCCACCGAACAGTTCCTCTGCACCACCGGACAGTTCCTCTGTCCCGCCGGACAGTTCCTCTGTTCCATGAACAGTTCCTCTGTCTGATCAGACAGTTCCTCTGTCCCACCGGATAGTTCCTCTGTTCTATGTACAGTTCCTCTGTCCCATCGGACAGTTCCTCAGTCCCACCGAACAGTTTCTCTGTCCCATCGGATAGTTCCTCAGTCCCACCAAACAGTTCCTCTGCACCACCGGACAGTTCCTCTGTCCCCCGGACAGTTCCTCTGTTCCATGAACAGTTCCTCTGTCTGATCGGACAGTTCCCCTGTCCCACCGGACAGTTCCTCTGTCCCACCGAAAGGTTCCTCCGACCCACCTGACAGTTCCTATGTCCCACCGGACAGTTCCTCTGTCCAAACGGACAGTTCCTCTGTCCCACCGGACAGTTCCTCTGCCCCACCGGAAGGTTCCTCCGACCCACCTGACAGTTCCTCTGTTCCATGTATTGTTTCTATGTCCCACCGGACAGTTCCTCTGTCCCACCGGACAGTTCCTCTGTCCCACCGGACAGTTCCTCTCTCCCACCGGACAGTTCTTCTGTCTCACTGGACAGTTCCTCCTTCCCACCGGACAGTTTCTCTGACCCAACGGACAGTTCCTTCTTCCCACCGGACAGTTCTTTTGTCCCACCGGAAGGTTCCTCCGACCCACCTGACAGTTCCTCTGTTCCATGTATTTTTCCTATGTCCCACCGGACAGTTCCTCTGTCCCACCGGACAGTTTGTCTGTTCCACCGGACAGTTCCTATATCCCACCGGACAGTTCCTCTGTTCCATGTTCAGTTCCTCTGTCCCACCGGACAGTTCATCTGTCCCACCGGACAGTTCCTCTGTCCCACCGGACAGTTCCTCTGTTCCATGTATAGATCTTCTGTCCCACCGGACAGTTCCTCTGTCCCACCGGACAGTTCCTCTGTCCCCCGGACAGTTCCTCTGTTCCATGAACAGTTCCTCTGTCTGATCGGACAGTTCCCCTGTCCCACCGGACAGTTCCTCTGTCCCACCGAAAGGTTCCTCCGACCCACCTGACAGTTCCTATGTCCCACCGGACAGTTCCTCTGTCCAACCGGACAGTTCCTCTGTTCCACCGGACAGTTCCTCTGTCCCACCGGACAGTTCCTCTGTCCCACCGGACAGTTCCTCTCTCCCACCGGACAGTTCCTCTCTCCCACCGGACAGTTCCTCTGTCTCACTGGACAGTTCCTCTGTCCCACCGGACAGTTTCTCTGACCCAACGGACAGTTCCTCTGTCCCACCGGACAGTTCCTTTGACCCACCTGACAGTTCCTATGTTCTATGTACAGTTCCTCTGTCCCATCGGACAGTTCCTCAGTCCCACCGAACAGTTCCTCTGCACCACCGGACAGTTCCTCTGTCCCGCCGGACAGTTCCTCTGTTCCATGAACAGTTTCTCTGTCTGATCAGACAGTTCCTCTGTCCCACCGGATAGTTCCTCTGTTCTATGTACAGTTCCTCTGTCCCATCGGACAGTTCCTCAGTCCCACCGAACAGTTTCTCTGTCCCATCGGATAGTTCCTCAGTCCCACCAAACAGTTCCTCTGCACCACCGGACAGTTCCTCTGTCCCCCGGACAGTTCCTCTGTTCCATGAACAGTTCCTCTGTCTGATCGGACAGTTCCCCTGTCCCACCGGACAGTTCCTCTGTCCCACCGAAAGGTTCCTCCGACCCACCTGACAGTTCCTATGTCCCACCGAACAGTTCCTCTGTCCAAACGGACAGTTCCTCTGTCCCACCGGACAGTTCCTCTGCCCCACCGGAAGGTTCCTCCGACCCACCTGACAGTTCCTCTGTTCCATGTATTGTTTCTATGTCCCACCGGACAGTTCCTCTGTCCCACCGGACAGTTCCTCTGTCCCACCGGACAGTTCCTCTCTCCCACCGGACAGTTCCTCTGTCTCACTGGACAGTTCCTCTGTCCCACCGGACAGTTTCTCTGACCCAACGGACAGTTCCTCTGTCCCACCGGACAGTTCCTTTGACCCACCTGACAGTTCCTATGTTCTATGTACAGTTCCTCTGTCCTATCGGACAGTTCCTCAGTCCCACCGAACAGTTCCTCTGCACCACCGGACAGTTCCTCTGTCCCGCCGAACAGTTCCTCTGTTCCATGAACAGTTTCTCTGTCTGATCAGACAGTTCCTCTGTCCCACCGGACAGTTCTTCTGTTCTATGTACAGTTCCTCTGTCCCATCGGACAGTTCCTCAGTCCCACCGAACAGTTCCTCTGTCCCATCGGATAGTTCCTCAGTCCCACCAAACAGTTCATCTGCACCACGGGACAGTTCCTCTGTCCCCCGGACAGTTCCTCTTTTCCATGAACAGTTCCTCTGTCTGATCGGACAGTTCCTCTGTCCCACCGGACAGTTCCTTTGTCGAAGCGGACAGTTCCTCTGTCCTGCCGGACAGTTTATCTGTCCCACCGGACAGTTCCTTTGTCGCAGCGGACAGTTCCTCTGTCCCGCCGGACAGTTTATCTGTCCCACCGGACAGTTCCTCTGTCCCACCGGACAGTTCCTTTGACTCACCTGACAGTTCCTCTGTTCTATGTACAGTTCCTCTGTCTTATCGGAAAGTTCCTCAGTCCCACCGAACAGTTCCTCTGCACCACCGGACAGTTCCTCTGTCCCACCGGACAGTTCCTCTGTCCCATCGGACAGTTCCTCAGTCCCACCGAACAGTTCCTCTGTCCCATCGGATAGTTCCTCAGTCCCACCAAACAGTTCCTCTGCACCACCGGACAGTTCCTCTGTCCCGCCGGACAGTTCCTCTGTTCCATGAACAGTTCCTCTTTCTGATCGGACAGTTCCTCTGTCCCACCGGACAGTTCCTCTGCCCCACCGGAAGGTTCCTTCGACCCACCTGACAGTTCCTCTGTTCCATGTATTTTTCCTATGTCCCACCGGACAGTTCCTCTGTCCCACCGGACAGTTTGTCTGTTCCACCGGACAGTTCCTATATCCCACCGGACAGTTCCTCTGTTCCATGTTCACTTCCTCTGTCCCACCGGACAGTTCATCTGTCCCACCGGACAGTTCCTCTGTCCCACCGGACAGTTCCTCTGTTCCATGTATAGATCTTCTGTCCCACCGGACAGTTCCTCTGTCCCACCGGACAGTTCCTCTGTCCCCCGGACAGTTCCTCTGTTCCATGAACAGTTCCTCTGTCTGATCGGACAGTTCCCCTGTCCCACCGGACAGTTCCTCTGTCCCACCGAAAGGTTCCTCCGACCCACCTGACAGTTCCTATGTCCCACCGGACAGTTCCTCTGTCCAACCGGACAGTTCCTCTGCACCACCGGACAGTTCCTCTGTCCCACCGGACAGTTTCTCTGTCCCATCGGACAGTTCCTCAGTCCCACCGAACAGTTCCTCTGTCCCATCGGATAGTTCCTCAGTTTCACCAAACAGTTCCTCTGCACCACCGGACAGTTCCTCTGTCCCGCCGGACAGTTCCTCTGTTCCAAGAACAGTTCGTCTGTTCCACCGGACAGTTCCTATATCCCACCGGACAGTTCCTCTGTTCCATGTTCAGTTCCTCTGTCCCGCCGGACAGTTCCTCTGATCCACCTGACACTTCCTGTGTTCCATGTACTGTTCCTCGGTCCCAACTGACAGTTCCTCTGTTCCATGAACAGTTCCTCTGTCTGATCGGACAGTTCCTCTGTCCCACCGGACAGTTCTTCTGTCCCACCGGAAGGTTCCTCCGACCCACCTGACAGTTCCTCTGTTCCATGTATTTTTCCTATGTCCCACCGGACAGTTCCTATATCCCACCGGACAGTTCCTCTGTTCCATGTTCAGTTCCTCTGTCCCGCCGGACAGTTCCTCTGATCCACCTGACACTTCCTCTGTTCCATGTACTGTTCCTCGGTCCCAACGGACAGTTCCTCTGTTCCATGAACAGTTCCTCTGTCTGATCGGACAGTTCCTCTGTCCCACCGGACAGTTCTTCTGTCCCACCGGAAGGTTCCTCCGACCCACCTGACAGTTCCTCTGTTCCATAATTTTTCCTATGTCCCACCGGACAGTTCCTCTGTCCCACCGGACAGTTTGTCTGTTCCACCGGACAGTTCCTTTATCCCACCGGACAGTTCCTCTGTTCCATGTTCAGTTCCTTTGTCCCACCGGACAGTTCATCTGTCCCATCGGACAGTTCTTCTGTCCCACCGGACAGTTCCTCTGTTCCATAAATAGATCTTCTGTCCCACCGGACAGTTCCTCTATCCCACCGGACAGTTCCTCTTTCCCATGTATAGTTCCTCTCTCCCACCGGACAGTTCCTTTGACCCACCTGACAGTTCCTCCGTTCTATGTACAGTTCCTCTGTTCCATCGGACAGTTCCTCAGTCCCACCGAACAGTTCCTCTGTCCCATCGGATAGTTCCTCAGTCCCACCAAACAGTTCCTCTGGACCACCGGACAGTTCCTCTGTCCCACCGGACAGTTCATCTGTCCCACCGGACAGTTCCTCTGTCCCACCGGACAGTTCCTCTGTTCCATGTATAGATCTTCTGTCCCACCGGACAGTTCCTCTGTCCCACCGGACAGTTCCTCTGTCCCACCGGACAGTTCCTTTGTCGAAGCGGACAGTTCCTCTGTCCTGCCGGACAGTTTATCTGTCCCACCGGACAGTTCCTTTGTCGCAGCGGACAGTTCCTCTGTCCCGCCGGACAGTTTATCTGTCCCACCGGACAGTTCCTCTGTCCCACCGGAATGTTCCTCTGTCCCACCGGACAGTTCGTCTGACCCACCGGACAGTTCCTCTATACCATATTTAGTTCTTCTGTCCCACCGGACAGTTCCTCTGTCCCACCGGACAGTTCCTTTGACTCACCTGACAGTTCCTCTGTTCTATGTACAGTTCCTCTGTCTTATCGGAAAGTTCCTCAGTCCCACCGAACAGTTCCTCTGCACCACCGGACAGTTCCTCTGTCCCACCGGACAGTTCCTCTGTCCCATCGGACAGTTCCTCAGTCCCACCGAACAGTTCCTCTGTCCCATCGGATAGTTCCTCAGTCCCACCAAACAGTTCCTCTGCACCACCGGACAGTTCCTCTGTCCCGCCGGACAGTTCCTCTGTTCCATGAACAGTTCCTCTTTCTGATCGGACAGTTCCTCTGTCCCACCGGACAGTTTGTCTGTTCCACCGGACAGTTCCTATATCCCACCGGACAGTTCCTCTGTTCCATGTTCAGTTCCTCTGTCCCACCGGACAGTTCATCTGTCCCACCGGACAGTTCCTCTGTCCCACCGGACAGTTCCTCTGTTCCATGTATAGATCTTCTGTCCCACCGGACAGTTCCTCTGTCCCACCGGACAGTTCCTCTGTCCCCCGGACAGTTCCTCTTTTCCATGAACAGTTCCTCTGTCTGATCGGACAGTTCCCCTGTCCCACCGGACAGTTCCTCTGTCCCACCGAAAGGTTCCTCCGACCCACCTGACAGTTCCTATGTCCCACCGGACAGTTCCTCTGTCCAACCGGACAGTTCCTCTGTTCCACCGGACAGTTCCTCTCTCCCACCGGACAGTTCCTCTGTCCCACCGGACAGTTCCTCTCTCCCACAGGACAGTTCCTCTCTCCCACCGGACAGTTCCTCTTTCTCACTGGACAGTTCCTCTGTCCCACCGGACAGTTTCCCTGACCCAACGGACAGTTCCTCTGTCCCACCAGACAGTTCCTTTGACCCACCTGACAGTTCCTATGTTCTATGTACAGTTCCTCTGTCCCATCGGACAGTTCCTCAGTCCCACCGAACAGTTCCTCTGCACCACCGGACAGTTCCTCTGTCCCGCCGGACAGTTCCTCTGTTCCATGAACAGTTCCTCTGTCTGATCAGACAGTTCCTCTGTCCCACCGGATAGTTCCTCTGTTCTATGTACAGTTCCTCTGTCCCATCGGACAGTTCCTCAGTCCCACCGAACAGTTTCTCTGTCCCATCGGATAGTTCCTCAGTCCCACCAAACAGTTCCTCTGCACCACCGGACAGTTCCTCTGTCCCCCGGACAGTTCCTCTGTTCCATGAACAGTTCCTCTGTCTGATCGGACAGTTCCCCTGTCCCACCGGACAGTTCCTCTGTCCCACCGAAAGGTTCCTCCGACCCACCTGACAGTTCCTATGTCCCACCGGACAGTTCCTCTGTCCAAACGGACAGTTCCTCTGTCCCACCGGACAGTTCCTCTGCCCCACCGGAAGGTTCCTCCGACCCACCTGACAGTTCCTCTGTTCCATGTATTGTTTCTATGTCCCACCGGACAGTTCCTCTGTCCCACCGGACAGTTCCTCTGTCCCACCGGACAGTTTCTCTGACCCAACGGACAGTTCCTCTGTCCCACCGGACAGTTCCTCAGTCCCACCGAACAGTTCCTCTGCACCACCGGACAGTTCCTCTGTCCCACCGGACAGTTCCTCTGTCCCATCGGACAGTTCCTCAGTCCCACCGAACAGTTCCTCTGCACCACCGGACAGTTCCTCTGTCCCACCGGACAGTTCCTCTGTCCAACCGGACAGTTCCTCTGTCCCACCGGACAGTTCCTCTGTCCCACCGGACAGTTCCTCTGTCCCACTGGACAGTTCCTCTGTCCCACCGGACAGTTTCTCTGACCCAACGGACAGTTCCTCTGTCCCACCGGACAGTTCCTTTGACCCACCGGACAGTTCCTCTGTCCCACCGGACAGTTTCTCTGACCCAACGGACAGTTCCTCTGTCCCACCGGACAGTTCCTCTGATCCACCTGACACTTCCTCTGTTCCATGTACTGTTCCTCGGTCCCAACGGACAGTTCCTCTGTTCCATGAACAGTTCCTCTGTCTGATCGGACAGTTCCTCTGTCCCACCGGACAGTTTCTCTGACCCAACGGACAGTTCCTCTGTCCCACCGGACAGTTCCTTTGACTCACCTGACAGTTCCTCTGTTCTATGTACAGTTACTCTGTCTTATCGGAAAGTTCCTCAGTCCCACCGAACAGTTCCTCTGCACCACCGGACAGTTCCTCTGTCCCACCGGACAGTTCCTCTGTCCCATCGGACAGTTCCTCAGTCCCACCGAACAGTTCCTCTGTCCCATCGGATAGTTCCTCAGTTTCACCAAACAGTTCCTCTGCACCACCGGACAGTTCCTCTGTTCCATGAACAGTTCCTCTGTCTGATCGGACAGTTCCCCTGTCCCACCGGACAGTTCCTCTGTCCCACCGAAAGGTTCCTCCGACCCACCTGACAGTTCCTATGTCCCACCGGACAGTTCCTCTGTCCAACCGGACAGTTCCTCTGTTCCACCGGACAGTTCCTCTGTCCCACCGGACAGTTCCTCTGTCCCACCGGACAGTTCCTCTCTCCCACCGGACAGTTCCTCTCTCCCACCGGACAGTTCCTCTGTCTCACTGGACAGTTCCTCTGTCCCACCGGACAGTTTCTCTGACCCAACGGACAGTTCCTCTGTCCCACCGGACAGTTCCTTTGACCCACCTGACAGTTCCTATGTTCTATGTACAGTTCCTCTGTCCCATCGGACAGTTCCTCAGTCCCACCGAACAGTTCCTCTGCACCACCGGACAGTTCCTCTGTCCCGCCGGACAGTTCCTCTGTTCCATGAACAGTTCCTCTGTCTGATCAGACAGTTCCTCTGTCCCACCGGATAGTTCCTCTGTTCTATGTACAGTTCCTCTGTCCCATCGGACAGTTCCTCAGTCCCACCGAACAGTTTCTCTGTCCCATCGGATAGTTCCTCAGTCCCACCAAACAGTTCTTCTGCACCACCGGACAGTTCCTCTGTCCCCCGGACAGTTCCTCTGTTCCATGAACAGTTCCTCTGTCTGATCGGACAGTTCCCCTGTCCCACCGGACAGTTCCTCTGTCCCACCGAAAGGTTCCTCCGACCCACCTGACAGTTCCTATGTCCCACCGGACAGTTCCTCTGTCCAAACGGACAGTTCCTCTGTCCCACCGGACAGTTCCTCTGCCCCACCGGAAGGTTCCTCCGACCCACCTGACAGTTCCTCTGTTCCATGTATTGTTTCTATGTCCCACCGGACAGTTCCTCTGTCCCACCGGACAGTTCCTCTGTCCCACCGGACAGTTCCTCTCTCCCACCGGACAGTTCCTCTGTCTCACTGGACAGTTCCTCTGTCCCACCGGACAGTTTCTCTGACCCAACGGACAGTTCCTCTGTCCCACCGGACAGTTCCTTTGACCCACCTGACAGTTCCTATGTTCTATGTACAGTTCCTCTGTCCTATCGGACAGTTCCTCAGTCCCACCGAACAGTTCCTCTGCACCACCGGACATTTCCTCTGTCCCGCCGAACAGTTCCTCTGTTCCATGAACAGTTTCTCTGTCTGATCAGACAGTTCCTCTGTCCCACCGGACAGTTCTTCTGTTCTATGTACAGTTCCTCTGTCCCATCGGACAGTTCCTCAGTCCCACCGAACAGTTCCTCTGTCCCATCGGATAGTTCCTCAGTCCCACCAAACAGTTCCTCTGCACCACGGGACAGTTCCTCTGTCCCCCGGACAGTTCCTCTGTTCCATAAATAGATCTTCTGTCCCACCGGACAGTTCCTCTATCCCACCGGACAGTTCCTCTTTCCCATGTATAGTTCCTCTCTCCCACCGGACAGTTCCTTTGACCCACCTGACAGTTCCTCCGTTCTATGTACAGTTCCTCTGTTCCATCGGACAGTTCCTCAGTCCCACCGAACAGTTCCTCTGTCCCATCGGATAGTTCCTCAGTCCCACCAAACAGTTCCTCGGTCCCAACGGACAGTTCCTCTGTTCCATGAACAGTTCCTCTGTCTGATCGGACAGTTCCTCTGTCCCACCGGACAGTTCTTCTGTCCCACCGGAAGGTTCCTCCGACCCACCTGACAGTTCCTCTGTTCCATAATTTTTCCTATGTCCCACCGGACAGTTCCTCTGTCCCACCGGACAGTTTGTCTGTTCCACCGGACAGTTCCTTTATCCCACCGAACAGTTCCTCTGTTCCATGTATAGATCTTCTGTCCCACCGGACAGTTCCTCTGTCCCACCGGACAGTTCCTTTGTCGAAGCGGACAGTTCCTCTGTCCTGCCGGACAGTTTATCTGTCCCACCGGACAGTTCCTTTGTCGCAGCGGACAGTTCCTCTGTCCCGCCGGACAGTTTATCTGTCCCACCGGACAGTTCCTCTGTCCCACCGGAATGTTCCTCTGTCCCACCGGACAGTTCGTCTGACCCACCGGACAGTTCCTCTATACCATATTTAGTTCTTCTGTCCCACCGGACAGTTCCTCTGTCCCACCGGACAGTTTCTCTGACCCAACGGACAGTTCCTCTGTCCCACCGGACAGTTCCTTTGACCCACCTGACAGTTCCACTGTTCCATGTATTGTTCCTATGTCTCACCGGACAGTTCCTCTGTCCAACCGGACATTTCCTTTGACTCACCTGACAGTTCCTCTGTTCTATGTACAGTTCCTCTGTCTTATCGGAAAGTTCCTCAGTCCCACCGAACAGTTCCTCTGTTCCACCGGACAGTTCCTCTGTCCCACCAGACAGTTCCTCTGTCCCACCGGACAGTTCCTCTCTCCCACCGGACAGTTCCTCTCTCCCACCGGACAGTTCCTCTGTCTCACTGGACAGTTCCTCTGTCCCACCGGACAGTTTCTCTGACCCAACGGACAGTTCCTCTGTCCCACCGGACAGTTCCTTTGACCCACCTGACAGTTCCTATGTTCTATGTACAGTTCCTCTGTCCCATCGGACAGTTCCTCATTCCCACCGAACAGTTCCTCTGCACCACCGGACAGTTCCTCTGTCCCGCCGGACAGTTCCTCTGTTCCATGAACAGTTCCTCTGTCTGATCAGACAGTTCCTCTGTCCCACCGGATAGTTCCTCTGTTCTATGTACAGTTCCTCTGTCCCATCGGACAGTTCCTCAGTCCCACCGAACAGTTTCTCTGTCCCATCGGATAGTTCCTCAGTCCCACCAAACAGTTCCTCTGCACCACCGGACAGTTCCTCTGTCCCCCGGACAGTTCCTCTGTTCCATGAACAGTTCCTCTGTCTGATCGGACAGTTCCCCTGTCCCACCGGACAGTTCCTCTGTCCCACCGAAAGGTTCCTCCGACCCACCTGACAGTTCCTATGTCCCACCGAACAGTTCCTCTGTCCAAACGGACAGTTCCTCTGTCCCACCGGACAGTTCCTCTGCCCCACCGGAAAGTTCCTCCGACCCAACTGACAGTTCCTTTGTTCCATGTATTGTTTCTATGTCCCACCGGACAGTTCCTCTGTCCCACCGGACAGTTCCTCTGTCCCACCGGACAGTTCCTCTC
Source organism: Hesperophylax magnus (assembly GCA_026573805.1). Classification (NCBI taxonomy): domain Eukaryota; kingdom Metazoa; phylum Arthropoda; class Insecta; order Trichoptera; family Limnephilidae; genus Hesperophylax; species Hesperophylax magnus. The sequence continues at coordinate 14,120,990 of JAIUSX010000117.1, read as the reverse complement.
TCCCACCGGACAGTTCCTCTGTCTCACTGGACAGTTCCTCTGTCCCACCGGACAGTTTCTCTGACCCAACGGACAGTTCCTCTGTCCCACCGGACAGTTCCTTTGACCCACCTGACAGTTCCTATGTTCTATGTACAGTTCCTCTGTCCTATCGGACAGTTCCTCAGTCCCACCGAACAGTTCCTCTGCACCACCGGACAGTTCCTCTGTCCCGCCGAACAGTTCCTCTGTTCCATGAACAGTTTCTCTGTCTGATCAGACAGTTCCTCTGTCCCACCGGACAGTTCTTCTGTTCTATGTACAGTTCCTCTGTCCCATCGGACAGTTCCTCAGTCCCACCGAACAGTTCCTCTGTCCCATCGGATAGTTCCTCAGTCCCACCAAACAGTTCCTCTGCACCACGGGACAGTTCCTCTGTCCCCCGGACAGTTCCTCTTTTCCATGAACAGTTCCTCTGTCTGATCGGACAGTTCCTATGTCCCACCGGACAGTTCCTCTGTCCAACCGGATAGTTCCTCTGTCCCACCGGACAGTTCCTCTGTCCCACCGGACAGTTCCTCTGTCCCACTCGACAGTTCCTCTGTCCCACCGGACAGTTTCTCTGACCCAACGGACAGTTCCTCTGTCCCACCGGACAGTTCCTCAGTCCCACCGAACAGTTCCTCTGCACCACCGGACAGTTCCTCTGTCCCACCGGACAGTTCCTCTGTCCCATCGGACAGTTCCTCAGTCCCACCGAACAGTTCCTCTGCACCACCGGACAGTTCCTCTGTCCCACCGGACAGTTCCTCTGTCCAACCGGACAGTTCCTCTGTCCCACCGGACAGTTCCTCTGTCCCACCGGACAGTTCCTCTGTCCCACCGGACAGTTTCTCTGACCCAACGGACAGTTCCTCTGTCCCACCGGACAGTTCCTTTGACCCACCGGACAGTTCCTCTGTCCCACCGGACAGTTTCTCTGACCCAACGGACAGTTCCTCTGTCCCACCGGACAGTTCCTCTGATCCACCTGACACTTCCTCTGTTCCATGTACTGTTCCTCGGTCCCAACGGACAGTTCCTCTGTTCCATGAACAGTTCCTCAGTCTGATCGGACAGTTCCTCTGTCCCACCGGACAGTTTCTCTGACCCAACGGACAGTTCCTCTGTCCCACCGGACAGTTCCTTTGACTCACCTGACAGTTCCTCTGTTCTATGTACAGTTACTCTGTCTTATCGGAAAGTTCCTCAGTCCCACCGAACAGTTCCTCTGCACCACCGGACAGTTCCTCTGTCCCACCGGACAGTTCCTCTGTCCCATCGGACAGTTCCTCAGTCCCACCGAACAGTTCCTCTGTCCCATCGGATAGTTCCTCAGTTTCACCAAACAGTTCCTCTGCACCACCGGACAGTTCCTCTGTTCCATGAACAGTTCCTCTGTCTGATCGGACAGTTCCCCTGTCCCACCGGACAGTTCCTCTGTCCCACCGAAAGGTTCCTCCGACCCACCTGACAGTTCCTATGTCCCACCGGACAGTTCCTCTGTCCAACCGGACAGTTCCTCTGTTCCACCGGACAGTTCCTCTGTCCCACCGGACAGTTCCTCTGTCCCACCGGACAGTTCCTCTCTCCCACCGGACAGTTCCTCTCTCCCACCGGACAGTTCCTCTGTCTCACTGGACAGTTCCTCTGTCCCACCGGACAGTTCTTCTGTTCTATGTACAGTTCCTCTGTCCCATCGGACAGTTCCTCAGTCCCACCGAACAGTTCCTCTGTCCCATCGGATAGTTCCTCAGTCCCACCAAACAGTTCCTCTGCACCACGGGACAGTTCCTCTGTCCCCCGGACAGTTCCTCTTTTCCATGAACAGTTCCTCTGTCTGATCGGACAGTTCCTATGTCCCACCGGACAGTTCCTCTGTCCAACCGGATAGTTCCTCTGTCCCACCGGACAGTTCCTCTGTCCCACCGGACAGTTCCTCTGTCCCACTCGACAGTTCCTCTGTCCCACCGGACAGTTTCTCTGACCCAACGGACAGTTCCTCTGTCCCACCGGACAGTTCCTCAGTCCCACCGAACAGTTCCTCTGCACCACCGGACAGTTCCTCTGTCCCACCGGACAGTTCCTCTGTCCCATCGGACAGTTCCTCAGTCCCACCGAACAGTTCCTCTGCACCACCGGACAGTTCCTCTGTCCCACCGGACAGTTCCTCTGTCCAACCGGACAGTTCCTCTGTCCCACCGGACAGTTCCTCTGTCCCACCGGACAGTTCCTCTGTCCCACTGGACAGTTCCTCTGTCCCACCGGACAGTTTCTCTGACCCAACGGACAGTTCCTCTGTCCCACCGGACAGTTCCTTTGACCCACCGGACAGTTCCTCTGTCCCACCGGACAGTTTCTCTGACCCAACGGACAGTTCCTCTGTCCCACCGGACAGTTCCTCTGATCCACCTGACACTTCCTCTGTTCCATGTACTGTTCCTCGGTCCCAACGGACAGTTCCTCTGTTCCATGAACAGTTCCTCTGTCTGATCGGACAGTTCCTCTGTCCCACCGGACAGTTTCTCTGACCCAACGGACAGTTCCTCTGTCCCACCGGACAGTTCCTTTGACTCACCTGACAGTTCCTCTGTTCTATGTACAGTTACTCTGTCTTATCGGAAAGTTCCTCAGTCCCACCGAACAGTTCCTCTGCACCACCGGACAGTTCCTCTGTCCCACCGGACAGTTCCTCTGTCCCATCGGACAGTTCCTCAGTCCCACCGAACAGTTCCTCTGTCCCATCGGATAGTTCCTCAGTTTCACCAAACAGTTCCTCTGCACCACCGGACAGTTCCTCTGTTCCATGAACAGTTCCTCTGTCTGATCGGACAGTTCCCCTGTCCCACCGGACAGTTCCTCTGTCCCACCGAAAGGTTCCTCCGACCCACCTGACAGTTCCTATGTCCCACCGGACAGTTCCTCTGTCCAACCGGACAGTTCCTCTGTTCCACCGGACAGTTCCTCTGTCTCACCGGACAGTTCCTCTGTCCCACCGGACAGTTCCTCTCTCCCACCGGACAGTTCCTCTCTCCCACCGGACAGTTCCTCTGTCTCACTGGACAGTTCCTCTGTCCCACCGGACAGTTTCTCTGACCCAACGGACAGTTCCTCTGTCCCACCGGACAGTTCCTTTGACCCACCTGACAGTTCCTATGTTCTATGTACAGTTCCTCTGTCCCATCGGACAGTTCCTCAGTCCCACCGAACAGTTCCTCTGCACCACCGGACAGTTCCTCTGTCCCGCCGGACAGTTCCTCTGTTCCATGAACAGTTCCTCTGTCTGATCAGACAGTTCCTCTGTCCCACCGGATAGTTCCTCTGTTCTATGTACAGTTCCTCTGTCCCATCGGACAGTTCCTCAGTCCCACCGAACAGTTTCTCTGTCCCATCGGATAGTTCCTCAGTCCCACCAAACAGTTCTTCTGCACCACCGGACAGTTCCTCTGTCCCCCGGACAGTTCCTCTGTTCCATGAACAGTTCCTCTGTCTGATCGGACAGTTCCCCTGTCCCACCGGACAGTTCCTCTGTCCCACCGAAAGGTTCCTCCGACCCACCTGACAGTTCCTATGTCCCACCGGACAGTTCCTCTGTCCAAACGGACAGTTCCTCTGTCCCACCGGACAGTTCCTCTGCCCCACCGGAAGGTTCCTCCGACCCACCTGACAGTTCCTCTGTTCCATGTATTGTTTCTATGTCCCACCGGACAGTTCCTCTGTCCCACCGGACAGTTCCTCTGTCCCACCGGACAGTTCCTCTCTCCCACCGGACAGTTCCTCTGTCTCACTGGACAGTTCCTCTGTCCCACCGGACAGTTTCTCTGACCCAACGGACAGTTCCTCTGTCCCACCGGACAGTTCCTTTGACCCACCTGACAGTTCCTATGTTCTATGTACAGTTCCTCTGTCCTATCGGACAGTTCCTCAGTCCCACCGAACAGTTCCTCTGCACCACCGGACATTTCCTCTGTCCCGCCGAACAGTTCCTCTGTTCCATGAACAGTTTCTCTGTCTGATCAGACAGTTCCTCTGTCCCACCGGACAGTTCTTCTGTTCTATGTACAGTTCCTCTGTCCCATCGGACAGTTCCTCAGTCCCACCGAACAGTTCCTCTGTCCCATCGGATAGTTCCTCAGTCCCACCAAACAGTTCCTCTGCACCACGGGACAGTTCCTCTGTCCCCCGGACAGTTCCTCTTTTCCATGAACAGTTCCTCTGTCTGATCGGACAGTTCCTATGTCCCACCGGACAGTTCCTCTGTCCAACCGGATAGTTCCTCTGTCCCACCGGACAGTTCCTCTGTCCCACCGGACAGTTCCTCTGTCCCACTCGACAGTTCCTCTGTCCCACCGGACAGTTTCTCTGACCCAACGGACAGTTCCTCTGTCCCACCGGACAGTTCCTCTGTTCCATGTATAGATCTTCTGTCCCACCGGACAGTTCCTCTGTCCCACCGGACAGTTCCTCTGTCCCCCGGACAGTTCCTCTGTTCCATGAACAGTTCCTCTGTCTGATCGGACAGTTCCCCTGTCCCACCGGACAGTTCCTCTGTCCCACCGAAAGGTTCCTCCGACCCACCTGACAGTTCCTATGTCCCACCGGACAGTTCCTCTGTCCAACCGGACAGTTCCTCTGTTCCACCGGACAGTTCCTCTGTCCCACCGGACAGTTCCTCTGTCCCACCGGACAGTTCCTCTCTCCCACCGGACAGTTCCTCTCTCCCACCGGACAGTTCCTCTGTCTCACTGGACAGTTCCTCTGTCCCACCGGACAGTTTCTCTGACCCAACGGACAGTTCCTCTGTCCCACCGGACAGTTCCTTTGACCCACCTGACAGTTCCTATGTTCTATGTACAGTTCCTCTGTCCCATCGGACAGTTCCTCAGTCCCACCGAACAGTTCCTCTGCACCACCGGACAGTTCCTCTGTCCCGCCGGACAGTTCCTCTGTTCCATGAACAGTTCCTCTGTCTGATCAGACAGTTCCTCTGTCCCACCGGATAGTTCCTCTGTTCGATGTACAGTTCCTCTGTCCCATCGGACAGTTCCTCAGTCCCACCGAACAGTTTCTCTGTCCCATCGGATAGTTCCTCAGTCCCACCAAACAGTTCCTCTGCACCACCGGACAGTTCCTCTGTCCCCCGGACAGTTCCTCTGTTCCATGAACAGTTCCTCTGTCTGATCGGACAGTTCCCCTGTCCCACCGGACAGTTCCTCTGTCCCACCGAAAGGTTCCTCCGACCCACCTGACAGTTCCTATGTCCCACCGAACAGTTCCTCTGTCCAAACGGACAGTTCCTCTGCCCCACCGGAAGGTTCCTCCGACCCACCTGACAGTTCCTCTGTTCCATGTATTGTTTCTATGTCCCACCGGACAGTTCCTCTGTCCCACCGGACAGTTCCTCTGTCCCACCGGACAGTTCCTCTCTCCCACCGGACAGTTCCTCTGTCTCACTGGACAGTTCCTCTGTCCCACCGGACAGTTTCTCTGACCCAACGGACAGTTCCTCTGTCCCACCGGACAGTTCCTTTGACCCACCTGACAGTTCCTATGTTCTATGTACAGTTCCTCTGTCCTATCGGACAGTTCCTCAGTCCCACCGAACAGTTCCTCTGCACCACCGGACATTTCCTCTGTCCCGCCGAACAGTTCCTCTGTTCCATGAACAGTTTCTCTGTCTGATCAGACAGTTCCTCTGTCCCACCGGACAGTTCTTCTGTTCTATGTACAGTTCCTCTGTCCCATCGGACAGTTCCTCAGTCCCACCGAACAGTTCCTCTGTCCCATCGGATAGTTCCTCAGTCCCACCAAACAGTTCCTCTGCACCACGGGACAGTTCCTCTGTCCCCCGGACAGTTCCTCTTTTCCATGAACAGTTCCTCTGTCTGATCGGACAGTTCCTATGTCCCACCGGACAGTTCCTCTGTCCAACCGGATAGTTCCTCTGTCCCACCGGACAGTTCCTCTGTCCCACCGGACAGTTCCTCTGTCCCACTCGACAGTTCCTCTGTCCCACCGGACAGTTTCTCTGACCCAACGGACAGTTCCTCTGTCCCACCGGACAGTTCCTCTGTCCCACCGAAAGGTTCCTCCGACCCACCTGACAGTTCCTATGTCCCACCGAACAGTTCCTCTGTCCAAACGGACAGTTCCTCTGCCCCACCGGAAGGTTCCTCCGACCCACCTGACAGTTCCTCTGTTCCATGTATTGTTTCTATGTCCCACCGGACAGTTCCTCTGTCCCACCGGACAGTTCCTCTGTCCCACCGGACAGTTCCTCTCTCCCACCGGACAGTTCCTCTGTCTCACTGGACAGTTCCTCTGTCCCACCGGACAGTTTCTCTGACCCAACGGACAGTTCCTCTGTCCCACCGGACAGTTCCTTTGACCCACCTGACAGTTCCTATGTTCTATGTACAGTTCCTCTGTCCTATCGGACAGTTCCTCAGTCCCACCGAACAGTTCCTCTGCACCACCGGACATTTCCTCTGTCCCGCCGAACAGTTCCTCTGTTCCATGAACAGTTTCTCTGTCTGATCAGACAGTTCCTCTGTCCCACCGGACAGTTCTTCTGTTCTATGTACAGTTCCTCTGTCCCATCGGACAGTTCCTCAGTCCCACCGAACAGTTCCTCTGTCCCATCGGATAGTTCCTCAGTCCCACCAAACAGTTCCTCTGCACCACGGGACAGTTCCTCTGTCCCCCGGACAGTTCCTCTTTTCCATGAACAGTTCCTCTGTCTGATCGGACAGTTCCTATGTCCCACCGGACAGTTCCTCTGTCCAACCGGATAGTTCCTCTGTCCCACCGGACAGTTCCTCTGTCCCACCGGACAGTTCCTCTGTCCCACTCGACAGTTCCTCTGTCCCACCGGACAGTTTCTCTGACCCAACGGACAGTTCCTCTGTCCCACCGGACAGTTCCTTTGACCCACCGGACAGTTCCTCTGTCCCACCGGACAGTTCCTCTGTCCCACTGGAAAGTTCCTCTGTCCCACCGGACAGTTCGTCTGACCCACCGGACAGTTTCTTTGACTCACCTGACAGTTTCTCTGTTCTATGTACAGTTCCTCTGTCCCATCGGACAGTTCCTCAGTCCCACCGAACAGTTCCTCTGCACCACCGGACAGTTCCTCTGTCCCACCGGAAGGTTCCTCTGCCCCACCGGAAGGTTCCTCCGACCCACCTGACAGTTCCTCTGTCCCCCGGACAGTTCCTCTTTTCCATGAACAGTTCCTTTGTCTGATCGGACAGTTCCCCTGTCCCGGCGGACAGTTCCTCTGTCCCACCGAAAGGTTCCTCCGACCCACCTGACAGTTCCTATGTCCCACCGGACAGTTCCTCTGTCCAACCGGATAGTTCCTCTGTCCCACCGGACAGTTCCTCTGTCCCACCGGACAGTTCCTCTGTCCCACTCGACAGTTCCTCTGTCCCACCGGACAGTTTCTCTGACCCAACGGACAGTTCCTCTGTCCCACCGGACAGTTCCTTTGACCCACCTGACAGTTCCACTGTTCCATGTATTGTTCCTATGTCCCACCGGACAGTTCCTCTGTCCAACCGGACAGTTCCTCTGTCCCACCGGACAGTTCCTCTGTCCCACCGGACAGTTCCTCTGTCCCACTGGACAGTTCCTCTGTCCCACCGGACAGTTTCTCTGACCCAACGGACAGTTCCTCTGTCCCACCGGACAGTTCCTTTGACTCACCTGACAGTTTCTCTGTTCTATGTACAGTTACTCTGTCTTATCGGAAAGTTCCTCAGTCCCACCGAACAGTTCCTCTGCACCACCGGACAGTTCCTCTGTCCCACCGGACAGTTTCTCTGTCCCATCGGACAGTTCCTCAGTCCCACCGAACAGTTCCTCTGTCCCATCGGATAGTTCCTCAGTTTCACCAAACAGTTCCTCTGCACCACCGGACAGTTCCTCTGTCCCGCCGGACAGTTCCTCTGTTCCAAGAACAGTTCGTCTGTTCCACCGGACAGTTCCTATATCCCACCGGACAGTTCCTCTGTTCCATGTTCAGTTCCTCTGTCCCGCCGGACAGTTCCTCTGATCCACCTGACACTTCCTGTGTTCCATGTACTGTTCCTCGGTCCCAACGGACAGTTCCTCTGTTCCATGAACAGTTCCTCTGTCTGATCGGACAGTTCCTCTGTCCCACCGGACAGTTCTTCTGTCCCACCGGAAGGTTCCTCCGACCCACCTGACAGTTCCTCTGTTCCATGTATTTTTCCTATGTCCCACCGGACAGTTCCTATATCCCACCGGACAGTTCCTCTGTTCCATGTTCAGTTCCTCTGTCCCGCCGGACAGTTCCTCTGATCCACCTGACACTTCCTCTGTTCCATGTACTGTTCCTCGGTCCCAACGGACAGTTCCTCTGTTCCATGAACAGTTCCTCTGTCTGATCGGACAGTTCCTCTGTCCCACCGGACAGTTCTTCTGTCCCACCGGAAGGTTCCTCCGACCCACCTGACAGTTCCTCTGTTCCATAATTTTTCCTATGTCCCACCGGACAGTTCCTCTGTCCCACCGGACAGTTTGTCTGTTCCACCGGACAGTTCCTTTATCCCACCGGACAGTTCCTCTGTTCCATGTATTGTTTCTATGTCCCACCGGACAGTTCATCTGTCCCATCGGACAGTTCTTCTGTCCCACCGGACAGTTCCTCTGTTCCATAAATAGATCTTCTGTCCCACCGGACAGTTCCTCTATCCCACCGGACAGTTCCTCTTTCCCATGTATAGTTCCTCTCTCCCACCGGACAGTTCCTTTGACCCACCTGACAGTTCCTCCGTTCTATGTACAGTTCCTCTGTTCCATCGGACAGTTCCTCAGTCCCACCGAACAGTTCCTCTGTCCCATCGGATAGTTCCTCAGTCCCACCAAACAGTTCCTCTGGACCACCGGACAGTTCCTCTGTCCCACCGGACAGTTCATCTGTCCCACCGGACAGTTCCTCTGTCCCACCGGACAGTTCCTCTGTTCCATGTATAGATCTTCTGTCCCACCGGACAGTTCCTCTGTCCCACCGGACAGTTCCTCTGTCCCACCGGACAGTTCCTTTGTCGAAGCGGACAGTTCCTCTGTCCTGCCGGACAGTTTATCTGTCCCACCGGACAGTTCCTTTGTCGCAGCGGACAGTTCCTCTGTCCCGCCGGACAGTTTATCTGTCCCACCGGACAGTTCCTCTGTCCCACCGGAATGTTCCTCTGTCCCACCGGACAGTTCGTCTGACCCACCGGACAGTTCCTCTATACCATATTTAGTTCTTCTGTCCCACCGGACAGTTCCTCTGTCCCACCGGACAGTTCCTTTGACTCACCTGACAGTTCCTCTGTTCTATGTACAGTTCCTCTGTCTTATCGGAAAGTTCCTCAGTCCCACCGAACAGTTCCTCTGCACCACCGGACAGTTCCTCTGTCCCACCGGACAGTTCCTCTGTCCCATCGGACAGTTCCTCAGTCCCACCGAACAGTTCCTCTGTCCCATCGGATAGTTCCTCAGTCCCACCAAACAGTTCCTCTGCACCACCGGACAGTTCCTCTGTCCCGCCGGACAGTTCCTCTGTTCCATGAACAGTTCCTCTTTCTGATCGGACAGTTCCTCTGTCCCACCGGACAGTTTGTCTGTTCCACCGGACAGTTCCTATATCCCACCGGACAGTTCCTCTGTTCCATGTTCAGTTCCTCTGTCCCACCGGACAGTTCATCTGTCCCACCGGACAGTTCCTCTGTCCCACCGGACAGTTCCTCTGTTCCATGTATAGATCTTCTGTCCCACCGGACAGTTCCTCTGTCCCACCGGACAGTTCCTCTGTCCCCCGGACAGTTCCTCTTTTCCATGAACAGTTCCTCTGTCTGATCGGACAGTTCCCCTGTCCCACCGGACAGTTCCTCTGTCCCACCGAAAGGTTCCTCCGACCCACCTGACAGTTCCTATGTCCCACCGGACAGTTCCTCTGTCCAACCGGACAGTTCCTCTGTTCCACCGGACAGTTCCTCTCTCCCACCGGACAGTTCCTCTGTCCCACCGGACAGTTCCTCTCTCCCACAGGACAGTTCCTCTCTCCCACCGGACAGTTCCTCTTTCTCACTGGACAGTTCCTCTGTCCCACCGGACAGTTCCTCTGTCCAACCGGATAGTTCCTCTGTCCCACCGGACAGTTCCTCTGTCCCACCGGACAGTTCCTCTGTCCCACTCGACAGTTCCTCTGTCCCACCGGACAGTTTCTCTGACCCAACGGACAGTTCCTCTGTCCCACCGGACAGTTCCTCAGTCCCACCGAACAGTTCCTCTGCACCACCGGACAGTTCCTCTGTCCCACCGGACAGTTCCTCTGTCCCATCGGACAGTTCCTCAGTCCCACCGAACAGTTCCTCTGCACCACCGGACAGTTCCTCTGTCCCACCGGACAGTTCCTCTGTCCAACCGGACAGTTCCTCTGTCCCACCGGACAGTTCCTCTGTCCCACCGGACAGTTCCTTTGACCCACCGGACAGTTCCTCTGTCCCACCGGACAGTTTCTCTGACCCAACGGACAGTTCCTCTGTCCCACCGGACAGTTCCTCTGATCCACCTGACACTTCCTCTGTTCCATGTACTGTTCCTCGGTCCCAACGGACAGTTCCTCTGTTCCATGAACAGTTCCTCTGTCTGATCGGACAGTTCCTCTGTCCCACCGGACAGTTTCTCTGACCCAACGGACAGTTCCTCTGTCCCACCGGACAGTTCCTTTGACTCACCTGACAGTTCCTCTGTTCTATGTACAGTTACTCTGTCTTATCGGAAAGTTCCTCAGTCCCACCGAACAGTTCCTCTGCACCACCGGACAGTTCCTCTGTCCCACCGGACAGTTCCTCTGTCCCATCGGACAGTTCCTCAGTCCCACCGAACAGTTCCTCTGTCCCATCGGATAGTTCCTCAGTTTCACCAAACAGTTCCTCTGCACCACCGGACAGTTCCTCTGTTCCATGAACAGTTCCTCTGTCTGATCGGACAGTTCCCCTGTCCCACCGGACAGTTCCTCTGTCCCATCGGATAGTTCCTCAGTCCCACCAAACAGTTCTTCTGCACCACCGGACAGTTCCTCTGTCCCCCGGACAGTTCCTCTGTTCCATGAACAGTTCCTCTGTCTGATCGGACAGTTCCCCTGTCCCACCGGACAGTTCCTCTGTCCCACCGAAAGGTTCCTCCGACCCACCTGACAGTTCCTCTGTTCCATGTATTGTTTCTATGTCCCACCGGACAGTTCCTCTGTCCAAACGGACAGTTCCTCTGTCCCACCGGACAGTTCCTCTGCCCCACCGGAAGGTTCCTCCGACCCACCTGACAGTTCCTCTGTTCCATGTATTGTTTCTATGTCCCACCGGACAGTTCCTCTGTCCCACCGGACAGTTCCTCTGTCCCACCGGACAGTTCCTCTCTCCCACCGGACAGTTCCTCTGTCTCACTGGACAGTTCCTCTGTCCCACCGGACAGTTTCTCTGACCCAACGGACAGTTCCTCTGTCCCACCGGACAGTTCCTTTGACCCACCTGACAGTTCCTATGTTCTATGTACAGTTCCTCTGTCCTATCGGACAGTTCCTCAGTCCCACCGAACAGTTCCTCTGCACCACCGGACATTTCCTCTGTCCCGCCGAACAGTTCCTCTGTTCCATGAACAGTTTCTCTGTCTGATCAGACAGTTCCTCTGTCCCACCGGACAGTTCTTCTGTTCTATGTACAGTTCCTCTGTCCCATCGGACAGTTCCTCAGTCCCACCAAACAGTTCCTCTGTCCCATCGGATAGTTCCTCAGTCCCACCAAACAGTTCCTCTGCACCACGGGACAGTTCCTCTGTCCCCCGGACAGTTCCTCTTTTCCATGAACAGTTCCTCTGTCTGATCGGACAGTTCCTATGTCCCACCGGACAGTTCCTCTGTCCAACCGGATAGTTCCTCTGTCCCACCGGACAGTTCCTCTGTCCCACCGGACAGTTCCTCTGTCCCACTCGACAGTTCCTCTGTCCCACCGGACAGTTTCTCTGACCCAACGGACAGTTCCTCTGTCCCACCGGACAGTTCCTCTGTTCCATGTATAGATCTTCTGTCCCACCGGACAGTTCCTCTGTCCTACCGGACAGTTCCTCTGTCCCCCGGACAGTTCCTCTGTTCCATGAACAGTTCCTCTGTCTGATCGGACAGTTCCCCTGTCCCACCGGACAGTTCCTCTGTCCCACCGAAAGGTTCCTCCGACCCACCTGACAGTTCCTATGTCCCACCGGACAGTTCCTCTGTCCAACCGGACAGTTCCTCTGCACCACCGGACAGTTCCTCTGTCCCACCGGACAGTTTCTCTGTCCCATCGGACAGTTCCTCAGTCCCACCGAACAGTTCCTCTGTCCCATCGGATAGTTCCTCAGTTTCACCAAACAGTTCCTCTGCACCACCGGACAGTTCCTCTGTCCCGCCGGACAGTTCCTCTGTTCCAAGAACAGTTCGTCTGTTCCACCGGACAGTTCCTATATCCCACCGGACAGTTCCTCTGTTCCATGTTCAGTTCCTCTGTCCCGCCGGACAGTTCCTCTGATCCACCTGACACTTCCTGTGTTCCATGTACTGTTCCTCGGTCCCAACGGACAGTTCCTCTGTTCCATGAACAGTTCCTCTGTCTGATCGGACAGTTCCTCTGTCCCACCGGACAGTTCTTCTGTCCCACCGGAAGGTTCCTCCGACCCACCTGACAGTTCCTCTGTTCCATGTATTTTTCCTATGTCCCACCGGACAGTTCCTATATCCCACCGGACAGTTCCTCTGTTCCATGTTCAGTTCCTCTGTCCCGCCGGACAGTTCCTCTGATCCACCTGACACTTCCTCTGTTCCATGTACTGTTCCTCGGTCCCAACGGACAGTTCCTCTGTTCCATGAACAGTTCCTCTGTCTGATCGGACAGTTCCTCTGTCCCACCGGACAGTTCTTCTGTCCCACCGGAAGGTTCCTCCGACCCACCTGACAGTTCCTCTGTTCCATAATTTTTCCTATGTCCCACCGGACAGTTCCTCTGTCCCACCGGACAGTTTGTCTGTTCCACCGGACAGTTCCTTTATCCCACCGGACAGTTCCTCTGTTCCATGTTCAGTTCCTTTGTCCCACCGGACAGTTCATCTGTCCCATCGGACAGTTCTTCTGTCCCACCGGACAGTTCCTCTGTTCCATAAATAGATCTTCTGTCCCACCGGACAGTTCCTCTATCCCACCGGACAGTTCCTCTTTCCCATGTATAGTTCCTCTCTCCCACCGGACAGTTCCTTTGACCCACCTGACAGTTCCTCCGTTCTATGTACAGTTCCTCTGTTCCATCGGACAGTTCCTCAGTCCCACCGAACAGTTCCTCTGTCCCATCGGATAGTTCCTCAGTCCCACCAAACAGTTCCTCTGGACCACCGGACAGTTCCTCTGTCCCACCGGACAGTTCATCTGTCCCACCGGACAGTTCCTCTGTCCCACCGGACAGTTCCTCTGTTCCATGTATAGATCTTCTGTCCCACCGGACAGTTCCTCTGTCCCACCGGACAGTTCCTCTGTCCCACCGGACAGTTCCTTTGTCGAAGCGGACAGTTCCTCTGTCCTGCCGGACAGTTTATCTGTCCCACCGGACAGTTCCTTTGTCGCAGCGGACAGTTCCTCTGTCCCGCCGGACAGTTTATCTGTCCCACCGGACAGTTCCTCTGTCCCACCGGAATGTTCCTCTGTCCCACCGGACAGTTCGTCTGACCCACCGGACAGTTCCTCTATACCATATTTAGTTCTTCTGTCCCACCGGACAGTTCCTCTGTCCCACCGGACAGTTCCTTTGACTCACCTGACAGTTCCTCTGTTCTATGTACAGTTCCTCTGTCTTATCGGAAAGTTCCTCAGTCCCACCGAACAGTTCCTCTGCACCACCGGACAGTTCCTCTGTCCCACCGGACAGTTCCTCTGTCCCATCGGACAGTTCCTCAGTCCCACCGAACAGTTCCTCTGTCCCATCGGATAGTTCCTCAGTCCCACCAAACAGTTCCTCTGCACCACCGGACAGTTCCTCTGTCCCGCCGGACAGTTCCTCTGTTCCATGAACAGTTCCTCTTTCTGATCGGACAGTTCCTCTGTCCCACCGGACAGTTTGTCTGTTCCACCGGACAGTTCCTATATCCCACCGGACAGTTCTTCTGTTCCATGTTCAGTTCCTCTGTCCCACCGGACAGTTCATCTGTCCCACCGGACAGTTCCTCTGTCCCACCGGACAGTTCCTCTGTTCCATGTATAGATCTTCTGTCCCACCGGACAGTTCCTCTGTCCCACCGGACAGTTCCTCTGTCCCCCGGACAGTTCCTCTTTTCCATGAACAGTTCCTCTGTCTGATCGGACAGTTCCCCTGTCCCACCGGACAGTTCCTCTGTCCCACCGAAAGGTTCCTCCGACCCACCTGACAGTTCCTATGTCCCACCGGACAGTTCCTCTGTCCAACCGGACAGTTCCTCTGTTCCACCGGACAGTTCCTCTCTCCCACCGGACAGTTCCTCTGTCCCACCGGACAGTTCCTCTCTCCCACAGGACAGTTCCTCTCTCCCACCGGACAGTTCCTCTTTCTCACTGGACAGTTCCTCTGTCCCACCGGACAGTTTCCCTGACCCAACGGACAGTTCCTCTGTCCCACCAGACAGTTCCTTTGACCCACCTGACAGTTCCTATGTTCTATGTACAGTTCCTCTGTCCCATCGGACAGTTCCTCAGTCCCACCGAACAGTTCCTCTGCACCACCGGACAGTTCCTCTGTCCCGCCGGACAGTTCCTCTGTTCCATGAACAGTTCCTCTGTCTGATCAGACAGTTCCTCTGTCCCACCGGATAGTTCCTCTGTTCTATGTACAGTTCCTCTGTCCCATCGGACAGTTCCTCAGTCCCACCGAACAGTTTCTCTGTCCCATCGGATAGTTCCTCAGTCCCACCAAACAGTTCCTCTGCACCACCGGACAGTTCCTCTGTCCCCCGGACAGTTCCTCTGTTCCATGAACAGTTCCTCTGTCTGATCGGACAGTTCCCCTGTCCCACCGGACAGTTCCTCTGTCCCACCGAAAGGTTCCTCCGACCCACCTGACAGTTCCTATGTCCCACCGGACAGTTCCTCTGTCCAAACGGACAGTTCCTCTGTCCCACCGGACAGTTCCTCTGCCCCACCGGAAGGTTCCTCCGACCCACCTGACAGTTCCTCTGTTCCATGTATTGTTTCTATGTCCCACCGGACAGTTCCTCTGTCCCACCGGACAGTTCCTCTGACCCAACGGACAGTTCCTCTGTCCCACCGGACAGTTCCTCTGATCCACCTGACACTTCCTCTGTTCCATGTACTGTTCCTCGGTCCCAACGGACAGTTCCTCTGTTCCATGAACAGTTCCTCTGTCTGATCGGACAGTTCCTCTGTCCCACCGGACAGTTTCTCTGACCCAACGGACAGTTCCTCTGTCCCACCGGACAGTTCCTTTGACTCACCTGACAGTTCCTCTGTTCTATGTACAGTTACTCTGTCTTATCGGAAAGTTCCTCAGTCCCACCGAACAGTTCCTCTGCACCACCGGACAGTTCCTCTGTCCCACCGGACAGTTCCTCTGTCCCATCGGACAGTTCCTCAGTCCCACCGAACAGTTCCTCTGTCCCATCGGATAGTTCCTCAGTTTCACCAAACAGTTCCTCTGCACCACCGGACAGTTCCTCTGTTCCATGAACAGTTCCTCTGTCTGATCGGACAGTTCCCCTGTCCCACCGGACAGTTCCTCTGTCCCACCGAAAGGTTCCTCCGACCCACCTGACAGTTCCTATGTCCCACCGGACAGTTCCTCTGTCCAACCGGACAGTTCCTCTGTTCCACCGGACAGTTCCTCTGTCCCACCGGACAGTTCCTCTGTCCCACCGGACAGTTCCTCTCTCCCACCGGACAGTTCCTCTCTCCCACCGGACAGTTCCTCTGTCTCACTGGACAGTTCCTCTGTCCCACCGGACAGTTTCTCTGACCCAACGGACAGTTCCTCTGTCCCACCGGACAGTTCCTTTGACCCACCTGACAGTTCCTATGTTCTATGTACAGTTCCTCTGTCCCATCGGACAGTTCCTCAGTCCCACCGAACAGTTCCTCTGCACCACCGGACAGTTCCTCTGTCCCGCCGGACAGTTCCTCTGTTCCATGAACAGTTCCTCTGTCTGATCAGACAGTTCCTCTGTCCCACCGGATAGTTCCTCTGTTCTATGTACAGTTCCTCTGTCCCATCGGACAGTTCCTCAGTCCCACCGAACAGTTTCTCTGTCCCATCGGATAGTTCCTCAGTCCCACCAAACAGTTCTTCTGCACCACCGGACAGTTCCTCTGTCCCCCGGACAGTTCCTCTGTTCCATGAACAGTTCCTCTGTCTGATCGGACAGTTCCCCTGTCCCACCGGACAGTTCCTCTGTCCCACCGAAAGGTTCCTCCGACCCACCTGACAGTTCCTATGTCCCACCGGACAGTTCCTCTGTCCAAACGGACAGTTCCTCTGTCCCACCGGACAGTTCCTCTGCCCCACCGGAAGGTTCCTCCGACCCACCTGACAGTTCCTCTGTTCCATGTATTGTTTCTATGTCCCACCGGACAGTTCCTCTGTCCCACCGGACAGTTCCTCTCTCCCACCGGACAGTTCCTCTGTCTCACTGGACAGTTCCTCCTTCCCACCGGACAGTTTCTCTGACCCAACGGACAGTTCCTCTGTCCCACCGGACAGTTCCTCTGTCCCTCCGAAAGGTTCCTCCGACCCACCTGACAGTTCCTCTGTTCCATGTATTTTTCCTATGTCCCACCCGACAGTTCCTCTGTCCCACCGGACAGTTTGTCTGTTCCACCGGACAGTTCCTATATCCCACCGGACAGTTCCTCTGTTCCATGTTCAGTTCCTCTGTCCCACCGGACAGTTCATCTGTCCCACCGGACAGTTCCTCTGTCCCACCGGACAGTTCCTCTGTTCCATGTATAGATCTTCTGTCCCACCGGACAGTTCCTCTGTCCCACCGGACAGTTCCTCTGTCCCCCGGACAGTTCCTCTGTTCCATGAACAGTTCCTCTGTCTGATCGGACAGTTCCCCTGTCCCACCGGACAGTTCCTCTGTCCCTCCGAAAGGTTCCTCCGACACACCTGACAGTTCCTATGTCCCACCGGACAGTTCCTCTGTCCAACCGGACAGTTCCTCTGTTCCACCGGACAGTTCCTCTGTCCCACCAGACAGTTCCTCTGTCCCACCGGACAGTTCCTCTCTCCCACCGGACAGTTCCTCTCTCCCACCGGACAGTTCCTCTGTCTCACTGGACAGTTCCTCTGTCCCACCGGACAGTTTCTCTGACCCAACGGACAGTTCCTCTGTCCCACCGGACAGTTCCTTTGACCCACCTGACAGTTCCTATGTTCTATGTACAGTTCCTCTGTCCCATCGGACAGTTCCTCATTCCCACCGAACAGTTCCTCTGCACCACCGGACAGTTCCTCTGTCCCGCCGGACAGTTCCTCTGTTCCATGAACAGTTCCTCTGTCTGATCAGACAGTTCCTCTGTCCCACCGGATAGTTCCTCTGTTCTATGTACAGTTCCTCTGTCCCATCGGACAGTTCCTCAGTCCCACCGAACAGTTTCTCTGTCCCATCGGATAGTTCCTCAGTCCCACCAAACAGTTCCTCTGCACCACCGGACAGTTCCTCTGTCCCCCGGACAGTTCCTCTGTTCCATGAACAGTTCCTCTGTCTGATCGGACAGTTCCCCTGTCCCACCGGACAGTTCCTCTGTCCCACCGAAAGGTTCCTCCGACCCACCTGACAGTTCCTATGTCCCACCGAACAGTTCCTCTGTCCAAACGGACAGTTCCTCTGTCCCACCGGACAGTTCCTCTGCCCCACCGGAAAGTTCCTCCGACCCACCTGACAGTTCCTCTGTTCCATGTATTGTTTCTATGTCCCACCGGACAGTTCCTCTGTCCCACCGGACAGTTCCTCTGTCCCACCGGACAGTTCCTCTCTCCCACCGGACAGTTCCTCTGTCTCACTGGACAGTTCCTCTGTCCCACCGGACAGTTTCTCTGACCCAACGGACAGTTCCTCTGTCCCACCGGACAGTTCCTTTGACCCACCTGACAGTTCCTATGTTCTATGTACAGTTCCTCTGTCCTATCGGACAGTTCCTCAGTCCCACCGAACAGTTCCTCTGCACCACCGGACAGTTCCTCTGTCCCGCCGAACAGTTCCTCTGTTCCATGAACAGTTTCTCTGTCTGATCAGACAGTTCCTCTGTCCCACCGGACAGTTCTTCTGTTCTATGTACAGTTCCTCTGTCCCATCGGACAGTTCCTCAGTCCCACCGAACAGTTCCTCTGTCCCATCGGATAGTTCCTCAGTCCCACCAAACAGTTCCTCTGCACCACGGGACAGTTCCTCTGTCCCCCGGACAGTTCCTCTTTTCCATGAACAGTTCCTCTGTCTGATCGGACAGTTCCCCTGTCCCGGCGGACAGTTCCTCTGTCCCACTGGACAGTTCCTCTGTCCCACCGGACAGTTTCTCTGACCCAACGGACAGTTCCTCTGTCCCACCGGACAGTTCCTTTGACCCACCGGACAGTTCCTCTGTCCCACCGGACAGTTTCTCTGACCCAACGGACAGTTCCTCTGTCCCACCGGACAGTTCCTCTGATCCACCTGACACTTCCTCTGTTCCATGTACTGTTCCTCGGTCCCAACGGACAGTTCCTCTGTTCCATGAACAGTTCCTCTGTCTGATCGGACAGTTCCTCTGTCCCACTGGAAAGTTCCTCTGTCCCACCGGACAGTTCGTCTGACCCACCGGACAGTTTCTTTGACTCACCTGACAGTTTCTCTGTTCTATGTACAGTTCCTCTGTCCCATCGGACAGTTCCTCAGTCCCACCGAACAGTTCCTCTGCACCACCGGACAGTTCCTCTGTCCCACCGGAAGGTTCCTCTGCCCCACCGGAAGGTTCCTCCGACCCACCTGACAGTTCCTCTGTCCCCCGGACAGTTCCTCTTTTCCATGAACAGTTCCTTTGTCTGATCGGACAGTTCCCCTGTCCCGGCGGACAGTTCCTCTGTCCCACCGAAAGGTTCCTCCGACCCACCTGACAGTTCCTATGTCCCACCGGACAGTTCCTCTGTCCAACCGGATAGTTCCTCTGTCCCACCGGACAGTTCCTCTGTCCCACCGGACAGTTCCTCTGTCCCACTCGACAGTTCCTCTGTCCCACCGGACAGTTTCTCTGACCCAACGGACAGTTCCTCTGTCCCACCGGACAGTTCCTTTGACCCACCTGACAGTTCCACTGTTCCATGTATTGTTCCTATGTCCCACCGGACAGTTCCTCTGTCCAACCGGACAGTTCCTCTGTCCCACCGGACAGTTCCTCTGTCCCACCGGACAGTTCCTCTGTCCCACTGGACAGTTCCTCTGTCCCACCGGACAGTTTCTCTGACCCAACGGACAGTTCCTCTGTCCCACCGGACAGTTCCTTTGACTCACCTGACAGTTTCTCTGTTCTATGTACAGTTACTCTGTCTTATCGGAAAGTTCCTCAGTCCCACCGAACAGTTCCTCTGCACCACCGGACAGTTCCTCTGTCCCACCGGACAGTTTTTCTGTCCCATCGGACAGTTCCTCAGTCCCACCGAACAGTTCCTCTGTCCCATCGGATAGTTCCTCAGTTTCACCAAACAGTTCCTCTGCACCACCGGACAGTTCCTCTGTCCCGCCGGACAGTTCCTCTGTTCCAAGAACAGTTCGTCTGTTCCACCGACAGTTCCTATATCCCACCGGACAGTTCCTCTGTTCCATGTTCAGTTCCTCTGTCCCGCCGGACAGTTCCTCTGATCCACCTGACACTTCCTGTGTTCCATGTACTGTTCCTCGGTCCCAACGGACAGTTCCTCTGTTCCATGAACAGTTCCTCTGTCTGATCGGACAGTTCCTCTGTCCCACCGGACAGTTCTTCTGTCCCACCGGAAGGTTCCTCCGACCCACCTGACAGTTCCTCTGTTCCATGTATTTTTCCTATGTCCCACCGGACAGTTCCTATATCCCACCGGACAGTTCCTCTGTTCCATGTTCAGTTCCTCTGTCCCGCCGGACAGTTCCTCTGATCCACCTGACACTTCCTCTGTTCCATGTACTGTTCCTCGGTCCCAACGGACAGTTCCTCTGTTCCATGAACAGTTCCTCTGTCTGATCGGACAGTTCCTCTGTCCCACCGGACAGTTCTTCTGTCCCACCGGAAGGTTCCTCCGACCCACCTGACAGTTCCTCTGTTCCATAATTTTTCCTATGTCCCACCGGACAGTTCCTCTGTCCCACCGGACAGTTTGTCTGTTCCACCGGACAGTTCCTTTATCCCACCGGACAGTTCCTCTGTTCCATGTTCAGTTCCTTTGTCCCACCGGACAGTTCATCTGTCCCATCGGACAGTTCTTCTGTCCCACCGGACAGTTCCTCTGTTCCATAAATAGATCTTCTGTCCCACCGGACAGTTCCTCTATCCCACCGGACAGTTCCTCTTTCCCATGTATAGTTCCTCTCTCCCACCGGACAGTTCCTTTGACCCACCTGACAGTTCCTCCGTTCTATGTACAGTTCCTCTGTTCCATCGGACAGTTCCTCAGTCCCACCGAACAGTTCCTCTGTCCCATCGGATAGTTCCTCAGTCCCACCAAACAGTTCCTCGGTCCCAACGGACAGTTCCTCTGTTCCATGAACAGTTCCTCTGTCTGATCGGACAGTTCCTCTGTCCCACCGGACAGTTCTTCTGTCCCACCGGAAGGTTCCTCCGACCCACCTGACAGTTCCTCTGTTCCATAATTTTTCCTATGTCCCACCGGACAGTTCCTCTGTCCCACCGGACAGTTTGTCTGTTCCACCGGACAGTTCCTTTATCCCACCGAACAGTTCCTCTGTTCCATGTATAGATCTTCTGTCCCACCGGACAGTTCCTCTGTCCCACCGGACAGTTCCTTTGTCGAAGCGGACAGTTCCTCTGTCCTGCCGGACAGTTTATCTGTCCCACCGGACAGTTCCTTTGTCGCAGCGGACAGTTCCTCTGTCCCGCCGGACAGTTTATCTGTCCCACCGGACAGTTCCTCTGTCCCACCGGAATGTTCCTCTGTCCCACCGGACAGTTCGTCTGACCCACCGGACAGTTCCTCTATACCATATTTAGTTCTTCTGTCCCACCGGACAGTTCCTCTGTCCCACCGGACAGTTTCTCTGACCCAACGGACAGTTCCTCTGTCCCACCGGACAGTTCCTTTGACCCACCTGACAGTTCCACTGTTCCATGTATTGTTCCTATGTCTCACCGGACAGTTCCTCTGTCCAACCGGACATTTCCTTTGACTCACCTGACAGTTCCTCTGTTCTATGTACAGTTCCTCTGTCTTATCGGAAAGTTCCTCAGTCCCACCGAACAGTTCCTCTGTTCCACCGGACAGTTCCTCTGTCCACCAGACAGTTCCTCTGTCCCACCGGACAGTTCCTCTCTCCCACCGGACAGTTCCTCTCTCCCACCGGACAGTTCCTCTGTCTCACTGGACAGTTCCTCTGTCCCACCGGACAGTTTCTCTGACCCAACGGACAGTTCCTCTGTCCACCGGACAGTTCCTTTGACCCACCTGACAGTTCCTATGTTCTATGTACAGTTCCTCTGTCCCACCGGATAGTTCCTCTGTTCTATGTACAGTTCCTCTGTCCCATCGGACAGTTCCTCAGTCCCACCGAACAGTTTCTCTGTCCCATCGGATAGTTCCTCAGTCCCACCAAACAGTTCCTCTGCACCACCGGACAGTTCCTCTGTCCCCCGGACAGTTCCTCTGTTCCATGAACAGTTCCTCTGTCTGATCGGACAGTTCCCCTGTCCCACCGGACAGTTCCTCTGTCCCACCGAAAGGTTCCTCCGACCCACCTGACAGTTCCTATGTCCCACCGAACAGTTCCTCTGTCCAAACGGACAGTTCCTCTGTCCCACCGGACAGTTCCTCTGCCCCACCGGAAAGTTCCTCCGACCCAACTGACAGTTCCTTTGTTCCATGTATTGTTTCTATGTCCCACCGGACAGTTCCTCTGTCCCACCGGACAGTTCCTCTGTCCCACCGGACAGTTCCTCTCTCCCACCGGACAGTTCCTCTGTCTCACTGGACAGTTCCTCTGTCCCACCGGACAGTTTCTCTGACCCAACGGACAGTTCCTCTGTCCCACCGGACAGTTCCTTTGACCCACCTGACAGTTCCTATGTTCTATGTACAGTTCCTCTGTCCTATCGGACAGTTCCTCAGTCCCACCGAACAGTTCCTCTGCACCACCGGACAGTTCCTCTGTCCCGCCGAACAGTTCCTCTGTTCCATGAACAGTTTCTCTGTCTGATCAGACAGTTCCTCTGTCCCACCGGACAGTTCTTCTGTTCTATGTACAGTTCCTCTGTCCCATCGGACAGTTCCTCAGTCCCACCGAACAGTTCCTCTGTCCCATCGGATAGTTCCTCAGTTTCACCAAACAGTTCCTCTGCACCACCGGACAGTTCCTCTGTTCCATGAACAGTTCCTCTGTCTGATCGGACAGTTCCCCTGTCCCACCGGACAGTTCCTCTGTCCCACCGAAAGGTTCCTCCGACCCACCTGACAGTTCCTATGTCCCACCGGACAGTTCCTCTGTCCAACCGGACAGTTCCTCTGTTCCACCGGACAGTTCCTCTGTCCCACCGGACAGTTCCTCTGTCCCACCGGACAGTTCCTCTCTCCCACCGGACAGTTCCTCTCTCCCACCGGACAGTTCCTCTGTCTCACTGGACAGTTCCTCTGTCCCACCGGACAGTTTCTCTGACCCAACGGACAGTTCCTCTGTCCCACCGGACAGTTCCTTTGACCCACCTGACAGTTCCTATGTTCTATGTACAGTTCCTCTGTCCCATCGGACAGTTCCTCAGTCCCACCGAACAGTTCCTCTGCACCACCGGACAGTTCCTCTGTCCCGCCGGACAGTTCCTCTGTTCCATGAACAGTTCCTCTGTCTGATCAGACAGTTCCTCTGTCCCACCGGATAGTTCCTCTGTTCTATGTACAGTTCCTCTGTCCCATCGGACAGTTCCTCAGTCCCACCGAACAGTTTCTCTGTCCCATCGGATAGTTCCTCAGTCCCACCAAACAGTTCTTCTGCACCACCGGACAGTTCCTCTGTCCCCCGGACAGTTCCTCTGTTCCATGAACAGTTCCTCTGTCTGATCGGACAGTTCCCCTGTCCCACCGGACAGTTCCTCTGTCCCACCGAAAGGTTCCTCCGACCCACCTGACAGTTCCTATGTCCCACCGGACAGTTCCTCTGTCCAAACGGACAGTTCCTCTGTCCCACCGGACAGTTCCTCTGCCCCACCGGAAGGTTCCTCCGACCCACCTGACAGTTCCTCTGTTCCATGTATTGTTTCTATGTCCCACCGGACAGTTCCTCTGTCCCACCGGACAGTTCCTCTGTCCCACCGGACAGTTCCTCTCTCCCACCGGACAGTTCCTCTGTCTCACTGGACAGTTCCTCTGTCCCACCGGACAGTTTCTCTGACCCAACGGACAGTTCCTCTGTCCCACCGGACAGTTCCTTTGACCCACCTGACAGTTCCTATGTTCTATGTACAGTTCCTCTGTCCTATCGGACAGTTCCTCAGTCCCACCGAACAGTTCCTCTGCACCACCGGACATTTCCTCTGTCCCGCCGAACAGTTCCTCTGTTCCATGAACAGTTTCTCTGTCTGATCAGACAGTTCCTCTGTCCCACCGGACAGTTCTTCTGTTCTATGTACAGTTCCTCTGTCCCATCGGACAGTTCCTCAGTCCCACCGAACAGTTCCTCTGTCCCATCGGATAGTTCCTCAGTCCCACCAAACAGTTCCTCTGCACCACGGGACAGTTCCTCTGTCCCCCGGACAGTTCCTCTTTTCCATGAACAGTTCCTCTGTCTGATCGGACAGTTCCTATGTCCCACCGGACAGTTCCTCTGTCCAACCGGATAGTTCCTCTGTCCCACCGGACAGTTCCTCTGTCCCACCGGACAGTTCCTCTGTCCCACTCGACAGTTCCTCTGTCCCACCGGACAGTTTCTCTGACCCAACGGACAGTTCCTCTGTCCCACCGGACAGTTCCTCTGTTCCATGTATAGATCTTCTGTCCCACCGGACAGTTCCTCTGTCCCACCGGACAGTTCCTCTGTCCCCCGGACAGTTCCTCTGTTCCATGAACAGTTCCTCTGTCTGATCGGACAGTTCCCCTGTCCCACCGGACAGTTCCTCTGTCCCACCGAAAGGTTCCTCCGACCCACCTGACAGTTCCTATGTCCCACCGGACAGTTCCTCTGTCCAACCGGACAGTTCCTCTGTTCCACCGGACAGTTCCTCTGTCCCACCGGACAGTTCCTCTGTCCCACCGGACAGTTCCTCTCTCCCACCGGACAGTTCCTCTCTCCCACCGGACAGTTCCTCTGTCTCACTGGACAGTTCCTCTGTCCCACCGGACAGTTTCTCTGACCCAACGGACAGTTCCTCTGTCCCACCGGACAGTTCCTTTGACCCACCTGACAGTTCCTATGTTCTATGTACAGTTCCTCTGTCCCATCGGACAGTTCCTCAGTCCCACCGAACAGTTCCTCTGCACCACCGGACAGTTCCTCTGTCCCGCCGGACAGTTCCTCTGTTCCATGAACAGTTCCTCTGTCTGATCAGACAGTTCCTCTGTCCCACCGGATAGTTCCTCTGTTCGATGTACAGTTCCTCTGTCCCATCGGACAGTTCCTCAGTCCCACCGAACAGTTTCTCTGTCCCATCGGATAGTTCCTCAGTCCCACCAAACAGTTCCTCTGCACCACCGGACAGTTCCTCTGTCCCCCGGACAGTTCCTCTGTTCCATGAACAGTTCCTCTGTCTGATCGGACAGTTCCCCTGTCCCACCGGACAGTTCCTCTGTCCCACCGAAAGGTTCCTCCGACCCACCTGACAGTTCCTATGTCCCACCGAACAGTTCCTCTGTCCAAACGGACAGTTCCTCTGCCCCACCGGAAGGTTCCTCCGACCCACCTGACAGTTCCTCTGTTCCATGTATTGTTTCTATGTCCCACCGGACAGTTCCTCTGTCCCACCGGACAGTTCCTCTGTCCCACCGGACAGTTCCTCTCTCCCACCGGACAGTTCCTCTGTCTCACTGGACAGTTCCTCTGTCCCACCGGACAGTTTCTCTGACCCAACGGACAGTTCCTCTGTCCCACCGGACAGTTCCTTTGACCCACCTGACAGTTCCTATGTTCTATGTACAGTTCCTCTGTCCTATCGGACAGTTCCTCAGTCCCACCGAACAGTTCCTCTGCACCACCGGACATTTCCTCTGTCCCGCCGAACAGTTCCTCTGTTCCATGAACAGTTTCTCTGTCTGATCAGACAGTTCCTCTGTCCCACCGGACAGTTCTTCTGTTCTATGTACAGTTCCTCTGTCCCATCGGACAGTTCCTCAGTCCCACCGAACAGTTCCCCTGTCCCATCGGATAGTTCCTCAGTCCCACCAAACAGTTCCTCTGCACCACGGGACAGTTCCTCTGTCCCCCGGACAGTTCCTCTTTTCCATGAACAGTTCCTCTGTCTGATCGGACAGTTCCTATGTCCCACCGGACAGTTCCTCTGTCCAACCGGATAGTTCCTCTGTCCCACCGGACAGTTCCTCTGTCCCACCGGACAGTTCCTCTGTCCCACTCGACAGTTCCTCTGTCCCACCGGACAGTTTCTCTGACCCAACGGACAGTTCCTCTGTCCCACCGGACAGTTCCTTTGACCCACCGGACAGTTCCTCTGTCCCACCGGACAGTTCCTCTGTCCCACTGGAAAGTTCCTCTGTCCCACCGGACAGTTCGTCTGACCCACCGGACAGTTTCTTTGACTCACCTGACAGTTTCTCTGTTCTATGTACAGTTCCTCTGTCCCATCGGACAGTTCCTCAGTCCCACCGAACAGTTCCTCTGCACCACCGGACAGTTCCTCTGTCCCACCGGAAGGTTCCTCTGCCCCACCGGAAGGTTCCTCCGACCCACCTGACAGTTCCTCTGTCCCCCGGACAGTTCCTCTTTTCCATGAACAGTTCCTTTTTCTGATCGGACAGTTCCCCTGTCCCGGCGGACAGTTCCTCTGTCCCACCGAAAGGTTCCTCCGACCCACCTGACAGTTCCTATGTCCCACCGGACAGTTCCTCTGTCCAACCGGATAGTTCCTCTGTCCCACCGGACAGTTCCTCTGTCCCACCGGACAGTTCCTCTGTCCCACTCGACAGTTCCTCTGTCCCACCGGACAGTTTCTCTGACCCAACGGACAGTTCCTCTGTCCCACCGGACAGTTCCTTTGACCCACCTGACAGTTCCACTGTTCCATGTATTGTTCCTATGTCCCACCGGACAGTTCCTCTGTCCAACCGGACAGTTCCTCTGTCCCACCGGACAGTTCCTCTGTCCCACCGGACAGTTCCTCTGTCCCACTGGACAGTTCCTCTGTCCCACCGGACAGTTTCTCTGACCCAACGGACAGTTCCTCTGTCCCACCGGACAGTTCCTTTGACTCACCTGACAGTTTCTCTGTTCTATGTACAGTTACTCTGTCTTATCGGAAAGTTCCTCAGTCCCACCGAACAGTTCCTCTGCACCACCGGACAGTTCCTCTGTCCCACCGGACAGTTTCTCTGTCCCATCGGACAGTTCCTCAGTCCCACCGAACAGTTCCTCTGTCCCATCGGATAGTTCCTCAGTTTCACCAAACAGTTCCTCTGCACCACCGGACAGTTCCTCTGTCCCGCCGGACAGTTCCTCTGTTCCAAGAACAGTTCGTCTGTTCCACCGGACAGTTCCTATATCCCACCGGACAGTTCCTCTGTTCCATGTTCAGTTCCTCTGTCCCGCCGGACAGTTCCTCTGATCCACCTGACACTTCCTGTGTTCCATGTACTGTTCCTCGGTCCCAACGGACAGTTCCTCTGTTCCATGAACAGTTCCTCTGTCTGATCGGACAGTTCCTCTGTCCCACCGGACAGTTCTTCTGTCCCACCGGAAGGTTCCTCCGACCCACCTGACAGTTCCTCTGTTCCATGTATTTTTCCTATGTCCCACCGGACAGTTCCTATATCCCACCGGACAGTTCCTCTGTTCCATGTTCAGTTCCTCTGTCCCGCCGGACAGTTCCTCTGATCCACCTGACACTTCCTCTGTTCCATGTACTGTTCCTCGGTCCCAACGGACAGTTCCTCTGTTCCATGAACAGTTCCTCTGTCTGATCGGACAGTTCCTCTGTCCCACCGGACAGTTCTTCTGTCCCACCGGAAGGTTCCTCCGACCCACCTGACAGTTCCTCTGTTCCATGTATTTTTCCTATGTCCCACCGGACAGTTCCTATATCCCACCGGACAGTTCCTCTGTTCCATGTTCAGTTCCTCTGTCCCGCCGGACAGTTCCTCTGATCCACCTGACACTTCCTCTGTTCCATGTACTGTTCCTCGGTCCCAACGGACAGTTCCTCTGTTCCATGAACAGTTCCTCTGTCTGATCGGACAGTTCCTCTGTCCCACCGGACAGTTCTTCTGTCCCACCGGAAGGTTCCTCCGACCCACCTGACAGTTCCTCTGTTCCATAATTTTTCCTATGTCCCACCGGACAGTTCATCTGTCCCATCGGACAGTTCTTCTGTCCCACCGGACAGTTCCTCTGTTCCATAAATAGATCTTCTGTCCCACCGGACAGTTCCTCTATCCCACCGGACAGTTCCTCTTTCCCATGTATAGTTCCTCTCTCCCACCGGACAGTTCCTTTGACCCACCTGACAGTTCCTCCGTTCTATGTACAGTTCCTCTGTTCCATCGGACAGTTCCTCAGTCCCACCGAACAGTTCCTCTGTCCCATCGGATAGTTCCTCAGTCCCACCAAACAGTTCCTCTGGACCACCGGACAGTTCCTCTGTCCCACCGGACAGTTCATCTGTCCCACCGGACAGTTCCTCTGTCCCACCGGACAGTTCCTCTGTTCCATGTATAGATCTTCTGTCCCACCGGACAGTTCCTCTGTCCCACCGGACAGTTCCTCTGTCCCACCGGACAGTTCCTTTGTCGAAGCGGACAGTTCCTCTGTCCTGCCGGACAGTTTATCTGTCCCACCGGACAGTTCCTTTGTCGCAGCGGACAGTTCCTCTGTCCCGCCGGACAGTTTATCTGTCCCACCGGACAGTTCCTCTGTCCCACCGGAATGTTCCTCTGTCCCACCGGACAGTTCGTCTGACCCACCGGACAGTTCCTCTATACCATATTTAGTTCTTCTGTCCCACCGGACAGTTCCTCTGTCCCACCGGACAGTTCCTTTGACTCACCTGACAGTTCCTCTGTTCTATGTACAGTTCCTCTGTCTTATCGGAAAGTTCCTCAGTCCCACCGAACAGTTCCTCTGCACCACCGGACAGTTCCTCTGTCCCACCGGACAGTTCCTCTGTCCCATCGGACAGTTCCTCAGTCCCACCGAACAGTTCCTCTGTCCCATCGGATAGTTCCTCAGTCCCACCAAACAGTTCCTCTGCACCACCGGACAGTTCCTCTGTCCCGCCGGACAGTTCCTCTGTTCCATGAACAGTTCCTCTTTCTGATCGGACAGTTCCTCTGTCCCACCGGACAGTTTGTCTGTTCCACCGGACAGTTCCTATATCCCACCGGACAGTTCCTCTGTTCCATGTTCAGTTCCTCTGTCCCACCGGACAGTTCATCTGTCCCACCGGACAGTTCCTCTGTCCCACCGGACAGTTCCTCTGTTCCATGTATAGATCTTCTGTCCCACCGGACAGTTCCTCTGTCCCACCGGACAGTTCCTCTGTCCCCCGGACAGTTCCTCTTTTCCATGAACAGTTCCTCTGTCTGATCGGACAGTTCCCCTGTCCCACCGGACAGTTCCTCTGTCCCACCGAAAGGTTCCTCCGACCCACCTGACAGTTCCTATGTCCCACCGGACAGTTCCTCTGTCCAACCGGACAGTTCCTCTGTTCCACCGGACAGTTCCTCTCTCCCACCGGACAGTTCCTCTGTCCCACCGGACAGTTCCTCTCTCCCACAGGACAGTTCCTCTCTCCCACCGGACAGTTCCTCTTTCTCACTGGACAGTTCCTCTGTCCCACCGGACAGTTCCTCTGTCCAACCGGATAGTTCCTCTGTCCCACCGGACAGTTCCTCTGTCCCACCGGACAGTTCCTCTGTCCCACTCGACAGTTCCTCTGTCCCACCGGACAGTTTCTCTGACCCAACGGACAGTTCCTCTGTCCCACCGGACAGTTCCTCAGTCCCACCGAACAGTTCCTCTGCACCACCGGACAGTTCCTCTGTCCCACCGGACAGTTCCTCTGTCCCATCGGACAGTTCCTCAGTCCCACCGAACAGTTCCTCTGCACCACCGGACAGTTCCTCTGTCCCACCGGACAGTTCCTCTGTCCAACCGGACAGTTCCTCTGTCCCACCGGACAGTTCCTCTGTCCCACCGGACAGTTCCTTTGACCCACCGGACAGTTCCTCTGTCCCACCGGACAGTTTCTCTGACCCAACGGACAGTTCCTCTGTCCCACCGGACAGTTCCTCTGATCCACCTGACACTTCCTCTGTTCCATGTACTGTTCCTCGGTCCCAACGGACAGTTCCTCTGTTCCATGAACAGTTCCTCTGTCTGATCGGACAGTTCCTCTGTCCCACCGGACAGTTTCTCTGACCCAACGGACAGTTCCTCTGTCCCACCGGACAGTTCCTTTGACTCACCTGACAGTTCCTCTGTTCTATGTACAGTTACTCTGTCTTATCGGAAAGTTCCTCAGTCCCACCGAACAGTTCCTCTGCACCACCGGACAGTTCCTCTGTCCCACCGGACAGTTCCTCTGTCCCATCGGACAGTTCCTCAGTCCCACCGAACAGTTCCTCTGTCCCATCGGATAGTTCCTCAGTTTCACCAAACAGTTCCTCTGCACCACCGGACAGTTCCTCTGTTCCATGAACAGTTCCTCTGTCTGATCGGACAGTTCCCCTGTCCCACCGGACAGTTCCTCTGTCCCATCGGATAGTTCCTCAGTCCCACCAAACAGTTCTTCTGCACCACCGGACAGTTCCTCTGTCCCCCGGACAGTTCCTCTGTTCCATGAACAGTTCCTCTGTCTGATCGGACAGTTCCCCTGTCCCACCGGACAGTTCCTCTGTCCCACCGAAAGGTTCCTCCGACCCACCTGACAGTTCCTATGTCCCACCGGACAGTTCCTCTGTCCAAACGGACAGTTCCTCTGTCCCACCGGACAGTTCCTCTGCCCCACCGGAAGGTTCCTCCGACCCACCTGACAGTTCCTCTGTTCCATGTATTGTTTCTATGTCCCACCGGACAGTTCCTCTGTCCCACCGGACAGTTCCTCTGTCCCACCGGACAGTTCCTCTCTCCCACCGGACAGTTCCTCTGTCTCACTGGACAGTTCCTCTGTCCCACCGGACAGTTTCTCTGACCCAACGGACAGTTCCTCTGTCCCACCGGACAGTTCCTTTGACCCACCTGACAGTTCCTATGTTCTATGTACAGTTCCTCTGTCCTATCGGACAGTTCCTCAGTCCCACCGAACAGTTCCTCTGCACCACCGGACATTTCCTCTGTCCCGCCGAACAGTTCCTCTGTTCCATGAACAGTTTCTCTGTCTGATCAGACAGTTCCTCTGTCCCACCGGACAGTTCTTCTGTTCTATGTACAGTTCCTCTGTCCCATCGGACAGTTCCTCAGTCCCACCGAACAGTTCCTCTGTCCCATCGGATAGTTCCTCAGTCCCACCAAACAGTTCCTCTGCACCACGGGACAGTTCCTCTGTCCCCCGGACAGTTCCTCTTTTCCATGAACAGTTCCTCTGTCTGATCGGACAGTTCCTATGTCCCACCGGACAGTTCCTCTGTCCAACCGGATAGTTCCTCTGTCCCACCGGACAGTTCCTCTGTCCCACCGGACAGTTCCTCTGTCCCACTCGACAGTTCCTCTGTCCCACCGGACAGTTTCTCTGACCCAACGGACAGTTCCTCTGTCCCACCGGACAGTTCCTCTGTTCCATGTATAGATCTTCTGTCCCACCGGACAGTTCCTCTGTCCTACCGGACAGTTCCTCTGTCCCCCGGACAGTTCCTCTGTTCCATGAACAGTTCCTCTGTCTGATCGGACAGTTCCCCTGTCCCACCGGACAGTTCCTCTGTCCCACCGAAAGGTTCCTCCGACCCACCTGACAGTTCCTATGTCCCACCGGACAGTTCCTCTGTCCAACCGGACAGTTCCTCTGCACCACCGGACAGTTCCTCTGTCCCACCGGACAGTTTCTCTGTCCCATCGGACAGTTCCTCAGTCCCACCGAACAGTTCCTCTGTCCCATCGGATAGTTCCTCAGTTTCACCAAACAGTTCCTCTGCACCACCGGACAGTTCCTCTGTCCCGCCGGACAGTTCCTCTGTTCCAAGAACAGTTCGTCTGTTCCACCGGACAGTTCCTATATCCCACCGGACAGTTCCTCTGTTCCATGTTCAGTTCCTCTGTCCCGCCGGACAGTTCCTCTGATCCACCTGACACTTCCTGTGTTCCATGTACTGTTCCTCGGTCCCAACTGACAGTTCCTCTGTTCCATGAACAGTTCCTCTGTCTGATCGGACAGTTCCTCTGTCCCACCGGACAGTTCTTCTGTCCCACCGGAAGGTTCCTCCGACCCACCTGACAGTTCCTCTGTTCCATGTATTTTTCCTATGTCCCACCGGACAGTTCCTATATCCCACCGGACAGTTCCTCTGTTCCATGTTCAGTTCCTCTGTCCCGCCGGACAGTTCCTCTGATCCACCTGACACTTCCTCTGTTCCATGTACTGTTCCTCGGTCCCAACGGACAGTTCCTCTGTTCCATGAACAGTTCCTCTGTCTGATCGGACAGTTCCTCTGTCCCACCGGACAGTTCTTCTGTCCCACCGGAAGGTTCCTCCGACCCACCTGACAGTTCCTCTGTTCCATAATTTTTCCTATGTCCCACCGGACAGTTCCTCTGTCCCACCGGACAGTTTGTCTGTTCCACCGGACAGTTCCTTTATCCCACCGGACAGTTCCTCTGTTCCATGTTCAGTTCCTTTGTCCCACCGGACAGTTCATCTGTCCCATCGGACAGTTCTTCTGTCCCACCGGACAGTTCCTCTGTTCCATAAATAGATCTTCTGTCCCACCGGACAGTTCCTCTATCCCACCGGACAGTTCCTCTTTCCCATGTATAGTTCCTCTCTCCCACCGGACAGTTCCTTTGACCCACCTGACAGTTCCTCCGTTCTATGTACAGTTCCTCTGTTCCATCGGACAGTTCCTCAGTCCCACCGAACAGTTCCTCTGTCCCATCGGATAGTTCCTCAGTCCCACCAAACAGTTCCTCTGGACCACCGGACAGTTCCTCTGTCCCACCGGACAGTTCATCTGTCCCACCGGACAGTTCCTCTGTCCCACCGGACAGTTCCTCTGTTCCATGTATAGATCTTCTGTCCCACCGGACAGTTCCTCTGTCCCACCGGACAGTTCCTCTGTCCCACCGGACAGTTCCTTTGTCGAAGCGGACAGTTCCTCTGTCCTGCCGGACAGTTTATCTGTCCCACCGGACAGTTCCTTTGTCGCAGCGGACAGTTCCTCTGTCCCGCCGGACAGTTTATCTGTCCCACCGGACAGTTCCTCTGTCCCACCGGAATGTTCCTCTGTCCCACCGGACAGTTCGTCTGACCCACCGGACAGTTCCTCTATACCATATTTAGTTCTTCTGTCCCACCGGACAGTTCCTCTGTCCCACCGGACAGTTCCTTTGACTCACCTGACAGTTCCTCTGTTCTATGTACAGTTCCTCTGTCTTATCGGAAAGTTCCTCAGTCCCACCGAACAGTTCCTCTGCACCACCGGACAGTTCCTCTGTCCCACCGG
Organism: Hesperophylax magnus; assembly: GCA_026573805.1. Taxonomy (NCBI): domain Eukaryota; kingdom Metazoa; phylum Arthropoda; class Insecta; order Trichoptera; family Limnephilidae; genus Hesperophylax; species Hesperophylax magnus. Next base: position 14,087,925 of record JAIUSX010000117.1, on the reverse strand, counting down.
ACAGTTCCTCTGTCCCATCGGACAGTTCCTCAGTCCCACCGAACAGTTCCTCTGTCCCATCGGATAGTTCCTCAGTCCCACCAAACAGTTCCTCTGCACCACCGGACAGTTCCTCTGTCCCGCCGGACAGTTCCTCTGTTCCATGAACAGTTCCTCTTTCTGATCGGACAGTTCCTCTGTCCCACCGGACAGTTTGTCTGTTCCACCGGACAGTTCCTATATCCCACCGGACAGTTCCTCTGTTCCATGTTCAGTTCCTCTGTCCCACCGGACAGTTCATCTGTCCCACCGGACAGTTCCTCTGTCCCACCGGACAGTTCCTCTGTTCCATGTATAGATCTTCTGTCCCACCGGACAGTTCCTCTGTCCCACCGGACAGTTCCTCTGTCCCCCGGACAGTTCCTCTTTTCCATGAACAGTTCCTCTGTCTGATCGGACAGTTCCCCTGTCCCACCGGACAGTTCCTCTGTCTTATCGGAAAGTTCCTCAGTCCCACCGAACAGTTCCTCTGCACCACCGGACAGTTCCTCTGTCCCACCGGACAGTTCCTCTGTCCCATCGGACAGTTCCTCAGTCCCACCGAACAGTTCCTCTGTCCCATCGGATAGTTCCTCAGTCCCACCAAACAGTTCCTCTGCACCACCGGACAGTTCCTCTGTCCCGCCGGACAGTTCCTCTGTTCCATGAACAGTTCCTCTTTCTGATCGGACAGTTCCTCTGTCCCACCGGACAGTTTGTCTGTTCCACCGGACAGTTCCTATATCCCACCGGACAGTTCCTCTGTTCCATGTTCAGTTCCTCTGTCCCACCGGACAGTTCATCTGTCCCACCGGACAGTTCCTCTGTCCCACCGGACAGTTCCTCTGTTCCATGTATAGATCTTCTGTCCCACCGGACAGTTCCTCTGTCCCACCGGACAGTTCCTCTGTCCCCCGGACAGTTCCTCTTTTCCATGAACAGTTCCTCTGTCTGATCGGACAGTTCCCCTGTCCCACCGGACAGTTCCTCTGTCCCACCGAAAGGTTCCTCCGACCCACCTGACAGTTCCTATGTCCCACCGGACAGTTCCTCTGTCCAACCGGACAGTTCCTCTGTTCCACCGGACAGTTCCTCTCTCCCACCGGACAGTTCCTCTGTCCCACCGGACAGTTCCTCTCTCCCACAGGACAGTTCCTCTCTCCCACCGGACAGTTCCTCTTTCTCACTGGACAGTTCCTCTGTCCCACCGGACAGTTTCCCTGACCCAACGGACAGTTCCTCTGTCCCACCAGACAGTTCCTTTGACCCACCTGACAGTTCCTATGTTCTATGTACAGTTCCTCTGTCCCATCGGACAGTTCCTCAGTCCCACCGAACAGTTCCTCTGCACCACCGGACAGTTCCTCTGTCCCGCCGGACAGTTCCTCTGTTCCATGAACAGTTCCTCTGTCTGATCAGACAGTTCCTCTGTCCCACCGGATAGTTCCTCTGTTCTATGTACAGTTCCTCTGTCCCATCGGACAGTTCCTCAGTCCCACCGAACAGTTTCTCTGTCCCATCGGATAGTTCCTCAGTCCCACCAAACAGTTCCTCTGCACCACCGGACAGTTCCTCTGTCCCCCGGACAGTTCCTCTGTTCCATGAACAGTTCCTCTGTCTGATCGGACAGTTCCCCTGTCCCACCGGACAGTTCCTCTGTCCCACCGAAAGGTTCCTCCGACCCACCTGACAGTTCCTATGTCCCACCGGACAGTTCCTCTGTCCAAACGGACAGTTCCTCTGTCCCACCGGACAGTTCCTCTGTCCCACCGGACAGTTCCTCTGTCCCACTGGACAGTTCCTCTGTCCCACCGGACAGTTTCTCTGACCCAACGGACAGTTCCTCTGTCCCACCGGACAGTTCCTTTGACCCACCGGACAGTTCCTCTGTCCCACCGGACAGTTTCTCTGACCCAACGGACAGTTCCTCTGTCCCACCGGACAGTTCCTCTGATCCACCTGACACTTCCTCTGTTCCATGTACTGTTCCTCGGTCCCAACGGACAGTTCCTCTGTTCCATGAACAGTTCCTCTGTCTGATCGGACAGTTCCTCTGTCCCACCGGACAGTTTCTCTGACCCAACGGACAGTTTCCTCTGTCCCACCGGACAGTTCCTTTGACTCACCTGACAGTTCCTCTGTTCTATGTACAGTTACTCTGTCTTATCGGAAAGTTCCTCAGTCCACCGAACAGTTCCTCTGCACCACCGGACAGTTCCTCTGTCCCACCGGACAGTTCCTCTGTCCCATCGGACAGTTCCTCAGTCCCACCGAACAGTTCCTCTGTCCCATCGGATAGTTCCTCAGTTTCACCAAACAGTTCCTCTGCACCACCGGACAGTTCCTCTGTTCCATGAACAGTTCCTCTGTCTGATCGGACAGTTCCCCTGTCCCACCGGACAGTTCCTCTGTCCCACCGAAAGGTTCCTCCGACCCACCTGACAGTTCCTATGTCCCACCGGACAGTTCCTCTGTCCAACCGGACAGTTCCTCTGTTCCACCGGACAGTTCCTCTGTCCCACCGGACAGTTCCTCTGTCCACCGGACAGTTCCTCTCTCCCACCGGACAGTTCCTCTGTCTCACTGGACAGTTCCTCTGTCCCACCGGACAGTTTCTCTGACCCAACGGACAGTTCCTCTGTCCCACCGGACAGTTCCTTTGACCCACCTGACAGTTCCTATGTTCTATGTACAGTTCCTCTGTCCCATCGGACAGTTCCTCAGTCCCACCGAACAGTTCCTCTGCACCACCGGACAGTTCCTCTGTCCCGCCGGACAGTTCCTCTGTTCCATGAACAGTTTCCTCTGTCTGATCAGACAGTTCCTCTGTCCCACCGGATAGTTCCTCTGTTCTATGTACAGTTCCTCTGTCCCATCGGACAGTTCCTCAGTCCCACCGAACAGTTTCTCTGTCCCATCGGATAGTTCCTCAGTCCCACCAAACAGTTCTTCTGCACCACCGGACAGTTCCTCTGTCCCCCGGACAGTTCCTCTGTTCCATGAACAGTTCCTCTGTCTGATCGGACAGTTCCCCTGTCCCACCGGACAGTTCCTCTGTCCCACCGAAAGGTTCCTCCGACCCACCTGACAGTTCCTATGTCCCACCGGACAGTTTCCTCTGTCCAAACGGACAGTTCCTCTGTCCCACCGGACAGTTCCTCTGCCCCACCGGAAGGTTCCTCCGACCCACCTGACAGTTCCTCTGTTCCATGTATTGTTTCTATGTCCCACCGGACAGTTCCTCTGTCCCACCGGACAGTTCCTCTGTCCCACCGGACAGTTCCTCTCTCCCACCGGACAGTTCCTCTGTCTCACTGGACAGTTCCTCTGTCCCACCGGACAGTTTCTCTGACCCAACGGACAGTTCCTCTGTCCCACCGGACAGTTCCTTTGACCCACCTGACAGTTCCTATGTTCTATGTACAGTTCCTCTGTCCTATCGGACAGTTCCTCAGTCCCACCGAACAGTTCCTCTGCACCACCGGACATTTCCTCTGTCCCGCCGAACAGTTCCTCTGTTCCATGGAACAGTTTCTCTGTCTGATCAGACAGTTCCTCTGTCCCACCGGACAGTTCTTCTGTTCTATGTACAGTTCCTCTGTCCCATCGGACAGTTCCTCAGTCCCACCGAACAGTTCCTCTGTCCCATCGGATAGTTCCTCAGTCCCACCAAACAGTTCCTCTGCACCACGGGACAGTTCCTCTGTCCCCCGGACAGTTCCTCTGTTCCATAAATAGATCTTCTGTCCCACCGGACAGTTCCTCTATCCCACCGGACAGTTCCTCTTTCCATGTATAGTTCCTCTCTCCCACCGGACAGTTCCTTTGACCCACCTGACAGTTCCTCCGTTCTATGTACAGTTCCTCTGTTCCATCGGACAGTTCCTCAGTCCCACCGAACAGTTCCTCTGTCCCATCGGATAGTTCCTCAGTCCCACCAAACAGTTCCTCGGTCCCAACGGACAGTTCCTCGTTCCATGAACAGTTCCTCTGTCTGATCGGACAGTTCCTCTGTCCCACCGGACAGTTCTTCTGTCCCACCGGAAGGTTCCTCCGACCCACCTGACAGTTCCTCTGTTCCATATTTTTCCTATGTCCCACCGGACAGTTCCTCTGTCCCACCGGACAGTTTGTCTGTTCCACCGGACAGTTCCTTTATCCCACCGAACAGTTCCTCTGTTCCATGTATAGATCTTCTGTCCCACCGGACAGTTCCTCTGTCCCACCCGGACAGTTCCTTTGTCGAAGCGGACAGTTCCTCTGTCCTGCCGGACAGTTTATCTGTCCCACCGGACAGTTCCTTTGTCGCAGCGGACAGTTCCTCTGTCCCGCCGGACAGGTTATCTGTCCCACCGGACAGTTCCTCTGTCCCACCGAATGTTCCTCTGTCCCACCTGGACAGTTCGTCTGACCCACCGGACAGTTCCTCTATACCATATTTAGTTTCTTCTGTCCCACCGGACAGTTCCTCTGTCCCACCGGACAGTTTCTCTGACCCAACGGACAGTTCCTCTGTCCCACCGGACAGTTCCTTTGACCCTACCTGACAGTTCCACTGTTCCATGTATTGTTCCTATGTCTCACCGGACAGTTCCTCTGTCCAACCGGACATTTCCTTTGACTCACCTGACAGTTCCTCTGTTCTATGTACAGTTCCTCTGTCTTATCGGAAAGTTCCTCAGTCCCACCGAACAGTTCCTCTGTTCCACCGGACAGTTCCTCTGTCCCACCAGACAGTTCCTCTGTCCCACCGGACAGTTCCTCTCTCCCACCGGACAGTTCCTCTCTCCCACCGGACAGTTCCTCTGTCTCACTGGACAGTTCCTCTGTCCCACCGGACAGTTTCTCTGACCCAACGGACAGTTCCTCTGTCCCACCGGACAGTTCCTTTGACCCACCTGACAGTTCCTATGTTCTATGTACAGTTCCTCTGTCCCATCGGACAGTTCCTCATTCCCACCGAACAGTTCCTCTGCACCACCGGACAGTTCCTCTGTCCCGCCGGACAGTTCCTCTGTTCCATGAACAGTTCCTCTGTCTGATCAGACAGTTCCTCTGTCCCACCGGATAGTTCCTCTGTTCTATGTACAGTTCCTCTGTCCCATCGGACAGTTCCTCAGTCCCACCGAACAGTTTCTCTGTCCCATCGGATAGTTCCTCAGTCCCACCAAACAGTTCCTCTGCACCACCGGACAGTTCCTCTGTCCCCCGGACAGTTCCTCTGTTCCATGAACAGTTCCTCTGTCTGATCGGACAGTTCCCCTGTCCCACCGGACAGTTCCTCTGTCCCACCGAAAGGTTCCTCCGACCCACCTGACAGTTCCTATGTCCCACCGAACAGTTCCTCTGTCCAAACGGACAGTTCCTCTGTCCCACCGGACAGTTCCTCTGCCCCACCGGAAGTTCCTCCGACCCAACTGACAGTTCCTTTGTTCCATGTATTGTTTCTATGTCCCACCGGACAGTTCCTCTGTCCCACCGGACAGTTCCTCTGTCCCACCGGACAGTTCCTCTCTCCCACCGGACAGTTCCTCTGTCTCACTGGACAGTTCCTCTGTCCCACCGGACAGTTTCTCTGACCCAACGGACAGTTCCTCTGTCCCACCGGACAGTTCCTTTGACCCACCTGACAGTTCCTATGTTCTATGTACAGTTCCTCTGTCCTATCGGACAGTTCCTCAGTCCCACCGAACAGTTCCTCTGCACCACCGGACAGTTCCTCTGTCCCGCCGAACAGTTCCTCTGTTCCATGAACAGTTTCTCTGTCTGATCAGACAGTTCCTCTGTCCCACCGGACAGTTCTTCTGTTCTATGTACAGTTCCTCTGTCCCATCGGACAGTTCCTCAGTCCCACCGAACAGTTCCTCTGTCCCATCGGATAGTTCCTCAGTCCCACCAAACAGTTCCTCTGCACCACGGGACAGTTCCTCTGTCCCCCGGACAGTTCCTCTTTTCCATGAACAGTTCCTCTGTCTGATCGGACAGTTCCTATGTCCCACCGGACAGTTCCTCTGTCCAACCGGATAGTTCCTCTGTCCCACCGGACAGTTCCTCTGTCCCACCGGACAGTTCCTCTGTCCCACTCGACAGTTCCTCTGTCCCACCGGACAGTTTCTCTGACCCAACGGACAGTTCCTCTGTCCCACCGGACAGTTCCTCAGTCCCACCGAACAGTTCCTCTGCACCACCGGACAGTTCCTCTGTCCCACCGGACAGTTCCTCTGTCCCATCGGACAGTTCCTCAGTCCCACCGAACAGTTCCTCTGCACCACCGGACAGTTCCTCTGTCCCACCGGACAGTTCCTCTGTCCAACCGGACAGTTCCTCTGTCCCACCGGACAGTTCCTCTGTCCCACCGGACAGTTCCTCTGTCCCACCGGACAGTTTCTCTGACCCAACGGACAGTTCCTCTGTCCCACCGAAAGGTTCCTCCGACCCACCTGACAGTTCCTATGTCCCACCGGACAGTTCCTCTGTCCAACCGGACAGTTCCTCTGTTCCACCGGACAGTTCCTCTCTCCCACCGGACAGTTCCTCTGTCCCACCGGACAGTTCCTCTCTCCCACAGGACAGTTCCTCTCTCCCACCGGACAGTTCCTCTTTCTCACTGGACAGTTCCTCTGTCCCACCGGACAGTTCCTCTGTCCAACCGGATAGTTCCTCTGTCCCACCGGACAGTTCCTCTGTCCCACCGGACAGTTCCTCTGTCCCACTCGACAGTTCCTCTGTCCCACCGGACAGTTTCTCTGACCCAACGGACAGTTCCTCTGTCCCACCGGACAGTTCCTCAGTCCCACCGAACAGTTCCTCTGCACCACCGGACAGTTCCTCTGTCCCACCGGACAGTTCCTCTGTCCCATCGGACAGTTCCTCAGTCCCACCGAACAGTTCCTCTGCACCACCGGACAGTTCCTCTGTCCCACCGGACAGTTCCTCTGTCCAACCGGACAGTTCCTCTGTCCCACCGGACAGTTCCTCTGTCCCACCGGACAGTTCCTTTGACCCACCGGACAGTTCCTCTGTCCCACCGGACAGTTTCTCTGACCCAACGGACAGTTCCTCTGTCCCACCGGACAGTTCCTCTGATCCACCTGACACTTCCTCTGTTCCATGTACTGTTCCTCGGTCCCAACGGACAGTTCCTCTGTTCCATGAACAGTTCCTCTGTCTGATCGGACAGTTCCTCTGTCCCACCGGACAGTTTCTCTGACCCAACGGACAGTTCCTCTGTCCCACCGGACAGTTCCTTTGACTCACCTGACAGTTCCTCTGTTCTATGTACAGTTACTCTGTCTTATCGGAAAGTTCCTCAGTCCCACCGAACAGTTCCTCTGCACCACCGGACAGTTCCTCTGTCCCACCGGACAGTTCCTCTGTCCCATCGGACAGTTCCTCAGTCCCACCGAACAGTTCCTCTGTCCCATCGGATAGTTCCTCAGTTTCACCAAACAGTTCCTCTGCACCACCGGACAGTTCCTCTGTTCCATGAACAGTTCCTCTGTCTGATCGGACAGTTCCCCTGTCCCACCGGACAGTTCCTCTGTCCCATCGGATAGTTCCTCAGTCCCACCAAACAGTTCTTCTGCACCACCGGACAGTTCCTCTGTCCCCCGGACAGTTCCTCTGTTCCATGAACAGTTCCTCTGTCTGATCGGACAGTTCCCCTGTCCCACCGGACAGTTCCTCTGTCCCACCGAAAGGTTCCTCCGACCCACCTGACAGTTCCTATGTCCCACCGGACAGTTCCTCTGTCCAAACGGACAGTTCCTCTGTCCCACCGGACAGTTCCTCTGCCCCACCGGAAGGTTCCTCCGACCCACCTGACAGTTCCTCTGTTCCATGTATTGTTTCTATGTCCCACCGGACAGTTCCTCTGTCCCACCGGACAGTTCCTCTGTCCCACCGGACAGTTCCTCTCTCCCACCGGACAGTTCCTCTGTCTCACTGGACAGTTCCTCTGTCCCACCGGACAGTTTCTCTGACCCAACGGACAGTTCCTCTGTCCCACCGGACAGTTCCTTTGACCCACCTGACAGTTCCTATGTTCTATGTACAGTTCCTCTGTCCTATCGGACAGTTCCTCAGTCCCACCGAACAGTTCCTCTGCACCACCGGACATTTCCTCTGTCCCGCCGAACAGTTCCTCTGTTCCATGAACAGTTTCTCTGTCTGATCAGACAGTTCCTCTGTCCCACCGGACAGTTCTTCTGTTCTATGTACAGTTCCTCTGTCCCATCGGACAGTTCCTCAGTCCCACCGAACAGTTCCTCTGTCCCATCGGATAGTTCCTCAGTCCCACCAAACAGTTCCTCTGCACCACGGGACAGTTCCTCTGTCCCCCGGACAGTTCCTCTTTTCCATGAACAGTTCCTCTGTCTGATCGGACAGTTCCTATGTCCCACCGGACAGTTCCTCTGTCCAACCGGATAGTTCCTCTGTCCCACCGGACAGTTCCTCTGTCCCACCGGACAGTTCCTCTGTCCCACTCGACAGTTCCTCTGTCCCACCGGACAGTTTCTCTGACCCAACGGACAGTTCCTCTGTCCCACCGGACAGTTCCTCTGTTCCATGTATAGATCTTCTGTCCCACCGGACAGTTCCTCTGTCCTACCGGACAGTTCCTCTGTCCCCCGGACAGTTCCTCTGTTCCATGAACAGTTCCTCTGTCTGATCGGACAGTTCCCCTGTCCCACCGGACAGTTCCTCTGTCCCACCGAAAGGTTCCTCCGACCCACCTGACAGTTCCTATGTCCCACCGGACAGTTCCTCTGTCCAACCGGACAGTTCCTCTGCACCACCGGACAGTTCCTCTGTCCCACCGGACAGTTTCTCTGTCCCATCGGACAGTTCCTCAGTCCCACCGAACAGTTCCTCTGTCCCATCGGATAGTTCCTCAGTTTCACCAAACAGTTCCTCTGCACCACCGGACAGTTCCTCTGTCCCGCCGGACAGTTCCTCTGTTCCAAGAACAGTTCGTCTGTTCCACCGGACAGTTCCTATATCCCACCGGACAGTTCCTCTGTTCCATGTTCAGTTCCTCTGTCCCGCCGGACAGTTCCTCTGATCCACCTGACACTTCCTGTGTTCCATGTACTGTTCCTCGGTCCCAACTGACAGTTCCTCTGTTCCATGAACAGTTCCTCTGTCTGATCGGACAGTTCCTCTGTCCCACCGGACAGTTCTTCTGTCCCACCGGAAGGTTCCTCCGACCCACCTGACAGTTCCTCTGTTCCATGTATTTTTCCTATGTCCCACCGGACAGTTCCTATATCCCACCGGACAGTTCCTCTGTTCCATGTTCAGTTCCTCTGTCCCGCCGGACAGTTCCTCTGATCCACCTGACACTTCCTCTGTTCCATGTACTGTTCCTCGGTCCCAACGGACAGTTCCTCTGTTCCATGAACAGTTCCTCTGTCTGATCGGACAGTTCCTCTGTCCCACCGGACAGTTCTTCTGTCCCACCGGAAGGTTCCTCCGACCCACCTGACAGTTCCTCTGTTCCATAATTTTTCCTATGTCCCACCGGACAGTTCCTCTGTCCCACCGGACAGTTTGTCTGTTCCACCGGACAGTTCCTTTATCCCACCGGACAGTTCCTCTGTTCCATGTTCAGTTCCTTTGTCCCACCGGACAGTTCATCTGTCCCATCGGACAGTTCTTCTGTCCCACCGGACAGTTCCTCTGTTCCATAAATAGATCTTCTGTCCCACCGGACAGTTCCTCTATCCCACCGGACAGTTCCTCTTTCCCATGTATAGTTCCTCTCTCCCACCGGACAGTTCCTTTGACCCACCTGACAGTTCCTCCGTTCTATGTACAGTTCCTCTGTTCCATCGGACAGTTCCTCAGTCCCACCGAACAGTTCCTCTGTCCCATCGGATAGTTCCTCAGTCCCACCAAACAGTTCCTCTGGACCACCGGACAGTTCCTCTGTCCCACCGGACAGTTCATCTGTCCCACCGGACAGTTCCTCTGTCCCACCGGACAGTTCCTCTGTTCCATGTATAGATCTTCTGTCCCACCGGACAGTTCCTCTGTCCCACCGGACAGTTCCTCTGTCCCACCGGACAGTTCCTTTGTCGAAGCGGACAGTTCCTCTGTCCTGCCGGACAGTTTATCTGTCCCACCGGACAGTTCCTTTGTCGCAGCGGACAGTTCCTCTGTCCCGCCGGACAGTTTATCTGTCCCACCGGACAGTTCCTCTGTCCCACCGGAATGTTCCTCTGTCCCACCGGACAGTTCGTCTGACCCACCGGACAGTTCCTCTATACCATATTTAGTTCTTCTGTCCCACCGGACAGTTCCTCTGTCCCACCGGACAGTTCCTTTGACTCACCTGACAGTTCCTCTGTTCTATGTACAGTTCCTCTGTCTTATCGGAAAGTTCCTCAGTCCCACCGAACAGTTCCTCTGCACCACCGGACAGTTCCTCTGTCCCACCGGACAGTTCCTCTGTCCCATCGGACAGTTCCTCAGTCCCACCGAACAGTTCCTCTGTCCCATCGGATAGTTCCTCAGTCCCACCAAACAGTTCCTCTGCACCACCGGACAGTTCCTCTGTCCCGCCGGACAGTTCCTCTGTTCCATGAACAGTTCCTCTTTCTGATCGGACAGTTCCTCTGTCCCACCGGACAGTTTGTCTGTTCCACCGGACAGTTCCTATATCCCACCGGACAGTTCCTCTGTTCCATGTTCAGTTCCTCTGTCCCACCGGACAGTTCATCTGTCCCACCGGACAGTTCCTCTGTCCCACCGGACAGTTCCTCTGTTCCATGTATAGATCTTCTGTCCCACCGGACAGTTCCTCTGTCCCACCGGACAGTTCCTCTGTCCCCCGGACAGTTCCTCTTTTCCATGAACAGTTCCTCTGTCTGATCGGACAGTTCCCCTGTCCCACCGGACAGTTCCTCTGTCTTATCGGAAAGTTCCTCAGTCCCACCGAACAGTTCCTCTGCACCACCGGACAGTTCCTCTGTCCCACCGGACAGTTCCTCTGTCCCATCGGACAGTTCCTCAGTCCCACCGAACAGTTCCTCTGTCCCATCGGATAGTTCCTCAGTCCCACCAAACAGTTCCTCTGCACCACCGGACAGTTCCTCTGTCCCGCCGGACAGTTCCTCTGTTCCATGAACAGTTCCTCTTTCTGATCGGACAGTTCCTCTGTCCCACCGGACAGTTTGTCTGTTCCACCGGACAGTTCCTATATCCCACCGGACAGTTCCTCTGTTCCATGTTCAGTTCCTCTGTCCCACCGGACAGTTCATCTGTCCCACCGGACAGTTCCTCTGTCCCACCGGACAGTTCCTCTGTTCCATGTATAGATCTTCTGTCCCACCGGACAGTTCCTCTGTCCCACCGGACAGTTCCTCTGTCCCCCGGACAGTTCCTCTTTTCCATGAACAGTTCCTCTGTCTGATCGGACAGTTCCCCTGTCCCACCGGACAGTTCCTCTGTCCCACCGAAAGGTTCCTCCGACCCACCTGACAGTTCCTATGTCCCACCGGACAGTTCCTCTGTCCAACCGGACAGTTCCTCTGTTCCACCGGACAGTTCCTCTCTCCCACCGGACAGTTCCTCTGTCCCACCGGACAGTTCCTCTCTCCCACAGGACAGTTCCTCTCTCCCACCGGACAGTTCCTCTTTCTCACTGGACAGTTCCTCTGTCCCACCGGACAGTTTCCCTGACCCAACGGACAGTTCCTCTGTCCCACCAGACAGTTCCTTTGACCCACCTGACAGTTCCTATGTTCTATGTACAGTTCCTCTGTCCCATCGGACAGTTCCTCAGTCCCACCGAACAGTTCCTCTGCACCACCGGACAGTTCCTCTGTCCCGCCGGACAGTTCCTCTGTTCCATGAACAGTTCCTCTGTCTGATCAGACAGTTCCTCTGTCCCACCGGATAGTTCCTCTGTTCTATGTACAGTTCCTCTGTCCCATCGGACAGTTCCTCAGTCCCACCGAACAGTTTCTCTGTCCCATCGGATAGTTCCTCAGTCCCACCAAACAGTTCCTCTGCACCACCGGACAGTTCCTCTGTCCCCCGGACAGTTCCTCTGTTCCATGAACAGTTCCTCTGTCTGATCGGACAGTTCCCCTGTCCCACCGGACAGTTCCTCTGTCCCACCGAAAGGTTCCTCCGACCCACCTGACAGTTCCTATGTCCCACCGGACAGTTCCTCTGTCCAAACGGACAGTTCCTCTGTCCCACCGGACAGTTCCTCTGTCCCACCGGACAGTTCCTCTGTCCCACTGGACAGTTCCTCTGTCCCACCGGACAGTTTCTCTGACCCAACGGACAGTTCCTCTGTCCCACCGGACAGTTCCTTTGACCCACCGGACAGTTCCTCTGTCCCACCGGACAGTTTCTCTGACCCAACGGACAGTTCCTCTGTCCCACCGGACAGTTCCTCTGATCCACCTGACACTTCCTCTGTTCCATGTACTGTTCCTCGGTCCCAACGGACAGTTCCTCTGTTCCATGAACAGTTCCTCTGTCTGATCGGACAGTTCCTCTGTCCCACCGGACAGTTTCTCTGACCCAACGGACAGTTCCTCTGTCCCACCGGACAGTTCCTTTGACTCACCTGACAGTTCCTCTGTTCTATGTACAGTTACTCTGTCTTATCGGAAAGTTCCTCAGTCCCACCGAACAGTTCCTCTGCACCACCGGACAGTTCCTCTGTCCCACCGGACAGTTCCTCTGTCCCATCGGACAGTTCCTCAGTCCCACCGAACAGTTCCTCTGTCCCATCGGATAGTTCCTCAGTTTCACCAAACAGTTCCTCTGCACCACCGGACAGTTCCTCTGTTCCATGAACAGTTCCTCTGTCTGATCGGACAGTTCCCCTGTCCCACCGGACAGTTCCTCTGTCCCACCGAAAGGTTCCTCCGACCCACCTGACAGTTCCTATGTCCCACCGGACAGTTCCTCTGTCCAACCGGACAGTTCCTCTGTTCCACCGGACAGTTCCTCTGTCCCACCGGACAGTTCCTCTGTCCCACCGGACAGTTCCTCTCTCCCACCGGACAGTTCCTCTCTCCCACCGGACAGTTCCTCTGTCTCACTGGACAGTTCCTCTGTCCCACCGGACAGTTTCTCTGACCCAACGGACAGTTCCTCTGTCCCACCGGACAGTTCCTTTGACCCACCTGACAGTTCCTATGTTCTATGTACAGTTCCTCTGTCCCATCGGACAGTTCCTCAGTCCCACCGAACAGTTCCTCTGCACCACCGGACAGTTCCTCTGTCCCGCCGGACAGTTCCTCTGTTCCATGAACAGTTCCTCTGTCTGATCAGACAGTTCCTCTGTCCCACCGGATAGTTCCTCTGTTCTATGTACAGTTCCTCTGTCCCATCGGACAGTTCCTCAGTCCCACCGAACAGTTTCTCTGTCCCATCGGATAGTTCCTCAGTCCCACCAAACAGTTCTTCTGCACCACCGGACAGTTCCTCTGTCCCCCGGACAGTTCCTCTGTTCCATGAACAGTTCCTCTGTCTGATCGGACAGTTCCCCTGTCCCACCGGACAGTTCCTCTGTCCCACCGAAAGGTTCCTCCGACCCACCTGACAGTTCCTATGTCCCACCGGACAGTTCCTCTGTCCAAACGGACAGTTCCTCTGTCCCACCGGACAGTTCCTCTGCCCCACCGGAAGGTTCCTCCGACCCACCTGACAGTTCCTCTGTTCCATGTATTGTTTCTATGTCCCACCGGACAGTTCCTCTGTCCCACCGGACAGTTCCTCTGTCCCACCGGACAGTTCCTCTCTCCCACCGGACAGTTCCTCTGTCTCACTGGACAGTTCCTCTGTCCCACCGGACAGTTTCTCTGACCCAACGGACAGTTCCTCTGTCCCACCGGACAGTTCCTTTGACCCACCTGACAGTTCCTATGTTCTATGTACAGTTCCTCTGTCCTATCGGACAGTTCCTCAGTCCCACCGAACAGTTCCTCTGCACCACCGGACATTTCCTCTGTCCCGCCGAACAGTTCCTCTGTTCCATGAACAGTTTCTCTGTCTGATCAGACAGTTCCTCTGTCCCACCGGACAGTTCTTCTGTTCTATGTACAGTTCCTCTGTCCCATCGGACAGTTCCTCAGTCCCACCGAACAGTTCCTCTGTCCCATCGGATAGTTCCTCAGTCCCACCAAACAGTTCCTCTGCACCACGGGACAGTTCCTCTGTCCCCCGGACAGTTCCTCTGTTCCATAAATAGATCTTCTGTCCCACCGGACAGTTCCTCTATCCCACCGGACAGTTCCTCTTTCCCATGTATAGTTCCTCTCTCCCACCGGACAGTTCCTTTGACCCACCTGACAGTTCCTCCGTTCTATGTACAGTTCCTCTGTTCCATCGGACAGTTCCTCAGTCCCACCGAACAGTTCCTCTGTCCCATCGGATAGTTCCTCAGTCCCACCAAACAGTTCCTCGGTCCCAACGGACAGTTCCTCTGTTCCATGAACAGTTCCTCTGTCTGATCGGACAGTTCCTCTGTCCCACCGGACAGTTCTTCTGTCCCACCGGAAGGTTCCTCCGACCCACCTGACAGTTCCTCTGTTCCATAATTTTTCCTATGTCCCACCGGACAGTTCCTCTGTCCCACCGGACAGTTTGTCTGTTCCACCGGACAGTTCCTTTATCCCACCGAACAGTTCCTCTGTTCCATGTATAGATCTTCTGTCCCACCGGACAGTTCCTCTGTCCCACCGGACAGTTCCTTTGTCGAAGCGGACAGTTCCTCTGTCCTGCCGGACAGTTTATCTGTCCCACCGGACAGTTCCTTTGTCGCAGCGGACAGTTCCTCTGTCCCGCCGGACAGGTTATCTGTCCCACCGGACAGTTCCTCTGTCCCACCGGAATGTTCCTCTGTCCCACCGGACAGTTCGTCTGACCCACCGGACAGTTCCTCTATACCATATTTAGTTCTTCTGTCCCACCGGACAGTTCCTCTGTCCCACCGGACAGTTTCTCTGACCCAACGGACAGTTCCTCTGTCCCACCGGACAGTTCCTTTGACCCACCTGACAGTTCCACTGTTCCATGTATTGTTCCTATGTCTCACCGGACAGTTCCTCTGTCCAACCGGACATTTCCTTTGACTCACCTGACAGTTCCTCTGTTCTATGTACACTTCCTCTGTCTTATCGGAAAGTTCCTCAGTCCCACCGAACAGTTCCTCTGTTCCACCGGACAGTTCCTCTGTCCCACCAGACAGTTCCTCTGTCCCACCGGACAGTTCCTCTCTCCCACCGGACAGTTCCTCTCTCCCACCGGACAGTTCCTCTGTCTCACTGGACAGTTCCTCTGTCCCACCGGACAGTTTCTCTGACCCAACGGACAGTTCCTCTGTCCCACCGGACAGTTCCTTTGACCCACCTGACAGTTCCTATGTTCTATGTACAGTTCCTCTGTCCCATCGGACAGTTCCTCATTCCCACCGAACAGTTCCTCTGCACCACCGGACAGTTCCTCTGTCCCGCCGGACAGTTCCTCTGTTCCATGAACAGTTCCTCTGTCTGATCAGACAGTTCCTCTGTCCCACCGGATAGTTCCTCTGTTCTATGTACAGTTCCTCTGTCCCATCGGACAGTTCCTCAGTCCCACCGAACAGTTTCTCTGTCCCATCGGATAGTTCCTCAGTCCCACCAAACAGTTCCTCTGCACCACCGGACAGTTCCTCTGTCCCCCGGACAGTTCCTCTGTTCCATGAACAGTTCCTCTGTCTGATCGGACAGTTCCCCTGTCCCACCGGACAGTTCCTCTGTCCCACCGAAAGGTTCCTCCGACCCACCTGACAGTTCCTATGTCCCACCGAACAGTTCCTCTGTCCAAACGGACAGTTCCTCTGTCCCACCGGACAGTTCCTCTGCCCCACCGGAAAGTTCCTCCGACCCAACTGACAGTTCCTTTGTTCCATGTATTGTTTCTATGTCCCACCGGACAGTTCCTCTGTCCCACCGGACAGTTCCTCTGTCCCACCGGACAGTTCCTCTCTCCCACCGGACAGTTCCTCTGTCTCACTGGACAGTTCCTCTGTCCCACCGGACAGTTTCTCTGACCCAACGGACAGTTCCTCTGTCCCACCGGACAGTTCCTTTGACCCACCTGACAGTTCCTATGTTCTATGTACAGTTCCTCTGTCCTATCGGACAGTTCCTCAGTCCCACCGAACAGTTCCTCTGCACCACCGGACAGTTCCTCTGTCCCGCCGAACAGTTCCTCTGTTCCATGAACAGTTTCTCTGTCTGATCAGACAGTTCCTCTGTCCCACCGGACAGTTCTTCTGTTCTATGTACAGTTCCTCTGTCCCATCGGACAGTTCCTCAGTCCCACCGAACAGTTCCTCTGTCCCATCGGATAGTTCCTCAGTCCCACCAAACAGTTCCTCTGCACCACGGGACAGTTCCTCTGTCCCCCGGACAGTTCCTCTTTTCCATGAACAGTTCCTCTGTCTGATCGGACAGTTCCTATGTCCCACCGGACAGTTCCTCTGTCCAACCGGATAGTTCCTCTGTCCCACCGGACAGTTCCTCTGTCCCACCGGACAGTTCCTCTGTCCCACTCGACAGTTCCTCTGTCCCACCGGACAGTTTCTCTGACCCAACGGACAGTTCCTCTGTCCCACCGGACAGTTCCTCAGTCCCACCGAACAGTTCCTCTGCACCACCGGACAGTTCCTCTGTCCCACCGGACAGTTCCTCTGTCCCATCGGACAGTTCCTCAGTCCCACCGAACAGTTCCTCTGCACCACCGGACAGTTCCTCTGTCCCACCGGACAGTTCCTCTGTCCAACCGGACAGTTCATCTGTCCCACCGGACAGTTCCTCTGTCCCACCGGACAGTTCCTCTGTCCCACCGGACAGTTTCTCTGACCCAACGGACAGTTCCTCTGTCCCACCGGACAGTTCCTTTGACCCACCGGACAGTTCCTCTGTCCCACCGGACAGTTTCTCTGACCCAACGGACAGTTCCTCTGTCCCACCGGACAGTTCCTCAGTCCCACCGAACAGTTCCTCTGCACCACCGGACAGTTCCTCTGTCCCACCGGACAGTTCCTCTGTCCCATCGGACAGTTCCTCAGTCCCACCGAACAGTTCCTCTGTCCCATCGGATAGTTCCTCAGTCCCACCAAACAGTTCCTCTGCACCACGGGACAGTTCCTCTGTCCCCCGGACAGTTCCTCTGTTCCATAAATAGATCTTCTGTCCCACCGGACAGTTCCTCTATCCCACCGGACAGTTCCTCTTTCCCATGTATAGTTCCTCTCTCCCACCGGACAGTTCCTTTGACCCACCTGACAGTTCCTCCGTTCTATGTACAGTTTCTCTGTCCCATCGGATAGTTCCTCAGTCCCACCAAACAGTTCTTCTGCACCACCGGACAGTTCCTCTGTCCCCCGGACAGTTCCTCTGTTCCATGAACAGTTCCTCTGTCTGATCGGACAGTTCCCCTGTCCCACCGGACAGTTCCTCTGTCCCACCGAAAGGTTCCTCCGACCCACCTGACAGTTCCTATGTCCCACCGGACAGTTCCTCTGTCCAAACGGACAGTTCCTCTGTCCCACCGGACAGTTCCTCTGCCCCACCGGAAGGTTCCTCCGACCCACCTGACAGTTCCTCTGTTCCATGTATTGTTTCTATGTCCCACCGGACAGTTCCTCTGTCCCACCGGACAGTTCCTCTGTCCCACCGGACAGTTCCTCTCTCCCACCGGACAGTTCCTCTGTCTCACTGGACAGTTCCTCTGTCCCACCGGACAGTTTCTCTGACCCAACGGACAGTTCCTCTGTCCCACCGGACAGTTCCTTTGACCCACCTGACAGTTCCTATGTTCTATGTACAGTTCCTCTGTCCTATCGGACAGTTCCTCAGTCCCACCGAACAGTTCCTCTGCACCACCGGACATTTCCTCTGTCCCGCCGAACAGTTCCTCTGTTCCATGAACAGTTTCTCTGTCTGATCAGACAGTTCCTCTGTCCCACCGGACAGTTCTTCTGTTCTATGTACAGTTCCTCTGTCCCATCGGACAGTTCCTCAGTCCCACCGAACAGTTCCTCTGTCCCATCGGATAGTTCCTCAGTCCCACCAAACAGTTCCTCTGCACCACGGGACAGTTCCTCTGTCCCCCGGACAGTTCCTCTGTTCCATAAATAGATCTTCTGTCCCACCGGACAGTTCCTCTATCCCACCGGACAGTTCCTCTTTCCCATGTATAGTTCCTCTCTCCCACCGGACAGTTCCTTTGACCCACCTGACAGTTCCTCCGTTCTATGTACAGTTCCTCTGTTCCATCGGACAGTTCCTCAGTCCCACCGAACAGTTCCTCTGTCCCATCGGATAGTTCCTCAGTCCCACCAAACAGTTCCTCGGTCCCAACGGACAGTTCCTCTGTTCCATGAACAGTTCCTCTGTCTGATCGGACAGTTCCTCTGTCCCACCGGACAGTTCTTCTGTCCCACCGGAAGGTTCCTCCGACCCACCTGACAGTTCCTCTGTTCCATAATTTTTCCTATGTCCCACCGGACAGTTCCTCTGTCCCACCGGACAGTTTGTCTGTTCCACCGGACAGTTCCTTTATCCCACCGAACAGTTCCTCTGTTCCATGTATAGATCTTCTGTCCCACCGGACAGTTCCTCTGTCCCACCGGACAGTTCCTTTGTCGAAGCGGACAGTTCCTCTGTCCTGCCGGACAGTTTATCTGTCCCACCGGACAGTTCCTTTGTCGCAGCGGACAGTTCCTCTGTCCCGCCGGACAGGTTATCTGTCCCACCGGACAGTTCCTCTGTCCCACCGGAATGTTCCTCTGTCCCACCGGACAGTTCGTCTGACCCACCGGACAGTTCCTCTATACCATATTTAGTTCTTCTGTCCCACCGGACAGTTCCTCTGTCCCACCGGACAGTTTCTCTGACCCAACGGACAGTTCCTCTGTCCCACCGGACAGTTCCTTTGACCCACCTGACAGTTCCACTGTTCCATGTATTGTTCCTATGTCTCACCGGACAGTTCCTCTGTCCAACCGGACATTTCCTTTGACTCACCTGACAGTTCCTCTGTTCTATGTACACTTCCTCTGTCTTATCGGAAAGTTCCTCAGTCCCACCGAACAGTTCCTCTGTTCCACCGGACAGTTCCTCTGTCCCACCAGACAGTTCCTCTGTCCCACCGGACAGTTCCTCTCTCCCACCGGACAGTTCCTCTCTCCCACCGGACAGTTCCTCTGTCTCACTGGACAGTTCCTCTGTCCCACCGGACAGTTTCTCTGACCCAACGGACAGTTCCTCTGTCCCACCGGACAGTTCCTTTGACCCACCTGACAGTTCCTATGTTCTATGTACAGTTCCTCTGTCCCATCGGACAGTTCCTCATTCCCACCGAACAGTTCCTCTGCACCACCGGACAGTTCCTCTGTCCCGCCGGACAGTTCCTCTGTTCCATGAACAGTTCCTCTGTCTGATCAGACAGTTCCTCTGTCCCACCGGATAGTTCCTCTGTTCTATGTACAGTTCCTCTGTCCCATCGGACAGTTCCTCAGTCCCACCGAACAGTTTCTCTGTCCCATCGGATAGTTCCTCAGTCCCACCAAACAGTTCCTCTGCACCACCGGACAGTTCCTCTGTCCCCCGGACAGTTCCTCTGTTCCATGAACAGTTCCTCTGTCTGATCGGACAGTTCCCCTGTCCCACCGGACAGTTCCTCTGTCCCACCGAAAGGTTCCTCCGACCCACCTGACAGTTCCTATGTCCCACCGAACAGTTCCTCTGTCCAAACGGACAGTTCCTCTGTCCCACCGGACAGTTCCTCTGCCCCACCGGAAAGTTCCTCCGACCCAACTGACAGTTCCTTTGTTCCATGTATTGTTTCTATGTCCCACCGGACAGTTCCTCTGTCCCACCGGACAGTTCCTCTGTCCCACCGGACAGTTCCTCTCTCCCACCGGACAGTTCCTCTGTCTCACTGGACAGTTCCTCTGTCCCACCGGACAGTTTCTCTGACCCAACGGACAGTTCCTCTGTCCCACCGGACAGTTCCTTTGACCCACCTGACAGTTCCTATGTTCTATGTACAGTTCCTCTGTCCTATCGGACAGTTCCTCAGTCCCACCGAACAGTTCCTCTGCACCACCGGACAGTTCCTCTGTCCCGCCGAACAGTTCCTCTGTTCCATGAACAGTTTCTCTGTCTGATCAGACAGTTCCTCTGTCCCACCGGACAGTTCTTCTGTTCTATGTACAGTTCCTCTGTCCCATCGGACAGTTCCTCAGTCCCACCGAACAGTTCCTCTGTCCCATCGGATAGTTCCTCAGTCCCACCAAACAGTTCCTCTGCACCACGGGACAGTTCCTCTGTCCCCCGGACAGTTCCTCTTTTCCATGAACAGTTCCTCTGTCTGATCGGACAGTTCCTATGTCCCACCGGACAGTTCCTCTGTCCAACCGGATAGTTCCTCTGTCCCACCGGACAGTTCCTCTGTCCCACCGGACAGTTCCTCTGTCCCACTCGACAGTTCCTCTGTCCCACCGGACAGTTTCTCTGACCCAACGGACAGTTCCTCTGTCCCACCGGACAGTTCCTCAGTCCCACCGAACAGTTCCTCTGCACCACCGGACAGTTCCTCTGTCCCACCGGACAGTTCCTCTGTCCCATCGGACAGTTCCTCAGTCCCACCGAACAGTTCCTCTGCACCACCGGACAGTTCCTCTGTCCCACCGGACAGTTCCTCTGTCCAACCGGACAGTTCATCTGTCCCACCGGACAGTTCCTCTGTCCCACCGGACAGTTCCTCTGTCCCACCGGACAGTTTCTCTGACCCAACGGACAGTTCCTCTGTCCCACCGGACAGTTCCTTTGACCCACCGGACAGTTCCTCTGTCCCACCGGACAGTTTCTCTGACTCAACGGACAGTTCCTCTGTCCCACCGGACAGTTCCTCAGTCCCACCGAACAGTTCCTCTGCACCACCGGACAGTTCCTCTGTCCCACCGGACAGTTCCTCTGTCCCATCGGACAGTTCCTCAGTCCCACCGAACAGTTCCTCTGCACCACCGGACAGTTCCTCTGTCCCACCGGACAGTTCCTCTGTCCAACCGGACAGTTCCTCTGTCCCACCGGACAGTTCCTCTGTCCCACCGGACAGTTCCTCTGTCCCACCGGACAGTTTCTCTGACCCAACGGACAGTTCCTCTGTCCCACCGGACAGTTCCTTTGACCCACCGGACAGTTCCTCTGTCCCACCGGACAGTTTCTCTGACCCAACGGACAGTTCCTTTGACCCACCGGACAGTTCCTCTGTCCCACCGGACAGTTTCTCTGACCCAACGGACAGTTCCTCTGTCCCACCGGACAGTTCCTCTGATCCACCTGACACTTCCTCTGTTCCATGTACTGTTCCTCGGTCCCAACGGACAGTTCCTCTGTTCCATGAACAGTTCCTCTGTCTGATCGGACAGTTCCTCTGTCCCACCGGACAGTTTCTCTGACCCAACGGACAGTTCCTCTGTCCCACCGGACAGTTCCTTTGACTCACCTGACAGTTCCTCTGTTCTATGTACAGTTACTCTGTCTTATCGGAAAGTTCCAGGTGGATCAGAGGAACTGTCCGGTGGGACAGAGGAACTGTCCGTTGGGTCAGAGAAACTGTCCGGTGGGACAGAGGAACTGTCCGGTGGGTCAAAGGAACTGTCCGGTGGGACAGAGGAACTGTCCGTTGGGTCAGAGAAACTGTCCGGTGGGACAGAGGAACTGTCCAGTGGGACAGAGGAACTGTCCGGTGGGACAGAGGAACGGTCCGGTGGGACAGAGGAACTGTCCGGTTGGACAGAGGAACTGTCCGGTGGGACAGAGGAACTGTCCGGTGGTGCAGGTTGCCTCTGCCCCACCGGAAGGTTCCTCCGACCCACCTGACAGTTCCTCTGTTCCATGTATTGTTTCTATGTCCCACCGGACAGTTCCTCTGTCCCACCGGACAGTTCCTCTGTCCCACCGGACAGTTCCTCTCTCCCACCGGACAGTTCCTCTGTCTCACTGGACAGTTCCTCTGTCCCACCGGACAGTTTCTCTGACCCAACGGACAGTTCCTCTGTCCCACCGGACAGTTCCTTTGACCCACCTGACAGTTCCTATGTTCTATGTACAGTTCCTCTGTCCTATCGGACAGTTCCTCAGTCCCACCGAACAGTTCCTCTGCACCACCGGACATTTCCTCTGTCCCGCCGAACAGTTCCTCTGTTCCATGAACAGTTTCTCTGTCTGATCAGACAGTTCCTCTGTCCCACCGGACAGTTCTTCTGTTCTATGTACAGTTCCTCTGTCCCATCGGACAGTTCCTCAGTCCCACCGAACAGTTCCTCTGTCCCATCGGATAGTTCCTCAGTCCCACCAAACAGTTCCTCTGCACCACGGGACAGTTCCTCTGTCCCCCGGACAGTTCCTCTTTTCCATGAACAGTTCCTCTGTCTGATCGGACAGTTCCTATGTCCCACCGGACAGTTCCTCTGTCCAACCGGATAGTTCCTCTGTCCCACCGGACAGTTCCTCTGTCCCACCGGACAGTTCCTCTGTCCCACTCGACAGTTCCTCTGTCCCACCGGACAGTTTCTCTGACCCAACGGACAGTTCCTCTGTCCCACCGGACAGTTCCTTTGACCCACCGGACAGTTCCTCTGTCCCACCGGACAGTTCCTCTGTCCCACTGGAAAGTTCCTCTGTCCCACCGGACAGTTCGTCTGACCCACCGGACAGTTTCTTTGACTCACCTGACAGTTTCTCTGTTCTATGTACAGTTCCTCTGTCCCATCGGACAGTTCCTCAGTCCCACCGAACAGTTCCTCTGCACCACCGGACAGTTCCTCTGTCCCACCGGAAGGTTCCTCTGCCCCACCGGAAGGTTCCTCCGACCCACCTGACAGTTCCTCTGTCCCCCGGACAGTTCCTCTTTTCCATGAACAGTTCCTTTGTCTGATCGGACAGTTCCCCTGTCCCGGCGGACAGTTCCTCTGTCCCACCGAAAGGTTCCTCCGACCCACCTGACAGTTCCTATGTCCCACCGGACAGTTCCTCTGTCCAACCGGATAGTTCCTCTGTCCCACCGGACAGTTCCTCTGTCCCACCGGACAGTTCCTCTGTCCCACTCGACAGTTCCTCTGTCCCACCGGACAGTTTCTCTGACCCAACGGACAGTTCCTCTGTCCCACCGGACAGTTCCTTTGACCCACCTGACAGTTCCACTGTTCCATGTATTGTTCCTATGTCCCACCGGACAGTTCCTCTGTCCAACCGGACAGTTCCTCTGTCCCACCGGACAGTTCCTCTGTCCCACCGGACAGTTCCTCTGTCCCACTGGACAGTTCCTCTGTCCCACCGGACAGTTTCTCTGACCCAACGGACAGTTCCTCTGTCCCACCGGACAGTTCCTTTGACTCACCTGACAGTTTCTCTGTTCTATGTACAGTTACTCTGTCTTATCGGAAAGTTCCTCAGTCCCACCGAACAGTTCCTCTGCACCACCGGACAGTTCCTCTGTCCCACCGGACAGTTTCTCTGTCCCATCGGACAGTTCCTCAGTCCCACCGAACAGTTCCTCTGTCCCATCGGATAGTTCCTCAGTTTCACCAAACAGTTCCTCTGCACCACCGGACAGTTCCTCTGTCCCGCCGGACAGTTCCTCTGTCCCCCGGACAGTTCCTCTGTTCCATGAACAGTTCCTCTGTCTGATCGGACAGTTCCCCTGTCCCACCGGACAGTTCCTCTGTCCCACCGAAAGGTTCCTCCGACCCACCTGACAGTTCCTATGTCCCACCGGACAGTTCCTCTGTCCAACCGGACAGTTCCTCTGCACCACCGGACAGTTCCTCTGTCCCACCGGACAGTTTCTCTGTCCCATCGGACAGTTCCTCAGTCCCACCGAACAGTTCCTCTGTCCCATCGGATAGTTCCTCAGTTTCACCAAACAGTTCCTCTGCACCACCGGACAGTTCCTCTGTCCCGCCGGACAGTTCCTCTGTTCCAAGAACAGTTCGTCTGTTCCACCGGACAGTTCCTATATCCCACCGGACAGTTCCTCTGTTCCATGTTCAGTTCCTCTGTCCCGCCGGACAGTTCCTCTGATCCACCTGACACTTCCTGTGTTCCATGTACTGTTCCTCGGTCCCAACGGACAGTTCCTCTGTTCCATGAACAGTTCCTCTGTCTGATCGGACAGTTCCTCTGTCCCACCGGACAGTTCTTCTGTCCCACCGGAAGGTTCCTCCGACCCACCTGACAGTTCCTCTGTTCCATGTATTTTTCCTATGTCCCACCGGACAGTTCCTATATCCCACCGGACAGTTCCTCTGTTCCATGTTCAGTTCCTCTGTCCCGCCGGACAGTTCCTCTGATCCACCTGACACTTCCTCTGTTCCATGTACTGTTCCTCGGTCCCAACGGACAGTTCCTCTGTTCCATGAACAGTTCCTCTGTCTGATCGGACAGTTCCTCTGTCCCACCGGACAGTTCTTCTGTCCCACCGGAAGGTTCCTCCGACCCACCTGACAGTTCCTCTGTTCCATAATTTTTCCTATGTCCCACCGGACAGTTCCTCTGTCCCACCGGACAGTTTGTCTGTTCCACCGGACAGTTCCTTTATCCCACCGGACAGTTCCTCTGTTCCATGTTCAGTTCCTTTGTCCCACCGGACAGTTCATCTGTCCCATCGGACAGTTCTTCTGTCCCACCGGACAGTTCCTCTGTTCCATAAATAGATCTTCTGTCCCACCGGACAGTTCCTCTATCCCACCGGACAGTTCCTCTTTCCCATGTATAGTTCCTCTCTCCCACCGGACAGTTCCTTTGACCCACCTGACAGTTCCTCCGTTCTATGTACAGTTCCTCTGTTCCATCGGACAGTTCCTCAGTCCCACCGAACAGTTCCTCTGTCCCATCGGATAGTTCCTCAGTCCCACCAAACAGTTCCTCTGGACCACCGGACAGTTCCTCTGTCCCACCGGACAGTTCATCTGTCCCACCGGACAGTTCCTCTGTCCCACCGGACAGTTCCTCTGTTCCATGTATAGATCTTCTGTCCCACCGGACAGTTCCTCTGTCCCACCGGACAGTTCCTCTGTCCCACCGGACAGTTCCTTTGTCGAAGCGGACAGTTCCTCTGTCCTGCCGGACAGTTTATCTGTCCCACCGGACAGTTCCTTTGTCGCAGCGGACAGTTCCTCTGTCCCGCCGGACAGTTTATCTGTCCCACCGGACAGTTCCTCTGTCCCACCGGAATGTTCCTCTGTCCCACCGGACAGTTCGTCTGACCCACCGGACAGTTCCTCTATACCATATTTAGTTCTTCTGTCCCACCGGACAGTTCCTCTGTCCCACCGGACAGTTCCTTTGACCCACCTGACAGTTCCTCTGTTCCATGTATTTTTCCTATGTCCCACCGGACAGTTCCTATATCCCACCGGACAGTTCCTCTGTTCCATGTTCAGTTCCTCTGTCCCGCCGGACAGTTCCTCTGATCCACCTGACACTTCCTCTGTTCCATGTACTGTTCCTCGGTCCCAACGGACAGTTCCTCTGTTCCATGAACAGTTCCTCTGTCTGATCGGACAGTTCCTCTGTCCCACCGGACAGTTCTTCTGTCCCACCGGAAGGTTCCTCCGACCCACCTGACAGTTCCTCTGTTCCATAATTTTTCCTATGTCCCACCGGACAGTTCCTCTGTCCCACCGGACAGTTTGTCTGTTCCACCGGACAGTTCCTTTATCCCACCGGACAGTTCCTCTGTTCCATGTTCAGTTCCTTTGTCCCACCGGACAGTTCATCTGTCCCATCGGACAGTTCTTCTGTCCCACCGGACAGTTCCTCTGTTCCATAAATAGATCTTCTGTCCCACCGGACAGTTCCTCTATCCCACCGGACAGTTCCTCTGTCCAACCGGACAGTTCCTCTGCACCACCGGACAGTTCCTCTGTCCCACCGGACAGTTTCTCTGTCCCATCGGACAGTTCCTCAGTCCCACCGAACAGTTCCTCTGTCCCATCGGATAGTTCCTCAGTTTCACCAAACAGTTCCTCTGCACCACCGGACAGTTCCTCTGTCCCGCCGGACAGTTCCTCTGTTCCAAGAACAGTTCGTCTGTTCCACCGGACAGTTCCTATATCCCACCGGACAGTTCCTCTGTTCCATGTTCAGTTCCTCTGTCCCGCCGGACAGTTCCTCTGATCCACCTGACACTTCCTGTGTTCCATGTACTGTTCCTCGGTCCCAACGGACAGTTCCTCTGTTCCATGAACAGTTCCTCTGTCTGATCGGACAGTTCCTCTGTCCCACCGGACAGTTCTTCTGTCCCACCGGAAGGTTCCTCCGACCCACCTGACAGTTCCTCTGTTCCATGTATTTTTCCTATGTCCCACCGGACAGTTCCTATATCCCACCGGACAGTTCCTCTGTTCCATGTTCAGTTCCTCTGTCCCGCCGGACAGTTCCTCTGATCCACCTGACACTTCCTCTGTTCCATGTACTGTTCCTCGGTCCCAACGGACAGTTCCTCTGTTCCATGAACAGTTCCTCTGTCTGATCGGACAGTTCCTCTGTCCCACCGGACAGTTCTTCTGTCCCACCGGAAGGTTCCTCCGACCCACCTGACAGTTCCTCTGTTCCATAATTTTTCCTATGTCCCACCGGACAGTTCCTCTGTCCCACCGGACAGTTTGTCTGTTCCACCGGACAGTTCCTTTATCCCACCGGACAGTTCCTCTGTTCCATGTTCAGTTCCTTTGTCCCACCGGACAGTTCATCTGTCCCATCGGACAGTTCTTCTGTCCCACCGGACAGTTCCTCTGTTCCATAAATAGATCTTCTGTCCCACCGGACAGTTCCTCTATCCCACCGGACAGTTCCTCTTTCCCATGTATAGTTCCTCTCTCCCACCGGACAGTTCCTTTGACCCACCTGACAGTTCCTCCGTTCTATGTACAGTTCCTCTGTTCCATCGGACAGTTCCTCAGTCCCACCGAACAGTTCCTCTGTCCCATCGGATAGTTCCTCAGTCCCACCAAACAGTTCCTCTGGACCACCGGACAGTTCCTCTGTCCCACCGGACAGTTCATCTGTCCCACCGGACAGTTCCTCTGTCCCACCGGACAGTTCCTCTGTTCCATGTATAGATCTTCTGTCCCACCGGACAGTTCCTCTGTCCCACCGGACAGTTCCTCTGTCCCACCGGACAGTTCCTTTGTCGAAGCGGACAGTTCCTCTGTCCTGCCGGACAGTTTATCTGTCCCACCGGACAGTTCCTTTGTCGCAGCGGACAGTTCCTCTGTCCCGCCGGACAGTTTATCTGTCCCACCGGATAGTTCCTCTGTCCCACCGGAATGTTCCTCTGTCCCACCGGACAGTTCGTCTGACCCACCGGACAGTTCCTCTATACCATATTTAGTTCTTCTGTCCCACCGGACAGTTCCTCTGTCCCACCGGACAGTTCCTTTGACCCACCTGACAGTTCCTCTGTTCCATGTATTTTTCCTATGTCCCACCGGACAGTTCCTATATCCCACCGGACAGTTCCTCTGTTCCATGTTCAGTTCCTCTGTCCCGCCGGACAGTTCCTCTGATCCACCTGACACTTCCTCTGTTCCATGTACTGTTCCTCGGTCCCAACGGACAGTTCCTCTGTTCCATGAACAGTTCCTCTGTCTGATCGGACAGTTCCTCTGTCCCACCGGACAGTTCTTCTGTCCCACCGGAAGGTTCCTCCGACCCACCTGACAGTTCCTCTGTTCCATAATTTTTCCTATGTCCCACCGGACAGTTCCTCTGTCCCACCGGACAGTTTGTCTGTTCCACCGGACAGTTCCTTTATCCCACCGGACAGTTCCTCTGTTCCATGTTCAGTTCCTTTGTCCCACCGGACAGTTCATCTGTCCCATCGGACAGTTCTTCTGTCCCACCGGACAGTTCCTCTGTTCCATAAATAGATCTTCTGTCCCACCGGACAGTTCCTCTATCCCACCGGACAGTTCCTCTTTCCCATGTATAGTTCCTCTCTCCCACCGGACAGTTCCTTTGACCCACCTGACAGTTCCTCCGTTCTATGTACAGTTCCTCTGTTCCATCTGACAGTTCCTCAGTCCCACCGAACAGTTCCTCTGTCCCATCGGATAGTTCCTCAGTCCCACCAAACAGTTCCTCTGGACCACCGGACAGTTCCTCTGTCCCACCGGACAGTTCATCTGTCCCACCGGACAGTTCCTCTGTCCCACCGGACAGTTCCTCTGTTCCATGTATAGATCTTCTGTCCCACCGGACAGTTCCTCTGTCCCACCGGACAGTTCCTCTGTCCCACCGGACAGTTCCTTTGTCGAAGCGGACAGTTCCTCTGTCCTGCCGGACAGTTTATCTGTCCCACCGGACAGTTCCTTTGTCGCAGCGGACAGTTCCTCTGTCCCGCCGGACAGTTTATCTGTCCCACCGGACAGTTCCTCTGTCCCACCGGAATGTTCCTCTGTCCCACCGGACAGTTCGTCTGACCCACCGGACAGTTCCTCTGTCCCACCGGACAGTTTCTCTGACCCAACGGACAGTTCCTCTGTCCCACCGGACAGTTCCTCTGATCCACCTGACACTTCCTCTGTTCCATGTACTGTTCCTCGGTCCCAACGGACAGTTCCTCTGTTCCATGAACAGTTCCTCTGTCTGATCGGACAGTTCCTCTGTCCCACCGGACAGTTTCTCTGACCCAACGGACAGTTCCTCTGTCCCACCGGACAGTTCCTTTGACTCACCTGACAGTTCCTCTGTTCTATGTACAGTTACTCTGTCTTATCGGAAAGTTCCTCAGTCCCACCGAACAGTTCCTCTGCACCACCGGACAGTTCCTCTGTCCCACCGGACAGTTCCTCTGTCCCATCGGACAGTTCCTCAGTCCCACCGAACAGTTCCTCTGTCCCATCGGATAGTTCCTCAGTTTCACCAAACAGTTCCTCTGCACCACCGGACAGTTCCTCTGTTCCATGAACAGTTCCTCTGTCTGATCGGACAGTTCCCCTGTCCCACCGGACAGTTCCTCTGTCCCACCGAAAGGTTCCTCCGACCCACCTGACAGTTCCTATGTCCCACCGGACAGTTCCTCTGTCCAACCGGACAGTTCCTCTGTTCCACCGGACAGTTCCTCTGTCCCACCGGACAGTTCCTCTGTCCCACCGGACAGTTCCTCTCTCCCACCGGACAGTTCCTCTCTCCCACCGGACAGTTCCTCTGTCTCACTGGACAGTTCCTCTGTCCCACCGGACAGTTTCTCTGACCCAACGGACAGTTCCTCTGTCCCACCGGACAGTTCCTTTGACCCACCTGACAGTTCCTATGTTCTATGTACAGTTCCTCTGTCCCATCGGACAGTTCCTCTCTCCCACCGGACAGTTCCTCTGTCTCACTGGACAGTTCCTCTGTCCCACCGGACAGTTTCTCTGACCCAACGGACAGTTCCCCTGTCCCACCGGACAGTTCCTCTGTCCCACCGAAAGGTTCCTCCGACCCACCTGACAGTTCCTATGTCCCACCGGACAGTTCCTCTGTCCAACCGGACAGTTCCTCTGTTCCACCGGACAGTTCCTCTGTCCCACCGGACAGTTCCTCTGTCCCACCGGACAGTTCCTCTCTCCCACCGGACAGTTCCTCTGTCCCACCGGACAGTTCATCTGTCCCACCGGACAGTTCCTCTGTCCCACCGGACAGTTCCTCTGTTCGATGTATAGATCTTCTGTCCCACCGGACAGTTCCTCTGTCCCACCGGACAGTTCCTCTGTCCCACCGGACAGTTCCTTTGTCGAAGCGGACAGTTCCTCTGTCCTGCCGGACAGTTTATCTGTCCCACCGGACAGTTCCTTTGTCGCAGCGGACAGTTCCTCTGTCCCGCCGGACAGTTTATCTGTCCCACCGGACAGTTCCTCTGTCCCACCGGAATGTTCCTCTGTCCCACCGGACAGTTCGTCTGACCCACCGGACAGTTCCTCTATACCATATTTAGTTCTTCTGTCCCACCGGACAGTTCCTCTGTCCCACCGGACAGTTCCTTTGACTCACCTGACAGTTCCTCTGTTCTATGTACAGTTCCTCTGTCTTATCGGAAAGTTCCTCAGTCCCACCGAACAGTTCCTCTGCACCACCGGACAGTTCCTCTGTCCCACCGGACAGTTCCTCTGTCCCATCGGACAATTCCTCAGTCCCACCGAACAGTTCCTCTGTCCCATCGGATAGTTCCTCAGTCCCACCAAACAGTTCCTCTGCACCACCGGACAGTTCCTCTGTCCCGCCGGACAGTTCCTCTGTTCCATGAACAGTTCCTCTTTCTGATCGGACAGTTCCTCTGTCCCACCGGACAGTTTGTCTGTTCCACCGGACAGTTCCTATATCCCACCGGACAGTTCCTCTGTTCCATGTTCAGTTCCTCTGTCCCACCGGACAGTTCATCTGTCCCACCGGACAGTTCCTCTGTCCCACCGGACAGTTCCTCTGTTCCATGTATAGATCTTCTGTCCCACCGGACAGTTCCTCTGTCCCACCGGACAGTTCCTCTGTCCCCCGGACAGTTCCTCTTTTCCATGAACAGTTCCTCTGTCTGATCGGACAGTTCCCCTGTCCCACCGGACAGTTCCTCTGTCCCACCGAAAGGTTCCTCCGACCCACCTGACAGTTCCTATGTCCCACCGGACAGTTCCTCTGTCCAACCGGACAGTTCCTCTGTTCCACCGGACAGTTCCTCTCTCCCACCGGACAGTTCCTCTGTCCCACCGGACAGTTCCTCTCTCCCACAGGACAGTTCCTCTCTCCCACCGGACAGTTCCTCTTTCTCACTGGACAGTTCCTCTGTCCCACCGGACAGTTTCCCTGACCCAACGGACAGTTCCTCTGTCCCACCAGACAGTTCCTTTGACCCACCTGACAGTTCCTATGTTCTATGTACAGTTCCTCTGTCCCATCGGACAGTTCCTCAGTCCCACCGAACAGTTCCTCTGCACCACCGGACAGTTCCTCTGTCCCGCCGGACAGTTCCTCTGTTCCATGAACAGTTCCTCTGTCTGATCAGACAGTTCCTCTGTCCCACAGGATAGTTCCTCTGTTCTATGTACAGTTCCTCTGTCCCATCGGACAGTTCCTCAGTCCCACCGAACAGTTTCTCTGTCCCATCGGATAGTTCCTCAGTCCCACCAAACAGTTCCTCTGCACCACCGGACAGTTCCTCTGTCCCCCGGACAGTTCCTCTGTTCCATGAACAGTTCCTCTGTCTGATCGGACAGTTCCCCTGTCCCACCGGACAGTTCCTCTGTCCCACCGAAAGGTTCCTCCGACCCACCTGACAGTTCCTATGTCCCACCGGACAGTTCCTCTGTCCAAACGGACAGTTCCTCTGTCCCACCGGACAGTTCCTCTGCCCCACCGGAAGGTTCCTCCGACCCACCTGACAGTTCCTCTGTTCCATGTATTGTTTCTATGTCCCACCGGACAGTTCCTCTGTCCCACCGGACAGTTCCTCTGTCCCACCGGACAGTTTCTCTGACCCAACGGACAGTTCCTCTGTCCCACCGGACAGTTCCTCAGTCCCACCGAACAGTTCCTCTGCACCACCGGACAGTTCCTCTGTCCCACCGGACAGTTCCTCTGTCCCATCGGACAGTTCCTCAGTCCCACCGAACAGTTCCTCTGCACCACCGGACAGTTCCTCTGTCCCACCGGACAGTTCCTCTGTCCAACCGGACAGTTCCTCTGTCCCACCGGACAGTTCCTCTGTCCCACCGGACAGTTCCTCTGTCCCACTGGACAGTTCCTCTGTCCCACCGGACAGTTTCTCTGACCCAACGGACAGTTCCTCTGTCCCACCGGACAGTTCCTTTGACCCACCGGACAGTTCCTCTGTCCCACCGGACAGTTTCTCTGACCCAACGGACAGTTCCTCTGTCCCACCGGACAGTTCCTCTGATCCACCTGACACTTCCTCTGTTCCATGTACTGTTCCTCGGTCCCAACGGACAGTTCCTCTGTTCCATGAACAGTTCCTCTGTCTGATCGGACAGTTCCTCTGTCCCACCGGACAGTTTCTCTGACCCAACGGACAGTTCCTCTGTCCCACCGGACAGTTCCTTTGACTCACCTGACAGTTCCTCTGTTCTATGTACAGTTACTCTGTCTTATCGGAAAGTTCCTCAGTCCCACCGAACAGTTCCTCTGCACCACCGGACAGTTCCTCTGTCCCACCGGACAGTTCCTCTGTCCCATCGGACAGTTCCTCAGTCCCACCGAACAGTTCCTCTGTCCCATCGGATAGTTCCTCAGTTTCACCAAACAGTTCCTCTGCACCACCGGACAGTTCCTCTGTCCCGCCGGACAGTTCCTCTGTTCCAAGAACAGTTCGTCTGTTCCACCGGACAGTTCCTATATCCCACCGGACAGTTCCTCTGTTCCATGTTCAGTTCCTCTGTCCCGCCGGACAGTTCCTCTGTCCCACCGGACAGTTCCTCTGTTCCATGTATAGATCTTCTGTCCCACCGGACAGTTCCTCTGTCCCACCGGACAGTTCCTCTGTCCCCCGGACAGTTCCTCTGTTCCATGAACAGTTCCTCTGTCTGATCGGACAGTTCCCCTGTCCCACCGGACAGTTCCTCTGTCCCACCGAAAGGTTCCTCCGACCCACCTGACAGTTCCTATGTCCCACCGGACAGTTCCTCTGTCCAACCGGACAGTTCCTCTGTTCCACCGGACAGTTCCTCTGTCCCACCGGACAGTTCCTCTGTCCCACCGGACAGTTCCTCTCTCCCACCGGACAGTTCCTCTCTCCCACCGGACAGTTCCTCTGTCTCACTGGACAGTTCCTCTGTCCCACCGGACAGTTTCTCTGACCCAACGGACAGTTCCTCTGTCCCACCGGACAGTTCCTTTGACCCACCTGACAGTTCCTATGTTCTATGTACAGTTCCTCTGTCCCATCGGACAGTTCCTCAGTCCCACCGAACAGTTCCTCTGCACCACCGGACAGTTCCTCTGTCCCGCCGGACAGTTCCTCTGTTCCATGAACAGTTCCTCTGTCTGATCAGACAGTTCCTCTGTCCCACCGGATAGTTCCTCTGTTCGATGTACAGTTCCTCTGTCCCATCGGACAGTTCCTCAGTCCCACCGAACAGTTTCTCTGTCCCATCGGATAGTTCCTCAGTCCCACCAAACAGTTCCTCTGCACCACCGGACAGTTCCTCTGTCCCCCGGACAGTTCCTCTGTTCCATGAACAGTTCCTCTGTCTGATCGGACAGTTCCCCTGTCCCACCGGACAGTTCCTCTGTCCCACCGAAAGGTTCCTCCGACCCACCTGACAGTTCCTATGTCCCACCGAACAGTTCCTCTGTCCAAACGGACAGTTCCTCTGCCCCACCGGAAGGTTCCTCCGACCCACCTGACAGTTCCTCTGTTCCATGTATTGTTTCTATGTCCCACCGGACAGTTCCTCTGTCCCACCGGACAGTTCCTCTGTCCCACCGGACAGTTCCTCTCTCCCACCGGACAGTTCCTCTGTCTCACTGGACAGTTCCTCTGTCCCACCGGACAGTTTCTCTGACCCAACGGACAGTTCCTCTGTCCCACCGGACAGTTCCTTTGACCCACCTGACAGTTCCTATGTTCTATGTACAGTTCCTCTGTCCTATCGGACAGTTCCTCAGTCCCACCGAACAGTTCCTCTGCACCACCGGACATTTCCTCTGTCCCGCCGAACAGTTCCTCTGTTCCATGAACAGTTTCTCTGTCTGATCAGACAGTTCCTCTGTCCCACCGGACAGTTCTTCTGTTCTATGTACAGTTCCTCTGTCCCATCGGACAGTTCCTCAGTCCCACCGAACAGTTCCTCTGTCCCATCGGATAGTTCCTCAGTCCCACCAAACAGTTCCTCTGCACCACGGGACAGTTCCTCTGTCCCCCGGACAGTTCCTCTTTTCCATGAACAGTTCCTCTGTCTGATCGGACAGTTCCTATGTCCCACCGGACAGTTCCTCTGTCCAACCGGATAGTTCCTCTGTCCCACCGGACAGTTCCTCTGTCCCACCGGACAGTTCCTCTGTCCCACTCGACAGTTCCTCTGTCCCACCGGACAGTTTCTCTGACCCAACGGACAGTTCCTCTGTCCCACCGGACAGTTCCTCTGTCCCACCGAAAGGTTCCTCCGACCCACCTGACAGTTCCTATGTCCCACCGAACAGTTCCTCTGTCCAAACGGACAGTTCCTCTGCCCCACCGGAAGGTTCCTCCGACCCACCTGACAGTTCCTCTGTTCCATGTATTGTTTCTATGTCCCACCGGACAGTTCCTCTGTCCCACCGGACAGTTCCTCTGTCCCACCGGACAGTTCCTCTCTCCCACCGGACAGTTCCTCTGTCTCACTGGACAGTTCCTCTGTCCCACCGGACAGTTTCTCTGACCCAACGGACAGTTCCTCTGTCCCACCGGACAGTTCCTTTGACCCACCTGACAGTTCCTATGTTCTATGTACAGTTCCTCTGTCCTATCGGACAGTTCCTCAGTCCCACCGAACAGTTCCTCTGCACCACCGGACATTTCCTCTGTCCCGCCGAACAGTTCCTCTGTTCCATGAACAGTTTCTCTGTCTGATCAGACAGTTCCTCTGTCCCACCGGACAGTTCTTCTGTTCTATGTACAGTTCCTCTGTCCCATCGGACAGTTCCTCAGTCCCACCGAACAGTTCCTCTGTCCCATCGGATAGTTCCTCAGTCCCACCAAACAGTTCCTCTGCACCACGGGACAGTTCCTCTGTCCCCCGGACAGTTCCTCTTTTCCATGAACAGTTCCTCTGTCTGATCGGACAGTTCCTATGTCCCACCGGACAGTTCCTCTGTCCAACCGGATAGTTCCTCTGTCCCACCGGACAGTTCCTCTGTCCCACCGGACAGTTCCTCTGTCCCACTCGACAGTTCCTCTGTCCCACCGGACAGTTTCTCTGACCCAACGGACAGTTCCTCTGTCCCACCGGACAGTTCCTTTGACCCACCGGACAGTTCCTCTGTCCCACCGGACAGTTCCTCTGTCCCACTGGAAAGTTCCTCTGTCCCACCGGACAGTTCGTCTGACCCACCGGACAGTTTCTTTGACTCACCTGACAGTTTCTCTGTTCTATGTACAGTTCCTCTGTCCCATCGGACAGTTCCTCAGTCCCACCGAACAGTTCCTCTGCACCACCGGACAGTTCCTCTGTCCCACCGGAAGGTTCCTCTGCCCCACCGGAAGGTTCCTCCGACCCACCTGACAGTTCCTCTGTCCCCCGGACAGTTCCTCTTTTCCATGAACAGTTCCTTTGTCTGATCGGACAGTTCCCCTGTCCCGGCGGACAGTTCCTCTGTCCCACCGAAAGGTTCCTCCGACCCACCTGACAGTTCCTATGTCCCACCGGACAGTTCCTCTGTCCAACCGGATAGTTCCTCTGTCCCACCGGACAGTTCCTCTGTCCCACCGGACAGTTCCTCTGTCCCACTCGACAGTTCCTCTGTCCCACCGGACAGTTTCTCTGACCCAACGGACAGTTCCTCTGTCCCACCGGACAGTTCCTTTGACCCACCTGACAGTTCCACTGTTCCATGTATTGTTCCTATGTCCCACCGGACAGTTCCTCTGTCCAACCGGACAGTTCCTCTGTCCCACCGGACAGTTCCTCTGTCCCACCGGACAGTTCCTCTGTCCCACTGGACAGTTCCTCTGTCCCACCGGACAGTTTCTCTGACCCAACGGACAGTTCCTCTGTCCCACCGGACAGTTCCTTTGACTCACCTGACAGTTTCTCTGTTCTATGTACAGTTACTCTGTCTTATCGGAAAGTTCCTCAGTCCCACCGAACAGTTCCTCTGCACCACCGGACAGTTCCTCTGTCCCACCGGACAGTTTCTCTGTCCCATCGGACAGTTCCTCAGTCCCACCGAACAGTTCCTCTGTCCCATCGGATAGTTCCTCAGTTTCACCAAACAGTTCCTCTGCACCACCGGACAGTTCCTCTGTCCCGCCGGACAGTTCCTCTGTTCCAAGAACAGTTCGTCTGTTCCACCGGACAGTTCCTATATCCCACCGGACAGTTCCTCTGTTCCATGTTCAGTTCCTCTGTCCCGCCGGACAGTTCCTCTGATCCACCTGACACTTCCTGTGTTCCATGTACTGTTCCTCGGTCCCAACGGACAGTTCCTCTGTTCCATGAACAGTTCCTCTGTCTGATCGGACAGTTCCTCTGTCCCACCGGACAGTTCTTCTGTCCCACCGGAAGGTTCCTCCGACCCACCTGACAGTTCCTCTGTTCCATGTATTTTTCCTATGTCCCACCGGACAGTTCCTATATCCCACCGGACAGTTCCTCTGTTCCATGTTCAGTTCCTCTGTCCCGCCGGACAGTTCCTCTGATCCACCTGACACTTCCTCTGTTCCATGTACTGTTCCTCGGTCCCAACGGACAGTTCCTCTGTTCCATGAACAGTTCCTCTGTCTGATCGGACAGTTCCTCTGTCCCACCGGACAGTTCTTCTGTCCCACCGGAAGGTTCCTCCGACCCACCTGACAGTTCCTCTGTTCCATAATTTTTCCTATGTCCCACCGGACAGTTCCTCTGTCCCACCGGACAGTTTGTCTGTTCCACCGGACAGTTCCTTTATCCCACCGGACAGTTCCTCTGTTCCATGTATTGTTTCTATGTCCCACCGGACAGTTCATCTGTCCCATCGGACAGTTCTTCTGTCCCACCGGACAGTTCCTCTGTTCCATAAATAGATCTTCTGTCCCACCGGACAGTTCCTCTATCCCACCGGACAGTTCCTCTTTCCCATGTATAGTTCCTCTCTCCCACCGGACAGTTCCTTTGACCCACCTGACAGTTCCTCCGTTCTATGTACAGTTCCTCTGTTCCATCGGACAGTTCCTCAGTCCCACCGAACAGTTCCTCTGTCCCATCGGATAGTTCCTCAGTCCCACCAAACAGTTCCTCTGGACCACCGGACAGTTCCTCTGTCCCACCGGACAGTTCATCTGTCCCACCGGACAGTTCCTCTGTCCCACCGGACAGTTCCTCTGTTCCATGTATAGATCTTCTGTCCCACCGGACAGTTCCTCTGTCCCACCGGACAGTTCCTCTGTCCCACCGGACAGTTCCTTTGTCGAAGCGGACAGTTCCTCTGTCCTGCCGGACAGTTTATCTGTCCCACCGGACAGTTCCTTTGTCGCAGCGGACAGTTCCTCTGTCCCGCCGGACAGTTTATCTGTCCCACCGGACAGTTCCTCTGTCCCACCGGAATGTTCCTCTGTCCCACCGGACAGTTCGTCTGACCCACCGGACAGTTCCTCTATACCATATTTAGTTCTTCTGTCCCACCGGACAGTTCCTCTGTCCCACCGGACAGTTCCTTTGACTCACCTGACAGTTCCTCTGTTCTATGTACAGTTCCTCTGTCTTATCGGAAAGTTCCTCAGTCCCACCGAACAGTTCCTCTGCACCACCGGACAGTTCCTCTGTCCCACCGGACAGTTCCTCTGTCCCATCGGACAGTTCCTCAGTCCCACCGAACAGTTCCTCTGTCCCATCGGATAGTTCCTCAGTCCCACCAAACAGTTCCTCTGCACCACCGGACAGTTCCTCTGTCCCGCCGGACAGTTCCTCTGTTCCATGAACAGTTCCTCTTTCTGATCGGACAGTTCCTCTGTCCCACCGGACAGTTTGTCTGTTCCACCGGACAGTTCCTATATCCCACCGGACAGTTCCTCTGTTCCATGTTCAGTTCCTCTGTCCCACCGGACAGTTCATCTGTCCCACCGGACAGTTCCTCTGTCCCACCGGACAGTTCCTCTGTTCCATGTATAGATCCTCTGTCCCACCGGACAGTTTCTCTGACCCAACGGACAGTTCCTCTGTCCCACCGGACAGTTCCTCTGATCCACCTGACACTTCCTCTGTTCCATGTACTGTTCCTCGGTCCCAACGGACAGTTCCTCTGTTCCATGAACAGTTCCTCTGTCTGATCGGACAGTTCCTCTGTCCCACCGGACAGTTTCTCTGACCCAACGGACAGTTCCTCTGTCCCACCGGACAGTTCCTTTGACTCACCTGACAGTTCCTCTGTTCTATGTACAGTTACTCTGTCTTATCGGAAAGTTCCTCAGTCCCACCGAACAGTTCCTCTGCACCACCGGACAGTTCCTCTGTCCCACCGGACAGTTCCTCTGTCCCATCGGACAGTTCCTCAGTCCCACCGAACAGTTCCTCTGTCCCATCGGATAGTTCCTCAGTTTCACCAAACAGTTCCTCTGCACCACCGGACAGTTCCTCTGTTCCATGAACAGTTCCTCTGTCTGATCGGACAGTTCCCCTGTCCCACCGGACAGTTCCTCTGTCCCATCGGATAGTTCCTCAGTCCCACCAAACAGTTCTTCTGCACCACCGGACAGTTCCTCTGTCCCCCGGACAGTTCCTCTGTTCCATGAACAGTTCCTCTGTCTGATCGGACAGTTCCCCTGTCCCACCGGACAGTTCCTCTGTCCCACCGAAAGGTTCCTCCGACCCACCTGACAGTTCCTATGTCCCACCGGACAGTTCCTCTGTCCAAACGGACAGTTCCTCTGTCCCACCGGACAGTTCCTCTGCCCCACCGGAAGGTTCCTCCGACCCACCTGACAGTTCCTCTGTTCCATGTATTGTTTCTATGTCCCACCGGACAGTTCCTCTGTCCCACCGGACAGTTCCTCTGTCCCACCGGACAGTTCCTCTCTCCCACCGGACAGTTCCTCTGTCTCACTGGACAGTTCCTCTGTCCCACCGGACAGTTTCTCTGACCCAACGGACAGTTCCTCTGTCCCACCGGACAGTTCCTTTGACCCACCTGACAGTTCCTATGTTCTATGTACAGTTCCTCTGTCCTATCGGACAGTTCCTCAGTCCCACCGAACAGTTCCTCTGCACCACCGGACATTTCCTCTGTCCCGCCGAACAGTTCCTCTGTTCCATGAACAGTTTCTCTGTCTGATCAGACAGTTCCTCTGTCCCACCGGACAGTTCTTCTGTTCTATGTACAGTTCCTCTGTCCCATCGGACAGTTCCTCAGTCCCACCAAACAGTTCCTCTGTCCCATCGGATAGTTCCTCAGTCCCACCAAACAGTTCCTCTGCACCACGGGACAGTTCCTCTGTCCCCCGGACAGTTCCTCTTTTCCATGAACAGTTCCTCTGTCTGATCGGACAGTTCCTATGTCCCACCGGACAGTTCCTCTGTCCAACCGGATAGTTCCTCTGTCCCACCGGACAGTTCCTCTGTCCCACCGGACAGTTCCTCTGTCCCACTCGACAGTTCCTCTGTCCCACCGGACAGTTTCTCTGACCCAACGGACAGTTCCTCTGTCCCACCGGACAGTTCCTCTGTTCCATGTATAGATCTTCTGTCCCACCGGACAGTTCCTCTGTCCTACCGGACAGTTCCTCTGTCCCCCGGACAGTTCCTCTGTTCCATGAACAGTTCCTCTGTCTGATCGGACAGTTCCCCTGTCCCACCGGACAGTTCCTCTGTCCCACCGAAAGGTTCCTCCGACCCACCTGACAGTTCCTATGTCCCACCGGACAGTTCCTCTGTCCAACCGGACAGTTCCTCTGCACCACCGGACAGTTCCTCTGTCCCACCGGACAGTTTCTCTGTCCCATCGGACAGTTCCTCAGTCCCACCGAACAGTTCCTCTGTCCCATCGGATAGTTCCTCAGTTTCACCAAACAGTTCCTCTGCACCACCGGACAGTTCCTCTGTCCCGCCGGACAGTTCCTCTGTTCCAAGAACAGTTCGTCTGTTCCACCGGACAGTTCCTATATCCCACCGGACAGTTCCTCTGTTCCATGTTCAGTTCCTCTGTCCCGCCGGACAGTTCCTCTGATCCACCTGACACTTCCTGTGTTCCATGTACTGTTCCTCGGTCCCAACGGACAGTTCCTCTGTTCCATGAACAGTTCCTCTGTCTGATCGGACAGTTCCTCTGTCCCACCGGACAGTTCTTCTGTCCCACCGGAAGGTTCCTCCGACCCACCTGACAGTTCCTCTGTTCCATGTATTTTTCCTATGTCCCACCGGACAGTTCCTATATCCCACCGGACAGTTCCTCTGTTCCATGTTCAGTTCCTCTGTCCCGCCGGACAGTTCCTCTGATCCACCTGACACTTCCTCTGTTCCATGTACTGTTCCTCGGTCCCAACGGACAGTTCCTCTGTTCCATGAACAGTTCCTCTGTCTGATCGGACAGTTCCTCTGTCCCACCGGACAGTTCTTCTGTCCCACCGGAAGGTTCCTCCGACCCACCTGACAGTTCCTCTGTTCCATAATTTTTCCTATGTCCCACCGGACAGTTCCTCTGTCCCACCGGACAGTTTGTCTGTTCCACCGGACAGTTCCTTTATCCCACCGGACAGTTCCTCTGTTCCATGTTCAGTTCCTTTGTCCCACCGGACAGTTCATCTGTCCCATCGGACAGTTCTTCTGTCCCACCGGACAGTTCCTCTGTTCCATAAATAGATCTTCTGTCCCACCGGACAGTTCCTCTATCCCACCGGACAGTTCCTCTTTCCCATGTATAGTTCCTCTCTCCCACCGGACAGTTCCTTTGACCCACCTGACAGTTCCTCCGTTCTATGTACAGTTCCTCTGTTCCATCGGACAGTTCCTCAGTCCCACCGAACAGTTCCTCTGTCCCATCGGATAGTTCCTCAGTCCCACCAAACAGTTCCTCTGGACCACCGGACAGTTCCTCTGTCCCACCGGACAGTTCATCTGTCCCACCGGACAGTTCCTCTGTCCCACCGGACAGTTCCTCTGTTCCATGTATAGATCTTCTGTCCCACCGGACAGTTCCTCTGTCCCACCGGACAGTTCCTCTGTCCCACCGGACAGTTCCTTTGTCGAAGCGGACAGTTCCTCTGTCCTGCCGGACAGTTTATCTGTCCCACCGGACAGTTCCTTTGTCGCAGCGGACAGTTCCTCTGTCCCGCCGGACAGTTTATCTGTCCCACCGGACAGTTCCTCTGTCCCACCGGAATGTTCCTCTGTCCCACCGGACAGTTCGTCTGACCCACCGGACAGTTCCTCTATACCATATTTAGTTCTTCTGTCCCACCGGACAGTTCCTCTGTCCCACCGGACAGTTCCTTTGACTCACCTGACAGTTCCTCTGTTCTATGTACAGTTCCTCTGTCTTATCGGAAAGTTCCTCAGTCCCACCGAACAGTTCCTCTGCACCACCGGACAGTTCCTCTGTCCCACCGGACAGTTCCTCTGTCCCATCGGACAGTTCCTCAGTCCCACCGAACAGTTCCTCTGTCCCATCGGATAGTTCCTCAGTCCCACCAAACAGTTCCTCTGCACCACCGGACAGTTCCTCTGTCCCGCCGGACAGTTCCTCTGTTCCATGAACAGTTCCTCTTTCTGATCGGACAGTTCCTCTGTCCCACCGGACAGTTTGTCTGTTCCACCGGACAGTTCCTATATCCCACCGGACAGTTCCTCTGTTCCATGTTCAGTTCCTCTGTCCCACCGGACAGTTCATCTGTCCCACCGGACAGTTCCTCTGTCCCACCGGACAGTTCCTCTGTTCCATGTATAGATCTTCTGTCCCACCGGACAGTTCCTCTGTCCCACCGGACAGTTCCTCTGTCCCCCGGACAGTTCCTCTTTTCCATGAACAGTTCCTCTGTCTGATCGGACAGTTCCCCTGTCCCACCGGACAGTTCCTCTGTCCCACCAGACAGTTCCTTTGACCCACCTGACAGTTCCTATGTTCTATGTACAGTTCCTCTGTCCCATCGGACAGTTCCTCAGTCCCACCGAACAGTTCCTCTGCACCACCGGACAGTTCCTCTGTCCCGCCGGACAGTTCCTCTGTTCCATGAACAGTTCCTCTGTCTGATCAGACAGTTCCTCTGTCCCACCGGATAGTTCCTCTGTTCTATGTACAGTTCCTCTGTCCCATCGGACAGTTCCTCAGTCCCACCGAACAGTTTCTCTGTCCCATCGGATAGTTCCTCAGTCCCACCAAACAGTTCCTCTGCACCACCGGACAGTTCCTCTGTCCCCCGGACAGTTCCTCTGTTCCATGAACAGTTCCTCTGTCTGATCGGACAGTTCCCCTGTCCCACCGGACAGTTCCTCTGTCCCACCGAAAGGTTCCTCCGACCCACCTGACAGTTCCTATGTCCCACCGGACAGTTCCTCTGTCCAAACGGACAGTTCCTCTGTCCCACCGGACAGTTCCTCTGCCCCACCGGAAGGTTCCTCCGACCCACCTGACAGTTCCTCTGTTCCATGTATTGTTTCTATGTCCCACCGGACAGTTCCTCTGTCCCACCGGACAGTTCCTCTGTCCCACCGGACAGTTTCTCTGACCCAACGGACAGTTCCTCTGTCCCACCGGACAGTTCCTCAGTCCCACCGAACAGTTCCTCTGCACCACCGGACAGTTCCTCTGTCCCACCGGACAGTTCCTCTGTCCCATCGGACAGTTCCTCAGTCCCACCGAACAGTTCCTCTGCACCACCGGACAGTTCCTCTGTCCCACCGGACAGTTCCTCTGTCCAACCGGACAGTTCCTCTGTCCCACCTGACAGTTCCTATGTTCTATGTACAGTTCCTCTGTCCCATCGGACAGTTCCTCAGTCCCACCGAACAGTTCCTCTGCACCACCGGACAGTTCCTCTGTCCCGCCGGACAGTTCCTCTGTTCCATGAACAGTTCCTCTGTCTGATCAGACAGTTCCTCTGTCCCACCGGATAGTTCCTCTGTTCTATGTACAGTTCCTCTGTCCCATCGGACAGTTCCTCAGTCCCACCGAACAGTTTCTCTGTCCCATCGGATAGTTCCTCAGTCCCACCAAACAGTTCCTCTGCACCACCGGACAGTTCCTCTGTCCCCCGGACAGTTCCTCTGTTCCATGAACAGTTCCTCTGTCTGATCGGACAGTTCCCCTGTCCCACCGGACAGTTCCTCTGTCCCACCGAAAGGTTCCTCCGACCCACCTGACAGTTCCTATGTCCCACCGGACAGTTCCTCTGTCCAAACGGACAGTTCCTCTGTCCCACCGGACAGTTCCTCTGCCCCACCGGAAGGTTCCTCCGACCCACCTGACAGTTCCTCTGTTCCATGTATTGTTTCTATGTCCCACCGGACAGTTCCTCTGTCCCACCGGACAGTTCCTCTGTCCCACCGGACAGTTTCTCTGACCCAACGGACAGTTCCTCTGTCCCACCGGACAGTTCCTCAGTCCCACCGAACAGTTCCTCTGCACCACCGGACAGTTCCTCTGTCCCACCGGACAGTTCCTCTGTCCCATCGGACAGTTCCTCAGTCCCACCGAACAGTTCCTCTGCACCACCGGACAGTTCCTCTGTCCCACCGGACAGTTCCTCTGTCCAACCGGACAGTTCCTCTGTCCCACCGGACAGTTCCTCTGTCCCACCGGACAGTTCCTCTGTCCCACTGGACAGTTCCTCTGTCCCACCGGACAGTTTCTCTGACCCAACGGACAGTTCCTCTGTCCCACCGGACAGTTCCTTTGACCCACCGGACAGTTCCTCTGTCCCACCGGACAGTTTCTCTGACCCAACGGACAGTTCCTCTGTCCCACCGGACAGTTCCTCTGATCCACCTGACACTTCCTCTGTTCCATGTACTGTTCCTCGGTCCCAACGGACAGTTCCTCTGTTCCATGAACAGTTCCTCTGTCTGATCGGACAGTTCCTCTGTCCCACCGGACAGTTTCTCTGACCCAACGGACAGTTCCTCTGTCCCACCGGACAGTTCCTTTGACTCACCTGACAGTTCCTCTGTTCTATGTACAGTTACTCTGTCTTATCGGAAAGTTCCTCAGTCCCACCGAACAGTTCCTCTGCACCACCGGACAGTTCCTCTGTCCCACCGGACAGTTCCTCTGTCCCATCGGACAGTTCCTCAGTCCCACCGAACAGTTCCTCTGTCCCATCGGATAGTTCCTCAGTTTCACCAAACAGTTCCTCTGCACCACCGGACAGTTCCTCTGTTCCATGAACAGTTCCTCTGTCTGATCGGACAGTTCCCCTGTCCCACCGGACAGTTCCTCTGTCCCACCGAAAGGTTCCTCCGACCCACCTGACAGTTCCTATGTCCCACCGGACAGTTCCTCTGTCCAACCGGACAGTTCCTCTGTTCCACCGGACAGTTCCTCTGTCCCACCGGACAGTTCCTCTGTCCCACCGGACAGTTCCTCTCTCCCACCGGACAGTTCCTCTCTCCCACCGGACAGTTCCTCTGTCTCACTGGACAGTTCCTCTGTCCCACCGGACAGTTTCTCTGACCCAACGGACAGTTCCTCTGTCCCACCGGACAGTTCCTTTGACCCACCTGACAGTTCCTATGTTCTATGTACAGTTCCTCTGTCCCATCGGACAGTTCCTCAGTCCCACCGAACAGTTCCTCTGCACCACCGGACAGTTCCTCTGTCCCGCCGGACAGTTCCTCTGTTCCATGAACAGTTCCTCTGTCTGATC
The DNA here is from genome assembly GCA_026573805.1 of Hesperophylax magnus. NCBI lineage: Eukaryota > Metazoa > Arthropoda > Insecta > Trichoptera > Limnephilidae > Hesperophylax > Hesperophylax magnus. Next base: position 14,043,366 of record JAIUSX010000117.1, on the reverse strand, counting down.
AGACAGTTCCTCTGTCCCACCGGATAGTTCCTCTGTTCTATGTACAGTTCCTCTGTCCCATCGGACAGTTCCTCAGTCCCACCGAACAGTTTCTCTGTCCCATCGGATAGTTCCTCAGTCCCACCAAACAGTTCTTCTGCACCACCGGACAGTTCCTCTGTCCCCCGGACAGTTCCTCTGTTCCATGAACAGTTCCTCTGTCTGATCGGACAGTTCCCCTGTCCCACCGGACAGTTCCTCTGTCCCACCGAAAGGTTCCTCCGACCCACCTGACAGTTCCTATGTCCCACCGGACAGTTCCTCTGTCCAAACGGACAGTTCCTCTGTCCCACCGGACAGTTCCTCTGCCCCACCGGAAGGTTCCTCCGACCCACCTGACAGTTCCTCTGTTCCATGTATTGTTTCTATGTCCCACCGGACAGTTCCTCTGTCCCACCGGACAGTTCCTCTCTCCCACCGGACAGTTCCTCTGTCTCACTGGACAGTTCCTCCTTCCCACCGGACAGTTTCTCTGACCCAACGGACAGTTCCTCTGTCCCACCGGACAGTTCTTTTGTCCCACCGGAAGGTTCCTCCGACCCACCTGACAGTTCCTCTGTTCCATGTATTTTTCCTATGTCCCACCGGACAGTTCCTCTGTCCCACCGGACAGTTTGTCTGTTCCACCGGACAGTTCCTATATCCCACCGGACAGTTCCTCTGTTCCATGTTCAGTTCCTCTGTCCCACCGGACAGTTCATCTGTCCCACCGGACAGTTCCTCTGTCCCACCGGACAGTTCCTCTGTTCCATGTATAGATCTTCTGTCCCACCGGACAGTTCCTCTGTCCCACCGGACAGTTCCTCTGTCCCCCGGACAGTTCCTCTGTTCCATGAACAGTTCCTCTGTCTGATCGGACAGTTCCCCTGTCCCACCGGACAGTTCCTCTGTCCCTCCGAAAGGTTCCTCCGACACACCTGACAGTTCCTATGTCCCACCGGACAGTTCCTCTGTCCAACCGGACAGTTCCTCTGTTCCACCGGACAGTTCCTCTGTCCCACCAGACAGTTCCTCTGTCCCACCGGACAGTTCCTCTCTCCCACCGGACAGTTCCTCTCTCCCACCGGACAGTTCCTCTGTCTCACTGGACAGTTCCTCTGTCCCACCGGACAGTTTCTCTGACCCAACGGACAGTTCCTCTGTCCCACCGGACAGTTCCTTTGACCCACCTGACAGTTCCTATGTTCTATGTACAGTTCCTCTGTCCCATCGGACAGTTCCTCATTCCCACCGAACAGTTCCTCTGCACCACCGGACAGTTCCTCTGTCCCGCCGGACAGTTCCTCTGTTCCATGAACAGTTCCTCTGTCTGATCAGACAGTTCCTCTGTCCCACCGGATAGTTCCTCTGTTCTATGTACAGTTCCTCTGTCCCATCGGACAGTTCCTCAGTCCCACCGAACAGTTTCTCTGTCCCATCGGATAGTTCCTCAGTCCCACCAAACAGTTCCTCTGCACCACCGGACAGTTCCTCTGTCCCCCGGACAGTTCCTCTGTTCCATGAACAGTTCCTCTGTCTGATCGGACAGTTCCCCTGTCCCACCGGACAGTTCCTCTGTCCCACCGAAAGGTTCCTCCGACCCACCTGACAGTTCCTATGTCCCACCGAACAGTTCCTCTGTCCAAACGGACAGTTCCTCTGTCCCACCGGACAGTTCCTCTGCCCCACCGGAAAGTTCCTCCGACCCACCTGACAGTTCCTCTGTTCCATGTATTGTTTCTATGTCCCACCGGACAGTTCCTCTGTCCCACCGGACAGTTCCTCTGTCCCACCGGACAGTTCCTCTCTCCCACCGGACAGTTCCTCTGTCTCACTGGACAGTTCCTCTGTCCCACCGGACAGTTTCTCTGACCCAACGGACAGTTCCTCTGTCCCACCGGACAGTTCCTTTGACCCACCTGACAGTTCCTATGTTCTATGTACAGTTCCTCTGTCCTATCGGACAGTTCCTCAGTCCCACCGAACAGTTCCTCTGCACCACCGGACAGTTCCTCTGTCCCGCCGAACAGTTCCTCTGTTCCATGAACAGTTTCTCTGTCTGATCAGACAGTTCCTCTGTCCCACCGGACAGTTCTTCTGTTCTATGTACAGTTCCTCTGTCCCATCGGACAGTTCCTCAGTCCCACCGAACAGTTCCTCTGTCCCATCGGATAGTTCCTCAGTCCCACCAAACAGTTCCTCTGCACCACGGGACAGTTCCTCTGTCCCCCGGACAGTTCCTCTTTTCCATGAACAGTTCCTCTGTCTGATCGGACAGTTCCCCTGTCCCGGCGGACAGTTCCTCTGTCCCACTGGACAGTTCCTCTGTCCCACCGGACAGTTTCTCTGACCCAACGGACAGTTCCTCTGTCCCACCGGACAGTTCCTTTGACCCACCGGACAGTTCCTCTGTCCCACCGGACAGTTTCTCTGACCCAACGGACAGTTCCTCTGTCCCACCGGACAGTTCCTCTGATCCACCTGACACTTCCTCTGTTCCATGTACTGTTCCTCGGTCCCAACGGACAGTTCCTCTGTTCCATGAACAGTTCCTCTGTCTGATCGGACAGTTCCTCTGTCCCACTGGAAAGTTCCTCTGTCCCACCGGACAGTTCGTCTGACCCACCGGACAGTTTCTTTGACTCACCTGACAGTTTCTCTGTTCTATGTACAGTTCCTCTGTCCCATCGGACAGTTCCTCAGTCCCACCGAACAGTTCCTCTGCACCACCGGACAGTTCCTCTGTCCCACCGGAAGGTTCCTCTACCCCACCGGAAGGTTCCTCCGACCCACCTGACAGTTCCTCTGTCCCCCGGACAGTTCCTCTTTTCCATGAACAGTTCCTTTGTCTGATCGGACAGTTCCCCTGTCCCGGCGGACAGTTCCTCTGTCCCACCGAAAGGTTCCTCCGACCCACCTGACAGTTCCTATGTCCCACCGGACAGTTCCTCTGTCCAACCGGATAGTTCCTCTGTCCCACCGGACAGTTCCTCTGTCCCACCGGACAGTTCCTCTGTCCCACTCGACAGTTCCTCTGTCCCACCGGACAGTTTCTCTGACCCAACGGACAGTTCCTCTGTCCCACCGGACAGTTCCTTTGACCCACCTGACAGTTCCACTGTTCCATGTATTGTTCCTATGTCCCACCGGACAGTTCCTCTGTCCAACCGGACAGTTCCTCTGTCCCACCGGACAGTTCCTCTGTCCCACCGGACAGTTCCTCTGTCCCACTGGACAGTTCCTCTGTCCCACCGGACAGTTTCTCTGACCCAACGGACAGTTCCTCTGTCCCACCGGACAGTTCCTTTGACTCACCTGACAGTTTCTCTGTTCTATGTACAGTTACTCTGTCTTATCGGAAAGTTCCTCAGTCCCACCGAACAGTTCCTCTGCACCACCGGACAGTTCCTCTGTCCCACCGGACAGTTTTTCTGTCCCATCGGACAGTTCCTCAGTCCCACCGAACAGTTCCTCTGTCCCATCGGATAGTTCCTCAGTTTCACCAAACAGTTCCTCTGCACCACCGGACAGTTCCTCTGTCCCGCCGGACAGTTCCTCTGTTCCAAGAACAGTTCGTCTGTTCCACCGGACAGTTCCTATATCCCACCGGACAGTTCCTCTGTTCCATGTTCAGTTCCTCTGTCCCGCCGGACAGTTCCTCTGATCCACCTGACACTTCCTGTGTTCCATGTACTGTTCCTCGGTCCCAACGGACAGTTCCTCTGTTCCATGAACAGTTCCTCTGTCTGATCGGACAGTTCCTCTGTCCCACCGGACAGTTCTTCTGTCCCACCGGAAGGTTCCTCCGACCCACCTGACAGTTCCTCTGTTCCATGTATTTTTCCTATGTCCCACCGGACAGTTCCTATATCCCACCGGACAGTTCCTCTGTTCCATGTTCAGTTCCTCTGTCCCGCCGGACAGTTCCTCTGATCCACCTGACACTTCCTCTGTTCCATGTACTGTTCCTCGGTCCCAACGGACAGTTCCTCTGTTCCATGAACAGTTCCTCTGTCTGATCGGACAGTTCCTCTGTCCCACCGGACAGTTCTTCTGTCCCACCGGAAGGTTCCTCCGACCCACCTGACAGTTCCTCTGTTCCATAATTTTTCCTATGTCCCACCGGACAGTTCCTCTGTCCCACCGGACAGTTTGTCTGTTCCACCGGACAGTTCCTTTATCCCACCGGACAGTTCCTCTGTTCCATGTTCAGTTCCTTTGTCCCACCGGACAGTTCATCTGTCCCATCGGACAGTTCTTCTGTCCCACCGGACAGTTCCTCTGTTCCATAAATAGATCTTCTGTCCCACCGGACAGTTCCTCTATCCCACCGGACAGTTCCTCTTTCCCATGTATAGTTCCTCTCTCCCACCGGACAGTTCCTTTGACCCACCTGACAGTTCCTCCGTTCTATGTACAGTTCCTCTGTTCCATCGGACAGTTCCTCAGTCCCACCGAACAGTTCCTCTGTCCCATCGGATAGTTCCTCAGTCCCACCAAACAGTTCCTCGGTCCCAACGGACAGTTCCTCTGTTCCATGAACAGTTCCTCTGTCTGATCGGACAGTTCCTCTGTCCCACCGGACAGTTCTTCTGTCCCACCGGAAGGTTCCTCCGACCCACCTGACAGTTCCTCTGTTCCATAATTTTTCCTATGTCCCACCGGACAGTTCCTCTGTCCCACCGGACAGTTTGTCTGTTCCACCGGACAGTTCCTTTATCCCACCGAACAGTTCCTCTGTTCCATGTATAGATCTTCTGTCCCACCGGACAGTTCCTCTGTCCCACCGGACAGTTCCTTTGTCGAAGCGGACAGTTCCTCTGTCCTGCCGGACAGTTTATCTGTCCCACCGGACAGTTCCTTTGTCGCAGCGGACAGTTCCTCTGTCCCGCCGGACAGTTTATCTGTCCCACCGGACAGTTCCTCTGTCCCACCGGAATGTTCCTCTGTCCCACCGGACAGTTCGTCTGACCCACCGGACAGTTCCTCTATACCATATTTAGTTCTTCTGTCCCACCGGACAGTTCCTCTGTCCCACCGGACAGTTTCTCTGACCCAACGGACAGTTCCTCTGTCCCACCGGACAGTTCCTTTGACCCACCTGACAGTTCCACTGTTCCATGTATTGTTCCTATGTCTCACCGGACAGTTCCTCTGTCCAACCGGACATTTCCTTTGACTCACCTGACAGTTCCTCTGTTCTATGTACAGTTCCTCTGTCTTATCGGAAAGTTCCTCAGTCCCACCGAACAGTTCCTCTGTTCCACCGGACAGTTCCTCTGTCCCACCAGACAGTTCCTCTGTCCCACCGGACAGTTCCTCTCTCCCACCGGACAGTTCCTCTCTCCCACCGGACAGTTCCTCTGTCTCACTGGACAGTTCCTCTGTCCCACCGGACAGTTTCTCTGACCCAACGGACAGTTCCTCTGTCCCACCGGACAGTTCCTTTGACCCACCTGACAGTTCCTATGTTCTATGTACAGTTCCTCTGTCCCATCGGACAGTTCCTCATTCCCACCGAACAGTTCCTCTGCACCACCGGACAGTTCCTCTGTCCCGCCGGACAGTTCCTCTGTTCCATGAACAGTTCCTCTGTCTGATCAGACAGTTCCTCTGTCCCACCGGATAGTTCCTCTGTTCTATGTACAGTTCCTCTGTCCCATCGGACAGTTCCTCAGTCCCACCGAACAGTTTCTCTGTCCCATCGGATAGTTCCTCAGTCCCACCAAACAGTTCCTCTGCACCACCGGACAGTTCCTCTGTCCCCCGGACAGTTCCTCTGTTCCATGAACAGTTCCTCTGTCTGATCGGACAGTTCCCCTGTCCCACCGGACAGTTCCTCTGTCCCACCGAAAGGTTCCTCCGACCCACCTGACAGTTCCTATGTCCCACCGAACAGTTCCTCTGTCCAAACGGACAGTTCCTCTGTCCCACCGGACAGTTCCTCTGCCCCACCGGAAAGTTCCTCCGACCCAACTGACAGTTCCTTTGTTCCATGTATTGTTTCTATGTCCCACCGGACAGTTCCTCTGTCCCACCGGACAGTTCCTCTGTCCCACCGGACAGTTCCTCTCTCCCACCGGACAGTTCCTCTGTCTCACTGGACAGTTCCTCTGTCCCACCGGACAGTTTCTCTGACCCAACGGACAGTTCCTCTGTCCCACCGGACAGTTCCTTTGACCCACCTGACAGTTCCTATGTTCTATGTACAGTTCCTCTGTCCTATCGGACAGTTCCTCAGTCCCACCGAACAGTTCCTCTGCACCACCGGACAGTTCCTCTGTCCCGCCGAACAGTTCCTCTGTTCCATGAACAGTTTCTCTGTCTGATCAGACAGTTCCTCTGTCCCACCGGACAGTTCTTCTGTTCTATGTACAGTTCCTCTGTCCCATCGGACAGTTCCTCAGTCCCACCGAACAGTTCCTCTGTCCCATCGGATAGTTCCTCAGTTTCACCAAACAGTTCCTCTGCACCACCGGACAGTTCCTCTGTTCCATGAACAGTTCCTCTGTCTGATCGGACAGTTCCCCTGTCCCACCGGACAGTTCCTCTGTCCCACCGAAAGGTTCCTCCGACCCACCTGACAGTTCCTATGTCCTACCGGACAGTTCCTCTGTCCAACCGGACAGTTCCTCTGTTCCACCGGACAGTTCCTCTGTCCCACCGGACAGTTCCTCTGTCCCACCGGACAGTTCCTCTCTCCCACCGGACAGTTCCTCTCTCCCACCGGACAGTTCCTCTGTCTCACTGGACAGTTCCTCTGTCCCACCGGACAGTTTCTCTGACCCAACGGACAGTTCCTCTGTCCCACCGGACAGTTCCTTTGACCCACCTGACAGTTCCTATGTTCTATGTACAGTTCCTCTGTCCCATCGGACAGTTCCTCAGTCCCACCGAACAGTTCCTCTGCACCACCGGACAGTTCCTCTGTTCCATGAACAGTTCCTCTGTCTGATCGGACAGTTCCCCTGTCCCACCGGACAGTTCCTCTGTCCCACCGAAAGGTTCCTCCGACCCACCTGACAGTTCCTATGTCCCACCGGACAGTTCCTCTGTCCAACCGGACAGTTCCTCTGTTCCACCGGACAGTTCCTCTGTCCCACCGGACAGTTCCTCTGTCCCACCGGACAGTTCCTCTCTCCCACCGGACAGTTCCTCTCTCCCACCGGACAGTTCCTCTGTCTCACTGGACAGTTCCTCTGTCCCACCGGACAGTTTCTCTGACCCAACGGACAGTTCCTCTCTCCCACAGGACAGTTCCTCTCTCCCACCGGACAGTTCCTCTTTCTCACTGGACAGTTCCTCTGTCCCACCGGACAGTTTCCCTGACCCAACGGACAGTTCCTCTGTCCCACCAGACAGTTCCTTTGACCCACCTGACAGTTCCTATGTTCTATGTACAGTTCCTCTGTCCCATCGGACAGTTCCTCAGTCCCACCGAACAGTTCCTCTGCACCACCGGACAGTTCCTCTGTCCCGCCGGACAGTTCCTCTGTTCCATGAACAGTTCCTCTGTCTGATCAGACAGTTCCTCTGTCCCACAGGATAGTTCCTCTGTTCTATGTACAGTTCCTCTGTCCCATCGGACAGTTCCTCAGTCCCACCGAACAGTTTCTCTGTCCCATCGGATAGTTCCTCAGTCCCACCAAACAGTTCCTCTGCACCACCGGACAGTTCCTCTGTCCCCCGGACAGTTCCTCTGTTCCATGAACAGTTCCTCTGTCTGATCGGACAGTTCCCCTGTCCCACCGGACAGTTCCTCTGTCCCACCGAAAGGTTCCTCCGACCCACCTGACAGTTCCTATGTCCCACCGGACAGTTCCTCTGTCCAAACGGACAGTTCCTCTGTCCCACCGGACAGTTCCTCTGCCCCACCGGAAGGTTCCTCCGACCCACCTGACAGTTCCTCTGTTCCATGTATTGTTTCTATGTCCCACCGGACAGTTCCTCTGTCCCACCGGACAGTTCCTCTGTCCCACCGGACAGTTTCTCTGACCCAACGGACAGTTCCTCTGTCCCACCGGACAGTTCCTCAGTCCCACCGAACAGTTCCTCTGCACCACCGGACAGTTCCTCTGTCCCACCGGACAGTTCCTCTGTCCCATCGGACAGTTCCTCAGTCCCACCGAACAGTTCCTCTGCACCACCGGACAGTTCCTCTGTCCCACCGGACAGTTCCTCTGTCCAACCGGACAGTTCCTCTGTCCCACCGGACAGTTCCTCTGTCCCACCGGACAGTTCCTCTGTCCCACTGGACAGTTCCTCTGTCCCACCGGACAGTTTCTCTGACCCAACGGACAGTTCCTCTGTCCCACCGGACAGTTCCTTTGACCCACCGGACAGTTCCTCTGTCCCACCGGACAGTTTCTCTGACCCAACGGACAGTTCCTCTGTCCCACCGGACAGTTCCTCTGATCCACCTGACACTTCCTCTGTTCCATGTACTGTTCCTCGGTCCCAACGGACAGTTCCTCTGTTCCATGAACAGTTCCTCTGTCTGATCGGACAGTTCCTCTGTCCCACCGGACAGTTTCTCTGACCCAACGGACAGTTCCTCTGTCCCACCGGACAGTTCCTTTGACTCACCTGACAGTTCCTCTGTTCTATGTACAGTTACTCTGTCTTATCGGAAAGTTCCTCAGTCCCACCGAACAGTTCCTCTGCACCACCGGACAGTTCCTCTGTCCCACCGGACAGTTCCTCTGTCCCATCGGACAGTTCCTCAGTCCCACCGAACAGTTCCTCTGTCCCATCGGATAGTTCCTCAGTTTCACCAAACAGTTCCTCTGCACCACCGGACAGTTCCTCTGTTCCATGAACAGTTCCTCTGTCTGATCGGACAGTTCCCCTGTCCCACCGGACAGTTCCTCTGTCCCACCGAAAGGTTCCTCCGACCCACCTGACAGTTCCTATGTCCCACCGGACAGTTCCTCTGTCCAACCGGACAGTTCCTCTGTTCCACCGGACAGTTCCTCTGTCCCACCGGACAGTTCCTCTGTCCCACCGGACAGTTCCTCTCTCCCACCGGACAGTTCCTCTCTCCCACCGGACAGTTCGTCTGTCTCACTGGACAGTTCCTCTGTCCCACCGGACAGTTTCTCTGACCCAACGGACAGTTCCTCTGTCCCACCGGACAGTTCCTTTGACCCACCTGACAGTTCCTATGTTCTATGTACAGTTCCTCTGTCCCATCGGACAGTTCCTCAGTCCCACCGAACAGTTCCTCTGCACCACCGGACAGTTCCTCTGTCCCGCCGGACAGTTCCTCTGTTCCATGAACAGTTCCTCTGTCTGATCAGACAGTTCCTCTGTCCCACCGGATAGTTCCTCTGTTCTATGTACAGTTCCTCTGTCCCATCGGACAGTTCCTCAGTCCCACCGAACAGTTTCTCTGTCCCATCGGATAGTTCCTCAGTCCCACCAAACAGTTCTTCTGCACCACCGGACAGTTCCTCTGTCCCCCGGACAGTTCCTCTGTTCCATGAACAGTTCCTCTGTCTGATCGGACAGTTCCCCTGTCCCACCGGACAGTTCCTCTGTCCCACCGAAAGGTTCCTCCGACCCACCTGACAGTTCCTATGTCCCACCGGACAGTTCCTCTGTCCAAACGGACAGTTCCTCTGTCCCACCGGACAGTTCCTCTGCCCCACCGGAAGGTTCCTCCGACCCACCTGACAGTTCCTCTGTTCCATGTATTGTTTCTATGTCCCACCGGACAGTTCCTCTGTCCCACCGGACAGTTCCTCTGTCCCACCGGACAGTTCCTCTCTCCCACCGGACAGTTCCTCTGTCTCACTGGACAGTTCCTCTGTCCCACCGGACAGTTTCTCTGACCCAACGGACAGTTCCTCTGTCCCACCGGACAGTTCCTTTGACCCACCTGACAGTTCCTATGTTCTATGTACAGTTCCTCTGTCCTATCGGACAGTTCCTCAGTCCCACCGAACAGTTCCTCTGCACCACCGGACATTTCCTCTGTCCCGCCGAACAGTTCCTCTGTTCCATGAACAGTTTCTCTGTCTGATCAGACAGTTCCTCTGTCCCACCGGACAGTTCTTCTGTTCTATGTACAGTTCCTCTGTCCCATCGGACAGTTCCTCAGTCCCACCGAACAGTTCCTCTGTCCCATCGGATAGTTCCTCAGTCCCACCAAACAGTTCCTCTGCACCACGGGACAGTTCCTCTGTCCCCCGGACAGTTCCTCTTTTCCATGAACAGTTCCTCTGTCTGATCGGACAGTTCCTATGTCCCACCGGACAGTTCCTCTGTCCAACCGGATAGTTCCTCTGTCCCACCGGACAGTTCCTCTGTCCCACCGGACAGTTCCTCTGTTCCCACTCGACAGTTCCTCTGTCCCACCGGACAGTTTCTCTGACCCAACGGACAGTTCCTCTGTCCCACCGGACAGTTCCTCTGTTCCATGTATAGATCTTCTGTCCCACCGGACAGTTCCTCTGTCCCACCGGACAGTTCCTCTGTCCCCCGGACAGTTCCTCTGTTCCATGAACAGTTCCTCTGTCTGATCGGACAGTTCCCCTGTCCCACCGGACAGTTCCTCTGTCCCACCGAAAGGTTCCTCCGACCCACCTGACAGTTCCTATGTCCCACCGGACAGTTCCTCTGTCCAACCGGACAGTTCCTCTGTTCCACCGGACAGTTCCTCTGTCCCACCGGACAGTTCCTCTGTCCCACCGGACAGTTCCTCTCTCCCACCGGACAGTTCCTCTCTCCCACCGGACAGTTCCTCTGTCTCACTGGACAGTTCCTCTGTCCCACCGGACAGTTTCTCTGACCCAACGGACAGTTCCTCTGTCCCACCGGACAGTTCCTTTGACCCACCTGACAGTTCCTATGTTCTATGTACAGTTCCTCTGTCCCATCGGACAGTTCCTCAGTCCCACCGAACAGTTCCTCTGCACCACCGGACAGTTCCTCTGTCCCGCCGGACAGTTCCTCTGTTCCATGAACAGTTCCTCTGTCTGATCAGACAGTTCCTCTGTCCCACCGGATAGTTCCTCTGTTCGATGTACAGTTCCTCTGTCCCATCGGACAGTTCCTCAGTCCCACCGAACAGTTTCTCTGTCCCATCGGATAGTTCCTCAGTCCCACCAAACAGTTCCTCTGCACCACCGGACAGTTCCTCTGTCCCCCGGACAGTTCCTCTGTTCCATGAACAGTTCCTCTGTCTGATCGGACAGTTCCCCTGTCCCACCGGACAGTTCCTCTGTCCCACCGAAAGGTTCCTCCGACCCACCTGACAGTTCCTATGTCCCACCGAACAGTTCCTCTGTCCAAACGGACAGTTCCTCTGCCCCACCGGAAGGTTCCTCCGACCCACCTGACAGTTCCTCTGTTCCATGTATTGTTTCTATGTCCCACCGGACAGTTCCTCTGTCCCACCGGACAGTTCCTCTGTCCCACCGGACAGTTCCTCTCTCCCACCGGACAGTTCCTCTGTCTCACTGGACAGTTCCTCTGTCCCACCGGACAGTTTCTCTGACCCAACGGACAGTTCCTCTGTCCCACCGGACAGTTCCTTTGACCCACCTGACAGTTCCTATGTTCTATGTACAGTTCCTCTGTCCTATCGGACAGTTCCTCAGTCCCACCGAACAGTTCCTCTGCACCACCGGACATTTCCTCTGTCCCGCCGAACAGTTCCTCTGTTCCATGAACAGTTTCTCTGTCTGATCAGACAGTTCCTCTGTCCCACCGGACAGTTCTTCTGTTCTATGTACAGTTCCTCTGTCCCATCGGACAGTTCCTCAGTCCCACCGAACAGTTCCTCTGTCCCATCGGATAGTTCCTCAGTCCCACCAACAGTTCCTCTGCACCACGGGACAGTTCCTCTGTCCCCCGGACAGTTCCTCTTTTCCATGAACAGTTCCTCTGTCTGATCGGACAGTTCCTATGTCCCACCGGACAGTTCCTCTGTCCAACCGGATAGTTCCTCTGTCCCACCGGACAGTTCCTCTGTCCCACCGGACAGTTCCTCTGTCCCACTCGACAGTTCCTCTGTCCCACCGGACAGTTTCTCTGACCCAACGGACAGTTCCTCTGTCCCACCGGACAGTTCCTTTGACCCACCGGACAGTTCCTCTGTCCCACCGGACAGTTCCTCTGTCCCACTGGAAAGTTCCTCTGTCCCACCGGACAGTTCGTCTGACCCACCGGACAGTTTCTTTGACTCACCTGACAGTTTCTCTGTTCTATGTACAGTTCCTCTGTCCCATCGGACAGTTCCTCAGTCCCACCGAACAGTTCCTCTGCACCACCGGACAGTTCCTCTGTCCCACCGGAAGGTTCCTCTGCCCCACCGGAAGGTTCCTCCGACCCACCTGACAGTTCCTCTGTCCCCCGGACAGTTCCTCTTTTCCATGAACAGTTCCTTTGTCTGATCGGACAGTTCCCCTGTCCCGGCGGACAGTTCCTCTGTCCCACCGAAAGGTTCCTCCGACCCACCTGACAGTTCCTATGTCCCACCGGACAGTTCCTCTGTCCAACCGGATAGTTCCTCTGTCCCACCGGACAGTTCCTCTGTCCCACCGGACAGTTCCTCTGTCCCACTCGACAGTTCCTCTGTCCCACCGGACAGTTTCTCTGACCCAACGGACAGTTCCTCTGTCCCACCGGACAGTTCCTTTGACCCACCTGACAGTTCCACTGTTCCATGTATTGTTCCTATGTCCCACCGGACAGTTCCTCTGTCCAACCGGACAGTTCCTCTGTCCCACCGGACAGTTCCTCTGTCCCACCGGACAGTTCCTCTGTCCCACTGGACAGTTCCTCTGTCCCACCGGACAGTTTCTCTGACCCAACGGACAGTTCCTCTGTCCCACCGGACAGTTCCTTTGACTCACCTGACAGTTTCTCTGTTCTATGTACAGTTACTCTGTCTTATCGGAAAGTTCCTCAGTCCCACCGAACAGTTCCTCTGCACCACCGGACAGTTCCTCTGTCCCACCGGACAGTTTCTCTGTCCCATCGGACAGTTCCTCAGTCCCACCGAACAGTTCCTCTGTCCCATCGGATAGTTCCTCAGTTTCACCAAACAGTTCCTCTGCACCACCGGACAGTTCCTCTGTCCCGCCGGGACAGTTCCTCTGTCCCCCGGACAGTTCCTCTGTTCCATGAACAGTTCCTCTGTCTGATCGGACAGTTCCCCTGTCCCACCGGACAGTTCCTCTGTCCCACCGAAAGGTTCCTCCGACCCACCTGACAGTTCCTATGACCCACCGGACAGTTCCTCTGTCCAACCGGACAGTTCCTCTGCACCACCGGACAGTTCCTCTGTCCCACCGGACAGTTTCTCTGTCCCATCGGACAGTTCCTCAGTCCCACCGAACAGTTCCTCTGTCCCATCGGATAGTTCCTCAGTTTCACCAAAACAGTTCCTCTGCACCACCGGACAGTTCCTCTGTCCCGCCGGACAGTTCCTCTGTTCCAAGAACAGTTCGTCTGTTCCACCGGACAGTTCCTATATCCCACCGGACAGTTCCTCTGTTCCATGTTCAGTTCCTCTGTCCCGCCGGACAGTTCCTCTGATCCACCTGACACTTCCTGTGTTCCATGTACTGTTCCTCGGTCCCAACGGACAGTTCCTCTGTTCCATGAACAGTTCCTCTGTCTGATCGGACAGTTCCTCTGTCCCACCGGACAGTTCTTCTGTCCCACCGGAAGGTTCCTCCGACCCACCTGACAGTTCTCTGTTCCATGTATTTTTCCTATGTCCCACCGGACAGTTCCTATATCCCACCGGACAGTTCCTCTGTTCCATGTTCAGTTCCTCTGTCCCGCCGGACAGTTCCTCTGATCCACCTGACACTTCCTCTGTTTCCATGTACTGTTCCTCGGTCCCAACGGACAGTTCCTCTGTTCCATGAACAGTTCCTCTGTCTGATCGGACAGTTCCTCTGTCCCACCGGACAGTTCTTCTGTCCCACCGGAAGGTTCCTCCGACCCACCTGACAGTCCTCTGTTCCATAATTTTTCCTATGTCCCACCGGACAGTTCCTCTGTCCCACCGGACAGTTTGTCTGTTCCACCGGACAGTTCCTTTATCCCACCGGACAGTTCCTCTGTTCCATGTTCAGTTCCTTTGTCCCACCGGACAGTTCATCTGTCCCATCGGACAGTTCTTCTGTCCCACCGGACAGTTCCTCTGTTCCATAAATAGATCTTCTGTCCCACCGGACAGTTCCTCTATCCCACCGGACAGTTCCTCTTTCCCATGTATAGTTCCTCTCTCCCACCGGACAGTTCCTTTGACCCACCTGACAGTTCCTCCGTTCTATGTACAGTTCCTCTGTTCCATCGGACAGTTCCTCAGTCCCACCGAACAGTTCCTCTGTCCCATCGGATAGTTCCTCAGTCCCACCAAACAGTTCCTCTGGACCACCGGACAGTTCCTCTGTCCCACCGGACAGTTCATCTGTCCCACCGGACAGTTCCTCTGTCCCACCGGACAGTTCCTCTGTTCGATGTATAGATCTTCTGTCCCACCGGACAGTTCCTCTGTCCCACCGGACAGTTCCTCTGTCCCACCGGACAGTTCCTTTGTCGAAGCGGACAGTTCCTCTGTCCTGCCGGACAGTTTATCTGTCCCACCGGACAGTTCCTTTGTCGCAGCGGACAGTTCCTCTGTCCCGCCGGACAGTTTATCTGTCCCACCGGACAGTTCCTCTGTCCCACCGGAATGTTCCTCTGTCCCACCGGACAGTTCGTCTGACCCACCGGACAGTTCCTCTATACCATATTTAGTTCTTCTGTCCCACCGGACAGTTCCTCTGTCCCACCGGACAGTTCCTTTGACTCACCTGACAGTTCCTCTGTTCTATGTACAGTTCCTCTGTCTTATCGGAAAGTTCCTCAGTCCCACCGAACAGTTCCTCTGCACCACCGGACAGTTCCTCTGTCCCACCGGACAGTTCCTCTGTCCCATCGGACAGTTCCTCAGTCCCACCGAACAGTTCCTCTGTCCCATCGGATAGTTCCTCAGTCCCACCAAACAGTTCCTCTGCACCACCGGACAGTTCCTCTGTCCCGCCGGACAGTTCCTCTGTTCCATGAACAGTTCCTCTTTCTGATCGGACAGTTCCTCTGTCCCACCGGACAGTTTGTCTGTTCCACCGGACAGTTCCTATATCCCACCGGACAGTTCCTCTGTTCCATGTTCAGTTCCTCTGTCCCACCGGACAGTTCATCTGTCCCACCGGACAGTTCCTCTGTCCCACCGGACAGTTCCTCTGTTCCATGTATAGATCTTCTGTCCCACCGGACAGTTCCTCTGTCCCACCGGACAGTTCCTCTGTCCCCCGGACAGTTCCTCTTTTCCATGAACAGTTCCTCTGTCTGATCGGACAGTTCCCCTGTCCCACCGGACAGTTCCTCTGTCCCACCGAAAGGTTCCTCCGACCCACCTGACAGTTCCTATGTCCCACCGGACAGTTCCTCTGTCCAACCGGACAGTTCCTCTGTTCCACCGGACAGTTCCTCTCTCCCACCGGACAATTCCTCTGTCCCACCGGACAGTTCCTCTCTCCCACAGGACAGTTCCTCTCTCCCACCGGACAGTTCCTCTTTCTCACTGGACAGTTCCTCTGTCCCACCGGACAGTTTCCCTGACCCAACGGACAGTTCCTCTGTCCCACCAGACAGTTCCTTTGACCCACCTGACAGTTCCTATGTTCTATGTACAGTTCCTCTGTCCCATCGGACAGTTCCTCAGTCCCACCGAACAGTTCCTCTGCACCACCGGACAGTTCCTCTGTCCCGCCGGACAGTTCCTCTGTTCCATGAACAGTTCCTCTGTCTGATCAGACAGTTCCTCTGTCCCACAGGATAGTTCCTCTGTTCTATGTACAGTTCCTCTGTCCCATCGGACAGTTCCTCAGTCCCACCGAACAGTTTCTCTGTCCCATCGGATAGTTCCTCAGTCCCACCAAACAGTTCCTCTGCACCACCGGACAGTTCCTCTGTCCCCCGGACAGTTCCTCTGTTCCATGAACAGTTCCTCTGTCTGATCGGACAGTTCCCCTGTCCCACCGGACAGTTCCTCTGTCCCACCGAAAGGTTCCTCCGACCCACCTGACAGTTCCTATGTCCCACCGGACAGTTCCTCTGTCCAAACGGACAGTTCCTCTGTCCCACCGGACAGTTCCTCTGCCCCACCGGAAGGTTCCTCCGACCCACCTGACAGTTCCTCTGTTCCATGTATTGTTTCTATGTCCCACCGGACAGTTCCTCTTTCCCACCGGACAGTTCCTCTGTCCCACCGGACAGTTTCTCTGACCCAACGGACAGTTCCTCTGTCCCACCGGACAGTTCCTCAGTCCCACCGAACAGTTCCTCTGCACCACCGGACAGTTCCTCTGTCCCACCGGACAGTTCCTCTGTCCCATCGGACAGTTCCTCAGTCCCACCGAACAGTTCCTCTGCACCACCGGACAGTTCCTCTGTCCCACCGGACAGTTCCTCTGTCCAACCGGACAGTTCCTCTGTCCCACCGGACAGTTCCTCTGTCCCACCGGACAGTTCCTCTGTCCCACTGGACAGTTCCTCTGTCCCACCGGACAGTTTCTCTGACCCAACGGACAGTTCCTCTGTCCCACCGGACAGTTCCTTTGACCCACCGGACAGTTCCTCTGTCCCACCGGACAGTTTCTCTGACCCAACGGACAGTTCCTCTGTCCCACCGGACAGTTCCTCTGATCCACCTGACACTTCCTCTGTTCCATGTACTGTTCCTCGGTCCCAACGGACAGTTCCTCTGTTCCATGAACAGTTCCTCTGTCTGATCGGACAGTTCCTCTGTCCCACCGGACAGTTTCTCTGACCCAACGGACAGTTCCTCTGTCCCACCGGACAGTTCCTTTGACTCACCTGACAGTTCCTCTGTTCTATGTACAGTTACTCTGTCTTATCGGAAAGTTCCTCAGTCCCACCGAACAGTTCCTCTGCACCACCGGACAGTTCCTCTGTCCCACCGGACAGTTCCTCTGTCCCATCGGACAGTTCCTCAGTCCCACCGAACAGTTCCTCTGTCCCATCGGATAGTTCCTCAGTTTCACCAAACAGTTCCTCTGCACCACCGGACAGTTCCTCTGTTCCATGAACAGTTCCTCTGTCTGATCGGACAGTTCCCCTGTCCCACCGGACAGTTCCTCTGTCCCACCGAAAGGTTCCTCCGACCCACCTGACAGTTCCTATGTCCCACCGGACAGTTCCTCTGTCCAACCGGACAGTTCCTCTGTTCCACCGGACAGTTCCTCTGTCCCACCGGACAGTTCCTCTGTCCCACCGGACAGTTCCTCTCTCCCACCGGACAGTTCCTCTCTCCCACCGGACAGTTCCTCTGTCTCACTGGACAGTTCCTCTGTCCCACCGGACAGTTTCTCTGACCCAACGGACAGTTCCTCTGTCCCACCGGACAGTTCCTTTGACCCACCTGACAGTTCCTATGTTCTATGTACAGTTCCTCTGTCCCATCGGACAGTTCCTCAGTCCCACCGAACAGTTCCTCTGCACCACCGGACAGTTCCTCTGTCCCGCCGGACAGTTCCTCTGTTCCATGAACAGTTCCTCTGTCTGATCAGACAGTTCCTCTGTCCCACCGGATAGTTCCTCTGTTCTATGTACAGTTCCTCTGTCCCATCGGACAGTTCCTCAGTCCCACCGAACAGTTTCTCTGTCCCATCGGATAGTTCCTCAGTCCCACCAAACAGTTCTTCTGCACCACCGGACAGTTCCTCTGTCCCCCGGACAGTTCCTCTGTTCCATGAACAGTTCCTCTGTCTGATCGGACAGTTCCCCTGTCCCACCGGACAGTTCCTCTGTCCCACCGAAAGGTTCCTCCGACCCACCTGACAGTTCCTATGTCCCACCGGACAGTTCCTCTGTCCAAACGGACAGTTCCTCTGTCCCACCGGACAGTTCCTCTGCCCCACCGGAAGGTTCCTCCGACCCACCTGACAGTTCCTCTGTTCCATGTATTGTTTCTATGTCCCACCGGACAGTTCCTCTGTCCCACCGGACAGTTCCTCTGTCCCACCGGACAGTTCCTCTCTCCCACCGGACAGTTCCTCTGTCTCACTGGACAGTTCCTCTGTCCCACCGGACAGTTTCTCTGACCCAACGGACAGTTCCTCTGTCCCACCGGACAGTTCCTTTGACCCACCTGACAGTTCCTATGTTCTATGTACAGTTCCTCTGTCCTATCGGACAGTTCCTCAGTCCCACCGAACAGTTCCTCTGCACCACCGGACATTTCCTCTGTCCCGCCGAACAGTTCCTCTGTTCCATGAACAGTTTCTCTGTCTGATCAGACAGTTCCTCTGTCCCACCGGACAGTTCTTCTGTTCTATGTACAGTTCCTCTGTCCCATCGGACAGTTCCTCAGTCCCACCGAACAGTTCCTCTGTCCCATCGGATAGTTCCTCAGTCCCACCAAACAGTTCCTCTGCACCACGGGACAGTTCCTCTGTCCCCCGGACAGTTCCTCTTTTCCATGAACAGTTCCTCTGTCTGATCGGACAGTTCCTATGTCCCACCGGACAGTTCCTCTGTCCAACCGGATAGTTCCTCTGTCCCACCGGACAGTTCCTCTGTCCCACCGGACAGTTCCTCTGTCCCACTCGACAGTTCCTCTGTCCCACCGGACAGTTTCTCTGACCCAACGGACAGTTCCTCTGTCCCACCGGACAGTTCCTCTGTTCCATGTATAGATCTTCTGTCCCACCGGACAGTTCCTCTGTCCCACCGGACAGTTCCTCTGTCCCCCGGACAGTTCCTCTGTTCCATGAACAGTTCCTCTGTCTGATCGGACAGTTCCCCTGTCCCACCGGACAGTTCCTCTGTCCCACCGAAAGGTTCCTCCGACCCACCTGACAGTTCCTATGTCCCACCGGACAGTTCCTCTGTCCAACCGGACAGTTCCTCTGTTCCACCGGACAGTTCCTCTGTCCCACCGGACAGTTCCTCTCTCCCACCGGACAGTTCCTCTCTCCCACCGGACAGTTCCTCTGTCTCACTGGACAGTTCCTCTGTCCCACCGGACAGTTTCTCTGACCCAACGGACAGTTCCTCTGTCCCACCGGACAGTTCCTTTGACCCACCTGACAGTTCCTATGTTCTATGTACAGTTCCTCTGTCCCATCGGACAGTTCCTCAGTCCCACCGAACAGTTCCTCTGCACCACCGGACAGTTCCTCTGTCCCGCCGGACAGTTCCTCTGTTCCATGAACAGTTCCTCTGTCTGATCAGACAGTTCCTCTGTCCCACCGGATAGTTCCTCTGTTCGATGTACAGTTCCTCTGTCCCATCGGACAGTTCCTCAGTCCCACCGAACAGTTTCTCTGTCCCATCGGATAGTTCCTCAGTCCCACCAAACAGTTCCTCTGCACCACCGGACAGTTCCTCTGTCCCCCGGACAGTTCCTCTGTTCCATGAACAGTTCCTCTGTCTGATCGGACAGTTCCCCTGTCCCACCGGACAGTTCCTCTGTCCCACCGAAAGGTTCCTCCGACCCACCTGACAGTTCCTATGTCCCACCGAACAGTTCCTCTGTCCAAACGGACAGTTCCTCTGCCCCACCGGAAGGTTCCTCCGACCCACCTGACAGTTCCTCTGTTCCATGTATTGTTTCTATGTCCCACCGGACAGTTCCTCTGTCCCACCGGACAGTTCCTCTGTCCCACCGGACAGTTCCTCTCTCCCACCGGACAGTTCCTCTGTCTCACTGGACAGTTCCTCTGTCCCACCGGACAGTTTCTCTGACCCAACGGACAGTTCCTCTGTCCCACCGGACAGTTCCTTTGACCCACCTGACAGTTCCTATGTTCTATGTACAGTTCCTCTGTCCTATCGGACAGTTCCTCAGTCCCACCGAACAGTTCCTCTGCACCACCGGACATTTCCTCTGTCCCGCCGAACAGTTCCTCTGTTCCATGAACAGTTTCTCTGTCTGATCAGACAGTTCCTCTGTCCCACCGGACAGTTCTTCTGTTCTATGTACAGTTCCTCTGTCCCATCGGACAGTTCCTCAGTCCCACCGAACAGTTCCTCTGTCCCATCGGATAGTTCCTCAGTCCCACCAAACAGTTCCTCTGCACCACGGGACAGTTCCTCTGTCCCCCGGACAGTTCCTCTTTTCCATGAACAGTTCCTCTGTCTGATCGGACAGTTCCTATGTCCCACCGAACAGTTCCTCTGTCCAACCGGATAGTTCCTCTGTCCCACCGGACAGTTCCTCTGTCCCACCGGACAGTTCCTCTGTCCCACTCGACAGTTCCTCTGTCCCACCGGACAGTTTCTCTGACCCAACGGACAGTTCCTCTGTCCCACCGGACAGTTCCTTTGACCCACCGGACAGTTCCTCTGTCCCACCGGACAGTTCCTCTGTCCCACTGGAAAGTTCCTCTGTCCCACCGGACAGTTCGTCTGACCCACCGGACAGTTTCTTTGACTCACCTGACAGTTTCTCTGTTCTATGTACAGTTCCTCTGTCCCATCGGACAGTTCCTCAGTCCCACCGAACAGTTCCTCTGCACCACCGGACAGTTCCTCTGTCCCACCGGAAGGTTCCTCTGCCCCACCGGAAGGTTCCTCCGACCCACCTGACAGTTCCTCTGTCCCCCGGACAGTTCCTCTTTTCCATGAACAGTTCCTTTGTCTGATCGGACAGTTCCCCTGTCCCGGCGGACAGTTCCTCTGTCCCACCGAAAGGTTCCTCCGACCCACCTGACAGTTCCTATGTCCCACCGGACAGTTCCTCTGTCCAACCGGATAGTTCCTCTGTCCCACCGGACAGTTCCTCTGTCCCACCGGACAGTTCCTCTGTCCCACTCGACAGTTCCTCTGTCCCACCGGACAGTTTCTCTGACCCAACGGACAGTTCCTCTGTCCCACCGGACAGTTCCTTTGACCCACCTGACAGTTCCACTGTTCCATGTATTGTTCCTATGTCCCACCGGACAGTTCCTCTGTCCAACCGGACAGTTCCTCTGTCCCACCGGACAGTTCCTCTGTCCCACCGGACAGTTCCTCTGTCCCACTGGACAGTTCCTCTGTCCCACCGGACAGTTTCTCTGACCCAACGGACAGTTCCTCTGTCCCACCGGACAGTTCCTTTGACTCACCTGACAGTTTCTCTGTTCTATGTACAGTTACTCTGTCTTATCGGAAAGTTCCTCAGTCCCACCGAACAGTTCCTCTGCACCACCGGACAGTTCCTCTGTCCCACCGGACAGTTTCTCTGTCCCATCGGACAGTTCCTCAGTCCCACCGAACAGTTCCTCTGTCCCATCGGATAGTTCCTCAGTTTCACCAAACAGTTCCTCTGCACCACCGGACAGTTCCTCTGTCCCGCCGGACAGTTCCTCTGTTCCAAGAACAGTTCGTCTGTTCCACCGGACAGTTCCTATATCCCACCGGACAGTTCCTCTGTTCCATGTTCAGTTCCTCTGTCCCGCCGGACAGTTCCTCTGATCCACCTGACACTTCCTGTGTTCCATGTACTGTTCCTCGGTCCCAACGGACAGTTCCTCTGTTCCATGAACAGTTCCTCTGTCTGATCGGACAGTTCCTCTGTCCCACCGGACAGTTCTTCTGTCCCACCGGAAGGTTCCTCCGACCCACCTGACAGTTCCTCTGTTCCATGTATTTTTCCTATGTCCCACCGGACAGTTCCTATATCCCACCGGACAGTTCCTCTGTTCCATGTTCAGTTCCTCTGTCCCGCCGGACAGTTCCTCTGATCCACCTGACACTTCCTCTGTTCCATGTACTGTTCCTCGGTCCCAACGGACAGTTCCTCTGTTCCATGAACAGTTCCTCTGTCTGATCGGACAGTTCCTCTGTCCCACCGGACAGTTCTTCTGTCCCACCGGAAGGTTCCTCCGACCCACCTGACAGTTCCTCTGTTCCATAATTTTTCCTATGTCCCACCGGACAGTTCCTCTGTCCCACCGGACAGTTTGTCTGTTCCACCGGACAGTTCCTTTATCCCACCGGACCGTTCCTCTGTTCCATGTTCAGTTCCTTTGTCCCACCGGACAGTTCATCTGTCCCATCGGACAGTTCTTCTGTCCCACCGGACAGTTCCTCTGTTCCATAAATAGATCTTCTGTCCCACCGGACAGTTCCTCTATCCCACCGGACAGTTCCTCTTTCCCATGTATAGTTCCTCTCTCCCACCGGACAGTTCCTTTGACCCACCTGACAGTTCCTCCGTTCTATGTACAGTTCCTCTGTTCCATCGGACAGTTCCTCAGTCCCACCGAACAGTTCCTCTGTCCCATCGGATAGTTCCTCAGTCCCACCAAACAGTTCCTCTGGACCACCGGACAGTTCCTCTGTCCCACCGGACAGTTCATCTGTCCCACCGGACAGTTCCTCTGTCCCACCGGACAGTTCCTCTGTTCCATGTATAGATCTTCTGTCCCACCGGACAGTTCCTCTGTCCCACCGGACAGTTCCTCTGTCCCACCGGACAGTTCCTTTGTCGAAGCGGACAGTTCCTCTGTCCTGCCGGACAGTTTATCTGTCCCACCGGACAGTTCCTTTGTCGCAGCGGACAGTTCCTCTGTCCCGCCGGACAGTTTATCTGTCCCACCGGACAGTTCCTCTGTCCCACCGGAATGTTCCTCTGTCCCACCGGACAGTTCGTCTGACCCACCGGACAGTTCCTCTATACCATATTTAGTTCTTCTGTCCCACCGGACAGTTCCTCTGTCCCACCGGACAGTTCCTTTGACTCACCTGACAGTTCCTCTGTTCTATGTACAGTTCCTTTGTCTTATCGGAAAGTTCCTCAGTCCCACCGAACAGTTCCTCTGCACCACCGGACAGTTCCTCTGTCCCACCGGACAGTTCCTCTGTCCCATCGGACAGTTCCTCAGTCCCACCGAACAGTTCCTCTGTCCCATCGGATAGTTCCTCAGTCCCACCAAACAGTTCCTCTGCACCACCGGACAGTTCCTCTGTCCCGCCGGACAGTTCCTCTGTTCCATGAACAGTTCCTCTTTCTGATCGGACAGTTCCTCTGTCCCACCGGACAGTTCCTCTGCACCACCGGACAGTTCCTCTGTCCCGCCGGACAGTTCCTCTGTTCCATGAACAGTTCCTCTGTCTGATCAGACAGTTCCTCTGTCCCACCGGATAGTTCCTCTGTTCGATGTACAGTTCCTCTGTCCCATCGGACAGTTCCTCAGTCCCACCGAACAGTTTCTCTGTCCCATCGGATAGTTCCTCAGTCCCACCAAACAGTTCCTCTGCACCACCGGACAGTTCCTCTGTCCCCCGGACAGTTCCTCTGTTCCATGAACAGTTCCTCTGTCTGATCGGACAGTTCCCCTGTCCCACCGGACAGTTCCTCTGTCCCACCGAAAGGTTCCTCCGACCCACCTGACAGTTCCTATGTCCCACCGAACAGTTCCTCTGTCCAAACGGACAGTTCCTCTGCCCCACCGGAAGGTTCCTCCGACCCACCTGACAGTTCCTCTGTTCCATGTATTGTTTCTATGTCCCACCGGACAGTTCCTCTGTCCCACCGGACAGTTCCTCTGTCCCACCGGACAGTTCCTCTCTCCCACCGGACAGTTCCTCTGTCTCACTGGACAGTTCCTCTGTCCCACCGGACAGTTTCTCTGACCCAACGGACAGTTCCTCTGTCCCACCGGACAGTTCCTTTGACCCACCTGACAGTTCCTATGTTCTATGTACAGTTCCTCTGTCCTATCGGACAGTTCCTCAGTCCCACCGAACAGTTCCTCTGCACCACCGGACATTTCCTCTGTCCCGCCGAACAGTTCCTCTGTTCCATGAACAGTTTCTCTGTCTGATCAGACAGTTCCTCTGTCCCACCGGACAGTTCTTCTGTTCTATGTACAGTTCCTCTGTCCCATCGGACAGTTCCTCAGTCCCACCGAACAGTTCCTCTGTCCCATCGGATAGTTCCTCAGTCCCACCAAACAGTTCCTCTGCACCACGGGACAGTTCCTCTGTCCCCCGGACAGTTCCTCTTTTCCATGAACAGTTCCTCTGTCTGATCGGACAGTTCCTATGTCCCACCGAACAGTTCCTCTGTCCAACCGGATAGTTCCTCTGTCCCACCGGACAGTTCCTCTGTCCCACCGGACAGTTCCTCTGTCCCACTCGACAGTTCCTCTGTCCCACCGGACAGTTTCTCTGACCCAACGGACAGTTCCTCTGTCCCACCGGACAGTTCCTTTGACCCACCGGACAGTTCCTCTGTCCCACCGGACAGTTCCTCTGTCCCACTGGAAAGTTCCTCTGTCCCACCGGACAGTTCGTCTGACCCACCGGACAGTTTCTTTGACTCACCTGACAGTTTCTCTGTTCTATGTACAGTTCCTCTGTCCCATCGGACAGTTCCTCAGTCCCACCGAACAGTTCCTCTGCACCACCGGACAGTTCCTCTGTCCCACCGGAAGGTTCCTCTGCCCCACCGGAAGGTTCCTCCGACCCACCTGACAGTTCCTCTGTCCCCCGGACAGTTCCTCTTTTCCATGAACAGTTCCTTTGTCTGATCGGACAGTTCCCCTGTCCCGGCGGACAGTTCCTCTGTCCCACCGAAAGGTTCCTCCGACCCACCTGACAGTTCCTATGTCCCACCGGACAGTTCCTCTGTCCAACCGGATAGTTCCTCTGTCCCACCGGACAGTTCCTCTGTCCCACCGGACAGTTCCTCTGTCCCACTCGACAGTTCCTCTGTCCCACCGGACAGTTTCTCTGACCCAACGGACAGTTCCTCTGTCCCACCGGACAGTTCCTTTGACCCACCTGACAGTTCCACTGTTCCATGTATTGTTCCTATGTCCCACCGGACAGTTCCTCTGTCCAACCGGACAGTTCCTCTGTCCCACCGGACAGTTCCTCTGTCCCACCGGACAGTTCCTCTGTCCCACTGGACAGTTCCTCTGTCCCACCGGACAGTTTCTCTGACCCAACGGACAGTTCCTCTGTCCCACCGGACAGTTCCTTTGACTCACCTGACAGTTTCTCTGTTCTATGTACAGTTACTCTGTCTTATCGGAAAGTTCCTCAGTCCCACCGAACAGTTCCTCTGCACCACCGGACAGTTCCTCTGTCCCACCGGACAGTTTCTCTGTCCCATCGGACAGTTCCTCAGTCCCACCGAACAGTTCCTCTGTCCCATCGGATAGTTCCTCAGTTTCACCAAACAGTTCCTCTGCACCACCGGACAGTTCCTCTGTCCCGCCGGACAGTTCCTCTGTTCCAAGAACAGTTCGTCTGTTCCACCGGACAGTTCCTATATCCCACCGGACAGTTCCTCTGTTCCATGTTCAGTTCCTCTGTCCCGCCGGACAGTTCCTCTGATCCACCTGACACTTCCTGTGTTCCATGTACTGTTCCTCGGTCCCAATGGACAGTTCCTCTGTTCCATGAACAGTTCCTCTGTCTGATCGGACAGTTCCTCTGTCCCACCGGACAGTTCTTCTGTCCCACCGGAAGGTTCCTCCGACCCACCTGACAGTTCCTCTGTTCCATGTATTTTTCCTATGTCCCACCGGACAGTTCCTATATCCCACCGGACAGTTCCTCTGTTCCATGTTCAGTTCCTCTGTCCCGCCGGACAGTTCCTCTGATCCACCTGACACTTCCTCTGTTCCATGTACTGTTCCTCGGTCCCAACGGACAGTTCCTCTGTTCCATGAACAGTTCCTCTGTCTGATCGGACAGTTCCTCTGTCCCACCGGACAGTTCTTCTGTCCCACCGGAAGGTTCCTCCGACCCACCTGACAGTTCCTCTGTTCCATAATTTTTCCTATGTCCCACCGGACAGTTCCTCTGTCCCACCGGACAGTTTGTCTGTTCCACCGGACAGTTCCTTTATCCCACCGGACCGTTCCTCTGTTCCATGTTCAGTTCCTTTGTCCCACCGGACAGTTCATCTGTCCCATCGGACAGTTCTTCTGTCCCACCGGACAGTTCCTCTGTTCCATAAATAGATCTTCTGTCCCACCGGACAGTTCCTCTATCCCACCGGACAGTTCCTCTTTCCCATGTATAGTTCCTCTCTCCCACCGGACAGTTCCTTTGACCCACCTGACAGTTCCTCCGTTCTATGTACAGTTCCTCTGTTCCATCGGACAGTTCCTCAGTCCCACCGAACAGTTCCTCTGTCCCATCGGATAGTTCCTCAGTCCCACCAAACAGTTCCTCTGGACCACCGGACAGTTCCTCTGTCCCACCGGACAGTTCATCTGTCCCACCGGACAGTTCCTCTGTCCCACCGGACAGTTCCTCTGTTCCATGTATAGATCTTCTGTCCCACCGGACAGTTCCTCTGTCCCACCGGACAGTTCCTCTGTCCCACCGGACAGTTCCTTTGTCGAAGCGGACAGTTCCTCTGTCCTGCCGGACAGTTTATCTGTCCCACCGGACAGTTCCTTTGTCGCAGCGGACAGTTCCTCTGTCCCGCCGGACAGTTTATCTGTCCCACCGGACAGTTCCTCTGTCCCACCGGAATGTTCCTCTGTCCCACCGGACAGTTCGTCTGACCCACCGGACAGTTCCTCTATACCATATTTAGTTCTTCTGTCCCACCGGACAGTTCCTCTGTCCCACCGGACAGTTCCTTTGACTCACCTGACAGTTCCTCTGTTCTATGTACAGTTCCTTTGTCTTATCGGAAAGTTCCTCAGTCCCACCGAACAGTTCCTCTGCACCACCGGACAGTTCCTCTGTCCCACCGGACAGTTCCTCTGTCCCATCGGACAGTTCCTCAGTCCCACCGAACAGTTCCTCTGTCCCATCGGATAGTTCCTCAGTCCCACCAAACAGTTCCTCTGCACCACCGGACAGTTCCTCTGTCCCGCCGGACAGTTCCTCTGTTCCATGAACAGTTCCTCTTTCTGATCGGACAGTTCCTCTGTCCCACCGGACAGTTCCTCTGCCCCACCGGAAGGTTCCTCCGACCCACCTGACAGTTCCTCTGTTCCATGTATTTTTCCTATGTCCCACCGGACAGTTCCTCTGTCCCACCGGACAGTTTGTCTGTTCCACCGGACAGTTCCTATATCCCACCGGACAGTTCCTCTGTTCCATGTTCAGTTCCTCTGTCCCACCGGACAGTTCATCTGTCCCACCGGACAGTTCCTCTGTCCCACCGGACAGTTCCTCTGTTCCATGTATAGATCTTCTGTCCCACCGGACAGTTCCTCTGTCCCACCGGACAGTTCCTCTGTCCCCCGGACAGTTCCTCTTTTCCATGAACAGTTCCTCTGTCTGATCGGACAGTTCCCCTGTCCCACCGGACAGTTCCTCTGTCCCACCGAAAGGTTCCTCCGACCCACCTGACAGTTCCTATGTCCCACCGGACAGTTCCTCTGTCCAACCGGACAGTTCCTCTGTTCCACCGGACAGTTCCTCTCTCCCACCGGACAGTTCCTCTGTCCCACCGGACAGTTCCTCTCTCCCACAGGACAGTTCCTCTCTCCCACCGGACAGTTCCTCTTTCTCACTGGACAGTTCCTCTGTCCCACCGGACAGTTTCCCTGACCCAACGGACAGTTCCTCTGTCCCACCAGACAGTTCCTTTGACCCACCTGACAGTTCCTATGTTCTATGTACAGTTCCTCTGTCCCATCGGACAGTTCCTCAGTCCCACCGAACAGTTCCTCTGCACCACCGGACAGTTCCTCTGTCCCGCCGGACAGTTCCTCTGTTCCATGAACAGTTCCTCTGTCTGATCAGACAGTTCCTCTGTCCCACCGGATAGTTCCTCTGTTCTATGTACAGTTCCTCTGTCCCATCGGACAGTTCCTCAGTCCCACCGAACAGTTTCTCTGTCCCATCGGATAGTTCCTCAGTCCCACCAAACAGTTCCTCTGCACCACCGGACAGTTCCTCTGTCCCCCGGACAGTTCCTCTGTTCCATGAACAGTTCCTCTGTCTGATCGGACAGTTCCCCTGTCCCACCGGACAGTTCCTCTGTCCCACCGAAAGGTTCCTCCGACCCACCTGACAGTTCCTATGTCCCACCGGACAGTTCCTCTGTCCAAACGGACAGTTCCTCTGTCCCACCGGACAGTTCCTCTGCCCCACCGGAAGGTTCCTCCGACCCACCTGACAGTTCCTCTGTTCCATGTATTGTTTCTATGTCCCACCGGACAGTTCCTCTGTCCCACCGGACAGTTCCTCTGTCCCACCGGACAGTTCCTCTCTCCCACCGGACAGTTCCTCTGTCTCAGTGGACAGTTCCTCCTTCCCACCGGACAGTTTCTCTGACCCAACAAACAGTTCCTCTGTCCCACCGGACAGTTCTTTTGTCCCACCGGAAGGTTCCTCCGACCCACCTGAGAGTTCCTCTGTTCCATGTATTTTTCCTATGTCCCACCGGACAGTTCCTCTGTCCCACCGGACAGTTTGTCTGTTCCACCGGACAGTTCCTATATCCCACCGGACAGTTCCTCTGTTCCATGTTCAGTTCCTCTGTCCCACCGGACAGTTCATCTGTCCCACCGGACAGTTCCTCTGTCCCACCGGACAGTTCCTCTGTTCCATGTATAGATCTTCTGTCCCACCGGACAGTTCCTCTGTCCCACCGGACAGTTCCTCTGTCCAACCGGACAGTTCCTCTGTCCCACCGGACAGTTCCTCTGTCCCACCGGACAGTTCCTCTGTCCCACTGGACAGTTCCTCTGTCCCACCGGACAGTTTCTCTGACCCAACGGACAGTTCCTCTGTCCCACCGGACAGTTCCTTTGACCCACCGGACAGTTCCTCTGTCCCACCGGACAGTTTCTCTGACCCAACGGACAGTTCCTCTGTCCCACCGGACAGTTCCTCTGATCCACCTGACACTTCCTCTGTTCCATGTACTGTTCCTCGGTCCCAACGGACAGTTCCTCTGTTCCATGAACAGTTCCTCTGTCTGATCGGACAGTTCCTCTGTCCCACCGGACAGTTTCTCTGACCCAACGGACAGTTCCTCTGTCCCACCGGACAGTTCCTTTGACTCACCTGACAGTTCCTCTGTTCTATGTACAGTTACTCTGTCTTATCGGAAAGTTCCTCAGTCCCACCGAACAGTTCCTCTGCACCACCGGACAGTTCCTCTGTCCCACCGGACAGTTCCTCTGTCCCATCGGACAGTTCCTCAGTCCCACCGAACAGTTCCTCTGTCCCATCGGATAGTTCCTCAGTTTCACCAAACAGTTCCTCTGCACCACCGGACAGTTCCTCTGTTCCATGAACAGTTCCTCTGTCTGATCGGACAGTTCCCCTGTCCCACCGGACAGTTCCTCTGTCCCACCGAAAGGTTCCTCCGACCCACCTGACAGTTCCTATGTCCCACCGGACAGTTCCTCTGTCCAACCGGACAGTTCCTCTGTTCCACCGGACAGTTCCTCTGTCCCACCGGACAGTTCCTCTGTCCCACCGGACAGTTCCTCTCTCCCACCGGACAGTTCCTCTCTCCCACCGGACAGTTCCTCTGTCTCACTGGACAGTTCCTCTGTCCCACCGGACAGTATCTCTGACCCAACGGACAGTTCCTCTGTCCCACCGGACAGTTCCTTTGACCCACCTGACAGTTCCTATGTTCTATGTACAGTTCCTCTGTCCCATCGGACAGTTCCTCAGTCCCACCGAACAGTTCCTCTGCACCACCGGACAGTTCCTCTGTCCCGCCGGACAGTTCCTCTGTTCCATGAACAGTTCCTCTGTCTGATCAGACAGTTCCTCTGTCCCACCGGATAGTTCCTCTGTTCTATGTACAGTTCCTCTGTCCCATCGGACAGTTCCTCAGTCCCACCGAACAGTTTCTCTGTCCCATCGGATAGTTCCTCAGTCCCACCAAACAGTTCTTCTGCACCACCGGACAGTTCCTCTGTCCCCCGGACAGTTCCTCTGTTCCATGAACAGTTCCTCTGTCTGATCGGACAGTTCCCCTGTCCCACCGGACAGTTCCTCTGTCCCACCGAAAGGTTCCTCCGACCCACCTGACAGTTCCTATGTCCCACCGGACAGTTCCTCTGTCCAAACGGACAGTTCCTCTGTCCCACCGGACAGTTCCTCTGCCCCACCGGAAGGTTCCTCCGACCCACCTGACAGTTCCTCTGTTCCATGTATTGTTTCTATGTCCCACCGGACAGTTCCTCTGTCCCACCGGACAGTTCCTCTGTCCCACCGGACAGTTCCTCTCTCCCACCGGACAGTTCCTCTGTCTCACTGGACAGTTCCTCTGTCCCACCGGACAGTTTCTCTGACCCAACGGACAGTTCCTCTGTCCCACCGGACAGTTCCTTTGACCCACCTGACAGTTCCTATGTTCTATGTACAGTTCCTCTGTCCTATCGGACAGTTCCTCAGTCCCACCGAACAGTTCCTCTGCACCACCGGACATTTCCTCTGTCCCGCCGAACAGTTCCTCTGTTCCATGAACAGTTTCTCTGTCTGATCAGACAGTTCCTCTGTCCCACCGGACAGTTCTTCTGTTCTATGTACAGTTCCTCTGTCCCATCGGACAGTTCCTCAGTCCCACCGAACAGTTCCTCTGTCCCATCGGATAGTTCCTCAGTCCCACCAAACAGTTCCTCTGCACCACGGGACAGTTCCTCTGTCCCCCGGACAGTTCCTCTTTTCCATGAACAGTTCCTCTGTCTGATCGGACAGTTCCTATGTCCCACCGGACAGTTCCTCTGTCCAACCGGATAGTTCCTCTGTCCCACCGGACAGTTCCTCTGTCCCACCGGACAGTTCCTCTGTCCCACTCGACAGTTCCTCTGTCCCACCGGACAGTTTCTCTGACCCAACGGACAGTTCCTCTGTCCCACCGGACAGTTCCTCTGTTCCATGTATAGATCTTCTGTCCCACCGGACAGTTCCTCTGTCCCACCGGACAGTTCCTCTGTCCCCCGGACAGTTCCTCTGTTCCATGAACAGTTCCTCTGTCTGATCGGACAGTTCCCCTGTCCCACCGGACAGTTCCTCTGTCCCACCGAAAGGTTCCTCCGACCCACCTGACAGTTCCTATGTCCCACCGGACAGTTCCTCTGTCCAACCGGACAGTTCCTCTGTTCCACCGGACAGTTCCTCTGTCCCACCGGACAGTTCCTCTGTCCCACCGGACAGTTCCTCTCTCCCACCGGACAGTTCCTCTCTCCCACCGGACAGTTCCTCTGTCTCACTGGACAGTTCCTCTGTCCCACCGGACAGTTTCTCTGACCCAACGGACAGTTCCTCTGTCCCACCGGACAGTTCCTCAGTCCCACCGAACAGTTCCTCTGCACCACCGGACAGTTCCTCTGTCCCGCCGGACAGTTCCTCTGTTCCATGAACAGTTCCTCTGTCTGATCAGACAGTTCCTCTGTCCCACCGGTTAGTTCCTCTGTTCGATGTACAGTTCCTCTGTCCCATCGGACAGTTCCTCAGTCCCACCGAACAGTTTCTCTGTCCCATCGGATAGTTCCTCAGTCCCACCAAACAGTTCCTCTGCACCACCGGACAGTTCCTCTGTCCCCCGGACAGTTCCTCTGTTCCATGAACAGTTCCTCTGTCTGATCGGACAGTTCCCCTGTCCCACCGGACAGTTCCTCTGTCCCACCGAAAGGTTCCTCCGACCCACCTGACAGTTCCTATGTCCCACCGAACAGTTCCTCTGTCCAAACGGACAGTTCCTCTGCCCCACCGGAAGGTTCCTCCGACCCACCTGACAGTTCCTCTGTTCCATGTATTGTTTCTATGTCCCACCGGACAGTTCCTCTGTCCCACCGGACAGTTCCTCTGTCCCACCGGACAGTTCCTCTCTCCCACCGGACAGTTCCTCTGTCTCACTGGACAGTTCCTCTGTCCCACCGGACAGTTTCTCTGACCCAACGGACAGTTCCTCTGTCCCACCGGACAGTTCCTTTGACCCACCTGACAGTTCCTATGTTCTATGTACAGTTCCTCTGTCCTATCGGACAGTTCCTCAGTCCCACCGAACAGTTCCTCTGCACCACCGGACATTTCCTCTGTCCCGCCGAACAGTTCCTCTGTTCCATGAACAGTTTCTCTGTCTGATCAGACAGTTCCTCTGTCCCACCGGACAGTTCTTCTGTTCTATGTACAGTTCCTCTGTCCCATCGGACAGTTCCTCAGTCCCACCGAACAGTTCCTCTGTCCCATCGGATAGTTCCTCAGTCCCACCAAACAGTTCCTCTGCACCACGGGACAGTTCCTCTGTCCCCCGGACAGTTCCTCTTTTCCATGAACAGTTCCTCTGTCTGATCGGACAGTTCCTATGTCCCACCGGACAGTTCCTCTGTCCAACCGGATAGTTCCTCTGTCCCACCGGACAGTTCCTCTGTCCCACCGGACAGTTCCTCTGTCCCACTCGACAGTTCCTCTGTCCCACCGGACAGTTTCTCTGACCCAACGGACAGTTCCTCTGTCCCACCGGACAGTTCCTTTGACCCACCGGACAGTTCCTCTGTCCCACCGGACAGTTCCTCTGTCCCACTGGAAAGTTCCTCTGTCCCACCGGACAGTTCGTCTGACCCACCGGACAGTTTCTTTGACTCACCTGACAGTTTCTCTGTTCTATGTACAGTTCCTCTGTCCCATCGGACAGTTCCTCAGTCCCACCGAACAGTTCCTCTGCACCACCGGACAGTTCCTCTGTCCCACCGGAAGGTTCCTCTGCCCCACCGGAAGGTTCCTCCGACCCACCTGACAGTTCCTCTGTCCCCCGGACAGTTCCTCTTTTCCATGAACAGTTCCTTTGTCTGATCGGACAGTTCCCCTGTCCCGGCGGACAGTTCCTCTGTCCCACCGAAAGGTTCCTCCGACCCACCTGACAGTTCCTATGTCCCACCGGACAGTTCCTCTGTCCAACCGGATAGTTCCTCTGTCCCACCGGACAGTTCCTCTGTCCCACCGGACAGTTCCTCTGTCCCACTCGACAGTTCCTCTGTCCCACCGGACAGTTTCTCTGACCCAACGGACAGTTCCTCTGTCCCACCGGACAGTTCCTTTGACCCACCTGACAGTTCCACTGTTCCATGTATTGTTCCTATGTCCCACCGGACAGTTCCTCTGTCCAACCGGACAGTTCCTCTGTCCCACCGGACAGTTCCTCTGTCCCACCGGACAGTTCCTCTGTCCCACTGGACAGTTCCTCTGTCCCACCGGACAGTTTCTCTGACCCAACGGACAGTTCCTCTGTCCCACCGGACAGTTCCTTTGACTCACCTGACAGTTTCTCTGTTCTATGTACAGTTACTCTGTCTTATCGGAAAGTTCCTCAGTCCCACCGAACAGTTCCTCTGCACCACCGGACAGTTCCTCTGTCCCACCGGACAGTTTCTCTGTCCCATCGGACAGTTCCTCAGTCCCACCGAACAGTTCCTCTGTCCCATCGGATAGTTCCTCAGTTTCACCAAACAGTTCCTCTGCACCACCGGACAGTTCCTCTGTCCCGCCGGACAGTTCCTCTGTTCCAAGAACAGTTCGTCTGTTCCACCGGACAGTTCCTATATCCCACCGGACAGTTCCTCTGTTCCATGTTCAGTTCCTCTGTCCCGCCGGACAGTTCCTCTGATCCACCTGACACTTCCTGTGTTCCATGTACTGTTCCTCGGTCCCAACGGACAGTTCCTCTGTTCCATGAACAGTTCCTCTGTCTGATCGGACAGTTCCTCTGTCCCACCGGACAGTTCTTCTGTCCCACCGGAAGGTTCCTCCGACCCACCTGACAGTTCCTCTGTTCCATGTATTTTTCCTATGTCCCACCGGACAGTTCCTATATCCCACCGGACAGTTCCTCTGTTCCATGTTCAGTTCCTCTGTCCCGCCGGACAGTTCCTCTGATCCACCTGACACTTCCTCTGTTCCATGTACTGTTCCTCGGTCCCAACGGACAGTTCCTCTGTTCCATGAACAGTTCCTCTGTCTGATCGGACAGTTCCTCTGTCCCACCGGACAGTTCTTCTGTCCCACCGGAAGGTTCCTCCGACCCACCTGACAGTTCCTCTGTTCCATAATTTTTCCTATGTCCCACCGGACAGTTCCTCTGTCCCACCGGACAGTTTGTCTGTTCCACCGGACAGTTCCTTTATCCCACCGGACCGTTCCTCTGTTCCATGTTCAGTTCCTTTGTCCCACCGGACAGTTCATCTGTCCCATCGGACAGTTCTTCTGTCCCACCGGACAGTTCCTCTGTTCCATAAATAGATCTTCTGTCCCACCGGACAGTTCCTCTATCCCACCGGACAGTTCCTCTTTCCCATGTATAGTTCCTCTCTCCCACCGGACAGTTCCTTTGACCCACCTGACAGTTCCTCCGTTCTATGTACAGTTCCTCTGTTCCATCGGACAGTTCCTCAGTCCCACCGAACAGTTCCTCTGTCCCATCGGATAGTTCCTCAGTCCCACCAAACAGTTCCTCTGGACCACCGGACAGTTCCTCTGTCCCACCGGACAGTTCATCTGTCCCACCGGACAGTTCCTCTGTCCCACCGGACAGTTCCTCTGTTCCATGTATAGATCTTCTGTCCCACCGGACAGTTCCTCTGTCCCACCGGACAGTTCCTCTGTCCCACCGGACAGTTCCTTTGTCGAAGCGGACAGTTCCTCTGTCCTGCCGGACAGTTTATCTGTCCCACCGGACAGTTCCTTTGTCGCAGCGGACAGTTCCTCTGTCCCGCCGGACAGTTTATCTGTCCCACCGGACAGTTCCTCTGTCCCACCGGAATGTTCCTCTGTCCCACCGGACAGTTCGTCTGACCCACCGGACAGTTCCTCTATACCATATTTAGTTCTTCTGTCCCACCGGACAGTTCCTCTGTCCCACCGGACAGTTCCTTTGACTCACCTGACAGTTCCTCTGTTCTATGTACAGTTCCTCTGTCTTATCGGAAAGTTCCTCAGTCCCACCGAACAGTTCCTCTGCACCACCGGACAGTTCCTCTGTCCCACCGGACAGTTCCTCTGTCCCATCGGACAGTTCCTCAGTCCCACCGAACAGTTCCTCTGTCCCATCGGATAGTTCCTCAGTCCCACCAAACAGTTCCTCTGCACCACCGGACAGTTCCTCTGTCCCGCCGGACAGTTCCTCTGTTCCATGAACAGTTCCTCTTTCTGATCGGACAGTTCCTCTGTCCCACCGGACAGTTCCTCTGCCCCACCGGAAGGTTCCTCCGACCCACCTGACAGTTCCTCTGTTCCATGTATTTTTCCTATGTCCCACCGGACAGTTCCTCTGTCCCACCGGACAGTTCCTCTGTCCAAACGGACAGTTCCTCTGCCCCACCGGAAGGTTCCTCCGACCCACCTGACAGTTCCTCTGTTCCATGTATTGTTTCTATGTCCCACCGGACAGTTCCTCTGTCCCACCGGACAGTTCCTCTGTCCCACCGGACAGTTCCTCTCTCCCACCGGACAGTTCCTCTGTCTCACTGGACAGTTCCTCTGTCCCACCGGACAGTTTCTCTGACCCAACGGACAGTTCCTCTGTCCCACCGGACAGTTCCTTTGACCCACCTGACAGTTCCTATGTTCTATGTACAGTTCCTCTGTCCTATCGGACAGTTCCTCAGTCCCACCGAACAGTTCCTCTGCACCACCGGACATTTCCTCTGTCCCGCCGAACAGTTCCTCTGTTCCATGAACAGTTTCTCTGTCTGATCAGACAGTTCCTCTGTCCCACCGGACAGTTCTTCTGTTCTATGTACAGTTCCTCTGTCCCATCGGACAGTTCCTCAGTCCCACCGAACAGTTCCTCTGTCCCATCGGATAGTTCCTCAGTCCCACCAAACAGTTCCTCTGCACCACGGGACAGTTCCTCTGTCCCCCGGACAGTTCCTCTTTTCCATGAACAGTTCCTCTGTCTGATCGGACAGTTCCTATGTCCCACCGGACAGTTCCTCTGTCCAACCGGATAGTTCCTCTGTCCCACCGGACAGTTCCTCTGTCCCACCGGACAGTTCCTCTGTCCCACTCGACAGTTCCTCTGTCCCACCGGACAGTTTCTCTGACCCAACGGACAGTTCCTCTGTCCCACCGGACAGTTCCTTTGACCCACCGGACAGTTCCTCTGTCCCACCGGACAGTTCCTCTGTCCCACTGGAAAGTTCCTCTGTCCCACCGGACAGTTCGTCTGACCCACCGGACAGTTTCTTTGACTCACCTGACAGTTTCTCTGTTCTATGTACAGTTCCTCTGTCCCATCGGACAGTTCCTCAGTCCCACCGAACAGTTCCTCTGCACCACCGGACAGTTCCTCTGTCCCACCGGAAGGTTCCTCTGCCCCACCGGAAGGTTCCTCCGACCCACCTGACAGTTCCTCTGTCCCCCGGACAGTTCCTCTTTTCCATGAACAGTTCCTTTGTCTGATCGGACAGTTCCCCTGTCCCGGCGGACAGTTCCTCTGTCCCACCGAAAGGTTCCTCCGACCCACCTGACAGTTCCTATGTCCCACCGGACAGTTCCTCTGTCCAACCGGATAGTTCCTCTGTCCCACCGGACAGTTCCTCTGTCCCACCGGACAGTTCCTCTGTCCCACTCGACAGTTCCTCTGTCCCACCGGACAGTTTCTCTGACCCAACGGACAGTTCCTCTGTCCCACCGGACAGTTCCTTTGACCCACCTGACAGTTCCACTGTTCCATGTATTGTTCCTATGTCCCACCGGACAGTTCCTCTGTCCAACCGGACAGTTCCTCTGTCCCACCGGACAGTTCCTCTGTCCCACCGGACAGTTCCTCTGTCCCACTGGACAGTTCCTCTGTCCCACCGGACAGTTTCTCTGACCCAACGGACAGTTCCTCTGTCCCACCGGACAGTTCCTTTGACTCACCTGACAGTTTCTCTGTTCTATGTACAGTTACTCTGTCTTATCGGAAAGTTCCTCAGTCCCACCGAACAGTTCCTCTGCACCACCGGACAGTTCCTCTGTCCCACCGGACAGTTTCTCTGTCCCATCGGACAGTTCCTCAGTCCCACCGAACAGTTCCTCTGTCCCATCGGATAGTTCCTCAGTTTCACCAAACAGTTCCTCTGCACCACCGGACAGTTCCTCTGTCCCGCCGGACAGTTCCTCTGTTCCAAGAACAGTTCGTCTGTTCCACCGGACAGTTCCTATATCCCACCGGACAGTTCCTCTGTTCCATGTTCAGTTCCTCTGTCCCGCCGGACAGTTCCTCTGATCCACCTGACACTTCCTGTGTTCCATGTACTGTTCCTCGGTCCCAACGGACAGTTCCTCTGTTCCATGAACAGTTCCTCTGTCTGATCGGACAGTTCCTCTGTCCCACCGGACAGTTCTTCTGTCCCACCGGAAGGTTCCTCCGACCCACCTGACAGTTCCTCTGTTCCATGTATTTTTCCTATGTCCCACCGGACAGTTCCTATATCCCACCGGACAGTTCCTCTGTTCCATGTTCAGTTCCTCTGTCCCGCCGGACAGTTCCTCTGATCCACCTGACACTTCCTCTGTTCCATGTACTGTTCCTCGGTCCCAACGGACAGTTCCTCTGTTCCATGAACAGTTCCTCTGTCTGATCGGACAGTTCCTCTGTCCCACCGGACAGTTCTTCTGTCCCACCGGAAGGTTCCTCCGACCCACCTGACAGTTCCTCTGTTCCATAATTTTTCCTATGTCCCACCGGACAGTTCCTCTGTCCCACCGGACAGTTTGTCTGTTCCACCGGACAGTTCCTTTATCCCACCGGACCGTTCCTCTGTTCCATGTTCAGTTCCTTTGTCCCACCGGACAGTTCATCTGTCCCATCGGACAGTTCTTCTGTCCCACCGGACAGTTCCTCTGTTCCATAAATAGATCTTCTGTCCCACCGGACAGTTCCTCTATCCCACCGGACAGTTCCTCTTTCCCATGTATAGTTCCTCTCTCCCACCGGACAGTTCCTTTGACCCACCTGACAGTTCCTCCGTTCTATGTACAGTTCCTCTGTTCCATCGGACAGTTCCTCAGTCCCACCGAACAGTTCCTCTGTCCCATCGGATAGTTCCTCAGTCCCACCAAACAGTTCCTCTGGACCACCGGACAGTTCCTCTGTCCCACCGGACAGTTCATCTGTCCCACCGGACAGTTCCTCTGTCCCACCGGACAGTTCCTCTGTTCCATGTATAGATCTTCTGTCCCACCGGACAGTTCCTCTGTCCCACCGGACAGTTCCTCTGTCCCACCGGACAGTTCCTTTGTCGAAGCGGACAGTTCCTCTGTCCTGCCGGACAGTTTATCTGTCCCACCGGACAGTTCCTTTGTCGCAGCGGACAGTTCCTCTGTCCCGCCGGACAGTTTATCTGTCCCACCGGACAGTTCCTCTGTCCCACCGGAATGTTCCTCTGTCCCACCGGACAGTTCGTCTGACCCACCGGACAGTTCCTCTATACCATATTTAGTTCTTCTGTCCCACCGGACAGTTCCTCTGTCCCACCGGACAGTTCCTTTGACTCACCTGACAGTTCCTCTGTTCTATGTACAGTTCCTCTGTCTTATCGGAAAGTTCCTCAGTCCCACCGAACAGTTCCTCTGCACCACCGGACAGTTCCTCTGTCCCACCGGACAGTTCCTCTGTCCCATCGGACAGTTCCTCAGTCCCACCGAACAGTTCCTCTGTCCCATCGGATAGTTCCTCAGTCCCACCAAACAGTTCCTCTGCACCACCGGACAGTTCCTCTGTCCCGCCGGACAGTTCCTCTGTTCCATGAACAGTTCCTCTTTCTGATCGGACAGTTCCTCTGTCCCACCGGACAGTTCCTCTGCCCCACCGGAAGGTTCCTCCGACCCACCTGACAGTTCCTCTGTTCCATGTATTTTTCCTATGTCCCACCGGACAGTTCCTCTGTCCCACCGGACAGTTTGTCTGTTCCACCGGACAGTTCCTATATCCCACCGGACAGTTCCTCTGTTCCATGTTCAGTTCCTCTGTCCCACCGGACAGTTCATCTGTCCCACCGGACAGTTCCTCTGTCCCACCGGACAGTTCCTCTGTTCCATGTATAGATCTTCTGTCCCACCGGACAGTTCCTCTGTCCCACCGGACAGTTCCTCTGTCCCCCGGACAGTTCCTCTTTTCCATGAACAGTTCCTCTGTCTGATCGGACAGTTCCCCTGTCCCACCGGACAGTTCCTCTGTCCCACCGAAAGGTTCCTCCGACCCACCTGACAGTTCCTATGTCCCACCGGACAGTTCCTCTGTCCAACCGGACAGTTCCTCTGTTCCACCGGACAGTTCCTCTCTCCCACCGGACAGTTCCTCTGTCCCACCGGACAGTTCCTCTCTCCCACAGGACAGTTCCTCTCTCCCACCGGACAGTTCCTCTTTCTCACTGGACAGTTCCTCTGTCCCACCGGACAGTTTCCCTGACCCAACGGACAGTTCCTCTGTCCCACCAGACAGTTCCTTTGACCCACCTGACAGTTCCTATGTTCTATGTACAGTTCCTCTGTCCCATCGGACAGTTCCTCAGTCCCACCGAACAGTTCCTCTGCACCACCGGACAGTTCCTCTGTCCCGCCGGACAGTTCCTCTGTTCCATGAACAGTTCCTCTGTCTGATCAGACAGTTCCTCTGTCCCACCGGATAGTTCCTCTGTTCTATGTACAGTTCCTCTGTCCCATCGGACAGTTCCTCAGTCCCACCGAACAGTTTCTCTGTCCCATCGGATAGTTCCTCAGTCCCACCAAACAGTTCCTCTGCACCACCGGACAGTTCCTCTGTCCCCCGGACAGTTCCTCTGTTCCATGAACAGTTCCTCTGTCTGATCGGACAGTTCCCCTGTCCCACCGGACAGTTCCTCTGTCCCACCGAAAGGTTCCTCCGACCCACCTGACAGTTCCTATGTCCCACCGGACAGTTCCTCTGTCCAAACGGACAGTTCCTCTGTCCCACCGGACAGTTCCTCTGCCCCACCGGAAGGTTCCTCCGACCCACCTGACAGTTCCTCTGTTCCATGTATTGTTTCTATGTCCCACCGGACAGTTCCTCTGTCCCACCGGACAGTTCCTCTGTCCCACCGGACAGTTCCTCTCTCCCACCGGACAGTTCCTCTGTCTCAGTGGACAGTTCCTCCTTCCCACCGGACAGTTTCTCTGACCCAACGGACAGTTCCTCTGTCCCACCGGACAGTTCTTTTGTCCCACCGGAAGGTTCCTCCGACCCACCTGAGAGTTCCTCTGTTCCATGTATTTTTCCTATGTCCCACCGGACAGTTCCTCTGTCCCACCGGACAGTTTGTCTGTTCCACCGGACAGTTCCTATATCCCACCGGACAGTTCCTCTGTTCCATGTTCAGTTCCTCTGTCCCACCGGACAGTTCATCTGTCCCACCGGACAGTTCCTCTGTCCCACCGGACAGTTCCTCTGTTCCATGTATAGATCTTCTGTCCCACCGGACAGTTCCTCTGTCCCACCGGACAGTTCCTCTGTCCCCCGGACAGTTCCTCTGTTCCATGAACAGTTCCTCTGTCTGATCGGACAGTTCCCCTGTCCCACCGGACAGTTCCTCTGTCCCACCGAAAGGTTCCTCCGACCCACCTGACAGTTCCTATGTCCCACCGGACAGTTCCTCTGTCCAACCGGACAGTTCCTCTGTTCCACCGGACAGTTCCTCTGTCCCACCGGACAGTTCCTCTGTCCCACCGGACAGTTCCTCTCTCCCACCGGACAGTTCCTCTCTCCCACCGGACAGTTCCTCTGTCTCACTGGACAGTTCCTCTGTCCCACCGGACAGTTTCTCTGACCCAACGGACAGTTCCTCTGTCCCACCGGACAGTTCCTTTGACCCACCTGACAGTTCCTATGTTCTATGTACAGTTCCTCTGTCCCATCGGACAGTTCCTCAGTCCCACCGAACAGTTC
The DNA here is from genome assembly GCA_026573805.1 of Hesperophylax magnus. Lineage (NCBI taxonomy): Eukaryota > Metazoa > Arthropoda > Insecta > Trichoptera > Limnephilidae > Hesperophylax > Hesperophylax magnus. Next base: position 14,002,502 of record JAIUSX010000117.1, on the reverse strand, counting down.
CTCTGCACCACCGGACAGTTCCTCTGTCCCGCCGGACAGTTCCTCTGTTCCATGAACAGTTCCTCTGTCTGATCAGACAGTTCCTCTGTCCCACCGGATAGTTCCTCTGTTCGATGTACAGTTCCTCTGTCCCATCGGACAGTTCCTCAGTCCCACCGAACAGTTTCTCTGTCCCATCGGATAGTTCCTCAGTCCCACCAAACAGTTCCTCTGCACCACCGGACAGTTCCTCTGTCCCCCGGACAGTTCCTCTGTTCCATGAACAGTTCCTCTGTCTGATCGGACAGTTCCCCTGTCCCACCGGACAGTTCCTCTGTCCCACCGAAAGGTTCCTCCGACCCACCTGACAGTTCCTATGTCCCACCGAACAGTTCCTCTGTCCAAACGGACAGTTCCTCTGCCCCACCGGAAGGTTCCTCCGACCCACCTGACAGTTCCTCTGTTCCATGTATTGTTTCTATGTCCCACCGGACAGTTCCTCTGTCCCACCGGACAGTTCCTCTGTCCCACCGGACAGTTCCTCTCTCCCACCGGACAGTTCCTCTGTCTCACTGGACAGTTCCTCTGTCCCACCGGACAGTTTCTCTGACCCAACGGACAGTTCCTCTGTCCCACCGGACAGTTCCTTTGACCCACCTGACAGTTCCTATGTTCTATGTACAGTTCCTCTGTCCTATCGGACAGTTCCTCAGTCCCACCGAACAGTTCCTCTGCACCACCGGACATTTCCTCTGTCCCGCCGAACAGTTCCTCTGTCCCATCGGACAGTTCCTCAGTCCCACCGAACAGTTCCTCTGTCCCATCGGATAGTTCCTCAGTCCCACCAAACAGTTCCTCTGCACCACGGGACAGTTCCTCTGTCCCCCGGACAGTTCCTCTTTTCCATGAACAGTTCCTCTGTCTGATCGGACAGTTCCTATGTCCCACCGGACAGTTCCTCTGTCCAACCGGATAGTTCCTCTGTCCCACCGGACAGTTCCTCTGTCCCACCGGACAGTTCCTCTGTCCCACTCGACAGTTCCTCTGTCCCACCGGACAGTTTCTCTGACCCAACGGACAGTTCCTCTGTCCCACCGGACAGTTCCTTTGACCCACCGGACAGTTCCTCTGTCCCACCGGACAGTTCCTCTGTCCCACTGGAAAGTTCCTCTGTCCCACCGGACAGTTCGTCTGACCCACCGGACAGTTTCTTTGACTCACCTGACAGTTTCTCTGTTCTATGTACAGTTCCTCTGTCCCATCGGACAGTTCCTCAGTCCCACCGAACAGTTCCTCTGCACCACCGGACAGTTCCTCTGTCCCCCGGACAGTTCCTCTGTTCCATGAACAGTTCCTCTGTCTGATCGGACAGTTCCCCTGTCCCACCGGACAGTTCCTCTGTCCCACCGAAAGGTTCCTCCGACCCACCTGACAGTTCCTATGTCCCACCGGACAGTTCCTCTGTCCAAACGGACAGTTCCTCTGTCCCACCGGACAGTTCCTCTGCCCCACCGGAAGGTTCCTCCGACCCACCTGACAGTTCCTCTGTTCCATGTATTGTTTCTATGTCCCACCGGACAGTTCCTCTGTCCCACCGGACAGTTCCTCTGTCCCACCGGACAGTTCCTCTCTCCCACCGGACAGTTCCTCTGTCTCAGTGGACAGTTCCTCCTTCCCACCGGACAGTTTCTCTGACCCAACGGACAGTTCCTCTGTCCCACCGGACAGTTCTTTTGTCCCACCGGAAGGTTCCTCCGACCCACCTGAGAGTTCCTCTGTTCCATGTATTTTTCCTATGTCCCACCGGACAGTTCCTCTGTCCCACCGGACAGTTTGTCTGTTCCACCGGACAGTTCCTATATCCCACCGGACAGTTCCTCTGTTCCATGTTCAGTTCCTCTGTCCCACCGGACAGTTCATCTGTCCCACCGGACAGTTCCTCTGTCCCACCGGACAGTTCCTCTGTTCCATGTATAGATCTTCTGTCCCACCGGACAGTTCCTCTGTCCCACCGGACAGTTCCTCTGTCCCCCGGACAGTTCCTCTGTTCCATGAACAGTTCCTCTGTCTGATCGGACAGTTCCCCTGTCCCACCGGACAGTTCCTCTGTCCCACCGAAAGGTTCCTCCGACCCACCTGACAGTTCCTATGTCCCACCGGACAGTTCCTCTGTCCAACCGGACAGTTCCTCTGTTCCACCGGACAGTTCCTCTGTCCCACCGGACAGTTCCTCTGTCCCACCGGACAGTTCCTCTCTCCCACCGGACAGTTCCTCTCTCCCACCGGACAGTTCCTCTGTCTCACTGGACAGTTCCTCTGTCCCACCGGACAGTTTCTCTGACCCAACGGACAGTTCCTCTGTCCCACCGGACAGTTCCTTTGACCCACCTGACAGTTCCTATGTTCTATGTACAGTTCCTCTGTCCCATCGGACAGTTCCTCAGTCCCACCGAACAGTTCCTCTGCACCACCGGACAGTTCCTCTGTCCCGCCGGACAGTTCCTCTGTTCCATGAACAGTTCCTCTGTCTGATCAGACAGTTCCTCTGTCCCACCGGATAGTTCCTCTGTTCGATGTACAGTTCCTCTGTCCCATCGGACAGTTCCTCAGTCCCACCGAACAGTTTCTCTGTCCCATCGGATAGTTCCTCAGTCCCACCAAACAGTTCCTCTGCACCACCGGACAGTTCCTCTGTCCCCCGGACAGTTCCTCTGTTCCATGAACAGTTCCTCTGTCTGATCGGACAGTTCCCCTGTCCCACCGGACAGTTCCTCTGTCCCACCGAAAGGTTCCTCCGACCCACCTGACAGTTCCTATGTCCCACCGAACAGTTCCTCTGTCCAAACGGACAGTTCCTCTGCCCCACCGGAAGGTTCCTCCGACCCACCTGACAGTTCCTCTGTTCCATGTATTGTTTCTATGTCCCACCGGACAGTTCCTCTGTCCCACCGGACAGTTCCTCTGTCCCACCGGACAGTTCCTCTCTCCCACCGGACAGTTCCTCTGTCTCACTGGACAGTTCCTCTGTCCCACCGGACAGTTTCTCTGACCCAACGGACAGTTCCTCTGTCCCACCGGACAGTTCCTTTGACCCACCTGACAGTTCCTATGTTCTATGTACAGTTCCTCTGTCCTATCGGACAGTTCCTCAGTCCCACCGAACAGTTCCTCTGCACCACCGGACATTTCCTCTGTCCCGCCGAACAGTTCCTCTGTTCCATGAACAGTTTCTCTGTCTGATCAGACAGTTCCTCTGTCCCACCGGACAGTTCTTCTGTTCTATGTACAGTTCCTCTGTCCCATCGGACAGTTCCTCAGTCCCACCGAACAGTTCCTCTGTCCCATCGGATAGTTCCTCAGTCCCACCAAACAGTTCCTCTGCACCACGGGACAGTTCCTCTGTCCCCCGGACAGTTCCTCTTTTCCATGAACAGTTCCTCTGTCTGATCGGACAGTTCCTATGTCCCACCGGACAGTTCCTCTGTCCAACCGGATAGTTCCTCTGTCCCACCGGACAGTTCCTCTGTCCCACCGGACAGTTCCTCTGTCCCACTCGACAGTTCCTCTGTCCCACCGGACAGTTTCTCTGACCCAACGGACAGTTCCTCTGTCCCACCGGACAGTTCCTTTGACCCACCGGACAGTTCCTCTGTCCCACCGGACAGTTCCTCTGTCCCACTGGAAAGTTCCTCTGTCCCACCGGACAGTTCGTCTGACCCACCGGACAGTTTCTTTGACTCACCTGACAGTTTCTCTGTTCTATGTACAGTTCCTCTGTCCCATCGGACAGTTCCTCAGTCCCACCGAACAGTTCCTCTGCACCACCGGACAGTTCCTCTGTCCCACCGGAAGGTTCCTCTGCCCCACCGGAAGGTTCCTCCGACCCACCTGACAGTTCCTCTGTCCCCCGGACAGTTCCTCTTTTCCATGAACAGTTCCTTTGTCTGATCGGACAGTTCCCCTGTCCCGGCGGACAGTTCCTCTGTCCCACCGAAAGGTTCCTCCGACCCACCTGACAGTTCCTATGTCCCACCGGACAGTTCCTCTGTCCAACCGGATAGTTCCTCTCTCCCACCGGACAGTTCCTCTGTCTCACTGGACAGTTCCTCTGTCCCACCGGACAGTTTCTCTGACCCAACGGACAGTTCCTCTGTCCCACCGGACAGTTCCTTTGACCCACCTGACAGTTCCTATGTTCTATGTACAGTTCCTCTGTCCCATCGGACAGTTCCTCAGTCCCACCGAACAGTTCCTCTGCACCACCGGACAGTTCCTCTGTCCCGCCGGACAGTTCCTCTGTTCCATGAACAGTTCCTCTGTCTGATCAGACAGTTCCTCTGTCCCACCGGATAGTTCCTCTGTTCGATGTACAGTTCCTCTGTCCCATCGGACAGTTCCTCAGTCCCACCGAACAGTTTCTCTGTCCCATCGGATAGTTCCTCAGTCCCACCAAACAGTTCCTCTGCACCACCGGACAGTTCCTCTGTCCCCCGGACAGTTCCTCTGTTCCATGAACAGTTCCTCTGTCTGATCGGACAGTTCCCCTGTCCCACCGGACAGTTCCTCTGTCCCACCGAAAGGTTCCTCCGACCCACCTGACAGTTCCTATGTCCCACCGAACAGTTCCTCTGTCCAAACGGACAGTTCCTCTGCCCCACCGGAAGGTTCCTCCGACCCACCTGACAGTTCCTCTGTTCCATGTATTGTTTCTATGTCCCACCGGACAGTTCCTCTGTCCCACCGGACAGTTCCTCTGTCCCACCGGACAGTTCCTCTCTCCCACCGGACAGTTCCTCTGTCTCACTGGACAGTTCCTCTGTCCCACCGGACAGTTTCTCTGACCCAACGGACAGTTCCTCTGCACCACCGGACATTTCCTCTGTCCCGCCGAACAGTTCCTCTGTTCCATGAACAGTTTCTCTGTCTGATCAGACAGTTCCTCTGTCCCACCGGACAGTTCTTCTGTTCTATGTACAGTTCCTCTGTCCCATCGGACAGTTCCTCAGTCCCACCGAACAGTTCCTCTGTCCCATCGGATAGTTCCTCAGTCCCACCAAACAGTTCCTCTGCACCACGGGACAGTTCCTCTGTCCCCCGGACAGTTCCTCTTTTCCATGAACAGTTCCTCTGTCTGATCGGACAGTTCCTCTGTCCAACCGGATAGTTCCTCTGTCCCACCGGACAGTTCCTCTGTCCCACCGGACAGTTCCTCTGTCCCACTGGAAAGTTCCTCTGTCCCACCGGACAGTTCGTCTGACCCACCGGACAGTTTCTTTGACTCACCTGACAGTTTCTCTGTTCTATGTACAGTTCCTCTGTCCCATCGGACAGTTCCTCAGTCCCACCGAGCAGTTCCTCTGCACCACCGGACAGTTCCTCTGTCCCGCCGGACAGTTCGTCTGTTCCACCGGACAGTTCCTATATCCCACCGGACAGTTCCTCTGTTCCATGTTCAGTTCCTCTGTCCCGCCGGACAGTTCCTCTGATCCACCTGACACTTCCTCTGTTCCATTGACTGTTCATCGGTCCCAACGGACAGTTCCTCTGTTCCATGAACAGTTCCTCTGTCTGATCGGACAGTTCCTCTGTCCCACAAGACAGTTCCTCTGTCCCACCGGAAGGTTCCTCCGACCCACCTGACAGTTCCTCTGTTCCATGTACTGTTCCTATGTCCCACCGGACAGTTCCTCTTTACCATATTTAGTTCCTCTGTCCCATCGGATAGTTCCTCTATCCCACCGGACAGTTCCTCTTTCCCATGTATAGTTCCTCTCTCCCACCGGACAGTTCCTTTGACCCACCTGACAGTTCCTCCGTTCTATGTACAGTTCCTCTGTCCCATCGGACAGTTCCTCAGTCCCACCGAACAGTTCCTCTGTCCCATCGGATAGTTCCTTAGTCCCACCAAACAGCTCCTCTGCACCACCGGACAGTTCCTCTGTCCCACCGGACAGTTCATCTGTCCCACCGGACAGTTCCTCTATCCCACCGGACAGTTCATCTGTCCCACCGGACAGTTCCTCTGTCCCACCGGACAGTTCCTCTGTTCCATGTATAGATCTTCTGTCCCACCGGACAGTTCCTCTGTTCCATGTATAGATCTTCTGTCCCACCGGACAGTTCCTCTATCCCAGCGGACAGTTCCTCTTTCCCATGTATAGTTCCTCTGTCCCACCGGACAGTTCCTCTGTCCCAGCGGACAGTTCCTTTGTCGCAGCGGACAGTTCCTCTGTCCCGCCGGACATTTTATCTGTCCCACCGGACAGTTCCTCTGTCCCACCGGAATGTTCCTCTGTCCCACCGGAGAGTTCTTCTATCCCATATTAAGTTCCACTGTCCCACCGGACATTTCCTCTGTCCCACCGGAAAGTTCCTCTGTCCCACCGGACAGTTCCTCTGTCCCACCGGACAGTTCCTTTGTCGCAGCGGACAGTTCCTCTGTCCCGCCGGACATTTTATCTGTCCCACCGGACAGTTCCTCTGTCCCACCGGAATGTTCCTCTGTCCCACCGGAGATTTCTTCTATCCCATATTAAGTTCCACTGTCCCACCGGACATTTCCTCTGTCCCACCGGAAAGTTCCTCTTTCCCACCGGACAGTTCGTCTGACCCACCGGACAGTTCCTTTGTCCCACCGGACAGTTTCTCTGTCTCACTGGACAGTTCCTCTGTCCCACCGGACAGTTTCTCTGACCCAACGGACAGTTCCTCTGTCCCACCGGACAGTTCCTTTGACCCACCTGACAGTTCCTCTGTTCTATGTACAGTTCCTCTGTCCCATCGCACAGTTCCTCAGTCCCACCGAGCAGTTCCTCTGCACCACCGGACAGTTCCTCTGTCCCGCCGGACAGTTCCTCTGTTCCATCGGACAGTTCCTCTGCCCCACCGGAAGGTTCCTCCGACCCACCATGTATTGTTCCTATGTCCCACCGGACAGTTCCTCTGTCCCACCGGACAGTTCCTATGTCCCACCGGACAGTTCCTCTGTCCCACCGGACAGTTCCTCTGTCCCACCGGACAGTTCCTCTGTCCCACCGGACAGTTCCTCTGTCTCACTGGACAGTTCCTTTGACCCACCTGACAGTTCCTCCGTTCTATGTACAGTTCCTCTGTTCCATCGGATAGTTCCTCAGTCCCACCAAACAGTTCCTCCGCACCACTGGACAGTTCCTCTGTCCCACCGGACAGTTCATCTGTCCCACCGGACAGTTCCTCTGTCCCACCGGACAGTTCCTCTGTTCCATGTATAGATCTTCTGTCCCACCGGACAGTTCCTCTATCCCACCGGACAGTTCCTCTTTCCCATGTATAGTTCCTCTCTCCCACCGGACAGTTCCTCCGACCCACCTGACAGTTCCTCTGTTCCATGTACTGTTCCTATGTCCCACCGGACAGTTCCTCTTTACCATATTTAGTTCCTCTGTCCCATCGGATAGTTCCTCTATCCCACCGGACAGTTCCTCTTTCCCATGTATAGTTCCTCTCTCCCACCGGACAGTTCCTTTGACCCACCTGACAGTTCCTCCGTTCTATGTACAGTTCCTCTGTCCCATCGGACAATTCCTCAGTCCCACCGAACAGTTCCTCTGTCCCATCGGATAGTTCCTCAGTCCCACCAAACAGCTCCTCTGCACCACCGGACAGTTAATAATAATAATAATAATAATAATAATAATATTTATTTATTAATTTCTTACACAATTACAAATTGGGGTTTAATGCATATAAGAAATTAGGTTATATAATTTTTTTACAAAAGATTGTTTTCAAATATTTATACATAAAAAAAGAAATTTCAAGAAATGTGGAATTTCCAAAAAAAAATTCAGGCAGCGGTGAAAGATCTCGTCAATGTGGAGAGACTCTTTCAAGAATCAGAAGAATTTCCCTTCTGAATCTCTCCTCACTGACGCCAAATATATCAATCTCGGAGGAGATTTGGTTCAGGAGCAATATACTCCTCCCTACCGGGAGAACCATTGGCAGGTTAGTTCTGCAGGCAGGAAGATAGAATAATCTATGGTGACGTTGTCTAAGATAGTCATCTGGAACATAGAGACTCACGCGCTCCAAAATGGCTGAGTTCTCAATATAGCCTCGCAGCAGTCTGAATAAGTGGGTAGCGGCATACCCCTCCCTTCTGAGCTGCAGGGAGTGAAGTCCCAGCATGCCCAGAAGAAAGTTCGTCGGGTAGAGCCATGGATAGTGGCCGTACTCCCTCATGTAGAGAAATCTTAGAAACTTTTTTTGAACCCTCTCCAACATGAGGGAGCACCCCACCTCATGAGGATTCCAGATAAGCGAACCACTCTCCAGCCTACTGCGGACCAGGGAGAAGTATAAAATCTTCAGAGCACGGGTATCCCGAAAAACTCTGACGGTTCGGAGAACAAACCCTAACATTTTTAAGGCCGACTGGCACACCCCTTCGATATGAGGACGAAATGTCAACTTATTCTCATACATAATCCCAAGATCCTTTATATTTGAAACTCGTTTGAGATTATGACCGAGCATAGTGTACCTGTGGTATGTGAGACTAAATGCTCTGGTGAAAGTCAGAACTACGCATTTCATGACATTGAAATAAAGCTTGTTTCGTTGACTCCATTCTGAAATGTTATCAACATCAGCTTGAAGGTGCAGGCAGTCCTCAATATTTCTTATTAGGAGAAATAATTTTAGATCGTCAGCGAACAGCAGAAAGCGAGAAAAACGAATGACTTCAGCAATGTCATTAATGAAAATGGAAAAAAGAAGAGGCCCTAGGATCGATCCTTGGGGAACCCCAGAAAAAACAAGAAATTCGGCAGATTGGAAGATTCCGTGAGTGACAAATTGTTTTCTGTTCTTGAGGTAACTTTTAAAAAACTCTAACATCCGAAGTGAAAAACCCATCTGGGCAAGTTTTATGAGTAAGATATCGTGATTCACGGTATCAAAAGCTTTGGAGAAGTCGTTGTACGAACAGTCTACTTGGTATCCTCTGTCTAGGGACCTAGCAACATAGTCGGTGAAAACCATCAGATTGGTTTCAGTGGATCTTCCATTCCTGAAACCATGCTGTTCGGGGATAATATATGCGTCTATCTGAGGCATAATGAATTTATGAATTAATTTTTCAAATAGTTTAGCAGGTGCTGATAGTATAGCAACTGGTCTATAGTTTTCGATTAACTTTTTCGAACCATTCTTAAAAATAGGACATATTTTTGAAGTTTTCCATACTTCGGGAAAAGTGGAAGTACTTATAGCTAAGTTAAAGATAAGACATAGTGGTGTTTTTAGGAACTCGGCGCACCCTTTAATAAAAAATACGGGAACGAAGTCTGGTCCGATAGAGTGTGAATTCTTCATGAGTCTTATGGCACTCATAACGTCAGATTCCGTAAGTATACCCAAATCGACGTTTGAAGCTCCTCTGGTATTAAATGTGGCCGTATTATTAATGTCTAGAAGTGGAGGGTCTTTATTGTAGACCGATTGAAAATGATCAGCAAATGCGTTGGCCACACCCAAGCCACGAAATTCCTGATTACCTTTCATCATGGTGTCTTCGAGACCACCATCCTTCCGAAGAGATTTTATATAGTGCCAAAACATCTTGGGATCATGCAAGATGTTTTCCTCGATTTCAGACACGTAGGCTCGATAGGCCACTCGAATCTCGCGCCTAACTAGCGCTCGGTAAAAACTAAACAGATCGTATTCACTCTGAAGGCGTCCAGCTTTCCAGCGCTTATGATGGGCGTGTTTGATCTCTATATTCGAGATGACTTCTCTCGAGAACCACTTCGGATACTTGCGACCACCACTGCCTGCACGTTTTTTGGGAAAACAAGAATCAAATACGTCATAAATACATCTGTAAAAATATTGCGCCGCCTCATCTACTGTACAGAAAGTGCTGAGGTTTTGCCAGTCCATCCGGCTCATTGATTCATACAAGTTGATGAAATTACCCTTGTTGAAATTCCATCCCCTTGAGATTGTTCCTCTGTCCCACCGGACAGTTCATCTGTCCCACCGGACAGTTCCTCTGTCCCACCGGACAGTTCCTCTGTTCCATGTATAGATCTTCTGTCTCACCGGACAGTTCCTCTATCCCACCGGACAGTTCCTCTTTCCCATGTATAGTTCCTCTGTCCCACCGGACAGTTCCTCTGTCCCACCGGACAGTTCCTTTGTCGCAGCGGACAGTTCCTCTGTCCCGCCGGACATTTTATCTGTCCCACCGGACAGTTCCTCTGTCCCACCGGAATGTTCCTCTGTCCCACCGGAGAGTTCTTCTATCCCATATTAAGTTCCACTGTCCCACAGGACATTTCCTCTGTCCCACCGGAAAGTTCCTCTGTCCCACCGGACAGTTCGTCTGACCCACCGGACAGTTCCTCTGTCCCGCCGGACAGTTTCTCTGTTCCATGAACAGTTCCTCTGTCTGATCAGACAGTTCCTTTGTCTTATCGGAAAGTTCCTCAGTCCCACCGAACAGTTCCTCTGCACCACCGGACAGTTCCTCTGTCCCGCCGGACAGTTCCTCTGTTCCATGAACAGTTCCTCTGTCTGATCAGACAGTTCCTCTGTCCCACCGGACAGTTCCTCTTTTCCATGAACAGTTCCTCTGTCTGATCGGACAGTTCCTCAGTCCCACCGAACAGTTCCTCTGTCCCATCGGATAGTTCCTCAGTCCCACCAAACAGTTCCTCTGCACCACCGGACAGTTCCTCTGTCCCCCGGACAGTTCCTCTGTTCCATGAACAGTTCCTCTGTCTGATCGGACAGTTCCTCTGTCCCACCGGACAGTTCGTCTGTCCCACCGGACAGTTCCTCTGTTCCATGTATAGATCATCTGTCCCACCGGACAGTTCCTCTATCCCACCGGACAGTTCCTCTTTCCCATGTATAGTTCATCTGTCCCACCGGACAGTTCCTCTGTCCCACCGGACAGTTCGTCTGTTCCACCGGACATTTCCTATATCCCACCGGACAGTTCCTCTGTTCCATGTTCAGTTCCTCTGTCCCACCGGACAGTTCCTCTGATCCACCTGACACTTCCTCTGTTCCATGGACTGTTCCTCGGTCCCAACGGACAGTTCCTCTGTTCCATGAACAGTTCCTCTGTCTGATCGGATAGTTCCTCTGTCCTACAAGACAGTTCCTCTGTCCCACCGGAAGGTTCCTCCGACCCACCTGACAGTTCCTCTGTTCCATGTACTGTTCCTATGTCCCACCGGACAGTTCCTCTTTACCATATTTAGTTCCTCTGTCCCATCGGATAGTTCCTCTATCCCACCGGACAGTTCCTCTTTCCCATGTATAGTTCCTCTCTCCCACCGGACAGTTCCTTTGACCCACCTGACAGTTCCTCCGTTCTATGTACAGTTCCTCTGTCCCATCGGACAATTCCTCAGTCCCACCGAACAGTTCCTCTGTCCCATCGGATAGTTCCTCAGTCCCACCAAACAGCTCCTCTGCACCACCGGACAGTTCCTCTGTCCCACCGGACAGTTCATCTGTCCCACCGGACAGTTCCTCTGTCCCACCGGACAGTTCCTCTGTCCCACCGGACAGTTCCTCTATCCCACCGGACAGTTCCTCTGTCCCACTGGACAGTTCTTCAGTCGCACCGGACAGTTCCTCTGTCCCGCCGGACAGTTCATCTGTCCCACCGGACAGTTCCTCTGTCGAACCGGACAGTTCGTCTGTTCCACCGGACAGTTCCTATATCCCACCGGACAGTTCCTATATCCCACCGGACAGTTCCTTTGTTCCATGTTCAGTTCCTCTGTCCCGCCGGACAGTTCCTCTGATCCACCTGACACTTCCTCTGTTCCATGTACTGTTCCTCGGTCCCAACGGACAGTTCCTCTGTTCCATGAACAGTTCCTCTGTCTGATCGGACAGTTCCTCTGTCCCACCGGACAGTTCCTCTGTCCCACCGGAAGGTTCCTCCGACCCACCTGACAGTTCCTCTGTTCCATGTATTGTTCCTATGTCCCACCGGACAGTTCCTCTGTCCCACCGGACAGTTCCTCTGTCCCACCGGACAGTTCCTCTGTCTCACTGGACAGTTCCTCTGTCCCACCGGACAGTTCCTCTGTCCCACCGGAAGGTTCCTCCGACCCACCTGACAGTTCCTCTGTTCCATGTATTGTTCCTATGTCCCACCGGACAGTTCCTCTGTCCCACCGGACAGTTCCTCTGTCCCACCGGACAGTTCCTCTGTCTCACTGGACAGTTCCTTTGTCCGGACAGTTTCTCTGACCCAACGGACAGTTCCTCTGTCCCACCGGACAGTTCCTTTGACCCACCTGACAGTTCCTCTGTTCTATGTACAGTTCCTCTGTCCCATCGGACAGTTCCTCAGTCCCACCGAACAGTTCCTCTGCACCACCGGACAGTTCCTCTGTCCCGCCGGACAGTTCCTCTTTTCCATGAACAGTTCCTCTGTCTGATCGGACAGTTCCTCGTCCCACCGAACAGTTCCTCTGTCCCATCGGATAGTTCCTCAGTCCCACCAAACAGTTCCTCTGCACCACCGGACAGTTCCTCTGTCCCCCGGACAGTTCCTCTGTTCCATGAACAGTTCATCTGTCTGATCGGACAGTTCCTCTGTCCCACCGGACAGTTCCTCTGTCCCACCGGAAGGTTCCTCCGACCCACCTGACAGTTCCTCTGTTCCATGTACTGTTCCTATGTCCCACCGGACAGTTCCTCTGTCCCACCGGACAGTTCCTCTGTCCCACCGGCAGTTCCCTTGTCCCACCGGACAGTTCCTCTGTTCCACCGGACAGTTCCTCTTTCCCATGTATAGTTCCTCTCTTCCACCGGACAGTTCCTTTGACCCACCTGACAGTTCCTCCGTTCTATGTACAGTTCTTCTGTCCCATCGGACAGTTACTCAGTCCCACCGAACAGTTCCTCTGTCCCATCGGATAGTTCCTCAGTCCCACCAAACAGTTCCTCTGCACCACCGGACAGTTCCTCGGTCCCGCCGGACAGTTCCTCTGTTCCATGAACAGTTCCTCAATCTGATCGGACAGTTCCTCTGTCCCACCGGACAGTTTTTCTGCCCCACCGGAAGGTTCCTCCGACCCACCTGACAGTTCCTCTGTTCCATGTATTGTTCCTATGTCCCGCCGGACAGTTCCTCTGTTCCATGAACAGTTCCTCTGTCCCACCGGACAGTTCCTCTGTCCCACCGGACAGTTCCTCTGCCCCAACGGAAGGTTCCTCCGACCCATCTGACAGTTCCTCTGTTCCTTGTTTTGTTCCTATGTCCCACCGGACAGTTCCTCTGTCCCACCGGACAGTTCCTCTGTCCCACCGGACAGTTCCTCTGTCCCACCGGACAGTTCCTCTGTTCCATGTATAGATCTTCTGTCCCACCGGACAGTTCCTCTATCCCACCAGACAGTTCCTCTGTTCCATGTATAGATCTTCTGTCCCACCGGACAGTTCCTCTATCCCACCAGACAGTTCCTCTTTCCCATGTATAGTTCCTCTATCCCACCGGACAGTTCCTCTGTTCCATGTATAGTACTTCTGTCCCACCGGACAGTTCCTCTATCCCACCGGACGGTTCCTCTTTCGCATGTAAAGTTCCTCTGTCCCGCCGGACAGTTCCTCTGATCCACCTGACACTTCCTATGTTCCATGTACTGTTCCTCTGTCCCAACGGACAGTTCCTCTGTCCCACCGGACAGTTCCTTTGACCCACCTGACAGTTTCTCGGTTCTATGTACAGTTCCTCTGTCACATCGGACAGTTCCTCAGTCCCACCGAACAGTTCCTCTGTCTGATCAGACAGTTCCTCTGTCCCACCGGACAGTTCCTCTTTTCCATAAACGGTTCCTCTGTCTGATCGGACAGTTCCTCAGTCCCACCGAACAGTTCCTCTGTCCCATCGGATAGTTCCTCAGTCCCACCAAACAGTTCCTCTGTTCCATCGGACAGTTCCTCTGCCCCACCGGAAGGTTCCTCCGACCCACCATGTATTATTCCTATGTCCCACCGGACAGTTCCTCTGTCCCACCGGACAGTTCCTATGTCCCACCGGACAGTTCCTCTGTCCCACCGGACAGTTCCTCTGTCCCACCGGACAGTTCCTCTGTCCCACCGGACAGTTCCTCTGTCTCACTGGACAGTTCCTCTGTCCCACCGGACAGTTTCTCTGACCCAACGGACAGTTCCTCTGTCCCACCGGACAGTTCCTTTGACCCACCTGACAGTTCCTCTGTTCTATGTACAGTTCCTCTGTCCCATCGGACAGTTCCTCAGTCCCACCGAACAGTTCCTCTGCACCACCGGACAGTTCCTCTGTCCCGCCGGACAGTTTCTCTTTTCCATGAACAGTTCCTCTGTCTGATCGGACAGTTCCTCGTCCCACCGAACAGTTCCTCTGTCCCATCGGATAGTTCCTCAGTCCCACCAAACAGTTCCTCTGCACCACCGGACAGTTCCTCTGTCCCCCGGACAGTTCCTCTGTTCCATGAACAGTTCATCTGTCTGATCGGACAGTTCCTCTGTCCCACCGGACAGTTCCTCTGTCCCACCGGAAGGTTCCTCCGACCCACCTGACAGTTCCTCTGTTCCATGTACTGTTCCTATGTCCCACCGGACAGTTCCTCTGTCCCACCGGACAGTTCCTCTGTCCCACCGGCAGTTCCCTTGTCCCACCGGACAGTTCCTCTGATCCACCGGACAGTTCCTCTTTCCCATGTATAGTTCCTCTCTCCCACCGGACAGTTCCTTTGACCCACCTGACAGTTCCTCCGTTCTATGTACAGTTCTTCTGTCCCATCGGACAGTTCCTCAGTCCCACCGAACAGTTCCTCTGTCCCATCGGATAGTTCCTCAGTCCCACCAAACAGTTCCTCTGCACCACCGGACAGTTTCTGTCCCGCCGGACAGTTCCTCTGTTCCATGAACAGTTCCTCAATCTGATCGGACAGTTCCTCTGTCCCACCGGACAGTTCCTCTGCCCCACCGGAAGGTTCCTCCGACCCACCTGACAGTTCCTCTGTTCCATGTTTTGTTCCTATGTCCCGCCGGACAGTTCCTCTGTTCCATGAACAGTTCCTCTGTCCCACCGGACAGTTCCTCTGTCCCACCGGACAGTTCCTCTGCCCCACCGGAAGGTTCCTCCGACCCACCTGACAGTTCCTCTGTTCCATGTTTTGTTCCTATGTCCCACCGGACAGTTCCTCTGTCCCACCGGACAGTTCCTCTGTCCCACCGGACAGTTCCTCTGTCCCACCGGACAGTTCCTCTGTTCCATGTATAGATCTTCTGTCCCACCGGACAGTTCCTCTATCCCACCAGACAGTTCCTCTGTTCCATGTATAGATCTTCTGTCCCACCGGACAGTTCCTCTATCCCACCAGACAGTTCCTCTTTCCCATGTATAGTTCCTCTATCCCACCGGACAGTTCCTCTGTTCCATGTATAGATCTTCTGTCCCACCGGACAGTTCCTCTGTTCCATGAACAGTTCCTCTGTCTGATCGGACAGTTCCTCTGTCCCACCGGACAGTTCCTCAGTCCCACCGAACAGTTCCTCTGCACCACCGGACAGTTCCTCTGTCCCGCCGGACAGTTCCTATGTCCCACCGGACAGATCCTCTGTCCCAACCGGACGTTCCTCTGTCCCACCGGACAGTTCCTCTGTCCCACCGGACAGTTCCTCTGTCTCACTGGACAGTTCCTCTCTCCCACCGGACAGTTCCTTTGTCCCACCGGAAGGTTCCTCCGACCCACCTGACAGTTCCTCTGTTCCATGTATTGTTCCTATGTCCCGCCGGACAGTTCCTCTGTTCCATGAACAGTTCCTCTGTCCCACCGGACAGTTCCTCTGTCCCACCGGACAGTTCCTCTGCCCCACCGGAAGGTTCCTCCGACCCACCTGACAGTTCCTCTGTTCCATGTTTTGTTCCTATGTCCCACCGGACAGTTCCTCTGTCCCACCGGACAGTTCCTCTGTCCCACCGGACAGTTCCTCTGTTCCATGTATAGATCTTCTGTCCCACCGGACAGTTCCTCTATCCCACCAGACAGTTCCTCTGTTCCATGTATAGATCTTCTGTCCCACCGGACAGTTCCTCTATCCCACCAGACAGTTCCTCTTTCCCATGTATAGTTCCTCTATCCCACCGGACAGTTCCTCTGTTCCATGTATAGATCTTCTGTCCCACCGGACAGTTCCTCTGATCCACCTGACACTTCCTATGTTCCATGTACTGTTCCTCTGTCCCAACGGACAGTTCCTCTGTCCCACCGGACAGTTCCTTTGACCCACCTGACAGTTTCTCGGTTCTATGTACAGTTCCTCTGTCACATCGGACAGTTCCTCTTTTCCATGAACAGTTCCTCTGTCTGATCGGACAGTTCCTCAGTCCCACCGAACAGTTCCTCTGTCCCATCGGATAGTTCCTCAGTCCCACCAAACAGTTCCTCTGTTCCATCGGACAGTTCCTCTGCCCCACCGGAAGGTTCCTCCGACCCACCATGTATTGTTCCTATGTCCCACCGGACAGTTCCTCTGTCCCACCGGACAGTTCCTATGTCCCACCGGACAGTTCCTCTGTCCCACCGGACAGTTCCTCTGTCCCACCGGACAGTTCCTCTGATCCACCTGACACTTCCTATGTTCCATGTACTGTTCCTCTGTCCCAACGGACAGTTCCTCTGTCTCACCGGACAGTTCCTTTGACCCACCTGACAGTTTCTCGGTTCTATGTACAGTTCCTCTGTCACATCGGACAGTTCCTCTTTTCCATGAACAGTTCCTCTGTCTGATCGGACAGTTCCTCAGTCCCACCGAACAGTTCCTCTGTCCCATCGGATAGTTCCTCAGTCCCACCAAACAGTTCCTCTGTTCCATCGGACAGTTCCTCTGCCCCACCGGAAGGTTCCTCCGACCCACCATGTATTGTTCCTATGTCCCACCGGACAGTTCCTCTGTCCCACCGGACAGTTCCTCTGTCCCACCGGACAGTTCCTCTGTTCCATGTATAGATCTTCTGTCCCACCGGACAGTTCCTCTATCCCACCAGACAGTTCCTCTGTTCCATGTATAGATCTTCTGTCCCACCGGACAGTTCCTCTATCCCACCAGACAGTTCCTCTTTCCCATGTATAGTTCCTCTATCCCACCGGACAGTTCCTCTGTTCCATGTATAGATCTTCTGTCCCACCGGACAGTTCCTCTATCCCACCGGACGGTTCCTCTTTTGCATGTAAAGTTCCTCTGTCCCGCCGGACAGTTCCTCTGATCCACCTGACACTTCCTATGTTCCATGTACTGTTCCTCTGTCCCAACGGACAGTTCCTCTGTCCCACCGGACAGTTCCTTTGACCCACCTGACAGTTTCTCGGTTCTATGTACAGTTCCTCTGTCACATCGGACAGTTCCTCTTTTCCATGAACAGTTCCTCTGTCTGATCGGACAGTTCCTCAGTCCCACCGAACAGTTCCTCTGTCCCATCGGATAGTTCCTCAGTCCCACCAAACAGTTCCTCTGTTCCATCGGACAGTTCCTCTGCCCCACCGGAAGGTTCCTCCGACCCACCATGTATTGTTCCTATGTCCCACCGGACAGTTCCTCTGTCCCACCGGACAGTTCCTCTGTCCCACCGGACAGTTCCTCTGTCCCACCGGACAGTTCCTCTGTCTCACTGGACAGTTCCTCTCTCCCACCGGACAGTTCCTTTGACCCACCTGACAGTTCCTCCGTTCTATGTACAGTTCCTCTGTTCCATCGGATAGTTCCTCAGTCCCACCAAACAGTTCCTCTGCACCACTGGACAGTTCCTCTGTCCCACCGGACAGTTCATCTGTCCCACCGGACAGTTCCTCTTTCCCACCGGACAGTTCCTCTGTTCCATGTATAGATCTTCTGTCCCACCGGACAGTTCCTCTATCCCACCGGACAGTTCCTCTTTCCCATGTATAGTTCATCTGTCCCACCGGACAGTTCCTCTGTCCCACCGGACAGTTCGTCTGTTCCACTGGACAGTTCCTATATCCCACCGGACAGTTCCTCTGTTCCATGTTCAGTTCCTCTGTCCCGCCGGACAGTTCCTCTGATCCACCTGACACTTCCTCTGTTCCATGGACTGTTCCTCGGTCCCAACGGACAGTTCCTCTGTTCCATGAACAGTTCCTCTGTCTGATCGGACAGTTCCTCTGTCCCACAAGACAGTTCCTCTGTCCCACCGGAAGGTTCCTCCGACCCACCTGACAGTTCCTCTGTTCCATGTACTGTTCATCTGTCTGATCGGACAGTTCCTCTGTCCCACCGGACAGTTCCCTTGTCCCACCGGAAGGTTCCTCCGACCCACCTGACAGTTCCTCTGTTCCATGTACTGTTCCTATGTCCCACCGGACAGTTCCTCTGTCACACCGGACAGTTCCTCTGTCCCACCGGCAGTTCCTCTGTTCCACCGGAATGTTCCTCTGTCCCACCGGAGAGTTCTTCAATCCCATATTTAGTTCCTCTGTCCCACCGGAAATAAACAAATTAAATGTTGAATTCATTCAGGTTAATAAACTTACATAAAGCTGTATGAACACGAGAATTGTTAAGAGATAAAAGGTATGAAATGTTAAGGGGGGACTGGTGTGTGATTTTAATAAGACGGCGGTACCTGTTCTTGAAAGATGAATGATTTTTACAGTTAAAGAAAACGTGGTCGAGGGTTTCCTCTTCCACACCGCACTGGCAGACCGGATCATCCAAAACTCTAATTCTAGCCAAGTGGGATGCAATTGAACAGTGACCAATTCTCATTCTCGAAATACATGAAATGAATCGCTTTGACAGTTTTTTACCGTGAAACCATGGCTTAGCAGGGATATGGTTTTGAATTCCAGCATAGAAAGATCCAGTTCTTATTTTGGAGCCTGCCCAATTTTCTTCCCAGGCACGAGTCATGTTGGATTTAAGAATCGGGAAGACATCGGAGATAGGGATTCTAAAATTATTGGGATAGTTCCGGAATCTGAACCAGATTTGGCGAGAGAATCGGCCATCTCATTACCCTCTATACCCAAATGGGCAAGGACCCAGGCCAATATCGTCTCAAACCCAGATTCACTTAGAGAATTGAGAAGATTTTTTATTTTACATATAATATTGTCTTCCGGATAACATAGAATATTTGACATAATTTTAGTTAGAGCACTTAGCGAATCAGTACATAGTAAGGCTCGATGAACTTTGAGAACCTGGATTTGATTTAGCGCTTGTTCAATTGCAAAGCATTCAGCTGTAAATATGGAAACTTCTTTCGGTAATTTATAAGTGAGATTGATGTTGAATTCTGGACTATATATCGATGCTCCACATCTTTTATTTTCAAATTTGGAACCATCAGTGTAAAGGATGGAAAATCCAGGGAATTTTGAAGCCACAATGCTTTTAAAACAGTCATCCACATTATGAAATTTATTTGGGGAAGATAAAATATTCTTCCGAAAGTCTGATGTTATTGTGTTCGGCATAAAAGTGATTGCCTTAAATGGAATATTGTATATAGGAAGATTGGGAACTTCTTGAAGATATTGGAGGGAAGATGACAGAGAATTATAGAGATGAAAACTTTTAATTAGGAGAGGAAAACATTTTTTTTCACTCAATCTTTTGTTAGACTTCAAATTAACACTTAGCAGATTAAGACTTTGTTTAATAGGATGATGTGATAACGATAAAGCCTTGAAAATATATTTATTGGCAAGGAATTGCCTTCTGAAATATAATGGAGGCTCCCCACATTCCACCTGAAGCGCATTAATTGGAGAAGACTTCATAGCTCCAATAATCATTCTGAGGGCTTTTGATTGAATTCTTTCCATTTTCTTATCTAAATATTTAGGGAGGGGGTCAAAAAGGAATGTGCCGTAATCCAAGTGGCTCCGAACTAGGGAATTATACATTAATTTAAGAGTGGTAGGATGAGATCCCCACCATACTCTGGAAACTGCTCGTATCATATTAAGTCCCTTTTCACACTTTGTAGAAATTATCTGAATGTGTGGAAGCCAGGAAAGTTTATGGTTCAAAAGAAGACCAAGGAATTTGATTTGAGTAGCGGTTTGTAGAGGCACATTATCAAAAGAGATTGAGAAGTGGGGAATTTTTCTTTTGCGCGTGAAAGCTACGACCCTTGTTTTAGATGCCGCCAGATTCATCCCATTTATTGATAACCAGCTTTTAATATATTGTAAAGCCAAATTCATTTCCTTAGCTGCAAGAATAATATTTTTATGTAACAAATATATAAGGATATCATCCGCAAAGTAAAGTCGCTTGATAGAAAAAGGAATTACTGAGTCTAGGTCGCTTATATAAATATTAAACAACAGAGAACTGATAACAGAACCCTGGGGTAAACCTCTCCATAGTTTGCGCCTTAAGCATTTAGAGGAAGACTCAATAATAATGGACCTATCTGTGAGCAAATTAATAATAAATTGGACTAGTTTCGGGGGGATTTGTTTTTTAATTAGCTTTTCTTTCAAAACATTCAGTAAAACATCATCGTAAGCTGATGAAAGGTCAAGGAATGTGGCCAATGTATAAGAATTTAGGGATTGAGAAACTCGGATATCAGTTGTGAACAAACTTAAATTATCCATTGTAGATTTCTTTTTCCGAAAACCATACTGATTTGGTGAGATAATATCTTGACTTTCAACAAACCACTCTAGTCTGTTTTTTATCAAACGCTCCGCTACTTTCATCAAACACGATGAAAGAGCAATAGGCCGATAAGACGAAATTTCAGATGGATTTTTTCCAGGTTTTAAAATGGGAATGATTTTTTGAGTTTTCCAAACATCCGGAATTAGTCCTGTTTTAAACATATTATTAATAAGAGATAAGAAATATTCAACCGCCATATCAGAAAATGATTTAATGAAACTATAAAATATTCCATCGGGACCCGGAGCAGAGTCAGAAAGGGCTCTTATCACTCGTTTCATCTCATCAATGGAGAAAGGAGCATCTAGCCAGTTAGAGTGAGATGGATACGGCTTAATAGAAGGCATTTCTTCACATCCGGCAACTGATGGGGGGGCTATTTTATCCGCAAATCCTATAAGAATTTCTTCTGATATATGTTTGATTCTTGGCGGAGAATACGATGATCCAAATTTTTTTAAGCTAGACCAAACTGAAGACTGGGGAGTTTCCGGAGACAGGTTCTCACAGAACTTCCGCCATCCAGCGCGCTTCTTATTTTTCAAAATTCGTTTGGTTTCTGCCTGGGCTTTTTTAAGTGATAAAAAATTTTCTAGTGACATACACTTACGAAAAGAGGAAATTGCTATTTTTCGAGAGTTGACGGAGCGAGTGCATTCCTCGTCCCACCACGGAGTAGAGTGTTTTATTTTAATGTTCGCCTTGCGTTTCGGGATGGATTTTTCTGCTGCATTTATAACCATAGAAGGAAACGTCTCACATTGCATTCTGATGTCTCCCGGGGACGATTTTGTTAAATTAATAAGGTTATCTAGTTCAGAAGAGAAAGTGCTCCAATTCGCATCTTTCGTTCTAAATTTGAGATTATTTTTAACTGGGGGGGAATAAGTGTTAAATTGATGGTGAAAGAGGATTATAATTGGGAAATGATCACTAGAGAGGGGATCGTTTAGGATGTCTGTTGATGATGTTTATGAGGGGGGGTGAATCTGGTTGGAGATCCGTCATTTAAAAAACATAGGTTATGGGTATCAATAAAATTTAAAAGATTGCGGCCAGAACGATTTGTTATTTCGCTACCCCAAGAAGGGGAATGTGCATTAAAATCTCCAAGGATCATATAAGGGGAACAAATCTGGCTTAAGATTGGTGTCCATTCAATTTCAATAAAAGTCGTAGAGGGAGGAATATATATTGACAATATTGTGATATCAGATAAGACAGCTGCTATTATCTGGATATCGTCGGAGGGAGTATGAATATTAATTTCTTTAAAAGGGATAGAATTTTGGATTATCAGAGCCGAGCCGCCTTTACCATCCGGTCTGTCGTGTCTGAGACAATAATAACCTGGAATTCTTAAGTGAAAGGAGGGTTTTAATCACGTTTCAGAAATGGCGGCTACTGAAACGTCGTGTTCGTCGAGTAATTGAATTAGGTCAGATTTGTTAGCGAAGAGGCTTCTACTGTTCCACTGAAGGATTTTGTTCAGTTTCGAAGCCATTGGGGAGGCAGGATAATAAAGATTTAATGTAATCGGCAGCGTTGGACGGTACAGTATTATTGTTTGTAAGGATAGAAATTAAAAGGGTAATTAAAGTGTGTATAAAAGAATTATTATTCATTATTTCGGAGAGAGCAGGAGGGGAAGAATTACCATTAATGGCACACCCATTGGGCGTCTGGGATTTGGCATTCCCATTCGGGCTGGCCAAAATATTATTCAATTGTTTTTTATCAAGGTAAGGTGTATATTTTGGGTTGGGTTTGACTGGCTTGAGAATGGTTTCTCTGTGAGAAGATGATGTTGAATTTAAAAAGGTGGTTGTTTGAAAAGGAGCTGAGGACGATGTCATCTCTGCGAATGATTTTTTCGCAGGAGAGATTAACTTTGAGGCCTGGAAGTACGAAATGTTGTCGGTAGCCATTTTATGTTTTATGTTCTTCTGTCTTGTTAATTCCGGACAGGCTAGACTGACCGCGGTATGTGCACCCGAACAGTTAATGCAAATGGGATCATTGGAAGATTTCGGACATTGATCAAATGGGTGAGCTTCTCCGCAATAGTAACAACGTGGGGGGGAGCGGCATACAGATTTCGATTGTCCGAACCGGCAGCAGTTGAAACATTGAATTGTTGGAAATTTATAAACTTCGACGGGAAGCGAGGTATAGTAAATTAACACACGAGACGGTAGGGATTGTCCCTCAAATGTAACAACAACAGACTGGGAAGATTTCCAGATCGTGTTTCCGTCAGTAGAATCCTTGTAGTTCAGTCGAAGTACTTTTAATACTTTTGGGGTTCCGTGAGAATTATTCAAAGCATCAACAATTTCAGCGTCTGGGATCTCCGCGGGAATTCCTCGCACAAGACCCATTCTCGAAAGGTTAAATGTAGGGATGAACGATTTATATTTATGATTTGAGAGCGAGTCAATTTTTTTTACAAATCCATTTGCGGAAGCGGCAGTGTTAAACTCGATAGATAATTTATATCGCCCTTACGGTTTAATTGAACCGTTAACAATACCAAGGTTATTATTTTTTGAGTCAAATACGAATTTTCCAAAATCTAAAGGATGAATAAGTTTTCCCTGTTCAGTTCTCTGAACATTAACGGTAAATGGACCGGAAGCTGAAGCAGGATAAAGTAATTCAGTACTTTTTGCATTATCGCTAGTTAAAGTACTTGGCTGGATGTTACTATTGGTGTTAAGGTCGTTAAGGGTCGAGGTTTGTTGAACCGGCGGTATAGATTTAACTTTCGATGGAATGTGAAGGCTTTGCGATGGTCGTCGTTTACGAGATGGGAGCGTAATAGAAACCTGGCTCGTATTCGATTCCGAATCAGAAAAATCCAATATCGACCCTGGGTCGGGAGGTCTATCTTCGTCTTCCTCCATTATATAAAAAAAAACTTAACTTTTAAAAATTAAACTGAAAAAATAATACGCAGTCTATTTCATTGACTGTACAAACAAAAACGGATTAGCCGTAAGCAGGAATGCAAACAAATAGGTAAACGATAAACAATATTAAATAAAATGTAACAATAATCTCTTATCTGTACGCAGCGCAGGAAAGGGCGAACGGCACTCAGCAATAGTAAGGTACACACAACCACTGTTGACCGCGGCTCGAATCGGACTCAAGAAAATTTTTCATGTTTAACCTCAATTTATAACAAAAATCAGGTTTTTTTACAATTTTTCATTTGTAACGACGATTATTCATGAAAATTCGGTTTTTCTACGATTTTTGAGTTTTAATGACGTTTTTACACAATTTGCATGGTTTCACAATATTTTTCAGTGTTCAAAGACGATTGAAGATGTTTTTGACAATTTTTCATTTATTGCCGCAATTCAACACGAAAATTGGCTTAATGTACGATTTTTTAGGTATAACGACGATAATATTCATATATTCGGTTTTTTCTATAATTTTTCAGGTTTAACGACGATAATTCACATAAATTCGGTTTTTCTGAAATTTTTTAAGGATTTATGATGTTTTTACACATTTTGCATGGTTTTCAACATTTTTCAATGTTTTACCACTATTTACGATGTTTAAGTTAATTTTTTATGTTTCGCCTCAATTTAAGATAAAAATAGGAATTTTAATTCTATTTTTCAGGATAAGCGACGATTATACACATAATTTTCGTTTTTCTACAATTTTTGAGGTTAAATGACTTTTCTACACATTTTGCATGGTTTTTCAATATCTTTCAGTGTTTTAAGACGATTTACGATGTTTATGAAAATTTTTCATGTTGAACCTCAATTTATAACAAAAATAAGGTTTTTTTACAATTTTTCAGTTGTAACGACGATTATACATGAAAATTCGGTTTTTCTATAATTTTTGAGTTTTAATGATGTTTTTACACTATTTGCATGGTTTCACAATAACTTTCAGTGTTTAAAGACAATTTACGATGTTTTTGACAATTTTTCATTTATTGCCGTAATTCAACACAAAAATTGACATAATGTACGATTTTTTAGGTATAACGATGATAATATACATATATTCGGTTTTTCTATAATTTTTCTGGTTTAACGACGATAATGCACATAAATTCGGTTTTTCTGAAATTTTTGAGGATTTATGATGTTTTTACACATTTTGCATGGTTTTCAACATTTTTCAATGTTTTACTACTATTTACGATGTTTAAGTTAATTATTCAGGTTTCGCCTCAATTTAACATAAAAATAGGAATTTTAATTCTATTTTTCAGGTAAAACGACGATTATACACATAATTTTCGTTTTTCTACAATTTTTGAGTTTAAATGACTTTTCTACACATTTTGAATGGTTTTACAATATCTTTCAGTGTTTAAAGACGATTAACGATGTTTTAGACAATTTTTCATGTTTAACCACAATAAGAAACAAAAATAATTTTTTTTTACATTTTTTCATTTTTTACGACGATTATACATTAAAATTCCTTTTTTCTATAATTTTTTAGTTTTAATTACGTCTGTACACAATTTGCATGGTTTCACAATATTTTTCAGTGTTCAAAGACAATTGAAGATGTTTTTGACAATTTTTCATTTTTTGCCGCAATTCAACACAAAAAATGGCTTAATGTACGATTTTTTAGGTATAACGACGATAATATACATATATTCGGTTTTTCTATAATTTTTCATGTTTAACGACGATAATTCACATAAATACGGTTTTTCTGAAATTTTTGAGGATTTATCATGTTTTTACACATTTTGCATGGTTTTTCAACATTTTTCAGTGTTTTACGACTATTTACGATGTTTTAGATAATTTTTCATGTTTCGCCACAATTTAACATAAAAATAGGCATTTTAATTTTTTTTTTTAAGGTTTATCGACGATTATGAACATAATTTATGTTTTTCGACAATTTTTGAGGTTTAATGACGTTTTTGCGCAATTCGCATGGTTTCACAATATTTTTCAGTGTTCAAAGACAATTTACGATGTTTTTGACAATTTTTCATTTTTTGCCGCAATTCAACACAAAAGATGGCTTAATGTACGATTTTTTAGGTATAACGAGGATAATATACATATATTCGGTTTTTCTATAATTTTTCAGGTTTAACGACGATAATTCACATAAATTCGGTTTTTCTGAAATTTTTGAGGATTTATCATGTTTTTACACATTTTGCATGGTTTTTCAACATTTTTCAATGTTTTACGACTATTTACGATGTTTAGGTTAATTTTTCATGTTTCGCCACAAAATAACATAAAAATAGGTATTTTAATTCTATTTTTCAGGTGGGGCGACGATTATGAACATAATTTATATTTTTCTACAATTTTTGAGGTTTAATGACGTTTTTACACATTTGCATGGTTTTTCAATATCTTTCAGTGTGTAAAACACGATTTACGATGTTTATGAAAATTTTTCATGTTGAACCTCAATTTATAACATAAATAAGGTTTTTTTTACTATTTTTCAGTTGTAACGACGATTATTCATGAAAATTCGGTTTTTCTGCAATTTTTGAGTTTTAATGGTTTTTACACAATTTGCATGGTTTCACAATATTTTTCAGTGTTCAAAGACAATTTACGATGTTTTTGACAATTTTTCATTTATTGCCGCAATTCAACACAAAAATTGGCTTAATATACGATTATTTAGGTATAACGACGATAATATACACATATTCGGTTTTTCTATATTTTTTTAGTATGAACGACGATAATTCACATAAATTCGGTTTTTCTGAAATTTTTGAGGATTTATCATGTTTTTACACATTTTGCATGGTTTTTCAACATTTTTCAGTGTTTTACGAATATTTACGAAGTTTTAGTTAATTTTTCATGTTTCGCCACAATTTAACATAAAAATAGGCATTTTAATTTTTTTTTTTCAGGTTTATCGACGATTATGAACATAATTTATGTTTTTCGACAATTTTTGAGGTTTAATGACGTTTTTACACAATTCGCATGGTTTCACAATATTTTTCAGTGTTCAAAGACAATTTACGATGTTTTTGACAATTTTTCATTTTTTGCCGCAATTCAACACAAAAGATGGCTTAATGTACGATTTTTAGGTATAACGAGGATAATATACATATATTCGGTTTTTCTATAATTTTTCAGATTTAACGACGATATATCACATAAATTCGGTTTTTCTGAAATTTTTGAGGATTTATCATGTTTTTACACATTTTGCATGGTTTTTCAACATTTTTCAGTGTTTTACGAATATTTACGAAGTTTTAGTTAATTTTTCATGTTTCGCCACAATTGAACATAAAAATAGGAATTTTAATTCTATTTTTCAGGTTAAACGACGATTATACACATAATTTTCGTTTTTCTACAATTTTTGAGGTTAAATGACTTTTCTACACATTTTTCATGGTTTTTCAATATTTTTCAGTGTTTAAAGACGATTTACGATGTTTTAGACAATTTTTCATGTTTAACCACAATAAAGAACAAAAATAAGGTTTTTTTACAATGTTTCAGTTGTTACGACGATTATACATGAAAATTCGGTTTTTCTATAATTTTTGAGTTTTCATTACGTTTTTTCCACTATTTGCATGGTTTCACAATAAATTTCAGTGTTTAAAGACGATTTACGATGTTTTCAGACAATTTTTTATGTTTTGCCGCAATTCAACACAAAAATTGGCATTATATTCTATTTTTTTAGGTATAACATCGATAATATACATATTATAGGGTTTCAATAATTTTTCAGGTTTAACGAAGATAATTCACATAATTTCGGTTTTTCTGAAATTTTTGAGGATTTAGGATGATTTTACACATTTTTCATCGTTTTTCAACATTTTTCAGTGTTTTACGACGATTTCGATGTTTTAGACACTTTTTCATGTTTTGCCGCAAATCAACACAAATATTGGCTAAATCTTCTATTTTTTAGGTATAACGACGATTATAAACATAATTTCTGTTTTTTTACAACTCTTAGGTTAAATGACGAAAATATACATATACTGGATTTTTCTATAATTTTTCAGGTTTAACGACAATAATTCACATAAATTCGGTTTTTCTACAATTTTTGAGGTTAAACGACGATTATACACATAAATTTGGATTTTACACATTTTGCATGGTTTTTCAACATTTTTCAATGTTTTACGACTATTTACGATGTTTAGGTTAATTTTTCATATTTCGCCACAATATAACATAAAAATAGGCATTTTTATTCTATTTTTCAGGTTAAACGACGATTATGAACATAATTTATGTTTTTCTACAATTTTTGAGGTATAATGACGTTTTTAAACATTTGCATGGTTTTTCAATATCTTTCAGTGTTTAAACACGATTTACGATGTTTATGAAAATTTTTCATGTTGAACCTCAATTTATAACAAAAATAAGGTTTTTTTACAATTTTTCAGTTGTAACGACGATTATTCATGAAAATTCGGTTTTTCTGCAATTTTTGAGTTTTAATGACGTTTTTACACAATTTGCATGGTTTCACAATATTTTTCAGTGTTCAAAGACAATTTACGATGTTTTTGACAATTTTTCATTTATTGCCGCAATTCAACACAAAAATTGGCTTAATATACGATTTTTTAGGTATAACGACGATAATATACATATATTCGGTTTTTCTATATTTTTTTAGGTTTAACGACGATAATTCACATAAATTCGGTTTTTCTGAAATTTTTGAGGATTTATGATGTTTTTACACATTTTGCATGGTTTTCAAAATTTTTCAATGTTTTACGACTATTTACGATGTTTAAGTTATTTTTTCATGTTTCGCCACAATTTAACATAAAAATGGGAATTTTAATTCTATTTTTCAGGTTAAACGACGATTATACACATAATTTTCGTTTTTCTACAATTTTTGAGGTTACATGACTTTTCTACACATTTTGCATGGTTTTTCAATATCTTTCAGTGTTTAAAGACGATTTACGATGTTTTAGACAATTTTTCATGTTTAACCACAATAAAGAACAAAAATAAGGTTTTTTTACATTTGTTCAGTTGTTACGACGATTATACATGAAAATTCGGTTTTTCTATAATTTTTGAGTTTTAATTACGTTTTTACACTATTTACATGGTTTTACAATAACTTTCAGTGTTTAAAGACGATTTACGATGTTTTCAGACAATTTTTTATGTTTTACCGCAATTCAACACAAAAATTGGCATTATATTCTATTTTTTTAGGTATAACGTCGATAATATACATATTATAGGTTTTTCAATAATTTTTCAGGTTTAACGACGATAATTGACATATTTTCGGTTTTTCTGAAATTTTTGACGATTTAAGATGATTTTACACATTTTGCATCGTTTTTCAACATTTTTCAGTGTTTTACGACGATTTTCGATGTTTTAGACACTTTTTCATGTTTTGCCGCAATTCAACACAAATATTGGCTTAATCTACTATTTTTTAGGTATAACGACGATTATAAACATAATTTCTGTTTTTTTACAATTTTTAGGTTAAATGACGAAAATACACATATAATGGATTTTTCTATAATTTTTCAGGTTTAACGACGATTATTCACATAAATTCGGTTTTTCTACAATTTTTGAGGTTAAACGATTATTATACACATAAATTTGGTTTTTAAACATTTTGCATGGTTTTTCAACATTTTTCAGTGTTTTACGACTTTTTACGATGTTTTAGTTAATTTTTCATGTTTCGCCACAATTTTACATAAAAATAGGCATTTTAATTCTATTTTTCAGGTTAATCTACGATTATGAACATAATTTATGTTTTTCGACAATTTTTGAGGTTTAATGACGTTTTTACACAATTCGAATGGTTTCACAATATTTTTCAGTGTTCAAAGACAAATTACGATGTTTTTGAAAATTTTTCATTTTTTGCCGCAATTCAACACAAAAATTGGCCTAATGTCCGATTTTTTAGATATAACGTCGATAATATACATATATTCGGTTTTTCTATAATTTTTCAGGTTTAACGACGATAATTCACATAAATTCGGTTTTTCTGAAATTTTTGAGGATTTATGATGATTTTACACATTTTGCATGGTTTTTCAACATTTTTCAGTGTTTTACGACGATTTTCGATGTTTTAGATATTTTTTCATATTTTGCCGCAATTCATCACAAAAATTGGCTTTATCTATTATTTTTCAAGTATAACGACGATTAAAAACATAATTTCTGTTTTTCTACAATTTTTCGGTTTAATGGCGAAAATATACATATAATGGGTTTTTCTATAATTTTTCAGGTTTAACGACGATAATTCACATAAATTCGGTTTTTCTACAATTTTTGAGGATTAACGACGATTATACACATAAATTCGGTTTTTCTAATAGTTTTGAGGATTTATGACGTTTTTACACATTTTGCATGGTTTTTCTACATTTTTCAGTGTTTTACGACGATTTTCGATGTTTTAGATAACCTCTTACGTTTTGCCGCAATTCAAAACAAAAATTGGTTTTTTCTACTATTTTTAGGTTAAACGACGATTATACACATAAATTCGGTTTTTCTTTAATTTTTTCAGGTTTGACGACGGTTATACACATGAATTCAGTTTTTTTACAATTTTTCAGGAGTTTCAACGATTGTACACAAAATTCGGTTTTTCTACAATTTTTGAGTTATAATGACGTTTTTACACAATTTGCATGGTTTCACAATAACTTCCAGTGTTTAAAGACGATTTACGATGTTTTCGACAATTTTTCATGTACTGCCGCAATTCAAAACAAAAATTGGCTTTATCTACTATTTTTTAGGTATTACGACGATTATAAACATAATTTGTGTTCATCTACAATTTTTGAGGTATAATGACGTTTTTACACATTTTGCATGGTTTTTCAATAACTTTCAGTGTTTAACGACGATTTACGATGTTTAAGACAATGATTCCTGTTTTGCCGATATTTTAAACAAAAATAAGGTTTTTCAACATGTTTTCATGTTTTTCCACGATTTAACACAAAAATAAGGTTTTCCTACATTTTTTTAGGTTGAACGACGATTATATACACACTTTCTGTTTTTCTACAATTTTTTAGGATTAGCGACGATTATACACATAAATGCGGTTTTTCTAAACTTTTAGAGGATTTATATGTTTTGTTATGTTATTTTATGTTATGTTATGTTATGTTATGTTATGTTATGTTATGTTATGTTATGTTATGTTATGTTATGTTATGTTATGTTATGTTATGTTATGTTATGTTATGTTATGTTATGTTATGTTATGTTATGTTATGTTATGTTATGTTATGTTATGTTATGTTATGTTATGTTATGTTATGTTATGTTATGTTATGTTATGTTATGTTATGTTATGTTATGTTATGTTATGTTATGTTATGTTATGTTATGTTATGTTATGTTATGTTATGTTATGTTATGTTATGTTATGTTATGTTATGTTATGTTATGTTATGTTATGTTATGTTATGTTATGTTATGTTATGTTTTGTTATGTTATGTTATGTTATGTTATGTTATGTTATGTTATGTTATGTTATGTTATGTTATGTTATGTTATGTTATGTTATGTTATGTTATGTTATGTTATGTTATGTTATGTTTTGTTGTTTTATGTTATGTTATGTTATGTTATGTTATGTTATGTTTTGTTATGTTATGTTATGTTATGTTATGTTATGTTATTTTATGTTATGTTATGTTATGTTATGTTAAGTTATGTTATGTTATTTTATGTTATGTTATGTTATTTTATGTTATGTTATGTTATGTTATATTATGTTATTTTTTGTTATGGTATGTTATGTTACGTTATGTGATATTATGTTATGTTATTTTATGTTATGTTTTGTTATGTTATGTTATGTTATGTTATGTCGCATAAGATAACATTTAAAACAGGTTCCACAATAAGCGTTCATTGTTGGGACAAATTTTTCCCTGACACTGCATGTACCCACTTATTTTTTTAATTTTTTTCTATTTATTTTTTTTTATTATATTAGTACATTTTTGTTTATTTGTTACAATATATGATCAAATATTTCAAGACCCCTCTTCCATAGAAGCATTAGCTTGTGGCTGGAAGAGGAGTGTAGATTGTTTTATTACAG
Organism: Hesperophylax magnus; assembly: GCA_026573805.1. NCBI lineage: Eukaryota > Metazoa > Arthropoda > Insecta > Trichoptera > Limnephilidae > Hesperophylax > Hesperophylax magnus. Next base: position 13,970,692 of record JAIUSX010000117.1, on the reverse strand, counting down.
TAAGTAATTAAAAAAAAAAAAAAAAAATTCTTTGTTCATAAAAATATATCTGGATACAGGTTTTTTACATGCTTTTCGACTACCACACTAGACACATGTCCGTATTATGGTACTCGAAATGATTTCAGACTTATTTGAAGAATGGAATGTTACTTAAGTAAACTAATTGAGATGAGTTCCTTGTATTTGATGTTTGTTAATACAAATAAACACATAATTATTTTTACGCATGTCAACACTGCAGTTCAATGCGCTTTATCATTGTCTTTGACGCATCTTTGACGTTTACGGAGTTTTGAGGTTATTTCGCAGCTCAGTTGAAAACATAATAAAAATGGAAACAATCACAAAGTAAGTAGGTTTTATTATTGTCGTATGTGTATTTTATTCGACTATATTATTTTGTTCTCAATACGACGAACTTTACTTTCAGAGAGAGTTCTTCAAACTTTAGCGCCGAAGATGTCATTTTGCTGAGAGAGCTCGTGGAGGCCCATAAGAATATTCTTCTAATAATAAAGTGATGCTGTGCAGTGCATGTCTTTGTAGATTGTCACACATTGTTTTCTGAAGTCATGGATTGTTTCAAAATTGAAATGATGAGTAAATGTTTTTTCCAGGAATCTTCACAATTTACGAAAGAACGCCGAAAGACTGGGGGTGGTCCACCACCATCCAAGCTCAGCGATAATGCAACATGGATGCAAGGTGCCATGCAAATATCCATGGAAGGGATCAACTCTGAATTTGATGACGCTGCTTCTATAATTTTTTTTTATTTTTTTATTTTTTATTATCAATATAAAGTTTCTTTTACAGGTTTTTTTTTTCGATGTCTGTCTCACTAGGATAAACCTGTGTCGAGACAGACGTATTTGATACATTAAAAATGTTTACATATTTTTTGATACATTAAATATTTCACTACATTAAATGACATTGTGAAAAAGATAGAAAATAATAAATAATAATAATAAATGATACATTTGTTAATCAGCATCTAGTTGGAGTACATACTTATGTAGGGATTTTTATAAAAAAAATTATCATGGATCTGTCTTGGCTGATGATCCAAGATTTGATGTCTGTTTTATATTTCAGAAAAAATTCGTTCAGTCTAATGGCTAGTGGGAGAGCATTATATAGCCTTGTTGCAAAATATGTAAAATTTCTCTGGCCAAAAGTTGTTTCAGCGAAAGGGATTTGTAAGAAATTATGTCCTTTTGTTCTAGTATCACGAGCAGTTTGGATATTGTCAAAAGTAGTTTTGTGTTTGAAGAGGTATGTTAGTATGTTTTTGGCATAAAGTTGCCTAATGTCCATAACACAGATTTTCCTAAAGATTCCATCCGAACTGCTTGTGATTGGTAGTTTGAGGATAATCTTTATTATAAGTTTCTGAGCTTTAGATATTGGATCAATGGCGGCAACGTTTGCTCCTCCCCATGTTATGATACCATACTCTATTAAAGATTGACAAAGTGCATAGTAGATTGTTTTGAGCTGGCTTAGGTTGAGAAAGTTGCGAGTTTGTCTAAAAAAATAAATGAATTTTAAGTTTGTTTGCTGTAGAGGTTATATGTTCTTTCCACTTTAAATTGCTATCAAAAATAATACCTAAGTATTTAATTTTAGTTACCTGTTCTAAATAAGGGCAATCACATATTATCGGATTTGTCAGGTTGCAAGCACAAATTTTAATTTGATTTTCTGGGTTTCTTAAGGAAGGATTAATACTAAATTCAATGTATTTAGTTTTGGTCACATTCATTGTTAGTGTATTATTGTTTAACCATCTTTTAACCACAGTTATGCCCCTGTTAGCTTTTATGTATACATCATTCCAATTGCTTGATTTGAAGAGGAAGGAAGTAAGTTCTATATACTATCCACTGTATGATTAGCATTCCAAACATCGTTACTTTCATTCACAGTTATGGATTACGAATAATCATTTATTTATGACAAAATATGTTATAAAACCAAATCCAACATTCTGTTTGATGCAAGGTGCCATGCAAATATCCATGGAAAGGATCAACTCTGAATTTGATGACCATGCTTCTATAAGTAAGTTCTATATACTATCCACTGTATGATTAGCATTCCAAACATCGTTACTTTCATTCACAGTTATGGATTACGAATAATCATTTATTTATGACAAAATATGTTATAAAACCAAATCCAACATTCTGTTTGATGCAAGGTGCCATGCAAATATCCATGGAAAGGATCAACTCTGAATTTGATGACCATGCTTCTATAAGTAAGTTCTATATACTATCCACTGTATGATTAGCATTCCAAACATCGTTACTTTCATTCACAGTTATGGATTACGAATAATCATTTATTTATGACAAAATATGTTATAAAACCAAATCCAACATTCTGTTTGATGCAAGGTGCCATGCAAATATCCATGGAAAGGATCAACTCTGAATTTGATGACCATGCTTCTATAAGTAAGTTCTATATACTATCCACTGTATGATTAGCATTCCAAACATCGTTACTTTCATTCACAGTTATGGATTACGAATAATCATTTATTTATGACAAAATATGTTATAAAACCAAATCCAACATTCTGTTTTAAGCTGCTGAAATTCTGCCGTGCGCCTCGATCCTGCATACAAGACCCAAGACACCGGAAGACCCAACTGTGGAAGAAGCGGATGTTCAGACACCATTTTTGATGGAATTTGTAAGAAAGACGTTAATATTTTTTACAATTTAGTTATTTATTTAATATCAACGGTATAAATATACCTTAAACACTGATTACATGTCATAAAATCATTGTTAATTAAGAAATAATAAAAAAATAGAGTATAACAGTTAATTGTGGCATTTGATTGAGAAATAACACCACAATTACATACAAAATTCTATAGTACAAATAAAATTAATTCTACTTTTTTTATAAGAAAACTCCCTTTTTAACTTTTGAAGGTTATTCCCATCAATGTAATATATCATTGAAGAAGATAATAATAATAATCTAAATTAAAATATGAAAATGAACATGACACAGAAAAAATAAAATATAGCGGTTGCAACTGGGACTCGAACCCAGATCTCTCGTCTGGTAAAACTTTTCCATAAGCACAATACGTGTTGAAAAGGGAGAACTCATTTACCCGCTATGAGTATGGAACTTGTCCCCCAACTGTTAGCCAATTATTTTTTCCCACAATAACATGGCATCGAAGTATCAAGGTGTAGCGACTAAACGCTTACCAATAACACCATCCCTGAAAAGTGAGTTTAGTTGTGCCTTAAGTATTATAGAATCTTATTATCTTAACAGCATCTCACAAAATGTTTGAGTAAATTTGTCTCTACTAGGTAGTTTAGAGAAATAATTTAGAAAGGTAGTAGGTACTTACTTTCTAACGTTTTTAATGTAATGTAATATTTTTTTAGGCCTATCAAGAAAAAGAAAATTAACCACGCCAAACGATGTCCGCAGAAATTTCATGGAGTTGGCGGATGCGCAAAAAAATCTGTATATTTGTCTACAGATTTATACCTCGAGCACAAAAAAATTCTTCACGAACAGGAATACAGGCATCGTGAAGCTATTTTAGAATTGAAAATTAAACACATGAAACATGAATACAGGCATCGTGAAGCTATTTTAGAATTGAAAATTAAACACATGAAACATGAATACAGGCATCGTGAAGCTATTTTTGAATTGAAAATTAAACACATGAAACATATACACGAGTTAGAAGTAAAAAAATTCAAAGAGGAAAACCGAAAGGAGAATGATTTCCCCGTTACAATAGATTAAAACATTTATTTTCTTTCTTTCTATTATTATTTGTAAATCTTTTTTTATTTTTAAGTTAATTAATACATTATTTTATACAAAAAAATAACAATAAATGAGCAAAATAACTGTTGACAATATTTTGTCGTATGTCATTATTACCCTGTCCAACATTTTCAGGAAAATGTCCTCCGTCAATTTCTTGGAGAATGGTGACAAAGTCTGGTGGCTCTGTGACATTGTTGTTAGTGCATATGTTGTGCAACACCGCTGTGGCAACAATCACGGCTTCCACTCTTGTGACATCGATTCTCAATTTCATTCCTACTGCAGGAAAACGCCTTTTCCATATCCAGAAAGTCCTTTCTACAACATTTCTTGTCCTGATTTGGCTTTCATTTTACAAAAGTTCAGCGTCAGAAACAGGATTCGCCAGTGGGGTTAATAAATACGGTTTTACCACATAACCACGATCGCCAACTAGGTGTCTGGCTCCATAGAGCCCATCTTCCAGTTTTCCTTTAATTCTGGAATTGTTAAAAATGGTGCTGTCATGCGTAGAACCTGGCCATCTTGCCACAATGTTGGTTATTTTGCAGTTGGCATCCACTATTGCTTGCACGTTGTATGAAAAGTATTTTTTTCGATTACGGTAATACTCAGCATTGTTCTCTCCAGGAGAGAGAATTCCTATATGTGTGCAGTCGATGGCACCAATTGTGTTGGGAAATCGAGCAATGCTGTAGAACTCGTTGGCACACTGCTGAATTTCATTCTCTGTTTGAGGAAATACAATATATTGTGACCGAAGGCGGGCTATTGCTCTGCTAACCCTGTCTACTACACGCGAGACAGTACTTTTATGCACCCCAGAGATGGCTCCTGTGCATCTTTGCATCGTTCCTGTTGCATAAAAATGCAATGTTATTAGAACCTGGTCCACAGCACAAACAGCATGATTTCTGAAATGACAAAAAAATGTATTTTGTCAGTTACATACAATATAACTATGCTAGTATATTATCAATAGAACTTAGTAGATACATTAGTTTAAATAAACCTACTTGTTTGTAGACTTTGTGATGTCATTAGCAATGAGTGATGTTAATTGCCTAACCATACTTTTCGACATCCGAAATCTGGCGATAAAATCCAACTCTTCCCACAGAAAATGATCGGTTCGTGGTTTAAATTGTTTCTTTTTTCTATTTCCCACATATTCTAAAATCAATTGATTATCAAAACCCGGATTGTCTGACATTTTTTCAACTATTTTCTCTTCAAACAATATTTCGTTCCTTGAAAGATGGTGACGGATGACAGCTGAACTAAAATTGACCAAAATCTAACTTTAAACTCTCAACATCGCTGGGTTAAATAAAAGTAACTATTTTGTATCAATTTAGTAAACTTTTATTTAAACGAAGTTGAAACAACCCATTTAAGCAAGAAATGATAAAAAAGTTACTTTTATTTAACCTTAACTAAAAAGTAACTTTAACTATTTTCGATGCAACTGAGCCTAAAGCAACCATTTTCTTGTATATTTCATTATCGGCAATGCATTCCTTTTGGATGTCTTGATGAACTGCCAGTGGACGGGTAAATGTTTTAATATTTGTTAAATACATTAATTCCTTCATTGTCATGAATGTATGTTTTGTTTTTGCTTTTCATTATAATTATTTATTGTTTTCTCTACAGATATTTAAGTTTCGTTTTTTTAATATACCTGAACATAATACTGTTGTGTTTTTGGGAACATTTTTGGCATCCTGTTTGCTAGCCACTATGCAGGGACATTGAAAGTAAAGAAAATTATATAATCAATGTAGTCGCTCGACCAAAAAAGTCCTTGTGAGAGCCAAGGATCCCACCGGACAGTTTTTCTGTCCCATCGGAATGTTCCTATGTCCCATTGGAAAGTTCCTCTGTCCCACTGGCCAGTTCCTCTGTCTCATCGGAAAAAAACTCAGTCCCATCGGAAAATTCCTTTGTCCTATCGTAATGTTCGTCTATCCCATTGGACAGTTCCTCATTCCCATCGGAAAGTTCGTCTGTCCCATTGGACAGTCCCTCTGTCCAAAAAGGAAAGTTATTTTGTCCCATTGGACAGTTCCTCTGTCCATTCGGAAAGCTCCTCTGTCCCATTGGACATATCCTCTGTCCAATCGGAATGTTCCTCTGGCCCATTGGACAGTTCCTCTATCCAATCGGAAAGTTCCTCTGTCCCATTGTACAGATCCTCTGTCCCATCAGAAAGTTCCTCTGTCCAATCGGAAAGTTCCTTTGTCCCATTGGACAGTTTCTCTGTCCTATCGGAATGTTCCTCTGTCCCTTTGGACAGTTCCTCTGTCCTACCGGAATGTTCCTCTTTCCCTTTGGACAGTTCCTCTGTCCCATCAAAAGGTTCCTCAGTCCCATTGGACAGTTTCTATGCCTCATCGGAAATTTCTTCCTTCCCATTGTAAAGTTCCTCTGTCCCATTGGACAGATCCTCTGTCCAATCGGAAAGTGTCGTATCAAAGACCAATTTTCAAACTTCATGCATGTTATGTTATGTTATGTAACGTTACGTTTTGTTATGTTATGTTACATTAAGTTGGGTTATGTTATTTTATGTTTTGTTATGTTATGTTTTGTAATTTTTTGTTATGGTATTTTATGTTATGTGATGTTATGTTATGTTATGTAACGTTACGTTATGTTATGTAACGTTACGTTATGAAACGTTACGTTATGTTATGTTATGTTACGTTATGTTATGTTACGTTATGTTATGTTATGTTATGTTATGTTATGTTATGTTATGTTATGTTATGTTATGTTATGTTATTTTATGTTATGTTATGTTATGTTATGTTATGTTATGTTATGTTATGTTATGTTATGTTATGTTATGTTATGTTATGTTATGTATTCCACCCAAGAAAGCATAAGCCGCTATCTCTTATACCTTTCTTGCTTCTGGATGACACCTTTCGGTACATCATATAGTACCATTTTAGGGAGTTTTCCCATTGGGTTTATCATTTTGATCCTTTTGGCGTTCAATTTTTCTTTCACCTTTTTGATATTTTCCACCCCTCCGGAATTTGTTGTTTGAATTGCAATTCCTGCGCCCTTTATTTTTCGGGTCCTTACTATCTGAAATCCATATGATTTTGGGTTAAGAACATGATGGCATTAACATCACTATGTTAATGCCATCACTATTATTATTGTCAAGTGTCTATAGTGAATCTCGGTGTGTATTGTCAGCTAGCAAGCTTGCATCTCCAAAATGTATAACAAGTCTAAATAAAGTAATTAAACAGTGCCAAGTGTTTAATATAAAGACCAAAGATCACATGAAACAGTAGTCAGAATTCGTAAAGCTAAATCTCTTGCCTATCGTTACAATATGAATATGGAGAACTATCTTATATACAAAAACGCCGAATCCAATGCCAAAGGGGTATTGAGGTCATAAAAAAGATCCGGGTGTTACAATTTCTGCAGTTCAGTATCTCCGAATACTCCGATTTTGGAAGTTTGGTCTATGATAAGAAGATTTCGATCCTCCTTCAGTTCACCATCTCCTCGAGCGTCTCTTTCTAAATGGATAGATGAATTCTTGGACAATATTGCCTCCCCTTCTGTATCTTACTTAGATGAAATAATAATAATAATAATCTTTAATGTCCTAAAAAAATGTTTATCAACAGTCAAGGACTCAACTCCAGGCTGAGATGATATACCTTAGAGAATAATCGAAAATAGTAATGATAATGTTTCAAACTACTTCTTAAGCATCTTAAATAAAAGAGGTTATTTATAAGCATCTTAAATAAGAGTTCTCAAATAATCATCCCAATTTTAAAAACAAATCACAAAATTCTGGATCGCTCTTTCATCCACCGTCAGTAAACTTTATGAAAAATAAATTAAAAACCGATAAAAGATATTTTTTTCGAGAGTTAACAGCTTCTCTCTTGATCTCAATTTGGATTTAGGAAAAAAAATCCACTCAAGATAACCTTGCCATCATCAGCACTGATATTAATTTATCCATTTCTAATGAGGAAGTTTATCTTGCCGTCTTTACAGATATAGAAGACGCCTTTGACAATGTTTCCATCCCAATCCTGAAAAAAAAACTTTTTGGTCTTGGCCTTCTCCCCATGTTTGTCTAATCTATTTCTAGATAGAAAAAAAATTCATTGAGCCACCAGATATTTCTCCTCAAAGTAGGTCTATTTGGAAGGGTTTACCATAAGGCGATGAATTTTCCCCCTTACTGTATAATATATACAAATACAAGTAAAAGTTATTGAGTTCGCAGATGACATAGCTTTCTTCTTGTCATCCAAAATCATCCCTCTCGTCGTCAAATATCTTAATGAAGCCATGAATGCCCTTTGAACATGGCTCACGTTAAATAGTCTTGAACTTTCAGTGCAAAAGACTCAGCTTGTCACCTTCTCAAACCGCCATAACCCACCCCCCCCCGTTCAAATTTTATTTAAAAATTCTCCGATCCCCAACGCTTCTGAAGTAAAATTTTTGGGAGTATCATTTGATAGGAAACTTAAATGGTCTTCCCATATTAATAATTTACTTACAATGCTATTTTTTTTTAAATATCTTCAGATCATTATCTGGCGTTTGGTGGGGAGCTCACCCTACTTGCATAAAGATGCTTTATCTCGACTATGCCTGCCCACTTTTTAGTACTGCTCCAAAAAATTTTGTAACGGTGTAAATGTAAAGTAGGAACATTCCAATGTTTACATGTAATATTGAGATCTACAGGATCAATTATAGGGTACAAATACGGTAGAGCAAAGATCTCAATCTCATGATTGTGGGGTTAATTCTCTGTCAAGTAAGGAGGAAAATCAGAAATAATAAGAGTAAATACTTAATAAAAATTATATTGAAACCATCAAAAGTTACAACAAAAGAGTACAAATAATAACCATGTAACAATAGGAATAAAAGTAGGCACATACCAGATGGACTCCTGAACCAAACTAAACTAACTTTACGTGGTCGAGAAACGAAGGAATAACAACGGGTGGCGAACGAAAACTTGTCTCTTGTCACTTGTCAACGCGCGCCTGTAGGAGCATCAAGTCCGCAGCACGTGGCAAGCAACCAGACTCGTCTTAAGGAGCCAGGACATCCTTCTCTTGTTGGAAACGGGAGGACGCAACTCCTTCAACGTGCGCCTGCAGGATCATCAAGTCTGCAGCACGTGGCAACCAACCAGACTCGTCTTACGGACTTCGGGAACAGCAATCCGTTCCTTCGCGACGCGGGGACACTCAGCCATCAACTTCTAGCCACAGCTAGGACCAATCCATTTGCGGTTTCACAACCGAAACACGAGTACTACAAATATGACCACCGGCCAACACTGGATAAAAAGCGGGATTCCATAATCAAAACTAAAATAATAATCAACACGAACTATTCGTGAAAGGTAAAACACCCCGGGCCCTTTTTAAAAGAAAAGAATAACTTCTATTCACATGATTAACTCAGATTCAAAACACCTTAAATGGCGAGTGACAAGATCCGCGAGCAGCTGCCCAAAAAGAATGATCGGGGAGGAAGTGACCAAAAAACAAAAACTGTCCTTCCTTCCTTAAAAATATTGCCAAAGCTGAAAAAAAACACCATAGACAAAATAAACCCAATTAAGCAAGAACTACACTTGTCACAAAATATTTATGTGACAATTTATTTGATAAATTAGACAAAATTCAATCTAAATCTTTGCGAATAATAACTGGAACGATGCAATCGTCACCCATCAATTCCCTTCTAGAAGAATGTTTTGATCCTCCTCCCTATTTAAGGAGTAAAACTATTTGCTGAGAAATTTGTTCTTAAACGCTTCTGTGCAAAGAGCGTGTATTCGCGCATTCTTGGCCGAGCTCAGCAGGCCGTCCATAGAAAAATAGCGCGTATTCGCGCTCTTCTTTGAGCCTCTGTAGCATACATATGGCATTTTTTTATTTTTTTTAAATATGGAATACACAGAGACATCTATTGGGATGATTTTGTAGTACTTCACCAAACAAACTAAATTTACCGTTTTCTGATATTATCGATTTTACAGAGATCTACTCAGGAACTTCGTTTGACAGACAACAGCGTCACTAGAATAGGGCTGTCAACTTTCGCGCCTCTTTTGTCGATCTCTGTCACGCTTCATTGTTTACTGTGTTGTTTAAAATTTTGTTTTTGTTTTATGTAAATAAATACTTTTTGATACTTTTTTAAAACAATTTTTTATTTTTATTTTAACAATAAAAATAAAAATAATTCAGCTTACAATTTATTTATTTATTTATTTTATTTTATTAGGTACAATATTTTTTACAATTCAAGGTTTTCAGTAATGTAGGCCTCACTGGGTGGTTTGCCCGTGCTGAGGCCTTCATTTTATAATATAAAAAAACTACATAATACATTTAATGAGAAAAATTATACATTTAAAATTAAAAGTACATAATAATATATTTAAAAAAAAGAAAAAAAATAGTACATTGAAAATAATATTGTGTGTTTGTGAGTGATGTGTGTTTATATTGGTTTTGTGTGTTACGTGTAGGTTTTATTTTTATTTTATGCTATGAAATTTTGGTAATATTGTCTTTTTTGTTCTTTAATCCATTTTGTAATTTTGTGTGTGAATTTATTTTTATTTTCCTCAATTTTAATATCATGTTTTAAACTGTTGAAAACTTTTATTGCGTGGTATTGTCTGTGGTAATGTCTTTGTCCAAAGCTTGAATTTACTGTCAGAGTTTTTATGTTTTCTTTGTACGCTTGTCTAACTGGTCTGTTAGGGTTATTTTGTGTATGTTGAAATTTATTTTTTTTGTCAAAAATGTAGTTTAGTAGTGTTTTAACGTATAATTGGCGTATATCTAGTACGTCACAGCTGTTGAATATTTGGTCTGTATCAGTCAGTCTATGTTTTTTTAGTATTACCTTTAAGATCGTTTTCTGTGCGGTTTCTATGTAATTGATTGCCGAGTTTGTTGCTCCTCCCCAAGCAATAATTCCATATTCTAGTATTGATTGGCAAAGTGCAAAATATATTGTGTTCAATTGTTTTATTTTATATATGTTTCTTATGTTTAGGAAAATGTGTATTGTTTTGAGAAGTTTATTTGTGATTTGTTTGATGTGAGGTGTCCATCTAAGGTTATGGTCAATTACGATTCCTATATACTTTATTTGTTCTGTTTTTTCTAGAGGAGGGCAATCGCAGATGTTGGTGTTTAAACATTCGTGTATTTTTATGGTGTTTGTGTTGTTTTTTGGCTGTCCCGTGCTATTTATACTGTATTTTGTGAATTTTGTCTTTGATATGTTAAGTGTAAGTATGTTTGAGTCTAGCCATGTTTTCACTTGCGAGATTCCCAAATTCGCTATGTTATATACACTATTCCAATCCTTAGATTTGAAGAGTAAAACTGTGTCATCAGCATAGCTAACTATTTCACCGTCTATTTTCATGCTGCAAAGTTCATTTATGTAAATAGTAAAAAGAACGGGCCCTAGTATGCTTCCTTGTGGAACTCCATATGTAATCGGCAGTGGTTTACTAGTATGGTTGTTAATTTTGACTAGTTGTGTTCTGTTACTCATATAACTTTTTAATAGTTGAAGTTCCTTGCCTTTGATACCCATGTTTTCTAATTTTTTAAAAAGTGAATTGTGGCAGATTGAGTCAAAGGCTTTAGCTAAATCTATATATATATATATAGCTATGCATTTGTACCCTTGATCTAAGTTGCTATGTATATAATCTATTGTACGTGCCAAAGCTTCTTTTGAAAAAACAATCGATCTAAATCATTGCTCTTTTTAATTAATTTTTAATATTTTTCTAATGCAAGTTCCCATATTTCTGTGACAAGTTGTGACAACCATGAAATTTTGTGAAAAATTAAAATTTGTTTATTTAAGTGAAGGGCGGCAAATACGTAGCACATTGAATAAATTTGGTAAGTCATTTAAATATTCTTTCAAGGTGTAATGTTTTTAATTTATAAGAATTAGATGTAAGAGTGATTTATTTTGATTAAAAATTCACGGCCTGCTGTGTACAGCAACCCTTCTACCTACTGGCATTTAAAGGGTTAAATGTTTAAATTCTACATGTCATCAGGTTATCCCCAGAGTCTCATTGTTCATTGACTCAACCCATTAATCTTCAATCAGAGCTTCAACTAAACCTCTTCCTGCCATCTCTAAATACTTTAAGTCTCTCTCAGGGCTTCAAATCATCCAAAATGATCTACTTCCCTTATATAAATTAAAATATAGTCACGTCACCCTATTCCCAACAATTTTAGAAGGGATCGGAATTCTTTAAAGTCATTCCAATCTCCCGGCCCGGACTGTCAATAATATGCTTGTTGGAAACTGCTCCGAGTTTCAAACCAATTATAATTAAAAAGAGTAACTGATATAGAATATAGATGTCGCTAGTTTGCACCTTCTTTAAAGGCAGCGAAACTAGGTTATTAAAGTTACAATTTTGATTAGGGAACTCACTTCTCTTCGATAGTTTCTAGCTAAAGGAACCCAAAGGGACAATTATATTTCGCTCTCCGTTGGTGGAGTGATCTCCACAGAGTGTCGGTAGCAGTATAAACTTTGAAAAAAACAACAATAAAATCGGTGTAATTTCAACTTCTACAAAGTTATAGATCGAATCCCAGGACGATGCAGCAAATAATGGCAGACCTTCCAGCGGAAAGGGTTACCGAATGTAAACCTTTTAAGATGACTGATATAGACTATTGTGGACCATTTATTATTATTAATTTTTATTTTAGCAATTTGTTCATTAAAGTTTACAAATGACTAATTATTTTTTACATATTAATATTCTATGTTTTTTCTTGTTTCATGTGGCTTCTACACAACTTCTTGAATTTTTCAATTGGGGCAGTCTTTAGGTTTTCCGGCAGCGCGTTATAGTATTTCATCCCTTTATAGAATATACTGTTCTGTGTATTCGTCTTGTCCTTTTTTGTTAGCCTGATTTCATTGCACGTCCTATCATTTATGATAAAGTCAGGTATTCACAGGAAAACTAGTAACGTAAAAGATTATATATGTTTATTTGTATGCATGGTATCAAAGGCCATACACTTAGAACTTGTACTGTCTTAGAACACAGAAAGTTTTACGCTCTAAAACGCTTTATAAGACGTCGTGAAAGGCCAAGTAAATTATTTTCCGACAATGCTACTAACTTCAAGGGCGCGAACAATGATTTGAAAAAAATTTACAATTTTTTATCTAGCTCTAGCGATGAAATCGAAAATTCATTATCGAAACTTGCAATACAATGGCAGTTCATTTCCCCAAGAGCACCTCATTTTGGAAGACTTTGGGAAGCCGGAATAAAATCTGTCGAATACCATTTGAAACAAATAGCGAGTAGCTCCTCACTAACATGTGAGGAATTTAATACTGTTTTATGCCAGATTGAATCAGTTCTAAATTCTAGACCTCTCACTCTTCTGTCCATTGATCCAAATGACCTAAATCCCCTCAGTCCTGTTCATGTTGTCATTGGTGAAAACTTGGCAGCTATTCCAGAGCAAAATCTGAAAAATATATCATTCAACAGATTGAATAATTATCAAAAATTGTCTTTGCTAATACAATCCTTTTGGTCGAGGTGGAGCAAGGAGTACCTGGCTCAACTCCAAGGTGGAGCAAAGTGGACCAGCGGACTTCACAAGCAGCTGAAGCCTGGTGACATGGTGGTCTTGAAAGAGGACAACCTACCACCCTATGTATGGAAACTCGGGCGTGTAACAGCAGTACATCCTGGAGCCGACGGTAGGATCCGTGTGGCTACTCTGAAAACAGCTCATGGAACTACTCAGAGGGAAATTTCGAAGCTATGTCTATTACCAATAGATGGCAACGATAAACTGTGGATTACAACATACCCACCCAACGGAGCAAGCGCAGTCTAAGCGCCAAACGCAAAAGAAAAATTAAACACAAGGCTTGAAAGAGTATTGTAAAGCTTTAAAAAGTAAAAAAAAAACAATAAAAAACATTGTTTGGTTTAAAATAAAAAAAAAAATTATGAACTTAAAATGGTGAAAAGCAATAAAAATATGTGATTAGAACGTGAAATAAAAAAAGGAAGATAGTTAAAAATTCATGAAAATGTATAAAAAAACAATTTGTCTATAAAACAATCATTTTGAAGTGAACTTAATTAATTGAAAACTAAAAACTTTTCAAACTGCAGTAATGAGCAATATGACCTGGAATCTATTAACTTTTGTTGTGTTGTCCATACTATATGCTTTTATATATGATTATTGTTATATGATTTTCTCTCTCTCTTTTTCTTTTCTCTTTTTTTACATAAGATTTCTGTTGAGATTTAGTTGCTACTACAATTTTTTTTTATTCTAGAATTAATTTTTTTTAACAGCAGTAATTTTTTTAATTTATTATTTCATAATTGGTTTTGTATAATTCTTAGGTTGTTTTATTGGAAAATAGATTTCGTGATTTTTTTTTTTTAAATATCTGCTATATTTGGCCCGAAGTATGTTGGAAATTGCTCCGAGTTTCAAACCAATTAAAATTAAAAAGAGTAACTGATTTAGAATATAGATGTCGCAAGTTTGCACCTTATTTAAAGGCAGCGAAACTAGGTTATTAAAGTTCCAATTTTGATTAGGAAACTCACTTCTCTTCGATAGTTTCTAGCTAAAGGAACCCAAAGTGACAATTATATTTCGCTCTCCGTTGGTGGAGTGATCTCCACAGAGTGTCGGTAGCAGTATAAATTTTGGAAAAAACAACAATAAAATCGGTGTAATTTCAACTTCTACAAAGTGTTTCATTTTAAAAAAAGAGGATCTAGCCTTTTGTTCGCAAGTCTTGACTTAAACAATGTTCAATGACATTATTTCATCTAAATGGTCCAACTCTTCTCTTTTGCGATATTGCGGATGACTTGGCAAAACAAAGAGCGTCCCATTACCCTCGTAAACCACATTCCCCTATCGGACATTTTTTCCATCATCAAAGATAGATCCCGCAATGTTTAGGTAGAGTATTGGCACATTGCTAGTCAATCCAAGGGAGCCTTCTATGACTCAATACAAAGGACTATCCCATCAAATCGTGATTTCAACAATTCCCCCATTTTTCCGAAAAATAAATTTCTTCACTTATTCGAATGAGTTACTGATTACGATCGGCAACAACATAACTCACTACTCATAAACTCCAATTCATCTCTGGTTCATCTCTGTCAAATGCCACAAATGAGTGCGCAAACCAATATTATTTTTTGATTAGCATAGTGAGTAATGAACTAATTTTAAATGCTTGAGATTATAAGGCAATTGCGTGTTTATTTAAAAGGGGATATTATGTACGAATTTTATTAGAGGCATTTTATAATTTTAGTTTAAAATTTAGGTTTGAGTCCCAAATATTTGATATGGTTCAATTGCATTTCGGTTAATTTCAAAATTCGTTGGTTTTTTGTTAGGTTTAGGTTGAATTTAGAATAATTGTGTAAGTAATTTTTGTTTTCGGTACATCCAATGGTTGAAAGTCAGCGTCAAGCCATTTTTTCACCATTTGATTGCTGTTATACCTACACATAAAGGGATAACTAACAGGTATCTTGCAACTTGTTGAACTTAAATTACAACAAAAAGCCACCTACAGATCCTAACAACGGCAGAAGGGTTTTTATCTGCTAGTAATGCATTATTTCCTTCAACTCGTATTGAAATAATTAAAATTCAATAAGTTTCACGGTGTTTATTTCAATCTTATCATTACATATTTAAAATAATATAATCTATTTATTATAAATTAATATACATGTTGTGTTTAGCACATAAATTAAGTTCATCTTTAATACGAGAAAGTAAATTATTTCCGGTTCAAAATAATCGAATCCATTTGAATCGTGTAGGAAATCGGTATTTTATTATCGTTTCTGTTGATTTTCTGTAATCGAGTCACAAAATATTCACAATTTTTCAAAAATTGAACAATGCATCTTTTCAAATTATTTATCTAAATTCTCTAAATAACTTACATCAAATACAAAGTGTTGCCTTCTAAAGTGTATTTTAAAAAAAAAAACATATTTATACGAAGACTAGCATTTAGCATAAATTATACATAATTTCCTTAGTTTTTAATGTAAAAAATCGTCAAACGAAACGAAATAAAGTATAATTATAATAAAATGAGAGATGCATTTTGCACAAAGAATATTGAATACGATAGTAAAAATAAACACAATGTTTTAAATAAGCATGTTTATTGCTCAATCTCATCCCTATGATAAATTAAGCATGTCACATTTACATTACAAAGCACTGAGAATCAGGGAACTTATTTTCTGGTTATGACCAAAGAGTTCAGGAATTACGCATACGTATTATACTTTTAAAAAGAGTGTAATAGAGAATAAACATGGTTTTAATTATACACAGTTATATAGTTGAAAGAAAGGCGCGGGTCACCGAAAAGCTGCTTCTGGCGAATATGATATGTAGTGCGGCGTTTTGTGGCTGTGTGTTTGGTGGCTAAGTAACTGTATGGCGGTGTGTTCGAGTGACAGTGTGGCTGTGTGGCTGTGTGGCTGTGTGGCTGTGTGTTTGGTGGCTATGTAACTGTGTGACGGTGTGTTCGAGTGACAGTGTGGCTGTGTGTATGGTGGCTGTGTAACTGTGTGGCGGTGTGTTCGAGTGACAGCGTGGCTGTGTGGCTGTGCGGTGTTTATAGCTAGAGTGAAGCTTTTCGTGTTCGGGGTGATCACAACACCAATCAACCAACTAAAGCGTCAAAACAAACTACCTTTTCCAAAACTATCTAAGAACCTGGTTGCGACACTGTCATTAAATAATATTGCGGGAAACATCATACCAGATTTTAAGTGTAATACTTTATATAAATAATTCCAAAAGTTATAAAACCTTTTCAATTTATTACACCATTACGAAAAAGCACTTTTTCCACTACGATGTTTTATTTTGCTTTTAACAAAAAATGTTTTTACAGATGAGCATTTTAATATAGATTGACCTGTTTCGAGACCTAAAAAAATATGCCTTTACAATTGATAAAATTTCATATTTATATGATAAACCAGATTAAAGAGAATTATAATAACAAAGATGAATGATAAAATATTGTCATCGGAAAAAACCAAGAAAAAAGCCCATCTACACTTTAATCCTAACACACGTGAGAATGTTTCTTTATTGAAAAATAATTTGAAGCAATATGTAAAAAAGAGTAAAAACACAAAAATACAATAATAATCTTACACGTCACATTTTAAATACGATGGCAATGTTATCTATACACAATATCAACTAGAACTAGTATCATAGCACTAAACCTATCCTAAAGCAAGCATTACAATAAATGTTTTTATTAATTTAACACCAAGAATTCAAACAACTTCCCGGAAAATAAATTATTAAGTTTCAACCTTCCGTTTTACAAAATAGTGTTAGAAATTATTATATTTTTGGTGAAAAATCGTCTGTTTTTTGTTGTTGTTTGAATATCAAATACCAGCCGACGTGTACCTGGCGTTGCTCGGGGTTATATTTGAAACAGAAAAAGATACGGTCCCATCTAGGACACGAACCCAAGACCCTCGCCTTGCCGGGGCCCGCTCTATCAACTGAGCTAATGGGACCCTATCTCCTTCGGTCATATTTAACTGAATCATAATTTGAATAAGAACTATCCTGGGTTCGAGCCCTAGATGTTACCGTATCGTTTTCTGATTTTTCTGTTTCAAATATTCGTTTAGGAATTGCTAATATAGTTTTCAATAATTAAATATTACAATTTGAGGTTTTATTCACAAGTTATTCCAAAAAATAAAATATTATTTTGATGTATCTCGTAAGCTTTAGCCAGCATTAGCAATGGAAGCGCCCGAAAATATTTTTTTTATGACTTGATTACAAAAAATCGACTTTTTTCAACTTTTTATAAAAATAATATATATATATCGGAAGAAATTCTCTAAATGAAAATCCGTTGCATAGTTTAGAAGAACTCGAAGCGCACAGACAGACATACAGACAGACGCGGATAGCGACTATTTAAAGATAAAATTGTTTTGTTTTAAAACATGATGATTTTGTGAAATTCTTGGCGTTACAAAATGCAACTTTACGAAATCAAATTTGTAGGCAAGTCTACTACGAGAATCTAGAATTTATACATCATGCCCTTTATTATTTAAAACACATTTAATGCAATCAACATTGCAAAAATATTCAGGTGAAATTTGTTGGGACGAAGGAACCAATCGACAATTTTTTCTTCATATTTCAAATAAAAAATACATCTCCTTGTTCAAGGTGAAAACGAATCGGATGTACGTCATTACGTAAACATTTAGTAATTAGTTAAAAGTTATAATAATACTCGTTATTCCTTATATTGGTATCCGTAGTTAAATTATCTCATCAGGTTCCTTGGAAAGTTGAGAACAGCTATCTTTTGCAAGCAATGAAATTGAGTTAAAAAATTATTATTTTAATTTATTATATTGTCAAACCACAAAGTGTTTGCTTTCTTTTGAACAAATACAGGGCATTTCATCCCTCTTTTACACGTAACGATGAACAGTCCTTCGAGAGTAATAATAAACCATTTTTTTATATTACCTTGTTTAGTATTATTTTTTATTGTTCTTTAGAACTTGTTATGAGCTTATATGTTAAATGTACACACTCTAATAGGCTGTTACTATAAACAGAAAATAATTACACATTTTTATCACAAATTGAAAAAAGCCAATTTTAAAAGTGCAGTGGCATTTATAATAACCGAAAAATGTAACTATCGCCAGGTATCAGGTTTATCAGGTCAAATATACCAACCGCGTATTGACAGATAGCTTTAATTCAATTTCACTAAAGGTTGACAAAATGAATGAGATAAGATTATAAATATTTTCCATGTGTTTATAGACTTTCGAAATGGCTCTACTTATGTCACTACCCATCTAAGACCTCGCAATGGTGAAATGAATGCGTGCGTGTGTTCTGTCCACTGTCCACTGTCCACAAGCGCAGGTGTCAGCAGTCGGTTTAGTAGTAAGTTCTAGTAATGTCTAGGACCCCGGGACGGAGCGCGTTATGATAGCGAGAGCGCGCGCTGGCACGCCGCGCAGCACGACGTCGCGTAGTACTTGTAGGGGCAGAGCCGCGCCTGTACCGCCAGGTGGCAGCTCGTTATCTTGTCGATGCATTCGCCTAAGAAGAACACACCAAAATACAATTAATAAGGGTATACTTATTGACATTATTGGCAATCTGGTCTTCATAGATGGCGCTAATTCAATTATTTTACCTGATGAAGGTGTATCGTCCAGCGAATTTTCGTTTTCTCGTTCTCGTTCTCGTTCTGACTTCGGAGCTGGAGCTAGAAATTGGAAAATAGTTGGATTTTTATTTTATTTTCGTGGAAAGCAATCATCACTTTGTGGCTCGACGCAAAAACACATGATAATAAGAAACAAAAGCTTTCTCTTTAACAACACTTTTTTAATATCCTACGCGTTTTGATTTAGTTAAGCTTCATCGGGGATATAGCGGGAATTTGGGAGGCAGGTATGTGTACCGCCGCCCCGGGAACCATTTATTGAATAAACAACACCTCTGCTACGGTTCGCTAAGTTTCGTGACTTTGCAGGGGTGCCCGGGTTCATGGGGCGAGTTTTGTCTAGGTTTTGGCGGCGGGGCGGATCGTCCAGGCTTTAAATTACTTTAAATAGTTTAAGATCGTCTGCAAACACTTAAGTAACTAACTGACTAATATTGCTAATATTGCAAATGTCGTTCACAAAAAAGGTAATAGAACAGTACACTAACGAACGCCAAAAAATAATATGTCGATACCCCCTTTTTTAAATAAAAGACATACATCATTTCCGGGTTACGAATAACCTGACAATATTTGAAAATCTCCTACTAACACCACAGTAAGCGGTAAATGTTGCTTGTTAGCCAGCCGAGGAATTGAACACACTACTCCTGGGTGGGACCCTTTAATGGCCATTTAATTTAACACTTCTGTTTTTAATTTCAGTTCTGTTTGAAAGATAACTTTTAGCCAGTGTAACCAATTTCCACCAACTCCAGCTTTATACAGTTTTTCTACAAGAGTAGCATGACAAATCTTACCGAACGTTTTGCTGAAGTCAGTGCAAATTGAAGCTTATTTGATATTCAATCGTAAATGAAATATTTATAGAGCATAAATGATAAGTAAGTGTTGATTTTCCGGTTATAAATCCATGCTGTTCAGGACATAATACAAGGTGATGGCAAAAGAAATGTCATAATGTGAATATGCCATAATTTTTGCAAATGTCGTCAAATTTTATTGTGTTTTGACATCGATGTTGTAGACAGAGAGAGAAATATATGAGAACAATCAATGGAGCGACACACACACGAAGAACGCAGAATATTTTTTAGTGCTTATTTGACCAATTTCCGGTCTGTTGTTTTAACACAGGTGCGGCAAAAGTAATGTCACAGAACGCTATCACAGAAGGCCTTGGATCTTCCCACCCCAGATTTAGTATTTAGTCAGTGAGTGCTTCCATCAAGGTGTAACCAGGGTCCTAGAAAGAGGTTGGAGGTGAGATGTCGTATACGGATATAAACTTCGACCTCTGACATTCTGATACTATTCTGACAGCCAGTAAGTTGCATTGCAAAACTAAGAAAATGTTAAATTGATTTCAGATGTTTTGGAATGTCTCGTATGCTTGTTCACGGCGCACAGAGGGCTGAAAATCGCCTTTCATAGACATAGAGACTTTAATTTTCAAGGGTATTTTTTATGTTTGGTATTTTACTATGCTATAAAATTTCGTATGAAGCAATTGCGTGTACTGTAAGAAATATTTGTATGGCACTGACATTAAAAATGAGGCTATATCTGGAATCATAAGGTTGGCCATTATATCTTTACACACAGATATACTTTTTTTTTTTTTTTTTTTTATAGTGAATACCTCACAAGAGTCCCAACTGCTCCCGTCTGGAGCCAGTGAGACTATGGCATCCCCAATTGGGGGATGTTGTGAGGCTGAAGGTAAGTGGGGAAGGGAAAGAGGAAGGTGGGGAAGTACCTGGCTATTCAGATCTAGTCACTAAACACGGCTAAAGCCATTTGGAGCAACGTTTCAATTCTGAATGGTGGTCTTACACCAGGGCGATACTGGTAGTATCTTCCACTCTGGAACGTGCCGCAAATATACTATATATTATTTTAATTAATTAATTGTGAAATAACACAAACTAATCAAATAAAATTTATTTGCGCACGCCGGGTTCGAACCCGCGACCTTCGGAATGGCAGTCCAATGCGTTACCACTGGACTATGCCGGCCGTCAATACTACTATTTATTTGTATTTTTTGACATACTTCGTATTGTGGCGCAACTTGCGCTTTTTGAAGTGAAACTTCTTTACGCGCGTTATGCAATTTCGAGGACAGGAGTAAAACCAACTCATGACCGTCATGAAAAACCGTGATCATTTCGCTATAGGAGCCTAGCCAATATTATATACCTTTTTTAGGTCACTCTCCAAACTCAGCTTCGCGGTCTAGAGGCAGAGCGCGCGTCTTTCGTCGTGAAGAACCGAGGTTCGATCCCCGCTTAAACTATTTTTTTTTCTTTTTTGATTTTTTTAATAATAATTTGTTTTAAAGTGATAAAATGCTTTTTTTAAAAGTGATAAAAGACTTTTAGATATTTTGACTACATGATATTTTGGTCGAATATGTAATAACCGCGGTCTAGAGGCAGAGCGTTTGACACTCGGTATGCAGGACCCGGGTTCGAATCCCATATTTTTATAACTTTTAATTTTTTTTTATCAACGATTTTTATTTTCTTTTTGTGATTTTTTTTAATAATAATTTTTTTTAAAGTGATAAAATGCTCTCGTGCTGCGACTTTTAGATATTTTGGTCGAATACGTAATTACCGCGGTCTAGAGGCAGAGCGTTCGACACTCGTTATGCAGGACCCGGGATCGAATCCCATATTTTTATAACTTTTAATTTTTTTTTTATCACATGCTACTTATAAATATGTCAATAGACAGAAAAAAAGAGAGAATGAAATGAAAAGAGAGAGAGAAGAATACTAAAAGTTTCACATCCGTCGTGCGTAGGCTTGCCACACACTGTATTTTTGTATTATTACCATTTGTACCAGAAGTTAGCTAATTCTCGTGTGTCACACGGCGCCGACATAACCCGATCATTTCCGAAGATTACCGATTTATGAACTTTGACCCGAGGTTACACGAAGACATCCGAAGTTCGTCGAACTTGACGAACTCGATATTGGACAATAGATCACACATCATCTACCGTCGTTATCGCGAGCCGTGACGTAATTATTGTCATTGTTTTGGTATTGATTTATTGAGTAATTTATCAAGCTAAATACAGAACTTAATCCTTTTAATTTGTAACTTTATAAGAAATAAAAATGAGTGTAATCAGTGTCGAATATATAAGAAATAATAACAGTTTGTTTGAAAATAAATTATTAATTAAAAATTCTGGTCCACCTCGTCCAGTGCTCGTGAAAGCAAGAGTGTAAATTTAAATCAAGAGCTTTTACTCGAGTGTTTGACAAAAAACTTTATGATAAAGCTTTTTGGTTGTGTGGTTGTGACATAGTTAATCGCTTTTTTTGTTTTCCGTGTCTTGTGTTTGGTGGAGATTCAACTTGGACGTTGAGTGGGATTAATGATTTAACGCATCTATCAGAGAAGTTGAAAAAGCACAATTCATCTACTTTACATTTACAAAATGTTATGAGTTTAGCCGTTTTAGGTACAGTTGACATTCGTCAACAGTTGGATTCTGGATACCGTGAGCAAACTAAACAACATAATGCAATGGTTGACAAAAATAGATATATATTGTCTAAATTAATAGATTGTGTCATATTTTGTGGAGCATTCGAATTGGCATTGCGTGGTCACGACGAAACCCCTGATTCAATAAACCCTGGTGTATTTCGCGGCTTAATATATTTCGTAGCAGAATTAGATGCAGTATTAAAACAACATTTATATAGTGCCACTGTTTTTAAAGGGACATCAAAGACTATTCAAAATGACATATTGGATTCTATAATGGAAGTATACAGCACAGAAGTGAAACGACAAATTACTGAATGTGAATTTATTGCGATTCAAGCAGATGAAACTACAGATGTCTCTACGACGACGCAAATGGTTTTGATCATCAGATATGAATGGAAGGGCAATATTTATGAACGCTTTTGGAAATATTTAATTCCAACCTCGCATTGCGCTGACGGTTTGTATAAAGCCATCTCTGAAGAACTTCAAGGTTTGAACATCAGTTCAAATAAATTGATAGCTCAATGCTATGATGGAGCCTCAGTTATGAGTGGAAGGGTTGGAGGGGTTCAAGCAAAAATTAAGGCTAATTTTCCATTTGCCAATTATGTTCATTGCTATGCTCATCAGCTGAATTTGATAGTCGAAAAAAGTGTTTCACAAAGCAATGTAATAAAAACGTTCTTCGCACATCTTCACGCATTTCCAAATTTTTTTTCGAGGTCTCCTAAACGAATGAACGTGTTAAACGATGTAATGAAAAAGAAAATCCCTTCTGCCCCACCAACAAGATAGAATTTCAACATAAAAACTGTGAGAACTGTTTCGGCATACTCAGAATTGTTGATACAATGTATGGAAACTATTTTAGACCAAAATAATAATGATTCGAATACCATAAACCAGGCCAGTATGTTATTACATTATCTTAAGGATGAACAGTTTATATATTGGTTAGTTTTTTTCAACAAGATATTACCCCATTGTGACATTTTGTTTCAACAATTACAATCACGCTCTTTGGATACCATCATGATTAAGAAATATATATATCAATTTGAAAAATGCATTCAGACAGTTCGTGATTCCATAGACCAAACAGGTGAGCCCAAAGCAAAAAGAAATAAAACGGTGAACTATGCAACTTGCATCGAAGTATGTGATATTATCTTACAACAGATCAAAGACAGATTCGAGTTTACTAACCATTTATTAGCAGCAAAATTATTTGATTGTGAACACTTTACTCAATATAAAGAAAACTTTCCTCAAAGTGATTTCAATGAAACAGTGAACACGTACATCTTTTTAGATAAATTTAATTTGAAAAATGAAATATGTGCTATATACGGGAGAGATGATTTCTCTAACGCCGATGGTGCAGTGGCAATCTTGCAACTTTTTTATAAAAATAATTTAGTCGAGTCGTTTTCGGAGTGTGTGAAGCTTTTAAAAATAATATGTACAATACCTTTGACATCTGTGGAAAGCGAAAGGTGTTTTTCTACCCTAAAACGAATTAAATCATTCTTGCGAAACACGATGAGTCAAAACCAAAGATATTAGAAGAACGAGATGTGCTATGAGCAGTTCATACTGTGTGGAATTGTTTTGCCCAGTTTGTTTGCTAAGGTATCCGCACTAATAACATATAACAGATTTCTGTGCGTACACGTCCCGACAGCATTCAAAGTACCCTAATTAGGTAGTACTCCGCCTACGGTTCGGCGGCCAACATAGCATATCTCGTTCTTCTAATATCTTTGGTCAAGACCGTTTGAATGCTTTATCTGTACTTAGTATTGAAAAAAAATTTTTGCAAACAATCCCAAATTTCACTTCAAAAGTGATAGAAGTTTTTACTCTTCACAAACAACGTAGAATAGACCTTATCTACAAATAAGGTAGGTGGAATAGTTATTTTTACCCATAATCTTTTTGTCATATTGTTTTATTTTGGATTGTCAGTGAACCACCACCTTTTTAGGGCAGCGGCCGCCACTGCATACGAGTATGCTTTGTCTAGTTTACAATATTTTATTGACACTATAAACCAAAACAGTCTAAGAAATAACAAAAGTTTTATTTATTGTTTTTGTGTTTAATTCGTAGAACTCCATTTATTTTTGAAAAATTTAATTAAAATTAAATTTAATAATAATAAGTTATTTTCAATATCTCCAAGTATTTTAGTTACAACTGTTTCGACTTGTAAGGTCATTCTCGTCTAGCCAATCAATAATACATTTTAAACCTTTAATTAAACATCAGATAAAGTAATCATTTTTCGCCTTTCAGATAATTTCGTTAATTTGTGTTTTTTTAATTTTTTTATTTTTAATAATAATAAGTGCTTTATTATCTTTTCTTTTGTAACAAATAGATATAATGATATCCTCACTGGGATCTCCCGTGCTGAGGATTTCATTTTCATATTATCGTAAATTTACAAAATTGATTTTATTTATAGGAATACCAATTTTGAAATTAAAGCAATAAATGTATTTTTGAATTATTTCGATTTGTAATCAAAGAGAGTTAAAATGTGGAAACCAAATGCATGAATTATAATCAATGCATCAATCAATTACACTCTTTTATTCGCTCAATCGCTCTATATGCCCAAACCATCTAAGCGTCCCTTTCTTAATCTTACTCATTACGCTTACATCCGCCTTGCACTCTTTGCGGATCTCCAGATTCCTCACACGATCATACATGGTTTTACCACACATACGACTCTACTACTTTCTCTCAATCTACTTTCATCCTTTCTTTGCAAGTTTCATGCCTCACTTCCATACATCAGGGTAGGTACCAGCACTCCATTGTGGACTGCTAACTTCGCTTCTTTGGACAGTAGTGTATTTAATTAGTGCATTGAGTAGTGTAATTATTTTTTTGGGTGGATTTTGTTCGATGGAAACTGATCTTTTGGCATTTGTTTACATTAAGATTTAATTTGTTTTAAGAGGCATAATTTCTAAAGATTATTTAAGTTCATTTGCAGAGCCAAATAATAAGAAAAAATCTCGATCGATTCCAATATCTTTAGATTCTCGGTGAATAGAAGAAACTGAATATTATCGAATACTAAAGAAACGTCATTGATAAATAATAGAAATAGGTGGGAACCTTGGGGGACCCCATCCCAGGTAAAAAAGTGTAAGAAGATATGGACGTCTTTGTACAGATAGTTTCCTATTTGATAAATAACTTCTAAGAAATTCGACAAAGTCACCGCTTATTCCCAAATGTTTTAACTTTTCCATTAAGGTTGAGATTGGAAACAGTAACAAAGGTTTTACAAAAATCAGAATAAATCGGGTCAACTTGATGTCAAATTAAATTTTCGTAAAACAATAAGTTAGATGTCGTAATTCTGTCTGGCTTATAACCATGTTCATAAGATATTAGAAGTGTTTTAATTTGGTGCACAATTTTATTCAATATAATCATTTACAAAGTTAAGATAGTGTTGACAT
The DNA here is from genome assembly GCA_026573805.1 of Hesperophylax magnus. Taxonomy (NCBI): domain Eukaryota; kingdom Metazoa; phylum Arthropoda; class Insecta; order Trichoptera; family Limnephilidae; genus Hesperophylax; species Hesperophylax magnus. The sequence continues at coordinate 13,944,466 of JAIUSX010000117.1, read as the reverse complement.
AAAACATATGGGTCTATAATTTTCTATTTGAATTTTATTTCCCTTTATGAAAATGGGTGTTATAAAGGTACTTTTCAGATTTCTAGAAAGTAACTGGTAGATAAAGAAAAATTGAAAAGTGTAGTAATATGAAGAACTAGAACATGATCACAGTTTTTAAGTAGAGTTAAGTTGAGGGGACCTAACCTAACCTAATATCGAGTTGTTTAATAAAGGTTATTAAACAACTATTTACATGTAACATGAAGTTTTTAAATTATAAAATTGTCTTATTATTATGATATTCACACTTACTGAAATTTCCAACTTGATGACAGTGCGAGGGAACGCAGTCCCTGTTAGCTGCGGGGCGCAGTCCCTGGCAGGTGGCCCCGGGGGCCCCGGCCGACCCCTGGCAGGTCACCAGGCGGCCCTGCTGCGTACTGCCGCAATTCCCCACGCACTGCAATAGAACGAGGCATTGTGTTGACTGGAGTTCGAGATTTAAGATATATAAAAATATTAAAGGCTACTAAAACACAAAGTACAGTAGCACACTAATTGTCCTTCTCACTAGGGATTATTGTTTTTTTTATTTATTTGTTAAGACATACACAGTACAATAAGATACAGTTAGATATTTTTAGTTATTACATAGTTGTAGTACCTATTACATATGTCCATAAAATATCATTACGTAATTTCGCCTGAGATTGTTATAAAAGGAAGGAAGTGTGTGGATAGATAATAATAAATTAATTGAAAACAAGAATTATAATAAGCTCACGAATTGTAATTGACTGTTAATACATAGGAGTTTTGAAAAATGATCTGAAAATATTTTTAAAATATGTCATGCTAAGAAATTTAATAAGTTAGTTTTGTATGTTAGAAAGGAATCATGAAAGATGTCTAAATGTAGTAATTTTTCGTAATGGGTGTATGTTGTGATTGCGCGAGTAATTACTGAGTTGTTTACTGCATTAGTATTGTTGGCTTCAATATGAAATAGTGTAGTGTGCCTGGTACGCCTCGTTGGAACATTTAAACCAATGACGGATAGCTTTTCGGGACTATCTATGTTATTATTTAGCAGATTACGTAGAAACAACAGGTCCGACAATGTGCGTCTTTTTTGTAAAGTTAAAATATTGTTTGTAGTTTTGTTGTATTTCTTGAGTAAATTTTTCGAAAATTTATTGTGTATACTTTCTACTAAATCTATGTATACCTTATATTGAGGATTCCATATTGTGGAAGCATACTCCAGTGGACTTCTGACCAATGAACAAAACAAAATTTTCAGAGTCTTAGCACTTTTGAAAACTTTGCATATTCGTAATAAGAAACCTAGCATTCTGTAGGATTTTGAAATAATGTGTTCAATGTGCTTGTCAAAAAGCTATCTGAGTAAACACCTAGATCTTTACACGTAGAAATAGGCTGTAAAGGTTTGTTATTCAAGTTGTATGGATAGATGATTTTTTTTTTATTTCTAGTAAATGTAATAGAGTGACACTTAGATATGTTTAAGGACAATAAATTTGATTCACAATATACGCACAAATTATCAAGATCGCTTTGCAATTCCATACAATCGGGTAAACACTGTAAGGCTTTATAAATTTTCATGTCATCCGCGTATAAAACAAAGTAACTATTTTTAAAGCATACGTAAATGTCATTTATATAAATATTAAATAAGAGTTGTCCAAGATGCGACCCCTGGGGCACACTTGAGACGATTTCCGTTAAGCGAGATGCAAAACCATTGACAACCGTGATTTGGTGCTGATTATTGACGTATGATGCGATCCATCTATAGAGGTCATCGTGAATTCCGAGACCTAATAACTTTTGTAAAAGAATATAATGATTAACACGGTCAAATGCTTTAGAATAATCCGTATAAATGGCATCTACCTGGCATCGCATATCCATTTGAGCATGAAGAAAATTTGTAAAAAATGCAAGATTTGAAGTTGTGGAGCGATTTTTCATGAAGCCGTGTTGATTATTTAAGAGTGAGGGTGAGATATTAGAATATAATTGATCGTAAACATTTTTTTCCAATACTTTACTTAGTATCGGTAATTTGGATATAGGTCGATAGTTCGATACATAATTTTTACTGCCATTTTCATATATTGGGATAATCAAAGCTGTTTTCCACTTGTCGGGAAATGTTCCTTCAGATAGCGATAGTTTGAAAATAACAAAAATGGGGGGTCTCAATTGTTTACTACAATAATTTATGAAGATTCCTGGAAGTTTATCATCCCCTGGTCCCTTTTTGATATCAATGGACTTAAGGTATTTGAATGCGATGTCTTCATTGATCTCGATTGAGTTGATTATGCTATTTGAATTAGAGCAAAGACTGGCATTGCTTGTATGTGCAGGTTGAGCGTTCGAAAATACAGATCCAAAATACTCAGAAAATAAGTTGGCTACTCCTCTACTGTCATTAGCAGTTTTTTCACCGTAAATCATATGATCAGGGATGGCAGGAGATTTTCTTTGAGAATTGACGTAGGACCATATTTTTTAACATTATGCTGTATACCGGATTCTATTGTAGAAATGTAGGTTTTGTAAGCTGCTGAAGCGACTGTTTTTGACTTTTGCGAAGCAATGAAAATGAGAGATATTCAAGGGGGTTCCGATGGCGCTTCCATTTTCTAAAGAATTTTAATTTTTCGTTTGTTATTTTTATTAAGGCTGCCGTGTATCATAGTGGGTATTTTCCAGATTTCACAACTTTCTTAGGAGTAAACGCTTCGATAATCTGTTCAATTATAACATAAAATGAATTTAACGCTGTATTTACATCCGGAGAATTTATAACGGTTGACCAGTCGGTTTCTTTCAGTCTTTCATTGATCTCTGCATAATCTGCTTTATGGAATAATTTTATTGTTCAAGGAGTAGAGAGGGTTGCAATAGTGGATGGAAATTCTAGTTCTACAATCAATGATTTATAATGAGCATCTTCTTTAACTAATGGGTGGTCGGCAAGCGACACATTAACTGAAGTGTTACAGAAGACGAGGTCCAAAATTCGACCGTATTTGTCAGTTTTTTATTTTATTTTTTATTATTTTAATATAGATCATATGGGTTACATTAATACATACATATTTTGCAAAATATTATATTTAGGTTCATAATTGGTCATGTATACCTTATCAGAGAAGAGGAGCTCTTGTGCCTGATAAGGGAGCCGCGATTCTTACTTAGATTCTTAAATGTAAACTATATATAATAATATATATATTTTTTTTACTATATATTTTTTTTACTATATATTTTTTTTACTATACATTTTTTACTATAATATTTTTTTTACTATAAATATATATTTTTTACTATAAATTTTTTTGGAAAAAAAGTTTGATTTTATTTATTTGTTCTTGTTGGTTCGTAATACAGCGCAATTCGGAAGGGAGATTATTGTAGTTTTTTATGGCTTGATAAATATAATGGTTTTGCATTTGAGTTGTTTTAAAGATTGGCGTAATAAATTGATTTCCATTTCTCATCAGTTTGTAAAATTCTTGATATTCTGTGTTGTTTTTTTCTTTACACATTTTTATAATGGAAGTTTGCTTAAATATATCATCAATATTTGGTACTGGAAACAATTTAAAAAGCAATTTTGTTGGAAAAGTACAGTTTTTTTTTAAGTATTACCCTTATAATAATTTTTTGCGAGACTTTTACTGAGTTTAGGTTTTTTTTATAAGATCCTCCCCAACTTATGATTCCGTAGATAAGCAGGGAGTGGACAGGAGCATAATACACATTTTTTAGTATTTTCACATTTAAAATATTTCTTAACCTAAGAAATATATATATACATTTCCTTATTCTCTTTACTAACTCCGTAATATGGCTTTTCCATTTCAAATTTTCATCGATGATCACACCAAGATATTTAATTTCAGAAGAAGAGTTGATTACAGTACAAATAGGATTAAGTAGTTTACAGTTGACATTGTCACAATTTTCATCATGGATTATGATATTTACTTTGTGTTTAGGTATTTTTTGTAGTGAGAATAATACATATGTTGTTTTTTGGCATTAAGTGTGAGTAGGTTATTATCAAACCATGATTTTAAGGTATTAATACATTAATTTGCAAGTTTGGTAACTAGTTACCATGTTTGACCTTTTATTAATAATACAGTATCATCAGCATAAGAGATTAATTCACCTTTGATTTTCTGTTGGAAAATGTCTAGAAATAGTAATGGTCCGAGGACCGTGCCTTGAGGAATGCCAAATGTACTTGTTGTACTAAAAGTTTGGTTTAATTTTACAATTTGAGGTCTCTTTGTTAAGTAGCTTTCTATCCATTTAAGGGCTAAGTGGTCAATGCCATTTTCTTTTAATTTTAATATAAGTCTTTTATGGGAAATGCTGTCAAATGCTTTCATTTACATTTAAATTTATTTGATTTGTCCAGGGAACTCTGAATACTAGATGAAATATTTGCAATGGCATCTTGGGTACTTTTTCCCTATGTGAAACCGAATTGATTTTTATTTATAATCGAGTTTTTTTTTTAAGAATGCAGTTAGTCTTAAAGTAGGTAAATGGTTAAATTGAGTTAAATCTGGAAAAGATTAGCAGTTAAGTAACGCGAGTGCGCATTGATCTCTATTACTTGGCATTTGTTGATTATTCCATTTGATATTGGGCATGTTATAGTCGCCAATGATTAAAAACTTGTCATTGGGAAAACGTAAGTGTTAAGTCAGAAATAGTATTGGAATGACTGGTAAATAATGCTAATCTTTCTGATGTGTTAATTTTGGACCGACGCTAGGTAAATACACACAGCACATATGAATATTATAACAATGACGATTCGATTTTGATGTATTGATAGTTATCCAGATATCCTCAGCGTCTGATTTCAAAGAGCGAGGGGTAACAAAAAATTCTTTTTTAATTCCTATGAGTACGCCTCCGCCAGTTTTTTTATTTTTTATTTTTTTTATGGTGAATACCTCACAAGAGTCCCAACTGCTCCCGTCTGGAGCCAGTGAGACTATGGCATCCCCAATTGGGGGATGTTGTGAGGCTGAAGGTAAGTGGGGAAGGGAAAGAGGAAGGTGGGGAAGTACCTGGCTATTCAGATCTAGTCACTAAACACGGCTAAAGCCATTTGGAGCAACGTTTCAATTCTGAATGGTGGTCTTACACCAGGGCGGTACTGGTAGTATCTTCCACTCTGAGTTGATTGCCAGTTGATTTAGTAGTGCGGTGTATATCCCTATCATTTCTGTAAACAGAATAGCGATTATCGAATAATTCCTCATCTTGGATACTATCAACCAACAAACTTTCGGTAATGAAGATCAAGTCATTATTATTGAGCAGTATATTTTGATGAAATTCCAGTGTTTTCGAGCGCAAACCTCTTGAATTTTGATAAAAAATTATTAATGAATCATGCATTGAGAATTTTCGGTAATTACATTATTATGTTCGGTTTCTGTAGAATATATTTGAAGAATATTATATTTATTTAGAGTTATGTTATTAGTCATGGGTCCACTGGGCTTAGCAAAGCACAACATACTATTATTATCAATTAAAGTGAGTGAGTATATTATAGAATGTAGTAGTGAGCAGTTAGTGTAATTATTAACATGTGGGGTTAGTGTGGAAAGGGTGATATTATGAGAGGATAGGTGGTTTAACATTGCATGTTCCCAGAATAATATTATTATATACCGTAATAAATGATAAGCTCATTTCGATTTTGAACGTCTAAACAGCAGCTGATACAATAATAATAATAATCTTGCATTTTAGTCATGTTTCCATAGTAGAAGTTTTGCCCCTTTTTATGTTACAACAGCAGTTATTAGAATGTGTGCAAAAATTTACTTGTCACACTTACTTACTTGTTATTTTTATATCCAAATAAAAATATTTGTGAATGCTCACGTAATGTACATATGTTGTATAACTTTGTTCATTTGAAATTCACTGGATGAATGAAAACTAATTTCTACTAAGCCCGTTATCTCACGGGTCGGTAAGTAAGCTAGTGGTCCTAGATTATAGTAAGGTAACGAACGGTCTGTTCAGTGTGGAACTTTTCTGCGCAGAACCTTAAGCAAGCAATCAGTTTATGTCGATTTCTTAGCGAAATTGTGCATTTTTGTCAGCAATTTTCAACCAAATCGGTTAGAGAGCTATAATATTTCCATTTAACGAGTCCAACGAATTAAACACAATAACAATAAGTTTTAAATGAAATAAATACTAACTTGTGACCAATCGCTCACGAACCACTGCGGCTGGCAGTCGGCTCTGAGCAGGTTGGGTGGGCAGGGCCGCTCCGGGTCGGGCCTCTCGCGGGCCGGGCAGCCCGACCCGACGCGGTGCTGGCCCCGGTTGTACACCAGGCACACCACCTCGCGGCTCATCTTGCCGTTGATGGCGCACGGATCGGAGCAGGGCGACCACGGACCTGTGAACCACTTGAAGGACTGCGTGGCGCACTTTCTGTCGCTGGAGCAGGCCCTGGAGTCTACTGGCTTCTTCTTCTCGTCGCAGCCCGAGGGGTCTGCGCAGCGCACCATGCGCGTCTGCACGCCCCTCCCGCACTCCTCAGAACACTGTGAACGTAGGTATCTATAGCGTTACATTGTTACACTGAACATTCTAAGCAATCACATGATAATCCGAAGGGCACAGGGTTTAAAATCATCAACATGTTAATGACGTTACCGTCATTGGTGGATGTAGACTGTAGACGATGAAATTAAAATTTAATAATCTGCGTTAATAATTTGTTAACTTTATTCTATAATTACAAAACAAAATTTGAAAACTGCACTACCCATATGCATTCAAATTGATAGACTAGGCCATCAGGAAAAGTCGAACAAACCAAGTTGCGCGAAGGGGCATGACCATTTCACTTTTTGTAATTTGTTGATAAATTAATCTGACAGTATACAGGCAACTCACCAGTATCACCATTTAGTCCGCGAAAATAAAATCTGCTTACGAATCACTTCTCCTTTTTACAATGGCGCGCAAATTGCTGACTGCGTAAAAAATCCCAAATTCAGTGAACAAAAGCTCGGTTGCTTGCTTACAGAGCTTAATAGTTTGTTACCTTACTCATTTCTAGTGTCACTTTTACGAAAATTTCGATCCTGAACAGAAAAGTCCCACAATGGACTGCACTGAAAACCGTTGCTTTATGAACTTTAATTTTCTGCGCAAGATCTGGTTAGTTCAATGTTTTTTTTTTTTTTATTTCAACTCTTTAGCGTTCAACGTACGACTCATGTTAAAGGTTATTCAAAGCATTCTAGAACACTCCTTGTGGCAAAAATGTGGTCACGTGGTTTGCCTCCAGCTCGTCGAAATAACTAAATACAAAATTAATACATATAATTCATTGCAATTTGCAAAAAAATATATTGTTACACAATTCCTCCAGATGCTTTTATTTATTTAAAATTGAACCGTAACCTTTAATAATCCGTGAGAAATCACGGGATATTATGTTAGAAAATAACGTTTTCTTGAAAATGGAAAAAGTACATACCTTCGAAAAATCACTAAATTTCTCTTTGATTGTCAAGATTAACCCTAAGAAATTTAAACAAAAAAACTCTTTTAAAAAAAAAGAATTTAAATAATTTTCCGGTAAAAAAATACTAAATTATATAAATGTACTTTATCACATCTTTAAAAAGTTATATAAAGTCATGGAAAGTGATGAAACAAAAACTTTATTTACTGGGTTAAGTAGGTTAGGTTAGGTTAAAAAAAAAATTTCATCGTTTCTAATGACTTTATATCACTTTTTAAAGGTGTGTTAAATTGTCACCGTGTTGAGTTATCATGGAACCGTAAAAACCAAAGATATTAGAAGAACGAGATGTGCCATGAGCAGTTCGTACTGTGTGGAATTGTTTTGCCCAGTGTCGCCGGTTTTGTTTACCAATACTACTGCACACCTTCGCTTACGCTAAGGCATCCGCACTAATACATAGAACAGATTTCTGTGCGTACACGTCCCGACAGCATTCAAAGTACCCTAATTAGGTAGTACTTCGCCTACGGTCCTGCGGCCAACATAGCATATCTCGTTCTTCTAATATCTTTGGTAAAAACCAACTGAATGCAATACAATAGTACACTAAAATAAAATATATTTAGTTGACAAAATGTTATATCAATGCAAAACTTTCAGTTAAAAAAAAACATTATAGCCACGATTTAATGGAAATTCGTGATTTTGAGTAACTCGTGTAACATGTTAATTACAAAATGTTGTAGTACGAATACAAAATGAAAGCGGTTGTTATTACTATTGTATTATTTACCTCCTGTGTCCACTCCGAATAGATCCAAGCGTTTCCTGCCTTCCAGTGTCCCCCATTCCTGAAACCGTTTACACCTCCGATCTCATTGCTCAAATCGTCAGTTCTATCACCGACCTCAGATGGTTTCAGTCTAGTTTCATTCGATACCCTGGTAATAATCGAGGTTCCGGATCCATCTGTGAATCTGTCAACATCGTCTTTGTCGCGGAAACTTCTTGAACGAGATCCAACTCGAAGAATTGGTTCTTGTCCTCTAACTTGGTTGACTTCAGGATCGGATTGCCTGATCGAAGGGTCGAACTGTCGACTTCCAGATTCCGGTTGCTTATTTGAATCATATTGGTTCCTTCCCAATTCAGGATGCCTACTTCCCGACGATGAATCATACTGCCTGTTGTTTCCGGATACGGGTTGTCTGATTGACGGTTCGTATTGCCTATTGGCTGAGTCATAGTTTCGATTTGTCCGGTCGTATTGCCTAATCGACGGGTCATATTGCCTATTCGATGGGTTTATCTCGTTGGTGTTAACTGCCGTCTCAGGATTGCCGGGGCATTCAGACTGTTGGCATTTCTGAACCAAAGACAATTGTTTGTCCAGGCAAAGAAGGTCGCTGACCTATAAAACAAACATTTATATATTATTATAAAACATTATGCAATGCATTTGTATGAAAAATTAACAATCTTAATGGCGACCCTTAAATTTGGGTTGGACGTAGATAGACATTTTATATTTTTGCTACGAAAGATTAGAGCAAGATTTATACAAAACCTAACCTAACCCAATGACCTATTTCATCACATTTCATTTTCATCAAGAGATCACATTTAACTTTGATTAAAATAGTTAATATAACAGTTTGATAATTAATAATAACTTCGTCTATTTCATAATAAGTTAATCAACAAACTTATCCCAAAGGAACGGATCAAACGAAAGCCAAAGCTAAATTGGATGCACTTCAGTTCGTATCTAGGAACAGGTCGTAATGGCAGCTTCCTATCAGTTTTAACGTGATGCGTTACAACACTAATGTTTATTACACAAATAAAATGATGACTAATGCATTATTTAATATCAACTCACGTCTCACGTCTCACGTCTCACAATCTCACGTGAATATAACTATGGATAAGACGCCCGTGTTCATGAAAAAAAATATAAATGTGTTGACAATTTATAAATATTTGATTTATTTGAATACACTGTGTGAAATAACCACATGGCAGTATGTCTGTCTTATACACGATCTTGATCCTTTGAAAACATTTGAACAATAAATAATAGAAAAAAAATGGACTTGTCCGGGATTTGACCCCTGGACCTCTCGCAACAAAAGCGAGAAAAACCCCTAGACCAACGAGCCATGTTTACTATCAAAAGAATCAGCAAACATTTCAAACTCACCAGCAAATACATCTCCGAACATATTAACAAAATATTACTTTCATATTTACGCCATCATACCGCAGTCTGATCAATTTGCTTCACTGTCTATGTATGAAAATAGTGATCGCGGTAAAGCAAATATTATTCATATGGGTAGTTATGGGTATATAGTTTCAATATGGGGATGTATGTGAAAAAAAGAATCGCGTGAAACGCCCGTCAGTGAAGGCTCTTTGAACAAATTCAACTAAGTTTTGATGGATTCATAATCTATTCTAATATTAAAGTTGATTGTGTGTTTGTGGCGGACGGGCGGACGGCGTGGATTTGATTTGTATGCAAATCTAGTTTTATTTTGAGGCTAATGAAAAATTGCACACTTGACCTTCAAAACAAGAAGAAGCTCACTGTCTACATGAGATTTAGAAAAACCACCCCCATCCCCTTTCCTACCCCCTAAAGCAGTATTTTGATGCAACTTGATGAATTAAATGAAAATTTTTCGTTAAAAATAAGACGAAAATTACTGTCTACAAAAATTTTACAAAAGTCTTCACTAAACAGATCAGCTATATATAATATATTAATTTCCATATATTCATAAAGTAAAGTCTCGGTGTGGTTTTGATTTGTATATGAACCTACAGTTTCATTCCGCGATTGACGAAATTTTACTAACTAACTAACTAACCATCACGCCGTTTCCCCGCAGGGGTAGGCAGAGAGGACGGACCGCCAAACAACTCGGTCTTGGCACACATTCCTTGCCTCATTCACATTCATACATCGTCTCATACATACTCTTCTATTGTTCTGACTCTTGACATGGCCCGACTCAAGTATCTGATTCACTTGGTCGTGCCATGTCTTCCTCGGGCGTCCCCGACTTCTGCTACCATTCACATTTGCATCGTATATTCTCCTTACACTCCTTTCTTCGCTCATTCGCTCTACATGCCCAAACCATCTAAGCGTCCCTTTCTTGATCTTACTCATTACGCTTACATCAGCCTTGCACTCTTTGCGGATATCCACATTCCTCACACGATCATACATGGTTTTAACACACATACGCCTCAGGGATCTCATTTCAACAGCATTCAATCTACTTTCATCCTTTCTTTGCCAGTTCCATGCCTCACTTCCATACATCAGGGTAGGTACCAGCACTCCATTGTGGACTGCTAACTTGGCTTCTTTGGACAATTTTTTGTTAGCGCCAACTGCGTTCAGTCCTCCATTAATGGAGTTACCTGCATTTACTCTTATAATAATAATAATACCTGGATGACTTTTATAGCGCCGTTTTTGTGCAAAAACACCTCAAGGGCGCTGTACAAACTTATAATACATTTCTACAGTGTTATTACTTAACTATTTATGGAGAAAATATACAGTACAATACTTACCTGGTAGGTCACTTGAGATTAACACTTAATTAATATTATCTAATTGTTTATTTGCGAAATTTAGATACAGGGTTTAGGAATTAATTGAAAAATTGAATATAACTGGACTTTCTCTTAGGATTGGTATATTTAATTTAAGGATACGACAACTTAAAAAGGTAAGTTTTTAGTTTAGACCTGAATTCTGTTGGACTTGTTATGGATATTAGTTCCGGAGGGAGTTTATTCCAAGCCTTCGGCCCAGATACTCCGAAAGCGCGATCACCAAACTTAGTATTTGGCTTGCGCATAGGTTCTATCAGTCGGCCTACAGCTGCTGATGTTGCTGATCTAAGCGTTGACTGCCTCAGACCAGTGTTTTCCGGGAAGCATAGTTCCGAGATGTAGGGTGGGGCCATTTCATTGATGGATTTAAACACCATCCAGCACAGTTTGTACTGGATTCTTTCAGGGCACTTGAGCCAGTGAAGGTTACGAAGGTGTTCTGAAATGTGCGAATATTTTGAAACCCCGGTTATGAGCCGTGCTGCTGCATTAAACACTGATTGAAGTTTGTCAATTTGATATTTTGGAAGTCTGGCATAAATGCCGTTGCAGTAATCGAGACGTGAGACTACGTAAGAGTTGATAAGTAGTTTTGTTGCTTCTGAAGGAAGGTTTCTTCGGACAGACTTGAGTTGTCTTAGGTGAAAAAAACCGGTGCTTACAGTCCTATTTATTTGACTTTTAAACGAAAAGTCTGAATCTAAATTGACACCGAGAAGTTTGACTGTTGTTTTTGGGATGATATCGCTGCCGGAAATAGTAATAGGTGAATTGTCTATGAAATGTTGACGTTTGTTTGTAGCTACCCAGAGGAACTCAGTCTTAGATGGATTGAGCTTCAGCTTGTTTGAAGACATCCAACGAGTTATTGCTTCTAGACATTCAGTTATACGGATCTTGAGACTATTGATTTCATTTGGAGCGCAGTAAAAATAAACTTGCTGATCGTCAGCGTAGCAGTGAGACAAGAGATCAAATGACTCGATTATTTTGGCGACATTATTTGTAAAAAGGATGAAGAGAAGTGGACCCAAAACGGATCCCTGGGGTACCCCTGAAGAAAGTGTTGCGAAGTTGGACAATTTATTTCCAACCCTCACGGCTTGTAAGCGATTGGATAAATAGGATACCAGCCAATTTTTTACGTCGGAGTTCAAACCAAATGTTTCCTCTAAACTCCTAATGAGGAATTCATGATCAATCGTGTCAAACGCTGCACTCATGTCTAGGAGTGAGATAAGTGATAACTTACCTGACTCTACGGCCAGAGTTATGTCTGATAGCATACGAAGTAGTCCGGTTTCAGTTGAGTGGAACTTTCTGTACGCAGATTGACGTTTTGCGAATAATTTATTTGAATTCAAGTGACTGGTTATTTGTGCGGCAGCAATTTTCTCCAGGATTTTTGAAATAAATGGTAAGTTTGAAACGGGCAGATAATTACCTAAGTTATCGGCGTCTAGATGTGAATTTTTCAGGATTGGTGTAACTACAGCTGACTTGAGTGGTTCAGGAAAGTCACCCGTGCTAAGTGATTTATTAAAAACATGAACTAGGAATGGAGCTAAAACAGTAGAACATTGTTTTAATAACCATGTCGGTATGGGATCAAGACTGCACTGTTTATTAGGCGAGCTTGAAATAATTTTCTCTTCTTCCAGCGTTGTGGGTTTGAAGGAAGACAAAAGTCCTTTAGAATTTAAAGTGAATATTGGCGGAGGGGCGTGAGATGCGGAAGCACGAATGGATTCAATTTTTTCCCGAAAGAAAATTGAGAAAGCTTCCGGGGTAATATCTATTTTCGTTGGAACAGTGACTTCCGAAATTACTGTCTTTATTGAGTTCCAAAGACGTCGCGGGTTGGTTCGCTCAGAGTTAATCTTTTCTTTCCAATAGTCTGATCTTTTGGAATTAATTTTACACGTATACTGTTTTTGAGCAAGGTCCACTCGTCTCTTGTAGTTACAGAAGAGTTTTTCCTATAGGTCCTGACGGAGACTTATTATTATTTTCATTACCATTGTTATTATTAATAATTTTTGGAACGTATTGTTCCTCCCTGCATAAATATTTTGTTTTTTGTCCACCGCGACACCCCCTGTATCTAAATTTCACATTCGGATCACGGACTGGATTGTATATGGTTTCTTTTGCAGTCACTGAAGGGTTCAACACACTATCACTTTTATAACTTAGGAGTGTAGCCCGATCACTTACAGCAGGAGTGTTTTCGGCCTGTGCTGCATCACAAAATATTGTGTCATATTGTTTCTTTCTGATGCACAGTGTATGTTTTTTATGATAGCGTCCAGCACGGCAACCTAATTTTACAAGTAGTATAATTATCGCGTCCAAGGTCATATAATGATATTTTTGCGGCTAATTTAGGGTCCAAAAAAACACTTTCACTTTTGAAATGTAGTAGTGTCGCCCTGTCGTATCGGATATTGTTTACAGTCACCATAGTTCAAAGAATACCCATTATAAATCACTTGACGCATTTACACTTGACACGGTTGCTCGCTTGTCTTTCACACTGCACATGTGGCCTATTCTTTCGACCGATTTTACCGATGCTGCAGCGTTATTATGCACTTCTAGAACAACGTGGCAGATTTGAACTTAAAATATTTGAAATTTTGTATTAAAACTTGAATTAATCTCGAATCAGCGACACATTAATCAATATCTCTGTCAGCCTTCCCATCTCTCGTAAACATGCTTCCTAAATACACAAATTCATCCACCTGCTCCAAGTATTCCTCATTCACAGCTATATTGCACACTGTTTTCGTACTTTCTCTTTCAAACACCATTACTTTAGACTTACTTACATTCATCATTAACTCATTCTTCATGCATACTTCGTTCATCCTAGACACGAGAGACTGCAGATCATCCATACTATTAGCAATCAGCACCGCATCATCAGCGTACAACAGGCAACATACTTTCAGATTACTCAAATTCGCGCCCAATCCCACATCTTTCAATTCTTGCATACAATTATCCATGTATAGATTGAATAACCACGGTGACATTACACAGCCTTGTTTAACACCTTTTGTGATATCAAACCACCCCGTAAAACCACCGTTCACCCTAACACATGCAACGCTTCCCTCATATAGAGACGCAATTGCCTGAGTCAGATTCGCATTCACTCCATACTTGGACAACACCTTCCATAGCTTTTTCCTGTCGACTCGGTCGTATGCTTTTTGTAGATCTACAAAGGCACAGAAAAGTTTCTGGTTTTTTGCAGAAACTTCTCGGTGAGCATACGCAATGAGAAGATCTGGTCCATGCACCCCCTTCTACTCATAAAAGCACCTTGCACATCCCATATTTTATCCTTTGTTTCCTTTCTTACCCTTTCAATCAAAATTCTACCATACAGCTTGCCAACTGAACTTAGCAGGCTAATAGCCCTATGATTCCCACATTCCATACGTGACCCTTTACCTTTGTATAATGGCATGATCACTGCCCTTCTCCAATCTAAAGGCGTGTAACCTTCCTTTAAACATTGGCAGAAATTCAAATGAAATCTAATACCTTACTATAATTATATCCCAGTAAAGATATAATAATAATGATAATAATTTTTATTCCAGGATGTGGGGAGGTTAGTGCAATCCCACACGTCCCACATATATGTATACATATTTTTAGTACAATAGGTATGTGACAAATGAAAAAAATATATGAAGAATAATAAATTAACCACAGAGTACAACTATGCAAGGCGTGGTATAATTATATCTCAAAGCTCAGAGCTCAAATTCCAAAAGCCAAAGCTCAAATCCTAAAGTTCATAGCTCAAAGCTCGATGCTAAAAGCCTTAATTTCGAAGTTCAAAGGTGCGAGCTCAAAACTAAAAGCTCGGAACCAAAATCTAAAATCTAATAGCCCAAAGCACAAAACTCAAAACTCGATTCTCAAATCTCAAAGTTCAAAGTTAAAAGCTCAAAACTCAAAACTCTGATCTAAAATCTAAAAGCCCAAATCTCAAAGCTTATTGCTTATACCCCAGAGCTCAAAACAAAAAGCTCAAAGTTTGTAGCTCAAAACTCGAAGGTTTAAGATAAAATCTCAAATTTCAATGCCCAAAATTCGAAGCTTGAAGCCCAAAAAATCCGTCAACCAACGTTATAATCAATTTGAGAGACGATCCGTTAATTGAGGAGCGTTTTCAGAAAAGCTCCTGAATGAATTCGTTTATTTTTATTTGTATTCTTATTCTCTATTTACGTGTCTACGAAATGGTTAATTCAGATTTATAAAAGTAAAACCTGCTTTACGTCCAATAAATAATAATTACAGAATTTCACAAAATGAGACATCTATGCACATACATCAATATAAAAGCGAAAAAACTAGGTAGCTGTATAATATCAAAAGATCCATTATTATCTTATTTCAATATGTTTTAGTAGGCCCCCGGTTAAATAAAAGATTAATTAATTCTGATGCCCTATCAAAATTTTTGACCAGGTATTATGACGTTTTATTTTTGACTTGTGCATTTTTTATGAGGACGTATCATAATAGATTTTTTTGTTGGAATTAGGTTCTTGGAAAGATAAAGCAAATTTTTATTTTTTGGAATTTATTGAAAACAATCATTTTATTGTGGCCAAGCGCCGTTCGGCTCATGGCCGGCCTTGATCAAATCACAATTACGTGAAAAAATAATAATTATAAAACGTTCTTTAATTCATAAAGATAAAGACATTTTATTTATAAACAAGGTATGTGCGTAATTATTATTACACATGATGACATTTTCAACTGCTGAAACGTTATTAAACTGTCAGTTATAAGTATATTATATACTAGCAGAACTCCCTATCGTTGCTCGAACTTTACACAGTCAAGTGTCGTTCCTCTGGTTTTGAAGGTCAAGTGTGCAAATTTTCACCAATCTCGGAATAATACTACAATTCGCCTTGGTAATTCGGCGCCCGTAGCAGACTGACTATTATTAAATGAAACAAACACAAAATATAAACAGTTTTAACTGCTTACCAGATAAAGCTTGAGTTAAGCGAAACTAGTTGGTGAATGAATTTAAATAAATTAGTGGTTCTAATAATAATTATAATGCGGCCAATCAGGCCTACCTTGACATTGAGCGCGCTGTGCGCCACGTCCTGCCGACAGTGCACGACGCGGGTCTGCGTGCCACAGGGGCCGGAGCAGGGGCCCCATGTAGTGGGGGCCCAGCGTGGCGCGCACGGGCCACCGCAAGGGCGGGGCGCGCCCACGGGACGGGGGCCGCAGCGACGCTCGGGTACGGCCAGCTGCCCGGCGTCGCGCACACACGAGTACACCGGGCTTTGGACACCTGGGGAATTTAATTAAATTTAAACTGTCATGTGAGGAAGGAAAATAGGGAATCCACCAAAGATATTAGAAGAACGAGATATGCTATGTTGGCCGCCGGACCGTAGCCGGAGTACTACCTAATTAGGGTACTTTGAACGGTATCGGGACGTGTACGCACAGAAATCTGTTCTATGTATTAGTGCGGATACCTTAGCGATGCCTTAGCGTAAGCGAAGGTGTGCAGTAGTATTGGTGAACAAAACCGGCGACACTCGGCAAAACAATTCCACTCAGTACGAACTGCGCATAGCTCATCTCGTTCTTCTAATATCTTTGGAATCCACCTTAGTTAATAAATATTTTCTTGTCATAGAAGTTGGTACCATACACTGCGGTGGACTGGAAATTTTGAAATAATGCAAGAGACAGGACTCGGAAATAATGTGGTAGTGGGTACCCCAACAACTTAAAATAAGATCAAGGAAGAAGCGGATAGACTAGGTACGGAGGATTGGAGCAGAACGAGAAAGGACTTGAGCAAATGGTTACTAGGGACCGTAGCCTGTGGAGAGCATTTGTGGAGGAAACTAACTGGTATGCAGCGCCGTGACGATTGTGATGATAATATCATTTTATTAAGAAATCGCTAAGAATATTACGATTTTCATTACGAGCCTTGTTCCCAACTATCGGGACATTGTCACCATAGGTGAATTGGAGTCTCTTCATCCTCTTCACATTTCCTGCATCTATTGGTGTTTTCCACTCTCAACAACTGCATGTATCTCCTGAGACGGTGTCCCGTTTTTCCAATGTTCGCGGTCACTTTCCTTGTAAAATGATTCTCCTATATCGAATTCTCTGTATGAAAAGCTAAAAAGGCGCACAGAAGCTGTCCAAAGAAAATGTTTATATCACTTGAACTTCAAAAGACATGTGCGGTAACTTGCGAACTTTATGTATACTATAAAATCTATTGATGCTGATATTCTTACATGCACTTGATGATCTTTTACTGAACAGGTTGTTAATAAAGTTAAATTGCTTACTAAACAGTATAGCTTAATTGTTCTAAAGATCATTATTTGTTTTAGTAAAAATATCTACAAAATTATGTTCTATTCAGAATCAAATACTATTTTCTCGTCTTTACTTCAAATAAATTAAGCTTTGGGAGGAAAAGATGCACTATCGGCCTGACGCCCTTTTTTTGTCTGGGTCAAAGTCAAAACCCGCCAAATTAATCTCGACGCCATACAGTAGGAGATTTAGCATTATCAATGCCTTTCCTACAAAATAAAGTTGGTTGTTTTCTAGCAAAAATCTCAAATGAAAATAATTTTTTAATGTAAAATACCATTACATTTTGAATAATTTGGCGAGTTTTGAATAAGCCGATGCGACGCGGCGAAATTGGTAAACCTCCTGACTGGCAATCAGAAGGCTGCGGGTTCAATTCCCGGCGACATCGTTTTTTTCTCAGAAGATTTTTAAAATTTATATGGGTGCTTCAGACTAATAATTATTGCTTAAAAATAATATGTTATCCTTTGTGCTTTGTAGAGAAACCTTGTCTTTCAAACATTAGTTTATCTTTAATAATAAAAATATACATTTTATAAGTCGTTAGTTTTGTTACTTTTCCGAATGAAAGAATTCAAGTACTTATGGAAAATAACGTTTCATAAGGGTTATACGATATAATAATGTTAAAAAGTTACCCGCGCAAGGTTTAGTGCAGGGAGTGTATTTGACGATCTGCCACAAGAACCTCCTCCTTCGATGTCTTGGGCTTCCGTGCGGCTGAAGCGGCTTCTCGGATTCCGTCGCCAGAACTTCCGGGCCAAACGGAAACTTCTCTTGATCTGGTCTTGATTTCTGATCTATCCCATTATCCACCACTTCATCCACATTTTTCGGCGGACTCTGATTCTGGCCTGGGGCTGAAATAGAATTATCATCTTGGTCTGTTCTCGGACGGTGCTGTTGACGGTTTGGTGGCCCTTGATGCCGGGAAGACGAGGAGTTGACATGCAGTAGCACCGGAGCAATCACCGGCCTGGCTAGTGGAGCTGCCGGAGTGTCTTCATCAGCTGGGATCTGGATGGTATACTCGTATTTTATGCCAGGGTTGGGATGTTGGTATAAGATCTGAAAAAATATCATAGATATTTTAGCGTAATCTATTTTCCTATACCAAGAAGATAAACGACATTCTCTGAAAACAATAAATACACCCCAAAAATTATTGCTAATAATTATTAAGTTTCGACTATTTATATATCTTTGTTATATATTTATGGCAAATGCCGCCCTTTTCAGAATTTTTTTAAGACACCTGTTGACTGTGGTACTTCGAAGACCTTGAGAAAGAAATTGCGCGCAGAAATATCATTCATAATTCTTTTCAAAGCCGTCAGAGAAGCTGCATTCATAAAACAAAAAGTTTCTAAACTGAGATTTAGCGCAAGCAATTCTAACCTCCGCACTGTACCTTTAACATGAGGGTTGAAATAGCTTTTAAAAAATCATGATTTTGAATATGGAGGACACCGGTATCCTAAATATAGTTGACAGGTCTAACTTTGTTCATTTATGTTACTACAAGTGGCATATTGTCGTTACCATGATGTCCACAGAGTGCGACAAGGGTCCCGGGGCGGACAACGCCTCCACCATAGTGCCGCTCTGCCTCCGGTAGAAGAACTTCGTCCCGGCGGCCTCGTACTCTCCTGACCAGCTGATCGCGAAGTTCCCGTTGATGACGAAGGTGCCGTTGGTAATCTTGAGGGCTATTGGACAATAAAATAATTATTGAAAATCGGGAAAGTTCAATGTGTTTATATAGATACTTTTTTTTTAATATACCGTCTGCGTAAAAATAAATCAGGATAGTAATTGTGATCGATTTGTGAGCAATTAAATTAGTTGTAGATATACACATTGATTGGACAATAAACATGTGAATATAACGATTATTTATTTTGAAATATAAGTTTGATAATTCGTAAAAATACACAGTAATTATGTGAATAAAGCAATTTAAGACATACAACAGATCTAGAAATAAACAACAATTACATGAATACAATGAACTTAACGAGGTACAAGAAAATCAGAAAATAGATTAAAAAAAGCAATCAAGGAAAACTATGTAGGGCGTGGTCTTGGGTGAGCTTGGGTGAGTAGGCCGCGGTCACCACCGTGTTGGCGGAGGCCATTAGCCGCATCCTGGCTCCAGTGACCCGGTTTCACCAAATCATCACCCGGTGTCTCATCGCGCTTAGCAGCAGCAAGGTATTTTTTAATACTGTATTATTTTTGGATCAATTATATACCACTAGTGCAGGGGTGGCCAAACTTTTGACCCGTTTAGTCTACTTGCGTTAAAAATTATTTCTTGCGGTCAACTGCAAGGTAGAGTTTAAAAGTGAATTTGTAAGAATTTATTAATGCAATGTAAAATATAAAAAAAAATTCATTCAGCTTTACGTTTTAGGGTGGATGTTTGACACTGCATATTCTCCACAAGCTTATCATATTGGGGAGTGTACGAAGTAACGGCGATTCGCAAACACGAAGCTAAGTGTCAAACCTTCTTTCAAACTCCAGGTGCAAATTTTCCAACTGTTCAGCGAAAGTTTTAAAATCTCGATTTGAATTGTGCATACATTCTTCTTCCATGTTTTTATAATTTTTTAGTTCGCTTCATTTTAATTGAGATGCATGCACTTGAATTGGATTTTTAAAAGTTTTAATCAAAGTTATCATGTCGGTTCTGTCTTTTCCTTGAAGATTGAGGTTTAACTCGTTTTTTCTGTTATGTCACAAAGGAAGGCCAGCTTCATAAGCCACTTTTCATCTTCAAGCTGGGTATATTTTCTCCTTTCGAATGTATAAATGTTTTGATTTCTGGCAATAATTGTCGAAATCTCTTCAAAAAGCACCACGGCTAAGCCACCTGACATCTGTATGTAACAAAAGATCTGAGTGTTCGGATTCAGTCTCTTCAAGAAGAGCTCGAAATAGAATTAACTATTTTAAAGGCAACTTTCATAATATTATCCGATTCGAGAATTTTAGAGCACAAAACTTGCTGATGTATGATGCAGTGATAGTTGGTGAAACTTGGAATGTTGTCATCATTTTTTCACAACGAAATAAAACCAATTCTTTGTCCCACCATAGAGGGTGCTCCATCTGTCGTGATAGCAACTAGTTTGTGAATCGGAAATTCAGTTTTTTCAACAAAACACTTAAAAGATCTGTAGATATCTTCACCTCTGATTTGCCCTTTCAATGGAATCATCGTTAGTAACTCTTCTTTTACCGTCATGTCTTCAAAAACTAGACGCACGAAAACGCACAATTCAGCAATGTCGGTTACATCGGTGGATTCATCAAACTGTAGTGACAAGAAACTACATTTCTGCAAGTCTTCATTACGTAATTGTTCCAAATTTTCACTTAGGCTTCACTGCGTCGCATTACTATGTTTCGTGACAATGAAATGTCATCTATTGCTAAAATAATTTATTTCTTATATTTAAAGTCATTAAAAAAACGCTTCTCCAGCTCTCTGCATGGCTTCCTTAATCATTTCTCCATCTTCGAAAGGTTTCTTACGTCTTATCAATATTTCCGTAACAGTGAATGACTCCAGTGTTTCAGTTTTTGATTTCGAGTGTGGTTTCGTAAAAAAAGATTGTTGTGTACTTAACTTGCTTTTTAATTACCGTACTTTAAACTTTCGGTTTTCACTGCCAAATGGAAAATCAGTGGCGTATTATGGTTGGTTCCATACGAATCGGTACTTACACGCTGATTCGCACCACCACCCAGCGCAGAAGAGAGGACTTATCCATACATTGGTGACCCGAGCAACCAGAATATGTGAAGAACATAAAATCGGAGCGGAACTTACGAAGCTGACCGATGCACTGGAGCGTAACGGTTACCCAGCAAGTCAGACAAGGCAAATCATAAGAGCCAAATCTGCACCAAACGAAGACAGAATTGAACAAGAGTCAAAAGGCTGTGCCTTCCTGCCTTATGTGCACAATGTGACAGACAGAATTGCCAGGCTATTGAGAAAGGAAAGTATCAAGACTGTCTTCGGAACAACGACAAAGATACAGGACTTACTGAGGTCTGCAAAGACTAAATTTCCTCTGGAAACAGATGGAGTGTATAAACTCAGCTGTTCCGGATGTGACAAGATCTATGTAGGCCAGACAGAGCGGACTATCTCCAAAAGGATCTCAGAACACTTCAGAGCTTGTAAACTCGGCCACCCTGACAAGTCGGCAATTGCCGAGCATTTGATTGACACCGGGCATTACTTTGGATTTGTTCCTTAAATCCTGGGGAGACCCAAAACTTTTAGAGCACGGCTGATTACGGAGGCCATTGAAATCCATAAAAATCCCGTAAACATTAGAGACGATGGAGCTAAGCTCAATAGTTCTTGGTATCCGGTAATTGACGGCTACACCAGAGCTAAACGAAGAAAACCACTTTAAATAAAAAATGATACGTTAATGTTAGCTCAGAGGGTTGGAGCTGGCAACACGGTATCACAACCTCATACATAAGCTCACATTTCACCACAACCTCAAATAACACATCTGCCCTGATGATGGACACTGCAATGCTGTCCGAAACGTTGGCTAAAGAAGGAGTTAGCGCAACACGGCATAACACCTCAAAAACAAATAGCAAAAATGTACAGAAATTTTATTATTTGCAATCTTTGCAAAAGAAGAAGCGATTAAAATCATTTCAAATTTAGAGATCTCTGATTCTGGATATCAAGGAGCATGAAAATTGTTACATGAGAGATATTCTAATTTAAGGGTTTTACATAAGCATATTCATTTCATATTCCAATTGACAGAAATGAAGCAAGAAGATGCAGTCGCATTGCGGCGATTGATAGATGGAACTAACGTTAGCTTAAAAGCTTTGCACAACTTAGGAGTTCAAGTAAAGCAATGGGATGCTTTAATTATTTACATAATTTCAAACAAATTAGACGTGATTACTAGAAAACATTGGGAACAAAGCCCTATTGAAGGAAAGTTGCCCACGCTGAAAGAATTCTTGAAATGTTTAGCTTTACGAACTCAAACTTTAGAACTTTTGCAAACTACGGACAAAAAACCGCACAGCCAAATTAAATCACATTTAGGAATTAATAATAGGGAATCAACTGTGTTCTTATCTGTAAAAAAGGGGAAATGCACATTCTGCGGTGAGGATCATCCGATCTTTTACTGCAAAAAAATTCTAAAATTAAAAATATCGGAAAGAATAGAAGCCTTGAAAAAGAGCCGAGCATGCTTCAAATGTTTGAAACTTGGTCATTTTGAACAGGATTGCAGGATCACCTTTATATGCAAACGATGTGAGAGTAATGATCACAATACGTTGCTTCATAAAGAGGGATTCCGTGTAGAATCTCCGAATTTAGAAACTGAGGCAGAAGATGTCTCAGTTAACAATCATTCTGCCGTAGGTAAGGCAGAAAATTTAGTATTCGCTGCCTTAGTTCTTGTATGTTCAATAGACCATTTAGCAAATTTTACAGGAGACGTTTTTTTTGTTTTTACAGGCAAATTCTAAAAAAATTTCGATTTTGGTCATTTCGTTTAATACAATTATTTATTTATTTTTATTTATTTATTTATATATAATTTGTACATTTATTTATAACAATTACAGGTAATAAAGCCTAAGACGTTATAATTGTACCATTTATGCAGTGTATATGCAATGCCAAAAATCTTGCAAATGCGCTATAGGACACAAAAAATAAATCTAATTTTTTATCTACCGCATTCAAAAAGCACGTAGCTCTCCCCACAGGTGAGTTCATTAATAAATTAGTGCGGCTTGCTTTACTATATAGAAGATTGTGATGACGTCCTCGAGAGTGAGACTCTGGTACAAAAAAATTTAATTGGGCCAGTATCTCATTATTAGAAAAGTGACCGTTTATTAGTTGGAAAAAATATTTAAGCAAAGCAATACCTCTACGTGTCTCTAGGGAGTGGTAATTGGTCATGCCTAATATATAAATCGATGGGTAAAGCCAAGGGTAACGTCCATAGAGCCGCGAGAATAAAAACCTTAAAAAATTTTTATGGACTCTTTCAATGCGTAAAGTGTATGTTAATTCATGTGGAGCCCAGATGATCGAGTTTGATTCAAGTACACTTAGGACTAGTGTGTTATATAATAACGTCAGTGTTTTTGTGTTACGAAACGGATATGAGTTTCTAATTACGAAGCCGATAAGCCTGTATCCTCTGCTTATTAAATCATCGATGTGTTGGTGAAAAGTTAGTTTGCTGTCGTAAATAACTCCTATATCTTTGATTTGGTTTAGGTGTTGGAGAATAATTTCGTTGATTGTATATTCAAATACATGCGGTTTCTTTGATCTTGTATACGAGACGATATTGCACTTGGGTGTACTGAAGTTCAAGCCATTTATTTTGGCCCAGTTTGAGACGCAGTCAATGTCACGTTGAAGGAGAATACAGTCAAGATGGTTTTTTATTGAGCGATATAGTTTCAAGTCATCTGCAAATAGTAAATACAGCGAATGTGTGATGACTGAACCAATATCGTTGATAAAAATCAGAAACAGAATTGGTCCAAGGATAGACCCCTGAGGAACTCCAGAAAAAACTATGAATTCCGATGAACTGGAACCCTTATAATAAACAAACTGTCTACGATTTCGAAAATATGAAGCAAAAAAACAGAGAAGTCTTTTGGAAAAACCAAATGAAGCTAGCTTATTTAGAAGAATGTCGATGTCAACCTTGTCGAATGCTTTTTCCAGGTCGAAATAAGCAACATCCACCTGTCCCCGATTGTCGAGAGTTTGTGATAAGAAATCTGAGATGCATAAGAGGTTTGATGTTACTGACATCTGGGGTCTAAAACCATATTGACGGTCATCAAGAATTGGATTAACGTGATTAAGTATATATTTATGTAGAATTTTCTCGAATATTTTCATGATGGAACATAGAACGGCAACTGGTCGATAATTCCGGATATCGCGTTTGTCACCCTTCTTGTAGATAGGGGTTATTTTAGTTAATCTCCAGATGTCTGGGAGAATCCCGTTTTTTAGGCATACATTGAAGAGATGACATAATGGTGGACATAATTTGTGTAACAGGAAATTATTAAAGATCATTTTTCGAAGATTGAAGCTATAATATGCCCATATTATGACTTTAAAGGTGGACGTTGAACATGGCTTAAAAATTATGAATGATTATTTTGGATATTGAACATATCGTCTGGAGATTGAACAATTCGGCTCCCATAAGTTTGAGGTATTTTTTGTTCAATTAGCCAATTAGTGGTAAATTGTATATACAGGGTGATTTTCAGATTTCAAATACTTTACTTTTATTTTAGTTAGTAGTTGACTTAAAGTATTACTTTAAAATATACAAACAGAGTCCTTGAGTTGATTTTTCACCAAAACTGCTCTATATAAATCATCCAATATTTTGGAAGTTTGAAATCAATGCACAAGTACAAAGGTACCTACCGCTAATATACTACTATCGGTTTTCGGTGCATGCGTGATGTGAAATATTCTTACATCGTACGTATTACGGCCTCCGTGGTCTAGGGGTACTCTTGACTAGATATCCGGAGGTCGCGAATTCAAATCCCGGCGTGCGCAAGAAAATTTTATTTGATTCATGTATGTTATTTCACAAATTATTAATTTAAAATAACATATAGTCTATTTGCGGCATATTCCAGAGAGGAAGATATGGTGTAAAGACCACCATAAGAATTGAAATGGCTTTAGCCGTGTTTGGTGATCAGATCTGAATAGATACTCACATACCATCTCTCTTCTCCTTCATCCTCCTTCCTCTCTTTCTCCTCTCCATCTCCTTCCCCTCCACACTACCTTCAACCTCACAATATACTAATATACCCCAATTGGGGATTCCATAGTCTCACTGGCTCCAGATGGTTGGGAGCAGTTGAGACTGTGTGCGGTATTCCATAAAAAAAATTCCCGAGTGATGAGTAAAATTATTAAGTTCAATTTTCAGTTGAAAATTTTTTTTTTATTGTTTCGTTACCTACATTTGATAAATGTAATTTTTAAAGTTTACTTACTTTAGTAAGATTTTTTTTCTTTCGGAAGGTCTTATTTGCCGTGAGCTTATTATTTATGTTGATTATCGTGAGTAAAATATTATTTTTTTAAATACTTTCAGCTCTTAAAATCCTAAAATTATAATATCCCGCGATTTGGGTTATGGGTGTGCGCTATTTAGCATTACATTTATTGTTATTAGTCGTTTGCCTAGTTGGTTTTATTGTAGTTCCTACATAAGAATATGTTTATTGTTTTTTATGTGACTAAAAAAAACAAAAAATCAGAAACTTTTAATTGAATGAATTCAAAATTGAAATATTTGGACTTCATTTTCATCAGCGATCTCAGCAGTGATAACGGACAAAATATGTGTCGTAGATGTCTTTCAATCAGACTATGAGGACAGTCGACTTTTTGCACATTTCCATGTCCTGGCTCTTTTGTTGTATCTATTTCTTGAATTAAAATAAGTTTGAATGCACTAATATAATTTATTAATTCTCATTTTATGTAAAAGTCCTAAGTTTGTAAATAAATAATTGAATAAATAAATAATAAATGAAGCATCCTGTATATTTGCCTAGCAAATTCAAGAAATATATGTAAAATATGGTGAAAAGAGAAGAAGACGGTAGATTCACAGTAAATTTACCACGCCATCCTTGTATTGATCAATTAGGAAACACATTGACAACAGCGGAGAAAAGATTCTAAAATTTAGAAAGAAAATTGTCTTCAAATACAGAATTAAAATCGCAATGTGTACAATTTATGCGAGAATACCAGGAACTAGGTCACATGGAGGTATTTGATAAACTAGAGGGAGATCATAACTCTTATTTTTTACCACATCACGCTCCACCACTAAGGTGAGGGTGGTTTTTGACGGATCAGCCAGAACTTCCAATGGAATTTCACCGAAAGAGGAGATCCAGCATTACAAACTGAAAACTGTAACGTACGGGTTAAGTCCTTCCCATTTCCTAGCTACAAGATGCCTACAACAAGTTGGTATGGATAACAAAATTACTTTTCCTAAAGCTAGTCAAGTCATAAAAAACAATTTTCACATGGATGACCCATTGACCGGGGACGATAATTTGGAATCCTGTAGAAATTTAAAAGGTCAATTAATTGAAATATTACTGTCTGCAGGCATGAGGTTACGAAAATGGAGATATAATAGCTTGGATTTGTCATCCGAGTCGGACCAAGCTGAAATTGTTGGACCGAAAAATTTTGAAAAAATTCTGTCTTACAAACCCAAAAATTAAAAATATTATTGGAGTGATTCCACTATAGCGTTATGTTGGATAAAAGGTCAACCAGCACGTTGGAACACATTTGTAGCGAATCGAGTAGCTGAAATTCAAGAACTTAGTAACCCAGAACAATGGCGTCATGTGCCATTCTCTGACAATTCAGCATATATATTATCAAGAGGAGCTACTGCTGATCAATCAGTGAATTCCTCAATATGGTGGAATGGGTCAGAGTGGTTGACTAGAGAAAACAATACTTGGCAGCTATCGAAAATATCATGTTTGAACCCTCCGGAAATTAAAGAAAAAATGTTTTGATTGCAACTAATCCGGAAAAATGGGATATCTTTAAAAAATGCTCTTCTTTAACTAAACTTAAGCAGATTCATAAATAATTGTGATAAGTTAAATACTAAAATATCAGGAAATTAAAACGTTGAAGAACTAGAATTAGCTTTGAAATATTTAATTGCATCGTCACAAAAATACGGTTTCCAGGCAGAACGAGAAGCCTTGATAAAAAATGGAAGTGTAAATAATAATAGTTCTTTAAAGGCTCTGAACCCGTTTTTACATGACCAATTAACACAGGTTGGTGGGAGATTGTGGAGATTAAAATTTCGACCGATATTCGGTAAAAACACAGTGAAAAAATATTACATTACTGTATAATATGTTTTAGATGCCACCCCGACGTAGGCCAGCAAATTATGGGTAAATTGCCTATGGACCAAATTACCACCGGCAGTCCTTTCTATTTAACCGGTTTAGACTACGCAGGTCCTCTGGAAAAAGGAAATCTGGGAGAACTTATGTTAAGAAACAAATGGCAAACCAGCAACCAGAGGTCTCTCCAGAAAGATGATCTGGTTATTTTGAAGGAAGATAACTTACCCCCCACTCTATAGAAAATGGCTCGCATTCTATCCTGCCATCCTAGAGCTGATGGGATCATAAGGGTAGTCACCCTCCGGACATCACAAGGGACGTTCGTGCGACCGATTACAAAAATCTGTCTGCTACCCATAGAGGACAACCTTGAACGCCAATGACTCATTTAACAAAAGGGCAATGTGAAGTAATACGTGCAATTTATGTTTTTGTTGCACTCGACAAACTGATGTAACAAACCTGATGAAATCAAATTGATGACCCTGGCTAAAATTGATGAATCCTCGTGCAAAACTGATGACCCCTCGTGCACAAGGTTATTCTCATGGAAATTATAACAAGGACCCCATCGAGATGAAAATAGAAGATGAAGCCAATCAAGATTTGTGTTGTGTTAAAAACTGAATGCTTTATATTTTATATATTTTTTGTTTTTCTTTCAATGATTTTAGAATTTTTATTTTAGTTAATTAATGTCTATTTGTATATATATATATTGGTTTTTTATTAGAAAGAACCTTAAATAGTGAATTTAGTGAAATAGTTTCTTTCGGGGCGGGTGCATGTATTATTTTTGGATCAATTATATACCACTAGTGCCACCTGTGAAGGTTAGATTATATTGTTTATGAAAGGTTCTCGCCTCTGCTATTTGTTTGTAATTAAGTCGCGTCGGCAATGTTTGTTATCGACAGTCTCTTTCATATAAAAGGTTGGGTTTCCTTAAAAACTCTCTCTTTCTCAAAAACAATCAAAGGTTTCATCTTTCCTAAAGAATCACAGGAACTGGCCTGTATTTTACTGTAAAAAGTGCCTAGTCACATCATGTGATTGTGTATATTTATTATGAAATAAAGGGATTCAGTTTGCTCTCTAATAATTTAAAAGGACCCGAAATTATAACAAATACGCTCCATAGTTTTTTCAAGTCAAATCATATTTTATTGAATATTTTAATTTCTCCTCCTATCAAACTATTAATAATGGCTTCAGATGGCGAAATGCTTGTCACGCGTAATTACAATTAAACAGAAGAACTTGTCCAATAATTGTGGTGAACGTATGTCTGTCGGTATGAAAGAGACAGGCATATCGGAGTGAGACAGCATGACCGAGACGTATAAAAAGGCATGTCTGTTGTAACTCGTCCTCTTTTCAATAGCAATCTCTTATATTGTCCATCGGATCAATATTTGTAGCTACCTGAACAATAACGAATAGTAACGGAGAACCCACATTCTTTTTACTAAAAATAAATCTGGATGATCGGCACGGAAGATCACCACAATAATAAACTGTTTACTTTTATAAATTTGATAATAATTATTCCATGCTAACTCAACACAGTGAATATTCAACACACCTATCGAAAGTGATATAAAGTCATTAAAAACGATGAAATATATATTTTTTTAACTTAACCTAACCTAACCTACTCAACCCAGTTAATTAAGTTTTTGATTCATCACTTTCCATGACTTTATATAACTTTTTAAAGATGTGATGAATTATCATTTTGATGATTTATCCGGTCACCATAAAACTGACACCAAGTCTTTAATCATCAGCCAAGACAGATCTAAGATAAAACTTTTTTTAAAACCCCTTTATAAGTATGTACTCTTGTCATTTAATATAATGAAATATTGTTATATATTATGTTATATTAGGTTATACTGCTTTTATTAACTTCCATTTATTATTTCATTAACTATTTTATCGCAACTTATCCACTCTTGTAAAACTAATTTAAACCACCTGCAATCAGTACAAAATTCTATTGTTAAGTTATTAGCTCAAAAACATATTTTTTCAGAGACGAAACATATCATTGTTGAATCGGAATTTAACAATATTACCGGTGCAGGCCTTATTATGGTACAAAATATTGATTCAACATATATCTGAGTCTGATTATAAAAGGAAAGTGGAACATGAATATAATACAAGGTTTACAAAGAATGAAGGAATGCTTGTTCCAAAATGGAGGTTGTGCTAAAACCATACTCGATCCCTTAGCTAAATCCCAGAAATCGATTATAAGAGTCATACTGAAAAAACCTTTCAGATACCCCAGCGATTCATTGTTCGCAGAGTTTCGTGTTCTTGATGTAAGACAATTATACATGAGGAAAATCATATTACATACTCAAAAACAGAGGCACTACTTAGCTTCCGTAAACCACTGTCATAATACACGACATGCAAAAAAAAACCCAACAGTTCCGCCCACCACTTCCTCATCTTTAGCACAGAGACAATTCTCATACTTAGGCCCTAAACTGCTCAATCTCATAAGTGATGCATGGAAGGCAAAGAGTACTAATATTCTGCGCATGCAGGTAAACAATTGGCTTCTGGTCTTGGGGAGAGCTGAATGCGAGAATATGCTAAAAAACAGTAATTGAATTGTAAACTTTGTTTTTCTTTACATTCTTTTTTACATTTTAATTTATATTGGTATTATATTAGCATTACAGGAACTGTATTTTTACATAAAGTAAGTTCGAAAATTGCTCAATTCTTCGTGATATTTTTCCTTAAATGAAAAGTTCCTTCTTTACTTTCATTTTTTCATTTTTTCATTTTTTTTTTATCATTTCCTTGTTTTATCTATTAATATTTCTTTAGTTTATTATATCAGCTAAACAATAGTAAAAAAAAAAATGTCGTGGTATAACTGAAAGTATACTAGATTATGAATATACATTTGTATTACTTTACCAACAGAATTTCTTCAATTCAGTTTCATTTTCAAATTCATTTTCTTGTTTTTATCTATTAATATTTCTTTAGTTTATTATGTCAGCTAAACAATAGTAAAATATGTCATGGTATAACTGAAAGTATTCTAGAATATGTATATACATATGTATTATTTTAACAACAGAATAGTCAACACTATAATTTACATGTAAAAACATTATCATATTGGAATGTCCTAAAACGGGCAATCGCCTAGTTGGACATTTTAAGATCATTAATTGTATTATGTAATATTTACAAACAAACAATAAATAAATAAATAAATAAATAAATAAATAAAAAATATAATAATAAATACGGACGGCGAACCCTAGAATTTAACGGGCCAAAAATGCTTAACATGTTACCCATTAATATAAAAAATTGCGATTCTACAAAAAGATTGAGATATAATATGCTGAAACAATGGTTACTGAATAGAGATAGTTTATATTAATTTAGGTGTGTTAATTGTAGAGTTATAGTAATAATATTATGTATATATGTATGTAATTGATCATTAACATCCTGTTGACAAACTGCTTTATTGCAGTTTAACGGGATTGTAGCTTGAAAACCAATAAAAAATATATATATATATATTTATAATATTGTTATCCCTGTAGCAGAACCTACACTTTCTATTGTGTCTTCACGGTTTAAAAGGTATACAACTTTATATTTTAGTTATATTTATGCATGTATCAAATAAT
Organism: Hesperophylax magnus; assembly: GCA_026573805.1. Classification (NCBI taxonomy): domain Eukaryota; kingdom Metazoa; phylum Arthropoda; class Insecta; order Trichoptera; family Limnephilidae; genus Hesperophylax; species Hesperophylax magnus. The sequence goes on along the minus strand of JAIUSX010000117.1, from coordinate 13,913,179 downwards.
ATGTAAATACTCTATATGTATCCAATACATCTGTCTCGACACAGGTTTATCCTAGTGAGACAGATATCGAAAAATACCTGTAAAACTTATATTGATTATAAAAAATAAAAATAAAAATTTCATTGATTATTTGATCGTTTCTCAATACGCTTCCAACCGATGCGACATAGGGGATATAAGTAATGAACATCTCATTTCAAACTGTATCCGACAAAGAACGCTGCGCTAGAGTTTCTCGACGCTTTTACACATTCATTAACTTCTACAAAGTACTGTTAAAAGAAACAAAACGCAAGGCAAGGCGATTCAACAAACGTTAGACACACGTTTTAACTCTCAGGTATTTCCAAAAGACCAGAAGTAAAGTTAGTGATGACAACGTCATGATAGTTGTTTGATACAGCATGATTCTTTATGTTTCCGTTTAAAGTGTTTACACCGTTCACGTTAGAATTACTCACCTTCATTAATAGTGATTTAATTAAATCAGCTATACAATTAAACGACCTCTAAATTGGCACAGATCCCTTGAAATATGTAATGGAAAATTATTAATATTAATAGAATAGCATGATTCCGGAATGCATGCAGGGGTAGCGCAATACAATACATTCCATATATTTGAAATAACAAAAAAATATATATCAGATAAATAATTATAAGAAAAACAAAATTAGGCAAAATAGCGAAACAAAGATACATAAAATATAAACATTCCTGGATTCCACAAAAGAAAAAATAAAATAAATAAATCCAATAAATTAAAACTGCGGAAAAGAAGAGAAAAATGAATGCAAGCACCGTTTATGGAGGATATTTGACCGTCTCCGTCTCCAGAGGGCCATCAGGGGACACTCCATCCAGGCAACCATGGCAGTGATGATTGTATTATTTGATTGGCGTAATCTGATCCATAAGCTTCCCATGTGGTGGTGGAGAAGTGCTCTGAAAGAGTGCACTCGTCCCTCCAGTAACATTTTCGTAGCCCTGCAGTATCTTGGTAAGCGGAATAGTTGGCGATAAGCATTATTGAAAGCGTAATCTACCCACAGTTCTAATGGATAACGCTCTTCTATGTCTTTCCATATAAGGTATTTGACGCTACGACTAACATCCATTTTCCTTCCGTCTATCCACACTGAGGCTGTTCGCATGAGTTCGTTTTTACATTTGAAAACTATAACGATTAATTTTGACGTATTATATACAAGGTTATGATTTTTTGCAAAATCTTCACATATTTAAAGTAATTTCATTATTGCCGGTGACGGTGACGGTGCTAGAAGAACCATATCATCTGCGTAATTAATATTATTTACACATACTCCTTGAACATATGTTTATGTTATCCAGTCTTTGAATTAATTCATGAATGTATATAGTAAAGAAAGCTGTAGATATGCTTCCTCCTTGCCTCAAATCCAGAAAGTTTCTGTGTCGGAGATGTCACAATTATTTTTATTGTTTTCATATATTTGTAAAACCTTACAATCTAATATAATTTTTGCTTTTAAATTCCATAAAACAATACCCACTATTTACTTGTTGACGGACTTTAGCCCCGATTTACAAAAACAGTAATACAAAAGAAGAAGACGAATGTAAATTAGAAGCAAAGGATGGTTCACCAAAATTGATATAATTGAAACACTGTAAATATTACAAAAACATTTTTTTACAAAGAGTTCTAAAACACTTTATTTTATCTATTATTATTTTTTCTATTCTAAATCTTGTGTGCTTTATTCTCGAATAGTCCGGATTGCCCCAGAATATATTTAGCTAGTTGAACGATGGACGCTAATACTAATTGGTAGGGGATACATAATACTTAATATTATGAGCAACATATGAATTGTTGGTAGTCAGCTTCAGCTACAAAATCATGCCTACTTGTTATTCATGAACCATGTTGAAATTAGGCTCAAGGGATGATCGTTAAGTAAACGCTCTCTCACCACGAAACCGCGCTCATTTATTAAAAATCATATAACCTGTCTCACAGTCAGTGATATCACAAACCATCACTGATGAACCAAATTACTATAACATCTTTGATTATTTTTTAAGAGGCACGATGTTTTATAATTAATTTTCTTGAATAACTTATTGAGGCTAATAAAACTTATTGTAATTCTTAATCATTGAAGAATATTAACAAATATCTAAGAAACAGAAAACACAAAATCAAAAGGTAACGGTCGCAACTTGAGAACAAAATTGAGTCTGGAAAACTCCAGATTCGACGTAAGGTGGGTACGCGTCAATCTTGCCAGTACGGCAAGATTCTACGCATGTTTATACCGCTCACCGAACCATAGCGAATCAGACACTACCGAACTCTTCAAACATTTGAGCGATACTATTGATGATCTCTTGCCCCGCTACCCTTCGGCCGAGTTTATTGTTCTGGGGGACTTCAATGTTTATAACGAACCATGGTTGAAGTTTTCAGGCCCAACGGACTCGGCTGGCCGACAGGCGGAATCCTTTGCCATTTGCTACGGATTAAAGCAATTGGTTCAGGAGCCTACAAGGGTTCCTGATGTCCAGACTCACCGCACCAATCTGTTAAACCTATCCTTAACTACTGTGCCACACGGTTATAAGATTGACATCACAGCGCCTCTGGGATCATCCGACCACTGCCTAGTGACGACATCAATCCCCGTTAACCTCAGACCAACCAATGAGAGGCTGAGGAGAAAAGTGTGGCACTATAGGTCAGCAGATTGGTTCGGTATGCGGGCCCATTTCAACGCTTTTCCGTGGTCAGCTGTTTGTTTTCGGACTTCGGACCCTTCAAGATGTGCCCAGGAGATTGGTGAAGTCATCAAATCAGCGATGGATGGCTTCATACAATCGACTACTAAAGAAACTGGTGTGGGCTCAATGCCGTGGTTCAGTCGACAATGCTCCGAAGCAGTTCGACGAAAAAACGCGGCTTACCGAGCCTACAACACATCTCGAACGCCCGAAAGCAGATCAGCATACAAAAAATTGGCAAAGGAATGCAAGAGAATCATTAATAGGTCAAAATTCGAACACGACCTGCAGATCAGAAAAAAGCTGGCTGCCTGCCCGCATGGCAGCAGAGCATTCTGGTCGCTTGCGGGCTCAATAGGTCGAAATTTTTGCAAACCCAGTTTGCCGCCTCTTACCAGACCTGACGGCTCACTAGCAAACACCGCCACCGAAAAGGCAAACTATTTGGGAAAATGTTTGCGGAAAACTCGACCCTCGACGACGGAGGTGCTGTTACGCCGTCGGTTCCTCACTGCGGCTTCTATATGAAAAAGTTGATGATCCGGCATCGGGATATACTCCACGTCATACGGGCGCTCGATGTTAACAAAGCTAGTGGACCTGATGGAATACCTGCCCTGGTATTGCAGAGGTGTGCTGCGGAAATAGTTCCAGTTTTGACAAAGCTCTTCAAAATGTCCCTGAAGTGTGGCACTATGCCCTCTGGTTGGAAAAAAGCGGTCATTCACCCTATTCCCAAGAAAGGTGACTGCTCCAACCCGGCCAAGTACCGCCCCATAGCGATCACATCAGTTCTGTCCAAAGTGATGGAACGTGTGATCAACGACAAACTGCTCACATACCTCGAGAAGAACAAAATTATCAACGACCGTCAATACGGATTCCGGCGGAACCACTCGTGCGGTGATCTTCTCGCGTATGTGACGCATGTTTGGGGGCGGTGCCTGGAACGTCACGGTGAGACCCAAACGGTCGCACTAGACATATCCAAGGCCTTTGACCGGGTCTGGCACCGAGGACTTTTCAACAAATTGCCTTCTTACGGACTTCCCGCATCCCTGTGTACGTGGATTGCTGACTTTTTAAGGGATAGGTCGATTCAGGCGGTTGCCGATGGTTTCACCTCTTCCTCGCACTCCATAAATGCTGGCGTCCAACAGGGATCGGTTCTGTCTCCGACTTTGTTTTTATTGCACATCAATGACCTTTTGACATGTGCACCGATTCATTGTTACGCGGATGACAGTACAGTTCATGATAGCTTTTTGTTTGACAAGCCCCCAAGGGCACACAAACTCCAACGGCTCGGAGGGCTTTGAAGCAGAGAATGGACGGTTATCTCGAGAGTATTTCCTCCTGGGGTAAAAATAATCTCGTCGAATTTAATGTTTCAAATACCCAATCCTGTCTGATTACGTCTAAAAGGGATCCAAATGATAATCTAGTCTCCTTCAACGGAAGCAATCTTCCGAACATGCCTTCCATTGATATGCTTGGTATAACTATAAGTGACCAGCTCAGGTACGGGGGCTCCATCGAAGCCAGAGTAAAGTTGGCCTCTCAGAAGCTGGGCATACTGTACAGTGCCCGCAGATATTTTAATAATACACAACTGCTGACCCTGTACAAATCGCAAGTGCGCCCTACTGTCGAATTTGGCAGCCATCTCTGGTCCAGAGCCCCTAAATACCTGAAAAATACCCTTGACTCTGTGCAAAAACGGGCGGTCCGTTTGATAGATTCCCCAATCTTAACAAACGGACTGCATTCTTTAGAGCACAGGCGTCAGGTAGGTATGCTGTCCTTGTTCTATCGGTATTACAATGGAAAATGCTCTGAGGAACTAGCGTCATTGATCCCTTCGGCACCGGTGCATAGTCGGGATACACACCAAACGCGCGCCCAACATTTGTACACAGTTGACATTTGTAACATGAGAACGGGTCGCTTCTACGATTCGTTCTTAAGTTCAACAGCTCGGCTGTGGAACGAACTGCCAGCCTCTGTGTTTCCTCCCTCCTACAACATGGGACTCTTCAAGACCCATGTTCACTCCTTCCTCTCCACAAAAAAACCCTCCACACAGCATCCCCAAAGATGACATAGGCCCTGAGGGAAATTATTTTCTTCAGGGCCTCCTGTGTGGAGTTAATATAAAAAAATAAAAAAACTGGGATCTGTGTTCGATTCACATTTTCTGTTTCATGTTTCAGTGAGATTTGTTAACATTATCTTCTTCAATGATGTTTTGTATTCAATCGAACATTTCAAAAAAATAGTAGGTACTCTTCCGAAATACCTGGTGCCCAAGAATTTAATCGATTTTATAAATGTTGCAGTAGATTATGTATAGGTATTCTTTTTATTTTTTCAGTAAGTAACATTTTTTTAAATATATATTTTTTAGTTTCTCTGACAAAATTTATACGCAATGTAAGAATAAAGCATAGTATAAGTATATAAATATATTACTTTCTGTTGTTTTTTGTTTGATTTGGTAGTTTATAGTTTCGTAGATGAAATTTAATGTTTCTCGGTCCGAAAAAGTATTATTATTATTATCATGCAAACATTTCCAAATTCTTTTTCAAGAAACTTTTTAGGTAAACTAAAATATTCAACATGTACCTACACTAGTGCGGATCGGAAATTTGTTTTCTAATTTTTATTTGGAATAGCTGTATTAAGTTGTCAATTGCCATCAATTACCTCAATTAAAAATATAAATAATATCAGACAACGGTAAAAGCCCCCGCCAAGACATTGAACATTTACAAAAATAACAGTTTAGGGGCTATTTGCGCGGCCGACAGAATAGTACATAAATTATTAAAATAGGTTTATTTTATTTAATATCATATTCAAATATAGTTAACTAGCTCTTGCAATCAAATATTTCATTATTTTAATATACTTTGGCGAAGTGACAGAGGAGCAAAGTGCGGGACGAAGCGGGAGGCGGCACGTGACAATCTACGAAATGCAGTATTTTGTTTAAACTAGTGTCGATAATTGTCTCAAGGTGAAAGGTCGCGCGTCAATTATATTCACGAGTTCTTATTGATAAACGTTTTTTGAGTAAATTAACATGACTTCTACCAGACAAAATTTTAAATGTCCGATATTTGGTGCGGGCGCAGAGTTGAAAGAGAATATCCTACCTACGTATGAAAATGTGACGAAATTCTACGAATGGGTTCGACAAGACTTAAAAATTAGGAATAAAATAACAAAAGAACCAACGTTTTTGGAAATTGCCGAAATAGTATCAACGAAAGTTAAAGAATTGTGGATAAAATCTTCTATTCCAATTGTCACACACAAACAAATCTTACAGTTAATAAAAAGTTATCACTCGAAGTGTTATAATTTGAAAAAGTCTTTGAAAAACTTAAGGAAACTTAAAACTTATGTGAATGTAAAGAATTTGTGAGCTGTACTTGTTTGAGAGAAAAAAAAAGTGCCAAAAGAGGAACAAATGTTTTTAGAAGACCAACGCACTAACTGACTAATGGCTTTAGGAAGAACGGATCTTATCCAGAGTAAAAAATTGCTGAATAGAAGATTACGTGCTCTAAAACAAGAAATGAGGCATAATAGATAGGATGAAACTAAGAAGAATAAGACAGAAAGTACGCGAGAAAATTTTAACCGAAGAAAGATTAACAGAAATTCCTGCATTATATTTCGATGGAAGGAAAGGCTAAAACTGTTTTAAAAGGATCCAAGAGGTTTAGAGTGATTTTACAAGAGTAACATATTTCAATTAGAAAAGAACCAGGTACTGTTTATGTTGGGTATGTGGTTCCAACATCGGGCAGTGAAAGAAATATTGAAAGAACTATCCACAGCTTTTTAAGGACTGAAAAGATATCGCTTGAAGGTTTAATGTCTGTTGGTTGTGATGGAACAAACACAAATACAGGGAAAGTGGGAGGCGTGATTTTTCTTTTGGAAAACATACTATCTCGACCATTGCAATGTACCAATGCAACCATTGTGACCATTGCAATAATATTTTTTCTCTTACACGCCAATGAATTACCATTGAGGCATTTGTTTACCTATTTTGATGGCCCTACTGCAGGACCTAAATTATTTGCAGGTCAAATTGGTAAGATTAAGGAGATATGCGAGACGCTGCCGTTAGCCGAATTTGAGAAGGTGAACTACCTTCACAAATATCCGCAAATCTCAGTACAGACAAGAAATATTTACAAAAAATTACTACTGCTGTCATAAATGGATCCTGCTCTCCTGATTGATTACAGAGAAGCCCAGGTAAACTACCCCATGCCCGCTGACTGTCTGGTTTGCTATCAAAACACATTCATCCTGCAAAGATGGTTCAAATCATTTATGGAAGCTCATTAACAGCAATAGATAGTGTACCCTGTTATAATTCAAGACAAGACTCATTTTAAAGGCTCGTCAAGTTAATAAAAAATCTGTTTCGGGAATGTTTGAGGTGCCAAAAGTGGACTTTAATGCATGTTCTTACATAGACAGATTGACTAGAAACAAAATATATACGAACCCCCAATACTGATGAATATCTCCGATGAGCAGTTACAAGATCTTATTGAAAATGGAGAAGATATGCCTTGCCACACCCAGGCTGTGGAAAGATCTGTAAAAGTTGTGACAGAAGCAGCTCTAAGTGTATGAGATAAGACAAGACGAGAGGGATTCATAAAATCTAAATTAGCATCTCGAAAACTCATGCCAAAGTTTGATACGAAAAAGGATTTTTGCTATAAAAAATGATGTTATTCATACCAACATAACTTTCTGAACCTGTGTTTACTTTGGAAATAAATAATTTTATTAATTAAAATCTACTTTTATTTTATCATTCAATGCATAATATATTATATTTAATTATTATTTTGTTTATAGGGTGTTTAATACAAAGCGTCTATAAAAATTTAAAAAATAAAATTTTAAGTGTATGGCGGGAACTCAAGCTGTCGAGCTAGAACTTCCAAATTGAGAAGTGTTATTTACAATTATATAAAGAAACTTTTACCTAGTATTCCAATTGAAATTTCGAAAACAAAAATTCATATAAAAGTGTTCCACCCTAATGTACACTCCGCTTCTCTCCACAAGAATAGCAAGTGAAGAGTAGTATTGAAATTAAATTATGCAATGTGCGAACCCATTCAATTTTAGCAATAAAAAAAATTAAACAAATAATATAAAAACTCAGTATTGTCTTTCTGTACGGGACGTGTTTGCCTGTACAAGAAAATACTGTAAATAATAAGCACCGGCACACATCAGTCCTCATCCTGCATGTAATGATTTAAGTAAAACACCATGAGATGTCCTATCCAAACCATCATAAAAGAAAGACAATTCGAATCAATATTCACATTTTAATTACAAGTATTGTACTGGTATACAGAACGTACAAAGGGGTGTAGCTTATAGGTACTTCCCATTTTTTACAGCCAACCCAATTCACAAGAGATAGTTATATGTATTTCAATACAACTGGGATTTAAACACAGATAGAAAACTGAGACAATCGGAATTCTTTCAGCGATAATTTCAGATTGGAGCACATTGCGCATCATCGCGCCATACGATACAGCAAATGGCGTAGGTGACTTCTGGAGCAGTGGCCAGTTCAATTGGTAGCCAGCAGGAATCGGGGCTTCAGTATCAATGGCTAATTTAGTTGGTAACCAGGAAGAATTGGCCGGCCTCTAGGTTTTCAGCATCAATGGATAATTCAGTTGGTAGCCAGGAAAAATTGACCGGCTTCTAGGTTTTCAGCATCAATGGCTAATTCAGTCGGTAGCCAGGAAGAATTGGCCAGCCTCTAGGTTTTCAGCATCAATGGCTAATTCAGTTGGTAGCCAGGAGGAATTCGTCAGCCTTTAGGTTGTCAGCATCTGTGGCTGGTTCAGTCGGTAGCCAGGAGGAATTCATCAGCCTCTAGGTTGTCAGCATCAATGCAGCAGGGATTGGCCAGCCTCTAGGTGATCACCGGCAGTGGGCATTTGATTATAAGAGCCGGCACTCGGAGACGCCCCATTATTGTAATGATGACAGATACGTCTGGCTCAGCTGATAGAGTACCGGCCGTAAACAACTCGTTAGAAATAGTTGTAATCTTTAAAATGATTGTGCCGTGATGGAGGAACAGAAGCGACTACAGGTTTCAGTTGACACACGGGAATTTATAATTATAATTAACAGATTGCGTTTTAACTTGAGGTGTTCCGTCCACTCGTGTTAATTTTTGAAATTTGACTGCCGAATATTGTGGTGTTTTTAGCTATTTATAATTTCTCTAGCAAGCCTTCTTGTGACGTCAATATCTTTACCACAACTTGTTTACGTTTCAGACGCAGATGTTTTTAGGTGAGAATAATAATTTCGCCCAGCGAATGGTTTGTCAATATTTTGATTTTTTTCCGGCTTGATTCGCCAAGTAACCGATTATTTTGGTGCATTTTTCAACTCGTAAATTTTATAATATTAAATGCAATAAATTCGTGTTTTCGTGTTCGATACACTTTCAATAGGCTGGTGCTTGGAAGTACACTTCACTAGTTCCAACGAAAAATCGTACATGACGTAATTGTTCTTCAGTAGTATATTCAGTCTTTCTCGTTTTCAAACAATACGCGTGAGAAGAAAGACGGCGAACGTCGATGAAGTCCGTAGGACCTCTCGTTAGGGCTAGTTTAGCTCAGTATTGTATTTCTGTCACTATCCAAGAACTGTACTAACTGCACTTAAAGCTTTACAGAAGCAGATTGCCTTCAATATTATTTTGCAATCATTTGCATTCACCCTCAGTTCTGCAGTGGTAAAGAGTGGAGTGATTGATCATTATTTGGGTCAAATGCAAGAAATAAAAATAAAGAATATTGCTGAAGTTTAATTACTTTTTCAATAAATAATAGAACAGAAATTAAATATTCCGGCCATCAAAACTTAGAACATTCCCTTCAAGGGCGTAAAATTGCCTCCCTGCTAAGGCCGACATTCCTAATACCGAGAGTACTATACTTACAATAAATGATTAAGGTAGATAGTAGATATACCACATACCTCTCGTTACTGGCTACCCACTTTGATCGCTTTACAAGTAGTCTTAGTGTTGAGCCTGAAAGTCGTTAATAATACGAAAGGGATAATGTCACAACTTATGGAAGCCTCGAAAGATCACTCAACATTCCTTTACAAATCATTGTTTAAGTTCAACTTAAGGGTGACACTTTTGTAATTAATGACATTCCCCTTCAAAATGAAGGACAAAAAGTTATTCAAAGACGTTGAATTAATGGTCAATGATTAAATAAATGGTAATTTTTTTTTTTCAAATGTTTCCGGGCATACAGTTCGGAAATTAAAATAACCTCGACCACAATAGCAATGTTAAAGTTTTTCAAGGTAACAAAGAAAATATATTTTATGTGCTACTTTATTAAAGGTCATATAGGGGGAAAAGATTTGAGCGAAACCTTTGAAAAATACTTAGAATTTCAAAAATGTTATATATATGATTGTCATTTGAATTATTATGTCAAATAATTAGTAAGTTCTTCAAGTAATTTTTGTTATTGTGAAAGCTGTTTCGGCGTACAATGCCAATATCATATTGTGGTTACTCCACATCGAAATGACTTATTCAAATACTTTTTTTATGTGATTTCATTTAATTCCGCCACGCTGTTTTTATTTCCATGATATTTAAAAGACTTACTACCGAAAAACATTAGTTAATAATTAATGATTTGATTACGATCGAATAAAAAAATTAAAAATAATGGAGTTCTACGAATTAAACACAATAACAAAAATGGATACGTGGTTAATTGTTTTCGTAAAACGTGTTATAAAATTAAAACCCATTTTACAAGAACCTGTTTAGTACTCTTTTGCATTTGTAAAGTCTGTATTCAATAATTTTGAGAGTTTTTAACAACTGTAGCTCCTAAATCCTGCTTCACACGAGACACAGAGAGAAATTTCATTTCAACCTTCGAAAAGGCAGATCATTAAACAAGCGTTAAATGGTTAGCATTTTAGAATTAAATGATACAAAAAAGAAGCAAGTTTTTCAGAATCCTTGCTAAGAGTAACTCTAGTGTTCTACGAATGGTCAATAATTCTATTTTACACGTCATTCTAGTTAACATAATGTGTGCATAAACTAGGGCTCATGAATTTACTTCCCGCAGTCTAACATAACTTTGAACTCTATCACATTGGCGCGTGTGCGGGAATTTATTTACCAACAACCCGCTCTTAATTAATTTGGAGGGAAATTTACTAAAATGTATGGGGATTCCCAAACAGCCATTATGTCTCGTATTATTCCCGACTACTCTCTCATCAAGGCTATGAATGGTACAGGGGAGAAGCAGAGCTCGCTAACAAGGCGTAAACACTAAACATCCCTGCAGGCTTCACTGTTCACTGTACACTGTTCACTGTTCCATTCGATACAATTCATAAATAAACAGCTATAATTATAATAATTAATATTTTCAATTAATGTAAACGTTGGTAAGAGAAATAAAATGAATTATTTACATTAATTAAAAATATTAATTACTTAGGAATTTTAATTTATTTTCTATTCGGCCATATTTATTCGTAAATTATGGATTTTAGTCACATGACAGCTCTGTGTTTTTTTTCTAACACGCGTCCTTTGAGATGTTAAAACGAAGACAGTTCTCGTATATTAAATAAATGCCAACATGTAAATTCCATAAAGTGTCAACATTAAAAAAGTGATCAATTTGTTAGTTTTATCAGGTAATTGTTAATGTAGGTACTAAGACGACGTGTGACAGGTGACAGGGTTGCATAATATTATTGTCCTCTGTGCTGACGCATCTAAATCTTCTGACAAATAATAAGGTAATATACCTAATATTATAATTACCACTTTTTGGTTGCAACTAGGTAGAAATTATTTTATTATTGGTTTTAACTAAAACCCCTATTTTGTGCGCTTAGTTCTTATAAACTACGCAACGGATATTGATAGTTTTTTTTACTATTATTTAGAAATTTTCTTCCGAAAGGTTATATATGTATATTATTTTTACAGAAAGTAAAGAAAAACCTCCGAGCAACGCCAGGTACACTTTGTATTTGTATTACTTAATACAGCTTGTATTTCTATAATTTAATATATCTATTATTATTTGTGTTATTTATAGTCAGTTTTAATCCATTGGTAATGTCATATTGCGAATATAGTCTTATGTCATCGGAAAAGCGAAAAACGAATTTAATAAAACTTCATTTGAAATTATGTTGTTTATTAACATTAATGTCTAATGCATGTGCAGATAAATACAATTTTTTTAAAATAATATACTGTGACAAAATGGTTCCAAAGTTTTAGATTTTTTTTTTTGGTTATTCTATGGGAATTATTACGTTATTTTTTAATTGAACGAACAAGATCAAAAGTGAAGTAATCTTGCAAAATTCCTTAAATAATGGATTGAGTTTTTGTTTTTTTTCTTAATTATCTGAAATTTTTCGCAATTAAAATATTTTTAAACATTAAAAACATCAAATATAAAAATCTAAAACGTAATTTTATCATGTTTTTCTAAAACAATTCAATGAATTTTATCTAGTTTTCAAATTGGCATTTTTTTACGACATCTTCAAAATTAATAAATATTTAGCTAATTTAAAATACCTTGGAAAAAATCCGATTACAAATTACTTCAAATGACCCGGTAATATTTGGGAAGTTGGCTTTGAACTCTAACAAAGATGTCTCATACTCATTAGCTTGCTCCAGACACTCCACACAACGCATGTGAGCCGTTCCCAACTAGCAACTGCGTTTATAAATACTTGAAAATTGGATCAGAAGGTCGGAACATACATTATTACAGTCACAATTGATTATTTTCATGCGCATTATTTTATCCTTTTAGTCAAGAAGTCGCTTACTTATTAATTTGCTACTTGGGAAGGGGCTAGCGGAACTTGCATTGCGTGAAGTGTCTGGATGAAGCCATTAATTCGGTCTTATTTAACCTAGATTAAATAAGACCGAATTAATGGCTTCATCCAGACACTTATTAATTTGCTAGTTGGGAAGGGGCTAGCGGAACTTGCATTGCGTGAAGTGTCTGGATGAAGCCATTAATTCGGTCTTATTTAATCTAGGTTAAATGCCAGACAAGAACATAAGAACGAGTTTGCCGAAATTTTGAGAAGAATGTTAATGTTAAGTTTCCCCTTTATTTGTAAAAATAAGGGTTTTTTTATAATAAAGTTATGAATAGCTATTAACTAGTTGAAAAAGAGAAAAAGCTTTGATACGTACCATTCAACTATGTGAAGTTATGCGAATACATAACCGCATGTATAACGTATAACGTCCTATCCGCTCAAGGGTTTTTCATTGCGCTTCGTATTATTAATCTTGGGATTAATTAAGGAGATTCCAAGGAGCTAAATAATGTAATATAACGGGAGGAGCAATATCTTGTGTCACGTCGCAATACTCATCCCTTGCGTAGGATACTGTAAAAGTATTAGTAATACTTATAAAGCTCGGAGAATATGCACCGCTATCTTAGCGCGGAGGGGTTTACGTGAAATGCGGAAGTAACTCGCGCAATCTGGTTTTTATTAGACTAAAGAGACGAAATCTTGGACGGTTTTCAAAGGTATCACTTCAGGTATGACTAAAGAAAATACAATAAGATTGGCATACATTGGCATACATTAGCATACCAATAAAAAATATTCCGTCCAAACGGTAGCAAAAAAATTGCTGCCCAGATGGCGAGAACGCCAGACTGTTTCCAAGGTTATTATTCAGTGGTTTGATATTCGGGGAAACCATAGACATATGAATATTAGTAGACCTGCCCTAAGTGATTAAAAGCGTATTATCCCCACTCCCCATACCGGTTCCATTGGAACCGGCTGTGCTGGCGTATGGCCTCAAGTGGAATTTGGAAACGTGACGTTATCATTCTTGTGCGAACTATGGTCGAGGCATCATCGGTTCATTTTACGAAATAACACGGCAAAATGTTGACTTGTACTATGAAAACTTTTAAAAATAGATGTGAAAAAGAGAATAAACCCAATTGTCGTATTACATTCCATATATAAGCATTATTTTACTTTATTTTAAGAATATTCACATCGTATAATATAGATCAGTTTTAGAAACATATTATACTATCACATCGAGAAACGTCTGGACGCGAAACACAAAGCTGGTTGGTTGCTGGGAAGTAAATTATGAACATTTATAAAAGTGTCTTAACTAAATACTTAAACGAAATATTCGACTCTCAAAATACAACCGAATTTTTTTGCCGAATTTGGACTTCGCAAATTTGTTCATAACGTGGCGAGTAATTTGCGCTCCCGTATAAAAATGTCTATTCATTCAAAAGCAGATTTTACTTTTAAGAAGTAAATGGTGATATTATAATGCGAGATGCCTATTTACTGTCAGATTGATTTATTGACGAATCACAGTCAGCCTTACGCCCTTCGTTCTTCAACAGTTGATTTTACCCCTCGCCATTATCTTCTCGTCTATTAATTCCTATGTCTGTGGGGGAAACCCATTCTATTTAAATAGAACGCAAGTGCAATACTGTATTTAAATCTAATTATTTTTTCTGACAAGCCCAGAACTCTGTCAAGGAAATCATAAAAATAATCAATTTTCAAAACGTGAATTCACAATTTTTCATACTATATGTATTTTTTTTACTCCATAACCTACTAAACATAATTATACCGACATGTAATATTGTGGGCACTGCTTCATTCATCGAGTTATATTCTATGTTCTGTTGATTGAACGTTCTTCAAAATGTTTTGAACACAGAAGTGTTCTTGGTTGACTTCCAACCTTAACGTCAACCTGCTACGGGCGCCGCTTGGAAATCTGAAAAGTGCATTTATATCTGTGTATTTGAATGTACTTATTTTTATACATAAAATTAACTTAGGGATGATGTCTAAGGAACTGAAAAGAAAAATAAATTACAATAACGAGATACACGGACACGGGACGATAAATTCTAAGCAAATTAGATTGCCAACAAGAAAAAAAACAAGCACCCAAAAATCTCTGATGTACCAGGCCGTTCAACTCTATAACAAAATCCCGAAGGAAATTGCTGTGATAGAAAATATTAATAAGTTCAAAAATGAATTAAGAAAATATGTCTATCTCAATTATTAATGTTTCTTTTTTTGTGACTTTATTGAAATATTTAAAGAAAGATTATGTTTGCCAAACAATGTACATGTTTATATGTTTATAAAACTATTAGCACACACGAAGATGTGAGCTAACTTAAGATTAATAAATAAAATAAAAATAAATAAATAAACATTTTATACATATACCTTAGTAAACGGAAGGTACTAAACTAGTGCTTGTCAACACCATTATACTAATTATGGTATAAAATGGTTTAATGCCCTTCCGGATAAAATTAAAACTGAAAAAAATTATAAAATTTTCAAATCCGAAATCAAACAACTTTTATATAAACCCAATAGTAATCACAAGTTTTAATTTCATTGGGTACATTTTTCACATAATTGATTATATGAACCCATTTGTAATTATTATTGATTGAATCGTATTATGAATTAAGAATTATTGATTAATGATTAATTCAAAATTATAAACAAAATGTAATATTTAAAAAAAAACCGCTATATATTTTTTTACATATCCTCTAAAGTTATTTTATGTGCTTCCAAATATGCGTTTATTGTTGTTGCATTTTATTAAAAACCCATTTCATACAATATTGCACGCTCGGTCTTTGAACAATTTTCAACCAGTTCTGTACCTACCTTCTACAATATTGCACGCTCGGTATTTGAACAATTTTCAACCAGTTCTGTACCTACCTTCTACAATATTGCACGCTCGGTCTTTGAACAATTTTCAACCAGTTCTGTACCTACCTTCTACAATATTGCACGCTCGGTCTTTGAACAATTTTCAACCAGTTCTGTACCTACCTTCTACAATATTGCACGCTCGGTCTTTGAACAATTTTCAACCAGTTCTGTACCTACCTTCTACAATATTGCACGCTCGGTCTTTGAACAATTTTCAACCAGTTCTGTACCTACCTTCTATTATTTCTTATCTAATAAGTACATTTTTATTTGTATATCTTATTTTTTTCCTAAGTTTAATAACTATTATATCATTTTAGTTATATTTTTTTAGGTTTGTAATTAAATTTATTATTTTCTTAATTATTTTTTTTATCAAATTTATCATCTAGTTTTATAACTATTTGTTAATTTTTAGCTACATCAATTAATGAAATTTTACAACTTTTAAACCATAATGACGCCACTCCCCAACTCAAACACGAGAAATAATTTCTCAATTGAGTTGGGCAGTTTCGTTAAAAAAATATCATTTATTTCGCAATCTGCCTCAAAATATTAACATTTGTAAATTATTGTAAAGTATTTGTATATTTAATAAATAAATAAATTCGTAATGCAAAGGTAGAAACTTTCACCAAACGGTTGGAATAGTGATATCTTATATTCCATTCTTACATTTTAACAAAGAGAAGAAAATATTTTTCTTTGTTTAGCTAAGGTCTTGAAGATTAATCGCCGGTATAAAATAAATCATCAGCTGCTAATAATATTTAGATGAATATCAAGGTGATAGTAAATATTATCATTGATATAATTAAAAATAAATTACTAAACCAAAATATATTAGCCACGGGGCGCGCCACATTTTCGCTGAGCCTCTGTATTTTTATTGTTCACTGGAAATATTTGTATGACAGCTGTTAGTTTAATTGGTGAAATATAATATTTGGCCAGTTGTATTGTCATAAAGAATAATCTACTTCGATATTAACGAATAACCTACTTAAATTGCGTACGCCAAAAGATGTTTAAACGATCAAATAAATTAATAAATACTAGCAGTTAAAAAACAGTTTTTTGCTGCTAGGCCCTGCGGGCGGCACTTGGTTGGGCTTCGCCCAGTTTAAGTGATACTAACAGTTAAAATTAATAGGTAGATATTAGGTCATTCACAGAGAGAGGGTGAGTATATATTGTTAAAACACGGAACAGGAGGAGTTTAGGCATAATAAGAATGACAGTTGTTCGGGTAAAACTTTACCTTTCCCGAATAATTGCCTAAATGGCTAAAGGTAAATTAATATAGGTAAATATTCGGAATCGTTGGACACGGAAAATACGAAATATTTTTAAATAATACCTTCTGATTTACCTTAATTACTATAAAAGGAATCGAACAGCATTTGGGAAAATTTTAATTTTAGCTTTTTAATTTTTAATTAGGTAAAATGAAAATTCGCTTTCACTGTATGGGATGACAGCCTGAATAATTTCTGTTGATAACATTTTCTTTTGTCGGTATTCCTGAAATGAGCGGCTAGAGACAATTGAAAAACGTAAATTAAAAAAATATAATGTAATACAATATTCCGGCAAAATAGTGCCTACTTAAAAAGCACAAATGATTTATTTGACTATTATTATCATTATTATTTTATTTAACCTCACGTATAATAACCTAACCTAACCTATAATAATCCAGCCTAACCTATAATAATCCAACCTAACATATGTCCTAACCTAACCTAAAATAATCCAACCTAACCTATATCCTATAATAATCTAACCTGACCTAAGCTTACCTCACCTATAATAATCCAACCTAACCTAACCTATATCCTAACCTAACCTAACCTATAATAATCCAACCTAACCTAACCCAACCTAACCTAACCGAACCAATCCTAACCTAACCTATCCTAACCTAACCTAACCTATACAAATCCAACCTAACCTATAATAACCCAACCTAACCTAACCCATAATAACCCAAACTAACCTTACCTAACCTAACATAACCTGACTTATCCTAACCTATAATAATCCAACTAAATCTAACCTAACCTATAAACTAACTTGAAATATACTAATCCAACCTAACCTATCCTAACCTATAATAACCTTTTTTTAAATATTTCCTTACTTGTAAAAGAAACCAAAATACCAAAATAATATTTGCATAGAGTAAATGGTAAAAATTTTAGCCACTCATATCAGGAATACCAAAAAAAGAAAATGTCATCAATAGAAATTATTCCGGCTGTCATCCAATACGACGAAAGCGAATTTTAATTTTACGTAATTAAAAATTAAAATGCTAAAATTAAAAAATTCCCGAATGCATTCAGATTCCTTCTATATTAATTAAGGTAAATCCGTAGGTTTTATTTAAAAATATTTCGTATTATCCTTGTCCAGCGTTTCCGAATAATACCTTAATATATATTATATAAATATTTATACCTGGCAAAATGATTGTTTTATTATACATATAAGTACATGTCAGATTAGAGATTTGTTGGCTAATTTTACAATCAACGAAGCGTTTCTATCTTCCGATTGTCTTTCATGTTATTTTATTGGGTTGGCAGTGCCTATACTTCCGCGTATATCATATCGGTGTTCTGTCAAAATAATGCGAAATTATTATTTACGTAAATAATATTAAATATCAATATTTTTGAAAATCGTACATGCAAAGAGTTGTTGTTTATTGTCATTAAGTTGAATAAAATGTTTGTTTTATTTGTAAATGCGTATTAAAACGGTAGTTTCACGTAAATAATTACTGTTGTTTGAATAAATGAAGTTGTACGTATTTGTATATCGCTCTTATGCGCTCTGTCGTCCAATAGGGAAACTACTCCAGCGGCCGGTAAAGGAGGGATTGACATTTTTAAGGAACCTTGGAATGTTTGATTCTTTAAATATATAAAACGGATAATGGATAATTTTTACTGTGATGTAATTAATCCAATGGATTGTGAACTTTCTAAAAAATGTTTTCTTCGATATTATCCAAAAATTATATGAGCAGAAACGATGCTTTTGAAGAAATCTGGTGATCCTATTTTAGTATGAAATTGGGTCTTAATTTTCAAGTTAGCGGAATTTAACCGAAACAAATTATTTGAATTCGACCAATCAGAGGGCCCAGACCGTCCAGACGATCGCATAATAATATTATAGATGCCATTGCAAAATTTAAATAAACTTCCAGAAGTAATCTTTTTATAAAACGCTTGTTAATGGTCAAGTAATTTTGCATATTTAAATATTCGCGCCAGCCACTTGGTTCGTTCTTACACCGCCAGAGGAGCGCTCTGTCGGCTATCTATTGACGCGGTGCGTATCGGGCATATTGAATGAACGCGTGCTTTTTCGTCAAACGTCAAATGTAATCACGTAATTGTGGATAATTTTCACTGTAATGTAATTAATCCAATGGATCGTGAACTTTCTAAAACATATTTTCTTCGATATTATCCAAAAATTGTATGAGCAGAAACGATATTTTTGAAGAAATATCGTATTACATGTGGCGATTCTATTTCAGTATGAAATAGTGTCTTAATCTTTAAAGTCTTATTTTTTTGTATCCGGTCGACTGCAAACCGAAATGAACCTTACGGTTGCTTAATATTGAGGGGCAGAGTGGTATTTTTTTGCCTGTAGACCCCCTATGCAAAATTTATCCGAAACAGACAATTTGATTCGACCAATCAGAGGGCCTACATCGTCCAGACGCAAGGGTATTAATACTATCAGATATTTGATAGGAATGCTTCGTAACATTCCACTTACCTGTGAAATACTACTAATGTTTGACAGGAATGCTTCCTAACCTTCCACTTACCTGTGAAATACTACTAATGTTTGACAGGAATGCTTCCTAACCTTCCACTTACCTGTGAAATACTACTAATGTTTGACAGGAATGCTTCCTAACCTTCCACTTACCTGTGAAATACTACTAATGATACTCCTGCCTTTTTTTTATTCGAATAAACTCAATACTCGTTGGTTGAACACTTCGCGACATCTTGAATGTTTATTCATTACGCTTTATGTTGTTTTTTAAGCTAATATTTTATAATTAGTCGACGGACAGTTTGAAAGAAATAGTATTTCTAAAATGGCGTCACTACGTAATACCGGACAAACAATTAACTTGCCAACTTCTTTATTAAATAACAGAAGCAATTAAACTATTCTAGTGTCTGTCTAACAAGGAATGCGCGATGGCAAAAGAAGAGTGCAACTATGCGAAGCTAATGCGTAAATTATTTTTTGTTTTCTCTCTCCGTTTTGTTAGGGTACTTCCTGCTATAACCGAAGAGCGCTGACCGGTTATACTAAACATAACTTTTTCCGTTAATTCCTTAAGCCAAGATTTGATGTATTGTTATTTTTGTTTTTGTTTTAATTTGTTTATGAATCATTTATTAATCCCACTGCTACGACCCTCGGTTGAGGCGCAGTAAATAAAAACTTAACTCTGTACGGCGAGCGGTTGTCGAGAAGTTCTCTTCGTAGTTGATGGATAATTTGGAGATCTGGACACTGAGGATGTGTATTTAAGATCTGCAGGTGTAAGTGTGTAAGTATCTTGGGGTGATACAAGTTCCAGTGTGTAAGTATCTTGAGGTGAATATATGGATTCCACACAATAACAACTTTATAGATTTAGTTGAATTACTTTATTTAGATAGAAGTACACTTATTTACTTAATTAAATGATAAGTACATTAGTTAAATGACAATGACAATAATGCGTAGAGGTGCAGCGTGTAAGCAGCACAAGTGATGTTAATTGTGAACATAGGGGAACAGCTTGTTCCTGTTTATATAGTATTCCGGGTCTCTGGGACCGTGAGAGCTTTGTGGACTTTAATCCCTAGGATGCAAAAAAGGGTCATGTGACTAATTTGAATATTGCATCATCGATTGGTTTCCCAAAATAATAGGGTTCCTTTTAAAAGTGCCGAAGAAATGAGTGTTTGCCATTATGGCTTACTTTTGGGGCACCGGCTAAGATTAACAGTAATATTAAGATGTAGAAAGAAATAAAGGTTGACTTTAATTACTTAGATTTATAGCATAGGCTGGGATTATAACATATCTCCCCCCTTAAAATGAAAGCAACGGTTTTTTAAGTTTAGTTGCTGTAATTATACTTCAAATTATTTTCACTTGAAGATAGATCTTGAAGAGGTACATCTTCGTTTTCCAGATTTATTAAATTTCTGAATGTCATACTTGGTTGGATCCTTGTAGTGGATCGTCTAGGATTGTTACATTGATTATATATCCTGACACAACATTTATTATCGTCGTCATTATTTAAAAAGTAAGAATTAATTATTCTAAAGAATTTACAACATTTCAATAGTTTGTAAACAATAAAAATAGTTAGCATAGCAGATAACGTATAGATAACAATTTGAAATTTTGTTGAATGTTTAATAATGAGTGGCTTTGAATTATATGATTTAAGATCGTCATTGAATTGGTCGATTTTATGAGATGCCAAATTAATGTCATCGTGTTGCAAGTTAATTAAATTTATCGGTTCAAGTTCATTTAAAGTTTCATTATATTTTTTCATATTACAGCAATTGTCATCGACAATGTTTAAAGTTGTAATAGGGTTAACATATTCTGTGATGAGATTACTTTTTGCAATTAATTGTGTGAGACCTGCATAGGCTCTACAACTTGAATTTAAAGTTAATATTCCAGTATGGAATAGTTTGATATCAAAAATATTATTTCTATCTTTACAGTCGATAGTTATTTTAGAAGGATGAGAATAAGTAAAAATCCATTTATTATTTTTTATAGGCTGCCATAAGATTATGTTGCCTTTGATGATCCTACTAAAACATTCATTAGGTATTTCATTAATATAAGCAGACAATAAAATTGTCTCGCATATTGGATCGGAGAGAGTGGATAACACATCTAGATCCTTACATACAAAATTTTCATTGGTAATAGTTTTACAATTATTCTTAAAATTATCAAGGTACACATAAAAAGATTTGTCCTTTGTGATTGCTAAATATTTATGGTTAGGAATAATTAAGGAGAAGGTATTAGGGATATCAATATTTGGAACAGGTAGAGGAACTACATGAAATAGGTTATATTCCTGCGAAGTTACTAAAGGTATTTTTGTTATGAAGATGAGTTTATCATCAATATAATAAGCAATTAAATCTGATATATCGATTAAAGAATGAATATTTTCGAGTTTTAAACTTAAGGGGAATTCTTTTCCGCTTGGTAAATGTTTAATATTAGAGTTTAGTTCGAAGTAAAGTTGTTGAGGAGTAATTATGTCTGGATGTAAAATTCCTTGTTTAGAAAATAAAATAGCATTGATTAAGGAATCAATTTGTTCATAAAAGTATTCGGTTGTTTCGAATAAAGAGTTTGTTTGCGAGATAAGTATATTTTTAATTTCTTGCATATTCATTTTATCGTGGTCTTCCTTAAAATAGTTATTTATTTTTATAATATTTTTATTCATAGTATATTCGTCATAGTTAAGTTTAGTAAGGGTAGAATTGAAATTTATGAGAGTCGATTTAGTGACTTGTAATTGTTCTTTCATCAGATTATAAATA
Organism: Hesperophylax magnus; assembly: GCA_026573805.1. NCBI lineage: Eukaryota > Metazoa > Arthropoda > Insecta > Trichoptera > Limnephilidae > Hesperophylax > Hesperophylax magnus. Next base: position 13,890,878 of record JAIUSX010000117.1, on the reverse strand, counting down.
TGTTTGTCATCTGACATGACGCGTTCAATCGCATCGTCATAATATTGCGCATCTTCGGAGTCGAGGGTTCCGAAAACAGCTTTAAATATTTTTCCAACACCATCGATTAAACCGCGTTTTGTGCGTTGGTTGGAAACGAGGTGTGTAATTGATTCATATTTTGTTTTACATTTTTTAATAGTATTAAAAACAGGTTTTAAAAGATCTTTGCAATTATCGTTAGGTACGTATGATAAATATTTGGAACATGTGCTTTTAGTTAAGGCATAATTATCTTCTAAAATTCGTATTTGTCTAGGGAAGGTACTAATATTTAAGTAGGTAATAACTTTCCAATCATCATTATAAACTTTTAATTTTCCAATTTGATCGAAGAAGAGTCCATTTCCAGTAGTTATTGGTTGGACGTCTTGGGAAAGAATTAAAATAGTCTTGAAGGACCTGGAACAGGAGAGAAAGCGCGATATGGCTTAATTCTGTTAACATGGAATCTTTTTAATGAATTATTTTCCATTCTTATGGTAACATTATGATTATTATGAACCTGTACAATCTTGTACGGTCCTTTCCAATTAGGAATAAGTTTCTTGCTTAATGATTTAGGTTTATTAGTATTTTTTATTAATATTAAGTCGTTAATTTTATAAATATTATTCGATACATTTCTATCGTAATATTTTTTGGATGTCTCTTTGGCATGTCCGATTCTTTCACGGGCAAGTGATCTGGTAACGGCGAATTTATACTTCAATTGGTTAAGATAACTTTCGTAAGTTGGGTTTGAATCTGGGTTTTCTAAAGAGCTTGGTAAAATAGGTTTATGTCCAAAGACAAGTTCGTAAGGAGTGAATTTAGTTGTACAGTGAGTACTTGTATTATATGAAAACATAGCTAGAGGGATATAGTCGTCCCAATTTGTTTGGTCGCTATCTATATAATGAGTAAGATAATCCTTTAAAGTAGAATGAGAGCGTTCTAGTGCTCCATTTGTTTGTGGGTGATAAACGGTAGTTTTCAAATGTTTTATTTTAAATAGGTTGGTAAGATGTTTAATTAAATTACTAGTAAATTGAACACCTTGATCTGTGAGGATTGACTTAGGTATTCCATAGTGAGAAAAGAATTTAACGAGGCAATCAGCTACAGTTTCTGTTTCTGTAGAGTTAACTGCATAAGCTTGAGAAAACTTTGTAAGATCGTCTTGAAATGTGACGATGTATTTATTATTATTGACAGTTTCATTAAGTGGTCCGACTATGTCGACCGCAATTCTTTCAAAAGCTTCCGTGGAAGTGGTAGTGATTTCCATTGGAGCTTTATATGCTCTTCTGTCAGTTTTATTTTTCTGACAGTGGATACAATTTTTCACATAATTTTCTATGTCATCTTTCATTTTTTCCCATCGGTATCTTTCTTTGATCCGACTGTAGGTTCTGAAGAAACCTGGATGTCCGGCCATAGGGCTATCGTGACATTCTTTTAATATTACGGGAATTTGCGAAGTTGAAGGGTTAATGATTTTATTGTGATTAATATTGATTTTAATCTTTAAGTTCCTAAAAAGATATTGAATAATTTCCTTTATTTTTATAAAAGGAATGGAATCAAATGAGTTTTGGAAGTTCGGTAACGTAATTTCAGTTACACGTTTTTCAATAAGTTTAGATCTCAAATTTTTAAGTGTTAGGAAAATATCTTTAGGAGTTGCTTTGTCGAAGTAATGAGTTTTGGTAAAGCAATGAAAGTAAGTTTTCTTATTATCTGTTGATTTTGATTCATGAATACCATATAAATTTTTTGGTATTTCTAAAAGTTCGTCAGTGTCTGAACAATTGGATAATATTTCAGCACAGAAAGGGTTTTGATCATCTAGATCGATAGAAGTTGGGTATGCCATATATTTTGACATATTATTTATAAAGAATGAATCATGTTCATTAAAACTAAAAATAGTTGGTTCATTTTTATTAGAATAAAATTTCACGTAATTTTCGTAAGTATCATTATTTATATTATTTTCTAAAGGTATTGGTGATAGAGTATCATCTATTTCTAAATTATTTGTAGGTAAATTATTAAGATAAGTTTCTAAATCATCGACATTTATTTCGTCGAGACATGGTTCGTTTAAAAGATCAATAATATCTTGAGAAGGTGAATTTTCATCTTCTGTTACAATGTTTATTGGAATACGAGACAAACAATCGGCATTAGAATTTATTCTGCCTGGTTTGTATTCTATTTCGTATTCGTATTCTTCGAGTTTTAATCGCCAACGTAACAATTTGCTACTGGGATTGGTAACATTCATTAACCATTTTAATGGTCTGTGATCAGTGTAAATTTTAAATTTTCTTCCGAAAAGGTAAGGACGGAAATGTCCTACAGCCCAAACAATGGCTAAAAGTTCTTTTTCAGAGGTACTATAATTACCTTCTGCTTTATTTAAAGTTCTGGACGCATAAGATATTGGTAAATCTTCTCCAACTTTTCCTTGGCTCAAAATTGCACCTATTGCATAATTTGAGGCGTCAGTAGTTAAAACGAAATCTCTAGTGAAATCTGGATATTGTAATATAGGATAAGAAGTTAATTTTTCTTTCAATGTATCGAAAGCATTTTGCTGGTCGTTTTTCCAGTCAAATTTAATATCTTTCTTTAAAAGACAAGTTAAGGGTTTCGTAATTTTACTGAAGTTTTCAATAAATCTTCGGTAATAACCAGCTAGACCTAAGAATGATTTAATTTCTTTAGGATTCCTGGGAATAGGAAATTCAGAGACTGCTTTGATTTTATCGGGGTTAGGAGTAACACCGTCGTTTGAAATTAAATGACCTAAATAAGTTACTTCTTTTCGCATGAAATGACACTTATCTGGTTGAATCTTCAGATTATTATCGGCAAGTCTTTGAAATATAGCTGTGAGTTTTTTAGAGTGATCTTCTATAGAATTTGCGTATATGACAATGTCATCTAAATAGACGAAACAATATAATCCTTGTAAGCCGATTAATGCGTTATTCATTAACCGTTGAAACGTTGCTGGAGCAGTCTTAAGACCGAAAGGCATACGTGTATATTCAAAATGTCCATTGGGAGTAGAAAAAGCAGTTTTTGGAATATCATCTTCGTGCATAGGGATTTGATGAAATCCGCTAACAAGATCTAGTGTTGTGAAGTATCTACAATGACCTAATTGATCCAAGATATCTACAATGTGAGGTAATGGAAAGGCGTCTCCGACAGACACGTCGTTGAGTTTCCTATAGTCTACGACTATTCTCCATTTAGGTTTTCCTGAGGAGTCATTTTTCTTTGGTACAACCCATATAGGAGCTGACCATGGTGAAACACTAGGTTGAATAATACCATCTTCTAACATTTTATCTATTTGTTTATTTACTTCTTCTTTATGTACATCAGGGTATCTATAATTTTTCGTATGTATTGGACTTTGAGTATTTGTTATAATTCGATGTTTAATAGCATCGGTTGCTGTAAGTTTGTCGCCTTCGAGATAAAATATAGAATTATAATTGACGCAAATATCTAATAAGGAATTAATTTCTTCCGAATTTAAATGATCTATACAAATTTGATCACGAATTAATTTTTTACGTTTTTTACCATCATTATTAGAATTTTGATTAAAATGGTAAACATTTTCTGGGATAGGTTTTAAGTAAATTTTCATGATATTAATATCAACATATTCGTCTGTTGAATTCAAAATAGTACAATACGATTTATTATTCGCATCTACTTTAGTTATAGCATTTGCTAAATATACACCTTCAATAGGTATTTTTACGTCGATAATCCCTTCTTTAATTTCAGGGTTTAAAATATCGATCTTAATAAGAGTTTCTGATCTAGGGGATAAGGTAAATATAGGAGTCAAATGCTCATTAGGATCAGAAATATGTAACTTTAAAGAGTAATCGTTAATACGTATTACGTTATTTTTATAATCAATTTTCGCATTTTTGTTTTCAAAAAAGTCGTTCCCTAAAATTCCGTCATAACCAAGGTTTAAAAAGTCACTATCCACCGCGTGGAGATCATGAATAATAGTTTCATTGCCGAAACTTAATTTAATTTGAACGATTCCAATAGATTCGATCGATTTTTTCGATCTACTTATGCCATTAATCTCTATAATTTTGCCCGAATTTACGGAAGTACCTTCGCCAAGACAGTGAGTCTTGATGAGGGATACGGCTGCTCCTGTGTCGACAAGAAAATGTCTTTTAAAAATAATACCATTTGTAGGTATTTGAAGAACCACATGACGCAACGTATCTGAATGAGATGGCGAATAATTTATATAATTTTTATTAATTAAATTTTTATTAGATGTTAACATGGAACGTTTGAATACTCTTGAGCCTAGCTCGCGACTTACAGTAGATCGGCTCGAGATTCTACTGCAGATCTGGAGTTTAAATGATTTACCTTTGAATCATTTTTCCTTGGTAGGGAAGACGAATTAAGAGTTGCAGAGTTGTTGGGATTTGGATTTTCATTTTTATATTTTAATACTCTGCACTCATCTATTATGTGACCAGGTTTTTTACAGTACCTGCACATTTTATTATTATAATTTTGTCCCGAATTTGGACTAAAAATTTTATTATAGTTATTATTATAACTTGATCCCGAATTTGGGTTATAAGATTTATTAAATTTATTATTATTATTTTTTACGAACATAACTTTACGTGTATTAAAGTTCGAATTATTGCTTTGATTTTTATTTTTATAACAATTGAAATTGTTATGTCCCGATTTACCGCAAATCGTACATGATTTATTATTAATGTTATTAGTTTTAGAGGAATTCAGTAACTTATTTATTCTCTCTTCCTCTAGTGATATTGTAAATGCTTCATTGAGGTCTTTCGGATTGCGCGATCTCAATATTGTAGCTATGGAAGGGTTAGTTCCATACATAAATGTTTGCATACCGAGTTCTTGGATGCTGGCTGTTCTGCCTAACATTTCTGCAGGGTTATTATTATTTTGATTAATTGAGACTAAGAGGTTTTTTATGCAATTTTCTATCCGTAAAATATATTGAGATACGTTCTCGTTATGAAATTGTTTGCAATTTTGCAATTCCAATAATAGGTGTGCATAGTGTTTGCGTTCACCGAATGATCTTTTTAATAGATCTTTTAATTCTGACCAATTATTGAGAACGTGATTGGCACAGATGACTTCTGCTTGGCCTTCTAATGAAGTTAATATATATGAAAGGAGCGTATTCTGTTGATTAGGCTGAGCTAGTACTACAGCCCGGTCGCAATTAGTTAAGAAGGCACAGAGTTTATCTCTGTTTCCATCGTAAGATTTTATAAATTTAAATAAAACAGGTAATGGTAAAGTCATTTCCTGGGATTCCTGAGAGGACGAAGTAGGTTTATCGTTCATTTTGAGAAGTATTTATTATTATTAAAGAAATTAACTGAATTTAACGCGAATTAATTTAAGAGGTTTTTATTCAATTTTAATTATTTTACGAAATTTATTATTACGCGTTGAAGAAAGAAAAAGAAATATAAGAGTTTCACTAATACACGGTTCACGGTGTATAAGCGAGAAGAAATGCATTAATTGTCAATAAGGGAATTGGGAAAATACAGTGTAAAAATTTCTACAGGACAAAAATTTTTATGGACTTACAGTAGAAGAAGGACGAGTCGCCAGTTCATACTGCTTGTAGAAGTGAAGGTCTCGATGCTCGTGGTTTAGAGTTGACAGGATTGGATTCTTGGCTGCTTGAAGAACTGAAGTTCACCGTAGATGTTGTCTCCGCGATCTACGTTGTTGCCGTTTTCTTCTCTTCTCCAGGGTTACGTCGATGAGTTAGGTTGATTTCAGGGAGAGCCGTCCCTGCCTTCCGAAAAAGGGTTTCTCCGAGGAGAGTATCTGCCAGACTTGTCGTCGTTGTTCCGGTGAAGTGATGAGGTAGGAGTCTTCCGTCGTCACAGAAGATCCTTTGGGAATGTCTTTGCAATCCCACTTCTGACACCAATTTGCTACGACCCTCGGTTGAGGCGCAGTAAATAAAAACTTAACTCTGTACGGCGAGCGGTTGTCGAGAAGTTCTCTTCGTAGTTGATGGATAATTTGGAGATCTGGACACTGAGGATGTGTATTTAAGATCTGCAGGTGTAAGTGTGTAAGTATCTTGGGGTGATACAAGTTCCAGTGTGTAAGTATCTTGAGGTGAATATATGGATTCCACACAATAACAACTTTATAGATTTAGTTGAATTACTTTATTTAGATAGAAGTACACTTATTTACTTAATTAAATGATAAGTACATTAGTTAAATGACAATGACAATAATGCGTAGAGGTGCAGCGTGTAAGCAGCACAAGTGATGTTAATTGTGAACATAGGGGAACAGCTTGTTCCTGTTTATATAGTATTCCGGGTCTCTGGGACCGTGAGAGCTTTGTGGACTTTAATCCCTAGGATGCAAAAAAGGGTCATGTGACTAATTTGAATATTGCATCATCGATTGGTTTCCCAAAATAATAGGGTTCCTTTTAAAAGTGCCGAAGAAATGAGTGTTTGCCATTATGGCTTACTTTTGGGGCACCGGCTAAGATTAACAGTAATATTAAGATGTAGAAAGAAATAAAGGTTGACTTTAATTACTTAGATTTATAGCATAGGCTGGGATTATAACACCACCCAGTACCGAAGTAATGGGTGGGATTAATAAATGAGTTAATAGTGTGCAACAATAATGTTGTTTTTCAAGCCAACGTTTCGGACAGCGTTGCAGTGTCCATCATCAGGGCAGATGTGTTATATGTGAAACGCTGGCTAAAGAAGGAGTTAGCGGAACACGGCATAACACCCCAAAAACAAATAACAAAAATACTTTTGGCCGTGAAAATCTTAAATCATATCTGTTATGATTTGTTCAGAAATGGCAATAGTTATTTTGGACTTGCTTGCATATCTCTCTAGATACAGTTACCGTAGGTACGCAGTACTTTGAAATGATTCACTATGTTCTAGTTTTTTAAAAATATGACAGATTCTCTCCCAGCAAATCAATTCTCTTACTACAAATACCGATAACACATACTACGTTTGGTCAACGAAACTTTAAATACTTTGCGACAAGACTCTACAACATTCTTCCAGACAGCATAAAACAATGTGATTCACAAAAAAATTTCAAAGATAATGTAAAAATTTGGATTAAAAATAAGAATAGGGCCTTTACCGGTGCATTCACCCAAATTTGCAGTTATTGAAGTCACCACATTACCACCACATTATTGAGCGAATACTTCTTAATACAAGTATAGGTATGTTCAATGGTATTAGGAACTAACACGAAAAATTCTGCCTCAACACAGGCTAGCCTAGTGAGGCGGTATTTGAGAAACCACAACTGTACTTTTATTTTCTATTTACCTTCACAATATTATGTTCGTATTAATAGTTCTTCATTTTTGTTAATTTTATAACCTTAAATATAAAAGTTACAAATCAATGTACACCATAATATGTATGTATAGTTGTAATGTGTAAACTTTCCTAAATAAAGATATTATTATTATTATTATATAGCATACTTTCTTTGGACGATATGACCAATAAACTAACATATAACAGAAGTACGCGCTGGTAGCAAAATCTCACTGCGGTTATAAATTCAACTCTCGTATAACTGTGCCAAACCACATGGCCAATATGCCAACAGACATGCATTGCACACGCACGCCAAAAGGCCTAGGTACTTACATCGCAACATTAGCCGTTCAATAGCCAATACAGATATTCTTATATTGGTAGGTTAATTATACCGGCATAGAGTCATCGACAAATTTGGTAAACAAGAAAGTAAACTGTTTCTTCTTTCGAGGAAATCTATATTCACATAGGACTATTCTGACGTCGATTCTGAATTTTTTTAATATGTAATTTGTGTGGTCATTCGTACATATTTATGTGTTGTTAATTTTTTTTTAAATAAAAAATAAATATCAAATATTACTCCGCTCTAAAGTCATAGAATCTGCCCGAAACGCCATCGGTGACGATAATAACAACTAAGTGACTAAGTGACATCATCTGATAGAAGAGCCTTCCGGCAGACAATTGTACTCTGCCAGAAACTCCATCGCTGACGATAATGACAACTTAGTGATTAAATGGCGTCAGACAATTGTGTCGCCACACAACTCTCTATTTGCACACTCTCCTTGCTTTTAATACATTATCTCATACATATTGATATTTTATTCCGACCCTTGAAGATCACGCTCAAATATTTCTCAGCCATTTCCTCCTCTTCTTCCCCCATTGACTTTCGCGTCATATTATATTCTCCCGGCACTAATTTATCCGTCTATCCTCTCAAACCTAACACAATACAGTAAACACTTTCCCGTCGAAACTCGCGGAAATGTATGTGGATGAAAAAGCAAGCAGTAATAATTCCCACCCGTGCTGACAACTGCTGAGTGCTGGTACTACTGGTACTGCTGGTGTCGATCCGAGGTTTTTTGACAGAAAACAGACACGGAGCAGTTTGCTTGCTTTTCAAAGTATGGAAGTTATAATGTCAGGCGTGTAAGTATTAAGTTTACTGTACAATATTTCGACGAAGCGCATCGTGCAAAATGAAAAATATGCCAAGCTAATAATTAATTTATAATATTATTCTGGTTTACACTCGACAGCAGGCACTGCGTTCAAATATTCAAGCGACACACGCGCCTAAGGCTTTAATCAAAGTGTACCTGTGTCACCAAAATTTTTGTTTAAAAAAATATTTATTTTGAAATTGATAATTTTTACACAAACAAAAAATTAGGACAGTTGTGAAAATCGCGATAATAAGGAGAGACTGATTTCATAAATCCATAGTTTTATCCTATTAAATCTCTCCTCACTGAAACAAAACCTATTGATATCAGAAGAGATTTTGTTCAGGAGCAATTGATTCTTGTACTTAACCATAACAAATGCCCAGGTCACCGAGAGAGAGAAATCAGACACTTAATTAATAGTTTTAAATCGTTGACCTGTGGTCTTTTTTTCCATGAGGCGAATCCATATCAGTGCATTTTTTGGCATGGACTTAAACATTCCTGGACGGCGTGATTCGAGCAAATATTTTAAGCCAAGAGGTGAGGGGGAAATGTATGAAAACTAAAATCCTACTTAAATTTTTTTGATTCCCATTCCTTGTCTCATCAAATACCCCAAAAAATCATATGCCGTTAACAATATAAAAATTAAATAGTAATAGTTCATCATGCTCCACTTTGCATACAAATAGGTTCAAAAGTAAGTCATACAAGATGGCTTCTTCTTCTTCTTCCTAGCACTATCCCAACTCATTGCCTAGGTGGGCTGTTGGGGTCGGCTCTTCTCGTTCTCAGGTTATAGCTTCTTCGGTTCTGAGTGTCGCTTTCATCTAGGCCGTTTCTTTGTAGGATTTTGGAGCATTGGGTCATCCAGGAGTTCTTTGGTCTACCTCTGGATGACTGTCTTTGAAGCTCTATAGACATTGCCTGCTTCACTGTGTGGTCTGGTGGTCTCCGTCTTATGTGCCCATACCATCTTAACTGTCGTTCCTCTAGCTTACTGTTTATGTCAGTGACACCCAGGCTACCACGAATGCGTGAGCTTTTAATTTTATCTTTTAATGATACTCCTGCCGTCCATCTAAGCATTCGCATTTCTGCTGATTCGAGTTGCCTAGAGTAGGAGTTGTACATAGTCCAGCATTCGGAGCCATACATTATCGCGGGTCTAACAATAGTCTGGTATGTCTTTCCTTTAAGTTTTATTGGCATTTTCGTGTCGCACAAAATTCCTGTTACGGATCTAAATTTCAACCATCCCACTCCTATCCTATGGTTGACACCCGCTGCACATTCTCCGTCTCTGTGGATGAGTGAGCCCAGATACTTAAATGAGTCACAGTTGGCTAATGTAACTCCATCCAATTGCATCGAAGGAGTTACAGCATTTGGGTCTTCAAATAATAATATAATAATAATAAAACGTTTATTTGACAATAATTTTTACATGTTTGCATATAGTTAGTATACATACATTTAGATGATTATATTGCCAAAAGGGCAACTGCACAGCTGTACATTCCGGATTTCTCCGGGAATGTAGCTGGTTTTCAGCAGTGCCTTTAATATAATGTGTTATAAATCGTTTAATTTAAATAAAAAAATTTAATTACTAATAATAATAATTCAATTTTTCAATTAATAATAAATTTAATTTAATTTTCAATTAATAATTTAAATAAAACATCAAAATTCAAACTAATTCAATAAATCAAATATAAAAAAATACAAATTTCTTTAAAATAAAATCAAATATAAATTCAGGATTAAATTTACATAAAATACACAGATAAAATAAAAATAAAAATAATCACAAGTAGGTGTCCTTTTCATTTTAAATTCGATCAATTATGATGTATTATGATGTTGTGCAGTTGACTGTGCTGTCAGCAACCATTCGCTGCAGAGCTTCTTAAAGCACTGCAACGATGTTGATGTTCGAATAGGCAGTGGTATTTTATTCCAAAGTTTTGACGATGAGTAGCTAAAACTACCCTCAAAAACAGCAGTTTTATGTTTGGGGAGAACAAGTAAATGGTCTCTTTGGCGTGTACTATGTGCATGTGAGTCACGGGACCACTGCAGTCTGTCAAACAGATAGGAAGGAACCTTTGAATTCATCAAGTTGAACAGTTGACACATTTGATGTAACTTCCTTCTGTTCGACATATTCAGTATTCGATGCCGATAGAGGTAAGGCGATGGTAAGTACAAATATTCCGTCTTTTTCCTGCTAATTTTTAGTCCATTATCCTCCAGGATCTTTCTCCACCTTTCCAGGCTATTTTGTAGATAACAATGATTTTCTTCTATCAGTACTACATCATCTGCAAAAAGCATAGTCTTGAGAATACTGTTCATTTCTTGACTCGTTAGGTAATTCATGACCATTATGAATAGCAATGGGCTGAGGACAGATCCTTGGTGTACCCCTACTTTAATTGGAAATGTTGGTGACATCCCTGATGTGCATCTTACTTGTGTTTCTACGTCTGCATACATATCTTGTATGGAGAGCACATATCCTTCTGGTACGTTATGAGATCTCAATGCCGCCCATATCAGGCTTCGGGGTACCCTGTCAAATGCTTTTTCCAAGTCTATAAATACCATGTGTAAATCTTTTTTTGCATCTCGATATTTTTCAACTATGATTCCGACTGTTTGAATAGCATCTATTGTTGATTTCCCCGATACAAAGCCGCATTGATCGTCGTGTATTTTTACAATATTCCTAATTCGTGTGTTTATAATCCTCTCATATATTTTCATGGTGTGAGACATAAGCTTTATCCCTCTATAATTGTCGCACTTCCTAGAGTCTCCCTTATTTTTGTAAATTGGAAGAAGATAGCTTTTTCTAAAGCTGGTTGTTGATTGGTTCTCCGGTCAGTACTTTATTATACAGGTTGCACAGCCATTTATGTCCCACTTCCCCACACTCTTCCCATAATTCGGCTGGAATATTGTCTGACCCCACTGCTTTCCCCTTTTTCATTTGTGATATGGCTACTTTAACTTCTGTCAGAGTGATTTCTTCAACTGGCCCCAGCACTGGTTTCTCTGACACATGAATTGTTCTTGGAAATTCTTCGTTCAGTAATGTAGAATAATAATCTTTCCATCTTTCACATATTTTGATTTCGTCTGTGATCAACTCACCGTCAGTGTTTTCTATGTATTTGGGTGTTCTAATAGATTTGGCCCTTTCTCTCCTGTGTGCTGCGATTTTGTATATTCTTTGCACTCCGTTGGGTGTTTCTAGGTCATCATACAGCTCTCTCAATGCCTCATGTTGTGCAGAGGAAACTATTTTCTTTACTGTCTTTTTGATTTGCTTATACACTATCCGGAGTTGCTCTTTCTCGTTATCGCACTTACATTGTGACCAGTTTCTGAAAGCAGTTTTCTTCTCTTTTACACATTTTTGCACCTCGTTTGTCCACCACCATGATTCCTTCTTTATTTTCAGTTTACCTTTGGAGACTCCCAGATGTTGTTTGGCTTCCTGTAAACATACCTGTTCAAATGCTTTCCACATTTCAGTTGGGTTTTGTGTCTCTTCATTTTGGAGATTTTCAAGCATCCAGTTTTGGAGTTTTGACGTTAATTGTTTTCCGTTTTCTTTTGAGATATTGAACCACTTAATTTTGGTTGTTGGTTTTATCTTGTCCTTATACAATTTATTTCTAGTTAAATGTAATTCCAGCAATAGTAGGCGATGTTGTGTTGCGAGGGGTTCACCAGGGATAACTTTACAGTCTCTGAGCATTTTTCTCATTTCGTTTCTACATAACCAATAATCTATTTGTGTTGCAGCATTTCCACTTTTGTAGGTTATGAGATGTTCTGGTTTCTTTTGGTAGAATGTGTTCACGATAGTGAAACCGTATGCATCTGAGAAATTTAGTAGCTCATCTCCTAGTTCGTTTCGTGCTCCATATCCAAAGCTGCCATGGCTAGTATCATGGCCACTATTTGACATCCCCACATGCCCATTCATATCTGCCCCCATCATGATAGCTTCATTTTCTGGAATGTTTTGGATTAATTCTTCCAGCTTGTCCCAAAAACTGTCTCTTTCTTCTCTATCACATCCCATTTGTGGTGCATATGCACAAATGATATTGTAAATAGCGTTACATATTACCAGTTTTAACATTATAATTCTATCATTGGGTGCTATTACTTTTATTACATTTTCATGAAACCTTTGCTGTAGTACTATGGCTACTCCATTTCTGGTACTACTTTCTCCGTAGTAATACAGTTTGTAATCATTTGTCTGTGTTTCTAGGTAGCGGCACTTGTCTATATTTGTATTTTTCCATTTGGTTTCTTGAATGCATGCAATATCAATCCTACGTCTTCTCATCAATTCGGCCAATTCTTTGCTTTTTGCTGTAAGCGTTCCCAGATTCCAAGTAATGGCTCTTATCTTTTCAAACCCAGAACGACTGGCTTTCCTCCGCTTCATTTTGCTTGCCCCTAGAGTCCTGCAAGCTGACCCTAACATAATGTCAGTCTCTGGATCACCGAGGAGAGATTCCCCCTCGCTGCCAGACAGGGTAGTGCATCTTTGCGTATGTTTTTCCATGAAGCTTTGGTCGATTTGACTATGGTTTTTATCCACCGATGGTCGTCAGACGTGGAACCAGAGTGACCCAACTAACTAGGGCTGGATCCGCTATCATTGCCCGTTTATGGTCAATTATCGGATTAAACTAATGAGCCTGGATACACATTAGATATGGTGTATGCGACTAGTACCCGAATATGTCGAGTTGCCACACCCACCATTTGTGAGCCGCCACTAACATGCGGAACAGACGCTCACTGCTTCTCACTTTAGCCGTACTTTTGGGGTCCCCCGACGGATTGGTTACCATCAACTTCACCCTCCAGTCCGTTGCCCGTTGGTCACCGTGTGGAGGTATGAGAAGCGAGGGTGGGAGAAGCTATGTCGGTCCAGGCCCCAGGACCAATGTATTGCGCTATAACCACCCGAACAACATACAAGATGGCTGTCAGGCAATTTCCCCTTACCCTAGATTTGGCTTCAATGCCATTCATACAAAATTGCACTGTAAAAATGTAACGCTTACGGCAATGCAAAATTGAAGCAATAAATTAAAATATTTATAAATCTGAAATAAAACATTACAAAATTTGGGCTCAAAGCGAGCATCATACCCCTAGACCAGTGGTCGGCAAAGTGCGGCTCCGGAGTCGCATGAGGCTCTGGCCCATATATCCACGGGCCGGGCAAGCACATCGCGCCGAGGCAATAGAATTTTTTTGAATCGTTGTAATGTACATATTTGGCTCTTTGGCCAATAAGTTTGTCGACCACTGCCCTAAACCAACGCGCCAGCTGTTTGAACGGCCATCAAATTGCCTACATGCGCGTTCGAGATGCGCTGATTATAATTATTATGTACATTCAAACACTAACGAATTTCACCTAGGTATAAATCCTAGATATTAAAACTAATCCTACACAAGTTAGTGCGGCCCAAAGATAATAGAGTGCGGCCACACAGGAACTACAAGTACTACTGCGCAGGTGTTACGCAGAAATAATAAAGTCATTTCGCCACTCTGTCCACGTGGCGCATTGGTCTTGTGGTATATTTTCGGTTCAGATATGATAGGTTTAGGGTTGAATTCCCGCATGTGCAGAATGTTGGCCAATAAATTTTTATCCAAGGAGCGCTGAGAAAGCTTCGAAGATTAGAACGCCTTACCACCGATGGTTGACAGAAAGTTTAAAAAATCAATGCTTAGGTATTTGGCATTGTTTCAAATAATAGTTGTACCAACTAATTGGTGAAAGCACCTAAAAGAACTAATGCATTCCGGACTAACCGCCGCGACAATAGCGCATTGTGAAACATTCAGAATAAAATGAATTCCTTTAATAATTGCGGTGGATACTCTTTACGTCAGAGCGGTGCTCGTAACTTGCGAGCGGTGGCGATAATTAACAACTTTGTTCATTTCGCTCCTTCAACGGTGTTTTGTTCTGCAATATCCTTATTATTTCAAGAAGAATTAAATTATTTGCCTCGAATTTTCATTTAGAATAAACATTTCAGCAATTCAAACCAGGATAATAATAATATCACGAATTTACAGTCACTCGCAAAGTGAAATGTCTAATATCCATTTTTTGAGACTGTTTATACTTTGAAGCTGGTTGTCCCAAATAAATTGGTAGAACAATTTTGGACTTCTAATAAAGGTTTAAAAACAACCCATACGAAAAAAAAACATGAGACTCTTTCTTTGGTGTTTTAATTAAAACATCTTAAACCACTGTCGGATCAATTAAATAACTAATTACAAAGATCGTACCTGCCCACCCTTAATGGAAGAAAATATTCCACCCTATAGTACTAGTAATACTTCACACTCCAGTTAAATATTGGCTTTTACCAATATTAACCAACTCTGGTCGCTAGTCGCACTTTTCAGTGTGGCATAATGTACTTTCAATGGCAATAGTACTTTCAATGGCGGCCAATATAATATGTATTATGATATTGAAAATAACAATAAAAATAGGTTATGTGTGTGTAGTTTACCGATGTAATAATTACAAACAACAAAAACACTCCAAGTCATTTGCACAAATAATAAGTAATTAATTGAATAAATAATTTAAGTTCTCATTAGAGCTTACATAAATAGATAAATGTATGTGATAATTGTTATATTTATATAAAAACAATGTATTACCTATTAATCGTTTAGACGATCAAAGACAGAGTTAATTAAAAAATATATGTATACAACTCTCGTTGCTAGAAGGCGCTAGTGTAGCATGTTGCCATCAAAATTCATAGGAAATGTCAGAGGTTGGATGTATTATATTAATATTATAGGGTATTTGCCTACCCTAATGAAATTCACATTTATTTCCTGAAACCGAATGGCAAAATTTTTGTGCCCTTTAATTAACAGACTTTTTTTGGCAAATAAAATATTTAGACAATTAAATCATTTCTTTCAACTGATCTTTGAAAGCAAAAAAGTTCAGAAGTAAATATGTAAAATCTAAACCTGATGAAATCACACTAAAAGAAACCTAAAAACATTTAAAAATATATTTTATGTACATCATTAAAAAAATAGACTGTATTGTATACGTATATATTGTAGTATAAAAATAAGTTTAGCATTTTTAGAACCCTAATCAGTTTTTTGGGGTGTTATGCCGTATTGCTCTAACTCCTTCTTTAGCCAACGTTTCGGACAGCATTGCAGTGTCCATCATCAGGGCAGATGTGTTGTTTGAGGTTGTGGTGAAATGTGAGCTTATGTATGAGGTTGTGAAACCGTGTTGAAACGTTGGCTAAAGAAGGAGTTAGCGCAACACGGCATAACACCCCCAAAACAAATAAAAAAAATACTTTTGGCCGTGAAAATCTTAAATCATATAAAGTTTTTTGATAAGATCATTTTCACAAAAAAAAAAAAACCAAAAACAAATATTTTTCGGCTAATTCAGGGTTAAAATTTTTTCGTTCTTCGATGTGACGACGTCGACGCAACGGATAGGAATTATTATTAGCATAAGTAGATACTCACAATATGTAGCGATGAGCTCCTATTCAAAACACACAAACGTCACAAAAATTGTTCAAAATGTTCACCGTTGACTTCTAAGCACAGTTGGGTCCGTCTGATGATGGACCCTTGCACTCTTTGTATCATGTCTGGGTTAATTTTTACCTCGTCGAAGGCATCAATGATACGAAGTCTTAGGGCGAGTTGTTTCGGAAAAAATCACGTGTGAAAAAGTCATCACAACGTCAATCGACTCAATTTTCCATAAATTGGGTTGTTTCATCGTCCGTCAAGAGAAAATTCAACGAAATATTCATCAAGATGTGATCACCCGAAATCGGCCGGTTAACGCGATCCGCCATTTTGTTAAAAAATGACGCATGCTCAAACGTCACAGTTGCGATCTGACAGAGTGTATGCACTACAATGTACCGATTAATGGTGATAACGACCCGACTATTTTGGCAAAGAACGCAAATAAAACCTAACGATTAAAATTTATGAAGTTAACGGTTTTGTGGGAAGAAGTTTAGATACCTTTTCTACACATAATATTGTCGAAATTCGGTTTTATATCGTTGGTTTCAGTGATTGAAAATGATAAAAAAACTGGTAAAAACATTCATAAGGTGCAAGTTTGTTTCTCTTGTCTACCAATGTATCAGAAACTATTGCCGACTGAAAAAAATGATATTTTAACAAACATTCTTCATGTGATTGACATTTTCGATCAAGTGAGACAGATACCTACTTGAGTCGGCGAATTTCAAGAGCCGGAATAACAGAAAAGTATGTACGAGACGATGCATGAGTATGAATGAGGCAAGGAGTCTGTGCCAAGACCGACTTGTTTGCCTGCCCCCGCGGAAACGGCGGGATGGTTTTATACTATGACAACAATCCATAAAATGTCTTCCAACGATATTATGGTAAAACATTTGTGGGCTAGTCTGCCTAATAAATATTTGAATACATATTATATAGTGTCCACGGGATGTTCATTATATACCTACCCTACCTTTCTACATGATTTCCTACACTGGATTTGGGCCACAGAAAGAGTTCACTTTATAAATAAAGAATAAAGCAATGAACGGACTGGCACCGTCATACTAAGCTAATATCTGCGTGAGGGACAATCGTACCTGTCTGGCCTTTGAACAGACTAGTTACCCTCACACTGAAAAAAAATGAGTTAGCTAAAGTGTTAAGCTAATTGAAGTTGTGTTCCGCCAGGACGGTGCGATGTCTTCAAATACCATAATTACATCATGGAAAATATAAATCCTTCCAAAAGGATCATGCAGAATTGCAGAGGTATAAATTTGTTCTATTTTACTTGAAAAGGAATAATATGCTATGTGTTCACAGACGTTGGTTAACCCGATAAATATGTTTATTCCAGAGCTTAATATCTTACCAGGTACCAGCAGTTTGGTTCCTCCTGTCAAAAGGATCACGGTAGGTAAGATTACATCTGTTCTATGTTACTTGATAAGGAATAATATCGTCGGCTTAAAGTGTAAACCTGCTAAATCCATTTTGACTGTTTTTACGTTTATTATACCATTCAAAAGAGAAAAAAAATACACAAGCTAGGAAAAACAGCTAGTGTCAGTTTTGGCTTTAAATTGACAAAAACGCGTGATAAGTAAAACTGCCAAATCCATTGCGTCAAAAGTCTGCTGCTAAGTCCATCTTAACCGCCTTTCTGTATAGAGTTTTCGATGACAGCACGCGTGCTCTTACAAATAATGACATAATTCGGTGTTACTTGTGCAAACGGAGGTTTGAGGATTGAGATATTGCAAAGGTACGTATTTTTTTTTTAAAAGAAGAAGCTCGAGCAGAAAAAGAAGAAGATAAAGCTAAAGAAAGTGTGTTAACGGTTGACTTGCAGGCGGTTCTGATGGCTCCCAAATAAAAAAGAGTAGTTTATACTGTAGAACAAAGCTCCAAATACACAATCTTGCCTTAATTTAAAGAACAAAGATGGCAATTGCTAATTATGGAATGAAACCGAAGGAGGTTTAAATTCGAAAGAGTTTGCAAGTATATGGGTCAGTTTAATTGAGAACAAGGTTTTACGATAAAATGAACAAGCAAAACCAAATAAAATCATTGTTTATAGCGATGGTTGCACGTATCAAAACATGAATTGTGTAACGTCTAATGCATTGCTATTGTCTGCTATAAACCACAACATAATCATAAAACAAAAGTTTCTAGAAGTTGGGCACACACAGATGGACTAAAACATCAATTTTAATAAAAAGACAAATAACTTTGTTTACATCACTTTAGTTGTACACAATCAACATGTTTCATGAACAATGTACACTTCTTCAGGATCAAACGTATACGTATACGTTTGATCCTGAAGAAGTGAACATTGTTCACGAAACATGTTGATTGTGTACAAATAAAGTGATGTAAACAAAGTTATTTGTCTTTTTACTAAAATAAATAATGCCATCACAAAGTGAAAACCTTTCCGAAGAAGTTTTCTTCGAAAAATTAAAAACATCAATGTTCCTGCGGAGTATATATCTATTTGCAGGTCGGCAAGGAAAAACCCTAGACCTTATGATGTTTTTTTTTTTTTTACAGTAATACCGCACAAGAGTCCCAACTGCTCCCGTCTGGAGCCAGTGAGACTTTGGCATCCCCAATTGGGGTATGTTGTGAGGCTGAGGGTATTGGGGAGGGGAGGGAGATGGGGAAGAGGAAGGTGGGGAAGTACCTGGCTATTCAGATCTGGTCACCAAACACGGCTAAAGCCATTTCAAGCAACGTTTCAATTCTGAATGGTGGTCTTACACCAGGGCGATACTGAGAGTATCTTCCACTCTGGAACGTGCCGCAAATATACTATATATTATTTTAAATTAATTAATTGTGAAATAACACAAATTAATCAAATAAAATTTATTTGCGCACGCCGGGTTCGAACCCGCGACCGTCGGATCTGTAGTCAAAAGCGTATACCACTAGACCACGCCGGCCGTCAAATATAATAATATTTAATGATGTAACTTACTTAAACCATACTTTTTTCAAAAGCTTTGATGAAGTAATTTTTTTAAAAAGCATTCGTCCTGGACGTGGTAAAGATGACGCTAAAGTTACTGATATTAGAGCTCTTCAGTATACTCCAAAAGGTGACGTATTTTTTAAATTGAGATTCACTGATGTATGGAAAATACTACCGCAAAGAAAATCACCGACTGTAATTGCATAGCCTTTTGATTCCCTTAGAAATCACTTTAAAACAAAAATAAAAATTACAAAAAGGAAGTTTGAAAACGTTTCGTTTAAAAACTCAATTCTTTCGAGAAAAGCATACAAATACAATATTGTACCGATCATTCAATCCAATATTGTATTTGCATGCCTTTCTCGATAGAATTGAGTTTTTATATAGACAAAACTATTTATTCATATTGCGTATATACGGGCGCAAACAAATGATTTTTCTTAATATTGTAAAGAAATACTTTGCAAAAGCGTATTTTAATAAAATTATTTAATTGACGCCATCTATGAACACGTAGAATATAACAAGCGTTGCGTTTAACCTTAAATCTCGTTCTCTCTAAATTCATTTTATCACAATCAAAGCTTAGCCCGGTCAAAAAAAGGGTCGAAGATATAGTCGCGCGGATAAATCTTTGGCACTTGCTGTATATAAGCTAGGACCAAAATGTTATCGATTCTTATCTAAAAATTTTGCATTACCTTCGCCTTTGACCCTGAAAAATGAATTAGCTTCAGTATCTCTAAAACCGGGTATTAATCAAAATTTATTTGAAAATTTAAAATAAACAGCAGTATCTATGCCGGATATTAAAAAATACTGCATTTTAATGTTTCATGAGATGAGTATATTTCCTCATATTAACTTCAACGTGCTAAGTGAGGTTCAAAATTCATTCGCAGACTTGGTACACACTTAAAATGTGTTTCTTGCTCATGAATGCTGTATTCATATTATTTTTTGAATAAATTTATGACTAAAACCTCAAATTGAAATATTTAATCATTTAGAACAATATTAGCGACTCAAATGAATATTTAAACCAGATAAAGATTCGGTCGCAGACTTGGTTTACATTTAAAATGTGTTTTGTGCTTATAAATTTATTTGTGTTTCTTGTTTCTGTCATATTAGTGAAATAAAATAAAAATACTTCACAACATGTAACAAAGTTTTTCATTTTTCTGATAAACAGAGAAATTTAAACATTCAATACTGTCGTAGAAAAGCACAAAGACACATACAGGCAGCGCCGAAAAGAATGTGCCAAATCAGGACACAAACAACTTTTACTATATTTAAGAAAAAATTATTATAAAAAATGATAATATAAATGTGTATATGATCAAACGTGTTTTCTTTTTTGAGGCTTTGCTGGTAGCTGGAAATAATATTTTGAGAGACGATTCTTAACAAAATAAATTTTATGTGAATGAGGTTTTTAATAAGTACATTCTAGTCTTACAAAACATAATATTTATTTATTCAGGTTTTATCTCTCAAAAGGGTTGTAATAAACTACCTGCAACTCATAGTATTTAACCCATGATTCTGAATCAATTCTTGGAGTTGATGGTGGTTACATTTACACCCTGTATTGTTTTCAGCTAAACTGCAAAGCTGCACTTCCTATTTAATATAGATAATCTTACCAAAAAGCTAAGCTACAGTACCTAAAGCTAGCTAGCAGTAGAGAGCTAAAACACCTATATCGGTAGGCCTATTCCAACCGAAGTTTAGTTAATCAACCTAACCATTTCGGAATATTAACTAAATAATAAGGTTACTACATCTAAACAGTTATGTTTTTCTAACCAAACACTACAAAATGGTTTAGGTATATATTTTTTAGTTTAGGTAACACAACTAAACACAGAAAGCTGTCTCAACCGATTAGTTTAGCTAGAATATCTGAATCGTTAGCTGTCAAAAATACAGTTTAGGTAACACAACTAAACACAAAGCTGTCTCAACCGATTAGTTTAGCTAGAATATCTGAATCGTTAGCTGTCATAAATACAGTTTAGGTAACACAACTAAACACAAAGCTGTCTCAACCGATTAGTTCAGCTAGAATATCAGAATCGTTAAGCTGTCATAAATACAGTTTAGGTAACACAACTAAACACAGAAAGCTGTCTCAACCGATTAGTTTAGCTAGAATGTCTGAATCGTTAAGCTGTCATAAATCAACTGCTGTTTAGCAAACAGTAGCTAAAAGTTCGGCAGTCACCACAGCAACTAAACTGTTTAGTAGATAATTACTGAAAATTTTGTAAATAGTACCTAAACATTTCTTTCAGTGCACGTATGAATGTTTCATAGTTTGGGATGTTGCATAATTAGCATAAACCTGTAAGTGGCATTAAATTTTTAGAAGACAGTTAAAAAATACTATGTTGTAGTGAACATTTTGCACAAACGTCGCTTTCTGTTTGCTTGGAAGAAATTTTACAAATTTAAAAGTAACGAATTTGAGTGGATTTAGTGACATTACATTGCAGAAATCGATTTTGAAGTAAATAGTCATCACAGTGATAATATTGTTGCCATCAATTTACCCACTATGAGTTCTACCTGCAACCAATGTAACAAGGCAGTACAGACGTCTGACTGTATGAGGTGTATAAGTTGTTAAAACCAAATGCATCTCAGCTGTGCCAAAATTACGTCTGCAAATTTTAAGAAGATGTCGGAGGAGAACAGGGAGTCATGGACGTGAGCGAAATGCAAAACAGGACAATCACCGCTCTCCAGCAATCTCAACTCTGTCGATTCTTCAATTCTTCTTAGCGAAATCAAGAAACTCTCCTCCCAGCTCCACTCAATGAATTCGAAACTATCTTCCTTTGAACAGACAATCGTTCATAATAATAGCACAATCGAAGACTACACGAAGAAAATTTTGGTTTTAGAAGAAAAACTAAAAAAAATGGATAAGCTTGAAGCCGAAGTAATCGAATTAAAAAAAATCGTAACTTATTTGGACAAAACAAACAACGAAAGAGAACAGCAGCTGCTCCTCAATAATATTGAAATCTCTGGTCTCCCCGAAAATAAGGATGAAAACCTAGCAGACAGTCTAATGAAAATCGCATCTAACGTTGGACAAATAATTAAAGAAGAGGACATTGAATTCATTAGTAGAGCCAAACCTCGCCAACATTCTCAAGACGGAATAGCAGCAGCTCCCCGTGACGCCCGCCCTCGAAACGTGGTGGCTAAATACATCTCCAAAAGGAAGAAGGACGAACTACTTGCGGCCATTAAAAAGAAGAAGGGGGTCGACTGCAAGAGCGTAGGTGTTGCAGGAGGTAAAATTTTTATAAATGATCACCTCACCAGAAAAAACAAATTGATACTAAGATCAGCTAAAGAATTTAAAAATATTAACAAATATGATTTTTTATGGGTACGAAACTCAAAAATTTATCTAAGATAGAATGTTACCTCTCCTGCTATCCTCGTCTCTGGTCAAACCGTATTAAATAACTTAACTCAATGATTTCTTCTAAACTTAATTTTAATTTGATTTTATTTAATTTTTGCTTTCAACTTTACCACTTTTGTACTCAACTCTAATTCTATATACACACTACTCAACTTACACAAAACACTACAACATAATACATTCCCATCTGCGCAAATCGAAAACCATGCTCACCCCAGTGGACTTTTGGCTGCTGAGTGAACATAATAATAAGTATTTATTTATTTTTTTACATATTATTCTATTTACTTGGAATCAAAATTGGATAGTAGTTTCTCTTTTACATGATGCATAACAACATTATAATTTTTTATCAAAACGCACGTGGCCTCCGATCCAAGACGAAAGAATTCTATCAAAACGTCCTGATCAACGAATTCGACATAATATTAATTAGCGAGACGTGGTTAGTTGACTGCATATCCGATGATGAGTTGTTTGATTGCCGGTATAACGTATATAGGAATGACAGAGATACTAATCGAACGGGTAAAACTAAAGGGGGTGGCGTTGTTATAGGTATAAAAAAAGACTTTAAAGTTCGATCTCAAAAGTCATGGACATCAGAAGCCGAGGATATATGGATCTCACTATTACTAAGACATTCAAAACATTGCATTTCAAATATTCATATTTGTTGCTCTTACTTACCAGGAGTTAGTCCTAAGTTGTCTAATGCACAGCGTTTCTCTATTATCAATAGTCATACAACTACCATATCTGACTTAACTACTGAATTTCCAAATGACATTTTTCTAGTAATAGGCGATTATAATATGCCAAATGTGAGCTGGAAATCTACGTATCAGCCACGTAGTATTGACCTCTGTGCCTCTACTCTCCTTAGCTGCCTTTCGTTTTCCAATTTAACACAGTATAACGAAATTTATAATACTCACGGACGAATTTTAGATCTCGTGCTTTGTAACACTGCAGTCATTGTCTCCGCGGCTGACTCGCCACTAGTAATCGAAGATGCACATCATAAATCTATTATAGTTGAACTAAATATTCCTCTCCCTGCTACCACCCTAACACCCCAGATAGTCAAAATGTTCAATAAAGTTAAATACGAGGTAGTTAATGATGCTCTCAGAAACAGTGATTGGTCCTCTGTCGTTAATGCACAGGACGTAGATGCTGCAGTACATTATTTTTATGGTATAATTGATGCCTTGATAGATGATCTGGTTCCAAAGAAAGTAATCAAATCAACCAAATTCCCAACATGGTATTCGGCGGCATTAATTAACATAACTAAAGAAAATTTAAAGTTTTTTCGTGCCTGGAAACGGTACAAGAATCATATAGATTACCTATCTTTCTCAATACTTCGCAAAAGACAAAAGAAAATTTCTAGTCATACTCATAACGCCTACATTGCTCGATTGGAATCAGATATACAAAATAATGTTAAAAAATATATGGAATTATGTTAAGACGCAAAGAAAATCTCCCACTATACCAGAACATATGACTTATCATTCGACAACGGCACACGATAGCAAAGTTACAGACTTGTTCGCTGATTACTTCTCAACGGTCTTTAGAAATGAATTTCCAACACTCAATGTTAATAATAAGGAAGATCCTCTGAACAACACATTAATATCCTCAATTAAAATAAATGAAGAAATCACCTTGAAATACCTTTCAAACATAGATATTAAAAAAGGACCAGGAATTGATAGGCTACCCGGAGTTTTTATACGCAACTGTAGTAAGTATATTTGTCTTCCGGTTTGCGCCATCTATAAAAAATCATTGACAGAAGGAACGTTTCCCCTCAAGTGGAAATCAGTTGTTATCACACCCATCTATAAATCCGGTGATAAGCATGACGTTAAAAACTACCGTCCAATTTCCCAACTTCCTATTTTAAGCAAAGTTCTAGAAAAAATTGTCTTTGATCAATTATACTCGGCTATTTCCACAATAATTTCACCGAATCAGCACGGATTCATAAGAGGTCGGTCTACGACATCCAACCTGGCCCTTTTCATTAACTTATTACATAGCAAGATGGATGACAAAGAGCAGGTTGATACTATGTATACAGACTTCTCTAAGGCTTTCGATCGCGTAATACACTCAATTCTTTTGAAAAAGCTTGTCTTATTTGGTATACACGGTGACCTATTTAGATGGATCAAATCTTACATTAGTAACCGTAATCAAGTAATCTTAATCAATGGTGTCTTCTCAAAATCTATCAAGGTAAAATCTGGTGTCCCCCAAGGGTCCCACCTAGGTCCGCTAATGTTCAACATTTATATAAATGACATTGGATCATGTTTTCAAAATTCAAAATATGAACTTTATGCCGATGACATGAAAATATTCAAAGTTATTCGTTCTCTTTCTGACTGCGAAGCGTTACAGTGTGACCTAGATAGGCTTTGCAAGTATTTTAAAGTTAACTGTCTAGATATAAACGTTTCTAAATGTCACACTACGACATTCACCAGAAATAAACTCGTAATTAAGTACTCATATTCAATCAACAATGAACCTGTCATCTCTAAAATGGAATGTAAAGACCTCGGCGTTTACCTTGATAGCAAACTTATATTTAATAAGCACATTGACTCAATCGTTAATAGGTCATATAAAATGCTTGGTTTCGTGCAACGTGTAAGTAAAATATTCAGTAATCCGCGTACAATTGTAATGTTATATTTCGCATTAGTCAGAAGTACACTGGAATATGCATCGCCTATTTGGAATCCGCAATATAAACTTAACATAGATAGTATAGAACGAATCCAAAACAAATTTATAAAATATATTACCCAGAGATTCAACAATAATTTTGAGTGTACATTTGAAACATTGCAGCGAAGACGAGCAGTAGCTGACTCAATATTTATACACAGAATTTTAAACAATGAGATTGACTGTACTGAACTTCTGTCCCTTATTAACTTTAACGACATACAGTGCTATTCTACACGCTAAATTATAAAACAAATGCAGCATCTAATTCGACAATTAACCGAGCTCTTCAAACTCTAATATTGACATTTTTTCGGATTCACTGCCCAAATTCAAACGTGGCATCATGTCAATAATTTAAAAAATTCCATGCACATACATACAGACACACACACACAAACACTCACACATACATTACACGCGTCACACACACACCTATATACTTCACAAGTCACCTGGTAATTAAGGAATAAACATACCACTTAGCAGACATTACAAGGAAACATATCATAGGTACACAACATGAAGTATCTTATTCCTGTATATTGTTTCATCTCTGTAAATCATGTACTGTTTTTTTTTGTTGTTTGTTTTTGGGGTGTTATGCCGTGTTCACATCACATCTTCGGATCTACCGGATCTGCCCTGATGATGGACACTGCAACGCTGTCCGAAACGTCGGCTAAAGAAGGAGTTAGCGCAACACGGCATAACACCCCAAAAACAAACAACAAAAATGCTTTTGGCCGTGAGAATCTAAAAACTTACATGTACTGTTTGTTTCTATAATATAAAATAAATAAATAAATAAAATAAATAAAAAAACAAATTTCTTTAATTTCAGATATTATAAAATATGTGTTGAGAAGCAATATCAAAGCTTCATTACCACTAGTCATGGCTGTATAAAATTTACAAATACATAATATTATTAAATGAAATGAGGGCCTCAGCACGGGTTGCGTACCCAGTGAGGCTCACATTACCAAATCATACTTTATAAAAAAGTTATTCTGATGTATCAATAAAAAATAAAATAAATATATTATAATAAAAAGCCTATTGTTTTCAATATTACAACTTTTTTTAAATAAGAAATAAAACGAAACCATGTTATATAATTTCAAATGCTTATTTATTTATAGGGGAAAAACTTTCACTTTGTAAATTATAAGTAACATCGGTACAATATGTTTTATTTATATGTAGTTGTATGTGGGTAGACGGTGCAATGTATATTTGCCATAATACATTGAGAGTGAATATCAAAATAATATACCACTTATATCAAATTAACAGTACATAATAATACGGTTCTTGCTGACGAAAACCGTTTTGTTCATTTCCCTTGAACGTTTAATTTGAGAGTTGATATGTACACATGGAGATAATTTGGTTTCTTCGTAGGAACAGCCACCATTCAAAACACAGACTTGTCATAACATCATAAACTCTGTTGCATTCCTTCAGTACATATGTATTTTTTTATCTCTTGGACTGCGATGACGCTGAAACAAGTATTAATACTATAATATATATGGTATATCATTAAAAAAACACAAAATTAAGAATTATGTCAGATAATAACAAAAAACTGAGGGTCTCAGTAAAGTTATTCATAGGGCGTTAATTATTAAAAATGTTAGGGAAATTCAATAAAGCATTAGAAATATCAAGTATATATCAATTGTAACCAACCTGGCACAAGGTTTTAATTACATAAACAGCGTTTAAATGTTTGACAGTCATATAGTTTGGTTTAACTATAGTTTCCCTGAGCATTATATTGATTTCCTATCTGTTTTCATGATTCTGGTGTCATTTGAGCACCATTTTCTTCAGTGGCTTTTTACTTTTTTTTTTAAAAAGGTTACGTTTAGGAAGAACTTCCCATCCTGGAAAAAGATAGAATAAATCAGTAATACGTTTGCATGTTACCATATTAACTTTACTAAATACGTAATTAACTGAATACCAATAAAAATTACACTCACTGTTTTATTTATTTTGTAAAAAAAATATTACGCACAACATACGAGCAAAGAAAAAGACGGACCTTTGCCCGCCTTCCATAGACAACTTGTGAGTATTGCGGCCTAAAAATGAATTCCTATCGAATTCTCTGCAATAATTGTCCGATTCGGCAGGGAACACTGGAACGGATTATTCAAATATAACGGAAGCTTTTTCGGAGTTGAAACAACCCAATTTGTAATTGAATAAAATCGACGTGAAGATTTTCTTACATTCGAATAGAACTCGGGAATCTGAATAATTGTTCAGTTTTTCCGAAACAACTCGCCCTTAGAGTATCAACATCGGGACAATCTGTTCTGTAAACTTTCGCTTTTATAAAGCTCCACAAAAAAAAGTCCATTGGAGTCAGATCAGGTGACCTTGCTGGCCATGCGGTAGGTCCAGCACGTCCTATCCAGCGGCCCTGGAATTCTTCATCGAGGAACCTTCAAACTTGTAGCCCAAAGTGAGGCGGAGCACCATCTTGCTGAAACCACATATTTCTTATTGTTATTAGAGGAATGTCTTCAAGATGTTCCTGCAGGTCATTCTGCAAGAAATGCAAGTAAAGTTGTGAAGACAACCTTGGAGGTAAAAAACATGGCCCTAACACCTTGTTGCCAATGATCCCCGCCCAAAAATTGAGAGACCACCGATGTTGAAAGTGTCTGGGTCGCTTCGCATGAGGGTTGACGTGTCCCCACTGATGCTCATTGCGAGAATTGAACATTCCATCTCTACTGAATGTTCTCTCATCTGTCCACAAAATATTTTCGATGAATGCTCCGTTTTGAACATTTATGTGAATAAGCCATTGACAAAATGCTCGTCTATTAATGTAATCAATGGGTAATAGCGCTTGAACACATCGGTAATTGAACGGGTGTTGACCATCATCCTTGAGGGTATACCAGACCATCTGGTGTCGAATATTTAATTCCCTCCCAACAGATCGAAGGCTACGTCCTGGCTGTTCTAAAAAACAATTTAAAATGTTTTCTTCCATTCTAGGATTGCGTAATGCTGGACGACCGGTATCGGCCATATTTGAACGAACGTTTCCAGTACGATGGACACGTCTCGCTAATCCGTCGATAACTCTTCGTCTTGGATGCCTTCGATGTGGAAATCTCTCCATATATTCGATTGCTGCCCTGGTTGGCATGTCCGAGACACATTAACATATCGTAGTATTCTACATTAGTATAATCCATTGTAATACAAAAATCACGCACTGTTTTAAAACACAAAAAAAATGTTGTTATAAATGTTAAAAAACGTCTAAATTTCACCATATACACCAAAAACGCATCATTGTTTTTTATACACACAAGTTTGTTAAATAAACTGTTGTCGTAAATAATTACTGTTATTAATTACTCACCTAAAATTGTCAATGTTCAACCAAAAAACTCCAGCCATATAAACGCCTCATCTAATACCAGAACGTCAGGGGAATCAGATCAAAACTAAAGGAGTTCAGAGTAAATGCTCCATCTTTCTCAAACGATGTCATCATACTCATTGAAACATGGTTAACATCATCAATCTTCTCAATTGAGCTTGGACTACATAGTCACTGAGTGTCCACCGAGCAGACCGGAGTCAGAATACCAGTTCCAATACAAGAGGTGTCCTGATAGCGGTCCGCAAAAATATTACTTCGGAAGTACTTAAAATCAAAAATACTGATTTGGAACAAATGTTCGTATTGTTAAGTGGTGATTTCAAGAAAACTATTACTGGAACTGTTTATATTCCTCCCAACCCCAATGAATAGAAGATAAACTATTGGAATGGTTAA
Organism: Hesperophylax magnus; assembly: GCA_026573805.1. Taxonomy (NCBI): domain Eukaryota; kingdom Metazoa; phylum Arthropoda; class Insecta; order Trichoptera; family Limnephilidae; genus Hesperophylax; species Hesperophylax magnus. Next base: position 13,861,618 of record JAIUSX010000117.1, on the reverse strand, counting down.
AGAGATATTTAACTTATAGAATTCTATAATATTTATTTTTCGGAATAACTTTATTGAGTAAAACCTCAAATTGTAATATTTAAATATTGAAGGCAATATTAGTGATTTCTAAACGAAAATCTGAAACAGAAAAATCAGAAAAGGAAACGGTCACATCTGGGACTCGAACCCAGGACCCCTGTCTTTCCGGGACAGTGCTCTACCAACTGCGCTAATGGGACCCTATCCCCCTCGGTCACTTTTAACTGTATCATACTTCGAATAAGAACTACTAACATTGTCTTCATTTTTTTTTTTTCACCGCACATTTTTATTGGCAACTATCTTTATGTATGATCGCAAGATTCAACCCGAACTAAATGCAATCCAGACAGCGTCTTTTTAGATAAACCTATCTTATTTTTTTATTTAATGTGCGACATCTGTTGACTTTTCAGCAAGTCTAGAATGAATATTTATTTTTCGGAATAACTTTATTGAGTAAAACCTCAAATTGTAATATTTAAATATTGAAGGCAATATTAGTGATTTCTAAACGAAAATCTGAAACAGAAAAATCAGAAAAGGAAACGGTCACATCTGGGACTCGAACCCAGGACCCCTGTCTTTCCGGGACAGTGCTCTACCAACTGCGCTAATGGGACCCTATCCCCCTCGGTCACTTTTAATTGTATCATACTTCGAATAAGAACTACTAACATTGTCTTCATTTTTTTCTACAAGTTTTCATTTAATTCTATAAGTTAAAAACAACTCTAACTTTTCACATAAATTCATGGCTACTAGCTACAAGGGTCACAATTAGGCCCAATACTTTTCTTACTTTTTATAAATGATATTGTCACTGTTTTCGATAAAAATGTTGAAGTGTTGTTTTTTGCCAATGACTTAAAACTATTTAAAATTATAAAAAACACTATCTGACTGTATCAAAATTCAAATTAACTTTAAAAAATTACAAGATTGACGCCAACTTAATAAACTTCATATTAACATTAATAAATGTCACATTATAAGTTTTTTCAGAATAACTGAACCCTTTAACTACCAATATAAAATCAATAATGTTCCTCTCACCTATGTCAGTGAAATTAACGATCTTGGCGTTATTTTCGATTCAAAATTTAACTTCCTTTCACATATAAATTCAATTACCAACAAAGGATTAAAAATGATTGGTTTCATTCTACGAAATGGCAGAAACTTTCGTAATATTTCTACATTACAAATCTTATATTCTTCTTTAGTTCGTAGTAAAGTCGAATATAATTTCCCTATCTGGTCCCCTCACTTCAAAATTCACTATGACTCCATTGAAAAAATTCAGCATAAATTCCTAAGATTCATTAACTATAAACTCGTTCTACCAATTGAAACAATAAACTACAATCTCTTGATGAAAGAACTAAACTTATTAAAACTCTCAGATAGAAGACTTGTTTCCGACTTGATTTTTATTTATAAAATTGTTAATGGTATTATAGACAGCCCTGATTTATTGAGTTTAATTACCTTTCATATACCTACAAGAGCTAGTCGATCTAAAATTATTTTTAATTGCAACAAAATTGCAAGGAATGTAGTTACAAGAAGGCTATAATAACATACCTCATAAATAAATATAAATCTTAGCTTTTGTTATATTAGTGCTTAATTATTAAATATTATTAATCAGACAATTGAAGAGGGAAAATTTCCACAGTCATGGAAACTATCTACCATTATACCGGTCCCAAAGGTTAAAAATACCAGAAAATGTGAAGAATTTCGACCAATAAACACCTTACCGAAATATGAACAGATACTTGAAGTAATAATAAAAGAACAAATATTGCAATACTTAGATGAACACAATATTTTATACCAAGAACAATCGGGATTCAGATGTAATAATTCTTGTGAAACAGCGTTAAATGTAATCGTTGAAGAATGGAAAGAAGGAATGAATAGTAATAAATTTATCTTAGCAATATTTTTGGATTTTCAAAGGGCATCCGAAACCATAGATCGAGAAATATTGATAAGAAAGCTTAAAGAAATTGGTTTCTCAACTCTAGCCATTAAATTAATAAAAGAGTATTTGAAAGACCGAATACAGGTAACAAAAATTAACAATCAATTTTCAAAACCAATGGAAAATAAATTAGGAGTACCACAGGGATCAGTCCTTGGACCTCTATTGTTCATACTCTATATTAATGACATGGTGAAAATATTTTCAAAATGCAAAGTACGACTATTTGCCGATGATACACTTATATATATAATTGGAGAAAACTATGAAGAACTAATAAATATTTTAAATAATGAACTAGATAATGTATCAAGATGGCTAAAAATAAATAAGCTTAAATTAAATACAAAAAAAACAAAATGTATGGTAATTGGTTATAAGAAGACATCCAGTGAAAGCAAAATCAAAATTGATGGTGAAATTATTGAAAATGTTACCGATATAAAATACTTAGGAGTTATAATAGATTCCAAACTCAACTTTAACAAACATGCGGAATATACCCAAAAGAAAATTGGAAAAAAGATATCTTTTTTGGGAAGAATTCGCCAAAAACTGTCCGAAAAAACTGCAATCACCATTTATAACTCCATTATTGCTCCACATTTTAATTACTGCTCAACTATCCTTTTCCTGTGTAACGACCGAGAGCAAAATAAATTTCAAATTCTCCAAAATAGGGCAATGAGAACAATACTCAGACGAAATAGATATTCAAAAGTAAATAAAATGTTAAACGAACTAAATTGGCTAACGGTGAAACAGATGTTGACCTTGAACACGATGATATTTTTACACAAAATAGTAAACAACCTACTACCCAAATATTTTTCGAATAAAATTGTATACAACAAGGACATACACCAACATAAAACTAGGACATGCAATGAAATCAGGCTACCAAAGAAGGACAAAGCGAATACCCAGAATAGTATATTTTATAAAGGGATGAAATACTATAACGCGCTGCCGGAAAACCTTAAGTCTGCCCCAATTGAAAAGTTTAAGATGTTGTGTAGGAGCCATATCAAGAAAGAAAAAAAAAAAAAAAAAAACATAGTATATTTAAATGTAATAATTAATTAGTCATTTGTAATCTTAAATGTACAAATTACTAAAATAAAATCAATAAATAAAATAATTATATCACATGTTTGTAAAAGACTGCATATCCGAATTTAACACTTTGAAACTAAATAACTTTTTTTTCTAAATTAATTTGTTTTTGAAGATTTTATTGCACATGTCTAAACCATCGAGATATAAATGTACACAATTTGTTGGGGGATCAAAATAAAAAATAGTGGTCAAAGTCACCTTTCGGAGAGGGGTGAAAATCGTTGGCAGCCCTGTTTTACTAAAGCCAAATTGCGATACTTGCCCAGCTATTCCAAGAAGAATTACTTTTGAAGGCAGCAATAAACCCACTACTAATTACTCTATTATAATATTTTGCAAAATTATACATGTTAAAAAGTCACTTATTTATACATATTAATATTCTGTTCAATTAAAATATTCTCTGTTATTATAACATTCTAGACCTTAATAGAATTTATTTTATATTAATTACTATTCATTATCATAAACACCTCATACCTCGATTTATGTCAGGTCTTATACAAACCTAGTATTCATACACTAGTAGATATTTTTTTTAAATTATGTATTGTTTAACTGCACTTCGATTAACAACTGTATCACTTGCAATAATATTTTTGTGTACATATTACTTGTTCTGTAATCACTCTATTGTAAAAGCCATTTTATGGCGTTTAAGTGGATAAATATATAAACTAAAAAATTGAATTTTGTTGGGATATACCATAAAGCTCTAAAATGGATAAAAAGTTATTATATGTTATTAACGATACCAAGTAGTCAAGATAAACAACTCAATTAGTCTACCACTAACAAGTAATTTCGGGATACCGCAAGGCACAGTCCTAGGCCCCCTACTATTTATAATTTATGTCAACGATATTTTCAAACTACCACTTAACATAAACACAATATCATATGCCGACGACACAGCTATCATAGTGGATGGGATCGACTGGAATGTAGTAAACAAACAAGCAAATAATAGCATGAACATGTAGACGGTACCTACCAGCGATAAAGCCATAAAGTTAATTTCCTTATTATGGCAACATTACGTTTCCAACACAACGGTCCGTCAGTCCGCTGACCATTTCATTATGATTTCATTCTTGATTTCTCCCTTGTCTCGACTGGTTGTGCCCTTTGGAATACCGTCTACATTCTAGAATGGTCCATGTAAAATTTATTGTCGCGTATAACAATGTGTTCAAATAAACTCAGTGAATTTCAACATTCTTTTATTAAAAACAACCTTCTGATATTAAGAGTCCTTTAGAATCTGTTTTACCCACAAACTAGTAAAAACATCTAAAAACACATTAAAACAATGTTTTGATACAAATCTTCTCTCATTGAACACTAACAAGACATACTATATACATTTCTCAATTAACAAACAAAAAACACTCCCTAAAACTAAAATAATTATTCACAATAACAAATGTAATAAAAACACATGTATCCAAGGCTGTTCAATATTGAACTCAGTATCAGAAATTAAATATCTCGGAGTGATAAAAGAACAACATATGAAGTGGAAGATACATATCTGTGAATTGGTTAAGCGTGACAGAAAGTGGGTATATATATTCATAAGATTAAGAAATATGTTAAAACGAAGTAATTTAAAAAGCGTATACTTCGCACTAATCCAGTCGTTAATTCAATATGGAATTATTGTATGGGGGGGTCATACAATAAGATTCTAACCCCGATCAAAGTGGTCCAGAAGCTAATCCTCAAAGTAATCCTCAAGAAACCCTTCACATATCCAACAGAAACGCTATTTGCAGATTTCGGGGTGCCGCTAGTAGGGGATATCTTCAAAAAAAAAGCTATTAACCAAATTTATAAAGATAATATAATAAAAAAAACTTTGAAACCCACCTATCAAAACGATATCAATACAATATCAAAATACCAAACAAATGCAAAATAACTATACCTATTTACGAATAAAGTATTTCAACAACCTTCCGATTTAAATAAAAAAAATTAACTGATATTAACATACTTAAACTAAAACTGAAGTTACACTTTCAGAAATAATTAACTAAATAATTGCCTGTTTTTCTCTCTATTTATATTTATTATCACTCTTTACTCAATACTCATCTCCACTGTATTTAGATGTTCCTAATTACTTAATAATTTGTATGTAACAGAATCCTTTCTATGTACAACTACATATATTGATAATCCAGAAGTTTCAATTGTTCCTATCAAATATATATACTTACCTATTGCATAATGTTATTCTATTTTTCTTATAATTAGTGTAACTCGTTCACCAAGCACAAGAACCAGTTTCTTCTTTGTTGAGATTGCGAATATATAATATTTTGTAACTAACTAACTATCTGACTAACAAATCATTACGCATTTTTTCCGCAGGGGTAGGCAAAGAGGACGGACCGCCAAACAACTCGGTCTTGGCACACACTTCTTGCCTCATTCACATTCATACATACTCTTCTATTATTTGTAACCATATGTACTTTTAGAACATCACTGCCCCAATTATATATATTAAACAATTAAAAAAATGTTGTCATAATTTTCTTTTGCTATATTTCTGTAAAAATTTTGATTTTTTGTTTTATAAAATTGTTAAAATGTAGCTGTAAACTCACTATCATAAGATTTATACTGTAAAGAACCCGTTAGACAAACTGCCAAAAAATAGTTTATCGGGACTTTTTTGCCTTATATTTGTAAAGTGTGTAAAATTTAAAAAAATAATCAATTAAATATAATATAAAATGTCTCGCATTTGCTTAGGTAATAGAAATCTAAGAAAATTTTAAATCAGTGAAAAAACAAAGAAATATTCAACACTCTATAATTATTAGGGTGAAGGTTCAGGACGAACCGACAATAGTTATTTCTATAATATATTCAATTAAAGTGGTGTTAAAAGTCAAAGTATAAAAATACAAAGGCACCAGAAATAAACTCTTTTTATCGGCTTTTTTGTACTTGGAGAATTGAAGTATTTCACTGCAGATTTATACCTTTATAATACAGACTTCGAGGAATCATTTTTCTTCCAAGAAAACAGTATTTCTAAAATATATGCACTTCACAGATATTTTATTATAGTTATCAAGTTATCTGATAACTGAGAATCGAATAAATTATTTGATAAAAAAAACTGCTCAATCTTAAGATAAGTGAACAAAATTATAATGTAAATATATTGTTGTTATGTGTATTAATATGATAATAGAGCTTCTATTCACATTGTTAGTTAGCAAGTCAAATATTAATATTTTTTAACTATAATAAATAATATGAAAATCAAATAAAAAAGTTAAATGGTAGAACTTCATTAAATTTAAAATTCTTCTGTTTTATATACTCAACATATTATTTGATTGAGAAGGCGAAACATCTATCACGCGTACTAATATACTTGTAACGCAGAACTCGTTTTATACTCATATAATTTAAAATCATTCGACCAACAAACTTGACAACAATTTTAATGACGGTGTCTGATTCCAAACCCCCTTTTAGCAGATCAAAGACGTACTGGCCGACACGAAATGGAGAGGCTTTGAGAGAAACATTGTTGGCAGCGACGTGCAATGGACCGCAGGAAGTGTAATGGCATTACTGAGTTACTTGAGCTATCGATCCATGCGCATTCATACAGAATTAGCTATTTCTCACTTTAGTTTCTATTCTAAATCTCCCGTTGCTTACGTATCAATAAATAACCAAAGTTTTATAAATAAACTACAGGGGAATTTCTGCAATTCTGATCGAAAAGCCGTCGTTTCGGATTCCTATGTAATTTTAGCGGTGGCCCCGACGTTTTAGATTGATTAGTAAATATGAGTGCGAGGGTTACTAGTAACTACTTGTACCTGCCTGACTCCAACTGATGAGGAATGTTGGCTCCTGAAATAGTTGCCAGTCAGATGAATGATTCGACGTAAATAGCGGAATCTGCCGCTACTGGTGCAAAACTCGAGAACTGGGACGGAGCAATATTGAACACCAAACAATATAAATAATGCCCGAGATCGATTTGCAAAGGATGAAGGGGGAAATTTAGGAATTGATGTTTAAATTATCTTAGTGAAATAAAACTTTCCGGGATTTCCTGATCAATTTTGTAATTTCTTCCGTGGTATAAAATACCACTAGAATATTCAATCACACGAGTGCTTTAAATCATACGTATGTTGTGTGATGTGTCATATTTTATGGTATTCAGTACTGTTTATATTATGTATATCTAACCTTAGCCATCCGTACACCTATAAAAAAAAATTATAATAAAAGTAATTGGTGTTCTGTATTTTATGTACTTGTTAATAGTACATTTAAAAAAAAACTTTAAATCGATAACAGGAAGTTGTAAAATAACAAATTATTTGCTTTTTAACTATGTGAAAACGTACAAGAGTCTCAACTGCTCCCAACCCTCTGGAGCCAGTAAGACCAAGGCATACCTAATTGGGTTATGTTGTGAGGCTGAAAGTAGTGAGGAGGGGAACTACATGGGGAAGAGGAAGGTGGAGAAGAATCCGGCTATTCAGATCGCATCACCAAACAGGGCCAAACATAATATTTTATTATACTAATAGCAATCTGGAATCAGATTGAATACCTCTTGTGAAACAGCATTAAGAGGGATATGAAAGCCAAAAGTATTTTTTTTCTTACCCCTTCCATAATAATAATCACGAAACTCAGATTGTATGTCTTGTCTGCGCGAGGCAAGGAATTGTTAAATAACACATTTGCCGTGCACTGCGAAGAGTGCGAACCTGCAATAGGTAGGAAGCGCCCGGGAAGATCTTGTTCCGTTGACGCTTCGCAGGCGTGGCCTGCTAAAACCCTTTTCAACTGGTGGACGCATACTACCGGAGTTTTTTTGACAACTAAACAACTTTTTTTCAATAGCCAATAATTCTCCAACTTTAGAGATTACTGATTAATATAATTACACAGTTTTTCTTTTTTTAGATATATTTTAATGCATTTATAATCATTAAAAATAACAGGAGCCTTATTAACACGTAATATGTGTAAGTCAATGTTTAGTCATTTAGTGATGTTTTATTTGTAAAAAATGTATGTATTCACTATTTTTTTTCATCATCATTACAAACAAACAAAATCTTGCGCATCTCCGGTGCAACAAGTGGGAGGACGTCTTACCCGTTCTACGGGTTTATATACAGTTTCATTTTGATAAAATATTCTTACATACAAAAGACAAGAAGTTGAAGAGTTTGTTTAAATTCATCAAATACATATAGTTGGAAGTTGGAACCCTTACAAAGAGATTATTTTAAAATATAAGTACAAAATTGTCGGACAGCAATGCATATCTCGCCATTCAAATAGGACCGGCGTAAGAGGTAAAACTACACTTCCCGCCGGAAGAGTTAATTATAATAGGCTTAAAAAAAAGACAAACATTCCCGAATTACAAATAACCTGACAATATTTGAAAATCTCCTACTACCATCACAGTAAGCGGAAAATGTTGCTCGTGTCACGAAGAAGGACGTACCCAGGCGATAAATTGAACTCACAACGCCGGGGTGGGACCCAGCCGCAATGCCAGCTAAGCCATTGACCGGTCATATCTATGTTAAATATATTTTACTATAACTATTATATTATATTTTCATCGTATTTTTTTATAAAAAGATGTGCTGCAGAAGAAGACCTTAGATAGTAGTATATAAAAATCACGTGTTACTGTGTTCGTACACGCTAGTCTCCGAAACCGCCCAACCGATTTCAATGAAAGTGTAATGGTTGGTTCCAGCTTGAAATATAGGATAGTTTTAGACCCGATATGTGGCGCTGTTGTCGAGATCTAAAAATAATTTTTCAATTTTATTTTTAGATTTCTCATCCAAAAATACACACAAACCCAAAATTTAACTTCCCTCCATAAAGGCGGTCTGTGGCAGAAAAACTCTGCCCCGACCCACTAGAATCATTATAAAAACCATTTTACAATTGCAATTTAAAAAACAATTTAGTCTAACAAATGTCAGTATTAGAAATTATCGAGGAATTATAGAGCAGCTATAAAAAAGAATTATTATTAATTATAAATACAAATGGAAAGCATTTTTTCCATTAAAACATAAATCATTAATTCAGGTAAATAAGGAATAAAACCATCGATTAACAAGTAGTATTTTGAGATTTAAAAAATCAAACAGTAGAGGATTAATTTCTACTTCCAAGATTCCTAATTATAAAATAACTGTTTTACCGAGGAGTAAACCTTCCTCCCGGGGACTTTGTTTTTTTTTTTTTTTTTTGTGTGTGTAATACAGCACAAGAGTCCCAACTGCTCCCGTCTGGAGCCAGTGAGACTATGGCATCCCCAATTGGGGTATGTTGTGAGGCTGAGGGTATTGGGGAGGGGAGGGATGATGGGGAAGAGGAAGGTGGGGAAGTACCTGGCTATTCAGATCTGGTCACCAAACACGGCTAAAGCCATTTCAAGCAACGTTTCAATTCTGAATGGTGGTCTTACACCAGGGCGATACTGAGAGTATCTTCCACTCTGGAACGTGCCGCAAATATACTATATATTATTTTAAATTGATTAATTGTGAAATAACACAAATTAATCAAATAAAATTTATTTGCGCACGCCGGGTTCGAACCCGTGACCTTCGGATCTGTAGTCAAAAGCGTATACCACTAGACCACGCCGGCCGGGCCCGCCGCGACTGGAGTCAACCACATGTCTATTTCCACTTATGTGCCATACCAATACCAATGCCAAAATGCATTAACTTCGACAACGAGTCTATCTGCCAAGTTTCAGCTCGATTGGATGTCGGGTAGTGGGTTAATTTCCACTTCCAAGAATCAACTTCATTGATACATTCTTTCAAGCAAACGAAAGTGTATTTCAAAAAGATGTATTGAAAAGGTATAATATTTTGGTCACTAAAATAATAATATCAGAAAAACAAAAGCTTACCCTCGCGGTTTGAGAACTAAAAATACTGCTGGCGAAAGTTATTTAAACACGGAAAAAACCTTTAAAAAAACTGGCACAGATCTGACGTCTGTTCGTTTCCGCTCTCCGCAGTCGTCTGAAAAAATACTAGAATTCAATACAATGTTTCAGTCAACAGATGGTTGACGTAAGCGCCAATTTGGTTTTTATTTATTTTGTGAATAATTAAATAGTAACCAAAAAAGTTAATCAAGTCAGGTGGTAGCAAATAAACTTAGCCACAAAGCAGTATTTTTTAAAAGTTGTTCCTTATACGAGTTCATAGTAAACTCATGAAAAAGAAATCTATTTAGTAGTTTACGCTTATATTTTTCATGACGTAATTAACAATTTTATTTCTGATCAAGCCAAGCGATAGAACAAGCTTTAATGTATCCATAATATATTTTTGGTATTGATAACCTATACCGATTCGTAGTAAAGATTAACCCAAATAGTGAATAGAATGAAGGAATAAATTTATCTTGACAATATTTTTGGTTCCACAAAGTGCACTTAAAACTATAGATAGAAACATACCATTTTTTCATTATTTACTATTTGGTTAGGCATTATATTTTTAAATGATTCAAAAACTTTGTATATAACCACGAACCTTTATTATTTTATATATCTACTGATTTCAATATTTCTATTTTTGAAACTGATAATTCATGGTGGATTTCCATTATAATAAAACAAATATGAAACTTTGGGAAGATTTCGCTTAAACCAAGCTCATAAGGATATAATAATAACTATTGTTAAGTTAAGATGAAAAGTAATAGGTATTAGGTGTCTAATGTCTACTTCAAATCGACGGTCGAGATCTTCGAGGGGAAACCAAGACGGGGATTTTCATGATAGTCTCCATTTGTCAAACGTGCCCTGCATTGCTAATATACTTGAAATCTATTAAAATTATTGGTAATCCAGTTACAAACGGGTGGTGAATTAAGTCAAACTTTTGATTCACCTTAATTGCTACAAAGGAATCTGACTACATTTTGAAAATTTTTGATTTTTGTATTTTAATTTTTAATTACTTAAAATGAAAATTCGCTTTCGTTGTATGGGATGACGGCCAAAATAATCTCTGTTGATAACATTTTCTTATGTTAGTTATTCCTGATACCATTCGAGTAGCTAGAGCTACCATTTACTCTATGCAAATTAGTTAGGTACTATTTTGGCCGAACTCGGAAAATAAAATAAAGGTATTTAAGCATATTTTATATTCAAAAAATGTCCATGACGTGCTGTCGAGGATATTTTGAAAGTGTTTATTCAACTGACCAACTAATGCTTCTATACCAACAACCACTCTGTGTGTAACTTTTGATATTTAACAGTGTACCATAAGTCTCTAAGATGTAATAACTAAAAGAAAAAATGAATGCAAAAAGTGAAGTCCCACAGGGTTCTCACATTGGTCCAATATTGTTTATACATGATATTACAAAAATATTTCACGATTTATTTTTGTTACTTTTTGCTGATGACCTCAACATTTTTAGAATTGTTTATGTGTCATTGTAATACTAGCAGTTAAAAACCCGCTCCGCGGGTTTTTTTCTGCTAGGCCCTGCGGGCGGCTCTTATTTGGGCTTCGCCCATTTTAAGTGATATTAACAACAGTTACATTTAATAGATAGATATTAGGACATTCACAGAGAGAGGGTGAGTATATATATTGTTAAAACACGGAACAGGAAGGAGTTAATTAATAACAACATGCTAAATTTACGCATAATAAGAATGACAGTTGTTTGAATAAATGAAATTTTACGTATTTGTGATGGATTATTTCAAATGAAACATTATTGACTACATGTCTACAACTGATATTAACTGTTATCTTAGGTACCTAATATAATTAACTCATAGGAGATTTGCAGTGCTTAAATATGTGTTACAACCATCAATTTCTATAAGTTGAATCAATATCGTATAGTTTATCACAACAATTAAAGATAGTTATAACAAAGTTGACTTAAATAATTGATTATTACATATTGATTAATTGTACCCGTGTTTATGAATAAAAGGAGGGTAATTGTGCAATGAGATCAGCAGTCGGTTTAATTAAAAGGAGTTAATTTTACTCCAACTTGTGGTAATTCTTTACCTACAACTGTTACTGTATCTAATAAAGTTTAAAGTTAGATTATATATACACCTTCATCAGGAGAGTAAAAATCTATATATAAAGGTAGATTATTTCAATATAGCGCCCCTGAGGTGATATCTCACAAAAGCGGCGCTATGCAAATTGTCCAATTAATAAATAAATATAATGTTTACATTTTATTGTGTATACACCGAAGTCAAAAATTAAATAAAGATTGCAATTGGAAAAGAAGAAATGGAAGGAGGGGGGAGGGGTAAGAGTATGCTGGGTTTATAATAATTAGGAATTACAATATCGTTAGACGGAAAAGACCAGTTAAGTGGGAAAATATTTAAAAGAGAGTTTATAAAAAAATTCTTGTTAATTATATCTGCTTTTATATTAACATGTTTCCTCATTTCTAAAATTTCAAAATTATTTATAGTGAAGTATTTTAAGACCTGAAAAAAACAAATAGCATATAACCATAAAACAACATATTCATAAGACAAATAGCATTTAATAACGGTTATTCTAATAAATTGATAGTTGAAATACTAAATAAAAAAATTAAACGTATTCTCTTCAAACGGTCTTTCTAAAGATAGAAATAAACAATGGCGTAGAATTCTGTTTGTGGATAACGATACTTCTAAAATTATATATAAAAACAATCCTGGTACTATTCAACTGGCGTTTTACACTAATAACAATGAAGAAATATATTCTTAATAATAAAGATAGAAAAATTCAAACGAAAAAATCAGGAGATAAAAACTCAATTGGGATGATTGTAATTTATTTTAATAAGGTAGAACCAATAGAAACTTTGAAGTCAGAACTAAAGAATATAGCAGGGCTTTAAATGGAAATAGTGAATCTGAGTTTGCAAATCATCTTTTGAATAATGATCACACTTTCCATAAAAATTCAGGTCTTAAAATACTTCACTCAGGATATAAAGCATAGCAAATAAATAATTTCGAAATTTTACAAATTAGAAAACATGTCAATATACATAAAATCAGATATAATTAATAAGCAAAAAAAAATATAAATAATAATGAAAAATGCCATTACAAAGTGATTTCTTCGATATTATCCAAAAATTATATGAGCAGAAACGATGGTTTTGAAGAAATCTCGTATTATTATGAGGCGATCTTATTTTAGTATGAAATCGTGTCTTAATTTTCAAGTTTGCTGAATTTACCCGAAACAGACAATTTTAATTTGACCAATCAGAGGGCCTACATCGTTCAGACGCTAGGACAATAATACTATCAGATTGTTCAAAATATGTATTGTTGTAATATTCTTCAAGATAATATAAAAAAATTGTTAACGCACAGAAAACAGACTTTTTACAGAATTACAACATTTTTAACAATACTCTTGAAACATTAAATCAAATCTTTCTTTTGTTAACCACACAACGGAAATCTCTAACAAGGGCTTACAAACGTTGGGATTTATAACTAGGTGAACTAGAAATTAAAAAAAATTAAGTGTATTAAACTGTTATATTTTTCCTTTGTTTTAAGTCAACTTGTTTTTCCAATAATATAATGCATCATGTTTAATGACCTTGCTCATAGAGCACCATGAAGTTGTCTAACTTACCTAACTAACTAACCTGTAGAAATGTTAATTATTTGTGAGATATTCCTGATTCCAAACATAAGTGTCCCAAGTCTCGTATGGGATCACAGCATTGCGCGTCACACGTTAACCCCGATTTGCAGATTTTCCCAAACAAACGGCCAGAAATCAATTTGACGTACGACCGCCGACCCTTTGTAGCCGCATCGTCCCAGATTGCAACAACTTCCCAGCTACAGACACATGTTGCGCTTTAAATGTTTTATATTCTTAACACATTGAGAACAAAAGTTACAAATTTCTTCGGTCTTGTTTCTGATTCCACGGTACTAACAGGAGCACGGCAATACATACCTGCTTCCAACACAGTATTTACAAGAAATATATATCTAGTAATAGCAGGAGCACGGCAATACATACCTGCTCCCAACACAGTATTTACAAGAAATATATACACAGTATATCACCCATGATAATGGTGATCTGTGTATATATATATATCTAGTAATAGCAAGAGCACGGCAATAAATACCTACTCCCAACACAGTATATACTAGAGATATATTTATACACAGTAGATCACTCATGATAATGTATTTTTTTAAGATGAGTAAAAAGAAGAAACAATAAAAAAAAACATAAATCGCCGAAACGTGGAAGACCCCAAAAGGCTGAAAAACTCCAAAAGAAAAGCACGATGAGCACATAAGACGCAGGTTGTTTTACTGTATATTTATCTCTATCGTTGTACATCCTTGAGTAGGTAAAACGTTCAAATGTTGAATCCACAAATTCCGGTGCGTTTTTGGATAGTAGTTACCTAGCAGGTAACTACTATCCATAGGTGCGGCTATCGAAGAACTGAAGTATGTACATAAATAACAGTAGAGCTGAGATCCCCGAGGTGTGGATAGTTATAATCCATGTCAGATATTTGAATACTATAATGATAATTTGAATGTGGGATAGTGAAAGATTAATAATGGCGTATCTGGTAGGTTTGAAAATGCACAGCGGATAGACCGAGAAAGGACTGTTGAGATAATAAATTAGGCGCTACTGAATACAATAAATCGTCGAAACCCATTGAGGAATGGCACGACCAAGTGAATCATCCAATGAGATGTAACTGAAGAGAATGTTTCCAAATAGTTTTTTTTTAAATTACCACGACCTGAAAGTGTGGACAAGTGAGGACACTCGTGGGCACTTTATGAAATATTTACCTGTCTAATTCAAAATCATTCAAAATCAGGGCATTCACATACATTTTATAATCATAAATCTTGTTGTAGGAACATCATAAGAGTAAAAATGTACTGATTCTTGTGGTGACATTTCACAAAAAGTGAGCTTTATAAATATGGAATAGGAATAAGCTGTATTATTACTTGAAGCATGCTTTATTTTTACAGATAAAACAATTAATACATTTGCGTACCAAGAAAGATTGCGGTCTTTTGAAATGGCCCTATCAAAGATATTAGAAGAACGAGATGTGCTATGAGCAGTTCATACTGTGCGGAATTGTTTTGCCCAGTGTCGCCGGTTTTGTTCACCAATACTACTGCACACCTTCGCTTACGCTAAGGTATCCGCACTAATACATAGAACAGATTTCTGTGCGTACACATCCCGATACCGTTCAAAGTACCCTGATTAGGTAGTACTCTGCCTACGGTCCGGCGGCCAACATAGCATATCTCGTTCTTCTAATATCTTTGGGCCCTATAGTGGATTAGTTATTATCCTTCGCTCATTATCATCCTTCTGTCTGCCTTTTCATCAGCCAGATTCTAACAAGAAACACTGCCCAATTGATAATAATATTCAGCTTCAGAGAATCGTTTATTTTCGACATCGTTGAAGTGTTATCACCCTGTACGCGAATTCATAAATAACCAGTAAGAAGACCGGTCTAAGTGACAAATTACCCACATAATACACAATAAGTCAGTTTCTGTTCTCGCACGCTTTAGTCTACGCTTATCATGTAATATCTGTGGCAATGGTGCAGTAACACATTCATACAATGGAACAAGTGGTCACAAAGTTGGGACAAACTGGCAAATAATATTATTTACTGCAAACAGATTTATGTCAATAGTCACTGAAATTAGTATCTATTCAAATTTATGATGAATGTATTCGAAATTGGATCGCCAAGAATAATGTTAATAACACGAATATTGACCGACAGCAGAGATATGTTCGAGGCTTCCTGGAACGATCCTTTATAATGCGAGGGTGGAAAACTAGATTTTCAAACTATTTTGTATGCATTGCTGTTTTCCTTCCAAAGTCCATTATTTCCGTGAATTTTTCCAAAAATCACTTTTAGTGTGTTGGTAAATTATAAAAGGCAAATATTCATACACACAAATTCTCCAGTGTTTTTTTTAAATAGAAGTTGTAGCGGTATCAGCGGCATCATGCATAATTGACAGCCGGGCGTCATTGGAATTTGAGTACCAACTGAGTATTAAAATGAATAATTAGAAATCTCATCACGCTAAAAGCTATAACGTTAAATGCATGTTTGGTAGAAATTGTGAGAGTTTCGGGAATACAGAATATTTCACCAAGCTAGTGGTGTCTGAAACGTTCAACGTTTTCTGTGAAATAGTAAAATTTTAATATAAACTTGTAGGTACATTTCATTTGGAATTTAATCAAAGTTAATTTTGGTCTGAATACAATGTAAATACTTATAATGCGGTTATTTCTAATTTAGAAACTTTTAAATCACTTTTTCGTGTATTAAAACAAATGTATAACATTCATCTAGTTTTTTATAAATAGTTACCGGACCATTTTCACCATATGACGGACAACTAAAGTCGTATGTCCACTAGACTAACGTTCAGTTATCAAAGATACAATGGTAGATGTATCTCATATCCAGACTGTTAGAAATAAAATGATGGAATGAAAAGTGAAAAACGATAACTGAAGAAAAGCGTTAGTAGATTTTGACAGGATTGGATACAAAAATATCGTTTTTCAAACCGATAAACCATAAAAGCGTTTGGTGGGTAACTGCTTGAAAGGTTTTATGTGTCCTTTATGCGGCTTGCCCAAGCAATGGGTGATTTACGATATAAAAATAAGTTCATAAAAGGAAAATAATTCTACTTAGCTCTCCGGAGACTCCAACTAGGAACGCATGACCACAAATTTTATGGCTCTTATTACCATTGGTGGTGGATGGTTGACAGACGAAAAAACCAAGTGGGAAGGTTCATTATTTCTTCACTGGGTGGGTACTAAGTACCCATACTTACACTTAAAACATACAATTTAAGGAAACCTAACCCAATTAAGTCATATTTTCACTAGTGCAAATTAATTATTGAATTTTAAATCCATTGAGATTTGTTATGGAGTCGTGTTTTGGAGAAAATAATACTACTATTTTTATTTATTTAGAGCTTATGAAGAGTGTGCTTTTTATTTCTACTATTTCTACTATTTCGCCACTCGTTGCTGTGGCTCAGTCTGTCTGTGCAGATAGAGAAACAATAGCGCCTGTTGCTTTTATGTCGAGATGATAGATGGCGCCTTTTTTAACGTGTTTTTAACTGTCACAGGTGACATCTGTATAGTATAGGTTATAAAAACACACACGTATTAGAATGAAAAATTTCAAAGCTATTGGTGAAGAACTTTCGAAGATTTTAGATTTTGAAACGAAGAACATTTACATATACAAGATACCTACCTAAGTACCTTCCATTTAATATAATATTAGTCAGACATTTAATAGCAGAAAAAATATATTGGCGCCGCTAAAAAGTTATTAAATGGCAAAATTGTAAGAAAATCAATGAAAATTTTAAATTATTATTTTTTTCTGTAAACTAATGTTTTAAGACAAGATTTTTTATGCATATATAAAAATACCGTCTCAATAATAACGTCCCGTTGGCGTCATGTATCTTTTATCAGGAGATTTTTCAATGTGGATGAGTGTTTCAGGCTAATAATTATTGATTATAAAATAATTGTTACCCTTTGTAAATTTTAATAGTACAATGGCATATGTATTTGACTTACAACCAAGCGTTTTTCAAAAAAAAAAAAATATTTTTTTTATTAACCAATATACATATAATAGGTACATAATATATAATATATAATATTAGTGGTAACAATACCTCCCTAATTGAGAAATTCTCGTGTTTAGGGAGGGAGCACTATCAAATTGACAGTACTATACATACTTATCAGTTGTTACAATTTGGATGCATGAAGGACTACTTTTTTTATACATAATGAAAATATAAGTTGTAATTTTTTTTTTTTTTGTAAATAATGAAAAAAAAAATTTATACATAATGAAAAATATAAGATGGCATTTGTTTTGTACATAATGGAAATATAGGTTGGCACATCGTAACACATACTTAGAAATTATATAATAGTAAAATGTTTTTTGAGTTTTTGTTTAAAAATTTCATAATTCCTCTCGGATTGTATTTCTATAGGGAGTTCGTTAAAGCATTTTATTGCCGAGTATGTGTAATAATGTTGGGCTGTTGTAGTAATAAGTTTAGGGATTATTATTTGTCCTAAGGTTCTCGGTCTGGTGCTGAATGACTTTATTGCTAGTTTGTCTTTATGGATTTGTAGCAATGCGTTTTTTGATAAATTTTATTTATTGGTAATACTTTGAATTCATCGAATAATTTTTGAGTTGAATAGTCTAATTGTTTCTTTAGAATTCTTTTGATGAATCTTCTATGTACTATTTCAAGTGGGGTTAAGCTGGTTTTATACGCTCCTCCCCATCCTATTATTCCGTATTGCAGAACTGATTGGGCTAATGCATAGTAAACCTTTAGTAGCAAAGATTTATGTATTATATTTCTTAGTTTGAGGAATACGTAATAAAGTTTACGTATTCTATTTACAGTTTGCGCAATTTGTTCTGTCCATTTAATATTTTGGTCTATAATTATGCCTAAATATTTAATATTACTTTTTTTTGAGATTTTTGAGCATTTAGGTGAATTGCAGTTGTCAGTATAATTATTACAAGAGTTATGGATAGTTATATTGGAATTTATTGTTGGGTGCATTTTGTCTGATAATGTGAAAGTCATGAAATAGGTTTTTTTTTTTTTTTTTTATAGTGAATACCTCACAAGAGTCCCAACTGCTCCCGTCTGGAGCCAGTGAGACTATGGCATCCCCAATTGGGGGATGTTGTGAGGCTGAAGGTAAGTGGGGAAGGGAAAGAGGAAGGTGGGGAAGTACCTGGCTATTCAGATCTAGTCACTAAACACGGCTAAAGCCATTTGGAGCAACGTTTCAATTCTGAATGGTGGTCTTACACCAGGGCGATACTGGTAGTATCTTCCACTCTGGAACGTGCCGCAAATATACTATATATTATTTTAATTAATTAATTGTGAAATAACACAAAATTAATCAAATAAAATTTATTTGCGCACGCCGGGTTCGAACCCGCGACCTTCGGAATGGTAGTCCAATGCGTTACCACTGGACTATGCCGGCCGTCAAGAGTCAGAGTTTAAGGAGAGGTAGTTGTCATCCAACCATTGTTTTAAGTTGTTTATTTCTATATTCGCAGTTTGATAGGCTTCTTCCCAAGTTTTTTTTTTCTATGATTAAAACCGTGTCGTCGGCAAAAGATATGATTTTTCCATTTTTTGGTACTGTAAGCATTTCATTCACATAAATGATAAACAATATTGGGCCTAGAACTGTCCCTTGAGGAATTCCAAATTCGGAATAGGTGGGTTCACTCAATATATTGTTAATTTTTACGTGTTGGTGTCTTTTATGAAGATAACTTGTAAACCATTCTTTAACTGTTCCTTGAATTCCAATATTTTCTAATTTTTTTATTAGCTTCTTGTGGCTTATACTGTCAAAGGCTTTTCTTAGATCGATGAATATACTTAAACATTTATTTCCCGAGTCAAGAGCATTATATATTATAGAGGTTATTTTTGCGATTGCATCTTGCGTACCTAAATTTTCTCTGAAGCCGAATTGGTTATCATTAATAATTTTATTTGAAGTGATATGTTTAGTTAATTGTGCCTTTACGACTTTTTCAAATATTTTTGCTACGTTAGATACAATAGATATGGGACGGTAGTTCGAGACGTCAGATGTAATTCCTGATTTGAAGATCGGGGTTATTATTGTATTTTTATATATTTTTGGGTAGATTCCTTGCTGTATGCTGTTATTAATGATATGTGCAATTGGTTTTGATATTAATTGTCTCATTTGTTTTAATACATTTACTGTGATATTATCAAAACCAGGGCTCGCGGACACTCGTAGGTTCATTATAATTTTTTCTATTTCTATTTGGGTGCATTTTTAAAATTTTTCGAAAATATTTTGGCAAGTTTGTGTGGATGAATTGGTAGTATTTTTAGGTTGGAACGAGTCGATTTTTTTGGCTAGTTTCTCTCCGACTTTAGCGAAGTAGTTGTTGAAAATATTTGCAATTTTAGTTGGTTCTTTTATTGAGTCTATTGTTTCGTTGTCATAAGTTATTTTATTTATTTGTTTATTTTTATTACCGTTGCCAATAATGTTGTTAATTGTAGCCCAGACTTTTTTGTTATATTTACCACTATCTTCAATTTTTACCTTGAAGTAATTTTCTTTTGTTTTTTTAATTAAATTTGTAAGATTGTTTCTGTATTTTTTATATAATTCTAATAAAGTTAAGTAATTAGGTTGTTTTCGGGTTTGATAAAATAGTTTTTCTTTATTCCTAATTGAGGTAACTATTCCATGGGTGATCCAGAGCTTAATTTTTCTATGTTTTGATTTAGGTTTAACGTGTTTATGTATAGTTGCATTTATTAGGTGTTCGCGAAGTGTTTTTTCGAATATAATTGAAGATTTTTCGGCATCTTCGGTGTTTAATGTTTCTTCCCATTTTTCTAATTTCAATTTTTGTTCAAGAAGTTGTATGTTTAAGGTTTTTATGTTATACTGTTTTAATGCAGTTTTGGAAAAGGACATATTTTTTTTTATATGAAGAATTAAAAAACACGTGTAGTGATCGGTAATTTTTGTTTTCCAAATGACAGGTGTTAATTGTGTAGTTGTGTCAGCCTTAGTCCAGATATGATCAATACATGATAGGTTTTGTCGGGGCACAACTCTAGTGTAATCGATTATACATGAAATTAAGTTAAGCTCAGCCATCGCATTAAGTAAATCATTTTTTTCGACGCTGTTTGAATTTAGACCTATATTTATATTGAAGTCACCCGTCACTATAGTATTTTGACATTTTGTTTTGTTAATTACATCTTTGAGGTTCTCTATAAATTGATGAGTTTTTGATCCGTGGGTTCGGTAAACAGCAATAACTTGATAAATCTGATTATTTACTTTAAATTGTAATGCTACGCAGTTCGTGAGGGTCATGTTTATTTCTTTATAAGATATATCTTGGTGTTTTTGGTTAACGTAAATAACTATGCCACTATTTTTGTTAATGTGTGTTTTCGTCGAAATACAAGTATAGTTCGGTAACTGTGGTATATTATCTATATTTACTGTATTAAGGTGTGCCTCTGTCAAAACAATACAGTCGAGTTCAGTTTTTAAAAGACTAAGGGTGCATAATAATTCATTAATGTTTTTGTAAATGCTCCTAATATTTAAGTGCATAATTACTAATGAGTTTGTCATATTTTTGAAAACAAGGTTACATTCATCGACATTATTACATACTTTTTCTGTTATATTATAAGTGCTATCTAGTTCATCCGTAATAATATTATTCATCAGAATTTGAAAACGTGTGTCTTATGTAAGAGTAGTTGCGAATATATAGCATAAGTATAAATACATAGAGAATCATTAATAGGTCAAAATTCGAACACGACCTGCAGATCAGCAAAAAGCTGGCTGCCTGCCCGCATGGCAGCAGAGTATTCTGGTTGCTTGCGGGTTCAATAGGTCGGAATTTTCGCAAACCCAGTTTTCCACCTCTTACCAGACCTGACGGCTCACTAGCAAACACCGCCACCGAAAAGGCTAACCTATTAGGGAAAATGTTTGCGGAAAACTCGACCCTCGACGACGGAGGTGCTGTTCCGCCGTCGGTTCCTCACTGCGGCTTCTATATGAAAAAGCTGAGGATCCGGCATCGGGATGTACTCCACGTCATACGGGGGCTCGATGTTAACAAAGCTAGTGGACCTGATGGAATACCTGCCCTGGTATTGCAGAGGTGTGCTGCGGAAATAGTTCCAGTTTTGACAAAGCTCTTCAAAATGTCCCTGAAGTGTGGCACTGTGCCCTCTGGTTGGAAAAAAGCGGTCATTCACCCTATTCCCAAGAAAGGTGACCGCTCCAACCCGGCCAACTACCGCCCCATAGCGATCACATCAGTTCTGTCCAAAGTGATGAAACATGTGATCAACGACAAACTGCTCACATACCTCGAGAAGAACAAAATTATCAACGACCGTCAATACGGATTCCGGCGGAACCGCTCGTGCGGTGATCTTCTCGCGTATGTGACGCATGTTTGGGGGCGGTGCCTGGAACGTCACGGTGAGACCCAAACGGTCGCACTAGACATATCCAAGGCCTTTGACCGGGTCTGGCACCGAGGACTTGTCAACAAATTGCATTCTTACGGACTTCCCGCATCCCTGTGTACGTGGATTGCTGACTTTTTGAGGGATAGGTCGATTCAGGCGGTTGCTGACGGTTTCACCTCTTCCTCGCACTCCATAAATGCTGGCTTCCCACAGGGATCGGTTCTGTCTCCGACTTTGTTTTTGTTGCACATCAATGACCTTTTGACATGTGCACCGATTCATTGTTACGCGGATGACAGTACAGTTCATGATTGCTTTTTGTTTGACAAGCCCCCAAAGGGCACACAAACTCCAACGGCTCGGAGGGCTTTGAAGCAGATAATGGACGGTTATCTCGAGAGTATTTCCTCCTGGGGTAAAAATAATCTCGTCGAATTTAATGTTTCAAAGACCCAATCCTGTCTGATTACGTCTAAAAGGGATCCAAATGATAATCTAGTCTCCTTCAATGGAAGCAATCTTCCGAACAGGCCTTCCATTGATATGCTTGGTATAACTATAAGTGACCAGCTCAGGTACGGGGGCTCCATCGAAGCCAGAGTAAAGTTGGCCTCTCAGAAGCTGGGCGTACTGTACAGGGCCCGCAGATACTTTAATAATACACAACTGCTGACCCTGTACAAATTGCAAGTGCGCCCTACTGTCGAATTTGGCAGCCATCTCTGGTCCGGAGCCCCTAAATACCTGAAAAATACCCTTGACTCTGTGCAAAAACGGGCGGTCCGTTTGATAGATTCCCGAATCTTAACAAACGGACTGCAATCTTTAGAGCACAGGCGTCAGGTAGGTATGCTGTCCTTGTTCTTTCGGTATTACAATGGAAGATGCTCTGAGGAACTATCGTCATTGATCCTTTCGGCACCGGTGCGTAGTCGGGATACACGCCAAATGCGTGCCCAACATTTGTACACAGTTGACACTTGTCACATGAGAACGGGTTGCTTCTACGATTCGTTCTTAAGTTCAACAGCTCGGCTGTGGAACGAACTGCCGGCCTCTGTGTTTCCTCCCTCCAACAACATGGGACTCTTCAAGACCCATGTTCACTCCTTCCTCTCCACAAAAAGACCCTCCACACAGCATCCTCAAAGATGACATAGGCCCTGAGGAAAATTATTTTCTTCAGGGCCTCCTGTGTGGAGTTAATATAAAAAAAAAATAAAAAAAATAAGCTTATAAATAATATATGACATAAGCATGAAAAGTATGTAGAGTTTAGGTATATAAATAATATAAGACATAATGTTATAAAGAAGATAAAACATAAGCATATAGAGAATGTAAAACGTAAGCTTTAGCATATAAGATATACGAGAGATATAAGTGTTTAGTTGGTGCCAATATTAATGTGCCAGTGCCATAATCATATACAATATATATGGCATAAGAATAGGTATATAAAGTGTAAATATAATTGTTGCAAATATAAGACCTAAGCATGTAAAGAATATAAAGTATAATCATATTAAGAATGTAAAACGTGAGCTTATAAAGATTATAAAGCATAAACATATAAAGAATATGAAACGAAAACATAAGCATATAAAGTATACAAGAGATATAAGTTAGTATAATCATATTAAGAAAGTAAAACATGAGCTTATAAAGATTATAAAACATAAGTATATATAGAATAAGAAACGAAAACATAAGCATGTAAAGTACATAAGAGATATAAGTTAGTATAACCATATTAAGTAGGTAAAACATGAGCTTACAAAGATTATAAAACATAAGCATATAAAGAATATGAAACGAAAATATAAGCATGTAAAGTATACAACAGATATAAGGATTTGGTTGTTGTGAATGTTTTACATAACGATATAAAGTATATATAATAAAATCATAAGTATAGCGAGTATATATATAGTTGCTGCGAATATATAACATAAGCATATAAAGGATATAGAGCATGAGTATGTTAAAACACAACATATACTTCTTGATTCTGTGTTTTACATAGAGATTTATGTGAAAAAGTATAAACATATGAGAGTAAGTTATATGAGTATATCTAAACGAGCTTTGTTTATTGGTTATTGATTGAGGGAGACAAAATGTTTTTGTTTGTTTCGTTAATAATAATAGCAGGTGTTCCGTTGTCTTTGCGGACAAATACTTGACCTCCCTTTGTCCAGGCGAACTTAAACCGATTTTCGTGTGTAGCTTTTCTCGCGTGTTTCGTGCAAAATGTTTTGCGCGAAAAGTCAGGTGTTCCGAGATGTAAATTTGCGTACTTGGTCCTGCCATTCCGATAAGGGCGGTGTTAAGTTTGTCTTCACGGTTCGGGGCTTGTTTGTTGTAGTTTTTAATGTCTCTCAGGAAATCATCACGGTCGACACTGGTTTTGAATTTGAAATGATTGGTACTTTCCGAATTGAGATGTTTCTACGTCGTATTCAATGGCGGCTCTTCTTCAAAGACCTCCGAAAAATATACTGCAATATTTATATACTAGCAGTTAAAAACCCGCTCTGCGGGTTTTTTTCTGGTAGGCCCTGCGGGCGGCTCTTAGTTGGGCTTCGCCCATTTTAAGTGATATTAACAACAGTTACATTAAATAGATAGATATTAGGACATTCACAGAGAGAGGGTGAGTATATATATTGTTAAAACACGGAACAGGAAGGAGTTAATTAATAATAACATGCTAAATTTACGCATAATAAGAATGACAGTTGTTTGAATAAATGAAATTTTACGTATTTGTGATGGATTATTTCAAATGAAACACTATTATTAAAAAACCGCTCTGCGGGTTTTTTTCTGGTAGGCCCTGCGGGCGGCTCTTAGTTGGGCTTCGCCCATTTTAAGTGATATTAACAACAGTTACATTGAATAGATAGATATTAGGACATTCACAGAGAGAGGGTGAGTATATATATTGTTAAAACACGGAACAGGAAGGAGTTAATTAATAATAACATGCTAAATTTACGCATAATAAGAATGACAGTTGTTTGAATAAATGAAATTTTACGTATTTGTGATGGATTATTTCAAATGAAACACTATTATTGACTACATGTCTACAACTGATATTAACTGTTATCTTAGGTACCTAATATAATTAGCTCATAGGAGACTTGCAGTGCTTAAATATGTGTTACAACCGTCAATGTCTATAAGTTTAATCAATATCGTTTAGTTTGTCACAATTAAAGATAGTTATAACAAAGTTGACTTAAATAATAGATTATTACATATTGATTAATTGTACCCGTGTTTATGAATAAAAGGAGGGTAATCATTTTCGGTAATCATTTGGTAATTCTTCACCTACAACTGTTACTGTATCTAATAAAGTTTAAAGTTAGATTATATATACACCTTCATCAGGAGAGTAAAAATCTATATATAAAGGTAGATTATTACAATATAGCGCCCCTGAGGTGATA
Source organism: Hesperophylax magnus (assembly GCA_026573805.1). Taxonomy (NCBI): domain Eukaryota; kingdom Metazoa; phylum Arthropoda; class Insecta; order Trichoptera; family Limnephilidae; genus Hesperophylax; species Hesperophylax magnus. The sequence continues at coordinate 13,835,778 of JAIUSX010000117.1, read as the reverse complement.
TCTCACAAAAGCGGCGCTATGCAAATTGTCCAATAAATAAATAAATATAATGTTTTCATTTTATTGTGTATACACCGAAGTAAAAAATTAAATATAGATTGCAATTGGGAAAGAAGAAGTGAAAGGAGGGGGGAGGGGTAAGAGTAGGCTGGGTTTATAATAATTAGGAATTACAATATCGTTAGACGGGAAAGACCAGTTAAGTGGGAAAATATTTAAAAGAGAGTTTATAAACAAAATTCTTGTTAATTATATCTGCTTTTATATTAACATGTTTCCTCATTTCTAAAATTTCAAAATTATTTATAGTGAAGTATTTTAAGACCTGAAAAAAACAAATAGAATATAACCATAAAACAATATATTCATAAGGCAAATAGCATTTAATAACGGTTATTCTAATAAATTGATAGTTGAAATACTAAATAAAAAAATTAAACATATTCTCTTCAAACGGTCTTTCTAAAGATAGAAATAAACAATGGCGTAGAATTCTGTTTGTGGATAACGATACTTCTAAAATTATATATAAAAACAATCCTGGTACTATTCAACTGGCGTTTTACACTAATAACAATGAAGAAATATATTCTTAATAATAAAGATAGCAAAATTCAAACGAAAAAATCAGGAGATAAAAACTCAATTGGGATGATTGTAATTTATTTTAATAAGGTAGAACCAATAGAAACTTTGAAGTCAGAACTAAAGAATATCGCAGGGCTTTAAATGGAAATAGTGAATCTGAGTTTGCAAATCATCTTTTGAATAATGATCACACTTTCCATAAAAATTCAGGTCTTAAAATACTTCACTCAGGATATAAAGCATAGCAAATAAATAATTTCGAAATTTTACAAATTAGAAAACATGTCAATATAAAATCAGATATAATTAATAAGCCAAAAAAATATAAATAATAATGAACAAATGCCATTACAAAGTGATAAGCTTCCAGAAGAAATCTTCTTATTAAATGCTTGTTAATCGTAAGTAGTCAAATATTGTGAGCTGCATATTTAAATATTCGCGCCATTCATTTGGTTCGTTTTTAAACCGCCAGAGGTGCGCTCCGTCAGCCATCTATAGCCGTGCGTATCCGCCATATTGAATAAGGAACGCGTGATTTTTTTTATAAACGTCAAACATAATCACGTAACTGTGGATAATTTTCATTGTAATGTAATTAATCCAATGGATTATGAACTTTCTAAAACATATTTTCTTCGATATTATCCAAAAATTATATGAGCAGAAACGATGCTTTTGAAGAAATCTCGTATTATTATGAGGCGATCCTATTTTAGTATGAAATCGTGTCTTAATTTTCAAGTTAGCTGAATTTACCCGAAACAGATAATTTTAATTCGACCAATCAGAGGGCCTAGATCGTCCAGACGCTGGCGTAATAATACTATCAGATAATGTACTTTAACTGCTACTAACCTAATATACAGTATTACTTTATCTAAAACATGCGAACACATGAGCACAAGTTCTCCTAGTGAGGTGACATCCTACTCGTAAATACAGTTACTGATTATTTTACCATCTAATTAATGAGCTTCTTAAAAATATAAAGTATGTATTTATTTTCTACGAACCTTGCTCAATACGATTTTTGTAAATGATATTAGGAACATTTTGGTATTTTTAATTTTTTTTATTTTGATACATACAGGTAGGTACATATTAATTATACAAAACATAAGACAGTAACAAAAAAAAATCCCACAAAGGTGAAGCCTGTGCGTGGGCATTATTAGTTATGTATTCAAAACAGTGGTGGTTAAAGAAAGAAAAAATATAGTACCTATAGATAGATTAATACGATTTTACTGGAGTTTTAATAAAAAAATTTAATAAAATTAAGATTGAAGTTAAATAGAAGTTTTTTATCTTTGAATGTAGACTGTAATGGCATATTTGAGGCATTAAAAATTATAGAAAAAATGTTACTTGCACTTATCGTCTATATACTTCACTACCATTAACAATTTTGAACATAAATATTAAATCGGGTATAATTCTTCGATCTGAGAGTTTTAATAAATTTATTTTTTTCACTAAGTAATTATAGTTTATACTTTCAATGGGAATACCGAGTTTAAAGTTAATGTGTCTTATTTGTGTTGATTTTTTTCTATTGAATCTAAATGTATTTTATAATGGGGAGACCAGATCTAGGAGTTATATTCGACTTGACTTCGAACTAAAGATGTTTACAAAATTTTCAAGGATGAAATATTTCTGAAGCCTCTGGAGTTTCGAAGAACGAATCCAAGCATTTTCATTCCCTTATTGTAAAATCTTATTGAATGGCACTTATTTATATTGAGATATAGTTTATTTAGAGTGCACCAATTAATTAACCTGTTTAAGTTATTTTGTAGACTGATACAATCTTCAACGGTTCTTACTTTTTTAAATATTTTTAAATCGTCTGCAAAAAGTAATACATTTATTTCGTTATCAAATATATTAACAATATCGTTTATAAACAGTATAAACAATATTGGGCCTAAATGAGACCCCTGTGGTACACCACTTGTAGCCATAAATTTGTTGGAAAGGAACGAATTGATTATTACTAGTAGGACATCAGTTAGATAGCTTGAGAAACCAGTCTAAAAGTTTTCCATCGATACCGAGCTTACATAGTTTGACGAGGAGAATTTTACGACAAACTTTGTCAAATGCCTTAATAAAGTCCGTATATATGGAATCGACTTGTGTTCTATTAGCTAATGCGTTCGATATATAGTTTTCGTATAATGAGAGATTTTATTTATTTTATTCTATTTATTTATTCATTTATTAAACGCCCAGAGGGCTTTTACATGTAGGTGGTACAATTTTAATGACAGTTTTGAAACATGAGAAAGAAATATTAAAAATAAAAGAACATAAATTAAAAAATACAGCGATTTGAGTGGCTTACAAAAATATAACTTCCATTTAGGAATAGTGTTGAAATAAGTATTTTACGTAATCCACAAAATTCTCAAAGTTAATATTGAATATATCAACATCACCTAAGTATTGGTTTCCCATAGTGTGAAACCGTTGTATTGGGGAGTTCGCAATGTAATTTCGCTTATGTGAGTTGCATTGGAATAGTTTATTTTGTCGTGTTCTTATTGTAGGTATTAGTAAGTTTATGAGTTGCAGAAGTTCGCAACAGTCGAATTTAGAGTTTAGAATCTTGAATAAAAAAGATAAGTCGTTTATTTTACGCCTGTCTTCCAATGTGTGTATTTTTAAAGTATTTAATACAAAATGATATTGTAAGTCTTCTAGTGGGATATTTAATTTGAAATTTATAAAACGTAGAAATCTTTTTTGTATTCGCTCAATGTTATTAATGTGAATTTTGTAAGAGGGAGACCAAACTACTGAGTTGTATTCAATTATGCTTCTAACTAGAGATATGTATAACAGTTTAATGGCTTGTATGGAGTTTTTTAGTTTTTAGTTTAGTTGTAAGTTTTTAGTTGTTCTTAATACGAAGCCTAGTGTTTTCATGCCTTTGTTTCCAATTTGGTGGATATGATTGGCGAAACTTAATTTTTCACCCAAAATAATTCCGAAATCTCTCATTTCAGTGACTCTTTCTAAAGCTGTATTGTTAATGGAATATTCAAATAAAATATTCAAGATTTGTCAAAATTGATCTGCCCGACAAAAATCCATGTTGATTTGGAACAATGAGGTGGTTAATATAAGGTGCAATTTTATCCATCAATAGTTTTTCAAAAAGTTTCGGTATTACGGATAGCTTACATATTGGTCTATAGTTGGTTATATCACATTTATTGCCCTTTTTGAATATAGGTGTCAGATAACAACGTTTCCAAATGTCAGGGAAGCAACCTGTATCAAGGGAATGATTAAACAATAAGCAAATCGGCTCAGCCAGTGAATGAATACAATTTATAAGGATACTAGGATGCACATTATCAGGTCCGGCCTTCTTGTTTTTGTCTAGGGATTTTATCTTAGTTTTAACGTCGTTTATATTTATATGGATGGCAGAGATATGTATGGTCTCGTTAATGGATGAAGGTGGGATGTAATTGTCTGGGATATCTTCGTCATAAACACTTTTGAAGTAGGTAAGTTTTTAGATTTTCACGGCCAAAAGCATTTTTGTTGTTTTGTTTTTGGGGTGCTATGCCGTGTTGAACTAACTCCTTCTTTAGCCGACGTTTCGGACATCGTTAGATCCGAAGATGGATCTTCGGATCTACCGGATCTGCCCTGATGATGGACACTGCAACGATGTCCGAAACGTCGGCTAAAGAAGTCTCTCTCTCCAGTGAACCATTTTGGGAACTTTGCTTCTTTGAAGTGTGAAAGTGGTACATATTTTTCAATGGTCCTATTAATAATTGTGTAAAATAATTCCATATTGTGATTAATATTATTGTTATTGTTGAGGTGAAGAAATGACCAGTCTTCATTAGCAAGATAATGTTTCATGTTAGGATGGTCAGCTTTAGAAAAATTATAAGTAGGTTAGGCAGAATAGTTGTGTCGTCTAGTGAGTTACTTGTCATAATATTTATGCTTACAGCGGGGTGATGACAGTCTAGGGGGAGGAGCTCATCAACTGATTTAACAACATGAATTGAGAGATCACTGGAGAACACTAAATCCAACAGTCGATTATTGTTATATTGACTTGATTGACTTGATTTAGCGAGAGTAAGTTCGTCATATCTATTAACTCGCGAGCATTTTCTGGCAGGCTAAAGTTGTTACAAAAGTCTTTATTCGTCCAATCATTGCTAGGGGTCAAATAAAATTGTTCTGGCATCTGGATATTTATTTTTAAAGGTTTCGACGTCATCAATGTGGTTTCTGTAGACTGTGATGTTGGATCCAGGAGGAATGTAGACACATCCCAGGAGAATTTTATTTGATTTATTTTTTAATAATACGAATACTTGTTCCACGTCTAAATGTTTACATAGTAATCAAGTGGATGGCATTGATTTTGAAATGGATATGAGAACTCCTCCTCCTCTGGTGTTAGTAATAGTTGCTGGCTTTTTATCAAGGTGGTAAGTGTTGTAAGATGAAAATCCCAGTTCCTCGGTATGAATATGGTATAGGTTTCATTTAGAAGAAATACATCAATTTTTTGGAGTAATGAAAGAGTAGTTTGCAATTCTAAAAGTTTGGTACGGCAGCCTCTGATGTTTTGGCCGTATCCTTTGATGGGTTTGAGTTTTTTGGATAAATTTTCACTATTGTCGGCTTGTTATTGATACATTTTATTGTTAGCCCGACTTCACCCTTCTGTATCCGACTATCCATTATTTGGCGTAGGTCCGACAAGTATTTCCTTTGGTTTGGTGTTTGATCGGAAAAAAATTTGATAGGGGAGTTGGTTAAGCAAAAGTTTTTTATACGGAGAATATCCATTGCCTCTGACGAACTTCTTAAGATAACTTTTATGGGTCTTGATTTATCAGGCCTCAGTGCTCCAAGACGGAAAGTGTTAATGGAGTTTAATTCAATGTTGTTATCTATTTGACCGGTCGGTGGCCGAGTTGACATCGCGTTTGGGTCCCACCCAGGCGTAGTGTGTTCAATTCCTCGGCTGGCTAAGTCCTCCATCACAACACAAGCAACATTTTCAGCTTACTGTGGTGATAGTAGGAGATTTTCAAATATTGTCAGGTTATTCGTAACCCGGGAATGTTTGTCTTTCTTTTTAAAAAATAAAAAAAAAATGTTCAGAATTTTAGTTATTTGTAGATTATCATCCTTGATTTTTTTCAATTTGGTTTGCTTTTGAGCTTTCTGGTACGTTTATTATTATAAGGTTTTTAGCTCTGTTTTTTCTCTCTTCGAGCTTGTCGGCCGCTTCACATGTAGAAACTATTGAATTAAACTCAAAGTTTGGTTTGTTTATTAATGTTTTATTGGTTGTGAGTTCACCCTCAAGAGTAGCCATTTTTGCAGCCATCTGTGCAATGGTTCCTAGAATGGCGTTGGTTTTGGGAACCATTTTGGCAATTTGCTCTTCGTTTAGTTTGGTACTAGGGCGATTATTAATTCTGTTAAAGCCTCTACTGCGTTTCTCGCTAGACTTATATAATCCTGATAATCCATGATAATATTTTATGTTTATATATGTATTAATTTTTTTTTTTAAGTGGAAGTTGCGTCAGCCTGGATTTATGGTAGAGTTGAATTGAAGTACTTAGTATTAGCGGCCGGATCGCGCGGTAGGTAATAGTTCGAGTGACAATAATTTAAATCAATTTAACTAGTATTAATATTGAAAATGTTCAATTAGTTTTAGTTTTAAAAACTTGTAAATTTGTATTAGAACTTGTATCCACCTAATGGCTTGTTACATTGTAAGTTTCTTTTGTTAAATACACTTTTAACTGAAGATTAACGTTGAGCGTAAAATTGAATGTGCTTTCTGTGTCACTTTGTTTTATGTTCTGTTAAGGGTGGAATATTATATTGGAATATTTCATATATTCCACCCTTAACAGTGTCAATAAATTATCCGTACTGTGTTTAAGTTGCATAAAGGTACAAAATTATTTTTACTGTGAATAGTGTGGACGTAGAACGATTTTAAGAATAGGTAACAAATAGTATTGTTGATCCTAAGATAAAGTGTGAATTCGGTTTCTATAACATGAGACCAGCATATTGAACATTCACCGGATGTAGTCATTCCTTCGGCCCTTGATGATGAGAATAAAACACTGGTCTCAGAGAAGAAGAAAGCATGGTTTTGTCTGATTGCGGCTGGCAGTGCTTCCAGCGAAGAGAAGGATCGAACAAAAGAAGTGTATAAGGGATGTAAGAAAAAAGGATGAGTTGAGAGACAAACCACTTCCAAGAAAACATTAAGTTGTTTTCGAGGAAGTCAAAAGGTCCCGGAGTGGTCCAAAAAACTGAAGCATGAAAGTGATAAAATCGAAAGATGGAAAAATGTTGACGATTGAGGAAGAAATAAAAGAGAGATGGATGAGTATGAGTATCTCGGGGAAGTCTTCGAAAGCTACCTGAGTGACAGTGATTCCAGCTGTGAATCAGCTATAAATGATGACGGGGTGAATATTACCGAAATAAGAATGGATTAGATAAAAAAGATCAATTAAATGTATGAAGAATGGTAAGGCTGTCAGTTTCGACAAAATTTCTGCTGAATATTTTAAAGGAGATAGCCGCATAATTCTCACGTGGTTGTGCAATCTTTTTTTAAAAAGTTTAAAGAAGGGTTACATGCCTTAAGATTGGGGACGGGCTGTGATCATGCCGTTATACAAATGTAAAAGGTCACGTATGGAATGTGAGAATCATAGGATTATTAGCCTGCCAAGCTCAGTTAGCAAACTGTATGGTAAAATTTTGATTGAAAGGGTAAGAAAGGAAATAACGGATAAAATATGGGATGTGCAAGGTGCTTTTATGAGTGGAAAGGGGTGAATGGACCAGATTTTCTCATTGCGTATGCTCACTAAAAAGTTTCTGGAAAAAAACAGAAACTTTTCTGTGCCTTTGTAGATCTAAAAAAAGCATATAACTGAGTCGACAAGAAAAATCTATTGAAGGTGTTGTCCAAGAATGGAGTGAATACGAATCTCACTCGTGAACAGTGGTTTTACGGGGGTTTGAAATAATGTCACCTGCTTAATGTCACCGTGGTTATTCAATGTATTCATGGATAATTGTATGCAAGCATTGAAATAGGTGGGATTGGGCGCAAATTTGAGTAATGTGAAAGTTTATTGCCTATTGTATGCTGATGATGCGGTGCTAACTGCTAAAAGTGTGGAAGATCTACAGTCTATCGTATCTAGGATGAACGAAGTATGTATGAAGAACGAGTTAGTGATGAATTTAAGTAAGTCTAAAGTCGTGGTGTTTGAAAGCGAGTGTACGAAAACAGTGGGCAATATAGTTGTGAATAAGGAATAATTGGAGCAGGTGGATGAGTTTGTGTATTTAGGAAGTATGTTTACGACAGATGGTAAGGCTGACAGAGATATTGAAAGAAGGGTAAGTGCAGGTAACTCCAATGGAGGACTGAACGTAGGCGTTAACAAAAAAATGTCAAAGAAGCGAAGTTAGCAGTTAGTGCTTGTACCTTACCTGATGTGTGGAAGTGAGGCATAGAACTGGCAGAGAAAGAATGAAACTAGACTGAATGCTGTTGAAATAAGATCCCTGAGGCGAATGTGTAGTAAAACCGTGTATGATTTTATGAGATCCGCAATGAGTGTAAGTCTGATGTAAGCGTAATGAGTAAGATTCAGAAATGGATGCACAGATGGTTTGGGCATGTAGAGCGAATGAGCAAAGAAAGGAGTGTAAGGAGAATACATGTAGCAGAAGTCGGAAGATGCCCGAGGAAGACATGGCACGATCAATTGAATCATATACTCGAGTCGGGCCATGTCAAGAGTCAGAATAATAGAAGAGTATGTATGAGACGATGTATGAATGTGAATGAGGCAAGAAGTGACTGCCAAGACCGAGTTGTTTGGCGAACCGTCCTCTCTGCCTACCCCTGCCCCGAGAGAGGACGTTAACTATCACGTCGCACACTGGGGCAATAGTGATGAAAAACGCCCTTTATTCACAGGGACGTTTTTAAGAGAAAATTTGAATGTGGACAGGAAGGTTATAAAACAAAATAATTTATAAATACATAATATATGTAAACTTTATTATGTGCATATTATATATACACGATTTAAATAAATAAATAACAAAAAAAAATCAATTTTCTTTATCCGACTTGTTTGTGTCAAAATCACTATCATCATCACCATCATCAACACTACCATCATCACGATCATCATAATAATCGTAATCGTCAGTATCATCATCATCATCCTGAGTACTTGAATAATTTTCACCTGTCGGCTGTAATGATGGAGCCATTAGCAGTTCTACCGCTTCTATGGGGAGTGTGGTCAAATTTTTTTTGGCTGCTTCCTTTTGCTCGCAGAGGATCGGATGACAAAAACAACAAATTGAAAACATATTTTATAATTCCTTAGAATTGAGTGTACGTATTACATCGCCCCGAGCGAAGACCAAACGCTTACTGGTAAGATTGAGTATTGTCTGCAAATCAACATGAACTGAAGTATCACTAACATTGATTTTTGCAGTTGCTGGGTAACATTCCTTTTATGCGGCCTGTACAATTTTATAAGACGGGTATAGTTTTGGAGCATTTGATCTTATTACATTGTATTGGTGTCGAGATAATCCAGCTTCCACTACGAGTGCTACAGCATCCTCTCCTGATATAGTTACTGTTTCAAGAGAATTTCTATAAGCTTTTAAATATTTACTGGGACTTGATGAATCCGATAAAATATCAGTGATTGCTATAGACGCCTCTGTCTGTCCTCTAGCTCTAAGTTCGATTTGTGTGGCATAAACTAATTCAGTTAGAGGAGTAGACTTTCTCAAATCCAGAGTCTTTTGTCGTTTCATTCGTTTTGTACTCTGATCAAAGGTAATTTTCGGGCGACCGGGACTACCGCGTTTTAGTGTAAGATTAGGAAAATAAATTGATGAATCCAGCAATGTTTTATTTTTCTCCAGAAATTTTACTTCAATCCGGTGCGCTGCTACCCATCGTGAATAGTGTTCCGATTTGAAGCGATTTATCCTTCTCGAAATATGTTTTCTGGGATCACCGATGCATCCTGCCCTCAACTCCATTTCCTTTTGCAGCGAATTTAGCTGATCTGGAATGTGTACGTGTCCAGAGTTCTTCATTATTGTGAATAATTGTTGACTTGTCATGAATAAGGTATCAGAATTCACACCTGTGTAAAAAAAAAAAATGAATAAATTTCTCCGCTCGGTTCACGTAGTGCTGTATTTGTCACGAAGCGTAAAAACCCGCTGAATTGCGTTGTGCTATATCTGTCACCAACTGACACGACTTAATGTATCTCAGAAAACGCGTTCTATCTTTGTTCTATTATGACCAGATATGTGGTATAAACACTTTTAGGAAGGGAGACCATGAAGTTTTATCTTTGAGTTACACTTTACCACCTTACGTCCAAAAAATGGAAATTGAATGTCGGTAACGATTATTTTGAAATAAATCTCTATTCTGACAGGTTTTGTAACTAACATGATATTAAATTGTCTGATCCCGAGTTTTTAAAAAAACTGTTCATTTTAATTATAACTACCGATCACATTAAAATAATTCATTACTTAAAAAAGTGTACATATGTGCAAGATTTTAAAAATGATTCGTAAATAACAATAGTTACTGGTCCTAAAAGTGTTTGAATGATAGCCCGGAGGTGCCCGGAGCTCAACTAATCTCTAAAAGAATATCATTTTTTTTTAAATCACGACAAAATTTTTGTATATATTTGATATACAATTTTATCTATTAAAATAATTAATAATGTTCAAAATGTAATGTGAAAAAATAAGATAAATACCTGAATATGATAGTTCCATACTCACTTTTGGAATTCGTAATAGGTGTCTTCCGAAATAAATACTTGAACTTGAGGTATATGATGGCACTTGTAAACGGCGTATTATCTGCACGAGTGTTCGATTCGAGTGTACGAAAATATCAATGCAAGCATGTGTTTTAGCAATATCATTGTATGATCGAGAAATTCTAGACATAGGATTAAAATAAAGTGTGTTATTCGCAAAAATAACATAACCGTCTAGTAGATGGTAGACACCTGATCGATAAGACAATATCCGTGTAAATTTTCTTTGGACAGATTCAAGTCTAGATACCTGTATGATATAATGTGAATTCCAGACTGTTGACCCATACTCAAGAACACTGCGGATTAAAGAATTGAATAGAATTATTAAGCTATTAGAATTCTTGAACAGTTTAGTTGATCTTACAATAAAACCGAGTAATTTATTTGATTTACTTGCAATGTATTCCATGTGTTGGTTGAACGTTAGTTTGTTGTCAAATATAATTCCTAAATCTTTGATCGAATTAACTGTTTCCACATTGTGACCACATATGCTATATGAATATAGGGTTTTGTTGGTGTTCTTAGTGAAATTTATGACTTTTCACTTATTCAGTTCCATTTTATGTGGCGTCAGACAAGGGGGAAGCTTATCATCAATTTTATTTAACGTCTATATGAATGATTTAAGCAATAAACTCACCTCGGCGAATGTAGGTTATTACCTGGAAAACATTTGCTTAAATAACATTGCGTACGCAGATGACATGTTTATTTTGTCTCCAAGCATTAAAACATTGAGAAAGCTATTAAAGATTTGCGAAGAATATGCCGCAGAACATAACATGGTCTACAACCCAACTAAATCTGTGTTACTAGAATTGAAAACGGGCGCAGGCCCTCTAAAAGTACTAAACACGACTATCCACGAGCGAAAACGGTCTTGTGATGGCAGCACTGCACTTCTGGCAGGGACCTATTTACAAACAATGGAGCCAAATCCTGATGTCATAGATAAAAAAAAAATATATATTCAGATATATTTTTTTTTAATATTTTTTAAAAACTTCAATCTCATTATGTTTTGTGTATTAATATTATTATTATTTTTGTTTATTGTGTATGTATTATCTTACAATATTTTTTTTATATTTACTTTATATATATTCTATGTACAATATGGAGCTCGTGGGATTTCACCACCCTCTCCGAGATCTGGAATAAAAAATAAAAAAATAAAAAATAATAAAATAAAATTATTTCGTTGTCTACACACCAAGCAGATAAAGCATTAAGGTCTTGTTTTAAGAGTTCACAATCTTCGATAGTTTTAATTGCTTTATATAACTTCAGGTCGTCAGCATATAGGGAAAAGTTACAGCGAAGTTTAGATGTAAGGTCGTTAATAAAAATTAAGAAAAACAAAGACCCAAGGTGTGATCCTTGTGGTACGCCCGACGAAACAAAGATTGGGGAAGAGTTAAAACCTTTAACAGTAACTAATTGACTTCTATGTGATAAATATGTTTCTAACCAACGAAGCAGATTTCCGTGTATGCCGATTTTATCCAGTTTATTCAATAAGATAGGGTGACTATCTTTGTCCAAGGCCTTACTGAAATTGGTGTATACGGCATCCAATTGTGTTTTTTTTATTCATCGTTTTTACACAGAAAGTTCATATACTCGAATAAATTATTGTTTGTAGATTGTTTAGCTACAAAGCCATGTTGGAAAAAGCTAAGTATGTGTTACATGGTTAAAAATGGTTTTATATACAATGGACTCGAATATTTTGCCAAAACAAGATAAGAGGCTGATAGGACGGTAATTTGTTACATCATTTTTACTACCAGACTTTTGAATCGTAATGAAATGGGCTATCTTCCACAGATCTGGAAATACCCCATCGTTCAGACTTTTGACGAATAATTTGTGGAATGGTACTGCAAGTTGTTCTGCACAATTTCGAATAAATAGTGGAGGGATTCCATCTGGACCGGAACCCTTTTCGATATCTAGAGTATTCAGCTTCATCTTGCTCTCCTCTAGAGTTATTTTGATATGAGACAGTGGATAATTATAGTTTGGGGAAGAAAGTTTAGAGTCACTTATAGATTTAGATGGTGAGCTAAATACGTAAGAGAAGTAAGTAAATAAGAGTTCGCATGTTTCTTCACCATTAGTTGCTGATTTGTTATGGAGATGCATGATTTTGGGGAGAGAATAAGAAACTCTTTTCGAATTAATGAGGGTTGACAGATTTTTGTTAATGTTAGGGAGAGAATTTTCTATTGAATCTATATAGGCTTTAAGTCAGTTACGTATGGATACTTTTACTCTAGCCCTCAAGATAGAAAAACCGTTATAGTCTCTTTGATTTTTTTATTTTCCATTTTATTCAAAACCTTTCTTTTTCTCTGATTTGGTGGATCAAAACACTGCTAAACCAAATCGGAAACTTTTTATTGGTGTTTTTTAAGCGCGGAGTGTGTTTTTCGATTGATAGACATAATAAGTTATAAAAATGTAGTAGGGAGTCATTACAATTCAGGGTATTAAGATCGTCCCAGTTGTTAAGTGATAACATTTCATTGCATTTAATGTAGTCCGTTTTTTTTAAAGTTATATTTGATGTGATCAGGATTGGTGGGTAGGGGTCTGCATTTAGACATTAGAAAATCGAATTCAATGGGAGGATGATAGGAATCAATTTTAGAAAGCACATGTGAAGCAATTTTAATGTTAAGATTATGGTTGGAAATCACTAAATCTAAAATCCGATCTAAATTGTTAGAGAAGTGATTGTACTGATTAAGTCCAATCAAATTTTGAAAGTCTAGTAGAGATATTGATTTTTGGCCATTAGATGAGACTGGTCTGGTGTGAGTTTCATTGACATTTAGTGAACATAGAAAAGATGGTACATTAAAATCACCCATTATTATTGTTATATCTTCTGACGAAAAGTTATTATATGTCGTTTGACACTTATCAAAAAAGGCTGTGAGATTTTCGATTGGTATATCTGGAGGCAAATATGCCAAACACAAGTTGATGGATTGCCTAGATGTTTCATGCAATTTAAATTTTATCCATAAATTTTCTGAAGATTTCGAGCTGTGTGCTGAAACTAGGAAAGATGTCATTTTTTTCATTATGGCTATTAGAACTCCACCGCCTGATTTTTTATGAGAACTAGACGTGTTCCTATCGCGTCTATAAATATTGTAACGAGCATCTACTATTTCGCGGTCATATATTGTGGAGTCAATCCATGATTCTGCACTTTGCAGTACAAATCTTTTAATTTACTTTTCAAGCCACGTACATTTTGCTAATAAAATGTTATTGCCGTTTTACTAAAATACATTTTGAAGGTATATATTCATTATTAAATACGTCTTATTGTAAAATTGATGTGAAAATAATTTACGTGACATTAAATAATTATGCTTTGAAAGAAGTCAATTTTGAACATCAGATTTTTTTGTTTGTTTGTGGTAAATTATTTTATCTATGGTATCTGGTGACTGTAATAATGACAGAATGAGGTTATAAAATTGTAAACAAAATATTGAGCAGATGATATTTGATTGTGTTATAAAAATATAATTATTTGTAATACTGCGTGATAGTGTTTTGTGCTGAACAGATTGTGATGATTCATGAGAATAGTGACAGGTCGTGTAAATCATAATTTGTTGTGATTTTAAATCACAATTGTATGTGAAAGTGTAGGACAGTTTATTTTAATATTTTAAACACTGTGATAACTTGTTAATTACGACAATGGAGATATCGTACATAAAATTAAGGTGTTTCCAAATTTCCAAAAGGTTAACTTTGAAGTAACTTGTATGATTGAAATAATGAAGTAATTTTAGTGGTTTCCTAAAGGGGCGGCCGATCTAGTAGAAGGTGTATCTTGTGTTGACTTCAATGTTGATAGTCTGTTGACATCCTCTTGATCAGAGATTAGGATTATGGGGGTTGAATGGCTTATATCTACGAGTGAATATTTTGCAATTTCTTACCTAACAATAGCGAATTTTACTGGCTATTTTGATATCGCGGCATTGTTTCAGCAGATGTTGATTTTTTGGGGTTAGATGGTCGTTAATGTATATTTTATTGGCTCCTGGAAGCTGTAGTTCTGAAGCGAGCATCCCTTTCTTCTTTCTTATTGCAGCTATAAGTTCGTCCTTAAGGTACCTGCGCGTTAATTTTACTATGATGTTCCTCGGATATCCATTTTTGAATCACGATTTATTTTGGGGGCAATTCTGCTGGCGAAATCCACTTCTTGACGGGAGATATTGCATCCAGCTGTAGCACCGATTTTGGAGAGAATATCGTACACATTTTTATTTTTGGTTTTGGGGACACCACTTATTACGACTTTATTTGAACGAATAAATTGGTCGTTGCTTGCGATTTGTTTTTCCAAATGAAACACTTTCTTTTTGAGCTCATTAATTTCATCCTTGAACTCATTTTTTATGACTTCAACTATCTATAGTGTTTTTAAATTCCGCTAATGTTTTCTCTAAAAAATGAATTTTGAAGTCTTCAAACTTGTTGTCCAGAAGTTGCTGATAGACTTGAGTTTGATCGCGTTGTCATTATTATATTATGTAATATTTTTATAATTATAATTCATTAAAGTGATTTTAATTTATTATTTTATAAAAAATAAAGTAAGAGCAAATTCGACAGCGGTTATAAGCAATGTTATTGTTATTGTTGTGTTTAAGTATTTTCAGTATACTCGCTGAAAGTTTTAAGTCGACCCAAGTAACGAATATAACGGTCGCGATTAATTCATATTTAGATTACATTAGTAACACGTCATATTTGGTGAAATTTTAACTGGTTATATATTGAACAGGGTCTAGGACCGACAATAATAATAATAATATTTGACTTATTTATATAGCGCCGTTTTCGTGAAAAAATCGCCTCAAGGGAGCTGACAACAACAGCGCTATTTGCAAAAAGGTTGTTTCTTTGAGTTTGTGTTCCAACAAAATAGATTTCTATAGGTAAAGTATACGTTAAATATACGGTAGATCACCAAGGTTACATATGCACGAAATTATATCTAGTCTTTTTTCTATGGATCGTAAGTAGAGGTGAGAATACGTCAAATATACGGTAGGATACTGGGTGGGAACTGAACGCGATGCCAACTTAGCCACTGACCTGTCTATATGACATGTAATATGACAGGTAATTCTATATAGATAGAGGTCAGTGATATACCGGCACTGGAGACACACCAAAGGCGTGATCACTGCTCATGTACACACGCTTAACAGTTTCCGGATGTAAACTGATTGATGTACAAACTGAACCCAACCTGGCAATGTAAGTCGATTTACAATTACCAATTACCCGAAGTATAAATTAATAAAACATATCTGAAAAAACCGCATAATACATATTAAGAGTGCACCCTTCTGACGAGAAGCAACAGGTCTGGGGCTTCTAGTTATCTGAAATCAACCCTTCACTAAAAATGACATCATTTTAAAATGCCGCGCGTTCACCACTATGACGCCCCCTGATTGGTGAGTTATAAAGCGTATCGGTCCTCCACGGATACGGTCCACGGCAAATGAATGTAACTGCTCCATGTTACACGTATTATAGCGTATAGCCAGCTGTTGTATCCCGTCCTTCCCGGACGCGGCATTAACATTTTTCATGATAATCCTCCGGTAAGTCACCGAAAGACCGAAACACGGCCGGCGAGCCGAGCGGCCGTAAATCGGAATCCCGAGTCTCGAGTCCATAATACAGAAACTCCCGCCATTGTCTCGGCATTAGCCTCGACGCGCTCGCCGCTCTTCGCTTGACAGTCGGCGCTATTGTCGTGCCCGTCTTAGATTGTGAGCAGACGGAGGATGCTGCATGACGATTCTTTAGCATTAGCCTAGCAACCTTCACAATTCACACTTGACGCACCCTCCAAACGTTAATAATATTTTAGACAAACATTTTTGTCAAAGTACTGTTCTTTTAATGTGCATATTTATTTTATTTTCATTTAATTAATAACTTGGACCATGTGAAGTACTATAAACACAAAACTTAAGATTTGTAGTATATCAGTAGAATTTAAAGATGTGGATGAAATATTAAAAAAAACAAACGATCGTTATTTTCCGTCAAATTACACTATCCCAAAACTGTAGATAAAAAAACCAAATAAACATAAATATTTTAAACAAATATTGCAGAGAATCATCAAAAAATTGGGAATTGGGGTATTTTCATGATCAATTCCTGAACCCAGAAGCACCAAGAAGTTTGTCCACAAATGTTATGCAGTTCTAAAATATTTTTAACCTTTATGAGATATTCTATAGATATGCTATATCTTCAATAGTTATTTCATCTGTGTTCCATAGACACGGAATTAAAATAATAAAATACGAACTCTTTCGTTCTGCTTGTTAGGTTGGCAACACTCCTTTTGTCATTGTCTGTTGGGCGATTTAAATAATATAAATCTTGCCGGGTGGCTTTCGCCAAATTGACTAATTGAATGGAGGATCGGTTTGTAGAGGCGAACGCGAAATCAATTTGGGTAATCAATTGAATCACCGCTCGAGAATCGGTTTTAATGGTTGGAATACCAAAATAAGAAAAGGTACAACACTGCGGTGATAAATTATAGTTCCGAATACGAGACAAGCAGTGGTTGTAGTTTTTATTTATTTAAAATTTTACCAATATTAAATAAATTTGGGAAATTGAATCACCGCTCGAGAATCGGTTTTAATGGTTGGAATACCAAAATAAGAAAAGGTACAACACTGCGGTGATAAATTATAGTTCCGAATACGAGACAAGCAGTGGTTGTAGTTTTTATTTATTTAAAATTTTACCAATATTAAATAAATTTGGGAAATTGAATCACCGCTCGAGAATCGGTTTTAATGGTTGGAATACCAAAATAAGAAAAGGTACAAAACTGCGGTGATAAATTATAGTTCCGAATACGAGACAAGCAGTGGTTGTAGTTTTTATTTATTTAAAATTTTACCAATATTAAATAAATTTGGGAAATTGAATCACCGCTCGAGAATCGGTTTTAATGGTTGGAATACCAAAATAAGAAAAGGTACAACACTGCGGTGATAAATTATAGTTCCGAATACGAGACAAGCAGTGGTTGTAGTTTTTATTTATTTAAAATTTTACCAATATTAAATAAATTTGGGAAATTGAATCACCGCTCGAGAATCGGTTTTAATGGTTGGAATACCAAAATAAGAAAAGGTACAACACTGCGGTGATAAATTATAGTTCCGAATACGAGACAAGCAGTGGTTGTAGTTTTTATTTATTTAAAATTTTACCAATATTAAATAAATTTGGGAAATTGAATCACCCCTCGAGAATCGGTTTTAATGGTTGGAATACCAAAATAAGAAAAGGTACAACACTGCGGTGATAAATTATAGTTCCGAATACGAGACAAGCAGTGGTTGTAGTTTTTATTTATTTAAAATTTTACCAATATTAAATAAATTTGGGAAATTGAATCACCGCTCGAGAATCGGTTTTAATGGTTGGAATACCAAAATAAGAAAAGGTACAACACTGCGGTGATAAATTATAGTTCCGAATACGAGACAAGCAGTGGTTGTAGTTTTTATTTATTTAAAATTTTACCAATATTAAATAAATTTGGGAAATTGAATCACCGCTCGAGAATCGGTTTTAATGGTTGGAATACCAAAATAAGAAAAGGTACAACACTGCGGTGATAAATTATAGTTCCGAATACGAGACAAGCAGTGGTTGTAGTTTTTATTTATTTAAAATTTTACCAATATTAAATAAATTTGGGAAATTGAATCACCGCTCGAGAATCGGTTTTAATGGTTGGAATACCAAAATAAGAAAAGGTACAAAACTGCGGTGATAAATTATAGTTCCGAATACGAGACAAGCAGTGGTTGTAGTTTTTATTTATTTAAAATTTTACCAATATTAAATAAATTTGGGAAATTGAATCACCGCTCGAGAATCGGTTTTAATGGTTGGAATACCAAAATAAGAAAAGGTACAACACTGCGGTGATAAATTATAGTTCCGAATACGAGACAAGCAGTGGTTGTAGTTTTTTTTTTATTTAAAATTTTACCAATATTAAAAAAAATTGGGAAATTGAATCACCGCTCGAGAATCGGTTTTAATGGTTGGAATACCAAAATAAGAAAAGGTACAACACTGCGGTGATAAATTATAGTTCCGAATACGAGACAAGCAGTGGTTGTAGTTTTTATTTATTTAAAATTTTACCAATATTAAATAAATTTGGGAAATTGAATCACCGCTCGAGAATCGGTTTTAATGGTTGGACACTAGGCTCATGCCCGTATTATGACAGTCGAACACATGATTCATGTAAGAATAACAATAATAAAATATAGCGGAAATGGCTACGTAGGTATTAGATTTATCTTCAATGTTACTTCATATAGAGATCCGAATCTTTTTTTTTCAAACATAAAAATGTCATAAATAGCCGAAATAATTTGGCGTCTTGTTTCGAAATTTCCCATTTTCCTTTATTCAAATGTTTTCTACTTAAATCCCTTTTTTAACGGGACTAACTATTTATGTTGGACCACTTATTATTATTCCAGATCACGTATCCTGATCACCACAAATTATTACATATAAATATTATGTATTTGAAAATCTTACCTAGATAATTGTTGGAATGGTGCATCTCAGTGACATTAATCCTGCACGCTCCCTGGGGGATGGTGGTCAGCAGAGTGTACCCTAGGGGCATCTGCGGTCGCGTGAACAGGCCCGACACCAGGCGGGATCCGCAGGCGCTCTGTCCCGGTGGGTTGGGCCCCCATGCGGACACCACTCCGTCAAGTCCCACAGCCTGGGAAAACAAAAACACTGTCAAGAAACCAGGAGGATGAGCACATACAGATTGCGGTTGGGATTTAGAGGCGAGAGTTCAATGTTTAACAGAGTAGCAAGTAAACCACTCTGGATTATTATATACATGTTCTTCCACACAATCACCTTTTTAAAGTTTCGCCCTTGGTTATTATAGTAACAAGCCAATCGCTTAGTTACTAAATTTGCTTTAAATGAGAGTCAAAACTCGTATAGAATCTCCACCAAAGCAAAGTCAAAGTACAAAACTGAAACACAACGTCTTAGCTATAAACCATCGTAAAATAATCTCAGAACAATGAGCCAATAAACCTGCTTCTGGATAAGGAAAACACATCACTTATAAAATAGATACATCCACAAAATCAAGATATTCCTTTTCTCCTGCTTTTATCTTAGAAAATACCATTTCCACTAATATTGTAAGGAATATCGGATATTACCTCAGTGATAATCAATGATAATCGGTAGGTTGTTAAATATTTATATGGGCTAGTTTGTATATTTCTGGTGGAAAGAAAACTTAAGAGAGAAAACTTTCCACAGAATATTTTAGGAATGGCATCACTATCTAGCTCACCATCGAGTGAACAACTCGAACTTGCGAACTAAAATCGTGAATGGGTTCATAAATTGGGTGAATTAAAATTATTCTTAAACTCAAACACGTGAACTCTTATTGATTTTAATTTCATACGAGTGGCGGCAAGGAAGGTTGGTTTTATAAATACATTTAATTTGTTAATCGGTGATTTAATCATGCCGTAAAAGAGAATGAAATTATTTGTTATACTCAAATATATATATAAGTACAGTTGGTTGCTCAAAATGGATATATTTTCATATAGAGTTAGAAATTAATATTTTTGGTGAATTTATTTTTGTCCTTTTAAAAACATCAAATATTTGTTGGTGTTTGACAAACAACAACACACATAATTTAGGATTCCAGGGCAAGACTTAATCAGCTATATATTAGGTTTAATAACATCTTTATATTTCTGTTGTTTGTTTTTGGGGTGTTATGCCGTGTTGCGCTAACTCCTTCTTTAGCCGACGTTTCGGACAGCGTTGCAGTGTCCATCATCAGGGCAGATCCGGTAGATCCGAAGATGTGTAAATTTTTGGTTGTCGCTGTCCGAAACGTCGGCTAAAGAAGGAGTTAGCGCAACACGGCATAACACCCCAAAAACAAACAACAAAAATGCTTTTGGCCGTGAGAATCTAAAAACTTATCTTTATATTTCGTTAATACTTGTACATACAATGTAAGAATGTACGAAACCTAACCAGAATGGATAGCGCGTCTTTTTCATGTTAATTTCCCTGTTTAGTAGTAATGTAGTGTAAATAAATGAAGTTAGTAATTTAAGCAGAAAACCACACATTAGACAATTACAAAATGTCTAAATGTTATGTTAATTTTTAAATATTTTTTTTACTCCATTCCAAATTAAAACCTAGATGGAATGGAGTAAATCGAACCTTTTTTTTCACTGTCTAAATTTCGAGTAACATAATTCGCTAACCCAAATGCGCAATATGCATGGGTTCGTTATATTTGAGCCCTTTTGTGTTGCTTAGTATACTTGTCTACGAAATTCCAAAATCCTGCCCTATAAATGGTTAATATTGTTTCAACTAGATGCCGTAAAAGCTACGGGTCTGCTGAACATAATTTTTTCTTCCTCTTCTTGGTCACCAGGTACCTCGAGCTTGCCTATGCAATACGCATAATATATAGTATTCGATGAACGAACGTCACGTTCACGCCGCGAAGGCTTTTACATGTATACTCTGTTTAAGGTAAATTATTCAAGAATACAATAATAAGTGTATATTACATAACACAATTAGCCGTTTATGAATAATATAAGCAAGTACAATACAAGTAATCATAGATAGTTCTGTTTAACATAGGAGTTCAATAATTATTTATAATAACCAGAGTACAAGATACGACTAAAGTTACTAAGTCAGTAGTTACGGAGCAAAATGCAGTAACTTTGTTGATATTAGTGAAAATAAACATGAAATATTTCTTGTAAAGCATGTTTGTATTTAGCGAACCTTTATTACGCCAGATTAGGTATTTTACAGAACATACCTTAAGTTTTATACTGTATTAAAGTAATATAATAACATGGTTTAAGTTCACAACAACTTTCAATTTTCAACGTTCAACTTCCCTCCACACAGCATCCCCAAAGATGACATAGGCCCTGAGGGAAATTATTTTCTTCAGGGCCTCCTGTGTGGAGTTAATATAAAAAAAGTAAGTTTGTAACCAAATTATAAAAAATAAACATGAACAGTTTGGTGTAAAGCATATTTGTAATTAACAAACATTTATTAAGCCCGATTGAATGTTTTATGAGTAATCTAGGTTGTCTTCATGAGTAATCTAGTACTTCCCTGCTGACAATAATATCAATATTATTTTAAAATTTAATTCATTCTGTGTTCCAACAACCTATGTTTCTCGAACACTAAAGAAGCGAGGCTGTGAATTTTCTCGATTTTCTTAAAATGTCGCCGATGCATGAGGGCAAAGTTCAACCAGAATTACAAAAATCGTTCACAATCGAGCACAAAATTCGAAATAAAATGACACCGAACACCCCCGGACCCAAAACTAATGCAAAGAAACCCTACCTACCTACCTACTGCCACGAATACAGCTGAATACAGCCAACGGAAACGCGCTCAAACTCGGGCGGCATGACGAGCCAGGGTCAAGTACGAATGTGAGTTACGCTGCTGATGAGATGGAAAAGATCAATATTTAGTAAGTATTCAAATAATTTCATAGCCACATTATGCATCCTACTTCTCATACCACTAATATGTATTTAATAAATGTAAGTTGCAAACGAATTAAACAATTTTATACAAATATTAATATAGGTATTTATACATGACGATTGATGTTTTCACGAAAATAACTGCGGCAGTGTCCGACATCTCCTGTCTACGATTTATTTTTTTATGAAACTTCCTCATTATTTGCTTTGCAAAATGTTTTTTTTTTCGCAACAGTGTTTGACTAGACAATAATATCATATTATAAATTAATTCAATACAAATCTGACGTCCCGAACCACAATTCTGCATTCTGAATCATGAGGCATCTCTTTGCTTCATAAAGAGATTTTATAGTAAAAGATAAGTGACATAATGATCCTACCAGCAGGTATATGGGTCAGTGGGTTTGGGTGATGATAGATACGAATGGAGGGGCATGAATAATAATTATTATCGCTGGTGGATGTAGATCAATTGCTGGCGGATTTAATTACAACAGGTGGGTTGTTGACGGTTGTATTGATAGCTTGATTAGATTCCCGCCATGAGAAATGTTTTGTGTAAACACGAAATTGCGTAGTTCCCGTGTACCTACAAAGTCGAATTATGGTCATGTTAGGGAAACTGGTTATCCTACTGTTGGGTTAATTGACCGGAAAGGATGTAAGCTATACTGCCTACCTATAGCAGAACATAATTCCAGAATAGGCGGTATTCGGAGAAATTCTCTACCGTAGTGCACGATCTCAACTAACTGCAACTTTTCTACCCTTCCTAGAGTGTTATTTAGCAACAAAGCCCTGGAATAAATAAATGAAGAACGAAAGACGAATGCAGATATCAAATGTAAACAAGTCATAAAACGCTCTTACCCGCCAAATTTCTCACCAGTGTACCTGCGCATCAATGCCGTTAGTAAAGCAGACAGAGCGCGCCTGCATTTTGTTTGTATATAAAACCTGACAATCAGTATGTTAACGATGCTAACTACCCTGTTTGGCGATTCTACGGAATCGAATTTTTGCAGTAAATTGATTTAACTACCGCTTGGAGAATCGCCACCGGATCTCTACCGGAATCAGCTTATTCGACTCCTTACTCACCCAAATGATATACCTTTTCTGACAGAGGTGAACGATTGATGAATGGGGCATGAAGCACGGACATGAAATATAAATGTATTGTATTTTTAACAAAATAAGGCATATTTTTATTTCATACCTTCCAAACTCACACAAAAATGCAAACGTATGGGATTCTTATCGGTCCTCGTACATTTTAATTTATTTTTCATTTATTCCCTTTAAACATTTATTTTTTAAATGATATAAGTACATACATTTAAAAATATTATATATCTTCGACCAAAACTATTCATTATACATATATAATTATTTTACACTATGCATGTGAAATAATTTAATTTCTGACTTATAATAATTTTGATTTTTTTATCCATTTTATTTTATAAATTTAAAAAAATTACGATTTTTCTGATTTTGTCAACTACCATACTAGGCTCATTTACGTAAAAATAACAAAATAATATTGTGTAGAACAAATTATAAAACAAAAGAACATGTTATGGTAAAAGAAAAATAATAAAATACATATTATTATAGAAACCAAATTAGAAATAAAAATAAAGATTTAAATGATTCATAAAAAGATATTTTAAAGAAAATAGAAATGAAAATCAAAATAACTAAAGTAAAATTAAAATACATTTAAAACACAGGTTAATCATGGTACGTACTAATTTACAAATGTACCTATTTAGGGTCAAATTGTCACATTTGAATTTAGTGACATAAAAAAATAAATGATGTAGTGAAAACTTTTTTTTAAGCAGTGTAAGGAACTCATGTATTCTTAAATAGCCAATGTTAAACATGTTTAGTAAAAATGGATATAGAATTATTTGACTTTCGGTGTTTATAGGACAAAATTGACGCTTCTTATTAGTAGAGTCTCCAAGTCTAAGTTGGACCCAAGAGAGCAGAATATATGGCAAAGCTTACGGAGTCTTTTTACGGTGTCATTTATATGGGCCTTCCAGGGTAGTTGGTCGTCTATGATTATTGTCAAATATTTAACTTTCTTGGATGATTTTAGGGTGGAACATGTACAATGGATATTAGGTGAGATTTCAAGAGTATTTAGATTGAGTGAACACGAGTCGATGATTGGTTCAGGACAGTTATTGGAAGCATTATGTTTGCGTATAGAAAATGTCATGTATTGTGTTTTGTCGATATTAAGTGTGAGGAAGTTTGTTTCTAGCCGATGCTTTACTTTTATTAGGTCATTATTAGTTTTGTGAGTTTCTGTTTGCCATGAAATCTTCGAGTATTAAGACTGTATCAACCGCAAATTATAATTTCTTACCTCCAATATCATGGTCCTCAGTGTGCTGATGCACATAAGAAATAAAAGTGGGCCTAGTACACTGCCTTAGGATATGCCGTAGGACATATATTTTTGCTCATATGTATTTTATCAGAGTGGATAAAAGTTTGTTGCAATCGGTTCGTTAGATAGTTTTCACACCATGTATAGGCTACTCCTGTTATTCCGACCTGTTGAAGCTTTTTAAGCAGTAAGCGAATGGAATCATTATTTCTTTATGTGTTTTACTTATTTATATGTATTTTGTATATTTATTAAGAACTGTTTATAAGTGTGTATTTCCAATGATACGATACCGATTGTCATTTTTGTAAATGAGAAAAATAAACACATACAAAAAAAACTGACATAACATTTAAATTTTAAGGTTATATTTAACTTAACCCAATAAACGAAAACTAATATTAATTATATGTAAACGTACTGGTTTCACCCAGCCACATGGCCACCCTGCCTGGAATCTCCACAATGGCTGGGGAAATTGTAGAACAGTCTGAAGATGCCCGCAGTAGGGTGAAACGGATTCGGTCCGACATAGAAAAGATAAAGTTTTAAAACTATAATATTGTATTCCGGAAAACGGCTATATTATTATGAAACCCCCTCGTTTTATGAACACCCCTCGTTTTATGAACACCCCTCGTTTTATGTTTCCATTAACAGGCCCATTGACAGGCGAACATGCCCGCGGCAAGCATGACGTCAAGTTGAGCGACGAGCATTTTTGTATCGCCGTCGTGCTCCGACTGCTCGTCGCGCACATGCTCGCACATCAGTGGGCTGCTTTTACCCTCATTTTTTACGAACAATCGAGCAAGCAGAGTAGTAGATTACGATATGTTGATACTGAACGCAGTAAATCACCAGTTTGTCCACGTGTTGTCTCAGTAATCTATCTTCCCTTTACCCTATCTTCACTTTTTCCATGGACAACTTTAGTGTTACAATCAGTATTTTCCCGCGATCCTTATAATCTAACCGCAAAATAAATAATAGTGATTCAAAACACACAAAAAACTTTTTAATTAAAGAATAAACGCACTAAGTTTTAAATATTAAAAAGCGTTAGTTAAAAAGCGAAGTGATTACTGTGCCATAAGTAAATTAATGAAAATAACATAACCTCAAAACGTAAAATTTAGTTTATTTTGTCTATGCAATCAAGTGCCAACAATAAACATTACACAGTGTTTGACAGTATTAATTTTTGTAAGGGGCATATCTGAACAAAATATTACAGTGATGTCTAGCACTCGAAGCAAAAACCAAATTTCTGAAGAAAAAGTAAGCTTCGATAAAATAATCGAAAATATTGATAAAAAATTTGAAACTTTGAAGAAAGGCATATTTATTAAAATTGAATCTCAGACCACAGAAACTACAAAAAGCATTGAATTTATTAGTGCTCAATATGATGAACTTTTAAAAAAAATGGATGTTGCAAATAAATTAAACCAAATGATACAAACTGAATTCGAAAATATTAAAAAAGATCTGTCCGAAAAAAAACAATATCATAAAAAAACTTGAAATAAGTCTCGCCGACATTGAAACCATTTCAAAGGGTAAGAATCTATAAATAGCTGGGATTCCCCAACAAAGCAGAGAACAACCAGCTGAAATTATAAGAAAAGTTGCTGCAGCAGCTGGGATCACTATTAAACACACGGATATAACTAACGTCATCCGAGTCCCAGATAGACGAAATGAGGCCCCACCTAAACTACTTGTCACTTTCTCAGAAAAAAGACAAAGAGATTCCCTCCTTGAAAAAAAGAAAGACATAAATTACGAAGAAATCAAGGATCTAACAACATCTTCAATTTTCATCGGCGAAGAACTAAGCCCCTATTACAAAGAGATCCTATGGAAAGCTAAACAAATAGCCAACGAAAAAAATTACCAATTTGTATGGTATAAACAAGGAAAAGTTATGCTAAGGAAACAGCAACATGAAAAAATCATTTACATTCGGCATTTAGATGACTTGGTGAGAATAATTTAATTTAAAATAAATAAAAAAAACCTTTCCATCCACTAAGAATTTAGTTTGCTAAAATGAATACTACAATAATTAACTCTGAACCAAAGGTTTTATCGAATTTAAATATTTATTTCAAAACTTTACATAAAAATATAAAAGCATAAATAAATATTTTGATGATTTGCAAATTCTATTAAAATATATTGGACTCCACTTTGACATCATAATCCTCACTGAATGTTGGATAAACGATAAATATTCATCTTTGGAAATTGCTGGATATACTACTTACTCGACCTTAACTAGTAATAAACAAAATGATGGCGTAAGTTAAACTCTAATGGTAATAAGCGATAATGATTAAATCGATAATATCATAAAGCCGAGTACTGAAATCATATTTGAAGATAATGATAAAATTAAGCAATTCGATTGGGGATCAAATAAAATTATTATTATTCATCAGAACATTAGAACTATGGAAAATTTGGATGATTTCCTTATATTTTTAGATGAAATAAAATCTGTTAATTCAGTGAATATAATGTACTAATATTCACTGAATGCAGATCAAGTGAATCCTATATCGCCAAACAAATTTCAGGCTATAATGAATACCACACTACATCACATATTAACCAAAATAGCAGCGTGGTGGTTTATATCGACAACAAATTCAATTCCGTAGTTCAAGAAATACACATAAATCAATGTAATTGTTTAAAAATCAACATAAAAAAGTATTTAGGTATCCTAGCTATCTATAGATCGCCATCGTTTAGTGACATCCAAGTTTTCCTAGAAAATCTCATTGTAGAGACAAAAAATCTAGGGTTTATCCACATTACGTGCTAATCGGGGACATGAATATAAATACAATCGGAGAAGTAATGTAGAGACAGTGTGACAACTATTTATGTGCTATGGCGGAAAGTAACTTTATTTCCAATATTAATTCTCCAACTAGGGTACAAGGTAAAAGCTTGTATCTGGATCATATATATAACAAAAACATAAAAAGTTAAAATGCATTTGTAATGCAGACTACAATTACTGACCACTACACCATTGCAATCAGTATCCCAAACTCAGCACCCAAAAAACAGAAAATAAAACACAAATTAATAATCGATTATGATGCATTATTAAATGATCTTAATAATAAAAAAATTGGAATATATTTATAAATAAACTGAAGTTAACTATGCGCTAAACTATTTTATTGATGAAACAATACATACATAACAAAACACACAATAATAAAACATATTTCACAAAATAAAGTAAAACTCACTCCATGGATTAGTAACGGCCTTGTTAAATCTATACATAAAAGGAACCATCTTCATAAAATAGCGAAAAGTGACCCATTGAACGAAACTAAAAAGCAAAACTATCACCGATACCGAAATATACGCAAAAACGTTATTCGTAAATGTAAAGAGCGTTATTATAAATCCTTACTTGATAAAGATAATTCCAGCAAAAATATGTGGAATGTTGTCAGAGACATAACAAAAACTCAACGTAATACTGGCACATCTATGAACGAATTAAATATTGGAAATTTGACTATAACCGACCCTCAAACTATTGCGTGTCATACAAATCAATACTTTGCATCCGTTGGCTCTAAACAATCAAAAAATATTTTAAAAGAGACTCAGAAAATTGAAGACTCTTTAGCGTCGGAAATCAAAATAAACAATCCAATCTTTTCATTTGAAATTAAACCAAGTACTGTAGAAGAGATCATAAAAATAATCATTAGCCTTAAAACTACACATGCAAAGGGCTCAGATAATACACAGATTATAAAAAAAATATTTCAAATTGCCGCTCCGCTGTCATATATTTATAATTTAAGCTGTGCTTCGGGAATATTTCGCGATCACTTCAAAAAATCAATAATTGTCCCAATTCACAAAAGTGGACCAAATTTTCTAGTTGAAAATTATAGGCCAATATCACTGTTAAGCGCAATATCCAAAGTCATTGAAAAGATCTTCAAAACAAGGCTAAGCGAATATGTGGAGAACCATAAATTGCTAAGCCCAAACCAGTACGGCTTTCGGTCGGGTAAAGGAACGGACGATGCCATCGCATGTCTCACGGAAACTATAGCAGAAAATGTGGACCGGGGCAAGAAAACCATTGCCCTATTCCTGGACCTGGCCAAGGCTTTCGACACAATATCTCATAAAATACTCCTACAAAGACTGAGAAATATAGGAATAACGGGAAAAACTTTTCAATTGATACAAAGTAATATTTCTAATCGATTCTAATAAACTAGAATTAATGTGGATATTAGCACTTCATTAGAAAATAATTTTGGTGTGCCACAAGGAAGTACGCTAGGTCCTCTTCTCTTCATTATATATATTAACGAACTGTCTAATCAACATATAGGTGGAAAAATTATTACGTTCGCAGATGATACCGTTATATTGTTTGAAGGAGACGATTGGGAGGAAAAACACCACCTTGCTAACACTGGTATAAACAGAGTGAAACAATGGCTGGACAGCAATTTGCTTACATTAAACGTATCAAAAACTAAATACCTAACATTCAGTTCTACTATTTCAGGGCAACCCCAAACACCTCACCACCTTATAATACATAAAATTAACTGTAATTTTGGAAATAATATCCCTCCATGTAAGTGTGAAGCCCTCGAGTGCGTTAAATTTATGAAATATTTAGGCGTTATAATTGATAATAACCTCAAATGGAAGAACCAGATTGAAAATGTAGCTAAAAGAGTGCGCACCCTGATTCACATATTTATTTCATAACGGGAAATTTTACAAAAACAAGATTTAAAAAACATATACTACGGGCTGTGTAACTCAATCATAACCTACGGTTGCATTGGGTGGGGAGGTTCAGGAAGAACAACATTAAACCCGTTATTGAAGGCACAGAAATCTATTTTACGTGTTATTATGAAGAAACCTTTCAGATATTCGAGCGACGCTCTCTTCAAGGAATTTAATGTACTAGATGTCCGACAGTGCTATATAAAAAAAATTGTAATCCATGTTGATAAAAATAAAAACAAAATGAAAACAGCCGAACACAAACATCAAACCAGAAGTAAGGGTAGGAATGACTTTTCCGTTCCAACAAGCAACAGAGCGGCTTATCAAAAAATATTTTCATATCTCGGTCCTAAAATATATAATAAAATCTCCTCTCAGCTGAAACTGTGTGAATTGTCATCCTCCGGTCCAAGAGTGACAAAATGGTTGTTAGATCTAGGCAGGACTGATTCCGAAATGATACTAAAAATGTAATTTGAAATCACGAACGCCTCTCTGTATCTTTTTTATGTATCTTTTTATGTATCTTCGTTTTAACATACTTATTTTAGCTAGTCTTAAATCCTGTATTCGTCTAGGATAACTTGAAACCTGTAAATTTGACTATCCTGAAACGGGAATCCTTCCTAGTTGTACAGTCAAAATCATAAAATGTAATCAATATTATAAAAAATAAAAAAATTAATAAAAAAAAATAAAATCATCTTAGGTTTCACCATGACCACGAAATTCAAATGGAATGGCGATGTACAATTTCAGGCAAATGTAAGAGAGACAGAGCGTGCAAAATGGTCTAGATCCAAAAGGTGCTAAGTCAGCGACACATTTGTTTCCGTTTAAATTCGTATAGAAGGCAGTTCTACTGTTCATCTTTATTCTACGATCCGAATGCTTTCTCATCTTTGCGTACAAATATTTTCTAAAGAATTTAAATAACTTATTCTATGATCTATCAAAAATTTCTTAATTTAAGTTAACTTATTCTTTTATGCAAATTGTTGTTATCGAAACCTTAATATAAAATATTGTATAATATCCGCCAAGCAAATATTATTCAGAAAACCGATACAAAAAACCCAGCAAATTCGTAAAAGAAAAACAGATTAAAAGTGTATGCAAATTACGACGTCTTGAGATTAGGTACCTTGTTTGGTATAAATAATAATATGAATTTGAATATAGAATGAAAAGAAGCCATTTTAGAAGCGACAAATTACATATTGATAAATTTGATAATAAAATGCTGTTTTGCTATCAAAAGTTAATTGAAAATTAAGTCTTTAAAAAAATTGTTCGGAGTTTTGTTGGAATTAAGTGTTTTTTGATTAAATCGAAATTGATAATAAAATCACTATAACTCGTCTAATAAGTAACAAATGCTGATCTTATACTATTATGTGGCTTACAGTCAAATACATTAAATAATATAGTAAAGATATCAAAATTTCATTTGCATGCGCAATTCCGTGACATTTCACCTCAAGTGCATTTTATAATTCTTTGTCTCGTGAATGTAATATTATGTTATACATATCTTTGGATGGATTTTTAAAGTTTCTTTCTACATATAACTGCTAGAATGAAAAAAAATGCCAGTTATATAAATGTGCGGAATTGGTTGCTAAAATAAGACATTTAATTTCAATTGTAGTCCTGTATCAAGAAATAATGTTAGGAAAGCAAGTATTCGATGACTTTTTTCATCTATAACTTTGCAATTCTCCTTGCGTAAACACACAAATGATACAGAAGGTGGTTCAATAGATCAATACTTTTGTCCTTTCTTAAGTTTGTCACATTGTCGATTGCTTTCAACATAATCAGCCGATAAACTTGTATGCAAAGTTTCAATTCACCAATGAATCACTTGCACTTCTTACATCATTGCGATTGAATTGGCCTATGGACTTCGGCGAGCAGTGCGAGCAGTGCGCGCTGTGCGCACTGCACAGGTCATAATGCACAAATTCTCAGTAGGTACATCGCAGGTACTCGCATCCTCGTAATTATTATTGTTGAGCTATGTTCTCGATCCACAGACATTATGTTTAATTGACGATTAACTCGCTGTCGATTCATATCTTCTGCGATATTCCTCATCTATTCCTCTCTATGTACAACTGGTTACTATAAGGAGGCATTATGAACTTGCCGAAAAATCATTTTAAAGAGACCCTTCCTCGCTTGTGTAGTGGTGTACTGGACGGATAAAAAATATTTAAATTTAATAATGACTTAATTTTCATTAGGAAGCTGAAGAAAGGAACTGAATCTAAATTTAAACAGAATCTTTAAACTCCGCTACGTAACTACGAATCCAGTATCTTTGAGCATTTGCGGGGTAGGAGGGGATTGCGGGCTGGTGTTCCATACTTGTTTGGATTTTTTTAATAATATCGGTGTGCACAGATACATTCAAACGTCTCTTCTTTAAAATGACTTGCCTGTAAGTAATTAGAATAAAGTACTTACCTAAAAAATAATTTAATTTTGTATCATACATACAATATCTACAATAGATTGATGTTTTGACTTGTTTAACATAATATAAATATTTTATTTGATGTTATATAAGTAGGTAGGTACATACATACTTTAAAATTTGCCTGAATTGTAAAATTACTTATCAAAAATAACACGAATAATGTTGCAAAATACAATAAAGATTGATTACCAAAATACTACATAATAAATGTTGCTTGAACTGGAATTTTATATTATCATGAAACTACAAATTGTTATTTCTTTTCGTAGCTGATTTGAAAATCTGGTCAGTTGACATGTAGTTACCTGATACGGTAAATAAAAAAGAATATATTGTATACACCAACATTTTAATAACAGTTTGATAAAGCTCGTTTTTGGTCGATATTCGGCATATTCTATTTTGAATAATGTCTCCCTTAAGATTAGGTAGGTAGGTTATTATTAGGTAATTAATCGATACTTAATGCTCCGTTTAAACAATTTACACGTGCCGTACCAGTTACGAGAATAATACATTATTTTGCTAATACAACAAATTTAGTTTGTAAGTATACAATATATTGATGGTAAAATGTGTGAATCGCTTCACTTTAATTATTACTAGTAGTTTGTTGTTGGCTGATTTATCTTATTCAGAATATTTAAATGTTCTGAATGGTTTATGATCATGTTTCCGATGGTAAAATATATGTGCATTCCTGTCTAAGTGTCGACATTGTCATCATTATTCTGTAATGTCTAAATTACCAGTGATCGGATGACTGTTCAGGTGATTGTGGATTGAAGGTGATTGTCGATACACGAGCGGCGTTAGAACACGATTAAAAAACATGTTCACATTATTTGCTGCATCATAATTATTATAATAAGATAAAAAATTATACATTTTTTTTATCTAATCACGAAGCAAAAAGTTGATGAAAGTCCTCGAGATGTAAACAAATGGAAGCAATTGAAATCAATTATTATTATTTAAAGGTAAATAGTAAAATAATATGATTATTTCCAGATGGTATAAAAAATTTGTGCAAAGCAATATGTATAATTTCATAAATGACAAATAATAATAAGATGAATATTTGGGAATCTCGTAAGGAGACGAATGAAAGATGTGTATTCTAGCAGCAGCTTATTTAAACTAGAGGGAGAAACAAGCAAAACGGGGATCGATACATATAGGAACCCAAAAGCAACTGACTGGACTAGATACTCGGAGGAACTAAATATAGGAATGACAAGATTCCCAGCTAAATACGGCTGCCCCGAAGAAATTGAGGACGCAGTAGAAGTACTGAAGGACTCAATAATAAGGGCATACGAAAATAGCTCCCCTCTGAAGACAAGTACCAGGGACAAAACACCGTGGTGGAGCAGAAGACTGCAGGAGCTACGGAAAATAGTAAGGCAAGCTTTCAACAAGGCCAAAAAGTCAGGAAACTGGGATGCCCACAAGCAATACCAGAAAGAGTACAAGGTGGCAATCCAGAAAGCCAAAACATGCTCCTGGGAGAAATACTGTGGGGAGGTGGAAACCATCCCACAGACTGCAAGAATCCAAAAAATTCTTGCAAAGACCCAGGGGCAGCAAAAGGCCCATTCAAAAAAGCTGATGGAGGATGTACCAACAGTTGGGAGGAGGAGTTGGAGGTACTGCTGGGGAAACATTTTCCCGGCTACAAAAAATTAGAAGCAGATGACACCGGTCCACCATCAGCCCGAGTAACACGGGAAGGTAAGGACTGGGACACTGCGGCTAAAATAGTTACTCCCTCCAGAGTTAAATGGGCAATCAGAGGGTTTGACCCTTTTAAAAGCGCAGGAGAGGGTGGAATCTTCCCGGCACTTCTACAGAGGGGCCTAGATACAATCCTACTTCCGGTGACGAAGATCCTGAGGGCATGCTGTGCCCTCGGATACATCCCCATACCATGGCGGAAGACAAGGGTAGTGTTCATACCCAAACCGGGGAGAGCTGACTACAACCAACCAGGTGCATTCCGCCCAATTAGCCTCACCTCATTTCAGTATCTTTGAGATATCACCTCATTTCTTTTGAAGACAATGGGGAGGCTAATGGACAGGCACATAAGGGACGGGGCACTGAAAGAGAAGCCCCTCCACGAGTTACAGTTTGCTTACCAAGCAGGTAAGTCAGTCGACGCGTCACTGCACAGGTTGGTGTACAAACTGGAGCAGGCACAAGCGACTGGGGAACTGGCGGTAGGGTTATTCCTGGATATAGAGGGAGCATTTAACTGCACCACTATTAAATCCATTGATGAAGCGGCAGAAAGACACGGACTCGACAAAACCACCAGAAGGTGGTTGAGGAACATGCTCTCAGGCCGGATACTTACGGTGACAAGAGGTGAGGTAAGCATCAAAGTGCTGGTGACACGAGGGTGTTCACAGGGAGGGGTCTTATCACCCTTGCTGTGGAGCCTGGTGGTGGACAACCTCATCTGGAAACTCAACAACAGGGGCCTATATACGCAAGGGTATGCGGATGACATTGCAACCGTAATAAGGTGTTGGGATGCAGACACAACCCGAGGCCTTATACAGTCAACACTGGCAACAGTGGAATAATGGTGTGAAGAAACAGGACTGTCAGTCAACCCAGACAAGACAGAACTAGTAATCTTTACAAGTAAACGGAAACTAGAAGGATGGAGCAATCCAACCTTCTATGGAAAGGAATTAGAACCCTCTGACACGGTTAAGTACCTCGGAGTCATCATAGATGCCAAACTGAGCTGAAAAAACCAGGTGGAAACTGTAGGCAGAAAGGCCTGTGCTCTAATGTGGGCAACTAGGCGAATCTGCGGCAGAACGTGGGGTCTCAAACCTAAAATTATGCAATGGCTTTACACAGCCGTTGTAAAACCAAGGATCATGCACGCAGCCCTGGTCTGGTGGAGGAGAACAACACTGAAAACAGTGATGGTCACACTCAATCACATACAGTGACTTGCATGCAGAAGCATCACAGGAGCCATGAGAACCACTCCAATACTAGCCATGGGAGTGCTGCTGAACCTACCCCCACTAAACATAGAAATAGAGGGGGCGGCGATGGCGGCAGCCTACAGGTTACATTGCAATGGCCAATGAAGAGGAGAGTTGCCCAGAAACAGTCACACGGAGATAGGAATAAGACTGAGGGCAATTAGCATGACAGCTGGAATGAAGCAGGATGGCAAACAAGCCGAATACTTCCTCAGACGGCAGTTTGGGGTGATCTACCCTACAAGGGAGGAATGGGACACGGTTCCAGGTCCTACCTCCAAACAGGAACTAATCTGGTTCACAGATGGCCAGAACAGGGGCCGGAGTCTGTCTGCAGGGATCGAAGAGGGAACTCAATACCTCTAGGAACACACTGTACTGTGTTTCAAGCTTAGATGGAAGCCATCTTGGCCTGCACAGGAGAATGTATCGGGTAAAGGAATAAGAACATAAGCATATGTTTGATAGCCAGCCAGACCTAATGGCACTGGGAAGTAACCAATGCGACTCTAGACTGGTGATGGAATGCAGGACTGTTCTTACAGAATTGGCTACCATCAATAATACAACCCTAATCTGGGTACCAGGACATAAAGTTATTGAGGGCAACGAGCGGGCAGACGAACTAGCAAGGAAAGGGGCGAAAGCACCACTTGTAGGATCCAAGCCGGCGGTAGGAGTAGCAGCTGGCCACACAAAATTACATATTGATAGGCGGGTCAAATCCCAGCACTGCAAAGAATGGGAGAGGGCATCTGGAATGAGACATTCCAAAGTATTCATAAAAGAACCAGACCCTAGACGAACCAAGAAACTACTCGATACGGACAGAAACTCGCTGAGGAAACTGGTAGGACTACTAACGGGACACTGCCATCTCAGGAGACACATGCAACTGTTGGGAGTGGAAAACACCAACATCTGTAGGAAATGTGAAGAGGAGGAAGAGACTCCAATTCACATATGGTGCCAATGTCCCGCTCTGCTGGGAATAAGGCTCAGATACCTGGGAAGACACAGTGTGGAACCAGAAGACATCGACACATATCCAATGACAGCCCTGGTGAACTTCATAAAAGGGACCGGGTTACTGGCAAGGGAATGAGGTAAAATGGGAGATAGTACAATGGGCCTATGGCCTAAGTGCTCGCGGGGAACGTAAGTAAACCGCCTCCGACTTTAAAAAAAAAAAAAAAAGCAGCAGCTTTATTGAGGTAGTCAGATTAGAGTCCAATAGAGTAGCCAGAGTAGTCACAGTTATTGCTGTCGATAAATGACGTCATGGTAGTTGATGTGCATCACGATGGGATTCACATAGGTCACATCACAGTGAGATGTGAATCCGTGGTCCATGATCACAACGATGAAGTCGGTGTCTCGACACCGCGTCGGTGGAGACCGGACTTGCTGACGGTGTGTATCATTGGTGAAGATCATGGGTCTTCCTGGTACTCCAATGTGAAGTCAGCCAAAGGTACGGTGGACCTGGTTAGCTGATGATTGTGAGCTCAAACCGCGGGCGAAGCCGAATACGCTTGTAGTTACCTGTGGACTGTTGCGAGAGCGGGTGAGGGGCGGGGGTGGAGCGGCCGCCCGTCGTCAGTTATATATAACATACATTTCTATTATTCTGAATCTTGACATGATCCGCTTTTAGAATCCGATTCACTTGATCATGCCATAACTTCTTGGGACGTTCCAGGTTAGCCTTCTAATATCCACTTCCTAGTAAAATAGTATAACTCTGACTCCTGAAACTTCGTATTAGTCTTCATGTGCTGTAAGCAAATCAAGGTCCACCTGTTAAAATCTCCCACACAAGTTTAATCAATCTTTCGTATTTTATACCTTCCCATCAATATCAGGGTCGTGCGTATAAATCATTATAACCCACAAAAATGCAAATGTCGTCAGAATTGTCGAGAATTTCTATGTCTCTAGTGGCGTCATCCATAATTTTCCGCCGGCGGAGGCAAGTATTAATCGTAGTCTTAATATCACTTAGTTATGAAAATTAAGCTTAAACATCAACTACGGCCCTGAAAAATATTGATATTACCATTAATACTCAAGACATTAAAATGTACAGGTTGGGAACGAAGAAAATTTCAAACAAATGTAGACGAATCAAGATAGAACTCAATGAGGAGCATTTCGCCCGGACAATCTTAATTAATAACAAAAAATTCAAAGATGGTGTTAAAGCCGGCAACGATCAGACGAGTCAGCAAAGAAAACAACTTATGATGCTTCGGGACGAACTGGAAACTAGAAAGAAAAATGGCGAACCAAATTTAACTATAAAATATATTAATAACCTCCCCAAAATTATCGATGTTTTGCCAAAAAACTCCAACTAAATAAATGTAACCTGTACTATCAGAATATCAGAAATGTTATGGAATTAAGCATGAAAGTGGTTGATGTGAAATTACAGAGACCAGCTAATAAACATAAACCGGGATCATGCTGCATCTACTACCAAAATATCAGGGGTATCAAATCAAAACTCGGCAAATTCAAAGTTACAGCTCCTACCATCACACAAGACGTCATCGTACTCACCGAAACCTGGTTGGAACCTTCCATTCATTCAGCGGAGCTCGGATTACCGAATCACAACATATACCGAATGGACCGGAGTCATAATACTAGTGCCAAATCAAGAGGAGGGGGCGTCTTAATAGCAGTGAATAAAAGCACTAACTCTAAATTAATTAAACATAAAAATTATGATGTTGAGCAAATATTTGTACTATTAAGCGGAAAATCATGTTTTTTTTTTTATAGTGAATACCTCACAAGAGTCCCAACTACTCCCGTCTGGAGCCAGTGAGACTATGGCATCCCCAATTGGGGGATGTTGTGAGGCTGAAGGTAAGTGGGGAAGGGAAAGAGGAAGGTGGGGAAGTACCTGGCTATTCAGATCTAGTCACTAAACACGGCTAAAGCCATTTGGAGCAACGTTTCAATTCTGAATGGTGGTCTTACACCAGGGCGATACTGGTAGTATCTTCCACTCTGGATGTAACACTATTATTGGCAGTGTATATATTCCTCCCAACTCGGACTTGTCGATATACAAAAATCACTGTGAGGACGTCGAGTATGTAAAAACAAAATATCCAACACACAAAATAATTGTCTGTGGTGATTACAACCTACCGAATTGTAAATTTAATGATCCTAATTACTCGCCAATTTCTGATTGTGAAAGGGATATTCTGGATATGTGTTCTTATTTAAATCTTTCTCAATTTAATAACGTACCCAATGTTAACAATCGCATTCTCGATTTGATATTCTCAAATGAAGATAATGTAAATGTATACGAATCTCCTGAGTTCATTGTCCCTATAGATAAACACCATCCTACACTTATAATTTCTATACCCTACACTGGAAATGATAATCTTAAAATCTCAAGAATTTGTTATAATTTTAAAAACGCAGATTACAATAAAGTTAATGAGGTACTGTCTAACATTGACTGGACAAGTCTAAATGACGGTGATATTGATTACAATATTGACTATTTTTACTCGCAACTCAATAATGTAATTTCAAATAATATTCCTCTTACCCAACATAAAGAATCAACGTATCCAATATGGTTCACTAAGGAATTAATTCACTTGATAAATTTAAAAAAAGAATCTCATAAAATCTATAAAGAACATAGATCTGTACCTAATTATATTAAATTTAAAAGTGTCAGGAAAGCTTGCAAAATTTTGTCTAAAAATAGTTATAAAAATTATATAATGGAAGTGGAAAATACTATAAATCATGATGTAAAACATTTCTGGAAACACGTAAAGTCTATGAAAAAAAATGAAGTCGGGATCCCCGGAACTATGAATCATAAACAGAGGAGTTCTGGAAACATAAAAAAAATTGTTTACATGTTTGCCGATTTCTTTAAAGATGCGTTTGAACCTAACATTTCAGATGAACAAATTCCGGAATTTAATTCTGATATAAACTTGCAATTATCAAATATTAATATTAACATCACCGACATTACAAATTACCTTAAAACACTTGAACCAAAATTAAGTTCCGGGCCGGATCAAATTCCACCCATCTTGATTAAAAACTGTGCAGACAGCTTATCCATTCCGTTGTTCATATTATTTAATAAGTCTCTGTCAACGGGAAATTTCCCAAAACTTTGGAAAAAAAGTTACTTAACTCCAATATTTAAATGCGGGGATAAATCTGCAATTGAAAATTATCGTTCAATTTGTATCCAATCATCAATACCCAAGATTTTTGAAAAATTAATTCTTCTAGAGATAAACCCCAGCGTGAAATCCATCATTACAACTTGCCAACATGGTTTTGTTTCAAACAGATCAACCTTAACCAATCTATCCCTGTAAGAAAATTATATAACAAATGCACTTGCTAATAGACAACAAGTCGATTCTATATATACTGATTTCAGCAAAGCGTTTGATAAGGTTTGCCATAATATTCTTGTTAGCAAACTGGCGAAAATTGGCATAACCGGTAACGTACTATCCTGGTTTAAGAATTATCTGTCTAATCAAGAGCTTACTGTCTGCATTAAAGGTCAACTGTCCTACACTTTTACAGCTACAAGCGGTGTGCCCTAGGGATCACATCTAGGACCCATTCTTTTCAACATATTTATAAATGACGTTACAAATGTATTTAAACGTGTCTCTATTTTGATGTTCGCAGATAATATGAAAATTTACCGAATTATTGACAATATTAATGACTGCTTATTATAACAATCAAATATCATTAGCTTTTCTGATTGGTGTATCCTAAATAAGTTAACCCTCAATGTAAAAAAGTGTCAAGTCATGAAATTTTATAGGAAGAAAAACCCATTGATTTTCACATACTGTATGAATGATCAAGTCTTAGTATCTGTACCCGAAATAAAAGACCTGGGGATAATATTTGACACCAAATTAACATTTATCTCCCACATTAACAATATAACCACTAAAGCGATGCAAATGTTGGGTTTCATTTTAAGAACTTCAAAAGATTTCAAAAATTTAAAAACTTTAAAAATATTGTATTCATCCATTGTCAGAAGCCATTTAGAATTCAACTCAACCATTTGGAATCCATTTTACAATATTCATGAAAAATCTATCGAGCGAATCCAACATAAATTTTTACGTAACATAAATTATAGATTAGGTATTCCTATTGAAAACATTAACTACACCTCACTGTTGAAAGTCATGGGCCTAGCCACATTAAAAGAAAGAAGAATATGTTCTGATCTCTTTTTTCTTTATAAAATTGTTAACAACATGTTTGACTCCCCTGAACTCCTTAGGTTGATCGACTTTCATGTGCCTAGTAGAACGGTTCGTCAGAAGGTACCTTACCATTGTAAAATTGCAGGTATCATAGCAGAAATAAATTCAGTAATGAACCGACTACACAGTGCAGGGAATAAATATTGCGTGAACACTAACGGTACTGAATGTCTATCAGCCTATAAACACATTCCTGAGAGCCCGACCCTCAGGCTCACGACTAAGGGTGGGCTGCCCCATCAGCGAGTGAAAAAACCCTGCCACTGCTGTTGTGCCGGTTCGTGACCGGAGGGGACCCATCAGCAGTGTTTGGGGCGCATTGGATGCCCTCTCCAGCCGGACTCTCCCAGCCTATCGCCTAGCACCGCAGTGAGTGGGCTGGAACCAAACGCTCATCACTCCTGGACAGCCTGAACCCCATATTCCTACCCACTCCTCATACCTTTCCATTCCAGACCTTCCTTTCACTTCATACCATTTAAAAAAAAAACAAAAAGTAAAATCATGAATATACATAAAAACAAACTTAACGTCATTACAGCGGCGAGTAGCAGGCGTCCCCGGTGCGGGCCAAAACTGTTGGTAAATTTTGCCAACATTCGCGGTCTGCATACTAATTTAAATTCTGTTCATCACCATCTTTTGTCCCAACGTCCCAACCTTCTTTTCCTATCCGAAACTCAGATAGCCGAGCCGCCAGACTCCTCCTATCTGGACTGCCCGGGCTTTACCCTTGCAAGCAAGTTCCGACTCAAAGGAGGAGTCTGCCTCTATAGTCGAGATGACGTCAACTGTGTACGATTATTGAGTCTGGAAAACTCCAGATTCGACGTAATGTGGGTGCGCGTCAATCTTGCCAGTACGGCAAGATTCTACGCATGTTTATACCGCTCACCGAACCATAGCGAATCAGACACTTCCGAACTCTTCAAACATTTGAGCGATACTATTGATGATCTCTTGCCCCGCTACCCTTCGGCCGAGTTTATTGTTCTGGGGGACTTCAATGTTCATAACGAACCATGGTTGAAGTTTTCAGGCCCAATGGACTCGGCTGGCCGACAGGCGGAATCCTTTGCCATTTGCTACGGATTAGAGCAACTGGTTCAGGAGCCTACAAGGGTTCCTGATGTCCAGACTCACCGTTCCAATCTGTTAGACCTATTTTTAACTACTGTGCCACACGGTTATAAGATTGACGTCACAGCGCCTCTGGGATCATCTGACCACTGCCTAGTGACGACATCAATCCCCGTTAGCCTCAGACCAACCAATGAGAGGCTGAGGAGAAAAGTGTGGCACTATAGGTCAGCAGATTGGTTCGGTATGCGGGCCCATTTCAACGCTTTTCCGTGGTCAGCTGTTTATTTTCGGACTTCGGACCCTTTAAGATGTGCCCAGGAGATTGGTGAAGTCATCAAATCGGCGATGGATGGCTTCATACAATCGACTACTAAAGAAACTGGTGTGGGCTCAAAGCCGTGGTTCAGTCGACAATGCTCCGAAGCAGTTCGACGAAAAAACGCGGCTTACCGAGCCTACAACACATCTCGAACGCCCGAAAGCAGATCAGCATACAACAAATCGGCAAAGGAATGCAAGAGAATCATTAATAGGTCAAAATTCGAACACGACCTGCAGATCAGCAAAAAGCTGGCTGCCTGCCCGAATGGCAGCAGAGCATTCTGGTCCCTTGCAGGCTCAATAGGTCGGAATTTTTGCAAACCCAGTTTGCCACCTCTTACCAGACCTGACGGCTCACTAGCAAACACCGCCACCGAAAAGGCTAACTTATTAGGGAAAATGTTTGCGGAAAACTCGACCCTCGATGACGGAGGTGCTGTTCCGCCGTCGGTTCCTCACTGCGGCTTCTATATGAAAAAGCTGAGGATCCGGCATCGGGATGTACTCCACGTTATACGGGGGCTCGATGTTAACAAAGCTAGTGGACCTGATGGAATACCTGCCCTGGTATTGCAGAGGTGTGCTGCGGAAATAGTTCCAGTTTTGACAAAGCTCTTCAAAATGTCCCTGAAGTGTGGCACTGTGCCCTCTGGTTGGAAAAAAGCGGTCATTCACCCTATTCCCAAGAAAGGTGACCGCTCCAACCCGGCCAACTACCGCCCCATAGCGATCACATCAGTTCTGTCCAAAGTGATGGAACGTGTGATCAACGACAAACTGCTCACATACCTCGAGAAGAACAAAATTATCAACGACCGTCAATACGGATTCCGGCGGAACCGCTCGTGCGGTGATCTTCTCGCGTATGTGTCGCATGTTTGGGGGCGGTGCCTGGAACGTCACGGTGAGACCCAAACGGTCGCACTAGACATATCCAAGGCCTTTGACCGGGTCTGGCACCGAGGACTTGTCAACAAATTGCCTTCTTACGGACTTCCCGCATCCCTGTGTACGTGGATTGCTGATTTTTTAAGGGATAGGTCGATTCAGGCTGTTGCTGACGGTTTCACCTCATCCTCACACTCTTTAAATGCTGGCGTCCCACAGGGATCGGTTCTGTCTCCGACTTTGTTTTTGTTGCACATCAATGACCTTTTGACATGTGCACCGATTCATTGTTACGCGGATGACAGTACAGTTCATGATAGCTTTTTGTTTGACAAGCCCCCAAAGGGCACACAAACTCCAACGGCTCGGAGGGCTTTGAAGCAGAGAATGGACGGTTATCTCGAGAGTATTTCCTCCTGGGGTAAAAATAATCTCGTCGAATTTAATGTTTCAAAGACCCAATCCTGTCTGATTACGTCTAAAAGGGATCTAAATGATAACCTAGTCTCCTTCAACGGAAGCAATCTTCCGAACAGGCCTTCCATTGATATGCTTGGTGTAACTATAAGTGACCAGCTCAGGTATGGGGGCTCCATCGAAGCCACAGTAAAGCTGACCTCTCAGAAGCTGGGCGTACTGTACAGGGCCCGCAGATACTTTAATAGTACACAACTGC
This sequence comes from Hesperophylax magnus, assembly GCA_026573805.1. Classification (NCBI taxonomy): domain Eukaryota; kingdom Metazoa; phylum Arthropoda; class Insecta; order Trichoptera; family Limnephilidae; genus Hesperophylax; species Hesperophylax magnus. The sequence continues at coordinate 13,792,561 of JAIUSX010000117.1, read as the reverse complement.
TGACCCTGTACAAATCGCAAGTGCGCCCTACTGTCAAATTTGGCAGCCATCTCTGGTCCGGAGCCCCTAAATACCTGAAAAAAACCCTTGACTCTGTGCAAAAACGGGCTGTCCGTTTGATAGATTCCCCAATCTTAACAAACGGACTGCAATCTTTAGAGCACAGGCGTCAGGTAGGTATGCTGTCCTTGTTCTATCGGTATTACAATGGAAGATGCTCTGAGGAACTAGCGTCATTGATCCCTTCGGCACCGGTGCGTAGTCGGGATACACGCCAAACGCGCGCCCTACATTTGTACACAGTTGACATTTGTCACATGAGAACGGGTCGCTTCTACGATTCGTTCTTAAGTTCAACAGCTCGGCTGTGGAACGAACTGCCGGCCTCTGTGTTTCCTCCCTCCTACAACATGGGACTCTTCAAGACCCATGTTCACTCCTTCCTCTCCACAAAAAGACCCTCCACACAGCATCCCCAAAGATGACATAGGCCCTGAGGGAAATTATTTTCTTCAGGGCCTCCTGTGTGGAGTTAATATAAAAAAAAAAAAAAAAACATTATTATTAAATCTGTATGTCAAATATGAACTTGGCAAACATTAAACGGAGTATGTGCGAACTATTTCCACTACTCTACAAATTACGTTTAAATAAATAAATATTATAGTACTTATTTTAATATAACTTAATATTATGGTACTTTGTTTAATATTATAATACTTGACTGAATATTGTAATACTTAATTTAATATTATAATACTTGGTTTAATATTGTGGTACTTGACTTAATATTGTGATACTTGGTTTAATATTATAATACTTAACTAAATGTTTTTCTATTAGACTTTTTGTCGTTTCTTATCCTAATCTTGCGTAATAGAGATTGTTAATTAGAGTTACATAGTTTATAGGCTAATGTGAACAACAATTTCATCCTTTTTTATTCAATTGTTTTGGAGGATATTGGCAGATCATATATTTTTATTTCATTTACTTAAATTTCATGTTACCTACTTTTCGTAAACTCTTGTTTCATGTTACCTATATTTTGTTAACCTATGCATTGTTCAATCTTATATTTTATGTAATCTGTATATTCTTATATATTATGTAAACTCTTTATTGTTATTGTATTTAAAAAACATAATTGCATTGTATGTAAAAGCTCTATGGGCGTTTAAATGAAATAAATAAATAAATATACAATCCGTTTTATTTCAGACTCAAATAAATACGCTCGCTTCCCGATTTGGTTCGATCAAGATGTAAGATTTAGGACGGAACGATCAGACGCCGTAGAAGATCTTATTGCGGCGCAAGGTCTTATTGTATTAAATGAGCCTAACTCATTATACACTTTTTCGAATACCAGCGGGAGAGCAACATAGATCTAACTCTCTGCTCTGGATCTGTTGCGGCCAAGATATCGAATTGGAAGGTACATGAATGCGCAATAGCCTCCGATCATAGGCTCATTACCTTTACTGTGGGTGTCAAAAAGACCGGGACTCCAAGATCCTCCTGGAGTTTCAAAACCACTATCCCGAATTGGGATAACTTTGGGGCGGCGCTACGCGACACTTTAAGGGGCTTCCATGACGTAGCAGCAAGAGATCCGGACAATTTGGGGAATTTTTTCAATGCAGCGGTAGTGTCGGCTGCAGAGTCCTCCTTGGGAAGAGTAAACCCAAGGAGGACCATAAAGACTCCTTGGTGGTCGCCTGAGCTAACTTTGCTGAAGGGGGCCTACAAGAAGGCCTACAGGGCGATTGGTGCTACCAAGCGCGGCAGCTTTACGAAGGAGGAGATCGCTGCCCGCAAGGGACGCCTCAGCACCGCGCGTAGAACCTTCAAGTTGGCCGTTCTCTCGGCAAAACGAGCTAACTGGCATAATTGGGTTAAAGAAATAGGTAACGCCAACCCGTGGGAAATCCACAGCGCCTTTGAGAAATCCGGAAAAGGCTCTGAACGGTATCTTTCAAGCGTAATCAATAATTTAGAGGGAAGGGACGTTGAGACAGTGGATGTGGCGTCCACTCTCAATACACTTCTGGGAAAGTTAATCCCCGTAGACTCAGTAGTTGGGGAAAGCAACCACCACAAACAGATCAGAAATCTGTCAAGGATTCCACCGAGTACCCTCTCCCAGGAGGACAAGTTGCGCCTTACTAGAGAAGAGATGGATATCATAATAAAGGGTTTAGGTCCCAAGAAGGCACCTGGGCATGATAGAATCAATGGAATAATCGTGATGAATGTATGGCTCTATGCCCGGGAGGAGTTCTTCCAGGTCATGGAGACGTGCTTGCGAAGAGGAGTCTTCCCTTCGGAATGGAAGAGGGGCGTGCTTAAGATTATACCAAAGGGGTCCGACAAACCACGCTCGGACGTTAAAGCCTACCGCCCGATCACCTTGCTGCCTATAATGGGTAAGGTCCTCGAAAAACTGATCATAGAACGCCTGCGTCGGACTCTCTCCACCCCCAGCCCGAGCCAGTTCGGTTTTGTCCCTGGTAAATCTACAGAGCACGCCCTTATGCATGCGCTTGAATGGGTGAAGTTTCGGCCTGAGAGGTATGTGGTGGGAATCTTTTTAGATATCACAGGTGCCTTCGATCATGCGTGGTATCCGATGATACTTACCAAGCTCAAAAGTAGAAACTGCCCCCTGAGGCTCTTTAAAATTTGCTCCGATTTCTTCAACGACAGAACCGTTATACTCACTTTCGGTGACTTCGTCATCGAACGTGAAGTGGACATGGGTTGCCCACAGGGGTCGGTATTGGCCCCCAAATTTTGGAATATTGAGTTTGATGATTCCTCCAGGCTGCCCTTGCCTGCTGGATGTATCTCGGTTGACTACGCCGATGATAAATTGTTCCTGGTTGCGGGGAACAGCAGGAGAGAACTGGAAATAAAGGCAGGGGAAGGTTTAAACATGATACTCCAATGGGGGAAGAGAAATAGACTGAACTTCGCTCCCCAAAAGACCATGGGTCTCCTGATGAAAGGATTTCTGAGTAGAGAGAGAAATCCGACCATCAAAATGGGAGATACCAGAATCAAGATTGTCGAGACAGTAAAATATCTTGGAGTCACTTTAGATCGATCGTCCTCCTTCTTAGCCCATGTTAAGAAAGTCTCCACCGAGGCCCAGGCCCTTTTTCTGAAGCTGAGGAGTATAATGCCGTCTTGTAATAAATCGTCTAGATAATGCCCTTATACTCTCGGCTCTCAAGAGGGGACAGCGAACTCCCTTGTTGGCACTTTCTGGTGCCTATAGAAAAGTTGCTTCGGACGCACTTCCAGTGTTGGCAGGTATCCTGCCAATTGATCTAGAGATTAGGGAGGTGCTCACTAAGAAAAAGCTGACCAGGGGTCTCCCGGCCAACCACCTCGGTATTACGATTACACCAGGCGGTGCTGGGACCCTACCTGGCCGACTTAAACAAATGCGAGAGCTGACACTAAATGAGTGGCAATCTCGGTGGGATAGGTCGAATAAGGGAAGATGGACCTTCTCTTTCTTCCCTTCAGTTAAACTCAGAATGGAAGGGGCGTTCATTAATACGGACCACTATATGGTTCAATTACTGTCGGGCCATGGGGAATTCAGGGGGAGACTTCACAGACTCTCCCTGTCACCCCATCCCAACTGTGCCTGCGGCAGTACGGACCAAACCGCCGAGCACATTCTGTGGCACTGTGAGATTTTGATGGATGCCAGAGATGAATTACTGAAGGGTTTGGATGTTATTACGAGACCGGTTTGGACTGCCGATTTCGTTTCGAATAAAGTGAATTTTGAATGCTTGCGGAAATTTACGAAGACATGGGTTGAAAGATGGTCGGTTTTGAGAGTCGAGGATTAGCTAATACAGCACCCAGGTTTATACGCTCCTGAATCTTAGGTACACGCTATTCTTTACTCTCTTACCTTTACGCACCGATCTTCTTTTGTACAATGTTACCTTTATGCACTAATTATCTCTTCCTTAACCTTATATGTACCAAATTGTTCCTTGCTCTCCACCTTTTAGCCTGACCTCACCGATGCACCCAATCTACTGATCCCCGTCACCTCGTGTACTGGCCGTGAAGCAAACTGATCTCCGTTATACTACCTGTCTGACACGGCTATTTTCATAGCTAAGGATTTATTTCTTATTTGATGCATCTTACAGGAGTCCTCGTCATCAGCTCATCCTCACCGATCACTAATTTTGGCAACATCTGTAATTTGGTCATACATCCATCGTTCGCTTTACTAATCTTGTTTTAAATTGTTTCCCTCCCAAAATCTTCTCCCTTCCTCCATCCATCTCGTTCCAATTAATCTTTCTTGTCTTTTTCTAATTGTAGGATTGACATATTAGTTCTTACACCAGTACGTAGAATGAGAGTGTTCTTGCTCCAGATAAGACTGAACTGTTTGTTCTGTTTTGTCCTACTCCCCATATTTGGGGTGGAACTGAACCTCGTCCCCGCGCACTGACTACCGGGCTTCCCCTGAAGAGGCGTTTCTTACTGATCAAACGCGCCACCCTGAGGACGGTGGGAGGTCAGAAGGATGTCCGATTCGAACTAGGAAACCTTCCGCCCCGCCTTCGACAACCCGACGCAACTTCGACTCCCTAGGGTCTTCGGGTTCCTACCCAACTGTTCCCAGTTACACTTTCGTCAGGGCTCCATCGGGAAATCGGCTAAAGGGCGCGGTACCCGAAACTCGCATCGGACAGCCTGATCACAGTCTCACCCAACTCTGGACTGCCGGGAGGGAAGTTCTTAGCTCCTCTCTCAGATGTACCATAGTTCATACCATTTTAAATATAATGTTCTGACTTTTCCTTTCAAGTGCATTATGTACACAAAACTGGTTTTGGCGGACCTAGTGTCCACCTATGTGTTTTATTCTTCATCCCTTTATCCACTAATCAAAAGGTAAGCATTTACTATCACTATACTAACCTGTACATAACCAAGCACTTGCATACTGCTTGCTAACAACGTATGCGGGGACATTCGAGGTTTAGCTTCGTTCTTTAAATGTAGAGTCGTTCATGAAAAAAAAATTAGAGTCCATGCTAGTGCCCTGAGGGGGAACCATAAGTTACCTATACCGGGGCGGGTAAGTGGTGGGATCCTCGAAAGACTCAAATACTTAGGACGGGTTGTTTCGGAGAATCTAAACAATTCATCAAACTTCAACGTTCATTTTCAAGTTCTGTGAACGATTTTTTCAAGTTCTGTTTTTATTTCAGTTTTGTCAAGCATCTAGCCTACAATGATATAAAAACAGAACTTGAATAAGTCTTTCACAAAACCCGAAAATGAACGTTGAAATTTGATGAATTGTTCAAATTCTCCGAAACAACCCGTCCTTAGACTTCAAATGCTCTGCTCTTAAAATTATTAGACAGGAAGACAGAGAGAATCTGCAAAGCAGTTTAAAATAATTAAAGTATTTATTCAAAATTAAAGTATCATTTTTTCAATTTTTATTTTAAATCCACAATAAGGAAACCTCAGCACCTTAATCATCTTTACGCAAACTGTGTTGAGGATCTTTACAGAAAAGAATAGCACCGGACCCGTGTAGTAGCAAAGAGGAAACACAAAGGCTGAGCAAATATTCCATGATAGTATCATTTATTGTTTCGACCGGTCGGTGGCCGAGTTGACATCGCGCTTGGGTCCCACTCAGGCGTAGTGTGTTCAATTCCTCGGCTGGCCAAGTCCTCCATCACAACACAAGCAACATTTTCAGCTTACTGTGGCGGTAGTAGGAGATTTTCAAATATTGTCAGGTTATTCGTAACCCGGGAATGTTTGTCTTTCTTTAAAAAAAAAATTTAAAAAAATTAAATTAAATATTTTGGTTTACACAAAACTTGGTGTATATTATCTATATATTAAATGTATATAAAATCATACGCGAATTTGAATACAACGTTGCGTTGTGTCGAAATTTAAAAGCAATCGGTGAAAAAACTTTCGGAGATTCAAGATTTTGAACAAACGAACATCATGTTTATTTTTATAGATAGATAACAAATTATTCAATTTACATAAAACTGTTAATTTAGAAACAAGTTCTGCTATGTAATTATTACTAAGCGTGACAGCTGTTTCGCCCTCTGAAGGCATTATCAAACTGTCTGTTTTTTTTTTTGTAAATTGAATAGTAATAATATTGAATACATCAAAGAAAACAATACATATATTTTAATAATTCCATGAGTCACAAAACGACCCGTTCTCAAGCAGAGGGCAACCATGTTCAAATATTAGGCACCGATTTGGCGTGTCTCCAAGGTGTTTCACCGGTGCCGAGAGAGCAATAAATAGCGCTCGCTCATCGAGACACTTCCAATGCTACTCCAATGAGAAAAAAATGTTACAAAACGTAATAAAGTGAAATCTATCAAAATTAAAACTTACTTTTATTAATTTTAGTCTTTAAACTATTATTAATTTTAGTACGATAACATTTTTTGCCATATTCTCTTTTAATATGAATTCATTCCTAATAATCTTGTGAATTATCCAATTAAACGACGTACAATAATCGACCAACCGCAAATTAAACAGTCAGGCTGTGTGTTTAACACTTAATTACTTCACTAGGGCGACTAAACTAGAAATTTAACTCGACGTCTTAATCAGAATAACTTATGTCAGGATTGAGGATGGGAGTAATTTGTTATCTAAAACCAAATTAACCTTCATGCGGTAGTCTACCGCCCGCGGCAGAAAAACGGATGCCTACGGGTGTCCAGAAGCTCGGGAGGGGCGTGTATTCTCTAGTTACTATGTATGATAGAAGATGGCAGGACTGCAGGTCACGCGTGCCAGTCATCATCAAAAGTATGAAAAGTAGGGTTGTCGGTAATTTACCGCCGAGGGCGCCCGGTGGTGTGACTAATTTCTCCGACCATCCGACGAAAATATGAGTAGTCAATTTCATGTTTTCATTTTAATCTTCTTTATTTTATGCTTCATGGAGATACGTATTTATTAAAGGAATAATGTAATAAATGCGTTACTATTTTGATATACCTAGTACAGAAATATTATTAGTACAAAATTATCAAAAAAATTAACAAAATCAACAATAGAAAATAGCTAAAAAGTGGTCAATTCATCTAAATCGAAGATTGTGCACTGTCCAGTGTATTTCTTTTCACAAAAAGTGTGTTTTTTGCACCAAAAAGAGTTTTTTGTTTTTCCTCGAGAGCTTGTGTCATAAACTCTAAAATCGGTGCCATAGTTCTTGAACATTAAAGAGTGAAGATCTCAAGTGTAGCAAAGTTATCCATCCTTAAAGGAAACAATTATTCAATAGTGCTCTTTTAGTGTGAATTTCACGCTCAGCGAATTTAGAATGAATACTCAATGTACTGCATGCGAAAAAAACATTGAAGTTCCGGCCGACTTTATAGCATGTTCTGTATGTGAAGATGGATATCACATTTTGTGTGCGGATATAACGGAAACTTCTCGCCGAGGTGCAAAAAATCAATCTCAATCACAACAATGGAAATGTAAGAAGTGCATTAAAATTCCAAAATCAACTAAACAGAAACATATCGATAATAACATGAATGAACTCAATCAAGACCTGACACCTATTGCCAAAAATCAAAAACGAATTGCACAAACAGCGAAGCTTACAACCACACCTACAATAACCAGTGAAAATCTAGCATCATCATTCACAGATGGCTCTAATCAGCCGTTAACATTGGAAATATTCTTGAAGGAACTTGAAAAATTTAAAACAACAATGATTTCTTTTGTAGATAAAAAACTAAGCATCTATGATCAAAAATATGAAGAAATATTAAAACAAAACAATGATCTACTAAAGTCATTCCAATTCATGGCGGATCAACAGGAAGATCTAAAAAAGCGTGTGACTTCTATGGAAAAATTACAGGTTAAAGATAATGCTGATCTAATCGAATTAAAAAACCAAAACAACATTTTAATTAATACAATCTCACAACAAGACGTCAAAATCGACAGACTAGAATATATGTCTCAAATATGTAATATTGAAATAAGAGGCATTCCAGAATCCATTTCTAATAACTATTTAGAAATTCTCAATAAAATAACAAAAATTATCAACTTTGAGGACTCTTCAGGAAATATGAACTCGGCAATAAAAAAAATCTATAGAATGGGGCCTAAAATTGCTGAAAAAAATCCCAGATCAATCATTGCGACCTTTAATAACACACTAGATCGAGATAATTTCTTATGCAAAATAAAAACATACACAAAGGCCACAACTCCCAGCACAAATAAATTAAATACATACGATCTAGGAGTATCGCAAGATGCCCAACGAATATATGTATCGGATCACTTAACACAAAAAGCAAAATTCCTCCTAGGACAAACTAAACGATTCGCCAGAGAAAACAATTTTAAATATGCATGGACATCTTCAGGACGTATCTTAATGAAGAAAATTGACAGCTCAAAAATCATAACAATAAATAATGCCAATGACCTACAACGTTTAAAACGTCAATCTATCTGACTTCTATTTCACTCTGTCATTATGGCTGTTAATGAAGATATCATTTCATGTTCTCATATTGTAATATATTGTTATAGAATATTTATATACTCATTTATTTTTATCACAATCAGTAAGATCTCATGTAACCTCATACTTCTAGTAAATATATATAAATCTGGGAAAAAAATAAATGAATATATCTATATTCCTTTTATGGTCAGATTCTGGAATAGTTCGCAGGTAATTGTAACTTCTTTTTCTATTGCAACACACCCGTCGCACCTACATATTTACAGATTGAGTACTCACCGTGCTCTGATTAAGATTAATAAGTCGGTAATTATGAAATTCATTACTTGTTCATTTAAGACTCATTTCATAATTTTCAATAGGATAATGAATAAGCAATGTGATGTATTCTATATTTACCTACCACCCTTAGCTGTTGTTATCACATATAATTTGTCATTAGGTAATAACATACAAATAGCAACTGTGCATATACCAGAAAAAAAAAATTTTCATTGCAAATACCTACGCACTATTTTGGCCACATCGCTGTGTATTTCAAATGTTTTTGTATGTATTTATTTTATGTCAACATATTCTTTGCAACTTCTTTACAACTTAAGTACGCTCCATGCTCTGAGCTATATTTTTTTGTTAATATCATTTAATAATTGTTGTTCTGTTAATATCATAAAATCATTGCAAATACCTGCGCACTATTTTAGTCACATTCTGTGTATTTCTAATGTTATTGAATGTATTTGTCATTTTAGTTGCGTTCTTGATGCTAACTTATTTATCTTACCAATCTATTACCACCAAAAGATCTACTACCACTCTATAACCACTTTTATTGCTATTATTCACTTTATTATAAATATATACTTTAAGATTGATAATTATGTAAACATAATTTCCTTTGTTTGTACCTTCACGGGATATACCTACATTTTCGACAAGTTTTCACAGGCTCAAATTAATATACACCCATTATTATTCTTATTATTATTATTAATTACATCGCATATTATTTGCTTTTGTTTTATGAGTCACACCACCAACAGCAACATGTATAAAAAAGTATTAATATGGATTCTATATTCGATGAAGAACTAAATGACGACAAGGAAATCAATATCAACATAGATGACCCATCAGTATGTAATGAATTTCTTAACCATTCTGCTCTCTCTATATATTGTATGAATATAAGATGCATAAAAAAAAATTTCAATGATACTATAGCTGTTCTCGACGCAATACAACATAGATTTGGCATTATCGTTTTTAGTGAGGCTTGGTTAAAAGATTCAATCTATATCCCAAGTATTACTGGATATTCATCACATAGCACCAAAATAAATTATTTACAAAATGATGGAGTTGTCGTTTACACTCGGAATGATGTCATAGTTTCTGTTGAAGAAATAACTATTCCACATGCCAACTGTCTTAAATTACAACTACCTTATAATGTATGTGTTTTAGCAGTTTATAGATCTCCTTCTCAAGCACACATTGATACCTTTCTTGACCACCTAAATGACTTACTACGTTCTGTATCAACACATAACCATGAAGTGATTTTATGTGGTGATATAAATATAAATATTCTGGATATGAACAACATAAAAAGTGAACAATATCTTTCACTTTTGATTTACCACGGTCTAAAACCATTTATTATTTCACCGACTAGAGTAACATCAAGTACTGAGAGTTGTATTGATCACATTATGGTTAAGTCAAAAGACGATCCTCAGAGTGCTGTATTCAGGACCAGTATTACAGACCATTTTGCTACATTATTGAAATATCCTAAATCCAGAGTAACAAAATCAAAAAAAATAGACGTTAAGCTTAGACTAACTGTGGATAATGACCTACTAAATTCGACACTGAAAGAGGAAACATGGGATACAGTCTTATCCACCAGTGATGTCAATACTGCAGCTGATAATTTCATAAGACGTCTAAAATTACATATTGGAAATTGCTCATATACTAAGAGAATCCATTGTAATAAAAAGCACTTGAAACCATGGATAACTTCTGGAATTGTTAACTGCCTCATTAAACGTGACAAATTACACAAGAGTTGTCGTAAAGAACCAAATAATATCGAACTGTTTGCACATTATAAAAGATACAGAAATTGGTGTTCTAAAATTATAAAAACGACCAAACAAACATATTATAAAGGGAAGCTTCACGAGGTAAAAGGAAACATAAAGCAAGAATGGAAAATAATAAAACAAGCTTTGGATTTGCAAAAGGAATCAGTGCCCATAAATAAAATGAAAGTAAATAATAACATTGTATCCATAAATGATAATCCAACAGTCATTACTAACCATGTGAATAATTTTTTTAGTGATATAGGTCAAAATTTTGCTAATATTTTGTGTAGTGCAAATAACACCAGTGAAGAATCTTTAGTAAAAAATTATAATCCAACACAATCTATGCAAAATGCCTGCTTTGAATTCAAACCAACGAATTGTAATGAAGTTTTAAATGTGATTAATGAGCTAAAATCAGGTTTTTCGAGTGGAAATGACAATATAAGTGCAATGGTCTACAAACAAAATGCTTCTGAACTAGTAATACCTATTACACACATTGTAAATGTTAGTTTTGAGAATGGCTTGTTCCCTAATCATTGCAAAAATTCCAAAGTTATTCCTTTATTTAAAGGAGGAGATAACAAAGATGTAAATAACTATCGACCTATCTCCTTGCTAAATACGTTATCAAAAATAATAGAGAAATTAGCTAAAATTAGGTTGATGTCTTATGTAAAAAGATATGAAATTCTCTCAGATAATCAATTTGGCTTCCGAGAGAACATGGGAACAAGTGATGCTGCATTAAAAATGATCACCACAGTCGTAGAAGCTCTTGATACTGGCAATAAAGCAATGGCCGTCTTTTTAGACTTGTCTAAGGCATTTGATACCGTTTCCCACGGTTTACTCTTAAAAAAACTCAGTTCAATGGGTATTGTTAATAAATCTTTAGATTGGTTCAGATCATATCTTGAAAATAGAACACAGAGAGTAATAATTAATGATCACATTAGCTCAAATAAATCAATTGTATATGGTGTTCCTCAAGGTAGTGTTCTGGGTCCAATTCTATTTTTGTTATATATTAACGACCTCTGTAAACTGAAATTTTCCGGATCTTCAATTGTATTTGCAGATGACACTGTCTTGGTGTTTGCTGCTGACACATGGAACGAAACGTATGCTCAGTGCGAGGCAGGATTAAGGGCAGTCAAAAATTGGCTTGATCAAAACTTGTTAACCTTAAACATGAACAAAACTAAATATATTACTTTTAGCATTTCCTCTGTAAATCAACCATCTTTGGAACGTTCATTAAAATTACATTGTTGTGTGCAGGAGTGTAACTGTCAATCTTTGGAAAGAGTAGACAACATCAAATACCTGGGTTTAATTATTGATAAAAATTTAAAATGGAACAATCACATTACTATATTAAGAAACAAAATAAGAAGGCTAGCCTACATTTTCAAAAATCTAAGAAACATATTGGACAAAGTTACATTAAAAACTGTATATTATGCTCTTGTTCAATCAATGCTTTCATATAATGTTGTCTGTTGGGGTTCTTGTAACAAGACTACCTTAGAGCCTTTGAATGTTGCACAAAAATTAATTTTAAAAATAATGTATAAGAGAAATTTTATGTATCCATCAAAGTTATTATATAGTGAAAGCAAAATTATGACAATAAGGCAGTTGTACATAATACAGGCTCTCTGTAAATTTTTCAACAACACTATTACTGCTAAAAGATCTCAACAAGTGCGCAGCACTAGAATGGGTTCTTCTTTAATGTATCAGCCGGTGTATACCAGAACATCCTTCGGACAAAGGAGTTTTTCATATAAAGCTCCGTTGCTATATAATATGCTTGGAGAAAATATAAAAACTATACGTACGTTAAATTCATTCAAGAAAATGGTCAAAATCTCCGTACTAGCTGAGAGTGATGATTTTAGATCACCCATGTTGTCGCTTATATCATAATTCCTTGTGGAAGCTCTGTTTCGATACAATCCTTATTTACTTACTGCGCATGTACTTATTTACTTCTAAAATAACTTTTGGTTATTTATTATTATGTTACTTATTATTATTATTATCTACTTAATTATCGTATTAATATTTACTTTAATTATTGTCTAGCTAAATTATTTACTTACTTACTTTTTATTATAATATTATCTACTTACCTATCGGTTATTATTTACCTTTTTTTATTTAGTTATTTTTATTTTTTTCTTATAATCTATTATTCATACTTTCCATGTTGTAATTGTTAGTATGGTTACCCTATGCTTGTGTCTGATAAGCCAGCACAGGTACCTTGTACTTTAGTTAACAGAAGAATATTATTGTTGCCAACTTACTTAATAGTGCTTCTTTTGTTGACTTTTTTGTTTTTATTTTTTTCATACATTTGTTACTAAAATTTTGTTTATTTTTGTCTACCGGTCTCGAAACGTCCGTGTCATAAACTTTTCTTTTTTGGTTTAAATTTAATTTAATGTTGTTATTATTTTAAATTTACATATATGTATTTTTTTAAATGATATTATTGTAAAGCTGCACATCTTGATACAGGAATGCCCTAGTGAGATGTGCAGAGTATGCTTTTTATGTAAAAACTGTATTTTGAATGAAATAAATAAATAAATTATGTTACTTGATTACCCAATTTTCATGAGACTGTTTATTGTAAACCTATTTTATAATTTGTTCAAGTTTTAATAATATAATATAATGCTTTCATTGTTTACATGTGTTTTGATGATTATTTTAAAAATAACCCCGATTACGAAGGTTTATGGAGAGAAAGAGCTGTAAAATAAGAAAAAGCGAGGTGGCTCTAGATTACCGCCCGCGTCCACAAGTGATCAATCAACCATAATAATTTGACATTTATCTCAATATGAACGATATTAGAAGTAGTTACATACCACATTACATTAACATAGATATATCGAATTAGTTTACAGATACAAAGATACAAAATACAATGTGTGAGTGACACACTGTCAGCGTACCCAAATGTACCTAGCCAAGGATAAGTATTAAATTGATAAGTGGTAAATTAGGTAACCATACAAAAGCTTTAAAAATGTATCCGTTATAAGGTTCACTGAACAAGTTTCAGTACACCAAGGTAAGCTATTTGGGGCGACAACTCTGAAATAAATATGTAAATACAACATTGAAGTAAAAGAAAAAAACATGCCAAGATCGCAAATCTTCCAGAACAGTAGAAAACAAAATCAAATATGCAAATTTAGCATTTATGCTTTTAACAAAAGTTCCATAGATTAATGGTATAATATTTCGTGCAATTCAATTAACTTACTCCACATCCAGTCTTGCCTCCCTACCAAATTTCCATTGACTTATGAATGTAAACCACGAATGCCCGTTTCATGGTATTATTATGCAAATTGTAGGTAAGTCAATTTGATTTATTTACTTTCCGTAGTGTTATTATGCTGCCCTAATTCATCTCTCTGCATCATGACATAACTACAGAGGACGAGTTAAGATCATTCAAAAAGGCGCGTCGCGTCGTTAGGCAGAGCTTTTATAGATGGCCGCATTAGGGAACATTCAAATTACATACATCACTAAACTGTAAGATTATCAAATATATGCTTTCTTTTATACGAGAATTATTATAAAAACAAACTTTTATTGAAAATAAGCTGACGTGTACCCGGCGTTGCTGGGGGATATCCTAAGGTTGTAGACATTTACCGTCGTCCACTTGTCTGTAGGCCTTTTAAACATATACAATTCCGAAGTACATTAATTTGATGTATCTCGTAAGGTTTAGCCAGCGTTAGCAATGTAAGCGCCTGAAAATATATTTTACGACTTGATTACAAAACATCCACTTTTCTCCACGTTGTATAAATTTAATATGCATATATGTATTATACATATATTTATAAATATATAAAAGTTTCGGAAGAAATTTTCTAAATGATAGTGAAACCCTATCAAAATCCAAAACGTGGTTTGGAAGAACTAAGTGCACAAACAGACAAGACACCAACAGCGACTTTATTTTATTAATTTTTAAAGAAGAAATAATATTTTATTTCTATACTTTTTGATTGTTGATTATTTTTTTCAATGTAGGTTTCACTTTTGCTGTAACGGTTTCGACACGTCCATGTTATTCTGCTAAAAATAACATCAGTAGAACTAAAGTTAAAGGTTTCCTTCATTCTAATAAAATCTATCATGATTTACGCTGCATCCTGTAAAGTTATAGAATCCAAGCTCTCTCTGAAATAATAGTGATTGCATTGGCATTCTAGATTGGATTTGTCTTGAGATCAATTAACAAAGTAGGAACAACATAATCAATTTACAGAAATCACGATCGTGTTGGCCGTCTGTTTCGTAATTGCACCTGACGCGCCAGGCACCTAACTATCAGGGAAGAGCTTACGGACATTGAGCGTGAAACAATGTCATTTGTTATGATATGAGAACGGGTGCTGTGGGAAGACAAGAGGTTCCGTTGGCACTCCTTAGCCCTTAGAAGACGAAAGGTGATGTTCTACTACAGTTACAGGTGTCAGTCCGAAATAAAGGTGTATCGTAAATATTTGCGACCGCACTCCGAATTAAACATGATACTTCCGGTAGCTCTGGGTAACCTAAATAATAGTATGGCCCTTGTAGTCAATAAAAATGTATAATTATATATAAATATATACAGGTTTTTAATTTATTTGTTTTATTTATTTCATTTATATTTATATATAAACTAAATATATAATATCTATATATATATATATATATATATATATATATATATATATATATTTATATGTAAATATAGACATATTTTAATTTATTTATTTTATTTGCTTTATTTATTTCGTTTATTTTATTCATTTTATTAAGTTTCTTTCCACTGTGAGTTTGATATGATATTTTTTCTTACATTTTTTTATGTTAAAATTCCGAGATATTTAACATTAGGTTTATACTTTAGTTAAGCGCAGTCTGCATTACGTGTAATGTGATTTATACAATTTTTTTTAATGAAATGGTCATGTCAATTGAATCTTTTGGCACATCTTCTTGTAGAGAGAAGTGAATATAATATATTTTTTTCTGTGTTGAGTGATAATAGATCGTTATCGAACCATTTTTTGATTACCTTCGTGTCTTGATTAGCTGCATTGGTAATCTAGTTCCTTGTTTTTTCCGATAATTTTAGCAGTATCGTCAGCAAAAAAAAAGAATTTACCGTGAAGTGATAGTTTAAAAATTTGATTAAGGTGAATAATAAACAAAATTGGTCCAATGACAGTCCCCTGTGGAATTCCAAATTCCAAAATTTCATCTTCGCCTAGTGTGTTATTTGATTTTGCCTTTTGACTTCTTGAAGTAAGATAGCTTTGTAACCAATATCTAATCTTGCTAATAATACCGATATCACTTAATTTATTAATTAATTTTGTACGTTGATACTATCAAATGCCTTACGTAAATCTATGAAAATGCCAAGGCAATTTTTTTTTATCCAATGCATGGTATATAGTTGAAGTTAGTTCTGCAATGGCATCATGAGAACCTAGTTTTTATCTAAATCCAAATTGGCTAGGACTAAGTATTTTATTATTTTCAATATAATACATGAGTTATTTTTTACAATTTTTTACAGAATTTTTGCAATGTTTGAGACAAGCGATTTACGAGGTGGTCTGAAAAGTTTCCGACCTCAACTCAAAGATGGTGGTACTCGTCAATAAAAGCTAGTGCATGAAGTTATGCATCTTTTGACAGTTACTCACCAAAATTTCGGTCATTTCTAACGCGCAGTTTTTAGTTGACAGTCTTTTGAGGGAGTCGATATGTGAATTTTTGTGAAAATAGAAAAAATGAGTATTGAGCTGTTATTATGTTATTTGTTTTGTTTTTGAAAGGCAATACAACTGTATGGTGACTCTGCACCATCATTTACTACAGTGAAATTTTGGGCAGCTGAATTTAAACGTGGCCGTAAGAGCTTGGGAGGCGATGAACGTTGGGACGTCCAAAAACTGCAACTACTGACAATAACATTGCTAAACTTCAACAAATAGTGTAGACGACCGCCGAATTAAAGTGAAAGAGATAGTAGAGGTTATGAAAATGTCCAAAGAACGTGTCTGTCACATATTAAATCAAGATTTAGACATCAAAAAAGCTGTCCGCGCGTTGGGTGTCGCGTTTGCTCACGTTAGACCAGAACGTGTTCGAATGAACATTTTCAACGCTCAATAAATCCGAGTTTTGGCGCCGGTTAATTACTGTAGATAAAACTTGGATACACCATTATACGCTCCAAACAAAATATAGTCAAAACAGTGGACTGCAAGGGGGAACCGGCTCCAAAATCATTTTTAGGCCTGACAGTTACAATTAACAATCACACATAACAGCGGAACTTTTTATTGAAAAAAATAATGAAGGTATTATTTAACTTTGAAATAAAGAAACTTAAGAATTAAAAAAAAGTTCTACAAAATAAACTGTTTTCATATTTTTCTATCAATGTCCAATTTTCTCTGAAACTTGGCCACTGTGCACATTTAAAGTACAAATCATTTAAAAAAAAATAATGTTTTCTTTCATATTGGTGAAACATTCAAAAATCCTTTACTTAATTGTGGAAGAAGTCAAATTATAAAAAACAGAAAATTTCACTTATAGATTTTAAAGTAATCGTTTGATTAAATAAAAAATACGTAAAAGAAATAACCGGAGCGACAGGCGGGGAGACAGACAATCTTATCGGCCGAAACTTGGGCGGCGACTGAAGAAATACGGAGTAAGTCCTTGCCGAAGTGCTGTTATGATGCAGTTGCGTAAAGTGCTTGATTGATACTTTGTTAATCAAGTACTTATTTTATTTTTCTTTTCCGCGGAATTGTCTATGGTTTTTTGGTGCTACCAACACTCTCCCGCGGAAACGGTAATGTATGTCACTCTCCCTGGGAAGCAGGAGGCGAAGCTGCTTCCCAAAGACAGTCGTATATTTTTTATAATGACGGAAGTCTGATAACCAAGTTGGGTTTTATCTTTATTTAATGTTGAACGGGCGTTAATCCACGGTCAATGGGCGAGACTCGCGGTCTATTTGAGACATGTTGAACGCGAGATCGTTTTGAAATCGGAAAAAGTGTTGGAACGAGTGTTATCAAGTCAATCGTAGACTCGGATGCCTAGATACGTAGACAACTTGATCATGATGACGTCACCGGTTGGCTCGGAACCTTATTTTATTTCTCTGCCTGCATCACACCACCACACCTATACTTCTACGCATGTCCATTGGGCCGGACATCGTCCGCAGGCTGTTCCTGCATCGTTCCACAACGATTTCTACTACCACGAATGTCCATTGGGCCGGACATCGTCCGCAGGCTGTTTCTGCATCGTTCCACAACGACTTCTACTACCACGAATGTTCATTGGGCCGGACATTGTCCGCAGGCTGTTCCTGCATCGTACATCTTCTACTTCTGCTTCTACAAATGTCCCTTGGGCCGGACATCGTACTGCAAATAGGCCGTTCAGCATCACGGTAGAATAGTTTAGCTCCTTTGGTCGGTCACAATGGAGGTGAGCCTTAAACAGTTGTATATTTTGTAATAAGTGTATAAAATGTAATCTGTACCCGTCAATCAAATACATGTTGTTTAGCTACTAAATGCAATTTGTAGTTTGAATATTTAACTATAGTACCTAGCCTTCCATTATAACACAGGGATTACAATTAACAGTGCCCATGAGCCCTCTAAATAGTAATCATGCTTCTGCTCTCAGAGGGTGGCACCCAGGAAGCGCCCGTGAACTTAATTCCACGTCACTCGGGAATTTTGGCGCATTACGTAACGTAATAAAGTTCATGGGTTCTTCGTGGTAGAGCTGCTTTCGGCTGAGTACGCCACCAATTCTTATCCAGACCTGCCGTTGTAACAGTGCACACAAATATAACATCGAACCCTGCAGAGTATTGAAGTAAGGCACGGCCGAGTTTGCTTTATCTGGCCTTCATAATATTTCCGAGTGGAATATTTTCATTGATTCTTACGAATACATTAATAGAATCTCTATTGTTTCTAGAGGGATTCCTCGGGAACTTATTAATTCATCGTCCAGAAAAATTAAATTTGGTGCTTCCCGCACATCTTATAGTGGAAAAACGTTTTATAAAATTTACAAACCGTTTTATATAATATATTTAATGGCAAGGTCCTGTTTTTACTAATCATAAATATAAATAACTTGCACCTTTAGGAATCCCTATAGAAACATGTAACATTTTAGTTATAAGTTAATCAGAAATAATTAAATTGTGAGCGTCGGGACAAATCCCCGTTATCAGGATATTGTATCACAACTCTTTCGCGTAACGTAATAGATATTTATTTTTTTCTTGTGAGTTGGTCGTTAGTAGATATTTTCCCTCCGGCTATACCTATGCTACTGCAGTCGAGTCCCTTCTTCTTCTTGATGGCAGCAATCACTTTGTCATTCAGTTTCTTGTTAACAAGTTTGTCCACAATGTTTCGGAGGCGGGGATCGCGAGGGGTGACAAGTCCGGACAAATCGGGTAGAGGATGCAGGCGTATTTTTACCCTGCTGGCGTAAAAAATATCTTCTCTGTTTATCTTATGTCCCACTTTGGTTGCAACATTAATAATGGTGTCGGCAATGTCCTCATTGGTATTTTCTGAGATTCCGAAGTTTTCCATGTTATTTTCGAGCAGCTATTGGTCGTGGTTATTATTCCTTTTGTCAAGATGATTTATTTTCTTAAGCTCCGCAATCTTGCCTTCAAGGTTAACCGACTAAGTTTTTTCGTCTTTTAGGTCCAGGTCCACTGTTCTTAGTTTTCCTTCATAATCATCGTTTTTTTTTTGACATGAAGTTTGTTGTTTTTATGAGGTCCCTTATTTCGGATTTAAAAGACATCTGAAAACTGTCGAATTTTAGTTCGATGTGCTTCAATAGTTCGGAGTCCCCAGACTGCAGCTTCTTAGGAGGCATTGCAAGTTAATAAAATCTTTTAGAATTTGTTTACGTCAGCCAAGGCAATATAAGCCAATGACAAGGCTGCAGAGGAAATGGCGGCGATTACACCCAATTACAGCTGTCTAAACAAGAGTGACAGGTAGCTTTAGAGGGATCACTGATTTTGAAATAAAAGCATTTTTTTCTGTTCAGAGTCCGTGGATTACAGTTTCACTTATGGATTGCACTAAGCTCTATTCGTTTTACTGGAACTAGATTCTGATGGTATAGAAATGAAAAATTTCAACGGTTATCACAACAGGTGTAATTTGAGCCGGTAAATATATATATACACGGTGTCTCGAAACTCTTAATTCTTATAAATTATTACTGAAGATCAAAGTACCCAACTAATTAAAACTATTTAAAAGTATTTTTGTTGTTTGTTTTTGGGGTGTTATGCCGTGTTGCGCTAACTCCTTCTTTAGCCGACGTTTCGGACAGCGTTGCAGTGTCCATCATCAGGGCAGATCCGGTAGATCCGAAGATGTCGGATCTACCGGATCTGCCCTGATGATGGACACTGCAACGCTGTCCGAAACGTCGGCTTAGCGCAACACGGCATAACACCCCAAAAACAAACAACAAAAATGCTTTTGGCCGTGAGAATCTAAAAACTTACCTATTTAAAAGTAAAACAAATAAAGAAACCCGGATTTAAAGCATTATTTTGAAATCACCCTTCATTTAATCCGGTGAAATCATAAATATGTCTTCTCTGCAGCGTTAAAAACATCTTTTCTTCTAATATTCATACCTATCTCTGACATAGTCGCAAAATATAGCTTTGTCTACTATGTTGGGTTCTATTAACTTAAGAAGGAAAGAGACGCACGATAGTTTTCAAAAATAAGATAAGTCAAGGAACTTAAGATACCTAGATACAGTAGTGCTCGAACCAACGTGAACAAGGTTAATATTATTTTTTTAAATTTTAATTTTTAATAATTTATTTCTTTATATAAAGTAAATTAACTAATGTGAAATATGTCCAACATTGGCTTAAATAACTTCTTGAACTCATTTAGAAATGGAATCAACGAGTTTTTTAATTTAATTTTATTTTATTTGGAAAACCAACAGTTATAATAATTACAAAGTATGGTGTATTAAGTGTTAATTATTTAACCAATAATAGGTTTTCACTTAAGTATTTTAATTATTTAGTGAATATATAATATTTATGTAAGAAAAAAAGTTACATTAGCCTATAGGGATGGGATGGGGAAGGGAGGGGTATGGGATGGATCTAGTCTGTGTAATGTGTAGCATGTACGTAATAAAAAATAAAAATGATAATATAATTATTATTTATTGATTTTAGGTTTGAAATTGTGGGGTGCTGAGTTAAATAAGTCTAATTCACTGTATGAAGTATTAAAATTGTATGAAACACGGTGAATAAAAGCATTTTTTTTTGAGTTCGTGTTACATTGAGGGATGTTTAATGTGTGATTTTGTCTAGTTTGTCTGATGGGTACTCTTAATTGAATTTTTTCTAGTAATTCCGGGCAATCTATCACAGAGGTGGCAATTTTTTTGTAAAAATAGTACGTCTGCGGAGTTTCTACGACTTTCCAGTGACGAAATCCTGAAAAACGCTGCTGACTCCTCGTGACTCAGATGAGGACGATAGGCCCTTGATTAATTGTTGCATTACAAATTTGCTCAGACAATTTCAGGAATTTCAAGGACAAGAATAGCAATCCAAGCAGGTGATATTGCTATAAATTGAAAAAATAAAGATCCATATTTGATTTGTGGTAAGGTACGTTACCTTGTTAGAAAACTGCCAACCTACTACTTACAACTACTTCGTAACCTACTGCGACTACTTCGTAAGTTCAACAGCTGAACTATCTTCCAAAAGATTTTTATATCGTGACACGTGTCACCACAATCTGCATATCTATAGATACTATTGTAGCGCCCTTCGTGGCAGCCGGACGCGTACTTGCATCCTCCAACCGCTTTGTGTTTTTTTTGTTTATTCAACGGAAATGAGGCAACATCACTTTGAAATTATTTTAAAAATCAGTCAATTAACATTTTATATTAACTAAAAAATTATTAATCAGAACTTTATAGTAATGTGATTAGAGTGCAGAGTGTTAAAAATGAATAATCGAAAATTCTGCTAAAAAATATTCTAAATTCGCTGAAGTTGAATATGGGACGAAGATCGGTAACTGTAGGTACGCCAGATGGTTTCAATGGAATTCTTGGAAACTCTGAAGGCCCTAACAAGTGTCTCGCTAAGCCCAGGATAATTTATTATCCCGACCGTCACCTTTTATTGCGGGCACAATGCGCCACTAACACAATCACCAGAAACAAGATTACACGGAGATGAATGATGGACTTGCCGAACGTCACAGTGGTGCTGCCAAGGTCTGTTATCTACTATGATACTGTGTCAGCGCTTAATTAGCAGCAGACACATACCTGAACGGATGACAAACCTCGTGCTGGCACTGTTGGTGGACGCGGTGCACTCTTTCGCTGCAGCAGCTGGTACAGTTTCCTCACCACCTAGGATTCTTGCTGCAGAGTCTCCACCTTCTATCTTCGTGTCAGCTGTTCCTGTTCTTTATTTTATTTAACTTAATTTCACTTTATTTTTGTAATATTTATATATACCTGCATCAACTGTAAAGCGCCCCTGAGGTGATGTCTCACAAAAGCGGCGCTATACAAATTGTCTAATAAATAAATTATAAAATGCAGAATATTACGATATGTTAATGTGTCTCGGACATGCCAACGGAAATTCTACCAGGGCAGCAATCGAATATATGGAGAGATTTCCTCATCGAAGGCATCCAAGACGAAGAGTGATCGACAGATTAGCCAGACGTGTCCATCGTACTGGAAATATTCGTTCAAATATGGCCGATACCCATAGACATATGAATATTAGTAGACCTGCCCTAAGTGATTAAAAGCGTATTATCCCCACTCCCCATACCGGTTCCATTGAGCCGGCTGGGCTCGCGTTTGGCCTCAAATGAAATTTGAAAACGTGACGTCATCATTCTTGTGCGAACTATGGTCGAGGCATCATCGGTTCATTTTACTAAATAACACGGCAAAATTTTGACTTGTACTATGAAAACTGGTAAAAATAGATGTGAAAAAAGAGAATAAACCCAATTGTCGTATTACATTCCATATATAAGCATTATTTTACTTTATTTTAAGCATATTCACATCGTATAATATGAATCAGTTGTTACTATCACATAGAGAAACGTCTGGACGCGAAACACAAAGCTGGTTGGTTGCTGGGAAGTAAATTATGAACATTTATAAAAGTGTCTTAACTAAATACTCTGAAACTAACTACGACTCTGAAAATAAAAGCTGCCTTACTTTGCCGAATTTGGACTTCGCAAATTTGTTCATAACGTGGCGAGTAATTTGCGCTCCCATGTAAAAATGTCTATTCATTCAAAGCAGATTTTACTTTAAAGAAGTAAATGGTGATATTATAATGCGAGATGCCTATTTACTGTCAGATTGATTTATTGACGAATCACAGTCAGCTTCACTCGTTCCCTCGTTCCCTCGTTCTTCAACAGTTGATTTTACCCCTCGCCCATATCTTCTCGTCTATTAATTCCTATGTCTGTGCCGATACCGGTCGTCCAGCATTGATGCAATCCTCGAATGGAAGAAAACATTTTAAATTGTTTTTTTAGAACAGCCAAGACGTAGCCTTCGATCTGTTGAGAGGGAATTAAATATTCGACACCAGGTGGTATGGGATACCCTCAAGGATGATGGTGAGCACCCTTTCCATTACCGATTTGTTCACGCGCTATTACCCATGGATTACATGAAAAGACGAGCATTTTGTCAATGGCTTAATCAGATGAATGTTCAAAACGGAGAATTCATTGAAAATATTTTGTAGACAGATAAGAGCACATTCAGTAGAAACGGAATATTCAATTCTCGCAATGAGCATCAGTGAGGACACGTCAACCCTCCAGACACTTTCAACATCAGTGGTCTCTCAATTTTTGGGCGGGGATCATTGACAACAAGGTGCTGGGGCCATGTTTTCTACCAGCAAGGTTGTCTTCACAACTTTACTTGCATTTCTTGCAGAATGACCTGCAGGAACATCTTGAAGACATTCCTCTAATAACCATAAGAAATATGTGGTTTCAGCAAGACGGTGCGCCGCCTCACTTTGGGCTACAAGTTCGAAGATTCCTCGATGAAGAATTTCAGGGCCCTTGGATAGGACGTGTTGGACCTACCGCATGGCCAGCAAGATAACCTGATCTGACTCCAGTGGACTTTTTTTTGTGGAGCTTTATAAAAGCGAAAGTTTACAGAACAGATTGTCCCGATGTTGATACTCTAAGACTTCGTATCATTGATGCCTTCGATGAGGTAAAAATTAACCCAGACATGATACAAAAAGTGCAAGCGTCCATCATTAGACGGGCCTAACTGTGCTTGGAAGTTAACGGTGAACATTTTGTACAATTTTTGTGACGTGTTTGTGTTTTGAATTGAAGCTCATCGCTACATATTGTGAGTACCTACCTATGCTAATAATAATTCCTATCCGTTGCGTCGACGTCGTAACATCGAATAACGAAATTTTTTTAAATATTTGTTTTTAGTTTTTTTTTTTTTGGTGAAAATGCTCAAATCAAAAAACTTTATGTTTATTTGGGTTCCCCGTGTAGTGTAGATTCTCCAGTTTCTCGCTTGTACTACGAGTTTCCGGACACCGTGTATATATATATATGGTTATCTGACTATAATGAAATGAAATGTTAATACATTATTACTAATGCGTCGTGAATATTGTAAAAACGCCAATGTGTGTAATTAATTTGCTAGTACCCACCTATTCGGAAGCCGGTAGTACAATATTGTCTTATTTTAGATAATGTATCTAATTATTTACACTTTTCACTAATTAATGTTTTTTTTTCATTCAAAGATCTTTCCCTATTAAAAGTTTTTTAATTGTTATATGCGGGTTATTTCACAGAATTTGAACAATTCGTCAAAGTTGTAAGCTAATTTTTTAGTTCTGTGAAGGTACTATTCAAGTTCTGTTGTAATTTCAATTTTGTGAAATAACTGGCCGATAGAACCTTCGCAGATCTTGAAAATCGACTTTGAAATTTGACGAATTTTTCAAATTCTGTGAAACAACCAGTCCTAACTCCAAACTCAGTCCATTGTTTATCAGTAAATTGAAGATATACGTTCATTTTATTGAACCCGCTAATGCACTGATGAAAATTATAACTTTTATATTTCTATCTTGTAACATAAGCTAATTGTTACTTTATTTGAATGTTTAAACGTTTGTCATGATTCAATGAATTCTTTGCTTTCCACAGAATTTGACATTTTAAATTATTCCATGAAAATTATGTCAACAATGATAAACATAATTTCGCGAATTAATATTATAGTTCAGGATAGCTATCATCTCACAAAAAACTTTCGACTGATATTTTTTCATATCTCCCTCTAATTACTCTAATACCTTAATAAGCTTAGGTCATAGATAAATCTACCTCATAGATAAAATCCCTTTAAAATAAATTTTACATGATACTAAGCATACGTCAGAAATGGTAGTGTTTATCTCCTTTGTCTGTATAGCAAAGAGTAGCTTGGGCACAAAACTTGGAGTGACCCACTGTAGGTACTACAGTAGCTTCTCATTTGGACGCTAGATGGCACTGTAACCCACTATTACCGTACGAATATGCACGAATAAAAACTAAATTAATAATTGGGTAGTTTGTTAAATCCTTTTTTAATATCAATACTTGTTTGGGACGTAAAAGCACCGTCGCACCGCGGAATGCAATAGGAGTGGAAAATTCGGATATGCCGACTTACCTGTTTTCTATTCTTCCACGTTTTCTATCCTTTGCGCTGATTCATACACAATCTTTTACATGGTGCTGTTTCAAACAATTTAAACAACGGTTTAAAATTTTAATTTTGTCCCTCCTTTGATGGGGACTTAAAGATGTAAAAGATGCACATTTGTAAAGAAAATGTGCACCTCTACATAATGAACAATGAACGTTATTATCCTTATTGGCAGACAACAACGTTTTAAACCAACCTTTTTTCTCTTTTGTAGTATGTGGAGATAACATTTCTAAAATACGCGTTTGATTTCTTAGAAACTCGAAAATTGAATCCAACCCTGGAACCTCTTCAAAGGGCAATTTAGATTCAAATTGACGTTTACTTGTCAGATCCATCGATCGTATCATAATATGACCAACATTTTTTTAAAGATATTTTCTATCTTCATCGCCTTCATAGCGGCGCAATTCTCTTGAAACGCACTGAGTAACCACGCTATACCTGACGCAGACTCGTTTTGTAAACATTTGAAATTAAGAATTTCATCAACATAATGGGTGAAAAGAATTCTAGAATTTGGGTATTGATTTACCAGAATATTCCAGGCAATGTCATAATTCTTTTCGATAAGAGGCAAAGATTTTATGAGTGCCAGTGCCGGCCCTGTAATTACTGACAAAAGATAATGGTATTTTTCTACATTAGTATATGCATTGCTGTCATGTATAAGACTTTTAAATAAGGAATGAAATGAGCACCAACTCTTAATGTCACTATCAAAAGTGGGTAGCTTTATCACTGGTGCACGAATCACCGAATTACTTGCCGTTTTAGGAATTGAATTTTCATTATTACTACTGATAACGCTTTTCATTTGCATGATCTCGAAATACATTGAATCAACATTATTTGCAATGATTCCTAGTTCTGACATTTCTGTAATCTTGTCTAACGACAGTAATTGTTCCGCAATCTCGATTTGAACTGTTTCAAATTCTTGTAACCAATCTTTTATATTTTCACATCTAGCAAGAAACGTACTTTTTTTCTTACTATCATCATAAATGCTCTCTATAAACTCTTGCGTGATACGAATACGAGAAACTATTCGCTCACGTCGGGCTTGCAAAAAAAGTACTTTTTTCTCAGCCATTGTATTGAGAAATTAATTTGCACAACAATGCCGAGTGAATACAACAATTTATTTTAAATATTAACGAATTTGTCACCAGTGTTTTATACTACATACAGGCAATTTTCGCTAACAGCACGGCTGATGCAAATTTCACACATAGATCAACTTTAATGAACAATTTAACCTTGAAATAATTAAATAAACAACAATTTTTTCAAATAATAAAAATTATTCAGGCTCGAATGACCAATTTTGGGGACGGAAAAGCACCGTCGCACCGCACATGGGGGTGTAGGTGCCAACATTTCCGCCTACCTAATTTGAACGAATTTATAATTATGATACAAAATTTAAGGTTAATTTAAAAATACATAGGTAAATTTTTCATTCAAGTTGTATCCGTAATACTTCGCAGAAAACAATTAAAAAAATAACTTTTTATAAAATTAAGTATAACTTTTCGAAGAATGTTTCCTGGACCATAACAGAAATTTTGTTTTTGAAAAATATTGAAAATTGGTAAAAACTCCTTTGGTCTAGAATCTGAGTAAGAAACAAAACGAGAATTAGAGTAAAGGCATCTAAATAACAAAAAATAACAGAAAATATAGATCCCAATGGTAAAAAAAAAGACCACAAAAAAAGGAAAATGAAAACGTATTTCTATTTTAGATGTATATCTCAAGATTTATCACTAATAATAATTTTATTCTTCCGGTAACGGGTAAAGCTTTATCACTGGTCGAACCAACGAACAAGTTTTAGTTTTAACAGTAGCTACCCTAACTATTCCATCCGTACTGGGATGAACGTGGATAATTCGTCCCAACACCCACTTCATCGGTGGAAGACGATCGTCCTTTAATAAAACTAATTGACTTAATTTAATGTTTGGATTAATTTTGTACCACTTTGATCGTTGTTGAAGCGTACTTAAATATTCTAAATGCCAACGTTTCCAGAAATGTTGCGACATCTTTTCTCGGGGTCTGAGCTCATTGAACACAAAGGGCGGTAGTTGAGGGTGGCCTCAATTCTAGTGAGAACTGTCGCAAATTCTTCATAAGTTAGAACGGTCTCATCTGTCACCCGTTTTAAATGGTATTTTACCGATTTTATCCCTGCCTCAAATGAGCCTCCAAAATAAGGACTTGCTGGAGGGTTAAAAGACCAAATAATGCCGCTCTAAGTTAGATGATTAGATATAACATCACGCTGTGATGCCAAGAATTTATTTATACAGAGTAGGTACCGATTTGCACCGACGAAATTGGTTCCGTTATCGCTTATGATTTCAGAACATAACCCTCGACGATCTGTAAACCGGCTAAGGGCTGCAATAAATGCTTCAGAAGATAAATCATTCACGATCTCTAAATGAACTGCTTTTATCGCCATACATACAAATAGACATAAATAACCCTTTGACGTTTTTGCTCCCCTATGTTTGTGATCTTTTAAAGTGAAAGGACCTCCGAAATCAACACCAACTCGAGAAAAAGCATGGCTTTGTTGCACTCGAGGAGGTAAATCACCCATTAGGGGAGGTAGCGCCGAAGATTTCATTTTATAGCAGACAATGCATTTCGACAGTTGTGAGCGCATTTTATTCCGTGCAGCCACTATCCAAAATTTACGCTGAATAGTGAATGGAAAGCTTCGTGGCCCAACATGGAGATATAGTTTATGATAATAATCTATAATTAAATAAGCTAAATGACAGATTTTCGGAAGTAAGATCGGAAATTTACTTTCGTATGACAATTTTGAATACTTGAGTCGACCGCCCACCCTGATAATACCGTGGCTATCAAGAAACGGTTTCATGTTTTGAATTTGCGTTGAACATGGACTGCCATTTTGCATATTACGTATATTAACAGAAAAATACGTTTGCTGTTCGATGCGTACGATTTTCATAAGCGAATCATTTAATTCGCGAGAACTTAGATAAGTCGAGTTTGAATTTCCACTACCAGGACGTTTCTGACAATTATTTACTAAAGGCATTATCCAAGCAACGACGCGTTGCAATTTATAAAATGAAGAATATTTACTAATAATCAAATTAGGTACTAGTTGAGTAGTAAAAATCGTCCTGTCAACAACGTTTGATTACGGAGCCCCCTTTATTGACCGTGTCGAAACTTAAAAGCCATAGTGAGCTCGCGCATTTTGGTTAAAATTTTGTGATTTGTGTATGAACTAGCGCAAAGGATAAAAAACGTGGAAGAATAGAAAAAGGTAAGCCGGCATATCCGAACTTTCCATTCTTATTGCATTTCCGCGGTGCGACGGTGCTTTTTCGTCCCCAACAATACTATTGCAGCATATATAGGAGGTCATTGACCATAATACCCTCGCAGAAGAGCCGCCACTGGTTCTACGCCAGGTCAAATTCTGCCCTATTCTAGTGAAATACCTATCTGTTTTATACCGCATTATACAAAGCTAAATGAATATGGTGATTGGAAAGCTTTGTTCTGACTCGGGTCGGGGAGAATCTTAATCAAACTACTAAATACAGGTGCCAAGATTCAGGCAAGTCATTCGCATCACCTGCAGAACTGTACATCTATTAGAAAGAAGATAAAATAAATTAATATTGCTTTCTTTGCATTTAAGAAACTTCAATATTTTGTCACAGAGGGCTTTTCGTTAACAGAGCTATAATATAATAAATAGGTAAGTATAAGATTATTATAATTAAAAATAATAATTTTGGTTGTAAGTGCTTGCATGAAGTGATGTAAAATATTCCAGCGTTAAATCAT
This sequence comes from Hesperophylax magnus, assembly GCA_026573805.1. NCBI lineage: Eukaryota > Metazoa > Arthropoda > Insecta > Trichoptera > Limnephilidae > Hesperophylax > Hesperophylax magnus. The sequence continues at coordinate 13,763,104 of JAIUSX010000117.1, read as the reverse complement.
TTCCGCTTGATGAACTTTTAATTAGTAATCGAGAAGCGATAAAGTGTGTACCCAAATCATTTTATTTATTTATTTCATATTCATTTATACAGAGATTTTTTTATAATAAAATTACAGAATGCAGTCATAATAATAATCATATTAAAAAAAATAATGATACGAGCATAGCGTCGAAGTAAAACATCAAAAAAATAAGGTAGGGACAAAATGAATTGAAGTAATAAACACATCAATACAACACACACAAAATGGAGAGAAAAGAGAAAAAGGGTATTAATATCTACCTGGAGAAAATAAAATCAATGAAAAACTAAATTATAAGTCAAATATTTACATAAAAAGTAAGTTATAGATTATATAATACGAGATACAAAATGTTAGATATTTCTGATATAAATTTTAGTGAGGAATAAATTGAAAATATTAATTTTTCGAAGAAAATGTCTTCTGAAAGCTTATTTATTTATTTATTTATTTATTTTTCCATGTTCTCCGTAAAACGGTTATTCACCAATACATTATGGAGAAGATTACAAATTAGACAAAAAGTATAGCAAAACACATAAAAAGGTCAGTTTCACTACTTTGTGACATACGTCAAAAGATAATTGTTAAACTGCCTGTAGGTTACGTTAAAAATGTCGATGGTCAATGCAGACTCGTTGAGCAGTTCAGTCGCTCTGTTGACTGGGGAGTTCTGATAGGCAGAAGTCCTCGCTTTTGGAGCATAAAAAAGGGTATGGGACCTTCCACGAGTATACTTGTCTGGAACATATAAGTTAATCTCTTTCAAAATAGGTGGATTATGTATAGTTCCAGAGATTATCTTAAAAAAATGTTTTCCTAAAAATATTTTTCGGCGGGCTTCTAATGTATTAAGATCGAGCATTCCTGCTAAGAATAAGGATGGATACAGGAAAGGGTAGTACATATATTCCCTCATATATAGGTAACGCATGAATCTCTTTTGTACTTTTTCTATTTCGAGAATATGGTTTTGCTCAGAAGGGGCCCAAATAATGGAGCTATATTCCAAGATACTGCGAACAAGTGCTTCATACGTTCTTCGGATTGCGATTCCGTTGGTAAATGATCTTGAATTACGAAGAACAAATCCAAGCATTTTGTTGGCACGGGAGACAATATCAGATATATGGGATTTGAAAGAGAGATTTGCTTCAAAAATTACGCCAAGGTCTCGAATCTCATTTTTACGTGTTAATTCATGTTTATTAATGTGGTAGGGGAACAGGAATGTATCTTTGGACCTTGTAAATGTAACGATACTGCATTTCTGAATACTAAAGGGTAAGTTGTTCAGTTCCGACCATTTGACAAGAGAATCAAGATCGTTCTGCAGAAGAATGGAATCGATGTAACTTTTGATTGCTTTGAAAAGTTTTATATCGTCAGCAAAAAGGAGATATTTTGAGTGGTTTATAGTGTTGCCAATGTCATTGATGAATAAGAGAAAGAGAAGGGGTCCTAGATTCGATCCCTGGGGAATCCCGGAGTTAGTTTTGTATTCGTGAGAGATATGGTGTCCGTAACTGACATACTGACGACGATTGCGTAAGTAGCTAGCCACAAAAGCGAGGAAATTCTGAGAGAATCCGATGTCACTTAATTTTTTTAATAAAATATCATGGTCGACTTTATCAAATGCTTTCTCGAAGTCTGTATAAATCACATCAACAGGTACAAAATTTTCAAATGAATTATTAATATAGATAATGAGATTCATAAGATTCGTTGAAGGTGACAGTGTGGGACGAAATCCGTGCTGATTTTCGGTGAGTGCGTGTTTTGTTTGGTTATATATCTGTGAATAAATTATGGTTTCTAAAAGTTTTGCGGGTGCTGACAACACAGCTACAGGTCTGTAATTATCTATTTCAGACTTTTTTCCTTTTTTATGTATAGGCGTTACTTTCGTTAGTTTCCACATTTCCGGAAAGATATTTTTGCGAAGTGATAGGTTAAAAATATGTTTTAGAGGTTGAACAAAATAACTTGCATATCTTTTGAGGATTATAGGTGGAATACAATCTGGGCCGACGGAGTATTTAGGTTTTAGCTTATGGAAAGCTGTAATAATATCGTAATCGTTAATTTCATGAATTTGTACAGGTAAAGAGTTAAATGACGATGAAGCTATAGAGGATATGTCAAGTTTGGGGATATTGTCGCTAAATACTGATTGAAAATAGTGTGCGAAACCTGCGGCGATCTCAGACGATCCATTATATTTATTGTCTTTGTAGTCCATGTGGTTAAGTTTGTCACAGCCGCGGCGTTTATCGTTAGTGTAAGACCAAAATCGAGTTGGGTCTGTTATTATACTGTTCTCGGCCTCACGTGTAAAGTCAGTGTAGGCCTGACCAATTAACCGTTTGATTGATTTTCGCAAAGTTTTAAAGTTAGCTAAGGCATGTTCGGATTTTGTTTTTTTCCAAAGATAGTGCATTTTAGTTTTTTCTCGTATGAGGTGAATGATTTCCCCATTAAACCATTTCGGATATTGTCTAACATCTTTGAGCATACGTGTAGATCTTTTCTTAAAACAAATGTTGAAAATATTATTGAGCTGTTCATAAAACATTTCGACAGCTAGATTTACGTCAAGGCAATCGTAATGATTCCAGTGATGTTGTTCTAAGGCATTCTTAAGTGTGTTATCTGAGCTTTCGTGGAAAATCCAACCCATGTTTATGTCTGGAGGCAATGTGTCTGTTTGTATATGTGATTGAGTTGTGTAATCGAATGTGAATGAAAGTGAAGGGTGATGAATATCCTCTCTGACTAATGGGGAGTCATGACAGCATTTTTAGAATTTACATTACTTAATACTAGGTCTAACATGTGTGCATTTATGTTATAAACAGTGTTGAATTGTGTTAAATTATAAAAAGAACAAAAGTAATCGAAAACGTCAATTGGGTTTTTCCCTGAGGGGAAGTTAAAGTCACCGAAAATAATAATATTTTTTGATTGTAACTTTACACTTTCACTTATAGTTTTGTCGTAAAATAATTGATACTGTTCAGATGTTGTATTTGGAGGAAAATATACAACACATATATAAATGATGATATTTCTATGCGATACTTTCACCCACAAGTCTTCACCTTGGGTTTCTATGCAGTCCATTCTTTCCGCGTGTGAGTGGCTGTCAGCTCGGAGGGCTAGGAGAGTCCCTCCTCCGCGACTGCCTCTATCCTTCCTGTAGACGTGGTATAGGTTTTCGAATAGCTCCGACGAAAAGGTGCTTGAAGTTAGCCAAGTTTCGGTAAGAGCAATCAGAAGTGGTTTCTGGTACATTACGTTTGTCATGAAGTCGATAATTTTATTATTCAGACTTCGAACGTTCTGGTATACTCCACTAATGTCTATCTTTTTCGGACGTCGTATCGACCGTCCTAGTTTGGGGTCGTGGTCTCCGAAATGACCATTCGTTGAAGGCCACGTTTTCAGGCCAGATCGTGGGGTCCAGGAAAAAGTGGAAGTAATTTTCCGGTATGCCTATTTTGAAGGCAGCATAACGTTCATGCCTCGTAACCAGTTTTTCGACAGTGTAAATTAAATCCGGCTTCTTCTTTTTTAAGAATGAAGATATATTTTCTTCTGTGGTATTCGGGTGAAACATGAATACATGCAGATGTAGGTTTTTGGGAATAGTGACCAAGCTGTCGTCGATAGACCCTGTCCCTTTACAGATTGGCCGAGATCGTCGTCTACCGTTGACGAGGGCATCGCTATACGATGTTATTGGCTGGGTTGGCAGCTTGGGCACAACAGGCTGTATTGTACTCTGTGGTTGTGGAGGAGAAGACGCCGCTGCAGCAGATGTGGAAGCGGAATGTAGATCTTCCTCCGGTTTTCCTTTTTTAGCAGTGGATCTTGTGGTCATTTTGCGGGTAGTGAGCGGCTGGACGCCGCTAACGGGAAGGTGAGTCTGGCCGGCTAGAGCGGCTAAGGTAATAGCAGGAGCGGGGGCGGGGCCGGGGGGGCCGGGCGGTGGAGGTGTCCTAGACGGCTGCTTAGTGATATCGCCGTACGCGATATTATCACTTTGTGATGTCATTATTTATTAGAATAATACACATATAACTTTGTTTACATCACTTTAATATATATAAACTCTACATGTGTTGGGGTTCATGAACAATGTTCACATCATCAAGAGCAAGTATATACTTGAACATTGTTCATGAAACATATAGAGACTATATCATAGACTAATACGACTAGACACGGCATAACCATTGAAAAATAACCCCAACACAATTTTGGTTTGATTCACGTCCACATTTATGAAAAGGCGCACGCATTTTGTCGCAATGCGAAATGGGCACTGTGCATTGCGTTTTACCTTTTGTTGGTCTAGATTTAAGCTATTTTGCTTCTCAGCATTGCTGGGCAAGTTCATTTTTTCAATCACAAAAATAATCCAGTTCCAAATATTTTAGATTGTCCCTATCGCGGACTTTATTTTAGAAAATGTAATCAGCTATCTGAATACAAAAAAATATAATAACCTTACAGATGGCTTGAATAACTTTTCATTTGATCAAAGTGTCAAGCCACAAAGTAAACGATTTCTTTGATAATTATATACTATTTTATATAAATAATTTTGTAAATTCATAAAACTTCTGCTCAATAGTAAATATGTGTACGTTTCCCGTTTTGGTTCAATATGTAGTGTACAGAATCCAAAACTTAAAATGAGAAAATAAAAATCACTTTGTATTATTTATTAGTACTTTACCTGATTCAGACCTAGTTTAGCAAAAAAAATGTTGGTTTGGTGATGGCTTTGTATTCAAATTACAACAACACCTCGGCAACAAAATGAACGCTGTTCCTTGGTTTCGCTTACGAGTTTGAACGCTTGTACAAGGAGTTAAAACAGAGTTGGGTTGTTAAATTCATGTCCATATTTGTGACGTACGCTATGTGGCGTCATTTTAAAATAAATTTAACTAGAAAGGGCTGATCTAGTATAATACATCAATGGGTTATATATATTAAAGTGATGTAAACAAAGTTATTTGTGTATTATTCTAATGAAAATATGAATGGAACTGAATTTATTTACGAGCCTATGTAGCTTTTGGACTGGGGAATTAATAAAATAGTTGGTTTTAGATGAATGAACAAAGAATAACTCAGGGAGTCTCGTCTAACGATTTGGTACTCGGAACGTTATTATTTTAGTCAGGTACATCCATTAAGTCATTAACTCATTTGAATATAAGTACCAAATCGCTTTATAGTATGGGGACTGCCAGATGATGGAATTGTGTTCTAAATTACTTCTTACCGTGAATAGAATACAGTGAAGAAAATCTTAAAAGAATAGAGTGACGTAAAATCGTTTACTGTTCTTAAAATAAATCCCAAACATTTCCTTGCCTTATTTGATACTTCATTGATGTGTGGGACAAATGTTAAATTTTCATCAAATAAGATACACAACTTTTTAAGAGAAGCATTGTTAATGCTATTATGATATATTATAGGAATTTTAGGAGAATGATAGTAATTGACCTTGTCAAGATTTAAAAAGAGTTTATCATAATTACACTACTCCTTTAAAGGGATCAGTTTACATCGAAGAATATTAAAATCCTTGATGGAGGTAACTGTTTTGTATATCTTGAGGCCGTCGGCAAACAAGAGTACGTTTACTCCTTCAAATAGTTTTACAATACCGTTGATAAGTATTAAAAATAATATAGGCCCCAAGAAAGAACACATTGGAACTCTGGAAGCCTCAACTTGCTTAGAAATGTAATCTATAGCAAGCGCCTCGAGGTGATAATAATAATAATAATAATTGGATAATTTTTAGAGCGCCGTTTTTGTGAAAAATCACCTCAAGGGCGCTGATACAAATCATTCAAATATTATTATTATTTCTCTCCCACTCAATCTCCCACCTATCCCTACCTCTTCCACTGTAGCTCAGACCGTCTACTTACCGTGATATCAACACATGTTAATTTATATTTTAGATGTTTAGGTTTAGTATTACAGTGGGTTGCCATATTAATAGGGACACCTATGGAAAATGTGTATTTTATACTTTGTGTTCATAAAACACAGATGTGTATGATTTTAGGTGCGGTTATTATTATTTATTTACAGGGACATTGAATTTAGAAAAATTAAACACCGTATTTGTCCTTAATCTACGATTATTTTATTTTTTTATTATTTTTAAACATTATCGAACAAAAAGTCAATATTTCGTAATTTCGCCTTTAGCCGCAATAACAGCTTGTACACGCCGTGGTATACTCTCAATGCACAATTTTGCATTAATCTTTAGGTCAGGAGAATGATGCTTCACCCGGATGAGGGTTTCGATGAGCTGCTGCTTCGTTGTGATCACCTCCTTGGCAATCTCTCTCTTGGTGAGCTCCTACAGGTTTTTAATAGGGTTCATGTTAGGGGAATTCCTCGGCCAAGGTAAAACCTGCACATTTTTTTCAGCCAGGAATGCAGTGACAGTCCTGACTTTATGACAGTGTGCGGACTTGTACATAAAGACGTATTCCTGGCCACCAGGGAACCATTCTCCGACTTGAGGCAGTAATCGATTTTCCAGTATTTGTCTGTACTGATCCTGCCCTATAGTCCCTTGCACGATGTGGAGGCGCCCCATCCCTTTGGAAGAGATGACTGACCTCATCATGATACTGGTAGGGTGTTTGATAGCCTCTACAAGGTAGTCTGGATGAAATTTCTCTCCTAAGCGTAGTCGGACGAACGATGATTAATCCAACAAAAGTTGGAATATGGACTCGTCAGAGAAGCACATCTTAAAAAAGGGCCATAATCAAACTAATGGAATTTTTTGAAAGCTTGAAAACCACAAAAATGTTAATTACCATATTCCAGTTCTCTATAGTCATGTTTTGGTGTGCGTTGGCCCATTCCAGTAGTTTTTTCCTCATATCTACTGTGAGGCCAGGTTTTTTAGCTGGTCGATGACCAATGAGGTTCTCCTCAGCCAATATCCTCTGGACTCTCCTTTGGGAGACTTGGATATCTTCTTCGTTGATCATCAAGGTCAGACAAGCCACACTCTTTTTGCAGTTTTGGAGACAGAAGTCTTTGATTTTGCGGCCAGTAAGAGGTGTTTTCTGCCACATTTCCCAATGTGATCCAATTCAAGGGGCAGGTTTTTATTGATTTCCTAATTTATCCTGTTAACTACAGGCTTTAAAATAACTGTAATAGCTGCTATATCTCTTTGGAAATGTTGTGTGTTTAACAATAGTGTCTTCACTTCCGGAAATTTTCTTGGGGACGTGTCTGAAGACCTAGCCATACTGAAAAAACAGAACATTGGACTCAATATGGAAAAACTATTCACTGAAATAAAATATGAAAGAAAAAATTACAGAAATTAATAGATAATTAATAATTACTTACATTTTTGTATAATTAAACTGTTAAAACTCGTAAATATAAATATAATGTATATTTATTTACAAGAACTTCAATCACGCATTTTCACAATGCTGGACACGTGCAAAAAACCTTCAATTTTCGAGGGATGTGGCACTTTGCGAGTGTTGCCACTTCTTAATTAAAAGTATCAGTGGTGATACCAGCAACAAAAATAACGAAGGAATGGCCATCATATCCAAGTTATTTAGAAGTAGAGACAACGTAAACATAAAAATCAGGAAATATTGGAACTCTCCCTATTAATATGGCAACCCACTGTATACTGTCCTGATGAAGCTACGGTTGTAGCGAAACCCGGTCGACATTAAGTATTTACCTATAAGTGATGTTTACAAAGTTATTGTTTAATTTTAAATTATTATTATTATTTTTAATTTGAACAGATTTTTTTCTGGATGACAAATAACCTTCGAACCAGTTTAACATTGTTGCATAAATACCTAGTTTTTTAATAAAAAAATGATGTGATACCTTGTAAAATGCCTTGCTAAGGTCAGTGTACACTGTATCAGTTTGGGACATTTGTTAAAAGTTTTCAATGGATGATGTTGATAAATCATAAGACTTGTTAGAGTTGATCTTCCCGAAATGAATCCGTGTTGAAATGGTGTTATAACTTTAATTACTTCCCTGTTAAGTTTCGTTAGTAAGATAGATTCAAATAATTTATAAATTGCTGATTGCATACAAATATCTATAGTTTGAGACGTCGCGCCGGTTTTATCGCCCTTTTTAAAGATAGGCGAAACTATTTTTCCATTGATCGAGAAAATTTCCAGATTTCAGTGACGGATTAAATATTGTCGTCAAAGGAATTATTAATACAAAGATTGGGTTACATTATCAGCGATTCGCTTTGTTTTAAACAAATCATTTTCTTTTCGACAACAGTATCATTAAATACACAATCGTTCAAATCAATCGAATCATCAATTTTGACGTCACGTAATTGGAAATTAATTTTCTTGTTATAGTCTTCACCAAAGCTATCTGCAAATAAGTTTACTATATTTTGAGAGTTGTCAGCCATTTTGTGTTTATAATACATCTATTATTTATTTACAATAATTTTATTTATAATAATTTATTAATTAATCATTTTTCTAAATCTACTCGTTTCTTGTATTTTAATTTCTGACGTCTCTTTAATTTGTGAACAACAAAAAAATTAGATGAATTGTTTTAGAAAACTGACAATATTTGATTTTGAAAGATAGTGCATCCAGAGACAATTTTTTTTTAAAAAGAAGACAAATATTCCCGGGTTGCGAATAATCTGACAATATTTGAAAATCTCCTACTACCACTACAGTAAGTGGAAAATATTTCTTGTTTTGTGATGGGGGATTTAGCCAGCCGAGGAATTGAATACACTACGCCTGGGTGGAACCCAAACGCGATGTCAACTCAGCCGATCGTGAATACTTTCAGCTACACAATTAGATACAATATCCTGTGATTTTTCACGCATCCGCGGTAGTTCAAAATAAGTAAGGACATTATTACGAAAGAAACTCTGAATGCAATTTAAACTCTGGTCTGAAGTATTTTACAATGTTTGCTGCATATTTATATAACATAGCTCATTATCAGTCATAATCTTATAGCTTATTAACATAGGCATTCTCAAATATCTTCATTTCTTTTTTACAAAAGTAGTTTAGCGGGTTTAAATGATAATGAAGAAAGTGGAAACTGGCTAAATTAATACGTAAAAAATAATCATTCCTCTCTATTGTATTTATTTCCAATTAACCTAGTAACAAAATTATTATTAGCGGCCTGCTACATTTCGTGTGCTATAAAACAGGTGGTGCAGTAAAATTATTATCAGCCTCCTGCTACATTTCGTGTGTTATAATACAGGTAGTGGAGTAAAATTATTATTAGCGGCCTGCTACATTTCGTGTGCTATAAAACAGGTGGTGCAGTAAAATTATTATCAGCGGCCTGCTACATTTCGTGTGTTATAATACAGGTAGTGGAGTAAAATTATTATTAGCGGCCTGCTACATTTCGTGTGTTATAATACAGGTAGTGGAGTAAAATTATTATTAGCGGCCTGCTACATTTCGTGTGCTATAATACAGGTAGTGGAGTAAAATTATTATTAGCGGCCTACTACATTTCGTGTGCTATAAAACAGGTGGTGGAGTAAAATTATTATCAGCGGCCTGCTACATTTCGTGTGCTATAAAACAGGTGGTGCAGTAAAATTATTATCAGCGGCCTGCTACATTTCGTGTGTTATAATACAGGTAGTGGAGTAAAATTATTATTAGCGGCCTACTACATTTCGTGTGCTATAAAACAGGTGGTGGAGTAAAATTATTATCAGCGGCCTGCTACATTTCGTGTGTTATAATACAGGTAGTGGAGTAAAATTATTATTAGCGGCCTGCTACATTTCGTGTGTTATAATACAGGTAGTGGAGTAAAATTATTATTAGCGGCCTACTACATTTCGTGTGCTATAAAACAGGTGGTGGAGTAAAATTATTATCAGCGGCCTGCTACATTTCGTGTGTTATAATACAGGTAGTGGAGTAAAGTTATTATTAGCGGCCTGCTACATTTCGTGTGCTATAAAACAGGTGGTGGAGTAAAATTATTATCAGCGGCCTGCTACATTTCGTGTGTTATAATACAGGTAGTGGAGTAAAATTATTATTAGCGGCCTGCTACATTTCGTGTGTTATAATACAGGTAGTGGAATAAAATTATTATTAGCGGCCTACTACATTTCGTGTGCTATAAAACAGGTGGTGGAGTAAAATTATTATCAGCGGCCTGCTACATTTCGTCTGTTATAATACAGGTAGTGGAGTAAAATTATTATTAGCGGCCTGCTACATTTCGTGTGCTATAAAACAGGTGGTGGAGTAAAATTATTATCAGCGGCCTGCTACATTTCGTGTGTTATAATACAGGTAGTGGAGTAAAATTATTATTAGCGGCCTGCTACATTTCGTGTGCTATAATACAGGTAGTGGAGTAAAATTATTATTAGCGGCCTACTACATTTCGTGTGCTATAAAACAGGTGGTGGAGTAAAATTATTATCAGCGGCCTGCTACATTTTGTGTGCTATAAAACAGGTATTAGCGGCCTGCTACATTTCGTGTGCTATAATATAAGTGGTGGAGTAAAATTATTATTAGCGGCCTGCTACATTTCGTGTGTTATATATAATACAGGTAGTGGAATAAAATTATTATTTGCGGCCTGCTACATTATTTTTAGCGGCCTGCTATACTTCGTGTGTTATAATACAGGTAGTGGAGTAAAATTATTATTAGCGGCCTGCTACATTTCGTGCCTTATAATACAGGTAGTGAAGTAAAATGCAAATTCTTAGGTTTTTTTAAAGCATAAATTAAAATTAACAGGGGCAGTAACATATGCTTAAAAAAAGAATTTGAAAAGGGTGATGCAATTGGGCCGTTCTGGGAGCACGTAGTTGGGCGTTACATCCACGTCCGACTCCCATAAAACTCCAATATCGGCGATCAATGGAAAAAAATCTCTTACCCATATAAGAGGGATATGACGCTAGTTGCAAAACGAAAAGTGTTCTCGATAGCCTTTCTTCGAAAAACAATATAAAAGAGTCCCAACAACTGTTCCCAATCGTCTGGAGCTAGTGAGACTATGGTATGCATTTCTGAGTAGAGTACCTACCTATGTAGAGTATTTGTATAGATTTATAAGCTGATTGCAATGCTGAGTAGAGTACCTACCTATGTAGAGTATTTGTATAGATTTATAAGCTGATTGCATTGCTGAGTAGAGTACCTACCTATGTAGAGTATTTGTATAGATTTATAAGCTGATTGCATTGCTGAGTAGAGTACCTACCTATGTAGAGTATTTGTATAGATTTATAAGCTGATTGCATTGCTGAGTAGAGTACCTACCTATGTAGAGTATTTGTATAGATTTATAAGCTGATTGCATTGCTGAGTAGAGTACCTACCTATGTAGAGTATTTGTATAGATTTATAAGCTGATTGCATTGCTGAGTAGAGTACCTACCTATGTGGAGTATCTGTTTAGATTTGTAAGCTTATTGCATTGTTGAGTAGAGTACCTACCTTGTAGAGTATCTATATAGATTTATAAGTTTATAAGCTTATTGCATTGCTGAGTAGAGTACTTACCTATGTAGAGTATCCGTATGGCTTCATAAACTTAATTGCGTAGGCGGTCAAAGAAAGTACCAAATAATAAAGCAAATTGGAAATTCCCCAGTAGGTATTCTGTTCTTTGCTTCTGCAACCCAATTTTCTGAGTCGTTAATATTTACTAGGCTTCATAAAGAATATTCAAATACACATAAACTTTGGAGTTTATAGTTAACTTCATTAAAAAATTATTATTCAATAAATCCTAATTTGGTGAGTTGACAAAATTCGGCCCAAGACCCAGTTGTATTAATGAAAATGTAGTTTTGTTTACGATCGCTGACAAATTGACAAGTGGGGTCAAATCGTATTATTACATCAAAGGTTTCAGTCGAACACATTCAACAATTTCATGGTGGGTAACGCAATGCATAGCGCTAGCGGCTAGACGATACAATACGTAGGTATATCATTAGTCGATTAAAGCAATACAAGTGGGGTCAAATCGTATTATTACATCAAAGGTTTCAGTCGAACACATTCAACAAGTTCATGGAGGGTAACGCAATGCATAGCGCTAGCGGCTAGACGATACAATTCGTAGGTATATCATTAGTCGATTAAAGCAATACAAGTGGGGTCAAATCGTATTATTACATCAAAGGTTTCAGTCGAACACATTCAACAAGTTCATGGAGGGTAACGCAATGCATAGCGCTAGCGGCTAGACGATACAATACGTAGGTATATCATTAGTCGATTAAAGCAATACAAGTGGGGTCAAATCGTATTATTACATCAAAGGTTTCAGTCGAACACATTCAACAAGTTCATGGAGGGTAACGCAATGCATAGCGCTAGCGGCTAGACGATACAATACGTAGGTATATCATTAGTCGATTAAAGCAATACAAGTGGGGTCAAATCGTATTATTACATCAAAGGTTTCAGTCGAACACATTCAACAAGTTCATGGAGGGTAACGCAATGCATAGCGCTAGCGGCTAGACGATACAATACGTAGGTATATCATTAGTCGATTAAAGCAATACAAGTGGGGTAAAATCGTATTATTACATCAAAGGTTTCAGTCGAACACATTCAACAAGTTCATGGAGGGTAACGCAATACATAGCGCTAGCGGCTAGACGATACAATACGTAGGTATATCATTAGTCGATTAAAGCAATACAAGTGGGGTCAAATCGTATTATTACATCAAAGGTTTCAGTCGAACACATTCAACAAGTTCATGGAGGGTAACGCAATACATAGCGCTAGCGGCTAGACGATACAATACGTAGGTATATCATTAGTCGATTAAAGCAATACAAGTGGGGTCAAATCGTATTATTACATCAAAGGTTTCAGTCGAACACATTCAACAAGTTCATGGAGGGTAACGCAATGCATAGCGCTAGCGGCTAGACGATACAATACGTAGGTATATCATTAGTCGATTAAAGCAATACAAGTGGGGTCAAATCGTATTATTACATCAAAGGTTTCAGTCGAACACATTCAACAAGTTCATGGAGGGTAACGCAATACATAGCGCTAGCGGCTAGACGATACAATACGTAGGTATATCATTCGTCGATTAAAGCAATACAAGTGGGGTCAAATCGTATTATTACATCAAAGGTTTCAGTCGAACACATTCAACAAGTTCATGGAGGGTAACGCAATACATAGCGCTAGCGGCTAGACGATACAATACGTAGGTATATCATTAGTCGATTAAAGCAATACTAAAGGCCGGTTGTTTTACACAACTTGAACACTTCATAGAATTTCAAAGTTTTGTAAAAGTCTGTTCTGTAAAAGTTCTATTCAAGTTCTATTATAATTTCATTTACGTGATTCAACTGGCTAATAATGCTTTAATTACAGAATTCGGATAGAAACTTTACAAAACTTGAAAAATCGTTAGATTTTAAATTATATTAAGAATTTAAATTCTGTGAAACAATTGGCCCTAAGACAAGTTTCACTCTGACTCTGGCATTATCAGATTGAGAAACTCGAGATTCCCCCATTAGGGCGAAACCAGTCTGGTCGAAAGTATTAAGTAGAACGTCTTTAAAAGTAATAAAAAACTTTTGCCCAAGTTTTAAAAAATGGTGACAACTGTATTTTATCTAATTGCTAACTCAGATGTGCTATTTTATTTGTAAAACTCATATATACGACTTGCTTAGGAAAGCAGTAAATTAAATTTGAAAAATACTACTTGATGCATAGTTAGGTTGTGTTTTGGATTGTGGTTTTAGGAAAAAAATAACTTGGTAGCTGTTTTTAGTGACAGTGTAAATAAATGGGATACACTTCTCAATGTCTTTGGTACGGAGTGACAAATATGAATTTACAAACTGCACAAGCTTTTTAAGAAGAATCATCGGCATGCCCACTATGAAAATAATTTCAAAGAATACAACTTAACGTCATGTCATTACCCGAAATACCCGCTGCACCGGTCGGGTGTAGAAGTGCATTATTAAAGATGTTAGATTATGCTTGTAGAGTGCTAATTTTTCTAATTTAATTAAATTGAAAAATTCTGTGACATTCAACAATATAAGACTAGAGTACCCATGTACTTCAATCAAATCAATTATTTATAAATTACAAAACTAGTCAAATATTCAAGGATGTTCCGATTTTTTATTATATTCAAACGCGTATATCATTTGTGTAAATGAATGACCAACATGAAAAATTCTGTGACATTCAACAATATAAGACTAGAGTACCCATGTACTTTAATCAAATCAACTATTTATAAATTACAAAACTAGTCAAATATTCAAGGATGTTCCGATTTTTTATTGTATACAAACGCGTATATCATTTGTGTAAATGAATGACCAACATGAAAAATTCTGTGACATTCAACAATATAAGACTAGAGTACCCATGTACTTTAATCAAATCAACTATTTATAAATGACAAAACTAGTCAAATATTCAAGGATGTTCCGATTTTTTATTGTATACAAACGCGTATATCATTTGTGTAAATGAATGACCAACATGAAAAATTCTGTGACATTCAACAATATAAGACTAGAGTACCCATGTACTTTAATCAAATCAACTATTTATAAATTACAAAACTAGTCAAATATTCAAGGATGTTCCGATTTTTTATTGTATACAAACGCGTATATCATTTGTGTAAATGAATGACCAACGTGAAAAATTCTGTGACATTCAACAATATAAGACTAGAGTACCCATGTACTTTAATCAAATCAACTATTTATAAATGACAAAACTAGTCAAATATTCAAGGATGTTCCGATTTTTTATTGTATACAAACGCGTATATCATTTGTGTAAATGAATGACTAACATGAAAAATTCTGTGACATTCAACAATATAAGACTAGAGTACCCATGTACTTTAATCAAATCAACTATTTATAAATTACAAAAATAGTCAAATATTCAAGGATGTTCCGATTTTTTATTGTATACAAACGCGTATATCATTTGTGTAAATGAATGACCAACATGAAAATTTACCTATTACCATCATTATAAGCATTCTAGACATAAGATTAAAATAACCAGTGTTATTGTTAATTTTTTTAAATAATTGGTAAAAATAACCGGTGTTATTTAGAGAACGTGTATGAAACTGATTCCAATTGTTAATTAATTTTTCAATTTTTGTCACGTTTTTGAATTTTAATCTTGCTTGTGAAAGATGGAGAGCTTAGCTAGCAGAGGGTTGAACTGGCGATACCTCGGTGGGAACTCGACGCATCTCATCCATGACTACTAACCGGTCACTTGTGCATGTAAAGTGAACAGGAAAATGTTCTATAAAACGAATAAAACCAAAACGACCATTCCCTTGTCAGTGTCGTTTTGTTCACTAATGTAAGTGATACAATAAAGCTCCTGGTCGGTTTATCAAGCTAATCAATTTTTTGCGTCCCGTTAATAGCTCAAGGAAGCCGAACTAACTTCACTGCTTAACGACGTATGTTTCTGATGGCTACATAATTCCACTATAAATATTTGTAGTATTGTAGTCTATTATAGACCACAGCCCTGAGCCCGATGTCATCTGCTTGATTCAATAATAATGAAAATGTACATTTGTTTTAACTAATGGCCCATTAAGAGTAATCTTTAAGTAGGTACTGTCGAACATTAGACTTTGGTACTATTTTTTTTTATTTATTTTTTATTGTTTAACTTATAACATTGTTACATTGTACATATAATTAGGTAATAATAGGTAATAGTGAAAAACATATGTTATTGAATTTCTACTCCAATGAAGAGTGCTAGCTCTTGAGCTTGGCGTAGGAGTTATTTCACAATTATTTCATGTTTATATCAGTAATTAACATAAATAAGGTACAATAGATATAAACTTAAAAGAGGATTGTGACGTTAATTTTGGTTGTAACATGAATTGAAGTTATAACATTTGAAAGGTGATATTAATTTTGGTTGTAACATGAATTGAAGTTATAACATTTGAAAGGTGATATTAATTTTGGTTGTAACATGAATTGAAGTTATAACATTTGAAAGGTGATATTAATTTTGGTTGTAACATGAATTGAAGTTATAACATTTGAAAGGTGATATTAATTTTTTTTAAAGATAAATTTGACATTTTTTAATAAAATAAAATCTGGTATTTTTTTCACTTCTTCGGGAAGACTATTAAAATATCTTATGCCTTTGTAAGTGTAATTATTGTGCATTTATTGTGTTCAAAATAGAGGAATTTGGATGTTAAAATTATGCCTTAAGGATGAGTTAAATTTAAGTTTTTTTATTACAGTTTCTTTATATATTTGTAATATTGCATCTTTTTTATAGAGGTCTTCAATTTTTGGTACTTCGAAAATTTTTAAACTTTTATTAAAATTTTTACAATGATTTAGACCCTGTAGTTAAAACATGAAAAAAAATTTTAAAAATCAAAAAATTGTAGATTTATGAGGCAACATCTTATGTAGAAGAGAATCCTACATACGTTCCTACATTTATTAATATTATAAATATAAATGAAAAATTAAAACTGTTTTCCATAAAAAAAAATAAAAATAACATCATCTTTCACATACTTCGTATGTGTATTATGTACTTTTCTCATTTCTCTGCTTAACAACATAATCGAATTAATTTATTTTCCCTATATTCCATAAAAAAATATTTGTAAATGTTTAATAATAGATTTTGTGCACTTTCTCGCATTTTTCCATATGAAATAATAATATGTATTTTATCTCTTAAATTTAGGTTAAAAATATTTATAAAGGTTTTTTTTATCCGCTGCTATGTTAATCTGTCAGATATAGTTAGGATGCGAATTCTCGGTTAATGTTTTTTATTGTCTCGTTTATAAGGTACTATATGTTTATATCTGTGTTTTATTATCTTGTTTATTAGGTACTCTATGTCTCTATTTTATATTCTTATGTTTTTTAGGTACCCTATATCTGTGTTCTTTTGTCTTGTTTATTAGGTACTATATGTTTATATCCGTGTTTTACTGTCTTGTTTATTAGGTACTCCATGACTGTATTTATATTTTCTATTGTCTTGTTTACTAGGTACCCTAGGTCTGTATCTATGTTTTCTATTGTCTTGTTTACCAGGTACTCTATGCTTGTATTTGTTTTCTCAAAAAAATATATTATTGCGCTAGATAAAATAGCGAACAAATAACTGGAATCTATCCATTAATCAATATTCCTAAAGATGTCAGTAAACCGATTTTTGTGAGGTCTGTTAAAACGTGTATGATATTTTATGTAACAAAAAGAATAAAAAACAACTTGTATGTAGTTTATAAAGGCAATAACTTTTCGAGATCTAAATTAGCGGTGAGATAAATCTCAAAAAAATTAACGAAAAAAGGTTTTTGGGGAGGAGAAAGAGATGGGAGACAGGAATGTGGGAAAGTACCTGGCTATTCAGATCTGCTCACCAAATACGGCTAAAGAAATTTCAAGTAACGTTTCAATTCTGAATGGTGGTCTTAAGGTACGGATGCATTTGGCATCCGAATCGCGAGCCGAGCCTCAAATTATGGGAAAGGTATGAAGCAACATACCTTTCCCATTTACGCCACTTGCGGTTGTTTTGTTTCTTTCCCACAACTTGAGGCTTATAGTATCTTCCACTTTAGAAGATACTGTCTATATCGCCCTGGTGTTATGCAAATAAACTATGTGTACGTCTGGAGCAGTTGAGTTATGGCATCCCCAGTGGGGTATGTTGTGAGCCTGAAGGTTACTACCTGAAGGTAGAGGGAAATGAGATGAGGAAGTCCTTGGCTATTAAGATCTGGTTCACACACACCAAAGCTATTTAAAATGGTGGTTTTACACCAGGGCGATACTGAGGGTATCTGCCTCTCTGGAACGTGAATAAAGGTTACTACCTGAAGGTAGAGGGAAATGAGATGAGGAAGTCCTTGGCTATTAAGATCTGGTTCACACACACACCAAAGCTATTTAAAATGGTGGTTTTACACCAGGGCGATACTGAGGGTATCTGCCTCTCTGGAACGTGAATAAAGGTTACTACCTGAAGGTAGAGGGAAATGAGATGAGGAAGTCCTTGGCTATTAAGATCTGGTTCACACACACACCAAAGCTATTTAAAATGGTGGTTTTACACCAGGGCGATACTGAGGGTATCTGCCTCTCTGGAACGTGAATAAAGGTTACTACCTGAAGGTAGAGGGAAATGAGATGAGGAAGTCCTTGGCTATTAAGATCTGGTTCACACACACCAAAGCTATTTAAAATGGTGGTTTTACACCAGGGCGATACTGAGGGTATCTGCCTCTCTGGAACGTGAATAAATTATAAAATAACACAAATACAATCAACGATACGATAGCGATATTTACTTAAAACTAAGTGATAGTAATAATCTTAAATACAATTATTTTTAAAAGATGTTTAATATCTATAATATTTAAATTCAATAACGTGGCTTTAATACGCTTCTTGTCCTCAAATTAAGCAGAATTATTTAGTGAAATGGTTTGACTCTAGATGTGTAAAATGAAGTTGATTGATATCAGATTAATTCAAAATATTTCTTTCATTTTTTCTCGTTTATGTTTGTGAATATTAAGACTTATATATAAGTCTATTTAACGGGAGTAGAAAGATAAAAAATAAATAAAAAATAAACTTGTTGATCTTTTTTATTTTAATGATTTTGCACAAAAACGGCGCTATACAAATCATCCAAATATTATTATTATTATTAACTACAAAGTATCATGAAAAGAATTTGTTGTAAGTTATGACATTTGTATACATTATTATTTCTTAAACGTGTTGAACTCAAAAAAAGTCGACATTAGATAATATCTTCATTTGTGTGTAAATTTTTTTAAATAATTATTTTTACCAATACCTAAATAGAGCAGAGCTTACCGCATTAGATTATTTGTGACAAATTTATCAACATTTACCAATTGAACCTATATTAAAGTAGACAGAAACAAAGAAGGAAATAATAGGTAGTGGGACCACTCTATTACTGTTCTATTGTAAGGCATTAAGGTAATTTAGTGTTAAATTTGGAAAATAATAATAATAATAAATTTATTTCACATAAAAATCATACAATAAAACATGCGGAAACTTAGGATTATTATCTAGCCAATGTTTGACATTGTTTATCCCAATTTCGGCTTTTCTATGCGTTTCGTGCCAATTTTTCGCCTCAAATATTAAGACCGTATCGTCAGCAAAAGTGATGATATGATCGGCTAGGTTACTACAAAGGTCATTGATATATATATATATATATTAAACAATATCGGTCCTTAAGTACTTCCCTGTGGAACACCAAATTCGATATTGGCTGGATCGCGTAGAGTGTCACTAATATTAACTCTTTGGCTTCGATTTTCTAGATAGCTTCTTAACCATTTAAGTAACTGCCCCTGAATACTAATGAGCTGAAGTTTTTTCAAAAGGATTTTGTGCGAGATGGTATCAAAAGCTTTAGCCAGATCCAGAAAGAGCGCGATGCTTTTAATTCCTCGATCGATGTTATTAGAAATGACTTTAGTCAGATTGCCAATGGCATTTTCGGTACCTAAGCCCGGTCGGAAGCCATATTGTCTCTCAGAAAGAATGTTATTATCTTCAAGGTACAAGCTAAGACGGTTTTTGACAATTTTCTCGATAATTTTTGAGACCGAATTGACCAGAGATATCGGCCGGTAATTTTGAATTGCAGATTTATCTTAATTTTTTTGTAGTAATACAACAATTGAATGTTTTAGATGGTTAGGGAATATTCTTGATTTGAGACTTAGATTTGAAATGAACGCTATCGGAATTGTTATGAATGACTTAATTACTTATAGCAGATTTGTCGAAACTTTGTCTGGTCCATAAGCGTTAGATGGCTTTAGGTCGTCAATTATTTCCAAGACTTCGTTCGTCGATGTTTGTACATTGTCTATTTTATGGTTGAGGTTAGAGGTGACCAACTTGGCAAGATCGGTTTCAGTTTTATTGCATTTATCGGGAATATTTTTGGCAAGTGTGGTTCCCACCGATGTGAAGTAGTTTTTAGCAAAATTCGCCATATTTTTAGGATTAGAGGAGTTTGTGTTACCGATATCTAATGATTTAATTTTGGAAGACCTGTTGATTTTTGTTTTACTAATATTACGAAATGATTCCCACTTACGTTTTGGAGAGTAAGAATTTTCGTAAATGAACGTTTTATAATAATTTTCCTTTGTATATTTAATAATATTTTTGCATAAGTTCCTGTATTTCTTATAGTGAGTTTGTACTTACATATTATCTGGAAACTTTTGCGCCCTTTTGTGGAGTTGGTTTATTTGTTGTGAATCGATTTGACAAGGCCGGGAGATATCCAGGGCGTGAGTTTTAACTGGCTGTTGGATATGAGTTTGTTACTTGTGTGTTTAGATATATATGTATGAAGAATGCAGATGAATTCATTCATCGCAATGTCAGTATCAGTTTGATCAAATACTTTTTGCCAGTATTCTAATTGCAAGTCCTCAATTAAATTCTTATAATTTAAAATTAAACAATAACTTTGTAAACATCACTTATAGGTAAATACTTAATGCCGACCGGGTTTCGCTTCAACCGTAGCTTCATCAGGGCAGTATAATACTAAAAATCTAAAATTTAGATTAACATGTGTTGATATCACGGTAAGTGGACAGTCGCTACAGTGGAAGAGGTAGAGGTAGGGATAGGTGGGAGATTGAGAGGCGAGTGCTCTTTGTCAATAGGGAACAATCTGAGTATAGGACTTTTGTTTAGGTTTATTTGTTTGTTGATGACTTTGCTTTTGACGTTTTTGGCTTTCCTTAACTCTAGCGCCTCTAAGTTATCTGACCTAAGACCTATTTCGTTTTTATGTAATAGACTGACGCCAGTATTTTTGTCAAACGTATGGTTGGTTGCTATGAGTTAGTTTGTTCGAGGGACATACTTAATTTTAGCAGTTGTGGGTGGTTTATCTTTAAAGCAGAGGGATGTTGTGTAGTGGTCGGAAATTGAAGTGTGGATAACAAAAGAGTCAGTGAAGTTAATATTTTTACGTTGATGTGATCCAAACAGGATTTGTTCGTGCCCTGTTCACGAGTAGGTGTATTTATTGTTACTATGAATCCGTTTTCTATGAGCATGCATAGGTAGTCGATGAATTGGGGGTGAAATGGAGATAAAGTGTTAATATTAAGGTCGCCTATAATGATTTGACGTTCAAATTTTTCGGAACTGCTGATAACAGTTTGGAGTGAATTCAAAAAAGAATCTATGTTCAGGAAAGAAGGTGATCTATATATATAGCAAAAATACAAAAGTTATTATTAAAAACAATTCTAAGGCATTTACCTTGTGATACTAAGATTTCTTCGACTTGCGCTTGAATACCGTATTTGATGTAAACAACGACCCAACTAGATTTATTTATATTATTTTAGATGTGTAGTTTTTGTTGATCCAACACTCTGATAAAATTAAAACATCAAAAGTATGATTGAATTGATTTAGAAAAAACAGATAATCATCAATGTTTGACATGCTTTTTTTTAAATCTAAAAATATATTTATTTTATATAAAAACATAAATATGTTACACTAAAAATACTAATTACAATAATTTTGTTTTTAACGCAACTACCCAATTCAATGGAGAAAAAC
Organism: Hesperophylax magnus; assembly: GCA_026573805.1. NCBI lineage: Eukaryota > Metazoa > Arthropoda > Insecta > Trichoptera > Limnephilidae > Hesperophylax > Hesperophylax magnus. The sequence goes on along the minus strand of JAIUSX010000117.1, from coordinate 13,741,293 downwards.
GTTTCTGGTGTTTGAGCTGGGGAGTAGTGCTATTACAATATATATTGGGTAAAGAAAAGAAAGAAAGTTTTTAAAGTAAGAAATAAACAAAATGTATAAAGCATGATAACAAAAGTATAGATAATGAAAATAGACTAAAATAGCAGTTACTAAATTAGATACACAGTAAATGCAAATATTTTAAGAATATATTTATTCACATTTAACATTAATTTAAGAATCGCAGTAAAAGAAAAAAAATATTATTACATTTCGATTAATAAGTAGGTATAAGTACATGGAGTTATTTTATTAATTTCAAGTAAATGGAGCTGATAATATTGCAATCGTTGGTGGTTCAAATGCTAGCTATATTTCAAGAGGATATGGTAATAGACGAAAAATATATTTTTTTTGTTAATTAATGATGAAATGAAATAGTTAATTATATACTAAGTATGTACTATTAAAATTTGAATTTGATCGATTACTACTAATATGTACCTGTAATCAAAAGATATGTAAAAAATTAAATTAAAACTTATAATTATTATTAGGTTGATCAAGAAGTGTTTTTATTTGAAATTTAAAGGCTTAATATTTTTTTTAGATTTGATTTTATATGAGTGCATTGAAAAATTTTATACCTTGATAAATTTAATGTTGTTGAGAAGCGCTCATTTTAAATTTAGGGATTTCTAAGTTGCCATGTGATCTTGATCGGTTACATATTTTTTGGAAATGTTATTGTAGGATTGAAATGATCTTTGTGAGTTTGTAACACTGAGTTCTTTTTGAATATATTATTTAGACTGAGAACCCTAAAAGAGTTAAATAACTGTGTTGTTGGAAATATAGATGGTTTAAGTAGGATGACTTTTAGAATCAACCTCTGTGCCTTTTCTACAGGTAAGAGGTTAGTTTTGAAAGTCTCCCCCCACCCAATTATACCATATTGTAGAATAGATTTTTTTTTATATTAACTCCACACAGGAGGCCCTGAAGAAAATAATTTCCCTCAGGGCCTATGTCATCTTTGGGGATGCTGTGTGGAGGGTCTTTTTGTGGAGAGGAAGGAGTGAACATGGGTCTTGAAGAGTCCCATGTTGCAGGAGGGAGGAAACACAGAGGCTGGCAGTTCGTTCCACAGCCGAGCTGTTGAACTTAAGAACGAATCGTAGAAGCGACCCGTTCTCATGTGACAAATGTCAACTGTGTACAAATGTTGGTCGCGCGTTTGGCGTGTATCCCGACTACGCACCGGTGCCGAAGGGATCAATGACGCTAGTTCCTCAGAGCATCTTCCATTGTAATACCGATAGAACAAGGACAGCATACCTACCTGACGCCTGTGCTCTAAAGATTGCAGTCCGTTTGTTAAGATTGGGGAATCTATCAGACGGATCGCCCATTTTTGCACAGAGTCAAGGGTTTTTTTCAGGTATTTAGGGGCTCCGGACCAGAGATGGCTGCCAAATTCGACAGTAGGTCGCACTTGCGATTTGTACAGGGTCAGCAGTTGTGTATTATTAAAGTATCTGCGGGCCCTGTACAGTACGCCCAGCTTCTGAGAGGCCAACTTTACTCTGGCTTCGATGGAGCCCTCGTACCTGAGCTGGTCACTTATAGTTATACCAAGCATATCAATGGAAGGCCTGTTCGGAATATTGCTTCCGTTGAAAGAGACTAGATTATCATTTGGATCCCTTTTGGACGTAATCAGAGAGGATTGGGTCTTTGAAACATCAAATTCGACGAGATTATTTTTACCCCAGGAGGAAATACTCACGAGATAACCGTCCATTCTCTGCTTCAAAGCCCTCCGAGCCGTTGGAGTTTGTGTGCCCTTTGGGGGCTTGTCAAACAAAAAGCTATCATGAACTGTACTATCATCCGCGTAACAATGAATCGGTGCACATGTCAAAAGATCATTGATGTGCAACAAAAACAAAGTCGGAGACAGAACCGATTCCTGTGGGACGCCAGCATTTATGGAGTGCTAGGAAGAGGTGAAACCATCAGCAACCGCCTGAATCGACCTATCCCTGAAGTCCATAAGAAGGCAATTTGTTGAAAAGTCCTCGGTGCCAGACCCGGTCAAAGGCCTTGGATATGTCTAGTGCGACCGTTTGGGTCGCACTAGACATATCCAAGATTGGACAAGAGAGAAATAAATAGTTTTAAATATTTTATATTATAGGATGTTTCTCAATTTAATGAATAAGTAAATAAGTTTTCTTAATCTGGTTGCCGTATTTTGGACTTGTTCGTTCCATTTTAAGTGTCTATCTACTATGATACCCAGATACTTTATACTATTTTTGCATGTTATTGGTAAACAATTTGCATTGCCGCATTCTTTTTTATTTTCACACTGTGATGAATGGATTTTAATGGTAATATTGTTTTCGAAATTTTTTTCCTGCAAAGAGAATGGGATGAAATATATTTTCTCGGTATTTAGTGAGAGACAATTTAGGTCGAACCATGTTTTGAGTATGTTTATATTGATATTGGCTATCCTCATTGTTTCCTCTCATGATTTTCCTTTTGTGATAACTACAGTGTCGTCTGCGTAAGATATTATATCTCCAACAATGGGAAAAGTGAACATTTGATTTACATACATAATAAAAAGGATTAGACAGATGACAGTTCCTTGCGGTATGCCAAAAGATGAGGTTTTGGGTTCACTAAGGGCATTATTGATTTTGAAATATTGAAATCTCTCTTTTAGGTAACTTTGGAACCATGATAGCAGTATTCCGTCCAATCCAATTTGTTTTAGTTTCTCAGTGAGTTTTGAGTGTGATATGCTATTAAATGCTTTGCGGAGATCAATGAAGATTCCAAGACACTTTTCTCCATTATCTAATTTTTGCATTATTGTTGATTTTAATTTAGCAATCGCATTCTGTGTGCTGAGATTGTCCCTAAATCCAAACTGGTTTGGGCTTATTATCTTCTTATCTTTTATGTAGTTGTTGAGTTGTTTTTTAACAATTTTTTCACAGATTTTTGTCGTGTTTGATGTGAGTGCTATAGGACGATAGTTAGAAACTATAAGACTTCCAACTGTAATTATTTAATTTGTTGAGATCGACAATCAAATTCGTGTTGCAAGTTATGTCTGTGTCATTGTAGATATCAGGAGGTAATTTAATCATAATTATTCAGATGGAATGCTAAGCAAAGAATATTTCACTACTATACGATTTTGATCCATTTCCAGAAACAGTATAACATACATAATATAATAGTATTTATGAAAACAAACATGTGATAATAATCGAAGTATTCCCAGGTAAGTGAAAACAGAAGTATTAGTGAATAAGTACATAGCAGAATCGGTAACATAATAATAATATAATGAATAGCGGAAAGTAGCATACATCGTGAGTATATTTGGTTCTAATGACTGGGTGAGGATAATCACAGGATATAAAAATGGCAATAATAATAATAAAACCTTCATCTTATATTTGTTGTCGGTATTAGGTGTATTGTGTTTGAGATAGTCATAGAGAAGACAGCTTGTTTTCATCTGATATAAGAATTGCGCCTAAACCACTCTCTTTCCGCAAATAAATCTGTCCTTCTTTGATTCATACAAATTGATATCGTTTCTCTTTTGCAAATTGGCGAGTTTTATACCAAATCTGCTTCACCCGAAAAGTGAGTTGCTCAGAAACGTAGATTGGCAACCGGGGGTCGGCGAGACCGATGTTTAACGTGTTAAGTTTTTCTTCGGTATTGGGTTTATTCTTGTTGAAAGATTTCACATCAGCTAGCAGTTGGTTTCTAGCCAGGTTTGATTTTAATTTAAGAACAATTGTCCTTGGTTGCTTCTGGTAGTTTTTTTGTAGTCGATATACAGCATCGATGATCTTAGTTTCGATGGGAGATCCTGTTGTTTTGAAGATGTTGAAGACCACGTCTTTTAGTGATTCGTCCATAATGTCAGGGATGCCTCTTATTTGTACATTACTTGACTTTAAGGCCCGTTCTTGGAAATTGAGACTATTCTCCAGTACAACGATTCTGGCTTCCAGTGCAGAATTCTTCGTGTGTGTATTCATTCATTGTGCGTTCATAAATTGAATGCTTTCCAGTATCTTGTTGTTTTGGTCGATGATGTCGTTCTGTTTTTTTTTCATGTTGTTTGTTTTGGTCGTGACTAAGACCTGAATATCGTCGAGATTAGCGAAGGATGATGATGATAGAGCTTCTTGATCCTTAGTGGATGTTAATTTTTTGGGCGGATCCAAAGGTGCGTTATCGCTGGCGGCGGCCGATCGTGTGCCGTTTTACACTGCTTACACTATTGTTGCTCTCGACGTTCTTGAGTGAGTTTACGGTAGGTGCTTTCCGTTATTCGTCCACAGGCTAGATGGTATGTGCCTTTACACACTGAACACACAAATATCGACTCGTCTGATAGAATAACTTCAGGGCATACGCGGCAGTGCATTGTGATTGATTTTTAATAACTACCGACACGATGTTGTTTTGATAAATTTAGTATTATTTCTGAATTAAACTAAGTGCAACAGAAAAACACCTTGATATTATTTGAATATGTAAAACTTTGATGCCACGACAGGAAGCAATATAGTTTTCTTACTGAATTTTGCGATTTAACCTTAAAAAAAACTTTAAAACGGAGTAAAATTAATATGAACTAGTCACATGGATATTGTCTATGATTTACTATATAAATAAATATCAATCCAGTCTATATTCAATAGTCTGTGCATTTGACTTTGTGTCACAATGTGTTTTATTATTTTTACTGTTTTCGCTGTCCTTGTTTATTTGTTTATATTTGTTTACATGTAGTATTACATTTTAGTACCATGGAAATAATTGGTTTATTATATTATATTTATTTCACCACATAAGATGAATTACACTTAATTCATCTAACAAATAATTCAGGAACAACTTTGAAGGTTTTACCCATCAACGTAATATATCATTAAAGAAAAAGAAAATACTAATAAATCTAAACGAAACATAAAATAGAACAAGACACAGAAAAATAAAAAAGATAACGGTCACAACTAAATAGGTCCCAATGTTTGAGTGGTTTAAGACATCTGTCTCGGCAAGATAAGAGATCGTGGGTACGATCATCTAATTATTGATTTTATGTTTATGATATTATAAATACTATGTTTATGATATTAAATTTATTGTGTTTATGATATTATAATATTTCGACTTTATGTCCGGGTTAAATCTTAAACCTCATGAAAAATTAAACCCTTCCACACACTTTTCAACAAATGATCATCTAGTCAATTCACATTATGCAAATGCATTATATAAGCATAATAAATACAAAAAAAAATACAAGAACATAATAATAACACGTCAACTCACCAGAGATCAAGTGGGAAAATAATTCACCGACTCCAGATATTCAGATATTCGGCTCGGTAGAACTCCTAACTGATCTGATCCCTCAGTATAAAATAATTCACCGACTCCAGATATTCAGATATTCGGCTCGGTAGAACTCCTAACTGATCTGATCCCTCAGTATAAAATAATTCACCGACTCCAGATATTCAGATATTCGGCTCGGTAGAACTCCTAACTGATCTGATCCCTCAGTATAAAATAATTCACCGACTCCAGATATTCAGATATTCGGCTCGGTAGAATTCCTAACTGATCTAATCCCTCAGTATAAAATAATTCACCGACTCCAGATATTCATATATTCGGCTCGGTAGAACTCCTAACTGATCTGATCCCTCAGTATAAAATAATTCACCGACTCCAGATATTCAGATATTCGGCTCGGTAGAACTCCTAACTGATCTGATCCCTCAGTATAAAATAATTCACCGACTCCAGATATTCAGATATTCGGCTCGGTAGAACTCCTAACTGATCTGATCCCTCAGTATAAAATAATTCACCGACTCCAGATATTCAGATATTCGGCTCGGTAGAACTCCTAACTGATCTGATCCCTCATTATAAATATTTAAAAAATCTTTCGTATTCCAATATGTATTTAAAATGATTGATTTTTGCATTAATAATATTATAATTATTATATTATTATTATATAGAGAGCACCAGGTTCCAAATCAAGTTCCAGCACCGATCTACCACAGAAGTCTTGAATTATCTCTCCTTTGTTTAACTTGGTAGGTTGATCAATAAAACTCAAAGAGATAATCCCGCCATTATATAAATATTCAGTCATGTTTAATAAACAAACATTTAATTATCATCAAAACGCCGTTATCAAATTTGATGGATTTTGAACTGACAACGCGACCTAGGCCCTGAGGTCACAGTCGTCAGTGTCATTGCACGACGAATGTCATTGGAGCGTAAATAATGTGAAGAAATTTTTGTTATGAGAGCAGTTTCAATAGATCCCTCGCTGGTGTTTGTGTGAACTAAGGACGCGCGCGCGAGATGTTCCCAGTCCCACGTCATAGAAGACTCCCTCCCTCAGCTTTGCACGCCTCGGCCGGCTTTATTGGATTCTAAAAGCCAATCATTACATTGTGAAATGGTAAAGTATGCAAACTGTAGGCATTCTGTAAACTATACTCCGAAGGAGATCAAGGTTGGTTATTTCAGTAGCTTTCGATAGCCTAACTTGTATTACTTACCTACACATATGTTCGACAAAGATATTTCCCGGTCCCGGTGTCCCGGAACGAGTTTTTAAAATAACGTTGACTTTGAAATTTACACAAATGAAGTCAGAGTACGCACGTCATTTTTCACATGAATTTGAACCAATTACAATGTCTAGGTATTAGTTGTTGAAAGACTGCAATCCGTCCGAAGATGGAGAAATATATCAAACTGATTTCACACTATTTTGATGTGTTGCCGAATTGTCTATTATTTGTTCCTAATTAAAATAAAATGAAGCTTTAGAGTGTGAGACATCCCCCGCAACCTTGAGCGCGCGCACTGTACTATTCTCGTTACCCTGCAACAACTTATTGAATTTAGGATTCTGGGAAAATATCCAAGCGGCCGACCACTTTTGGCGTGCAACTAATAGCTAACAGCGATGATGTAAATATGTCTGACCGCCGTGGAGCGCCATTTAGCGGCGGTGAGAAAGGTCTATTCCTATCCGTCGTTAAATCAAATTAATTTTATAATTTATGTGGAACACATCAATCATAAAGCGGCCGCAGGGAGTGTTTTTCACTTCAACATTGACACATTTTACGTAACAGAAAAAACTGAGAGATTTAAAATTCCATGACGTGAAATTATTTCATGAGCAATTCTTTTTAGTTTTACTTATCCTTTTCACGCATCATAGACAGAGAGATCATTTATCACTATTGGGAATGTTAATCTGGTTATCATTAATAAATAATTATTATCGGTAAACTAGTTCATTGTAAATATAATATTATGTTGCAAATCTTTCGTGAAATTTAATTACATTAATTTTTTCAAATATGTTCTACAAATATGTAGAATTCATCAACCTCGAAATAAAACTGTAAATTTGTACACAAATAAAACCGCCAGTCCGCCACAAACACATCTTCTCCTTTATATATTAGAAGATAGTAGATAGGGCTTTTTAAATCCATTTAAACAAATGCTCAATGAATTCAAACCAGGAACTAAATCGAAAGAAACAATCGAACGAAGAGCTCCGGTGGGCCTCTTGAATGAACACGGAATTCATAGGTCATTATTATTTTTAGTTCTTGTACGTTCAATGTCATCCATGAAAGTATATATTATAAGCAACTTTGAAATACTCAAACGAGGAGCTCCAGTGGGTCTCATGAAAGAACACGGAATTCATGGGTCATTATTATTTTTAGTTCGCAAAGAGCCGATCTGTATGTTCAATGTCGTCCATGAAAGCATATATTATAAGCAACTTTGAAATACTCGAACTAGGAAATTCGGTGGGCCTCTCGAAAGAATATGTAATTCGTAGGTCATTATTATTTCTAGTTCGCAAGGAGCCAACCAGTATGTTCAATTTCGTCTATGAAAGTATATATTACAAGCAGCTTTGAACAATCTATCTTCTTAATACTGCATTCAGCCCGACAACATTCACTTAAATTTAACACTTCATTCAGCCCGACAACATTCACTAATATTTTAATTGCCATAATCCCACTGGCTTCCTGCATTTGAAACTTTTGTTCATGTGGCCGGTATTCAGATGTGAAAAGCTAACCAACGTATTTAACGTTTCATTAACTTTTCCCCATTACGCATTACGAAAACCCTTCTCAAATGTATGTAAACAATGTTCGAGCGGTAATTTTCCCAAGTGGGCAAGAAGTGTGTAGAACTCGGCTTTCATAATTATTTAACAAATAAGTTTTTGATTGATGATGTAGGTCCAATACTTAATGTGTCCATAGTTTGCGATAATTACAGAATTCAATCAACAATATTACATTACGAGTTGCTCTGAGCCCAGATCTCAAGTGATCAGAAGTCAGAACCACGCTTGATATAAATTGTTTTTCAAGTTATTATGTTTCTCTTAGATATATTTTTTTTCAGACGTAAATTAATACTATTGCACTTCCAGATCCATTGGGGTACACTGAAAAAAATGAGTTAGCTAAAGTGTTAAGCTAATTGAAGTTGTGTAACCATCGCCTAAACTTCAGCTACAGTACTTAACCCTAGAAGCCTTATCTACGCCTGCGAAGCGTACACACAATCGTTAATTCTATTTCTCTTTCTAACGGTTGAAGTTAACGCCTCGTGCTTTTTAACCAACCCAGTGGCCGACGGGATCTCGCCGATGGTGCATGTATCACTAAGGTAAGACCAGCCATTTTTGAGTTTTTGAGGTGTAGTGTACGCCTGCGAGACGTATGTTTAGACTTTGTGTAACTTTTAACTAAGATTACGTGTTTTTACTTTCGTTAATTTTTCGTCCATTTTATGTTTATTTTGGAATTGTTTCAAATTCCAATATGTCATGGTCTTTTGGGGATCAATGGTGAGGCACGAAATGAAAGAAGGTTGTTGAAGGTCACATGTGTTTTATTGGTGAGTCAGTTGCCGTGACGAGAAGATGACGCTGGACAGATGTATACACCGGATGCTGGCTGTGTTGGCAGGTCAAGCGCGGGTCAGTGAGTCGACGCCGGGCGCTGGTGACCGGAACTCGATGACTGTCAGGCACTGGCGATATGGGGAATCAATACTCCAGTGCTAACGGAAGGGCCGAAGGTGCGGCGGACCTTGTAGGCGGTTGAATGGGAAAGGCGTAGACCAGTGAGGATGCTGCGTGTACTCGTAGTGGTCATGGTGGCGTGGAAGAAGCGCTGGTCAGAGACGCTGGAACCAGGGCGCTTGTAATCCGAGTAGCGCTGGCCAGGGACGGCGATCTGGGCCAGAGCGCTATGATGATGTCCCGATAGAGTCCATGATGGTACGGGCGAAGCCGGGTAAATTGTCATTTGCGCTAGTAAAAGGAGCGCGGGTATTCACTCGTTGATTCTCGGCGGACTGATGACTGACTGACTGACTCGCTGCGTCGTGCTTATTTATACTACACGGCCGATGGCAACAGTAGGTAGTTAAATGGCAACTAAATCGAGGCCACTCGCTCGATCTGGACCTTTCGCGAACTTTCGGCGTCGCGGCAATTATGCCTAGGCGGTAGACTTGAACCTTCTGGCGAGTTCTCGTAGTGTCCCAGACGGACTGCAGTATTATTGTCGCCGATAGACAAGTAGGTGCTTGTAGTAAGTAGATTGCTTTGTTTACGATGCGATTTAGACTGCAGGTACATAATTCGGGAGTAGGTACTAAGTAGGTCGAGCGGTTTATTATGAATTAGTTAATCTAGATTTTTCTCGACGCCACAGTCTAATATATTAAACAGTAACGATATTTTGAAAATCTTAGACCAAGAAGATAGCCTTTCTCTGGGAAAATCAGCTTCTGAAGACGAGGATAGCCAGTTTGGACGACATTCAAAGCGAAGATGAGAATAACTATGTAACTGAAGAGGCTTTCCCTTTACAAGGATCTGCTCCCACTGAAGAAGCCGACTCAAAATTTCAAAAGCTGACCTAGCATCTCATTTTTTTTTTTTTTTAATATTTATTAACCAATAAATTAACATACATTTTTTTTGGTATAATCCACCTCACTAGGCTGAGCCTGTTCTGAGGTGGCGGGAGTTTGATTTAATTTTAGATAATGCGAATTTACATAGAATCAAAGATGTAAATAAAAAGATATACATAAAATATAATTTAAAAAAGATGTATAATAATTAGAAAGATAAGAATTTTAAAAAGAAAAAGAAAAACATAAGAAATAATGAAAATACATATAAATGAGTGAGAACAGAAGAGAAAAATTCAGGCGTGGAGTGTGCTATAATTTATGGTATTGTAGATGTTATCTGTCTGCAGTATACAATGCCTTTGTTGACTATCCATGTGTGGATTTTGTGTCTTATATTTACACTTGTTGCCAGGTCTTTGATATCTTTTTCCATTAAATTGAATTTTTTTTGGGCCAGATTATGAAAATGTCTTTGTCCATAGGTGGTATTTATCTTCGGGGTCATGTGTTGATGTCTGTTTCTTGTTTCGTAATTGTGTTGTATAGTATGATGGTTAAGTTTGTCTTTTTGGTAATATAGAGTTATAATTTTTATGTATAGTTGCTGTATGTTCAGTACGGTGAAGTCCTTAAATAACTGTATTGTCGAGAATCTGTAAGGTTTTTTTGTGATAAATTTAATTAAGGCTTTTTGCGCTTTGACAAGAGGGTCCATATTAGCAGCACCAACCCAACCAATCATACCGTGAGTGATAATTGATTGGGCTAGTGCGTAATATAATATTTTTAGAGTCTTCGTTTGCATTATGTTTCGTATGTTCTTAAAGAAATATATCAGTTTTCTAACTTTGCCCGCTGTTTTATTTATTTGTTCTGTCCATCTGAAATAGTTGTCAATGTAAATGCCTAAGTATTTAATTACCTAGGTTCGTGTTAATGGGTTGCATAGGCAGTTGTTTTTAGATGTGCAGTCATGAATGGTTAAGTTTTCATCGAGTCTTGGTTGTCGTCTGGGATCTATGCTAAATGTCATGTACTTTGTTTTATCTATATTTAGTGTCAGCAGATTATTGTCCAACCAATATTTAATCTTGTTTATTCCTTCAGTTGCATTTTTATATACACTTGTCCAAGAATCCGAAGTAAAAACAAGAACAGTGTCATCCGCAAAGCATATAATATCTCCACTTATGTCAAGCTGACATAAGTGGAGACAGTGACATATAAAATAAGAACAGGATGGGTCCTAATGTACTTCCTCGGGGAACTCCGTAAGTTATGTATCTATTTGGGCTTGTTATATTGTCTACTTTTAGTGAGTGGCTACGGTCAGTTATATATGATTTGAACCAGTTATAAGCTGAATGTTTAATACCTATGTTTTCCAGTTTTTTAAGGAGGATTTTGTGGGACACTGTATCAAAAGCTTTGCTCAGATCTAGAAATACCGCAATGCAAATTTGCGTCAAAATTTTTTAGAATGGTCTCTGTTACTTTTAATATTGCATCTTGTGCTCCCATATTCTTTCGAAAACCATACTGGTTTTCTGATAAGATTTTATGTTTGTCTAAGTAGTCTACAAGTTGGATTCTGCTCATGCTTCCCAATTTGACAACTCAATTTGGCAAATTTATCGTGTTCCTGGAAATACTCTTCGCGGTAAGAATGGACGCGGGATGTTTAGTCGACAAATAAGGGTCAATCATCTCACAGAACTTCAGCTATGAATAAAGTCCGCATCTCTCGAGGACAAGCTCAAATTATAAATTAAATCTAGTGGGCACTATTCAATCAAATAAGTGGGAAATGCACGAAAAATTGAAGAACTCGAGATCTCGACCTGTTGGCAATTTTACGTTTTGTTTTGATGGCCCTCTGACACTTCTATCGTACAAGCCAAAACCTGCAAAGATGGTTTACCTTTTATCTTGTTGTGATGAAAATGCAATAATTAATAATTCAAGTGGCAAACCAGACATGATTCATTTCTAGAACCAAACAAAAGGAGGAGTAGATTGAAGAGATTGACAAGATATACGCATGGTGACCAGGACTCAAGATCGAAGACAAAACACCCCGGACAAACTCCACATCACCTTCTATAGTTAAAATACAAGGGAATCTATGCTCTCAAAAAAAAATGCGGCCAAAACCATAAACTCAAATTCTCCCATTTTCATCAGCGAGGTGCTGTCACCGTACTTTAAGGAACTTCTGTGGAAAACTAAGCAGACGGCTAAAGAAACCCACTACCAATACGTGTGGTTTAAATCAAATAAATTGCTTGTCCGCAAAGCAACTGGGGATAAAAGCATCCAAATGAAACACGAAAATGACCTAAAAAAATGGGGAAACAAACTTAGACAACTAATCTACCTAAATCCAAGTAAATTAAATGTATTGCTAATTATTTAATATGGCCGAATTACTAAATACTATCCACTCAACTAGCACTCACTCACATTATTCAACCAATAATACAAAACTATGCGATTCTTTATTTAGCACCCCAGGCACCCTTACTATATTAAATCAAAACATAAGATCCCTAAACAAAAACTACGACGAACTAGACATACTATTGTCCTCCTTTAAAATAGACTTCAATATTATTATTTAACAGAATGCTGGATCCCAACCTCTTTTACTGTAAAACACAAAAAAAACTACTCCTCATATTTCACAACAAAATACCAAAACCAAAATGATGGAGTTGTTGTTTACATAAAAGATAATCTTAACGCCTCTGTCTCAGAATTCACCCTAGAAAACTCAAACTGTTTACAAATAATCGCTGACCCAGAAACGTGCATATACGCTATTTACAGATCACCATCATCACACAACATTACGCCCTTTCTAACAGCTCTCGACTCTCACATAAAAAAATTACCCACTTCAAAAACATCATCGTAACTGGTGACCTAAACATTAATATACTTCCACAAGGCTATCCCCAGAATATCGAATACCAACTGATGCTCCTGGAACAAGGCATAATAAGCGCTATCAACACTCCAACCAGAGTTACCAGAGACTCGGAATCATGTTTAGATCACTTAATGATCAAATCCAAAAACAAATTCTGTAGCGTAGTATTCAAATCCACAATCACAGATCACTACACAACAATGATAGGACTGACCACACAGGCATTGAACCCAACAATTCAAAACAACATCACAAAATTTGAAACTGACTACGTGAACCTAAAACATTGCCTAGAAAAACAAACGTGGGAACACCTTAAAAAATTACCAACACTGAAGAAGCCTGGAATTACTTTATAACATACCTACAAACGCTCATCACTCAAAACACCACAAAAACATTCAAATCCTTCACGCACCGCAAAATAAGACTTAAAAAATGGATTACTCAAAGCATAATAAATAGCATTAAAAAACGGGACAAACTGCACAAACAAGTCAAACGCAACCCAAATGATACTTTTCTGAACTCTTTCTACAAAAGGTACAGAAATACTTGCTCTCTAATTATACAAAAAGCCAAAGAATTATATTACAGAAACAAACTGGTAACTGCTAACTTTGACCCGAAAAGCGTTTGGTCTATTCTGAGGGAAAGTACAAATACACAAAAAAACAAAGATGATGAAATAAAAAAAATACTTATCAACGAGGAAGAAGTCGACTTCCACAAAAATTCTACACTTATCCTTAATTACACAAACAGACATTACACAAATATCGGAGCTAGCCTAGCCGAAAATATAAAACAAAAGTCGTCTAGTAACGATAATCAAGAACCTCAAAAAATTCCGACTCAGTGCACTCACAAAAATAGTGACAATCTATTCAAATTACATAGAGTAACTCTGGAAGATACCAACAAATTAATACATTCCCTAAAGAATAACACAACATCAGGTCCCGACGGAATAGACTCTAAAACAATAATTACACTAAGCCAACAACTACTTACTCCACTAACATACGTTATTAATCTTAGCCTGAAAGAAGGAATTTTTCCGAGCATCCTAAAAAAAGGTCTGGTTATTCCTATTCATAAATCAGGACCTAAAAATAATGTAAACAACTTTCGACCCATTACACTATAAAACACGTTGTCAAAAATTCTTGAAAAAGCAATAAAAGAACAGCTGCAACAATATCTGGAAAACATGCAAATACTCTCAGTTAACCAACATGGCTTTAGAAAAAATAGGAACACAGAAAACGCAATTGCCACTGTAACCGAGTTTATTACACATAATTTAGATGCAAAAAAAGTTATTTCAATCTATTTAGACTTATCTAAAGCCTTCGATACAATTTCGCACAAAAAACTTTTCAAGAAGCTAAAAAACATTGGCATAAATGGAGTAGAATTTGAATTAATGAAAAGTTTCATGTCTGACAGAACACAACAAGTTAAAATTGACAACAATACAAGTGAACCACTTTTAATCACGTACGGAGTCCCAAAGGGGAGTGTCCTTGGCCCACTAATATTCCTCATATACATAAACGAATTATGTGACATTGAAATTGATGGTAAAATAGTGACCTTCGCTGATGATACAGTTCTTCTGTGTCAAGCAGCCACATGGAAAGATTTATTCATAACAGCTGAAAAAAGTTTGTCAATTGTCATAAAATGGCTAAACAGAAATACTCTTACCGTCAACACAGTCAAAACAAAATATATCACACATAGTATTACACAAAGAGGTCAAGCTCCTTCTAACTTGGACTTGTTTTTGCATGAATGTAAACAAACATCATCCAATTGCCAATGCGAACACATCGAAAGGGTAAAACAATTAAAGTACCTAAGAGTTATTATTGATTCATACTTACAATGGACTGAACACATTACTTTTATTACCAATAAACTAAAACGAGTCTTGCACCTAATTAAATCCATTAAAAACATTTTCCCACTAACAATACTTAGATCAATATATTTTGCACTGTGTCAATCCATTGCCACTTATGGAATATTAGCTTGGGGAAGCGCTACAAACACAACAATTGACCCATTTCAAAAAGTTCAAAAGGCAATAATAAAACTCATACTGCAAGTACCATTCTACACAGACTCAACCAAAATCTTCAAAACACTAGACGTCATGTCAATAAGACAACTTTACGCCAAAACTGCTCTCCTAAACCTCATCCATAATAATCTTCATATTACAAATCAAGCACAAGCCATAATAAAAACCAGGTCCTCAACAAATAAAACACTGAACATTCCGATAACACACACCACACACGGACAAAGACACTTTCAATACTACGCAACCAAACTTTTTAACAGTATGCCCATTACTTTGAAACAATTATTGACTACAAACACATCTACAAATTTTCTCAAAAAACATATCGTAGCCTGGATAAAAAATCAAGATATTCACTTTATTCTAAAAGATTATAATTCCAAACCAAACATAACCAAAATATAATAAGTAAAAGTAAATATTATACACGTTCTTCAAGAATTATCCAAAAATACATACACGCACATATAAATGTGTGTTTTCATGTTTCAATATATGTCTGTGAAAAAAAAAAAAAAAAAAAACTTTCTACTACAACACATAAATACCTGTTACACTTAATCACAAACACGTTATCACCTCAGCACAGGTTCTCCTAGTGAGGTGTTCACGTAACATACAATATCACACACACACAGTTTTACCTAATTCAACCTATGTTCTTCATTTTTTATACCTTTTTTTCTCTGTACTGCAATATAAACCACTGTAATAATTTGTAAAACGTGTATTCAAGAATAGACATAAATAAAAAATAAATAAATTCATTTTATCAAATGTGCGCCTCAGTGTCGTGCAGCCGCAAAACTAATAGATGGTCAATAGCTGTTTTCTATGGCATCTTAAACATGGCTTTTGTTAATTCTGCTGTAATTTATGGCCACAACATGATCAAATAAACTCTCAAACAAAAGAAAATTCATTAAACAACTCAGCACAGATTCGGTCAAGCCTTGGATTCAGACTTGAAGCTCCGACTTAAAAATATAAGCCAAATTTTCGCAAAACCTACTGATTCAGGTAATAAACTTCAGGCAGGAGAACCAGAGCCCGAAAAACGTAAATACTGCGCTTTTTGCTTCTAAAAAAAAGAGAATGTCAAAATTAGGGTGCTGTAAGTGCAAAAAGTCAGTATTTTCTGAGCACAAAGTTGATGTCTATGTAGATTGCTCTAAAATTAAGGCTAATAATTAAAAATATGATTTTTTTTTATTTTTTTTATTTTTTTATTAGTAGCTATATTATACATTTTTTTTACATTTTTATAAGAATATATATATAAAAAATAGATGTTGATTATATTCATAGTCCTCCTCACTAGGAGATCCTGTGGTGAGGGGGACTAGGTTTTGGATAAGTTATTCAGCGACTTCTATGGTATGAATCCATGTTTTGGGTAAGGGTTTCCAGAAACTTCTACGACGATGTTTTAAATATGCTAGTAAGTTATTTTTCCGGTAATTCATTAAGCCAAGATTTAATGTTCTTAATGCAGTTGTTTTTTGTTTTGATTTGTTTGATACTAAGTGGGAGTTTGTTATATACCTTTACTGCTAAAAATTCAGAGCTTCTTTGTCCGAAGGTAGAGTAACACTTTGGTATAGTTAGTATCTCTGTTTGTTTGGCTCTGGTTTTATGAGTATGTGAGGTGTTTTCCTGAGAATTATTTTTGAGGTGTTGTACCAAAAATTACTTTTAATGTTTGCCCCAAGAATAAGAAATTAATCTTAAAAAAATATATGATTATTTAAAAAAAACATATGTTCTAGATGATTTTTAAGAAGATGATTTTTTTGTTTGAATATAAGCATAATGTTTTGATTCGTTGTAATAAATACCTATCAAAGTAGTTTTCATTGATAAAACTGTGTTTTATTATTAGTTTACATACCAACTTTAACTTTAAATCGAATAATAGGGCACAAGTAGGTTTATTTTGGACTACTGGCTGTCATTTACATGTGTACGCCTCTGAGACGTATGTTAAGGCTGTATGTACCTATAAAATAGATGAGGCTTCTAGGGCTAAACTAATTTATGTGCAGATACCGTCGTTGTTTTGTAAAATGTGCTTGAGCTATTACAACTAAACTAGCTTACTAAAAGCTTACTTACCTAAATAAAATAATCGGTTTGGTTAATTAACCTAAAGTAATTTACTAAACCTATTTCACTTTAGTAACTTAAGTTTATGTGTTACTTCCCAAAAAATTTAGCTAAATTTAACTAAACATCTAGTTTGGTTAAATTTTTTGTTCAAATAGCCAAACTGATGTTGGGATATCTAAATTTGATATTTTTACATAACAATTAGTTGCATTGCACAAACTTGAGCAAAGTGGAACAAAACTTTTGTTAAAACACCCGAACTAGCACACACCGACCTTTTCATCGTCTAGCCGCGATGACGCAGTTTTTAGTTCTTAGTACGCACCGCATGTGACGCCTTCTTGACACTCATGAAAGTTCAGATTTTGGCGTGTTTTGTGTTGTTGTTCTTTTAAAATGTCTGAAGATAAAGTGGATAAAGTTATCAAGCCGTGTTGTGTGAAGGGCTGTAGTGACAGACAGTAAACACGGAGTATATGAGGGTAAATGGGCCTGGTGAATTGATAGAATCGAATACGTATCCTACCCTATAATGGCGAGATATGCGTTAGTTTGCGGCTGCCATTTCTCCATTAAAAACAAAAAGCCCAATGGATCGCTGCGAAGTTCTGCACTGCCACTTTAAATCTACCCGGCATTGGAAGTTATCCAGATTTAAGACAGTATCGCACCCGTTATGACGAAAATACAGGTGTGAATATCCCTTTGTTTGTCTCCAGTGTTCCATGCAATGTGTAACTTAATTTCACCTAAGAATTGAATTTATTTTTAGACCCCATCCGTTTTCCATCAGGACGATGTGTTGTCATAAAGGACCATAATTACTTGCAATATGATATGTTTAGTTCACGAACTTTGGTTAACCCGATAAATATGTTTATTTCAGAGCTTGATAACATCTTACCAGATACCAGCGGTGTGGTTCCTTCTGCCAAAAAGATCATGGAGGATTGCAGAGGTATAAATCTGTTCTATGTTACTAGAAAAGGAATAGTATGATATGTTTAGTTCACGAACTTTGGTTAACCCGATAAATATGTTTATTTCAGAGCTTGATAACATCTTACCGGGTACCAGCGGTGTGGTTCCTTCTGCCAAAAAGATCATGGAAGATTATAAAGGTAAACATCTGTTCTATGTTACTTGTTATCCAATATGCAGATTTTTTCTTTCTTTCCTTTGACCACTAAGATCATTTTGTTTTCAGACATCAGTGTTCCTGTTCCTGTGGGACCCAGCTGCAGTAATTCAGTCGCTAAACGGAAACACGCACTGAAAAAAATGAGTTTGCTAAAGTGTTAAGCTAATTGAAGTTGTGTTCCGCCAGGACGGTGCAATGTCTTCAAAGACCATAATTACATCATGAAAAATATAAATCCTTCCAAAAGGATCATGGAGAATTGCAGAGGAATAAATCTGTTCTATTTTACTTGAAAAGGAATAATATGCTATGTGTTCACAGACGTTGGTTAACCCGATAAATATGTTTATTCCAGAGCTTAATATCTTACCGGGTACCAGCAGTTTGGTTCCTCCTGTCAAAAGGATCACGGTAGGTAAGATTACCTATGTTACTTGATAAGGAATAATATTCAAAATTTTGATCATCCAATATGCTGATCGTTTCTTCCTTTCCACTAAGATAATTTTTTTTTCAGACATCAGCGGCAGTAATTCAGCCACACGGAAAAACGTTTCTTCCCTGCGTAAGAATATTTATAGTTTTTTGTTTTATAATCATTATTTTTTTTCCTTTTGTTTGAATAATGTAATAATTAGCTTGAAATATTGTGTGTTTTCCAGGTAAAAGGAAGAGCATATAAGGTTACATTGGGTCAACCGCAGCTCTTTCTCCCAGGAAGAAGAAAATGCGTTTGGAGATTTTAGGTACCAAGCGGAAGCGGCGGTATGTCCAGCGTAAAAATTGTTCTTTAAAGAATCGCCTCTCTATGGCAACTCGTTACAGAAATAGAACCTGCTTGGAAGATTCTCTTTCAAGCTTAAATCCCGTTCTCTCTAAATTCATTTTATCACAATCAAAGCTTAGCCCGCGTCAAAAAAAAGGTAGAAGATATAGTCGCGCGGATAAATCTTTGGCACTTGCTGTATATAAGGGAGGACCAAAATGTTATCGATTCTTATCTAAAATTTTTGCATTACCTTCGCCTTTGACCCTGAAAAATGAATTAGCTTCAGTATCTCTAAAACCGGGAATTAATCAAATTTTAATAGAAAATTAAAAAAAAACAGCAGTATCTATGCCGGATATTAATAAATACTGCATTTTAATTTTTCATGAGATGAGTATATTTCCTCATATTAACTTCAACGTGCGAAGTGGTGTTATCGAAGGATTAGAGGATAAAGGTGATGCAAGAAGGAAAAAATGTGTTGATCATGCTCTAGTCTTAATGATTAAAGGTCTTACCGATCCCTACAAGCAGTCAGTTTTTTTTTCGTTTTCAGAAAGTGGAACTAATTTTTCCGACTTGAAAGAAATTCTTCTAACTGTTTTGGGCAAATTGTTCGAGTGTGGTCTTAAGCCCGTTGCAACCGTCTGCGACCATGGCACCGTTAATAGTAAGGTGGTAAAAGCCTTGCTTGAAGACACTCGCACAAGTTGCCTAAGGTATAAAACAGAATATAGGGGAGGATACTTTATGGTAAATGAAAACATGGTTTTTCCCATATTTGACGTACCTCATCTTTTGAAGTGTGTTCGTAAAATAATCTTTTAGATAAAGACATGATTTTTTATGAGGAGGGGGTAAAAAAGTTAGATTCATGGGAAAATTTGGTGACGGCTTACAATTTGGTACCAACTGAATCTTTCAAGAGAATGTACGGAATAATGTATTCTACGTCATTTAAAATACTCTAAATATAGAAAGAAATTTCTTAATTATTTTATTTGTCATAATTATAATATATTATTTTTTTAAATTAATTAATCAACGTCCTAATGAATGTCTTTCAACGCCTTCTTTAAAATGTATTTTGTTCTTCAATATTATTGTTTTTTTTGTTCTGTATTCTATATTGTCTTGGCACACATTTGAAATGTGTTTTGTGCTTATATATCCTAGCATTTACTGTTTCTGTGATATCCACATTATTTTTGGATTATCTTATTGACTAAAACCTCAAATTGAAATATTTAATCATTTAAAACAATATTAGCGACTCAAATGAATATTTAACCAGAAAAAATTCATTCGCAGACTTGGTACACAGTTAAAATGTGTTTCGTGCTCATGAATGCTGTATTCATATTATTTTTTTAATAAATTTATGACTAAAACCTCAAATTGAAATATTTAATCATTTAGAACAATATTAGCGACTCAAATGAATATTTAAACCAGAAAAAGATTCGGTCGTAGACTAGGTACACACTTAAAATGTGTTTTGTGCTCATGAATGCTGTATTCATATTATTTTTTGAATAACTTTACGACTAAAACCTCAAATTGAAATATTTAATCATTTAGAACAATATTAGCGACTCAAATGAATATTTATACCAGAAAAAGATTCGGTCGCAGACTTGGTTTACATTTAAAATGTGTTTTGTGCTTATAAATTTATTTGTGTTTCTTGTTTCTGTCATATTAGTGAAATAAAATAAACATACTTCACAACATGTAACAAAGTTTTTCATTTTTCTGATAAACAGAGAAATTTTAACATTCAATACTGTCGTAGAAAAGCACAAAGACACGTACAGGCAGCGCCGAAAAGAATGTGCCAAATCAGGACACAAACAACTTTTACTGTATTTAAGAAAAAAATATAATAAAAAATGATAATATAAATGTGTGTATGATCAAACGTGTTTTCTTTTTTGAGGCTTTGCTGGTAGCTGGAAATAATATTTTATAAAATAAATTTCATGTGAATGAGGTTTTTAATAAGTACATTCTAGTCTTACAAAACATAATATTTATTTATTTAGGTTTTATCTCTCAAAAGGGTTGTAATAAACTACCTGCAACTCATAGTATTTAACCCATGATTCTGAATCAATTCTTCGAGTTGATGGTGGATACATTTACACCCTGTATTGTTTTCAGCTAAACTGCAAAGCTGCACATCCTATTTAATATAGATAATCTAACCAAAAAGCTAAGCTACAGTACCTAAAGCTAGCTAGCAGTAGAGAGCTAAAACACCTATATCGGTAGGGCTATTCCTACCGAAGTTTAGTTAATCAACCTAACCATTTTGGAATATTAACTGAATAATAAGGTTACTACATATAAACAGTTATGTTTTTCCAACCAAACACTACAAAATGGTTTAGGTATATAATTTTTAGTTTAGGTAACACAACTAAACACAGAAAGCTGTCTCAACCGATTAGTTTAGCTAGAATATCTGAATCGTTAGCTGTCATAAATACAGTTTAGGTAACACAACTAAACACAGAAAGCTGTCTCAACCGATTAGTTTAGCTAGAATGTCTGAATCGTTAAGCTGTCATAAATATACTGCTGTTTAGCAAACAGTAGCTTAAAGTTCGGCAGTCACCACAGCAACTAAACTGTTTAGTAGATAATTACTGAAAATTTTGTAAATAGTACCTAAACATTTCTTTCAGTGTACATTGCTCAACTCAAGGACAGTAAAAGAGAACAGAGGATCGAGTCGTAACTAAGGATTGGCTGATCTGAGAGCATTCAAAAAGTTGTCGCAATCGCATCAATTTGAATTCGGTATTGAGCCTTTGTCCAATACTGAATTTAAATCGGCTGTAGAAATGCTCATTTGGAATCTAAGTTTCACGTTTATTAGATATGATAGTTAAAACTTAAAAGCATTCTCTCACATAAACCTTTCTCTATTGGTTTCTAAATCATTACATTCCTCAATAAAATGTAGGCACTGGGATCTTGCTACCTCTGAAACATAATAGCCCTTTCCCACATAAACCTTTCTCTATTTGTTTCTAAATCATTGCATTCCTCAATAAAATGTAGGCACTGAGATCTTGCTACCTCTGAAACTTAATAGCCCTTTCCCACATAAACCTTTCTCTATTTGTTTCTAAATCATTGCATTCCTCAATAAAATGTAGGCACTAGGATCTTGCTACCTCTGAAACTTAATAGCCCTTTCCCACATAAACCTTTCTCCATTTGTTTCTAAATCATTACATTCCTCAATAAAATGTAGGCACTGAGATCTTGCTACCTCTGAAACTTAATAGCCCTTTCCCACATAAACCTTTCTCCATTTGTTTCTAAATCATTACATTCCTCAATAAAATGTAGGCACTGAGATCTTGCTACCTCTGAAACATAATAGCCCTTTCCCACATAAACCTTTCTCTGTTTGTTTCTAAATCATTGCATTCCTCAATAAAATGTAGGCACTGAGATCTTGCTACCTCTGAAACTTAATAGCCCTTTCCCACATAAACCTTTCTCCATTTGTTTCTAAATCATTACATTCCTCAATAAAATGTAGGCACTGAGATCTTGCTACCTCTGAAACTTAATAGCCCTTTCCCACATAAACCTTTCTCCATTTGTTTCTAAATCATTACATTCCTCAATAAAATGTAGGCACTGAGATCTTGCTACCTCTGAAACATAATAGCCCTTTCCCACATAAACCTTTCTCTGTTTGTTTCTAAATCATTGCATTCCTCAATAAAATGTAGGCACTGAGATCTTGCTACCTCTGAAACTTAATAGCCCTTTCCCACATAAACCTTTCTCCATTTGTTTCTAAATCATTACATTCCTCAATAAAATGTAGGCACTGAGATCTTGCTACCTCTGAAATTTTAACTTTTTTTCGACAAAAGGCATTTTATTGTGCTTCGAAAACAATGAAAATTGCAATAGCGAAATAAAATTGAAATAATGCATTACTGGTAACAAATGACACCTTTACTCAAATATCCAACTTATTATTTGCATCCGATGTGGATAAATACCTGACATCAAGTTTATCAATATACTTAAAGTTGTCCCTTTATGTTACCAAAGTACAAAATGTTTGTCTAAAAATGCGAGTCATTCCAGAATGATGGTTCTGAAAGATATGTTATCGTTGCTCGTGAATACCAAAGTCAAATTATATTTGACATATTGACAGCTCTGTAATGCGATGAGGGTGCCCCGGTGCCGGTATTGCCTTGTTACGGTGAGGGTAGTGGGAAGCTATCGCTTTAAATTGTGTCAAAGGGTTTTTAATACATGCTGTCATTCCTTTTATTATTATTGGATATCTTTAACGAGGGTATGATGTTTTCAGCCAAAATTAATCAAATAAAAGTATCCAATAATGAAACATTATACTTTCATGGAGAAAAGTTACCGATATATAATATGGCTAATTTATTAAAAATTTGGTCAAATCATTCGTATTCCTGTTAAAAACGGGTCTGCAGGCCGTAAACATATTTTACATATCTTACGTATAGATGACGGAATAAGTGTTCATAAAAATTCTAATATTGTAATATTTCGTCATTATATTGATCAGGAAAAGGATGCCTGCATGAACACGTGTTCCGATATATTCTGAATGGACTAATATTTAATGAGGAAATACATTGCATTCAAATTTTAAACTAGACTTCAAATCAGTCGTACTCATTTTGTTCCGTGTAATATGTATATATATATAGGATTTCAAATCAGTCGTACTCATTTTGTTCCGTGTAATATGTATATATATATAGGATTTCAAATCAGTCGTACTCATTTTGTTCCGTGTAATATGTATATATATATAGGATTTCAAATCAGTCGTACTCATTTTGTTCCGTGTAATATGTATATATATATAGGATTTCAAATCAGTCGTACTCATTTTTTCCGTGTTATATGTATATATATATAGGATTTCAAATCAGTCGTACTCATTTTGTTCCGTGTAATATGTATATATATATAGGATTTCAAATCAGTCGTACTCATTTTTTCCGTGTTATATGCATATATATAAATATATGTCATAAAATAACGGTGACCGTAACTGGGCTGTATTTTATTGAAAGCATTAATTAAATTAAACTTTGACGAAAGGTTAAACACACAAACATGTTCCTTGCGTTGTCAAAAAAAGTGTGATACGTATCTCGATAGTTTTACATAGGAATATATGAAGCATATTGTTTAGGATGCAGTGAGAAACTCGGTAAGGGAGAGTTGCCTTGAAAAATTGTTCATAAAGATGACATGCAAATTTAATATGTTTTTTTATGATTTTTACCTAGTCCACTCAAACTAGATGGCCCACTCGTTCTGATATTTATGAAAGTGAATAGTCAATAAAAAACAAAGTCACAATTTCAGTCCAAGTCCCTACGTTATTTTTATTATCGCCATATAACAAGTTCAATGTGATCCGTGCGCACTCAAGTCGACACTAGTAGGTACTGGCTAGGCTAGATACCCACGAAACAAAGCCACGAGAAAAAAATGCAAAATGAAAAGAAAAGAAAAAAGACAGCGAAACTTACCTACGCGAGGAGCGAGGCGAGCCGCATTTAGTTGACGGACTCACACACATGCACGAAACGATACTGCCATTGCATTGTTGTGATGCGACTGAAGCGTGTGAGTAGGTACCTTATTCAGTCCTTCGCGCGGATACATTTCAAAATAATGTTATTTTGTCACATTTTCCTGTTCACTTTATTTTACTCTCGCGGGTTACCTAAATCAGCTTCGCGGTCGACCGGTAGACCGCGGTCGACCTGTTGGCCATCCCTGATATATATGGTAGCTATATTCCTAGCATTCAATTTCTTCCATAATGTTTTATGACAGACCCTGTCAAAGTTTTACTTAGATCTAAGAAGCACCCGTTTATTTTTATTTCTTTTATTTTTTTTATTAAAACGCCCATAGGGCTTTTACATACAATGCCATTATGTTTTTTAAATACAATAACAATAAAGAGTTTACATAATATATAAGAATATACAGATTACATAAAATATAAGATTGAACAATGCATAGGTTAACAAAATATAGGTAACATGAAACAAGAGTTTACGAAACGTAGGTAACATGAAATTTAAGTAAATGAAATAAAAATATATGATCTGCCAATATCCTCCAAAACAATTGAATAAAAAAGGATGAAATTGTTGTTCACATTAGCCTATAAACTATGTAACTCTAATTAACAATCTCTATTACGCAAGATTAGGATAAGAAACGACAAAAAGTCTAATAGAAAAACATTTAGTTAAGTATTATAATATTAAACCAAGTATCACAATATTAAGTCAAGTACCACAATATTAAACCAAGTATTATAATATTAAATTAAGTATTACAATATTCAGTCAAGTATTATAATATTAAACAAAGTACCATAATATTAAGTTATATTAAAATAAGTATTATAATATTTATTTATTTAAACGTAATTTGTAGAGTAGTGGAAATAGTTCGCACATACTCCGTTTAATGTTTGCCAAGTTCATATTTGACATACAGATTTAATAATAATGTGTTTATAGGCTGATAGACATTCAGTACCGTTAGTGTTCACGCAATATTTATTCCCTGCACTGTGTAGTCGGTTCATTACTGAATTTATTTCTGCTATGATACCTGCAATTTTACAATGGTAAGGTACCTTCTGACGAACCGTTCTACTAGGCACATGAAAGTCGATCAACCTAAGGAGTTCAGGGGAGTCAAACATGTTGTTAACAATTTTATAAAGAAAAAAGAGATCAGAACATATTCTTCTTTCTTTTAATGTGGCTAGGCCCATGACTTTCAACAGTGAGGTGTAGTTAATGTTTTCAATAGGAATACCTAATCTATAATTTATGTTACGTAAAAATTTATGTTGGATTCGCTCGATAGATTTTTCATGAATATTGTAAAATGGATTCCAAATGGTTGAGTTGAATTCTAAATGGCTTCTGACAATGGATGAATATAATATTTTTAAAATTTTTAAATTTTTGAAATCTTTTGCAGTTCTTAATATGAAACCCAACATTTGCATCGCTTTAGTGGTTATATTGTTAATGTGGGAGATAAATGTTAATTTGGTGTCAAATATTTATGGTGGTTATATATAATGTTTATGGTAGTTTTCGTTTCTTGTAGAATTCTATTATTTGCTTTTCATTGTATATTGCCATATTAGTAGATAGTCAACATTTAAAGCCCATCTGGTTATCTTTAGACATTAAGTTATCTGGTATTTAATTAAGAATTACCCTTTCAAATAATCTTGCAGTTATAGTTGCTAAGGATATTTGGCGGTAATTGCTGAAATTAGTCGTGTCGGGCTGTCCCGATTTCAGGATTGGAGATATAATTGTTTCGTTATTGCACCCGGTAGATGGTTATGTTTAAGGATTGCGCTGAACAGTATGTTTAGATATGTATCTACCTCTGTGTTCAAAATACTTAGACTATCATGTCCCGGATGTTTAGCAGCCTTAGTGGCTGTAATGGCCATCATTATATTACTTTCAGTGAAGTAAACGTTTTGTCCGTCATATTCTATAGTATCAGAGACAGTCGGTACTTTATTTCCGGAAATATCTGCAAAGGTTCTTCTAAAAGTCTTGGCAATTTCCTCCGTGTTTGTGGACCCATCAATTTCGCTGGCGATTCGAGTTTTTGGTTTCATAGGTTATTGCCTTTCTTCCAGAATTGGGGGAACTGCTTTTTGTCAAGCAATTTTACGATATCATCCATCTTTGTTTGTTCGGGAGAGCTTTGGCAGTGTTTAAGATCTATTTTTCCTTCCTTTTTCATTTTCCTCCATATGTAATGGGGCCATGTAATGGTCTCCACTTTTTAAACCACTCCATCAACGCTAATCTGGAATTTTTGTAGTGTTTCCTTAACTTGTTGATTCCACCCAGCAATGTGACGATGTGTTTTGGGTTTGATTTAATCATTCTCTAAGTAATCGTTATTTAAGGAATTGTGATGTAGTACTCTCGGTATCACCCTGGTGAAGACCACCATTCAGAATTGACCAGGTATTTCCCCACCTTCCTTTTCCCCAAAGCCTGCCCATCGCATACCCTTGCCTCATAAAAAAACCCGAATTGGCGTTGCCATATTCTCACTGGTTCTAGACGGTTGGGAGCAGCTGGAACCCTATTCCGGTATTCACATTAAACAAATTGAAAGTTTGAATATTCGAATAGACGCGCATCTATGTAATGTTGAGTCTGTAGTCTTAAGTCTGTTCCATCAGGAATCACCACGTATTATATAGCGATAAGTGAACTATTAGCTGGACGTTTTACTTTATAATATTATTCCTAGGTTTCATCACAAACTAGACCCGTCTACTTAATTATATATTATTCCGTAACTAAGTATCCGACGCGAATTAAGTCCTGCTAAATGTAATCTCTGTTGTATTTTATACCACATAATTGCATATGAATCAGTTTCGATTATAATCTTTATTAGGTACAGGGTAGAAGTCACGATGTTTTCTTGAAAACAGGGAATTACTCAGAGTGCTGGAAGTTAAATGCGATCAGCAATGACATACGCTATGCAAACTCGAGTTCACTGTTTGCTCGTATAAAAATAAAATATTCGTACATTTATGGAATCTTAAATGCTAACAAAAAAACGCTGTCATCCTTGTCCTTTCACGGTGCAAACAATAATATGCTAAGGAAAATATTTTCAATGCATAACTGAAAAGTATCATTTCAAAAGTTCATGAAGATCATTAATGATTTAAATTTTTTTTAATTTGAAAAAAGTACGACACGACCGGCATTTAAAACTATTTTCCAATGAATTGATTCACCCCTGTACACATGCTAGATACATTCAAGAGTACTTATAGTAAGAACCTTCCTTTGAGTGCGTCACAATGATTACCATCTGATCTTAAGAGCGGCTGAAAGCTGCAACTACTTATAACTCTGCATCCTTCCTCGAGATTGTGGTACATCTTCATCTCCGTGTAATCCTGTTACGGGAGATGAGTGTTTACTTAGAAGCTTACTAAGATCTTCAGAAGAATGTCTTTATTGTGCATTCTCTGCAAACTACCCAACAATCAACTAGGACTTTGTCATATTATGTAGATACACGGAATAAACCATGATCTGAAAGAAATCTTTCGTAATATCTAATTGAACTGTATGAGAAGCGATCATGGCGCCGCCCGGAGGGAAGACAACCTTACGTTATTAGGCTCTGAAGATATCTCTTATGTCATGATACGGGCAATGAAGTAAAAACTAAGAGAGACTGTTGCAATGATCATTTAAAAAAATGTAATTAGGAACTCCGGTGAAAATTACCATGATTTTTAAAAATATATTCATATAGATCAACAAACCCTGATTCTAAATAAATAAATTTTATTTTATATAATTGAAAGAAGGTAGAATTTATATCGTCCTATAAATGAATAAAACATCATCGCATTAAACGCCCTCTTTGGTTGGCACGTTGGTACCTTAATGATGTTTGTTTTAAGCGAAATTTGTCGATCGTAATAAATCAAATAAATTTGTACTATATACAAAGTTATTATTGTTTAATTTCACATCTATTTAAATTTCTCTTTTGTTTTCGTGAATGAATGAATGCAAATTTTGAAAGTAGAAATTAACCACTTGTCGGGAAGTATCAACGGCAGATATTGTCGATGGCAATATATTAATCGTTTGGTGGCAATCACGCATATACACGCGGACGTGTACGTAAATAGATATCAGTCCTACTCAATTGGGATGCAGCTGAGTTGCTAGCGCGGATGACTGCAGTCTCTGGGGAGGAAGGTTCAATCCTCAGTCAAAAAAAGGTTTTAAAAGACATTATAAAAGTTCACAGCGTTTAACAGCCAGTCTCTGGTGAGGAAGGTTCAATTCTTAGTCAAACAAAAATGAATGTTTTTCATATTTTTAAATACATGGATTAATTTATTTTTTAACATTACCTCCGCACATCTCCTATGCCTATGTCATCCCTGGGGATGCTGTGTGGAGGGTCTTTTTTATAAGAGGAAGGAGTGAAGATGGGTCTTAAAGATACCCATGTTGAAGGAGGAAGGAAACACAGAGGCCCGAAAATCTTTCCACAGCCGAGATTTTGAACTCAAGAATGAGTCGTAGAAGCAAACCGTTTTCATGTGACAAATTTCAACCATGTAGAGTCACGTGGGGTAACCGTACCCGGAGTGTAAGTGTTCGCAGTGATGTTTCCGACAAGATTGTACCTGTTAAGCGCCCGTGCGTTCCTTAATTCAGTAGCGTTCTGGATCGCGCCGAAGCAGGACATGTGTACAGAAGATGCTGATTTGTCAATAAAAACTGGTAGGTAAATTACTTTTTTTCTGGCTTTTCTTAAATGTTTCATCTCCGTTACCGATGTGTGCTATTGTGTAACCAGCTGTGTCAGAGCGACGTGGTCTATGATAATGTTTAGTGAGATATTGTTAGTTAGACGGATGCAAAGTGATAATTCTAATAAAGATAACGACTAATCTGATTTTTAAAGTTTATTGAATTTTGGTGTGATGGGGTAAGTGTGCTGGGGTAAGCGTTCGCAGTTGGACGAGTGCGAACACTTACCCCGATAGATAAAATTGATTTTATAGCATAATATTTCAACTCTCTTTATTTTTTTACAGTGAAATATGCCGCGTGTGTACGTGAGAAAGCACCTGGAGAGGTCAGTTTGCACTCAAGAGCAGATTGAAACTGCAAAAAAGCTTATGAAAGAGGAGAAGAGTCAGCGGGCTGCTGCAGATATTGTTAGGATCAGTGAAGCCACTCTGCGTAAACGCCTAAAACTAAAATTAATAGCAACTTCAATGGGGAGATATCGTCCGACATTTACACCAGATAAAGAGATAGATTTTTAGATAAATAGATACTCAATTTATCGTGCAGGTGTCATTTTTTGTGAAACTATTGAACTAATGATTATTAATTTATTTTCAGGCCGAAATCGTTGATTATAGTAAAAAAACTGACTGAATGTTCTACGGTCTGACTATACAGACAATGAGAAAAATTGTTTACGAGTATGTTGAAATCAACAAGATCGAGAACAGATCTGACAACATTACAAAAATGGCTGGCAAAGATTGGGTGTATGGATTTCTAAAACGCAACCCTGTTGTAGCTTTAAGACAGACTACTCCCACAAGTATTGCGAGAGCTATTGGGTTTAACGATGTTCAAGTTCGGCGGTTTTACGCAAACTTGCAAGAGTGCATGGAAAAACATAAGTTCCTTTGCTGGGAGAATGTACAATATGGATGAAACCGGAATAAGTACTGTACCCAAGAAGATTCCCCGGGTTATTTCTTTGAAAGGGAAAAAAATGTCAACAAGATAGTCTCCGGAGAACGTGGGCAGACCATAACAGCGGTTTGTTGTGTCAGTACAACAAGACATTATGTACCACCTGCATTCATTTCCCCACGTAAACGACTGAAGGGAGAACTAATGGACGATGTACCGGCTGACTGCATTGGAATGGTTTCCGATTCCGGATTTATAAATGCTAATTTGTGCCTAAACTAGTTACAGCATTTTAAAGACAATGTGAGGGCAGGTCCCAACAACCCTGTCCTTTTGATTATTGATAACCATTCATCTCATATCAGTCTTGAAGCAACCACATTTTGTAGGGACCACGGAATAGTAGTCCTGACATTACCGCCTCATAGTAGCCATAAAATGCAGCCACGAGACAGTGCATTTTTCAGTCCTCTTAAAGGTCAATATGCAGTGGAATGCGAAAGATGGATGGGTCAGCATCCTGGGAGAGCAATCAACCAATATCAAGTTATCTCGATTTTCGATAAAGCCTTCAAGAAAATTGCAACTGTGGGGAATGCGGTATCAGGTTTTAAAGTAAGCGGAATACATCCTTTACATCTTCACCGAAGCTGATTTTGCAGCTGCTTCTGTTACTGATATGTTCGAGCCCCAACCTGACGTATCCATTATCTCTCCGTTGGCAAATCAAGAGCAAAGTGACATAAGATCGATAATTAGCACAGATATTCTGAACAATCAGATCTCTTGCAATGCCGAAATACATGCGGCACCTAGCAGCCTACAAACGTCTATCAGACCTAATAAAAATATTAATCGTCATCTTCTTACTACTTCGAATGAAGATGTAATTGAAATTCATGCCAGCTCCCCACCACAAGATGCAACATCAGTCCTTCACGTCCCTATATTTGTTATAAGTCCTCTGCCAAAAGCAACACATACACAAAAACGACGAAAAAATGCTTGCAAGTCTGAAATAATTACCTCAAGTCCCTATAAAAAGAAACTTCAGCAGAAGCAGAGAGATACAGATGCAAAAATGGTCCGAAAACCAATAATTAAAACCATAGAAATCGGACGACCACCTCTTTTCAAGAAAGTCACACCATAAAGAATCACCAAAAAGCGTAAGGCGGAAGATTCCAGCGTGCATAACTGTTTAAAGAGAGCACAAAAACAGGCTCCTAAGGACTATTTTTGCCCACAATGCAAGGAGAAATATCGAGATCCACCAACAGAAGATTGGATAGAATGTATTGTGTGTAAAGCATGGTGGCATGAGAACTGCACAGACTACGATAAGGGGCAATTTAAGTGTGATAATTGCAATGGGGGGTAACTCTTCGCGGTGCGAACACTTACCCTACTTACATTGTTTGAGATGCCTTAATAATCGATCATATTAATAACCAAAAAAATTGATTAAAATACCTAAAGCTTTTAAATACAAAAATCCCAATGTAAAAATTGCGCACGATTACCCCAGGTGATTCTAGATATTTTGGGCGCTGTGCATACAATATGCACCGGTGCCGAGAGGATCAATGACGCTAGTTCCTCAGAGCATCTGCCATTATAATACCGGTGGATCTGGTCCGGTGATCTAAAGATTGCAATCCGCTTATGAAGATAGGGGAATCAATCGAAAGGACCGTCCGTTTCTA
Organism: Hesperophylax magnus; assembly: GCA_026573805.1. Lineage (NCBI taxonomy): Eukaryota > Metazoa > Arthropoda > Insecta > Trichoptera > Limnephilidae > Hesperophylax > Hesperophylax magnus. Next base: position 13,709,173 of record JAIUSX010000117.1, on the reverse strand, counting down.
CACAGAGTCAAGGGTTTTTTCGGGTATTTTGGGGCAAATTCAACAGTGGAGCGCACTTGCGATTTGTACTGGGTCAGTTGTGTACTAGTAAAGTATCTGCGGGCCTCGTACAGGTACAGTTCGCCCAGCTTCTGATAGACTAACTTTACTCTGGCTTCGATGGGGTCCCAGTGCCTGGGCTGGACGCTTAGAGTTACGCGAAGCATATCAATGGAAGGCATGTTAGGAAGATTGCTTCCGTCGGAGGTAACGAGATTATCATTTGATCCCTTTTAGACATTATCAGATATGATTGGGTCTTTGGAACATTAAATTCGACTAGGTTATTCTTATCTCAAGATGAAACCTTCTCGAGGTAACCGTCCATTCTCTGCTTCAAAGCCCTCCGAACTGTTAGAGTTGGTGTATCCTTTTTGGGCCTGTCAAACAAAAAGCTATCATCCGCATATCAATGTATTGGTGCACAAAGATTTTATTTTTTTCATTTAAACGCCCATAGGTCTTTTAAATAAAATCCAATTTTTTTTTTCATATCCAATAAAAATAAAGAGTTTACATAATATATAAGAATATACAGATTACATAAAATATTAACAAAATATAGGTTACATAAGAGTTTACGAAACGTAGGTAACATGGAATTTAATTAAGTGAAATAAAAATAGATTATCTACCAATATCCTACAAATCAATTGAATAAAAAAGGACAAAATTGTTGTTAATATTAGCCTATAAACGATGTAACTTTAATTAACAATCTCTTTTACGCAAGATTAGAAATAGGAATCGATAAAAGGTCTAAAAGAAAAACATTTACATCAATGTAAACATTCCATTAACCTGAGTTCAAATTTTGACACTGATTGGCAGAGGTAAACATCGATTGAACTATACTTACTACCAAGTCTGTGTAATCTTTGAATAGGCGAGTAAACGAAATAATTGTTAGCAGATTTTGGAATACTGGGCATTCAGTCGAGTGTCCCGTGTAAGTACTCGCAACGAAATAACGCATGTTAAATCAATGGCGTCCGGTCTGCTATTCAATATTTATTAGATGACAAGAGATCATTGATGTGCAACAAAAACAAAGTCCTAGACAGAACCGATCCCTGTGGGACGCCGGCATTTATTGAATGTGAGGAAGAGGTGAAACCATCAGTAACCGTCTGAACCGACCTTTCACTCAAAAACTCGGCAAGAAAACTAGTTGTAGGAGGGAGGAAACACAGAGGCCGGCAGTTCGTTCCACAGCCGAGCTGTTGAACTTAAGAACGAATCGTAGAAGCGACCCGTTCTCATGTGACAAATGTCAAATGTGTACAAATGTTGGGCGCGCGTTTGGCGTGTATCCCGACTACGCACCGGTGCCGAAGGGATCAATGACGCTAGTTCCTCAGAGCATCTTCCATCGTAATACCGATAGAACAAGGACAGCATACCTACCTGACGCCTGTGCTCTAAAGATTGCAGTCCGTTTGTTAAGATTGGGGAATCTATCAAACGGACCGCCCGTTTTTGCACAGAGTCAAGGGTTTTTTTCAGGTATTTAGGGGCTCCGGACCAGAGATGGCTGCCAAATTCGACAGTAGGGCGCACTTGCGATTTGTACAGGGTCAGCAGTTGTGTATTATTAAAGTATCTGCGGGCCCTGTACAGTACGCCCAGCTTCTGAGAGGCCAACTTTACTCTGGATTCGATGGAGCCCCCGTACCTGAGCTGGTCACTTATAGTTATACCAAGCATATCAATGGAAGGCCTGTTCGGAAGATTGCTTCCATTGAAGGAGACTAGATTATCATTTGGATCCCTTTTAGACGTAATCAGACAGGATTGGGTCTTTGAAACATTAAATTCGACGAGATTATTTTTACCCCACGAGGAAATACTCTCGAGATAACCGTCCATTCTCTGCTTCAAAGCCCTCCAAGCCGTTGGAGTTTGTGTGCCCTTTGGGGGCTTGTCAAACAAAAAGCAATCATGAACTGTACTGTCATCCGCGTAACAATGAATCGGTGCACATGTCAAAAGGTCATTGATGTGCAACAAAAACAAAGTCGGAGACAGAATCGATCCCTGTGGGAAGCCAGCATTTATGGAGTGCGAGGAAGAGGTGAAAGCATCAGCAACCGCCTGAATCGACCTATCCCTTAAAAAGTCAGCAATCCACGTACACAGGGATGCGGGAAGTCCGTAAGAAGGCAATTTGTTGACAAGTCCTCGGTGCCAGACCCGGTCAAAAGCCTTGGATATGTCTAGTGCGACCGTTTGGGTCTCACCACGACGTTCCAGGCACCGCCCCCAAACATGTGTCACATACGCGAGAAGATCACCGCACGAGCGGTTCCGCCGGAATCCGTATTGACGGTCGTTGATAATTTTGTTCTTCTCGAGGTATGTGAGCAGTTTGTCGTTGATTACACGTTCCATCACTTTGGACAGAACTGATGTGATCGCTATGGGGCGGTAGTTGGCCGGGTTGGAGCGGTCACCTTTCTTGGGAATAGGGTGAATGACCGCTTTTTTCCAACCAGAGGGCACAGTGCCACACTTCAGGGATATTTTGAAGAGCTTTGTCAAAACTGGAACTATTTCCGCAGCACACCTCTGCAATACCAGGGCAGGTATTCCATCAGGTCCACTAGCTTTGTTAACATCGAGCCCCAGTATGACGTGGAGTACATCCAGATGCCGGATCCTCAGCTTTTTCATATAAAAGCCGCAGTGAGGAACCGACGGCGGAACAGCACCTCCGTCGTCGAGGGTCGAGTTTTCCGCAAACATTTTCCCTAATAGGTTAGCCTTTTCGGTGGCGGTGTTTGCTAGTGAGCCGTCAGGTCTCTTAAGAGGTGGCAAACTGGGTTTGCAAAAATTTCGACCTATTGAGCCCGCAAGCGACCAGAATGCTCTGCTGCCATGCGGGCAGGCAGCCAGCTTTTTGCTGATCTGCAGGTCGTGTTCGAATTTTGACTTATTAATGATTCTCTTGCATTCCTTTGCCGATTTGTTGTATGCTGATCTGCTTTCGGGCGTTCGAGATGTGTTGTAGGCTCGGTAAGCCGCGTTTTTTCGTCGTACTGCTTCGGAGCATTGTCGACTGAACCACGGCTTTGAGCCCACACCAGTTTCTTTAGTAGTCGATTGTATGAAGCCATCCATCGCCGATTTGATGACTTCACCAATCTCCTGGGCACATCTTGAAGGATCCGAAGTCCGAAAACAAACAGCTAACCACGGAAAAGCGTTGAAATGGGCCCGCATAGCGAACCAATCTGCTGACCTTTAGTGCCACACTTTTCTCCTCAGCCTCTCATTGGTTGGTCTGAGGTTAACGGGGATTGATGTCGTCACTAGGCAGTGGTCGGATGATCCCAGAGGCGCTGTGACGTCAATCTTGTAACCGTGTGGCACAGTAGTTAAGAATAGGTCTAACAGATTGGAGCGGTGAGTCTGGACATCAGGAACCCTTGTAGGCTCCTGAACCAATTGTTCTAATCCGTAGCAAATTGCAAAGGATTCCGCCTGTCGGCCAGCCGAGTCCATTGGGCCTGAAAACTTCAACCATGGTTCGTTATGAACATTGAAGTCCCCCAGAACAATAAACTCGGCCGAAGGGTAGCGGGGCAAGAGATCATCAATAGATCGCTCAAATGTTTGAAGAGTTCGGAAGTGTCTGATTCGCTATGGTTCGGTGAGCGGTATAAACATGCGTAGAATCTTGCCGTACTGGCAAGATTGACGCTCACCAACATTACGTCGAATCTGGAGTTTTCCAGACTCAATAGTCGTACACAGTTGACGTCAGCTCGACTATAGAGGCAGACTCCTCCTTTGAGTCGGAACTTGCTTGCGAGGGTAAAGCCCGGGCAGTCCGATAGGAGGAGTCTGGCGGCTCGGCTATCTGAGTTTCGGATAGGAAAAGAAGGTTGGGACGTTGGGACAAAAGATGGTGATAAACAGAGTTTAAATTTGTGGGCAGGCCGCGAATGTTGGCAAATTTTACCAACAGTTTTGGCCCGCACCGGGGACGCCTGCTACTCGCCGCTGTATTGATGTTAAATTTTACTTTGTATATTCATGATTTTAGGTTTTTCTTTTTTTTTGTAAGGGTATGAGGTGAAAGGAAGGTCTGGAAAGGAAAGGTATGAGGGGTGGGTAGGAATCTGGGGTTCAGGCTGTCCAGCAGTGATGAGCGTTTGGTTCCAGCCCACCCACTGCGGTGCTAGGCGATAGGCTGGGAGAGTCCGGCTGGAGAGGGCATCCAATGCGCCCCAAACGCTGCTGCTGGGTCCCCTCCGATCACGAACCGGCACAACAGCAGTGGCGGGGTTTTTTCACTCGCTGATGGGGCAGCCCACCCTTAGTCGTGAGCCTGAGGGTCGGGCCTCTGTACTATCGAGCGGCCCGGACATCGGTAACCGGTTGTAAAGGGTCTCCCTCAACCAGCATTTCCCAACCGGCCCGCCACGCAGAAGGTGGGCCGACGCACCCGCCACCAAGACCCGGGCAAACCTTAACCCATGAACCCGGGCACCCCTACTAAGTCACCAAACGTAGCGAACCACTTGGGGTGACCTGTGCCAGAGGTGTTGGTCATCCAATAAATGGTTCCCAGGGCAGCGGTACCCATTCCCGCCTACCAAATTGAAAAGTGCGTAAGAAGGCAGTTTGTTGACAAGTCCTTGGCGCCAAACCCAGTCAAAGGCCTTGTAAATTTCCTGCGCGACCGTTTGGGTCTCACACGCGAGAGACATGCGTCACGTACGCAAGAAGATCACCGCACGTACGGTTCCGCCGTAATCCGTATTGACGGTCTTAAATATATAAATTAAAAAAAGCTTTGCTTTCTTCGGGTTGATTAGTTGATAGATTTCATTGTCGTTTTTGTACAGTGTTGACGCAATTGAAACGTCATTTAGGCGCCTTTATAATAATGTTTGTTTTAGAAAGTTATTGATAGTAATTATGGGGGTATTATTTTAGGCAAATTTAGAGTTTAGTTTAAAAATTAGCTGAGCAGTTTTATAACTCAATGATATTTATATGGTAATCTGTAACATAATTTGTATATGGTATTATCATTGTTGAAAATGATTCTTATTTAATTATAGGTATCACAAACAAAAAATTCCACAAACTAGCATGAAATTTTAAAAGAAATATGCACTCAAAATACAACTTACGAGAATAATATTGGTTGAATTTGGAAGCATATTTAGCATTTAGAAGCATTTTTTTATTGGTTAGTTTGATGGCTTCACATCATTTTCTTCGTAGTAATGCAGGTGTTGGAATACTAATAAATTGTTTATCCAGTGCGGTCATGGATGTACTTTTGCACTTTGGTAGAGTACGATAACAGCAGTGAAGAGATGCTGGCTAGATTTTTTTAGTATTAAAAGTGGTTAAACTTTTAAAATTACAAAAATTCTATAAAAAACGTCTCTACCCTCGACGCCACCATACAAAATACAGTGCCTGTTGAAATAAAACGTAGGCTTTTTGTGATTGGTGACGTCACACAGAGAAACCACAGATTTGTTGAGTTTTGAAGAACCCGAAAAATATCAACATTGAACATAATTTTAAGTATTATAACTAACTTTAACAATAAAAAATAGATGTACTGGTATTTAAGTTAGAAAGTCATTACATTATTGATGAAAAATAATAATAATGAAGGACAGTAGTTCCTTATTGTAACGAATAGGTAATAGGTATTAAATTACCTGGATGTATTAATAATTAGGGGTGGCAAAATTATTATAAGTAACAGGTGAAACTCAGCCATCTTCCAGTAGCGTTGAGATAAACGTTACTAGAAGACAGACAATCCACAAATAATTGGGTGTGATAGCTGCCGGCTTCGGAGGTGTGCCAACCACCGAGCATTGGAAAGCTGGGGACTCGAGGATCATGATCAATTTCAAAACTGGACGCAAGGAAAAGGCTGAGGTTGATAAAAATGACTTAGAACAGATAAAGAAGAGCACGTTTTGGCTGAAAGGTTTTGATAACTGGTCGCTGTGCTGCTTCCTTTTTAAATACAAAGGCGTAAACACCTCTAATATTTCCATCATCATAACATTTCACGGTCATGATAATCTGTGAATAAATCATGTAAATCTGTGCTTTCTCTGTATGAGGGTATAAAGCGCTATAACAGATCCCTGTGGTACCCCGCAGCGAGCCTTTGTATGGAATCGGGACTCGACGCGCGCAGGATTATAATTACGCTTTCGAGGAGATGCCACCGTTGATAACAGGAGAAATGTGACTTTGAATTTATTCTTGAACTCTTGATTGTTGATTGCCATAACCACGTACTCGTGAATAGGTACTGCATACCAACTACCAGAATGGAGCTTTCATACACTGTAAGTAAGATGGTTTTACATCAGATATGCCATTTGAATATGAAACTTTTATACGTAGGTGCTCTATTTAAATTTAAATAGAATACCTACATTCCTTCGATCGTTCAAATGCTCGAAGGAATGTAGATGATAGATGTAGGTGTAGCTCGAAAAAATCAATAACCCGAAACAATCAGTTAATTATTTGGTCAGTAACATTATGTATAGTACGCCTTTGGAGTAATTTTTATTCAAAAAACGAGACTATTTATCAAAATATGGTTATATATTCAGCTATGGTATATAATAAACCAATATAATTATTATTTCAAACCACTTATACTGGTTTCAGAAGTTCCCTTCCTCCATCGGGAGAATTTAATAACAACAATCTCCTGATGAAGGGAAACGGTAGAGATGTGTTCAATTATTGTGGTTTTTAAAAAATTAATATAATAATTATGGCAAACCACATAGTATGTAAATACTTTTTACGACTACATTAATTTCAGCAGTTATGAATGTTAGCATTTTCTATTTTCGAACGGGCAATTTCACCAATGATATTGAGTAATCGCTTAAAAAAAAGTTTACAATTACTGTGAATTTCTGTGTTTTCTACAAAATTAACTGTCGATACTATGTGATTTTTTTTTAAATTAGCAGTGTAGATCTAAATTGTTTATAAAATGTATTATTTTATTGTTTAGGCTTGCAGCTTACTGTCATCCTGTACACATACATAAGACTAATAAATGTAATGAATTAACTGATAATTGTAAGACTTTCGGCTCGTAAATGTATATTTTGACTGCGGAGAAAAGATTTTTATAATTCATCGAAATCGTCATTAGAGCAAATATTAATACAACTATCATTTATATCATATCAGAAATTATTAACAAATGTGGCATTGATGTGATATGAATGCTGGTTCATCAAAACAAACAATAAATTATTTACGCTTTGCTCTTTTCATTTCTAGCAGTGAAATCCGTCATCTTGTCCGGTTAAACAAACAATATTATGAAAACGATCCTGGTAGTCAGGATAATAACCAACAATTAAAAACGGTTTGACAAAAAGTAAACGGTTAACCAGTGGCAGTTATTATTGTAATGATAGATGCGCGTAAATTACTTTTAACCGATGTGGGTACACTGCTAACTGCTATACGTTAACCCTTTACAAAAACACTTTTCTAAAGGTACGCGATAAATTCAATTTACACTGGATAATAATATATGGTCAAGTCTCCACCCGTGTGCTTTTATGTGTAATACCGTAATATTGCAAGACTGATGGGAAGGGGAACGATGTGAGGAAGGGAAAGGTTAGAGTTTTTCATATATGTCAAATGGCTAAATGTATTATGTATTATAAAAAAATATTTTTATGAGTTTATATTGCAAAGCTCGTACATGATGCAAGTATAAAGAATAATATTACAAGAATATTGTCACGTTTTCACTAGGGTTTCCTGTACTCAGGCGGCCTACAGTGTTTGTATTTTTATATTTTATATTTTTGTAATAAGTCGGTAGTTTTTATATTGTATTCACAATGTTTGCATTCACTCTATTACTCTGTTCTCTCAGCCATGTTCTTACTTTAGTCTTAAATATATTAAATTTCGTTATTTTTTGTTTGGTTTTATATGGCAGGTAGCCCAAATAAGTATAGTTTCGCACCATGAAATTGATTATTTCTCTGTACAATTTTTTTAGGTAAATTGGGAATAATCGTTATATTTTGGCTTATTGCCCTGAATTAGTATTTATGTTGGGCAGTGGAGTATTCGGTTATGTTTAAATAAAGAAAAATAAAAATGTTTTTGTTCGTTGAAAATATTTGACAGACAAATTTTAAATTTGATAATCATGTTTTAAAAATTCAGAATATATTGCGAAATCCCTCTAAACTTTATTTCACTCAGTATATTCTACTGAATCAAGGTGCAAAAACCGTTAAAATTTCATGTTCATTCGATATATCATTAAAATCCATAGTAAATTATCCTCACGGGATTCGAACCGCCACCTCTTGGTTGAGGGCTAAAGGAATTTACCGATCAGGAAGTGCGTCTGAAATGTTGACTGCTAAGCATCTATTTTATGATTTTATCCCCACGTAGTGAAATGAAAAATATATTCAAATCGAAAAACTTTGTTTACATTTTTACTAAGATAATGCATCGGTATTGAAAGGGATAAGGCAGTTAAATTGTTACTAGTGGGCTCATTGCAAGCCCCCCAACCCCTCCGTTCCGCCCCAACTTGGGTGGTAACATGTTGTTCCATCGCATCCAACTTCGTTAGAGCCACGAGCTTCCCTGATTCCCATGAGTTGTAGCATTACCTTATCCGCGTGGAGGCTCGCCTTCATTGGCGCCTATAAATGCATTCACCTGATAATTTCATCTTTATCGATTTGGTACAGATATATCTATAAGCTATCGTAAAGATCTCAATATATAATAGTAAAAACTATATATATAAATCAGCAGACCCGATAAGATGGAGCAGCGGATGGATTGATAATAATCTTCGTGAATATCATAACGCTTTTGAGTCTCATTACGCCCCAATGGTAGAAGAAGTGGAGTGTGCCCGAGAAAGTCAAGGCACGGTCTAGCGAATCAACAAATACTTGAGTCGGGCCATGTCTAACAAGAATAAGTGAGTGAAGACAAGACACGGTCTAGTGAATCAACAAATACTTGAGTCGGGCCATGTCTAACAAGAATGAGTGAGTGAAGACAAGACACGGTCTAGTGAATCAACAAATACTTGAGTCCGGCCATGTCTAACAAGAATGAGTGAGTGAAGACAAGACACGGTCTAGTGAATCAACAAATACTTGAGTCGGGCCATGTCTAACAAGAATGAGTGAGTGAAGACAAGACACGGTCTAGTGAATCAACAAATACTTGAGTCGGGCCATGTCTAACAAGAATGAGTGAGTGAAGACAAGACACGGTCTAGTGAATCAACAAATACTTTAGTCGGGCCATGTCTGACAAGAATGAGTGAGTGAAGACAAGACATGGTCTAGTGAATCAACAAATACTTGAGTCGGGCCATGTCTAACAAGAATGAGTGAGTGAAGACAAGACACGGTCTAGTGAATCAACAAATACTTTAGTCGGGCCATGTCTAACAAGAATGAGTGAGTGAAGACAAGACACGGTCTAGTGAATCAACAAATACTTGAGTCGGGCCATGTCTAACAAGAATGAGTGAGTGAAGACAAGACACGGTCTAGTGAATCAACAAATACTTGAGTCCGGCCATGTCTAACAAGAATGAGTGAGTGAAGACAAGACACGGTCTAGTGAATCAACAAATACTTGAGTCGGGCCATGTCTAACAAGAATGAGTGAGTGAAGACAAGACACGGTCTAGTGAATCAACAAATACTTGAGTCGGGCCATGTCTTACAAGAATGAGTGAGTGAAGACAAGACACGGTCTAGTGAATCAACAAATACTTTAGTCGGGCCATGTCTAACAAGAATGAGTGAGTGAAGACAAGACATGGTCTAGTGAATCAACAAATACTTGAGTCGGGCCATGTCTAACAAGAATGAGTGAGTGAAGACAAGACACGGTCTAGTGAATCAACAAATACTTTAGTTGGGCCATGTCTAACAAGAATGAGTGAGTGAAGACAAGACACGGTCTAGTGAATCAACAAATACTTGAGTCGGGCCATGTCTAACAAGAATGAGTGAGTGAAGACAAGACACGGTCTAGTGAATCAACAAATACTTTAGTCGGGCCATGTCTAACAAGAATGAGTGAGTGAAGACAAGACATGGTCTAGTGAATCAACAAATACTTTAGTTGGGCCATGTCTAACAAGAATGAGTGAGTGAAGACAAGACACGGTCTAGTGAATCAACAAATACTTGAGTCGGGCCATGTCTAACAAGAATGAGTGAGTGAAGACAAGACACGGTCTAGTGAATCAACAAATACTTTAGTCGGGCCATGTCTAACAAGAATGAGTGAGTTAAGACAAGACACGGTCTAGTGAATCAACAAATACTTGAGTCGGGCCATGTCTAACAAGAATGAGTGAGTGAAGACAAGACACGATCTAGTGAATCAACAAATACTTGAGTCGGGCCATATCTAACAAGAATGAGTGAGTGAAGCAAGGAATGTGCTCCAAAACTAAGTTGTTTGGCGACCCATTCTCTCTGCCTACCACTGCGGTGAAACGGCGTAGTGGTTAGTTGTTAGTTAACGCCAATGCATAGTTTGGTGATATGCCCAGCATCATTGTGTGGTTATGTCGGTTTTTTAAACTTTTCCCAACTAACTAACTAAGTTTAAAATATTCCCAACTCTCAGGAACCAGTAGGACAATTCCAGTGTGAGATTGGAGGGAGTGGGGAGGGGAAGGAGATAGGGTTGAAGAAGGGGAAGTGTCTGGCTATCCAGATCTGACATTAAGTATGCTGGAGCTATTTCGATTCGGACGGATAGTTTTTCACCAGTGCGACAATGAGATTCTGCCACTCTTTATACTGTTGATCTGGAAGACTAAGTTTACCATCCTTCACTACCGTTTAGTAAAAAATTGTAACCATATGTACCCAATGTAAAACCTCCTTGAGCGTATAACAGAAATTGAAAATTGTACATAACGCACGTGGTTAGTTCAACATTTATATGAAATATAGTCTTTGATCGAGTTTGGCGACGAAAAATATTTTGTTCCAGGTTTGTATTGATATTGGTTTAAGTGAATTGTTGTACGAAAATTAAAAAAATTAAGTAAATGGAAATATATAATTTGGAATAATGTTTAACATTGAAGTTTCTTATTGTTTAATATCTAAAATGAACATTAAACTTTTACAAACCGTTTTGGAAAACTTCGCGCTACGGAACAAGAGTTGCAAGATTAATGCCGCCACCGCGCCACGCCGCTACGTGCTGCGCCAGTTGGAATATTTGGTTGGCATTACGCTTATAGCATTTTTGACAATTTTGAAAGGTATGTTATTTATTTGTCCATCTGTTCTCCATGATGGAGACAAACACATTGCTCAGTGGTTGCTGCTCACTGCTCGGGCCTAGCTCACAGTCTCAAGGGTGATGGATGGCGGAGATAATCTTGGTAATGTCCCCGGAAGATATTTTGTATTACTTTTCTTTTTCCGCTTCCGTAAAGGGGTTAAGCGGGTACAGTAAAGTCCCTGTTAAGCGTAATAAACGATATAGGGCGGAAAATCAAAATCATCCTGATTCTTGGAATTTTTTTTTTATATCACACCTATTTACACATCAGGAAACAATTCAAACGTTGAAAACTACAAACCGATCGATTATATTTTATATTCTATTCTTATTGTAGAGTCTATCGTTAGAAATAAAATCACACCTGCTTTCAAAACTGTTTTGATTGAGGAACAGCATGGATTTAAATCTACTAAATCTTCCACTTTTTACTTTCATTTCTTCATCTTTCCTTTACTAATGCCATTGTCAAAGCTCTCGAAGACAACTCTCAGGTCGATGTTCTTTACACTGACTTTTGTAAAGTTAACCACTCAATCCTTATGGCCAAATTACATGCCATCGGTATAAGAAAACTATTATTATCCTTCTTTAATTCTTACTTAAAAGAAAGGAAGCAAAGAGTTAAAATAAATAACTTGTAAATGTATCTAATAATATTGATGTAACGATTGGCGTGCCCTAGAATCTTGAGAAGTATCCGGTATTAAAGACTCACTAAATATTGCATATTATCATAGTTTCCATGTTTCAGCGGTCAGGGACGTCTAATGCTAAATAAAGCGCAGCTGACATTGGAGGGTCTAGAATCGTTTTAAAATAAATGTAGCTTCTTTTTAGGCTAAGGAAGTTAAACAATCAGTTTCCTCGCACAGCCGTTGGGAAAGGGTGGGTCCCCTCCAATGCCCGCTGCCCGCTGCAATCTCCACCAAATGGAGCAACGAAGTATATTTCGTATCGAAGTGAAATTGTATACACCACGTGAACGACAATACGACTAAATTACTCCCCATCCACGGACACGGACATGACGAATTAGCTTATTTTATCTCACATGGATTATTAGTATCAACGTTAAAATCATCCATAAAACAAACCGAAAACAAGATTTTTGTAAAATAAACTCAAAATGTTCACAATTTACAGATAAAACACAGAGTTCTTAATTGGAACAAGAGATTTTTGCGTCGTATTATATTTTCCCTTTCGTTTTCATATTACATCTCAGGCAGTTTTATGAACGTTTGCAGGGAGGTCTTCTCTTTGACAAGATAATCTTTATTTATTAGACAGTTGTTGTGCCTTGTTATTCATAAAAAATAGGTGAATAATTTGAGCATGGCGGTGAGGTATGGCTACAATTATTCACAAATATGTACGTATTTATTGCACTGGTGCATTATACAAAGAATCAACATGCCCGAATTGGTGACGATGATGATTGATAACATTTGGGCTCCGGGCAGTGTAGTGAGGTGGCAGGTGTAGTTGTACGGCACCTGTAGCTAAGTAAGTAGGTAAAGGAAATGATATTATTAGTCATTTGTCATCACATTCTAGCTTTTAAGCAATAAATAATGAAAAACGGTGTCACATTTAGTCTATAAGTAATGGTAAGCAATCATATTAAACGCTTGTGAAATAACGCGGTGATTCGTGTTATAAATTAAGGACGGGTTGTATCACAGAATTTGAACAATTCATCAAATTTCAAAGTTTATTTTCAAGTTCTGTTCAAATTCTTTCATAATTTAAGTTTTGGCCACTGATGAAATAATAAAATAACTTGAATAGAGCCTTTACAGAACTTGAAAATCAACTTTGAAATTTGATAAATTGTTCAAATTCACAACCCGTCCTAAGTGTTAAAGATCTCGATAATTCCTTCACTCCTAGTGTAATATTTAGGATAATAAGCTTTAATTAAACTAAGAAATCTTGTTTTCTTAGAATTCAAAAATCATTGCACAGGGAGTATAATACATGGAAGTGCTGGTAGATTACGATTTATTCGCGCTTATTTATTACAACAATAAAATCATTGCATAGGGAGTATAATACATGGAAGTGGTGGTAGATTATGATTTATTCGCTCTTATTTATTACAACAATGAAATCATTGCACAGGGAGTATAATACATGGAAGTGGTGGTAGATTACGATTTATTCGCGCTTATTTATTACAACAATAAAATCATTGCATAGGGAGTATAATACATGGAAGTGGTGGTAGATTATGATTTATTCGCGCTTATTTATTACAACAATGAAATCATTGCACAGGGAGTATAATACATGGAAGTGGTGGTAGATTACGATTTATTCGCGCTTATTTATTACAACAATAAAATCATTGCATAGGGAGTATAATACATGGAAGTGGTGGTAGATTATGATTTATTCGCGCTTATTTATTACAACAATAAAATCATTGCATAGGGAGTATAATACATGGAAGTGGTGGTAGATTAATATTTATTCGCGCATATTTATTACAACAATGAAAACCAAAATACCAGAGTGTGTTGTTTTGATATTTTATTATTAACTCCTCAGGCTAATTTGTATTACTCGTAGAGTCAATTTGTTGGCTTTTTGGAACAGCACAGCAGATATCAGTAATCTTAGTTCAGTGTTTAAAACTTTTCTTAGATTTCATAATTTAATATTCAAAAGTACATGTTTATTTCTGTTAGTAAAAATTGTTAGCGTATTCTATCACATATCTAAAACAGTTTTTACTTTTCAGATACGTTCAGAAATATGCCATTTATTTGGATTTTATTGAGGAACAGAAATATACACTAATTTTCCGACTTTCTGACAGCATCATTAATAAATATAACGGTCAATATGCCGGAGGCCAGGAGGGTTGAAATGACGCCAAGCTACTGTTTAACCCACCCTTGGGTATTTGTGGACATACTGCAGCCCGAATCACAGGAACAGCACAAAGAAATACAGGCTCGCTTTACAACCCGTCAGAGCCTTTCTTCCGATCTCCCAGTTGCGTGAATGTATTTTATTGAGGAACAGAAATATACACTAATTTTCCGACTTTCTGACAGCATCATTAAGAAATATAACGGTCAATATGCCGGAGGCCAGGAGGGTTGAAATGACGCCAAGCTACTGTTTAACCCACCCTTGGGTATTTGTGGACATACTGCAGCCCGAATCACAGGAACAGCACAAAGAAATACAGGCTCGCTTTACAACCCGTCAGAGCCTTTCTTCCGATCTCCCAGTTGCGTGAATGTATTTTATTGAGGAACAGAAATATACACTAATTTTCCGACTTTCTGACAGCATCATTAAGAAATATAACGGTCAATATGCCGGAGGCCAGGAGGGTTGAAATGACGCCAAGCTACTGTTTAACCCACCCTTGGGTATTTGTGGACATACTGCAGCCCGAATCACAGGAACAGCACAAAGAAATACAGGCTCGCTTTACAACCCGTCAGAGCCTTTCTTCCGATCTCCCAGTTGCGTGAATGTATTTTATTGAGGAACAGAAATATACACTAATTTTCCGACTTTCTGACAGAATCATTAAGAAATATAACGGTCAATATGCCGGAGGCCAGGAGGGTTGAAATGACGCCAAGCTACTGTTTAACCCACCCTTGGGTATTTGTGGACATACTGCAGCCCGAATCACAGGAACAGCACAAAGAAATACAGGCTCGCTTTACAACCCGTCAGAGCCTTTCTTCCGATCTCCCAGTTGCGTGAATGTATGTTTTTTGCAAAATTGCAAGCAGATAACAGAAAATAAACCCTTTTTACCCCGTACGAGCGGCGAGCGACAGCGACACGCCGGCTTACCGGCGGCTTACCGGCGGCTTACCGGCGGCTTACCGGCGGCTTACCGGCGGCTTAGGTCTGCGCTGCATACAGATACTATGTACATACATAGCCTATAACTCTATCATCTACTGATCTTCGTTCTTTTACCCGGAATGTGGAACACGCCTTTATATTCCTGTTTGCAATGAGTGCAAAAAACTCACTGATGCTAGGCCACGAAAACAGAATAATGGGAGTTGATTTACAAATGCAATATTATTTTAAAATTCGGTGACATTGATTTCGCCACTCCATTTATAAAATTATTACGGTTTTCCCATTTTATCCCAAAACTCATGTAATTGTACAGTTTTTATAAGTTTAATTCTTATAGAAGATATTTAAATTAAATAAATCACTTTGTATAAACCACTATTTAATTTGAAACCACAAAGTAAATTTGCAATTATTGAAGTACATGGTAAAATATTTGTTGCATAAAAAGTTTTCCAATTGTCATCCAGAAAAGAGTATCCTGCTTTGAGATTTTCACAGCAAAAAGTATTATACTATCGTGATTTATTTTAAGGGTTTTATGCCGTGTTGCACGTATTCCTTCAGCCAATCATCATCATCACATCTGCCTTGATAATAGACACTGTAACGCTGTTCAAAACTTCTGACTAAAGAAGGAGGAAAAGCAGCAAGGCATAATACCCCAAAAATAAATCACGATATGTACAAAACTGTTGATTTTAGAAAACATTATTGGATAGAATGCGAATGACACCGATAATAACAATAATGTACGTAAAATGTTATAGCATTTTCATATCATCTCAGTAATTCGTACAATAATGATATATTGAAACAATTTTAATCTCTTTTTTCAAAAGTGCGATATTGCAGAGCCTGCAAATTTCCACTGAAAAGTTTTAATTAAAATTTAAATTAAATTAATTTCAAAACAAAAATGCGAAATTTCGATTGCAGGTGAACTTATTTATTTTTTATCATTCCCGTAAGTAGGTAAGCCATTTCACTAAGCGTGACAAAAAAATGGAATAGCTAAATCAGGTAGGGTAATCCATGGGCTATTGACCACCTAAAACTAGCGTCCTACCCATGAGCTATCGAACACCTAAATCTAACGTCCTACCCACGGGTTAAGGAACTATCGACCACCTAAATCTAACCTGGCTCTTAAATCCAAATATGGCGGGTTCGAAACAAGTGACATAATACAGAAAAGATATCATTTGTTTTTTTTTTTTTTAAAGACACATATTTCCGGATTACGAATAACCTGACAATATTTGAAAATCTCCTACTACCACCACCGTAAGCGGAAAATGTTGCTTGTCTTATAAGGAAGGACTTAGCCAGTCCACGAATTAAACACACTTCGCCTGGGTAGGACCCAAACGCGATGCCAGCTCCGCTACTGACCGGTCTATATTGGTTGTAAATAACTTGTAATAATGGACGAAATATTCTCACAGTATTACCCTAGTGAGTATTCAGCATTGAATCAAATTGTCACATCTATTGAAGTACCCACTATATGCAGGAGCCTACCATTATCATTACTTTGCTTAATTTTCAATAAGATTGCATTTTAAGGGTTGCGAATGTTGTAAATTTGCGGTAGGTATAGACCGTTCACTGCAGCGGCATGTATAATTTACAAAACAACAATTTGTTTAGATTCGTGTTGTCCGTTGCACCTAGTAACACGACACCGATGCATTAGGGAGCGATGGTTGTTTCATGGAAATGGGGAAGGAGATTTGCGGTATCGACCGCGCTCTAGCTCTAATGCAACAATATATAATGTCTAACTTTTCATTTGTGCCTTTATTAATTCCACTAGGTTCCTACTTCTCGGAGCTAGTGGAATTACATCACTGCAGATCGAGACAGTAGAAAATGCGAGATTGAACGCAAATTAGATGGTTGTTAAGTGTTCGATTATGCAGATAAGGTAGGGTGACACTGAGTAGATTCTCCACCCAAAAACTATACGGGAAGATTGTTATGGGAAAACCCCAACCAAACATTGTACCAAATTTGTAGGGTTTTGAATAATATTTACAGAAAAAGGATTTTCCTGGGAAAACGGTCACCTATCCACTAAGCAAAATAAACATTTTAATTTTTGGATGCAGAAGTTAAAAACAAAATTTCGTTTTAATTTCAGAGATGGCTGTCAAAAACACAATATTTAAGAAAAATGAAAAAAAATACGAAAGCACAAGAGTAACAAAATGTAGTGAGTATGTATTATTTTTTACACGGAAGTATTTTTCAGGTGCAGTTTTTGTGCATCCAACGCGGCGATGCACAAACGGTTAAATGCTGTTTACAGCGAACTGGTTATTCGTATTAGCTTTTAGTGCATTATTTGCGGTTGTGGTACCGTGTATTCGTACCGGCCATCACACGCTGTCTGTCACACGGCCGCGAGTGCACTGCACACGGATGATGCAACTGCGCGAGCGGCAGACACACGATGGGATATGATACTACCAAACCTCGCATCTCAATGCTGAGATTTATTCTTCTCTACAGACTATACATTTGTACTGAGAGTTGGAGTTATTCCGTTCCGTTAGTCATGATAACATGTAAATTGTAACCATTCATGATAAAACGCCAAATAAACTCACTTAACGAGTTTTTACGAGGTTCGGCTGTTTCTTGGTTTAGCCGTGGTTTAGTAAAATTAACATCATTCATAATTTATATTATTATTATTTAGGCATATTTTTAAAGAAAGCGAAACATTCCCGCCTTACGAATAATCTGACAGTATTTAAAAACCTACTAATACCATCACGGAAAGCGAAACATGTTGCTTGTTTCGTAATGGAGGACTTAGACAGCCGAGGAACTATTGAACCCACGACGCCTGGGTGGGAACCAGACGCTATGCCAACTCAGTCACTAACCGGCTGAATATAATCATCATTTTCTCAACATCCATGACGAGTGTCAGGTATATATAAAAAACAACAACAATTAAATAATTATTTTGAATGATAGGTTCGAAATAGGTAATTTGTAAAATCTTAATTTAGCTAAACCACCGAATGAAAGTTACCCGCTGGCAATTAGTAGTGGGTAATGCGACACATCTTAAAAAGTTATTTCATGATCCGCGAATGCATCTCAATTATCTCGGAACGTAAAGATTATTTAATGTGGTCATGCCCTTCAAGGGGAAGACCTGAAAACAGATGCTTAAGAGCAAACATTTAATTGCGGCAAACATTGCAGGGATTATCTTCAAATGCTTTATTGCAATAATATTGCAATAGGGTATATATAGGGTATGTATAGGGTATATACAATAGGGTGGTCATTAACTGACCTCATAAAATGTTCAATTTTAGTATTTTCGTTTTAGTTCAATTTATAATGATTATTTTTAATGATACAAATCATTTTCCATACAAGTAACAAGTAAAGGCAAGGGAAAGGCATTTCTGATAAAAAGAGATTTTACTTGACATTTCTCCGAAACCTACAATATATTATATTGTGCAGATGTCTCTATAGCGGACAGATACAAAATACAATATATTAGAAAATATTTGATGTACAAAATATTATGACGCTGAGTTACTTCCAATATGCCGATAATATTGTGTCGATAAAGGACAACATTTTGTAGTTGTTAATCAATATGATCATGAACTATTAAATAATTTAAAATAAATAACTTTGCATAGGTACACCAACATTTAATCAAAATAATATGTTTCAAAACCAATGTTTTTTTCCTCAGGATAAACGTACATTTTAAATGATGTGTTTGTCCTGACGAAGAAACCATTGGTCAGTTTCTAGTTCGTTCATTGTTATCCGTTCTTTGTTTTACAGGCCATAATAAATATGAAACTATTGCAATAAACATCGCAATATGTTCAGCCTCCGCAATTAGCGGTGATAATAAGTTATTGAACCGCAAATAAGTTAATTGCAGATCTAGAGTCAAGATAGCTCCTGTTAATAGAGCAATAACACATCATGTTACATTTTACACAACTGTCTGCAGTGACATCATAACGCATTGGGAAAAATGTATATATGTAAACCATCCATTTTGAGAGAACATGTTCATTATCAATTTTTAATTGCTTTTAATTACAGTATAAATCTATGCAAGTAGTAAAGTAAAGTAGTCAAACTGCAACTCAAACAAATCAAACTCCAATTTCAAATAAATCTATTCTAATAAAAACACAATGATATGTCTAGGTGCCTACCCTTAAGACCAAATCTTGAACAATTTAAACAAAAATGAATAGGTACGAAATTATTTAAATCGTTTGCCGGCACTTGTATCAATTCACTCACGACTGTGAATTTACTTTCGTTTCAGTTTCACTACATGATTTATAGTTTTTAAAATACTTTTAGTACAGCACCTTTTTTTCTGCAAGTAAATAATAATGCATTCAAATTATTATCAATAGAGAATATAAAATATATTTTGCGGTCTTTTTAAAATATTTTTTACCCACAGTAACAACAATAACAATATGCCATACGAGTACTTATTTTTGCACGGTACACACATAATCGATGCTTGTCATTCTTGAACATAAACTTTTTGTAATTTAACGAAAATAAATAACTTTTTAGGTTTATACCACTATTTAATGAAAATTATCGACAAATTTCGAAACCAATTAAAAAAAAATTGCTTCATTGTAGAATTTGTTACTTTTATTTCCTGCCACTTTTAATTTTGTTATTTCATTTTATAAAATACAACATCATTAAATTTTGTCTTGTGTATTATGGTCTTTCCTACATTTATTTCAATGTTTAAAAACGCTCCTGGCGACAAGCTACTAAGGCATTTTTCTGATATCATAATTTAAAAAAGCTAAATAAATTAAATAATACATGTTGATTTGGCCATTATAAAACGCTAACAGTTATTTAGATCTCTATCTGTTTTAATACCATAGGCACAGTGTGGCTAATTGCGCATACATCATTTATTGGCGTTATAAAAATGATAATCGGTTTGAAGCACGCAAAAAAGTAGGAGGAATTAATTCGATACAATAATTTAATTCTTCTGAATTCGGCAAAAAACTGCTTTGTTTGGTTGGTTTTATTTAGGTACTGCGTGATGAAATAGTAACGAAAGCAATAGTACAGTTGTTTGGTATAAAATTCTTTAAGGTCATTACGAAATAAATCAGACATAAATAAACAGACAAGAAGCTGGATAAAAAATTACTTCTTTTTAAATTGTAAAAAAAATAACGAGGTGATTTTATACCGTAAAATAAGTAGGAATAAAACAAAATGTAACACCTGTCGTTGCAAGGCGTTTTAAGACTTAGTTGCTTTACTTTTTTTTTATAAATTTAATTTAGATTAAATTTGATAATATTATTATTAAGTTCTGCAAGTGTTTTAGTTTTTTATTATTGTGACAGCTGTTTCGGCTTACAAGGCCATTTTCAAACTGTGGTTAGTCCACATTGAGACGACGTATTTACACTATTTAAAATGTAAATTTTGAAGGTGTATACATTGATTTATTACTGGTTAAACCGATGACATGATCTATTGTTGGTTAAACCAGTCTATGTTTTCCCCTCAGTAAATGGTAATGAGTTCTTAATTATTTACTAATGACTTTATTGCTATGAATTATTTGGGTGCATTATACTGCTTGGGTTTAGTGAAAATACTGAGAAGTGGTGAGTAAATTATTTTCCGTACTTTATTAATTAGTGTTAAATTTGGGTCATTCGTTCGTTTATTGATTTCTAATTGTTCAAGTAAATTTAATCTAATGCCCTTTTTTTCTATATGCAATGGTTTAGGACCCTTGTTGTTAAGTGGGGTATGATTATTCACCAAGAGATGTTCTGCGAATTTTGAGGATGTGTTTTTATTATTATAACATCGTATATGTTCTTTGAATCTAGTTGAGAATGCCCTCCCCGTTTGTCCGATGTAAGTGGCGTTACAATCGGCGTGGTCACATTTTAATTCATATATGCCACTGTTATTGAGTATAGGGATTTTACTTTTAGAGTTTTTAAGGCTTGTCCCTAAATTATTATTTGTTCGAAAAACTATATTTAAACCACATTTTTTTAATTTCTTTTGCAATTTTTTCAGATATTGGGCCGAGGAATTCGAGACATGCAAATTTTTCTATATTTTTGTTATTTACCGGATATATTAAATTGATTTTATTTATATATTTCTTATTATTTTTTCAATGTTATTTGCCTCATAGCCGTTATTAATCGCGATCGTTTTTATCGTTTCCTTTTCTTTTACATAAGCTTTATTGTCTAAGGGAATGTTAATGAGTCTATGTACCAAGCAGTATAATGCACCCAAATAATTCATAGCAATAAAGTCATTAGTAAATAATTAAGAACTCATTACCATTTACTGAGGGGAAAACATAGACTGGTTTAACCAACAATAGATCATGTCATCGGTTTAACCAGTAATAAATCAATGTATACACCTTCAAAATTTACATTTGAAATAGTATAAATACGTCGTCTCAATGTGGACTAACCACAGTTTGAAAATGGCCTTGTAAGCCGAAACAGCTGTCACAATAATAAAAAACTAAAACACTTGCAGAACTTAATAATAATATTATCAAATTTAATCTAAATTAAATTTATAAAAAAATTAAATGGAGTTCTACGAATTAAACACAAAAACAATAAATAGTTGCTTTACGTTGAAATAAGCCATTTTACATTTAACGTAAGGTGACTAACTAACTACCATGTAAGTTCAAATAAAGAACTTTTGTTATGTGCCTGGGAGATATGTATTTGTTTTTTATTAAATTTGTATGGTCTACATTAAATTATACGTTACTGTGTAACTTGCTGTTTATTTTCTAAGGACGGGTTGTTTCGGAGAATTTGAACAATTCTTAAAATTTCAACGTTATATATTAAATTATTTTAGACTAGCTGCTTACCAGAACTGAAATTATAACAGAACTTGAAAAATCTTTCACAGAACTTGAAAATTAACTTTGAAATTTGAACAATTCTCCGAAACAACCCGTCCTAAGAGTTCGCTTTGAACAAAGGGTAGGTTGTTCATTGCATATCTGGTTTTAATTTAAGTATTAATAAATGTAGCCAATCTAACTAATCTAGCTAATATGAAGGTAAGTAAGTCAATTTTGAACATAAGTTTCCAGGATCTCTGTTCCTCTCCAGAGTCAAGTAAATTAACAAATCACAATTTTGAACATAAGTTTCCAGGATCTCTGTTCCTCTCCAGAGTCAAGTAAATTAACAAATCACAATTTTGAACATAAGTTTCCAGGATCTCTGTTCCTCTCCAGAGTCAAGTAAATTAACAAATCACAATTTTGAACATAAGTTTCCAGGATCTCTGTTCCTCTCCAGAGTCAAGTAAATTAACAAATCACAAATTTTGTCGAATTAAACATTAATTTAGTCGGGTATTTTAAATTACATACCTATTTATTCTTATTAATAACCTGGGCATTGGAAAGTAGGTATTTATTATTATTATTATAGAAAGCAATCACTTTGTGGTTTGACATATTTAAAATGAAATAAAATAATTTTTGTTTTAAAACCACGAGTTTTTAATAATTTTTGAACCGACCGGTTTCGCTTTACTCAAGCATCTTCAGGGTACAAATTATTACTAGTAATAATTTGTAATAATTTAGTAATAATTTGTACCCTGAAGATGCTTGAGTAAAGCGAAACCGGTCGGTTCATAAATTATTAAAAACTCGTGGTTTTAAAACAAAAATTATTTTATTTCATTTTAGGTATTTATTCATTTGTTTTAAAAGAAGCCATACTTCCTCGAAGCCCTGATTCAAAGGGTGAATGTTTATTTGTGGCACAATGTAGATATTTCAATCGTCTTATTTTCAATGGGATTCGATATATTATAATGAAAGGGTTCCTACCGTTGATCTTAAAGCTCATTTTTCAACATGGTGGACAACGAATTAACTGAAAATTCATAGACAGTATTTAAGGAATATTTAAATTATTTTAGAAAATACACATAATATGTGTATATAGGTAAAAATCGATATTAGAAATTAGTAAGCATGTCATAATTCACGGCGACTTTTATTTTTTTTTTAATTGCCGGAAACCCGGGCGTTTATTGTAATAACATGATCAATATTACTAACACGAAAGTAACCCGCCTCACTAGAAGATTTCTGTTCTGAGGCGGGTAGAATGTCACCGTTAATTTGATAATTGAAGGAATAGTTTTGATGAAATCCAAAATTATAATTATTTATTTATTCCGGCATGTGGGGAGGTTAGTGCGATCCCACACATCCCATTAAGTATATTTCGGTATGCATACAGGATAGAAAAGTAGGTGTATTACTATCGAATAATATGATACCAAAAATGCATGCAAAAAAACCTAAAACCTGATAATTTTCATCTATCATTGAAAAAATAAAGGTACGTTATATCTTTTTTAATGGTAAAAAATGTCTACCTACTTGAATTTCGGTGAAGATAACTGTCTACATCGTGGCTATGGCTTTTTTTACGTGACACCTCACAAGAACGCCTCTGTCTGTACAGTTTGAAGGCAGGGGAGCTGTGTCGCCACCTGGTTGGGCAGAGTTATGAGTCGGGTTAAGGTAGGGGCAGTAGGAAGGGATTTATTAATGGAGGTCTTGGAAAAGCCCGGATTATATGAAGGAGGAAAAACGGATGCCGGTAGCTCGTTCCTCGTTGCGTTTGAGCATTAGAGTCTTGAGCAATCGGTCTTTTAACAATGGGTTGTCAATCAGACGGACCGCCCTCCTTTTCACATAATCAAGTAGCTTTATTTAGCGTTGTTGGGCTCCAGATTAAATTGTTGGTTAATACTTGAGATTTGTATCGGGTTAGCAGCTGGTTACTGTTGAAGAATCTGCTAGCCCTATCCCAGATGTGCGGTTTGTTGGAAGCCGATTGACTCGGGCTTCTATAGAGCTCCCAGTGAGCCGGTCTTATTTACTTAATCCAAGCGTTTCAATAGCTACATACACACATTCTTTTCAGAAGGGTAATGTTTCTATTGAGTATATATACTATTATGTCTAGAGTGGGTACACATTTGTTTGACTGCTTCTTAGCAAAGCGCTTACCTCGTCCATTGTATATCGATGGATTGTTAACACGACACAAAGTAAGCTAAAGACACGCGAATTATTAAATAAGTCCCCTACAAAAACTAGAATTTGATTCCAAATATCACCTTTCCTTATTTTTTGTGTGCCATACATAATTTTCACATCGATCAAAATTAACCCACTTTTGGTTTGGGCTTATTATATTACTGATTATAAGTAAGGTCGTAAAATAAAATTGAATAATATCGCATGCCGAATTAATTGCTAAGGCCAACTCCCTCAACAATTTTCTCCAGATGATTGATATGAAGAAAAAATTCTAGTCTAGCAGAAT
The DNA here is from genome assembly GCA_026573805.1 of Hesperophylax magnus. Lineage (NCBI taxonomy): Eukaryota > Metazoa > Arthropoda > Insecta > Trichoptera > Limnephilidae > Hesperophylax > Hesperophylax magnus. The sequence continues at coordinate 13,684,508 of JAIUSX010000117.1, read as the reverse complement.
AATTATTAACGATTAAGGGCCGAGACACACCGAGCGTATCTTGTGCAGCTCATTTTGCGTTACGCGTATACATCGTGCCACATACAAATCCTCATGCACGGCCTCACCATGCGTATTATGCCGAGCGTAATAGGGCCTAGGTAATAACTCGTGCACACTGGCTGGCCTTTTTAAGCTACTTAATACGCTGAATATTAAGATATATTAATATTCAGCGGCTACAACCATTCTTCAGCGTATTTTGCGTCTCGTATCTTGTGCAATACGCGGTGCAAGATACGCTCGGTGTGTTTCGGCCCTAAAGATTAGATAAATTATAGCACCTTCAATGCAATTACTTACTTCATAGCAGGGATTTTGCCTATTGAAACAACGACGTATTCCATCATAATTAAACTAACCATCTTCGTAGGAAGAGAGGATGGAATGTCTATAGGATGATATAGATACACTCCATGTTTCATTCGCATTCATACATCATCCCTAACATGGGCAGGTCCTTCTCTATTAATCCATCTCTTGATTTGATTCAAATCAACCACCAGAGCGATTTTTGGCATACTATGCCAAGCTTGCAAAAAATGTTTTGAGCAATCGTTTGACAAATTTATAGAACCTAAAAATATGGAATGTATATTTTCATATTTTGAGTAATGGCATTAATTAAATTATAAGGTAAACGTATATAGATGATACTAATCGATCGAGTAGTTGATTAACTGTATTCTGTCATATCTTTTTTTGTTATTATCTGTTATTTACAACTTTTAAACGATTAACAGAAAATAACTCAGGTGCATAATATCATAAATTATACATTGTTTTAAATCTACCAACTCAAATACAGTAGTACTACTTGATAACGGAATGGAATATATACATATATAAACGAGTAGTTTAGTTCAAAATATGTCGCGATTCTAGAATGTTTTCATTAACAAAAAAACCAAAATACTCATTGGCATGTGAAAATTCGCTAAGGCGACTACCGTTTATGAACATATATTAATATATTTTATGCAAATTTACCCACGTTCATAAATAGAACCAATTTGAATGAAAAATTGGTTAAAAAAATGACGTATAGCGTGTGAGCAACCGTGTACGGGTCCCCTACATATACTATGATGTGTAGCGTGTGAGCAACCGTGTACGGGTCTCCTACACACACTATGACGTGTAGCGTGTGAGCAACCGGTCCCCTACACACACTATGATCTCGGAAAACATGAATGATTTTTCTGAAAGCGTCGGTCGAAGCCATTCGCCGAGCCATTTATATTTTTGATTTCATGTGTTTCAGTCCACGTTGGTTTACATCAGGGAATAGTATAGTAATGGAATATTATTGCCAATAAATTGGTCGGAATTGAATTGTTGCCAAACTGCGCGGAATCGAAGGTGCTGGCGGTGCCGGTCTCCCCAGAGCCGATTTAAGTACGATTCGGTTATTCCAGAACGTTACATTAAATTCTTCAATAAATCTGCACCGACTAAATAAGAGTAATACAATTGCTTACAAAATAAAACAGAATATCTTTAAATAACAAGTGGTAAATACTCTCAGTATCACCTTGGGAAAAAGACCACTATTCAGAATTGAAACGTGAAAACGATATTAGTTGTCACTTTTATTACATCTGAACAGCCACGTACTTCATTTCTTATTTTTATCCAAAAAGCCAACATACCCCAAATTGGGGTGCCATTATCTCAGGCATTTTCTTTTAGAATTAATGAAAGAAAACGTAAAATGTTAATTACTAAAAATTACTCACAATTCAGATTCCAAACGTTAGCTTTACTTACAATAGCTTTTGCTTTGTTAAGTAACTTCTTCTTCTTCTTTCGTATGGTGGGGGTCAGAGGGGGGAAATCTAGGTCTGCGAGCCATTCTAGGGCCTCAGGCGTCGCCATGTGAACCTCATCAATCGTGCCGGGGAATGAATGGAGCGGGTAACTAGGGTAACCAGATCGTTGTTATGTCAGGTACTTTCGGATCTTCCTTTGCTAATTCCATTCTTCTAATTCTTAGCATAAATAAATAAATAAGTGAATAGGGCACAAGATTCCGAACTGCTCCCAACCGTGAGACTATTGGGTCCCCAATTGGGGTATGTTGTTGTGAGGCTGAAGGTAGAGGAAAGTGGGGAGTACCTGGTCACCAAACACGACTAAAGCCATTTCAAGCACCGGTTCATCTCAATAGTATATTTATAATTCAGCATCAAAACATTCTTCGCAAAATACAAAATTTCTCTCTTATTGTATACTGGGTGTCCCGTGCTATGTATCAAACGAAGTGGAGTGACTGGGGAGGTTATAAGAAAGGCGGCATAAATAAATTCATTACATATGTACTGAAAAGAAAGAGAATTATTTAGTTTTGAATGAAATAAATAAGCTTTGTATTGGTGCCTATCAGGCGCGTGCCAGCGCGATTCATTATGCAAAGCACACTTACAGTGCACACAGCACGCCCACAGAGGCCCAGGAATGTGCATTCAATCTGCCGCTGCCAAACAAACCATTTAGTTTATTTGTCTTGAATAAATAATCTACCAAAGTTTATATCTCCATTCAATTTGGTGCAAGGCCGTTCGAACGAGTGATAAGCGAGCGGGGTTCTGTTTATCTCTTAGATATGGCTTATACAACGTGGAACGCTAGTGGAACATTTATATTTCTTAAACCGCTGCATCCATTGACTAGTAAAATACATCAATAGGTAGCTATGTAGATCCCATTCGTTCTCGAACTCGTATATTGTTTGCTTTCATTGTGAATCCTATTTTCATTATGTCATATAGATGATAGGGTTTATTGCAATAGTGTCTGTTTACTATTTTATTTCACCTCTCCAAATGTTCATTTTATTTGGAGATGAAGGATTATCATAAACATTACGTAGTATTATTACATCCGTTCGTTCTATTATAAAGGGACGAAGCTAAAGCCACAAATGAATAGATGAACCCTTTCCTTGGTTAATATATGGGGAATGCCGGAATATAGTCGATAGTGATTCTACATGGGCTATTTCATTTCGCAGTGCCGCCAGGGCGGTACTGACAGTGCTATGCTTCCACGTCTAGCCTACTGAACACGTACACATTTAAACGCATTCTAAAAGTTGTTACCGTCAAACGATGAAATTTCCGCAAACACCTGTGAAAGAATAAAGAAAACTACGAGAAAAATTATGTCTTTTCATACGTTGTTATATAAATATTATGTGACTAGTGCAGTTCTTGCCTATTGGGGTTATTTTGTCTATGGTGTTTTTTTTAAGTTTGGCAATTTTTTTGGGGTAGACAAATAGTTTTTGTTTATGGTCACTTCCTCCCGAACAGCCATGGGTTGGCGGTACGCGATTAGTCACTCACCATGAAGGTGTTTTAATCTGAGTAAATCATGTGAATACAAGTTGTTTTTATCTTCAAAAAGGGCGCGGGTGTTTTACTTTTTTTTTACTGAATATACAAACACATTACAATAATTTATAAATGTAGATATTTCGAGGCTGATTGCGAAAAAATTATAATTTTTTAACGAAAACAGCCCAACTCAATTGAGAAATTATTTCTCGTGTTTGAGTTGGGGAGTGTTGGGAGTCATTATGGTTTATAGGTTGTAAAAGTTCACTAGTTGATGAAGCTAAAAATTAACAAATAGTTATAAAACTAGATGATAAATTTGATAACACAATATAATTAAGAAAATTAATTACAAACTAAAAAATATAACTTAAATAATATAATAGTTATTAAACTTAGAAAAAATATGATATAAAAATAAAAATGTACTTATTAGGTACGAAATAATAGAAGTACAGTACTAGTTTTAAATTTTTCAAAGTCCGAGCTGGCAATCTTGTATGAAATGGGTACTTAATAAAATGCAACAACAATAAACGCATATTAGGAAGCGCATAATATAACTTTAGAGGATATGTAAAAAAAATATATGTAGTTTTTTTTTTTTTTTTAAATATTAAATCTTGTTTATATATATATTTTTTACTAATCATCAATCAATTTTCCTAAATTCATAACGTGATTATAGGAAAATTTAATCAATAAAAATTACAAATGAGTTCATATAAACAATTATTTGAAAAATGTATCCAATGAAATTAAAACTTGTGATTACCGTTGGGTTTCTAAAAGTTGTTTGATTTGTGATTTGAAAGTTTTGTAATTTTTTTCAGTTTTAATTTTATCCGGAAGGGCATTAAACAATTTTATACCTTGATAAGTATAATGGTGTTGACCAGCACTAGTTTTACATTTAGGAATTTCTAAGTTACCACGTGATCTAGATCGGTTACTTATTTTTGTAGAAATTGTTGAATTGAAATGGTCTTTATGAATTTGTAACAGTGCATTCTTTTTAAAAATTTTGTTTAAGGCGATGCACTACGCCATGTAATATTTTAAATTGAGCCGCTATCAATAACAACCCTTACGTAGATGGCGATAAGGTTTAAATTCCCGCTTAACACCATCCGCCTGTTTTGATTTATGCAAGAAAAAAACATGGCTAAAAAGTGCCTTTTATTTTATTTTGTGGATGTTCAGGCAAAAATATTTATTTTTTTTCCGATCATTTTATAAATAACTTAATTTTCCACGTTATACAATAAAATCATAACCGAAAATAGGTTCGTAAGTAGGAGATTTTGAACTTTAAAGCAGTTTTCATAGGCCTATACATTATTTTTTTCTGGGCTTATAAAAAGACTTATATAAAAAATACTCGATTATTTTGAAGGCCAAGATGTATTCTACTCGCAGTATTTAATTAAAGCATCTGAAACATTTCTAGGCGACCAAATTTTCTAACCAAAAACACATGATTTTGCATTACTACGTATGGCATCGCCTTAAGCTAAGAACCCTAAACGAGTCAAACAGATACGTGGTTGGAAATATCGATGGTTTTCTTAGGATGACTTTCAAAATTAACCTCTGAACCTTTTCTACAGGTGAAAGGTTAGTTTTGAAAGTCCCTCCCCAACCGATTATACCATATTGTAATATGGATTGGGCAAGAGAAAAATATATAATTTTAATCATACTGGATGATAGGATTGTTCTTAATCTAATAAATATAATATATATATTAGTTTTCTTACCCTGGTTCCCTGGATTCCACCCCGTCCCCGGTTGATTCGTGGTCCCGTCACGGGTCCGTTCCCCTCTACCAGAACCAGCCTGAGGCTAGAGACGCTCTTTGAAGGTGTAGCGCCCTTCCTCCCCAAAGTGAAGGATGACCTTGGTTCCCTGGATTCCACGCCGTCCCCGGTTGATCCGTGGTCCCGTCACAGGTCCGTTCCCCTCTACCAGAATCAAGTTTTCGTTCGCCATCCGTTGTTTTTCTACGATATTCGGCCACGTTTAGTTAGCGTAGTATGTTCAGGAGTCCATCTGGTATGTTTATGTTTTGTATTCTTAATGTTACTTTAGTATAACTTTGAACTCCCATGTTTTGTTCTTTTGATGGTTACATTATAGTTTTATAAAGTTCATTTTTTTATTTACTGATTTCCTACCTACTTGACAGAAAACTAATCCCATAATCCTGAGTTGTGGTTTCTGCTCTGCCGTATAAATTCCACTACTTTGATCCTGATTATCTCACCATTACATTGGAATATTTCACTATTACAACGTCAATTACAATTCGTGAGTTTCTGTTCTTCACACACGTTCTTCTTATTTATTATCATTATTAAGAACAATTTTCATCTAAGAAAAAAATATTAACACATTGTATTGGACATACGTAATAGCTATTTTAAATTATTAAGATCTGGTACTGGACATACGTAATAGCTATTTTAAATTATTAAGATATTGTAATGGACTCACGTAATAGCTGTTTTAAATTATTAAGACATTGTATTGGACATACGTAATAGCTATTTAAATTATAGAACAATAACCAACGGTCACTACAAAGTACCTTCACCACATACCATAGATTCTGTTCAAACTGTAAAATTCACCCGCCATAACACAGGGTCATCCCTAGCATGGAGGGTGAAATATCACAAAAACCATATGTACCCTCTAAGTCTTGTAAAAATAAAATAAAATTAAGATATTGTATTCGACATCCCGAATATCTTTTTAAATTATTAAGAAATTGTATTGGAAATACGTAATAGTTATTTAAAATTATTAAAACATTGTATTGGATAAACGTAATAGCTATTTAAATTATTAAGACATTATATTGGACATACGAAATAGCGAGGCATTGTTTTGGATATAAGTAATAGCTATTTCGAGTATGTACAATTTAATATTTAGTATCTCACTTAACTGGATAATATGGTAGAATAGTTATACATTGGTATTCGACAAAATGTTATCAGTATTCCGAACAAGATGGAAAACGATTATTAAAATAACATTTTAGATGCAAAGCTTTTTCGTATAATTAATTGGTTTACGGTATTATGAGTGTGACACTAGAATCCTGAAGATGTAAGTACACATTGAGTATTTATTGATTTAGCCGCCAATTGGGCTTTTACGCAGATGAAATGTACATCAAATTAGTGCGAGTAGCAACTACATTCAATAATGGAGCATGAAGTCTCGTGTTGTATTTATTGGGTACGATGTAAAACGTAAAGCGTAAGAGCCAGCCTCTTTTTTGGTGAGATACAGCGACAAACTATGAAGCTTGTTTTAAACACATTTTTCAATCTATTCTTCTCACAATAAAGCGTTAACAAAAGTTAACACCTTTTTAAAACACGAAAAAAAATAGGAAAAAGGTTTTTAGCCGCCACCGCTTCTTACAGTGATTTGAATATAGGTGAAATGTCACTGCCGGGTGCCCCAATGAAAACTAATCTAAATTTATATTCTCTCTTGTGAGCACCTTTATTCTGTACCGATTAATAATTGTAAGTAAGCAACACTTTCTCTTGCGGAGTAATGAAGCTGTCGCGTGACGCGTGCCTTGGCTCGGTACCAAGCATCTGTAGCGACATCTGCATATCATTGCGCAATGCACACGCACACTGTGCGTGGCGCGCAGCTCCACACCTGCGCTGGCTACTGCACACTGGCCACTGGCCGTACGGTAACTAGTTAACTAGACGACAACTCGACAACTAGTGCCTACAGTGGCTACATTGTCGGGTGTCGCTTTATTGCATGAACCGCTTTGTTAGCTTAGGTAAGCTAAACGGCCACGAAATAAATATAACTATAGTAAAATATATAATATTATAAGAAAGTTTCACACAAAAAAAAAATATTTCAGTCATTTGCAAAACTAGGAGTGATAATATGTTTGCGTCGAGGCGCCTTGGAAGCTATTTTTAGTAGCTTTCGAAATTGAATTAATTAAGCAAGTTTTAACTTTAGAAAGATTTACACGTGAAAGGTCGAACCGCGAACATTTGTTTTATCACTCTATGTGTCCCATTCCTCTATTTATGAGATTTAAATTAAATGGTAAAACTCACAGTTGCATGTCATCCCATACAAGATGTCGAAGCTGTTAGTGGTTAATTGAATAGAAAACGAGACTATTATCACTTCTGTCTAAGAGGCGCCATTTCTCGTTTAAAAAAGTCATAACTCAATAAAAATGACGGAAATGAAAGCAGAGAGTCATAAAATATAAATTATTATAGATAATGGAGATGAATTTGAAAATGCAAATACGTAGGTATTCCTTGTGGTTGCTACTTGGGAAACATACGAAGTGACATGTCTGCCAATAAATAACATCAATGTGTAGTTATGTAATTACTAAATGATTTTGTATTGTCGAAAGATAAATGCAATTTATGAAGTCATGCTTTTGTTTAAGCATTCCTATGTTTTGTGTTTGACTATGCTGACCTTTGATGATGTTGAATTCAGTTTGTGAAAAAGCTTCGTTGGCCTTCAGCCTGTGTAGGATAGATCTTGATAGCGATGACACATAATAACGAAAAGGTTCTTTCGAGCAACTCTCTTTCAAAGACTTTACAAAATGAAAATACGCCAAGGGCGATAGTTTTGTTCACGAAATTAAAGGACCCGTCCTATGCAATATTGGTCTAACATCCCAAACAACGTATGCCATCCATTTAATGAATTCTCGGAACCGACAGAGCGGTAAGTACTTTGGCTCAAACGGTTTCTTGTAAGGCTAATTGGAAAATATTGTCGTGTTTCAAAGGCTATCAATACACTTTTGTGTCGTGAGAAGAAAAGCTCGGAAAGTCCGGAAAGACGGAAAGCAGGCGCTGAAAGAGCGGCCGTTCAGATTTTACATGCTCCGCCATTGTCCGGAATGACATTATCAAAGTAGAAGATATTATTATTAGACACACTAAATATCAACAGTTTACCATATTTTTATATTTGCTTACCTAGTAATACATACTCACTTTGATGCTATATGTATATAATTTTAATAACTTCTTAAATATATTTATGTTTTTCTTTATATTCTTAACTTTTTACCATTTCTTATGTTATATACTTTTTAAATTCTATTATAACTCAATCTTTTGATATATTCTTTTAAATTATTAAAAATAATTTCTTAAATATATATTCTTATTCTTTCTTTAAATTCTTTACTTTTTACTATGTCTTACATTCTTTACTTCTTAAATTCTCTTATATTTCAACACTATCTCGCAAATATAAAATTTCAACAGTAAATTTTTTTTCCTATTAGTACATTGATTTCTTAAATTGATTTTATGTGTATATATATAAATATATTTAATTGTATATTACATATATTATATTAACCTATATACTCCTTATTTTATTCTAAATTATATACGTTTATACTAATTTTAATTTCTTCTATATTTCACACTTGATTTATTATTTTAATGTACTATATATATATATATATATATATATATATATATATATATAATCGACCACCACATCACGGGCATGTGCCTAGTTTAGTGGTCTTAACACACCCAAAAATTGTAAAAAACCAAAATAAAACACTGAATGAAGAAACATTTAAAAAAAAAATTTAAGTAAGCAGAAGAGAGCACCCGGTAGGTACCCACATCCCCTCTGATGGAGACAGAAGTAAATATAAGAGAGCACCCAGTAGGTACCCACATCCCCTCTGATGGAGACAGAAGTAAATATAAGAGAGCACCCAGTAGGTACCCACATCCCCTCTGATGGAGACAGAAGTAAATATAAGAGAGCACCCAGTAGGTACCCACATCCCCTCTGATGGAGACAGAAGTAAATATAAGAGAGCACCCAGTAGATACCCACATCCCCTCTGATGGAGACAGAAGTAAATATAAGAGAGCACCCAGTAGGTACTCACATCCCCTCTGATGGAGACAGAAGTAAATATAAGAGAGCACCCAGTAGGTACCCACATCCCCTCTGATGGAGACAGAAGTAAATATAAGAGAGCACACAGTAGGTACCCACATCCCCTCTGATGGAGACAGAAGTAAATATAAGAGAGCACCCGGTAGGTACCCACATCCCCTCTGATGGAGACAGAAGTAAATATAAGAGAGCACCCGGTAGGTACCCACATCCCCTCTGATGGAGACAGAAGTAAATATAAGAGAGCACCCAGTAGGTACCCACATCCCCTCTGATGGAGACAGAAGTAAATATAAGAGAGCACCCGGTAGGTACCCACATCCCCTCTGATGGAGACAGAAGTAAATATAAGAGAGCACCCGGTAGGTACCCACATCCCCTCTGATGGAGACAGAAGTAAATATAAGAGAGCACCCGGTAGGTACCCACATCCCCTCTGATGGAGACAGAAGTAAATATAAGAGAGCACCCGGTAGGTACCCACATCCCCTCTGATGGAGACAGAAGTAAATATAAGAGAGCACCCGGTAGGTACCCACATCCCCTCTGATGGAGACAGAAGTAAATATAAGAGAGCACCCAGTAGGTACCCACATCCCCTCTGATGGAGACAGAAGTAAATATAAGAGAGCACCCAGTAGGTACCCACATCCCCTCTGATGGAGACAGAAGTAAATATAAGAGAGCACCCAGTAGGTACCCACATCCCCTCTGATGGAGACAGAAGTAAATATAAGAGAGCACCCAGTAGGTACCCACATCCCCTCTGATGGAGACAGAAGTAAATATAAGAGAGCACCCAGTAGGTACCCACATCCCCTCTGATGGAGACAGAAGTAAATATAAGAGAGCACCCAGTAGGTACCCACATCCCCTCTGATGGAGACAGAAGTAAATATAAGAGAGCACCCAGTAGGTACTCACATCCCCTTTGATGGAGACAGAAGTAAATATAAGAGAGCACCCAGTAGGTACCCACATCCCCTCTGATGGAGACAGAAGTAAATATAAGAGAGCACCCAGTAGGTACCCACATCCCCTCTGATGGAGACAGAAGTAAATATAAGAGAGCACCCAGTAGATACCCACATCCCCTCTGATGGAGACAGAAGTAAATATAAGAGAGCACCCAGTAGGTACCCACATCCCCTCTGATGGAGACAGAAGTAAATATAAGAGAGCACCCAGTAGGTACCCACATCCCCTCTGATGGAGACAGAAGTAAATATAAGAGAGCACCCAGTAGGTACCCACATCCCCTCTGATGGAGACAGAAGTAAATATAAGAGAGCACCCAGTAGGTACCCACATCCCCTCTGATGGAGACAGAAGTAAATATAAGAGAGCACCCAGTAGATACCCACATCCCCTCTGATGGAGACAGAAGTAAATATAAGAGAGCACCCAGTAGGTACCCACATCCCCTCTGATGGAGACAGAAGTAAATATAAGAGAGCACCCAGTAGGTACCCACATCCCCTCTGATGGAGACAGAAGTAAATATAAGAGAGCACCCGGTATGTACCTACATTTAGCTACATGTACCCCCTACAACGAATCACTCAGAGATCTTGGAGTACTGCTAGATTCTAAAATGTTATAGGACCATATTGAACGTATGTTAGAAAAAGCTTATAAACAATTGGGATTTATTATAAGCATTACAAAGCCTTTTCACCATAGCACACACACTAATTCTGCTATAATGTCATATGTTAGGTTACAACTCGAGTTTGCCTCAGTCATTTGTAATCCTCAATATAAAACATATATTGATCGTATTAAAAATATCCAATCCTAATTTAAATTAAACATCTCTCGTATCGCTTTAGTGATCATCGGTTTGACCCTACCGCTTTATATAAACGCAGAAAAGTTTCTGATGCCCTATTCTTATACAAAATCGTGAACAATCTTTTTGATTCATCATATCTGCTAGAAAAGATTGCATTTCGTTGCCCTGAACACAACACCAGATCGGACGACTTATTAAGAACACCACACTGTAAAGCCAAATATGCGCAAAACTCTTTAATAGGACGTATCTGTAAAACTCACAATGCCTCTAGAGATGTAGACATTTTCAACTGTAACTTGAAAACATATAAAATGTAAAATAATCCTATCATCTTAGTTAATTTTATTGTTTTTAATATATTCATGCGAAAACTATATTACTTCTAATTGTCTTTAATTTTTTTATAACACTTTGTAATTCCTTATTATTACTATTTATTTTTTTTATATTAACTCCACACAGGAGGCCCTGAAGAAAATAATTTCCCTCAGGGCCCATGTCATCTTTGGGGATGCTGTGTGGAGGGTCTTTTTGTGGAGAGGAAGGAGTGAACATGGGTCTTGAAGAGTCTCATGTTGTAGGAGGGAGGAAACACAGAGGCCGGCAGTTCGTTCTACAGCCGAGCTGTTGAACTTAAGAACGAATCGTAGAAGCGACCCGTTCTCATGTGACAAATGCCAAATGTGTACAAATGTTGGGCGCGCGTTTGGCGTGTATCCCGACTACGCACCGGTGCCGAAGGGATCAATGACGCTAGTTCCTCAGAGCATCTTCCATCGTAATACCGATAGAACAAGGACAGCATACCTACCTGACGCCTGTGCTCTAAAGATTGCAGTCCGTTTGTTAAGATTGGGGAATCTATCAAACGGACCGCCCGTTTTTGCACAGAGTCAAGGGTTTTTTTCAGGTATTTAGGGGCTCCGGACCAGAGATGGCTGCCAAATTTGACAGTAGGGCGCACTTGCGATTTGTAGAGGGTCAGCAGTTGTGTATTATTAAAGTATCTGCGGGCCCTGTACAGTACGCCCAGCTTCTGAGAGGCCAACTTTACTCTGGCTTCGATGGAGCCGCCGTACCTGAGCTGGTCACTTATAGTTATACCAAGCATATCAATGGAAGGCCTGTTCGGAAGATTGCTTCCGTTGAAGGAGACTAGATTATCATTTGGATCCTTTTTAGACGTAATCAGACAGGATTGGGTCTTTGCAACATTAAATTCGACGAGATTATTTTTACCCCAGGAGGAAATACTCTCGAAATAACCGTCCATTCTCTGCTTCAAAGCCCTCCGAGCCGTTGGAGTTTGTGTGTCCTTTGGGGGCTTGTCAAACAAAAAGCTATCATGAACTGTACTGTCATCCACGTAACAATGAATCGGTGCACATGTCAAAAGGTCATTGATGTTCAACAAAAACAAAGTCGGAGACAGAACCGATCCTGTGGGACGCCAGCATTTATGGAGTGCGAGGAAGAGGTGAAAACATCAGCAACCGCCTGAATCGACCTATCCCTTAAAAAGTCAGCAATCCACGTACACAGGGATGCGGAAAGTCCGTAAGAAGGCAATTTGTTGACAAGTCCTCGGTGCCAGACCCGGTCAAAGGCCTTGGATATGTCTAGTGCGACCGTTTGGGTCTCACCGCGACGTTCCAGGCACCGCCCCCAAACATGTGTCACATACGCGAGAAGATCACCGCACGAGCGGTTCCGCCGGAATCCGAGGTATGTGAGCAGTTTGTCGTTGATCACACGTTCCATCACTTTGGACAGAACTGATGTGATCGCTATGGGGCGGTAGTTGGCCGGGTTGGAGCGGTCACCTTTCTTGGGAATAGGGTGAATGACCGCTTTTTTCCAACCAGAGGGCACAGTGCCACACTTCAGGGACATTTTGAAGAGCTTTGTCAAAACTGGAACTATTTCCGCAGCACACCTCTGCAATACCAGGGCAGGTATTCCATCAGGTCCACTAGCTTTGTTAACATCGAGCCCCAGTATGACGTGGAGTACATCCCGATGCCGGATCCTCAGCTTTTTCATATAGAAGCCGCAGTGAGGAACCGACGGCGGAACAGCACCTCCGTCGTCGAGGGTCGAGTTTTCCGCAAACATTTTCCCTAATAGGTTAGCCTTTTCGGTGGCGGTGTTTGCTAGTGAGCCGTCAGGTCTCTTAAGAGGTGGCAAACTGGGTTTGCAAAAATTTCGACCTATTGAGCCCGCAAGCGACCAGAATGCTCTGCTGCCATGCGGGCAGGCAGCCAGCTTTTTGCTGATCTGCAGGTCGTGTTCGAATTTTGACCTATTAATGATTCTCTTGCATTCCTTTGCCGATTTGTTGTATGCTGATCTGCTTTCGGGCGTTCGAGATGTGTTGTAGGCTCGGTAAGCCGCGTTTTTTCGTCGTACTGCTTCGGAGCATTGTCGACTGAACCACGGCTTTGAGCCCACACCAGTTTCTTTAGTAGTCGATTGTATGAAGCCATCCATCGCCGATTTGATGACTTCACCAATCTCCTGGGCACATCTTGAAGGATCCGAAGTCCGAAAACAAACAGCTAACCACGGAAAAGCGTTGAAATGGGCCCGCATACCGAACCAATCTGCTGACCTTTAGTGCCACACTTTTCTCCTCAGCCTCTCATTGGTTGGTCTGAGGTTAACGGGGATTGATGTCGTCACTAGGCAGTGGTCGGATGATCCCAGAGGCGCTGTGACGTCAATCTTGTAACCGTGTGGCACAGTAGTTAAGAATAGGTCTAACAGATTGGAGCGGTGAGTCTGGACATCAGGAACCCTTGTAGGCTCCTGAACCAATTGTTCTAATCCGTAGCAAATTGCAAAGGATTCCGCCTGTCGGCCAGCCGAGTCCATTGGGCCTGAAAACTTCAACCATGGTTCGTTATGAACATTGAAGTCCCCCAGAACAATAAACTCGGCCGAAGGGTAGCGGGGCAAGAGATCATCAATAGTATCGCTCAAATGTTTGAAGAGTTCGGAAGTGTCTGATTCGCTATGGTTCGGTGAGCGGTATAAACATGCGTAGAATCTTGCCGTACTGGCAAGATTGACGCTCACCAACATTACGTCGAATCTGGAGTTTTCCAGACTCAATAGTCGTACACAGTTGACGTCAGCTCGACTATAGAGGCAGACTCCTCCTTTGAGTCGGAACTTGCTTGCGAGGGTAAAGCCCGGGCAGTCCGATAGGAGGAGTCTGGCGGCTCGGCTATCTGAGTTTCGGATAGGAAAAGAAGGTTGGGACGTTGGGATAAAAGATGGTGATAAACAGAGTTTAAATTTGTGTGCAGGCCGCGAATGTTGGCAAAATTTACCAACAGTTTTGGCCCGCACCGGGGACGCCTGCTACTCGCCGCTGTATTGATGTTAAATTTTACTTTGTATATTCATGATTTTAGGTTTTTCTTTTTTTTTGTAAGGGTATGAGGTGAAAGGAAGGTCTGGAAAGGAAAGGTATGAGGGGTGGGTAGGAATCTGGGGTTCAGACTGTCCAGCAGTGATGAGCGTTTGGTTCCAGCCCACCCACTGCGGTGCTAGGCGATAGGCTGGGAGAGTCCGGCTGGAGAGGGCATCCAATGCGCCCCAAACGCTGCTGCTGGGTCCACTCCGGTCACGAACCGGCACAACAGCAGTGGCGGGGTTTTTTCACTCGCTGATGGGGCAGCCCACCCTTAGTCGTAAGCCTGAGGGTCGGGCCCCTGTACTATCGAGCGGCCCGGACAGCGGTAACCGGTTGTAAAGGGTCTCCCTCAACCAGCATCTCCCAACCGGCCCGCCACGCAGAAGGTGGGCCGACGCACCCGCCACCAAGACCCGGGCAAACCTTAACCCATGAACCCGGGCACCCCTGCTAAGTCACCAAACGTAGCGAACCACTTGGGGTGACCTGTGGCAGAGGTGTTGGTCATCCAATAAATGGTTCCCAGGGCGGCGGTACCCATTCCCGCCTACCAAATTAAGAATTGGTATAATATTGTAAATAATTGCTGTTTATGCTAAATATATAAGTGACTGTTTGTTTCGTAAATAAAATAAAATAAAATAAAAAATAAAATAAAATTCCCTCTGCTGTAGACAGAATTAAACAAAAGAGAGCACCCGGTAGGTACCATATTCTCTCTGCTGGAGGCAGAAGTAAACAGAAGAGATCACACGGTAGTTACCTACATTCCCTCTGCTGGAGACAGAAGTATTCAGAGGAAGGACATCCGGTAGGTACCTACATTCCTTCTGCTGGAGACAGAAGTAAATAGAAGAGAGCACCCAATAGGTACCTACATAAACTAGATAACTAAGTAACAAAAAGTTTCGAGTTTTCCCGCTCTAATATTATTATTTCACTTGATTTCCCCGACGGCAGATTATTGTCTGATTTTCAAAGTGCCCCGTCCCCTGAGACGGATTTAATCCTCTCCCTACGTTATTTCTCTCTATTTTCAGATTCTCATGAATATACTTTGCTTTATTAACTTAAAACCCAGTGGTTTTTTTACGACGTATTATGTACACGTGATATGTTAACAACGTCGTTACGTAATATCGTTAGTGAATCCGCCATTTCAGAGGTTTTTTGGATTAAGCTTCTTCATTTTATTGGTTTGTTCTCAATTAAAAAACATTTTGTGGACTAAATAATTAAATAATCGTTATTTAGACCTTTTAAAACTATTTTTAATCTTAGGATTTTAATTATCTTATCTAATTAAACTTCCATCTAAATTTCAGTCGAGCCGGTCGTCAAAATTGAGGTCATATTAGTCTGTCATTGTAAATTGTAACTACAGTCTACACACCACCCATTTATTGTATATTAGTCTGTCATTGCAACTACAGTCTATACACCATCTACATGTGCATTAGTCTGTCATTGCAACTACGGTCTACACACCATCTATATGTGTATTAGTCTGTCATTGCAACTACAGTCTATACACCATCTACATGTGCATTAGTCTGTCATTGCAACTACGGTCTACACACCACCTATCTGTGGATTTTATAGTGATTTGTTTTTGTGTATTATGCTGTGTTGCGCTACCTCCTTCTTTAGCCAACGTTTCGGACAGCATTGTCATTGGACGTTTTGTCAATCATCAGGGCAGATGTGTAATCAACACGTGTAATCAATGTAGCGTAACACGGCATAATACCCCAAAAACAAATAACTATAACACTTTTAGCCGTGAAAATCTCAAATCATACCTGTGTATTATTTGAGATCTATCTGTGTATTAGTCTGTCATTGTAACTACTGTCTACACACCACCTACTGTGTATTAAAAACACGAACACAGTTTTGTTGAATATTCACTGTGATTTGTAACAGATCTCGTCGTTCGAAGACACTCACTTCAAGTTGAAGGGATAATATGACTCCAAAATAAGATTCCATCTTCATTTTTACAGATTTATTGAGCCTATCACCTTCAACATATCAACTAAAACTACTTGAACATTTTTTTTTTTAATTACAACAACAATATCAGGACTGAGTCATTTAGATACTCACCTAGATCACAAGCAGTTGGCAATAATTTCGCAGAAATTGTAGATATATTCAACTGCACGGAATATAGTAACAAGAAGGCTATATTTATATTTCTTTAAAATATGTCTTGTACGGATTATTGTCGGAAAATTCAAATATCTTACATCATTCATCACTGCCTTACTGACTGCTGATGAAATATCCTACATTATTCATCACTGCCTTAGTGACTGCTGATGAAATATCTTACATCATTCATCACTGCCTTACTGACTGCTGATGAAAAGATATGATATTACCTTAAAAGAACAGATCGCCAAATGTGAAGGGACTAGCGAAATGATTTAGTTTTGTTTTTTAACGCTTTCAATTTATATAAATTAGCAAAATGCAATCCAGAAAGTTTCTGATAACCCTGACATAAACGTGATAATAATCGACTACTATTGAGCAACGCTATAACTTTTTCTTAAGAGAGATATAATGTAAACCCAGTTTAAAAATTACAACTTTTTAAAATCATTAACTTGAGATGATAACTATAATGGCTGATTTTAGCAATGCGCATTCAGGATAATTATATTTTGCTAAGAAAAGCCATTATTCCGACCACATCGTTCGATGTTTTAAATAAAAATATGTTGTTTATTACAAATTACTATCCAAGATTTTCTGATAACATGTATGCGCATAAATTTAAAAAAAACGTTTTAAATGTGACAGGGCTTCAACAATGGTAGGTAATAATAAACGTTGCTCATAAATTGGTGAAATAATACTTCAATATCTTCATCGATGGCGTCTTAGAATCGTTGTCAAAAGTCATCAACTATTGTAAAGATCCCTGGAATCAATGAGGGGTCAGATAACCAAGGTATTCGTGGTTTTTGTGTTTAGTATTTTCCTTGCCGTTTTCTGGCCCCAATTATTCCACTTGGAAATTAAGTCGATCTAGCTAACCATCGGTAGGAAGGAGGAGGAGGAGGAGGAGGAGGAGGAGGGCGGGGTGAGGTCAGAAACATAACCAGTTGTTGATTGATTGCGTCTTTGCTCTAATTTTCTTTGTTTCCAATCTCCGCCAAATGGTCATTAGTTTGGCTTAGCGGTCAGGGCCTCTTCATTACTAATCTAAAAACATGTATCAACTGAGCCAACACTTTACTTGATACTGTGCAAACTTTACTTTATAAACTGATAGAAACTCAGATTTTAAAAAGCTCTTTTTTATAAATATTAACTTCAAACCTGGAGGCTCCGAGGGAAAAGCTCAGAGCTTATGTTACTTTGGAGATTCGGTGTTGAGGATTTTTTTAGGAATAGTAAGTATATATTATATAATTGTATAATTGCTTATTATGGGAGAACATTCAAATTAAAATTAATATTTAAAATAATAAATATTAATAATATCATAATATCTTTTATCTTATTACTAGTGATATATATATATATATATATATATATATATATATATATATATATATATATATATATATATATATGTATATCACACATTGTAATTTTTTTTATTGAATAAATTGAATAAAAAATAAAAAAAATATATATATATATATATATTAATTAATATAAAGATTGATTATCTAGCAAGAATCATTGTTGGCTAATTTATATTTAAGTTAATATTTAATGAATTATATTGTTATGAAAGTTGTATACCTATTAAATGAGACGTAAGGATCACTCGAACCCGGAATCATTCGCAGTTTCTAAAGTAATTTCTTGAACCGCCCAGTTCAAAGCATATTTGAATGTTTACAAAAGAATTATTTGTACTTATTTTTTTGGAACTGCAAATTTTCAGGAAAAACTATTCAGCGTCATCTAATCAGCCACGCAGAAAAAAACTACATTCCTTGAGATGTAACGGATAAACGTTATCATTAATATGTCCCTTTTCCACCGTGAAGGGTGGAACTGAGATAGATTTCGATGTATAAGAAAGGTTAATTTATTAACGTGACATCACATTGCTTTCCTTCTGTCCGATGGGATTTCCCAAGGAAGTAAAACGTCAAACCATATGATGATAATACAAAACTTTTAAAAGGTGTCTGTGATGGACAAATTTAATTTTTGGAGAGTAAAGGATCAAGCAATCAAGGAAAGCGATAAACCCGCTATTGCAGATATCAACTAATTTAATTTATATCGCTACATTTATGTACTTAGATGATATATTAAAATAAATTCTTTTTGGTCATCATTATTACATAAGTTCTATTTATAAAGAAACCAAGAAATTTCCCATTGCGATGAGGCGATTTTTTACCGAAAGGCGTAAATCGTAAAAATTTGGTGTAAGCCAAATTCGAAATTTTCCGGTAAATAACGCGAATTTTCAACATATGTTCTGGTATTTTATAAATGGAACCCAGTTTATCGTCAAAAAATATTGTTTGGACATTTTAGTTGACACAAAATACTTATAAGTTTACCTAATTAACATGATTTGCAAAATAACACCTCTTTTCCAAAACTTTCGCCCAAAAAAATCACTCATAATTTTCAGGTCCTTGCTAATTCCTCCATTTTATTAGTTTTATTAATATTTAAAATAAAATCTAGGTACGTACAGAGAATTTCCATTGCCGCTCATTGAGATTTTGTTCTCTAAACTTACATTTCTAATAATAATTTACTCAATCAAATGATGTTATTTTACCTAATCATAAAATAGTTGTGACCTTTTTAAATAAATCTTGTGAAAAGTGTTTCAACAGCTCTTCTTAATAACGACGCTTTCAATAGCCCCGTCAACAACTTCGGTTCGGCCAACTATTTGATACCATCTCTGTTAATTGCTTCACGCTTCTCTACCGACCTAGATAAAAGATATAGAACAGTCGATGTCGATGTCGACTGAGCTACAACTAGAGATCCAGGAGAGTGGAGACCGGTGGACCACACACACAGACATCGAACATGGAAATACATACGTTATTATTATCACATTTTATCATCCGCGCCATCGGAGCTCCGATTTGCCTACTTGGTAATCTGATCGGTTTACCCGTAAATTTACCTCAGTTAATGTAACACTCTAAATAACTTTTTCGGCAGCTCTTGCAGGTCTGAGTGCAATGGGCTTTACGGAATAATTTAACCATATAAATTTACTACAACTCAAATTAAGTGATGTCGAATATTAACGGGATGATAATTTATTTTATCATTTATAACATAACATACACACAAGTGTTGACGATGGTTTTTATATTTTACATGTTTTTTGATTCCGATGAATCGTAACCTCAGGTAACAAGAGTGTGTAAAGTATGATTAACGTAACTAATATAATATTATATTCCATTATACAAGTTTTGTTTTGATTTCTTATGTTGGAAACAACAATGTGTTCCGATAATCCCCCAGGATGGAAGAATCTTATTTTGCAAATTCGCTAGCCATGTCTTTTATATAAGTAGGCATATCTGAAAGCGGGGTTGCATTGGAAACAACAATGTGTTCCGATAATCCCACAGGATGGAAGAATCTTATTTTGCAAATTCGCTAGCCATGTCTTTTATATAAGTAGGCACATCTGAAAGCGGGATTGCATTGGAAACAACAATGTGTTCCAATAATCCCACAGGATGGAAGAATCTTATTTTGCAAATTCGCTAGCCATGTCTTTTATATAATTAGGCACATCTGAAAGCGGGATTGCATTGGAAACAACAATGTGTTCCGATAATCCCACAGGATGGAAGAATCTTATTTTGCAAATTCGCTAGCCATGTCTTTTATATAAGTAGGCACATCTGAAAGCGGGATTGCATTGGAAACAACAATGTGTTCCGATAATCCCACAGGATGGAAGAATCTCATTTTGCAAATTCGCTAGTAATGTCTTTTATATAAGTAGGCACATTTGAAAGCGGAGTTGCATTGCACCACACGAAAACAATGTATTAATGGTTTTAGATGTTGTTAGACAATGAGAAGCGATTTAAAATACGAGAGAAGTTTTAAAAGGAAACATTTTATCGAACTACCAATAAAATAAAATATTTAGGTACCTATAACTAGCAAATTGTATTAGGATCTCGTATCACTACGCCTATTTTACCTAAACAAAGACAGGAATGTGTGATCCTACGCCCTTGAAATACGGCTTAAGTTTTTATCTAACCAACTAACCATCATACCGTTTCTCCACAAGGAGAGGCAGAGAGGATATACTCTCTCTCTGTTTGGGTACCGCCGCTCTGGGAACCATTTATTGGATAACCAATACCTCTGCCATAAGCCGACCCAAGTCTTTCGCTACGTTTGGTGACTTAGCAGGAATGCCCGGGTTCATCGGGTGAGGTGTGTTCAGGATGCGCCTACCCAGCAGCTATGCGGCGAGTCGGATCAGGGGAGGTTGGTTTGGGGAGACTCTTTGACCTCTCCAACTGATCTCTCTTGATGTGTCTTGCGATGGGTCGCCTTGAACACCTCCTGAACACACTAATCTCTAGATTCCTACCCACCTTTCATATCTTTGTTCTTCCCAGAACTTCCTCTCCTTCCTTTCCTCAAAAAAACCCTCCAGACAGCATCCCCAAATATGACATACAACCTGGATGGAAATTATTTTCCTCGGGGCCTCCTGTGTGGGATAATATAATTTAAAAAAAATACTTCCTAAACCTTTCTCTTTCCCATCCCCTTCCCTCCTTCACTACCTTCAGCTTCACAACGTGCCCTGATTGAGAGCAGTTGGGACTCTTGTGGGTTATCACTACCTTCAGCCACACAACGTGCCCTGATTGAGAGCAGGTGGGACTCTTGTGGGGTATCACTACCTTCAGCCACACAACGTGCCCTGATTGAGAGCAGGTGGGACTCTTTTGGGGTATCACTACCTTCAGCCACACAACGTGCCCTGATTGAGAGCAGGTGTGACTCTTGTGAGGTATCACTACCTTCATCCACACAACGTGCCCTGATTGAGAGCAGTTGGGACTCTTGTGGGGTATCACTACCTTCAGCCACACAACGTGCCCTGATTGAGAGCAGTTGGGACTCTTGTGGGGTATCACTACCTTCAGCCACACAACGTGCCCTGATTGAGAGCAGTTGGGACTCTTGTGGGGTATCACTACCTTCAGCCACACAACGTGCCCTGATTGAGAGCAGTTGGGACTCTTGTGGGGTATCACTACCTTCAGCCACACAACGTGCCCTGATTGAGAGCAGTTGGGACTCTTGTGGGGTATCACTACCTTCAGCCACACAACGTGCCCTGATTGAGAGCAGTTGGGACTCTTGTGGGGTATCACTACCTTCAGCCACACAACGTGCCCTGATTGAGAGCAGTTGGGACTCTTGTGGGGTATCACTACCTTCAGCCACACAACGTGCCCTGATTGAGAGCAGTTGGGACTCTTGTGGGGTATCACTACCTTCAGCCACACAACGTGCCCTGATTGAGAGCAGTTGGGACTCTAGTGGGATATCACATTAAAAAAATTACTCCATGCTTCATTAGCATTCATGTATCGTATCATAAATACTCTTCTGTTATTCTGACTCAAGTATTTGCCATGTGTTTGTTTGACTTCTGCCTACTTGTTCCTTGGAATTCAGTACAAGTTGGTGATTGTCAATATTGATAATGATGAACAAACAAAAGCGTTAATTGTCAGCTGAAATTTTATTCAATAATCGGATTTGTCTACCAATAAATAATCACCAGAGGCAGAATCGTTGCCTCGCCGATACTAATTCCGGTAAACACAAAATCAGTCCGTTTTTAAATAATTTCCTAACTTCAAATTTAATATTGCGGCATCTCTGGTTTAGTTCAATCGGTGAAAACAGAACACAACCTGTGGGGGTAATAAATTCTAAGTAAAGTCACCTTCATATTTTATAACATGGAATCAACCACTTTGTCGAATGGTCCTAACCAATGATAACGTTAAATCCAGGGGCGGGCGGTGAGCCACTGAGCTTTGCAAGTTTCTTTAAAACAGGCCGGAGGGAAGTAGGCGCAGCACGAAGCCTTACGGTTTTTCGATGTAAATATTTATTTATCATTCATTAACGTTACAAAGAAAATTGACAAGTTATGTATGTAAGTGTAACAGAATACATGCATAATAGCGTAACGTAATAAAAAAAATCATATACTAATACCTACTATGATTGACATCAAATCCAAATAGTGACACCTGATATTGTACGAGTACATAAAGCAAAGCTTCCATATAAACGTAAGTATGTACTCGTACATTGTACATTAGTATATGTATACAATTATTCATGTTTGTTGCGAACCAGTAAAACTGAAAACAGGAAAATCGTTTACTTGTAAGGTATATACAAAAATTAAATTATTTTTGGAAAAAAAAATTTTTAAGGAATTTCAAATACCAATGCTGTAGTTAATATCGAATTAAAATAATAGGACCTGAAATGTTAAATAAAACAAAGTAAAATGTATAAACCAAGTATATTCCTACATGCATACTCATTAATATGTGTGTTAAAAACAAATATAACTAAAAAGGAGTATGCGATGTACTCGTAAGAAGGTATAGAACAACATTTAACAGAAATAATAAAAGTTAAGCTAGCAAATAGGTCTAAAATTAGTTGCCTTTTGAAATCCACAATATTATTAGTTAACAGTTCATCGTAGATTGGTGATATAATTTATTTTAGTACCCGGGTACTCGGTTATGTTGTTCTTTTTCTTCAGTATGTCTATAGTTTGGGTGGAATTGTCAAGCATAACTTTTAGAGGTCTTGATTTATCTGTTTTTTTATCCCCAGGTGGGATGTTGTAATGTTGGCTTGTGCAGTGGATGGGTTTAGAGCTGCTACCGTAGTCGAGATTCTCATTGTATCATCAGTAAATTTGTCGATCTGGGAACAGGCTGGGCTTTCAGGAAAGTTAAATATTATTAAATTATATTTTTCGATATTTTTTACCTCTCTTCTAACTCATAAATTTGAAGATTCTTGAGGTGAGTTTGATTCTATCAATTTTGTGATCATGTGTTCATAAGACTTAAATCGTCCCTAGAGAAAACCAACTTTAACAACTACATCCAACATGGTGCCAGAGAGGTTGGAAAGCTTATTGAGTAATTTAGCCATTTGATCTTTAGTTAGCTTTTATCCGTAATAGTACTATGTAATGCACTGATTTCTTCCTTGGCCTTGTTTAAATGATATTGCATCGGTGGCACGCATCTTGCAAGTTGAATTATTTTATATTGGAAGGCGAGGTGACAACCCTGTTATTTGAGTTGTCTATGCCAAGAGATAGATGGGTAGTATGGGTACCTCGCTAACACCAAAAATGATAGAAACTTCGTATTTAGTAGTGTGATTAGTATATCTATGGTAGTAGTAGTGACTTACTTCTGTTTGAAATGTGTATGTGCGGCTACTAAACTCTGATGACAATTCTGATATTTGGTTAAGTAACAAAGAATTGCCGTACTTTTTAAATCGGTGTTTACTGTTATATTTTGTGGAACAAAAAAAAAAAAAAGTGGGTGTGTCAAGCCTACGCAAGACAGAAGTGAAACTTCTAGTTTCAGCTGATGCTTGGCGTGGCGCAGTTCGCTGGTGTCTGAGAGAGAGGAAAGAAGAGAAGAGAGAGAACGTTCGTGAGCGGCTCCCCCACCTCAACAAGGTTTCACTTCAAAAATGCCACAGCCGAGAATCGAACCTCGCTTAACTGATTGAAAGCCAACCACGCTGAGCACCAACTGTAAGCAAAGCCGCATAAATTGATTATATTATGTAGGTTCTGAAAATATGAGAGCTTGTTATGTTTTATAATGTTACCTACATCACACCCAAAATATAATATATTTTTAAAAATAATGTACAATGTACAGAAATAGAATCCCACACAAGATCGCGTAGTGCGCTCTAGCGAACGGATATTTTATCAGAGGGAGATAGTTTTAATTTTTTTTTCTGTAAATTATTACATATTATCAAAATAAATAAATTAATTAAATAAATGTAATACAATTATCATAATATACGGATTAGATAATAATTTTAATCCAACACAATAACGCAAAGCGCGCTCTAGCGGAGTAATGTTTTATCACAGTGAGATAAGTGTTTTTATTATTTTGCAATATTATTTTCTTTTAAAAAATGTTCTGACCTACTAAAAAATAAGATATTGAATGAAAAAGGCGTTAAAAACAAAAAAATAATGTGCGATGGCCGAGAATCGAACTCGGATCAACTGCTTGGAAGGCAACTATGCTGACCATTACACCACCAACGCCAGTTGTCGGGATGAGCTAAGAAGCATTTATATGTTACTTCAAAACTTTGACTAGATCAAATGAACTTTAATCGGTGGTCCCGCATTTTCGTTTCGGTCATGAGTCGGTTTTACTCCGGTTCTCGAAATTGCATGACGCGCGTAAAGAAGTTTCACTTCAATACGTGATCACTGTAAAACTTATTATTAAAAAGATAAAAAGATTATTATTAATTTATTTTAGTTCATTAATGAATTATCTATTGAGGATTTCTCTTCCATATTGGTCGCTGACCTAGCCACAAAAGCACGAAAGTCTGGGATTGCTAGCTTGCTTTTGCACTTACTAGCTAGCTTCTGGTCCAGTAGCTTCTGGGCTTGCTAACTTGCTTCTGGAAATTCGAGGTAAAGTGCATTGACTGGGGGTAATTCGCTGAGAAGTGCGACAGTTGGTGGAGAGTAATGTTATAATAAATAAGAATAATATTATAATAATGTTAAATAAATGCATGATGGCAAGCAGTATTTTTAGTCCTCCTACAGACCATCCGCCCCTGGCTCTGGTTAAAAAAAGTGGCGTCATCGGAAGTCACTCATCCCGTTAATTTCAAAAAAATATATTCAGCATGATTACTAACTTAAAAATTCGTTTTAGGCCACAATATTTCTTAACTCCACATTTAGTTAGTGAATATTCCTTGAAAATTTGATTGCTTACCAAAACACAAAACCACATAGAGTTGTTTCAGCAAAGTACATTGTCCTTACCTATAACAAATAAAATAGACATTAGGTTCTACGAAAACAAAGTAAGTTTGACTAATTTATCTGACACATTCAAGACAATAAAATCATCAACTAGCTCCAAATTTTTTTTAAAACAATTTATACCGCTGTCCGGTTCGAATGACATTGGCAAAAAACATTAATACATGTATTTTTCAAAAACCTTTTCTGTACCGCTTACAGAAGACAAACAAAGTGAAAATACCTAAGCCATGTATCATGGTATCCGGAAACTGGTGTTCCAAGCGAGAAACTTGTGAATCTTTGATTCGATTTTGTAATAACATTTTTTTTCGAGTCTGAAGTTGGAATTATTTTGGGAAAATTTTAAAAATCTGTTGCTACCAGGTTACAATGATCTGTTTGTTGTTTTTTTGAATGAGTCGAAGCGTAGACCACCCGGCTCGAATAGTTTTTAAACCAAAGTTAAAAAACTATTGGAACCGGGTTAATGTTTTTGGTTCTCTATTTGATGTAGATTCCCCTGTTTTCTAACACTGTCCTTATGATCTAATTCAAATCGTTTTTTACACGATTAGATATTTTCGTTAGACTGTGTTTGAAAATCATCGTTTAGTGATATATTTTTTTTAATCTTCACAAGTAAATCGTTAAATGCGTAAGATCGTGTTATTTTTTAATTATTGCAAAAAAACTCAGATTTATCCCATGGAGAGTTTAAATATGGCAAATATATCAAAGCTTTCTCCTGATTCAACAGTTAGTAGAGACACTAAACATGTAAGTAAATGTAACTTTTTGACAAACATTTTTTGAAGTCCCATCCCATTTTTATTTTGTGTAGAAAAGTCTGGACTGATAATATAAAATAAACGACACCATAACAAAAACATTATTTTAGTCAAGTTTATACTAAATCACAAATCTACGATGGAACTTTTTTTAAATAACCTTTACCCTAATTTCACCTTTCAACAATAAATACAGAAGCATAAATTGGAGAAAAAATGCTTTTCTTTTCTTCGACTAATATGTAAATCAACCATGACAGTTGTATTACTTATACTTTTTGGCGCAAGTTATAAAAATCCATTAAAATTACCTAAACTATTGAACTAACCATTCGACAAAAGGTCGAGTTGTCAATAGGTAACTCAAAAAATAGCTTACCGACTATTTATACATAACTGCCGTGCGTGGAGTCTAGCAGCCACTAAGTTGATAGGTGACTACCATAAATACTCGGTAGAAGCGTTCAAAAGGGACAAGTAAATCAGCATTTAATGCACGCCATTTTGACGTTAAAAAATAAGAAGGAAAGGAAACTTTTAGAGTCATTAATAAGTGTAGCTTGTTGTGATAGACTCGAGATTAGGCAACGCCAAACTTAAAAGCAAAATAGTACCGTTGTCTTCGGACTATGGGAATGAGACGGCTTTATGCACTGAAGAGATTTACCGAAAATGTTTCAATAGCTTTTATAGTCTTAAATGGATGTAGCTTGTTGTCATAGACTTGAGTACAAACAAATAAAGTCAATTTTATTAGTCTGTTAGAGATCTATGTGTCAAAATATCTTATGACTGGTATGTAAATCGGGAACAGCAGCTATATTTCAAATCAGTATTGATTAGACTTGTAGAGATTTTCTGTTAAATAGCTATATGTTGCTATGTTGGTGTGTTGGTGTGTTAGAAAACACAGCAAGTAACCTTCAATACAGAAAATTGTCCCTTAATAGGGCAATTTCGCGAGGATGCGAAAAGAATACTTTATTTCGTAAATATTATTCATAAACATTTATGTCACTCTTTTAATAATATTATCTGAGTAGTAAAACCAGTTTCAGAATTAAAACAATGAAAGAACAATGGAGAAATGTGCCCTAACCTGAATAAAAAATCCGCTTTATAAAAGATATATCTATACCAAGTCTACTTGAGTGTAATGGCTCCACACTTTAGTAGAAGCCCGAGCCTGCAATTGACAGGGCCTGCTTGCTTGTCCCTGGTTCTCTGTCGCGGCCAGTGGAAGGTGGAGGCCGTCACTTGAGGTCTGGGGGAGATCTTACCATTTAATTGATAGCGAATTAACTACTTCTTGCACAAATAACTCACTTCATCATGAGTCAGGATTCGAAGTGCGCAGTTAATCATCGTGGGATGTAGTACATTCAGTTAAAAACACAAAAATTTTTACTATCTACCGACAGATTACATCGACCGTTATCGAAGTTTAAAGGCCAAAACCATGAAGCTACTTGCAATAGGTTAAAATTTGCTTCAAGGGGACGTGTTTATCCTTCCAGTGATATTTAACTATAACATATTAGAAGAATTTGTATTTTATACTCAATTTCTTGCAGACCGACGAAAAATCATGAGATTGTTTGAAATCTTCCAAAATCAGTTTCTGATTTGAAAATGTGTTAAATATATTATTTTATTGGTAGGTCCCTACTTTATTGCTTGTCTGAATTCTTCACACAATCAATTCCAATTTAAAAAAATAAACTTAAATTCTAAGCAAATTTTAGTTCATTGAACCAGATTTAACATTCAGATAGGACTAACGCATAAACAACCGAAATTAGTAAGTTTGATTGGGTTGTAAAACTCTTTAACAGAAGTACCTACACGAATTATGCTAAGTGTCGTCATTGGGGTGTAAATATATTAAGTAAGTTAACATGTAAAGTTTTGTGAACAACATGACGTTAGCGAAATATACTATTATAAATGAAATGCTATTACAATATTAATTATTCACTTAATGATTACATAATAAGGTTTATCGGGACATTTTCAAACTAAAGCGAAAAAAAATATTGTCACGTTGGTATTTAAATTTTGGACGTTTTGGCCATCGATATATAATATTTCGAATAGATTTCTAATTTAGAAAGCTTTTAAATAGGTTAAAAGCTGAAAAATACTTGCACATGAACAATGCCTACAATATTGCTTGGTTTCCCGCTTTTAACTGGGACGTTAACTTTATCTCAAGGGTTATTAAATATACCAATAACTAAACCCGCCAAACTGCAGACAAAATAACAGTCTCTTGGAGTTTAATAATATCTCATGTTATTGTTCAATGAAATTTATCTTCATGGTTGCAGAAGATTGGTGAGTAGAAGTAGACGTCATTGTAATGAGCTTTAGTAATTGTGTTTTTAGTCTGACCAGATGTGGGAGAGAATTTCACAACTGGCGAGATGGCCATGCTTTTAACGGATTTCCGTTTTGGAGGACAAGATAAAGGCCTTTGTCAATACGATATTGACTAAATTCGTGATTTATTGTCAGTTAGCTACATTCCCTAGCACGGTCAACGATTGATTACGAGAAATGAAGCCAAAAAACCCCGCCAAATCTCCTTGGCTGTCAGTTAAATTTGTGTGACTGTTGATGTAACTTTTTGAAGTGAAACTTCTTTACGCGCGTCATGCATTTTCGAGGACCGGAGTAAAACCGACTCATGACCGTCACGAAAAACCGTGATCATTTCGCTAAAGGAGCCTAGCTAATATTATATACCTAGTTTAGGTCACTCTCCAAACTCAGCTTCGCGGTCTAGAGGCAGAGCGCCCGACTGTCGTCGTGAAGAACCGAGGTTCGATCCCCGCATTAACTATTTTTTTTTTCTTTTTGTGATTTTTTCAATACGAGGAAAAGTGATAAAATTCTCTCGTGCTGCGACTTTGTCAGGCATACATATAAGAAGATATCTACATGATTTGTAATAATGTAGTAAAAAATTACATAAATTTGTTAATTTTAACCGAGAGTCTCCCGAAATGTCTAAATCCATTTAGTGAGACTCTAGACCGGCAGGTGTTCACTCGAGTAATATTAACGAAGCTCGTAAGATTAAAAGGCGTCATTTATGCGATCAATAAAAAATCTATGGGTTCGAATCCCATATTTTTATAACTTTTAATTTTTTTTATCACATGCTACTTATAAATATGTCAATAGACAGAAAAAAGAGAGAATGAAATGAAAAGAGAGAGAAAAGAATACTAAAAGTTTCACTTCCGTCGTGTGTAGGCTTGCCACACACTGTATTTTTTTTAATAATATCGTTTTTTATGCAAAATTACTGGTTTATTAATGAACGGAGGCATATTAACGAAGCTCGTAAGATTAAAAGGCGTCATTTATGCGATCAATAAAAACCGTTCGAACTTGGAAAGACGAAATTCAGACACTTAAGTTTCAAAAAAAATGTGTCACCAATCTTTAGTTGGTATTTTGTGAGTCCGCGACTCAGATTATATAGTAAATTGGAAATCACTACTTACAGGCAAATCATTTAAAAGAGGGCACGTTTGAATGCAGTTGTACACCGATAGTGTAAAAAGTTTCACAAACAAAACTTGAAAAGAATAAAAAATGAAGAGTTTAAAATACCCGTCCGCAGTATCCGCAAATGCCAAAAGATACTGGGTGCGAAGCGAAAGTGTGGTAGTTCCATGGTGCAAAGCGAAGCGACGCACGTTTATAAATTCCATTTAAATTAAGACTTGTCATTCTATATGACAGTAATCTTATAAGTTTTTTTGTTTCATTCTTCAGCTTCCTGTAAACAAAAATAAAAATATCAAAATTTGAATTATATCAGATATTTTTTATCCATCCAGTACACCACTAAACAAGCAAGAGATCCTTTAAAACGATTTACCTGTAACTACTCGTAGATTACGATTTAAATGTATAGCATCTGCTTAGGTTAGGTACAAAACAAAATATTTAAAAGAAACAACAACAACAAACATCGTTAAAAATTGAGGTCTTTTTTCTATGTCCGTTGAAAATTGATCACAATAATCATTGAAATCATCTATATCTCTCCGAGAGTGAGCTTTTCCGAACAAAACTGTGTCCCAGGATTGACCATTTTTGAAGTAACTACACGAATAAAAAAAAAAGTGGGTGTGTCAAGCCTACGCAAGACAGAAGTGAAACTTCTAGTTTCAGCTGATGCTTGGCGTGGCGCAGTTCGCTGGTGTCTGAGAGAGAGGAAAGAAGAGAAGAGAGAGAACGTTCGTGAGCGGCTCCCCCACCTCAACAAGGTTTCACTTCAAAAATGCCACAGCCGAGAATCGAACCTCGCTTAACTGATTGAAAGCCAACCACGCTGAGCACCAACTGTAAGCAAAGCCGCATAAATTGATTATATTATGTAGGTTCTGAAAATATGAGAGCTTGTTATGTTTTATAATGTTACCTACATCACACCCAAAATATAATATATTTTTAAAAATAATGTACAATGTACAGAAATAGAATCCCACACAAGATCGCGTAGTGCGCTCTAGCGAACGGATATTTTATCAGAGGGAGATAGTTTTAATTTTTTTTTCTGTAAATTATTACATATTATCAAAATAAATAAATTAATTAAATAAATGTAATACAATTATCATAATATACGGATTAGATAATAATTTTAATCCAACACAATAACGCAAAGCGCGCTCTAGCGGAGTAATGTTTTATCACAGTGAGATAAGTGTTTTTATTATTTTGCAATATTATTTTCTTTTAAAAAATGTTCTGACCTACTAAAAAATAAGATATTGAATGAAAAAGGCGTTAAAAACAAAAAAATAATGTGCGATGGCCGAGAATCGAACTCGGATCAACTGCTTGGAAGGCAACTATGCTGACCATTACACCACCAACGCCAGTTGTCGGGATGAGCTAAGAAGCATTTATATGTTACTTCAAAACTTTGACTAGATCAAATGAACTTTAATCGGTGGTCCCGCATTTTCGTTTCGGTCATGAGTCGGTTTTACTCCGGTTCTCGAAATTGCATGACGCGCGTAAAGAAGTTTCACTTCAAAAAGTTAGCAATGTAAAAATATTCAATTTTTTATTTATTATTTATTCAATCATGATAATCAAGGACGTTACAGTACGGCCATACTCCTTGGGGAGTATTTTATTCTGGCCGTAGCAGTACGGCCATACTCGCGTAGAGGTTAATGTGCCATCATAAATGTGAAAATACACACCTTTGCCGAACTAACTGATTGAAAAAAAAACCATTGTTCCACACACAACAAGCATGTAAAATGAAAAACTGACCCATGTTTATGTCGCCATTTCTTTAAAACATAATATATTCATCCTGCTGTCTCCCTCGCAGCCATGACCTAAGCGTCCCTAAGCTCTCTTCAGTGCCTAATTTTTACTTTAAACGAAAGATATAGTGCCATCTCGTGTATTCTATGGCTCGCATAGGGACAGAAGATACCAAAGCCGTAGACGATCTTAATTGACTCAGCGAATCGTAAGTACTTTCGAATGTAAACTTCTATTAGAGAAAATAGATGTCACTGCTCGTCACTACACGTACATTTAAATAAATTAAGAATAAGACCAATTGTTTCGACACATATAATTTATAATTTTCGTTGTCTTAAAACATCAAATCTTTGGGGTCAAAAACCAATTGACCTAAGGGAAGAACCGCCCCTGGAAATTGCCATTGATGGAACATGAGCTTTGACGAGGAATCACTATTAATACCTGGTCTCGCGGTTCGAATTCCCTTGCGTTTTGCTCCTAACACGACCGCTCAGAATTATACAGAAACTAATTAGCAGCAACCTTGTTAGTAATGCAATGATTGACATGTGCTCAGTAATAAACGGTTTCATTAAGGACTCCCCTGTTATGGAGAAGTTAGTTCCAAATCTATTAATTATATTAGTAGCATAATCAATATTTTACTTCTGGTGTGCATCGGTAGTTTTTAGTTAGACATACGAAAACCTGCGTGAATCGAATTGATTTAATTACCTATCTGTCGTGAATGTTTGTTACTTTGGTGATATCTGGACTAAATGCAGTGAAATACCGTGTAGCCTTTTTCGGGCAATCGGCGCCGGCGTGAAGGCGGTAAAGCACTGACAGATAAACTAAAAATCCGAAGGTCGCTAATCCTAATAAATACTAATCAATCATTGAAGTAGATAATATTACAGAGAAGAAAGTATGGATAGATGGAAGATTGTCTAGGTCTGCCCACCTGACAATCCTGTGTGTATTGTGTGCATGCACTTGCACGAGCTGTATTTTTGACAGCAAATTTTGCTGTCCATGACATCATAATAAGAGATAAGTATCGGTATGCACTAGTATGCAGTATCGTGACTCATGCTTCCGTGATATTACGTAAGTACTATTCAAATCCGAGGAACAATTATGTATGCAATTCAACGTACCAAATGCAATGAATGATCTAAATTTGATTATTCTGTGGTTCATTATCATGCTAATCTGAGCTTCTAGGTTACCAGCGCCAGACCATTGAATGTTCCACAACAATACACAAACTCAATAAACTGTAAACCATAAATAAGTTATCTCTAAAATATACTCCATATCCATTATCCATTAATCTAATTGATAACTGATAGTGAAATCTACACCGAGAATGGTTAAGATGAAAGAACGATTTGGACGTGCTTTGTATAATCGAAGAACAAATTAAATACATTTTTGGATGTTTATTAACAAAACAGTAAAGTTATGAATTTATTGTTTTTTAATTTAATTCATAGAAAACGTTTTTTTAAGATTGTGTATTATAAAAAAATAAGACGGTGTATTTAAAAAATAAAAGGAAAAAAATAATCAATTAATTCAGAAGCGGAAACTGCTGTCACGCACGGAAAATATTAATGATATTGAATATTGCCAAGTTATTATGTATCTCTTCAGATTATTGGTATTGACAGATTTCTTAACAAACTCACAAAATCACAACAGGATGTCAGAACAAGTGTTAAAAAAATTCTAATATTGTGGCTTTTCGTCTTTATATTTATCAGGAAAAGCGCAACTGCAGGAACACGTGTTTCAATATATTCTGACTGGACTAATATTTTAATAGGAAATGCTTGTCATCCCGTTTTTAAAAGAGTTTTAATAAATCAGCCATACTCATTTTTCTCCATGCACGATGTTGGAACACGTGTTCACAAAAACCTTAATATTTCCGTTTTTCGTCATTGTATATTAAGGCAAATGCGTGCATGGACACATATTCCGAAATGTTAGGAATTTACTAAAAGTTTGTCAGGAAACGGCCTGCAATCCCGTTTTTAACTGGATTAACAATAAAAAATAAAATAAATAAATAAAATGCTGATTTTTCTGCGTGCGCGTAATAGTAATTACGTAGCTGAGCTAATATTATGATATGGTACATAATCCATTTTAAATTTGACTACAAAAAATAATAACAGTCAAGTATCGATGCTTCTTTCACGACTGTGTTTCGTTGAATATATTCATATTTAAAAGGCGTAAGGCAATTGGCGAAATTTTGTTTTTCTTTTTTATTGCGTTTCGTGTCTACGAGTCAGGCCACTGAGGTCATTCAGGCCCCCAGGCCAAGCACATTTTTATTATTCAAAGGTTTTTCAATTAAGGAATAAATCATAAAAATAAATACATTTACATTTTGTATTATTTTCATCTTATGGAAATATAATAGACGACATATTAATTAGTGACATTTTGTGGTCTACATAAATCATCTGCCCGTTTTTGGCAGCAAAAATTAACGTGCTACCACGTTGATGACTATAAACTGGGAAAAATGTGATGAAAAATATTTATATGTCACAATAGGTTTACTTAGACACTATGCCACTCTAGTAGGTACCCTGAGCATCGCCTTGAGCATTGTGAAAACTAACTGAAAGGTTTGAAGTGAGAACCTATTCGAATACCCTTCTCTCTAAGCTTTTTGGGAAAAAATTCACTTACTTTAATTTTTGACAGCCATATTTGCAGATTAGTTTTGTTCAGATCATCGTCAGAATAGGCCGCTTTATGTTGATATACTTATCTATGTAATAACAATTACACAACCTTTATGGTATTTGTACAAGATTTAACAAGTCTATTATGATGTCAATGTCGCGGGGCTTAAAGGAAATTCCATAAAACATACTTACGCAAGTAATTAGCGTGGACTTTATACTGTTTTTACGGCTCGCCCGGGGCCGGCGAATAGATTTATAGAGTGTTTGCAAAAAAACTTACCAGGCGCCATTACCACAGTCTGTTTCACAAATCGCGATACAAGAATGTGCTAAAAGTGAGAAAAAATGGCAAATGCTATCATTTTTCATTCGTTAGTCTTACCAAAATGGTCGAGAAGGCAAACAACGAGAAAACTTTAATTTTGAACATTATTTTTATGTTGATAATAAGTTGTTTTTATTGGTGTATTACAATTACAGTTGTATAACCCGTATAATTCTTCTCTTGTCATAAATTAGTCAGATGAATGCTTTTAGTTTCAGAAAATGTTTTGATATAAATAGTACTTTTTTTGGAAAAAGCAAAATTTTCTAAAGTCAAAGCTGGCGCCACTTTTCTCAATTCATTTGCAAGAATTCCACTTTGAGTTTATCTGATGTATTCTAAAAGAACGTTAACTATTTTACAAAATAAGTTGTGCAGTGAATTAATAATAACATAATCTGCATTTATTCTGCTAAACTTGTGTCAAGTGTATAATGGCGCCGGTCGCGTTTTATTGTTAAATTCCATTAGTTTAATGGATGGACCTGCCGTGATATTTTAATTTTTTGCATTATTTTATATCTTGCTACATGTCAGCGTTATAAAACACATTTTGACAATACTTGTTGAAAATTGACTAAAAAAATTCTAATTCTGAATTACGTAAAACCATGCAATTAAAAACATCATTTTTTTCACACCTTGATTGCTTTTAAATGTCTTCATTATTGTAGGTAAGGTGTACAATGGATTATGACAATAAGTTTACGGTACAACATAATAAACAGAGCATGGAAGATATAAGAAAATAAATAAAAAGTTGTAAAAAGGAGTTCAATAAGGGTGTATAATAACAAGAGTACAAATTAAGTACTTAAGTAGGTAGGTACTATGAAAGTAGTTGCGGAGCAATGTGCAGTAACTTTGTTGTTATTATTATAAAAATATATACATGAATAGTAATAGAAAAATATGTACCAAAATAAATAATACTTATAGTAAAAAAAAGAATTTATCTGCAGCTCCCCGAAAGTACCGGAGAACTCTGAGAAATCCCTTTTGGTCTCAGGTTTAAGGAAAGGAAAATCCTGATCGATTTCCTTCTCGTGGTGGGGAGTGAGCAACGACCTCGTGTCGGCAAATATAGGCAGGGACCGAGCGCTGGCCGGAATAAGCTGAACACCAACTTTCGCCCTACCAGGCGTCTGTTGTCTAGGGCACTCTCTTGTCCTGGAGAAGTAAATAATCTCCAAAGGCGGAAGAATCTTCGAGGTCAACGGCATAGGATGTGGAAAGAAACGGGAAACTACCACATTAAAGGTCCAAGTGGCATCCCAAGAACCAGCAAAACATGAATACACAAGGATGACGTTCCGGCTGAACTAATTAAGCCAGCAGGAAAAGGAACCACAGATGCCCTGTTTAAAATGATACAAACCATGTATAAGACTGGAGAGATACCAGAGGATTTTGAGAAATGCCTAATTGTCGCATTACCAAATAAGGTAGGCACAACGAAATGTGAACAACACAGAACTCTTAGCCTTATATCCCATGCCTCAAAAATATTGACTAATATCATTCTAAAAAGAATCGAACCAAAAGTAGAGAACATCCTTTCCGGAGACCAGTATGGCTTTAGAAGAGGTGTAGGAACCAGATAAGCAATATTGTCGCTACGAATACTACTAGGAAAAATAATAAAAAGAAACCAAAACACATTCATTGCATTCATAGACCTGGAGAAGGCTTTCGACAAATTAGAATGGAAAAGACTCTTCGAGATTCTGAAGAGAATTGATATAAAATATAGAGATAGACGAATAATCCAGGCGCTATACAAGAATGAGGCCGCTATAATTAGATGTGACAATGAAACAAAAGAAGCCAGTATAAGACAAGGGGTGAGACAGGGATGCTCTCTGTCACCTGTTATTTTTAATGCTTATATACAGAGTGCGATTGATGACTTGAGAGAGAGAATGAGTCACAGAAAAGGTGTAAAGATACACGGGCAAAAGGTGGATGTGATAAGGTTTGCTGACGATATTACTTTGGTTGCTGAAAGCGAAGAAGAACTGCAAGAGGCCTTAACAACCATGCAAAACATTCTTCAAAACAACTACAACATGAAGATAAATAAAGACAAAACAAAGCTGCTGACTGTAGGCCGAACGCAACATCAGATGAGAGTAGAGATGGCAGGAGTTCCACTAAAGAAAACCAAGGAGTTTGTCTACCTCGGGAGCAAAATAACATGGGACGGTCGGTCTAAGAGCGAGGTCGACAGCCGTATACATCAGGCTAGGCTTGCATTCAATAAAATGTCGAAAATAATAGAATCGAATAATATAGACCTAAAACTGAGAATACTCCTCATCAAGACCTATGTATGGAGTATCTTGATGTACGGCTGCGAAACATGGTGCCTATCCGAAAGAGATAAACGGAGACTAGAGGCTTTTGAGATGTGGTCTTATAGAAGACTGTTAGGAATTTCCTGGAGAGACCATATTACAAATGAGGAGGTTCTCCAAAGAATCGAAGGAGGAAGGCACCTGCTCAGGACCTTGTCCGAAAGGCGTGCAAGATGGATCGGCCATGTTATACGACAAGAAGGGCTCTTGCATGTCATAATGGAGGGTATGACCGAGGGGACCAACTCTAGGGGACGCCCACGCCGAGAGTACCTGGAGGACCAGCTGGTGGACGTGCGCTGCTCATCATATGCAGAAGTCAAAAGAGCCGCACAAGACAAGGAAGAATGGAAGAGGAGATTAGATGAAATTGCTGCAAACCAATCCCAGGATTGAAACCAGAGAGAGAGATCTGCAGGAGTTCCACAAGGTTCCATATTGGGACCTACACTATATATAATTTATGTAACTATAATGAAAAAACTTTTCTCTTTTGTTAAACATTTTGTATTCACAGATGATACGGTAATGGTCATATGACATAAATATCTAAAAATTTCAATTGAACTCATGCAAATTGACTTTAATCAACTTTGTAAATGGTCACATGATGCAGGACTATTAATAAATGATAAAAAACCAAAGTTATGCATATAAGATCACCTAATGCCAGATTTCAATTTAATCCTAAAATTATTTCTCATAATTTTAATTGCATCCATAAAAATATCCCGACTAATTGTAAATGTGAAAGCTTAGAATTAGTTACGGAATATGTCTATCTTGGTGTTACAGTAGATTGCTTTTTCAAATGGGACAAACATATTAAAAAAACCTGTAAAAGACTCAGATCAATTGCTGGCAGAATGTACACATTCATTTTTTTCCTATCAATTGAAACACTTAAAATAATTTATATGTCAATGGCAGAATCTATTATAAGATATGGATTAACCATATGGGGAAATACTACTCCAACCAATCTGAAACAAGTCCAAGTTGTACAAAACGCAATTGTAAAATTACTAGTCGTCCCTAATATTTTTAAACAGAGACATAATACACCGTTGCTGTTTCAGAGTGCCAAAATTTTACCTGCTAAGGCAATTCTATGGCGAAAAATCATAATTCAGTATATATTTACCCCGCAGGATAAAGAAAAGTTAGAACATAAATACAGTACTAGATTCACGAGCAATGACGGGTTATAAGTTCCGAAATTTAATAATAAATACGGACAGAGGACGTTTGAATACAACATACCGAAGATATTTAATTTATTACCTGACACTTTAAAGCAATGTAAGTCTATGAATAAGGTTAAATATATGGTGAAAAATTGGCTATCGGAAAAAAAAATTACTTTAATATGTATGAAAAATTGTATGAAAAAATTGTTGATTCTGTAGATATAAGATGTAAATTATAACTTATAAAAATGTATATGTAACTAAACTTTAAGCACCAATTCAATTGGCTTAGCAGGACTTGTCTGTTGATATGTATTAACTATTTATTCAATAAAAAAAAATAAAAAAACAATTTGTAATTAGCAAGCTTTACGCCGGAATGACTGTTTTACAGAATATAGCTTTTAAATATTATAGATAGATTATAAATTAAAGATGATAAGAAATAACACAATACGTATAATAGTTAGCGAGCTTCTTAATGCAAAATGTAAACAAGCCCTTACTCTCGACGACTATGCGAAGTTATTTATTTCGTTTTTTTTCCTTTTCGTTCATCCGGTTTTCTCATGATCATTTTATTCAGTAGGATTTTTCTATAAAAAATCTGCCGCCACGCTCTCTGAGAGATTTTCACTAAACAAAAAACTCTAAATACATATATATATGTAAGATTAATGATGCCAACGTGTCACGGGGACATACACCGTACACCACACACTCACATCTACACTTATACTTACACTGGATACTGGGATAGTTGGGAGGCAGCCAAATTAGATATATGAAACACAGAGGAACGCTTTTTTACCCCGATATTGAAATTCTAAGGAATTCCATTGAAACATTATTCGGCGAATCACGTAATCATAGTAAGTAACCACATAAAGTTGTGATATATGCACATAAGGAGTAGAATTATTTCGAAACGCCAGCATTTCTGCTCAAAGTAGAAAAGAGGAAAACTAGAATTGATAGGTACTAAAATATATTTTACAATGTATATATAAAATATATTTTACATTTTATAATGGTAAAGTTGAAAGCCTTTCAGTAATAATGGGAACTTCGAGGGTCTAGCTTAGATGGTATATTATATTATGAAATGAAAAGGTTTGACAAAGTTGGGGTAATGAAGATGCGCTGAGTACATAAAACAACATTAATTTGCAAAGATTTAACTATTCTTTATTCACCGAAAAGACGCAGTTTTTTTAAAAAACATGTTGAGGGAATATACCTATACATTAGGCATTTATATAGTTAATCGTTCATACAGATTGTATGACGAGATTACTATAATTATTTATAAAAACATTGCTGGCGCCAATGGCGGATAGACAGATAAATGAAAAGTGCTAAGTACTTAGAATAGCGCCGTATGCACACCAAACTCCGTTTCATTTACCTATGCAATTTATTAATTTGTATTGAAAATGATTGAATCTCTGTGAATGTTGTTCAAACCCGAATATGACGATTTGTTGGTTGCGGTGATGCTTTGCAGTAATCTGACAATTGTAGTAATCTGACAATTGTAGTAATCTGACAATTGTAGTAATCTGACAATTGTAGTAATCTGACAACCGAAAGTTAAATAATAGAAAGTTTATTATGAATATTTTGCTAATTAATGAACTATTAAACTATAAATACATAATACAAAAATTATATTCAAGTTTATGATTGTTATTTGGTATTTGGGTCTCTGTTTGGGAGCATAGATTTGGACCACTCCTTTCCACGAGTCACCTGATTTAACAGAACTTTGAAATGAAACAAACCTTAATTAAAGGCTTTTACAACGCGGCCTTAAAAACAATCAACACTCCATAATAATATTCGCATATTCCTTCATATGTACAGAATGTGAATCATTGATAAAAAATTGTTTAATAATAAATTTAATGTTCTTATTTACAAAAAGTTTAAAAGCGAGTTATCCATTATGAACTTCCGATACTTCACGCTCTTTGAAGTAGTCGTAAGCGAGGTGTAACAAAACTCTACGAACGTCGAATTATGCCCGCTGTAATAAAACACGCGCTTACTTCCACGACAACGGAAACCATATCGAGATAATATCGATTGTGTATGAAAATCTAACGAATAGTTTTTAACTTTATTGTAATTTACCAGGGCGATACGGAAAATATAATATTTTTTTGTCAGAGTTCTTTATTATACTCTTAAAGGAAGCAGGTGCACGGCATTATAATCTATTGTAAAACGAGAATAGATCGGAGTAGTTTTTTTTACTGCCTCGGTTTTGTATCATTTAAATTCACCACACATGTTTTTTTCGTCTTAAAATACTCTTGACATTAACGAGATTGATTCATAGGAAATTCCGATTCTTTGTGCTAAAGCAGAATTCCCAGTCGAAACGAAAATTAGAAAAGATAGAAACGATCTGAAACTTAATTCCCCTCTCTCTCTTCTCTCACGCTTGTCATCTCGGCTCGGTGACATACGGCTTACCGCCTTTTAATTAATCAAATAAATTAGTTTTTTAATAAGAATGATTTGACTCCAAGGGAAGGACGTCATTGAAATAGACGGCAGCTCGAAATATTGATTATGAATCAGGACATAGGTGTCTATTATGTGAAGGACGAAATTACATAGGCGTGAATTACACACGGGTGTGAATGAATTACACATGGAAGAAATTACGGAGGAGAGAATTACACCAAATTAAATTACAGTTACCTACTGGAATTAAAAACATGTCAAAAATCTGTTTTTAGTAGATTTAAATTTTAGAGCGTTTAAGTGTGTGACAAATAAATTTCAAACCTTAAAAGAATACAAAAAAGTTATATTAGGTTTTTTGAAGTGAGTAATTCCAGAAGTCCATTCGTTATTCCGTCCATGTGAAATTCTGGCAGTGTAGGTAATTACTAATTACGGTATATGAACTTCACGCCTATGTAATTTCGTCATTCAACCAATCGTGATCGGTGAATAGGTACATAATTAGCCTGTAAAATGGCATTTTGTAAAAAATAACCTTAAGGCCTCGTAGAAAGCGTTTAAAGGTGGTTTGAAAAAAGATAATAATTAAGCGAAAATAAAATATCATATTAAATTAAACACGACTCGTTTGAAATAGACCAAAAACCTCTCGACAAATGCTTTAGTTGCATTTAAAGATACACCGTAACTTTTTCTTTTTAAATAACGGAACAAAACGTGTTGTGAATCGGTAGAAATTGTGTATGCGGGGGCTTAAAGGCGCACGATATACCTGCGACGTCCATTTCCTAATTGTGTATGCGGGGGCTTAAAGGCGCACGATATACCTGCGACGTCCATTTCCTAATTGTGTATGCGGGGGCTTAAAGGCGCACGATATACCTGCGACGTCCATTTCCTAATTGTGTATGCGGGGGCTTAAAGGCGCACGATATACCTGCGACGTCCATTTCCTAATTGTGTATGCGGGGGCTTAAAGGCGCACGATATACCTGCGACGTCCATTTCCTAATTGTGTATGCGGGGGCTTAAAGGCGCACGATATACCTGCGACGTCCATTTCCTAATTGTGTATGCGGGGGCTTAAAGGCGCACGATATACCTGCGACGTCCATTTCCTAATTGTGTATGCGGGGGCTTAAAGGCGCACGATATACCTGCGACGTCCATTTCCTAATTGTGTATGCGGGGGCTTAAAGGCGCACGATATACCTGCGACGTCCATTTCCTAATTGTGTATGCGGGGGCTTAAAGGCGCACGATATACCTGCGACGTCCATTTCCTAATAACATTTATAAACTAAAACTCATTCGATCATTTCTCTAACAACTCGATAAAAAGAGTAATATTGAATATAATAAGATTTACAAAGATGAAAACCGAAAAATATTTGGTTGAAATTTAAAAATAAAATAATCATTTAAGAAACCGAATTTGTATATTATCATGTTTTATTATTATCAATGTCAGTACCTATTTTGAAATCGAATTTTTGGAAAACCGTAATATAAATGTTTTTTTTTTTAATTGTTGGTTTCAAGACGTTGCCAAAACCTAAAGCAGTTAACATACAATATTATGTTGTGTTTCAAAGGAAATTGACGCAATTCACTCCGATGAAATGTAAAAGTTTCCTACAAAGAAGCGTTAGAAATAAATTGAGTTCGCTTGGGGAGAAATTAATCTTTACGACATCTTTTGAAAGTAAGAGGCTTTTATTTAAATCACAATAAAGAGAAAACTGACTGGGGTAATGTATTTAAAATAAACTTTTTCACAAAGCGCGTTAGATCAACAACCTCCGTAGAATGATGGTCTACATAATACAAATCAACAGTTTTATGCCGAGGCTGATGATTTTTTTGAGGAAGGCCACTGTCTACGTCTGATATCGGAAAACAATGCGTAAAACCCGCGTACTGTCGTGAACTTTAGCTAAGTTCATTTATATAATTAAAAAGTCGCGTGGTTATTTAGAAGTACGTTTCTCACGAAGTTCTAAATTATTTTCGGATATTTTTTATTATGCAAGAATAGACTTGTAAGCAGACTTGTAGGCCAGACATACTCGTAAGAGAACCATTTATATAAAAATGTTTTTCGACACGACATAGGGCAAGAAGACCCGAGACGAAATAAAAAATATTATTTATTTAGGTCTGCTTATATATATGTAGTTTAATCCAGGTCAAAAAGTTTACAGAATAAAGCAATTCATCGCGAAATGGAAATGTCAACGGTGGAGTAAACATGAGGTCTGAAGATTTGGAACAGATTTGGCGGGAAACGGACACGAAATTATAGAACCATTTTACGATCACGTGGGCGGCGGCATTTTTACGACGTCCAACCAGAAACCAGATGCTACGAGTATCAAAATGCTGGAACATCAGAACAAATATGTTCTTATCCAAATAAACAATATTTAACAGATTTAGTGAAACCTCGATGAGAAGTGGTTCCATTAAAATGTAGTAAAATGTTAAGTGATTTGCGCAAATATACTTTCAAAAGTATTTTTTCTTGTTTGGCCGGTTAGTATCGCCTATATTTACATTTGAAACGGGAAGGCAAATAATTAAGACATGATTTTATTTGAAACAGGGTCCAAAAAATACTTTTTATCAAGAACTAAAATTTTATCGTGAAATGATGAAATGTGATAAAATGCTAATTATGACAGATACTGTCAGAAGTCACCAAGTCTTCGGTAGATTTGTGGAAATAATTAGTGCAAATATCTTGCCAACATAAATATTATGTTTTACCTTCAATCATCTCTGCGTATCTCTCTAATTCATAGTTATATAATTCCACAAAACAACGACCTATGTAGGAACCCGAGAGAAACGCAGTTTCGTTCGTTTTGATATAGTCCACGGTGGCATGCGTCAAGTCCTCTAGCCTCTAGCCGGCAGCCAGTTGATGATTGTCTGTCTTCAACTTGGTCATCAGTCATTACGAAGTTTGGTGACCTCCGGCAAGTCGGTCACTTAAGGAAGTTAAGTTGATGAAGTGCTAACAGATTCATAAGCCATTTAACATGGAAACTATTGACGTTCATATGGCTTTGACAGAATCGATTGATAATTGATGGGCAGGCCTTTGTCAACTAAACAAATCAATGGCGTTTCAATTTATCAAAATATTCTAAAATGTCTGGACCATACTCTAGAAAGGTGGTAAAATACATACATCGCTTTAATTCTTACGTTTAGTTGAATACCATTACGAGTATGCTGACTAGATGACTATCTAAAAAACTAACATAAAATAGATGATGAAGAGAGCAAACATTTAATAGCGTATTATATCCCAATTAACATCGTTTTCCATCCGTTTCAGTCATCGAGTCAAAAGAGTCATGGCTTTTTACGTACCTACCTACAATATACTCAATCTTCAGTTTACTAACGAAGGAATAAATTAAATAAACAAAAATCTGCCCAAATTAAAGTAATTTGGGCAGATTATTGTTAATAATTTAATTAAATATCTAAGATGGAAATCTTATCCATCAAATTTGCACAAAATAAAATTTCTTTCAATTAACATAGCACCATTAAATTTCACAGTCCACACGTTTCACAAACAAAAGCAGCATGACTCCCGTGCTTTGTTTCTATGGAAAGTGACGCGTGCGTGACTATGTTAAAAATAGCCAAAGATCAGAACCAGAATATCGGTCGTCAGTAGAATGACAGTCACATGAATCGATGGAGAATAATTGAAGTCGCGGGTTCACGCTTCTCAATAGCAGTTCAATTGCTCAATGGCTTTGATTGATTTACAATCAGGACCGACATGTGTGAAGTTATTAACCGGAGACAGTGTGGTGTGAAGTTATTAATAAATGGCAGTGTGTTAAACGTGTCGTCGGCCTTTGTGTCACTTTATGTTAACTGGCGCCCGCGCCGGGGCAAGATGTATTGAGTTGTATAATACGCTTCATGCATACGAATTTATAGGTGTTTCATGTAACATGTTACATACGTGTGGACACATTCAGTCATGCAGAATTACACGCATGCTGAGGCAAACTTCCTTTCGCTCGGCTTGCTGAGAACGTCTATACGCGTTTATCAAAGCATGCATGCTTTAGATATAAATGAAATTTTCTAGACCACATCAAGGTTTAAAAAAAATAACCATATCGGCTCATTTGTTATTCACACCACAATTTCAG
This sequence comes from Hesperophylax magnus, assembly GCA_026573805.1. Taxonomy (NCBI): domain Eukaryota; kingdom Metazoa; phylum Arthropoda; class Insecta; order Trichoptera; family Limnephilidae; genus Hesperophylax; species Hesperophylax magnus. The sequence goes on along the minus strand of JAIUSX010000117.1, from coordinate 13,639,534 downwards.
ACCACTACGCTACAGCTCTCTGCATTAAAATAAGCCTCCCACAGCTGCCAAAATTAAATACCTCCATAAACATCAACTATAAGTAGTTGACGTTTTTAAAGTAAGCTTAAGGACTTAGGTTTAGTTTAGGAAAGTGGCAAACCGTTCTAGACCAAAAGGACACTGACTTAGCAAAGTTACATTCATATACACTAGGAAACAAACTCATATTAAATAAGCAATTAAAACTTACGCCATGGATCACCCCTGGCCTTGTCAAATCAATTTACAAAAGGAACCAACTACACGAAAAGGAGCCCAGGGAATAGTATAGTACAACCTCAATAAAATTATAGGAACTTGAGCAAAAATTAAATTAAATCGACTAAAGAAAGATATAATACAAAAATATATTTACGAAATTACTGCAAAACGCATTTCGTAATATAAATAAAACCAAAATTAATAAATCTTCCTAAATTAAATCATTGTACATTAATAATAATGATTAATTCAGATCCAAAAATATGGTGAATTTTGCAAATATTTTTTTATATCTCAGTGGGACATAGACAGAAACCGATCTCTCTAAGATAACCTTCTCTAACTTCGGCCATAAAATATTGAATATTCAAACAACTTCAAAAGAAGTCATCAAAATAATTGGTGGCCTTAAGTCATCAAATGCGTGCGGTTCTGAACAAATCTGTTATTAAAGTTATTAAATCATCCATAGCATCACCGATACCGTTAATTTCTAATCTAAGCTTTAATTCAGGAAAGTTCACGTGTTTCACGTGACATGTAATATAGGTGTGGACACATTCAGCCATGCAGAATTACACGCATGCTGTGAGACAAACTTCCTTTCGCTCGGCTTGCTGAGAACGTCTATACGCGTTTATCAAAACATGCTAGCTACGCACTTATAATACGCTTCATGCATACGACTTCACGGGTGTTTCACGTGACATGTTGTATAGGTGTGGACACAATCAGTCATGCAGAATTATACGTACAGCGGCAATCATCTTTCTCTCGGCTTGCTGAGAACGTCTATAGGCGTTTACCAAAACATGCTAGCTACGCACCTATAATACGCTTCATGCATACGACTTCACGGGTGTTTCACGTGACATGTTGTATGGGTGTTGACACAATCAGTCATGCAGAATTATACGTACAACGGCAATCATCCTTTCGCTCGGCTTGCTGAGAACGTCTATACACGTTTTGCAAAGCATATTTACATGTAGGTATAAAAGAAGTCATCAAAATAATTGGTGGCCTTAAGTCATCAAATGCGTGCGGTTCTGAACAAATCTGTTATTAAAGTTATTAAATCATCCATAGCATCACCGATACCGTTAATTTCTAATCTAAGCTTTAATTCAGGAAAGTTCACGTGTTTCACGTGACATGTAATATAGGTGTGGACACATTCAGCCATGCAGAATTACACGCATGCTGTGAGACAAACTTCCTTTCGCTCGGCTTGCTGAGAACGTCTATACGCGTTTATCAAAACATGCTAGCTACGCACTTATAATACGCTTCATGCATACGACTTCACGGGTGTTTCACGTGACATGTTGTATAGGTGTGGACACAATCAGTCATGCAGAATTATACGTACAGCGGCAATCATCCTTTCGCTCGGCTTGCTGAGAACGTCTATACGCGTTTATCTAGCTACGCACCTATAATACGCTTCATGCATACGACTTCACGGGTGTTTCACGTGACATGTTGTATAGGTGTGGACACAATCAGTCATGCAGAATTATACGTACAGCGGCAATCATCCTTTCGCTCGGCTTGCTGAGAACGTCTATACGCGTTTATCAAAACATGCTAGCTACGCACCTATAATACGCTTCATGCATACGACTTCACGGGTGTTTCACGTGACATGTTGTATAGGTGTGGACACAATCAGTCATGCAGAATTATACGTACAGCGGCAATCATCTTTCTCTCGGCTTGCTGAGAACGTCTATAGGCGTTTATCAAAACATGCTAGCTACGCACCTATAATACGCTTCATGCATACGACTTCACGGGTGTTTCACGTGACATGTTGTATAGGTGTGGACACAATCAGTCATGCAGAATTATACGTACAGCGGCAATCATCTTTCTCTCGGCTTGCTGAGAACGTCTGTAGGCGTTTATCAAAACATGCTAGCTACGCACCTATAATACGCTTCACGCATACGACTTCACGGGTGTTTCACGTGACATGTTGTATGGGTGTTGACACAATCAGTCATGCAGAATTATACGTACAACGGCAATCATCCTTTCGCTCGGCTTGCTGAGAACGTCTATACACGTTTTGCAAAGCATATTTACATGTAGGTATATTATATATAACAAGTTAACACATTTATAAACAAGGATTTTGTAAAATGATTTTTACCTAAATATCTGAACCCCCCCACATTATAGTTAGACATTGCACACTAGATTGACAACTAGGTAAAGACGTGACGTTGTGTAATTTAAAACTCCACACTTTTAAAATTTAAAAACCTAATGGTATTAATTTATCTGAATTAACAAATTTGAAAAAATATATACTGAAATTCCTTCAATTTATTAATTCCGAATGCGTCATTTAAATTTAGAACTAACATAACATACATTTATGTACTAATCGTTAAGGAACCTGTGCATTCGATCTGCAATATAATTTAACCAAAGTACGCTCTTACCGTTAGGAAATGTTAAAACTGCGGCGTATCACAATATTATATTACAGGAAACGTAAAAATATATGTTTGCGTAAGTAATTTGTGCTTCCATATTTTATTAACATCATTGACAACTAATGACATAAAAGCATTTAATTTTGTCATCAACAGGGCCTCCGCGTAGAGTGGCTACGTTGCTTGACTACGATTCCGGAGGTGGCAAAAGTACAAAAGTGTTCGATCTGAATAGCCAGGTAATACCTCTCCCAATTAACTTCAGCCTCGCAACATACCCCAATTGGGTAAGTCCTAGTCTCACTGGTTCCAGACGGTAGAAAATATTCAATTAATTTAGGCACGCCGGGATTAGAGTCCGCGACCTCCGGATTCACAGTCCAGAGCATTCCTCCTCGACCAAGGTGGCGGTCAAAATGAATACCTCTTGTTCGTAAATTAATATAAAAAGAAGAGCACAACGTTGTCAGTCGCAAGTTCGTTCGTTTGTCATGGTACAAGCGTACGACTATAACCAGCCAAGATTCGTAACCACTTCTTTCTAAACATCTCGCATATACTATAAAATCATTAAATAGGTAACCTGCAGAGTTTTAAATTAACTCTCAATTTATCAAATCTGTAAACCGATATATGTAAGAGCGAGTTAAATACCCGTAGACTTCTGAATGCTATCCGGATTTCTGAAATTAGCCCTCTTGGAAGTGCAGATTTTAGTATATTGAGATAATAGCAAATCCATATATGTACCTACTGCTGAGGGTCTATGAATCAGTAAGTACCTGCCTATGCCTGTAATCTGCATTCCAAAATAAATAAATAAAAAATTTCGGGTCCTACTGTTACGTGCTCAAAAGAATTTAAATAAGTTTGTTCGCGATTTTCATCGTCTTTGATCAGTTTTTATCTTACATCAACATACATACTGTATGAGGAATGCGTGTAAAGAGATTTCAGACAGAATACGGTACAGGTACTAGGTACCTACAACAAGATAACGCCGTTAGAGATTGTGTCTATATTTATATTGACGGTGAGTGAAATATAAATGTAAGAAATTGGATTAGAAAGATAAACTCTCTTGATTAATTATTCATTTATGCAGAATGCTTGAGAAAGTTACTGATAATCCTACGGTAAAAATATTCACGGAAGGTCAAAGAAAGAGATTAATTGATTGATTGGCTCCACGTTTATCTTGATTCGTATATGTACTAATCGAGAATATTCTATTATAACCAAATCATTTTTATTGTGACAAACTTCAAACGTTGCGTGTTTAGTGAACAGATCTGAATAGCCAGGTAGGTACTTCCCCACCTTCCTCTTCCACATACCATCGTCCTTTGGGAGCAGATGGGACTATTGAACGGTATTCACATAAAAAAAACATTTTGACAACAGAATATTATTATGAATGTGTAGGTAGGTACTTGTGACCACTTCTTGGGAAGTGACCATTTAAATGAATAAATATACTTTTACAGCCAATACATCAATAGCAACTGTTCACTTTTTTATCCGGTCGTATTATTATAAGTAGGTACGAATATTATTTTTGAAAATATTTAGTGTGAACTTTCGTTCACCATAACATGAGGATATCCCGCAGATAATTTCACAATAGATGTAACATGTAAATAGGTACTAACCTATTCAACAAAAGTGAAAATTGATGTTTAGGTAAAGGTAATTTTTTCGCTAACCATTAGCAAGAGAACATTACCTGTACTGTGTATTATGATGGCTCATTTTCGCAAGCCATTATTTCCAAGTAGGTAGATAGAACTAACTGTAAACAGTTTTCAAAAGTATTCCACAAAAATAAGCATGTTTAGAAACCGTATTACTGATGTAAGTTGTTGTTACAGGTGTATTCAGGTGTACTCGTTTATAGGTAGGTACTTACCATACTCTTCTTTAATTTAGAATGTTTCTTAGCTCGTGTTATAACACGCGCTGTGTTCTGTATTATTGTTGCAGAATAGTCTGTAGGTACCTAAGCATTGTTAAGTAATGTTCTAAGAAACGAGATCTTGCGGAAACTTGCCTTGCGGGGGGATGCAAGCTTTATTCAATTATTCGCAAAGGCGGATTCGGTTGCAAAGTTTGCCAAAGAATTTCAAACTCTTGAAACATTATTATTCAATTATCAAACTATTTGTGTAACACTATTGTGTTCTGTTTAAATTTATATCAAATACAATTATTCATGAAGCTACGTACGAGCTGGCAGTTTTTATACTACATTATACATGTACGAGAACTTTTAAATTCAAACCATTTGCCTAGCATTACATTGGTTGGTTACATAGTGGACTACGATAAAACACTGGTTAAAGGCTAAAACATTCAGTCATATCGTGATCAATGTGATAACAGTTGGAATTTAAAAGTGTGAAAACGTCGATACAAAACATTTTTTTCACAAAATGACAACAAAACACTCCCAACCGTAGCCGATAACGGGGCGGAGCCATCTGGCTCGGAGCCATTTTGAAACGGTCCAAATTAGAGGTGCAGACACGACCGATCCGAGCCACGCCTAGTCAGGCGAGTTCTATGTTCGATGTCACCATTGAGTGAACTACTCGAACTTTTGGACTAAAATCGTATAATACGGGTAACATAAAAGAGGTAATTTAGTCACTAAGATTCGTAGTATGAAATAATAAAGGTAAGTGGCTACTTACGTTAGATAGATACTTTTTCTATAACATCCAGAACACAATCACATCCGCTTGAAGAGACCATAACAAGGAGGATTTTTTTTTTCATTTTCTTTATTCTTATTTTCCATGAAGTGGAGATTAATTTAAAGTTAACGTTCTTTATAGAAATAGAACGGCGTCATATGCGACCCGCAATTTTTAGATAAAGGCGGTGTGCAAATAGTGTGTATGAATGTTTCAATATGTTGTATGGTATATGTGTAAATAACGGGACACCCTATTTGCGCGTACAGTACCACCAATGGATAGTTCTTTTTCCATCGGAATTTTGGCCAAGTCAAGTACGTAAAAAAGTAATCACAGTACGTACTTACTGTTCGGCCGGTATAGCGATTCTTGTCAACTAAATCCGACAGCACGCGTGCGCCCCGATTCACTTCACGAGTAGCATCTGGAAGTTTCCTGGGCGGGTAGTAGATATCCGAATCTCACACCCACCAGACTTTGATGCCAGGTGTCCTTGAAGTTTTGTTATTCTACCACCTAAACGCCAACTCATCGGCAAAAGCACCATTCGATGCAGCTCGCCGAGTTGTAGGTATAGTAGGTATATTGATACCGCTGGCCAAAAAGTAAGCGGAAAAAATAATATCACCGTCGAAAATCATATTGGCCTGGCAAGGCCACAATGCCCATCGGAGGGTTAAAAATGTTACCTGGCTATTATAGACTAAAAGGTATTCTGTTTTGGGTTAAGAAAAAATTGGTTATAAAAATTGTATTTATGCTGAACGGTTTTTTTCTTGGGGATCGCACACATACACGGCAGAGCCAGCGAGCCATTAGGACATGTTAATGTTAATCTCAAGTGACCTACCATGCAAGTATTGTACCTACTTTATATTATCTTCCTGTACAAAATATACATAAATTAGAATAATAACATTCGTAGAAATGTATTATGTATTTGTACAGCGCCCTTGAGGTGATTTTGCACTAAAACGGCTCTATACAAATCTTCCAATTATTATTATTATTATTAGTAGTAGTAGTACAACAGGGCTTTGGTTATTTATTGCTTTATAATGAGAAAATAATATTGTGAATTAAATTAAAAAATTAAGTGTACTTAACGCACGCAGTGGCGGATAGCGCTAAGGAGCGTTGGAGCATCTAAATATAATAAATATACACCGATGTGTAATAATAACACCAAAAATCAAAGCAAATCTCTTTATTGAAATACGTTGTATTTTGAACCACTGAAAAGTTTAGCATTTTTATAGAAATGTACCTTTACTGTGTTATTTCGATTTAGGACATATTATAATCATCATGCAAGATGTTAAGAGACATTCGTCACAATATTGGAGTAAAAAATATCAATTAAATTTTTTTTGTATTTCTTGTTGTTTTTTCCAAAACAAAAAACGATAAAAATAATTTCACGTGGTCACTAAGCGTAGGAACCGCCTAACCTCCCATTCTGACCTTAATTGTCTAATTTTAGTCTCCGGTAATTTTTTAAAATAAAATTACCGGAGACTGAAATGTTATTAATTTGTTTTACTTCAAATAACTCCGGGAATCCTATTCTCATACCTAAAGCAGTGAAACATTCAAAGAAAAACTTGGGAGGAAATAATTACGATGAATGAATACAATATAGCAGAATGCATTAGAAATGTTAAAATAAAGATAAATCTGAAAGACAGTATATGGTACATTGTACAATGGAGGTCCATTACTGCGATCAGCGCTGTCTTCGCTTCAAAATGGAAGAACCCATTCGACCGGAAGAGCATCGAATCTTTAGAATAGATTCCATTGAATCCGTGAGGGCTTACTTGTCCCTTGAATGGTCCACTGCGCCTTAAAGGACACTCCACTGGCCGGAATAGCTGCTGCGGGGACGTGGCAGGAATTCCCATTCCTTGCTTTATTCATGCCTCTACCCGACTTCATGTTTATTTGTTTGATTTAGTGACTGTTTTTTTTTGTTGTTTTTAACTAATAACAAAAAATAATAGAAACTGGACAGTTAAGGTAAGGGTGGGGATTTGGAAGGTTACTAGGATACACGTCGACCAGTGGTGACATGGGAAATAATATTTTTGTTTGTTTTTGAAATAATATATATATCACCGTAGACCATGCTGTTGAAATGAGATCCCTGAGGCGTATGTGTGGTAAAACCATGTATGATCGTGTGAGGAATGTGGATATCCGCAAAGAGTGCAAGGCTGATGTAAGCGTAATGAGTAAGATCAAGAAAGGGACGCTTAGATGGTTTGGGCATGTAGAGCGAATGAGCGAAGAAAGGAGTGTAAGGAGAATATACGATTCAAATGTGAATGGTAGCAGAAGTCGGGGACGCCCGAGGAAGACATGGCACGATCAAGTGAATCAGATACTCGAGTCGGGCCATGTCAAGAGTCAGAACAATAGAAGAGTATGTATGAGACGATATATGAATGTGAATGAGGCAAGGAGTGTGTGCCAAGACCGAGTTGTTTGGCGGTCCGTCCTCTCTGCCTACCCCTGCGGGGAAACGGCGTGTTGGTTAGTTAGTTAGTTAGTTTACCGTAGACCATTTTTTAAACACTAATTAATGCTAGGAATCGCTGGTTAAAGTGTTAACGTAAGTCAAGTACTTATCTTAACATCCTGTTTATATAAATATTATTTTTAAAACATTTGAAAATACATTCAGTCTGTGCTCGGCATCTCCCGATTTTCAAGACACTTTCTTCGAAATCGTTTTAATGAAATAAAAACATGCTATTTGGTCTTATTTTTTTTTTTGTTAAATGGTTATAACTCACGATGGAATTAAGTTGCGAAACGAATATATGCATTGAACTATCTAGTCGTAAGTTTTATTTTACACGGGCTAAGTGTCGGCGGAACAGGCGATGGTTTTTTTTACCGTTAAATGGTTATAACTCACGATGGAATTAAGTTGCGAAATGAATATATGCATTGAACTATCTAGTCGTAAGTTTTATTTTACACGGGCTAAGTGTCGGCGGAACAGGTGATGGTTTTTTTTACCGTTAAATGGTTATAACTCACGATGGAATTAAGTTGCGAAACGAATATATGCATTGAACTATCTAGTCGTAAGTTTTATTTTACACGGGCTAAGTGTCGGAGGAACAGGCGATGGTTTTTTTACAGTTAAATGGTTATAACTCACGATGGAATTAAGTTGCGAAACGAATATATGCATTGAACTATCTAGTCGTAAGTTTTATTTTACACGGGCTAAGTGTCGGCGGAACAGGTGATGGTTTTTTTTACCGTTAAATGGTTATAACTCACGATGGAATTAAGTTGCGAAACGAATATATGCATTGAACTATCTAGTCGTAAGTTTTATTTTACGCGGGCTGAGTGTCGGCGGAACAGGCGATGGTTCTTTTAAGTAGAAAATGTCTCAATAAATACTATGACTCTGAAAAATCTGACGGGGAATTCAAATAACTACGCCTAAAGAATAGGAAAAAAAACTATAAATTGCAGTTTTAAAATAATGCAATGAAAATAACAACCTTCACCAAATATATCTAAGGTAAAATAAAAGGTTAAAATAAAATATATAAGATGATCGATCATCAATGTGCGCCGAAATCTACGAACAAATTAAATAAGCTCTCTGCGTGATGATTGAGCTATTTAAGTTATTTTCAAAATGCATATGTATCTTTTCGACTTGTTGATTTTGAGTTGACGAATGGTTCGATTTAACTGAGTGATTTACTTAAGTTAAGGGTTAGGAACTCCAGTTTTCCCAACCTATAGAATAAACGCGGCCACTGTGACTAACGCATCCGGATCCTGATTGAAAGGGTAGTATCTAATACGCCACCGCAGTAGTTCGCGTGTTTCCGGTACCCTCCCCCACCCGCTACAATGTTGTTCAAATCATTTAAAGGCTTATTGATTTACTAAGAGATATTCCTGACACTCTGATGCTTCTGTTTACTTAAATACTTTGGCACCCATTATTTCACTTGTCAACAAATGCAAAAGGATTTCTTAAATAATAAAATCTATATTAAAAAACTTCCCGACTACCAAACGTGGCGCTTATTCGAAAAATTGTCTAAGTGCAATTTACTTTCTACAGCACATATATATGTACTAATTACAGAAATACTTTCCTCTTCCAACCACGATGTATGCATGTGAATGAGGGAATGAGTATGTGTTGTTTTATTGATAATAAAACCATCAATTTACGGGATATTTTCGTAGTATTCCTATATTCTGACTGAGGGTTAGGTAGGTTTACATTTGTCATGTCTTGTTCGTGTTCCCAAAATTGAACACTCACTTGCACAAACGTACATTTCATATATTTAAATCTTGATCGTGTCTTTCTTGTGTTCTTTGCGCGATCTCAAATGATTATGTTCAGAACTTCTCATTCGCGAGTGAAACTTGTGGTTTTACCATTATATGTAGGAATGTAGTACGAGTGCAGATGGTCCACGTTCATCTTTCCATTGTCACTTCCATCGCATCCTTAATGCCATATTTTGTACAACCATCCGAGCTGGTTTCAAAACTCAGTTATGAATATTGCTTGCCTTGATTTGACGATTTCTGATTAGACTACCAAATTCATTATTACCTTACTTGTATTTTTATCAACATCTATCTGTAGGATATGAAGTTCTGCCATGGTTCTAATAAGTAGATTAGGTATATCATCTACAATATGCACTGTGGCTGTTTTGACTTTACACCGCATAGTACTTGCATAAATTGCAAAACACTTCGAACAACAACAGGCAATGAGTGTACATCTTAAATCTGGCTGGTTAACAGTTGGCCGTAGATTGTGATAGTTATTGAGCTGTTATATGAATATAGCCGCCTCCGAGAATCTGCCTCTTCTCTGTAGCAACTGGAACAGTTCGTATTATGACATTAGATTGGGAGTTAAGGCCGCGAAATGACCTATTTTCATTCAGTATAGTTTGCACAGAACAAATTTATCATCACCACATTGGTCCCTATGATCAGTAAAATTTGTGGTGCATATTGCATCGATAATAAGAATTTTTCAGCGGTAATAGATCAATAATAAATAAATAATGCGGAATAACGCATTGAATAGATAAATAATATTGGAAGTAATTTAAAGTAAATTTTTTGAACAAAAATTCATTTTCAGAATTAGTAAAAACCAAATTAAGATTACTTCTAAAGCAGAGCATAATTGTAATGATAAATCACAATTCAGAAACAAAACGTTAAAAATTAGATTTAGTTACTGGAAAGTCAGGAGTTTTCCATTCTTTCCGTGTTACTACACCAGGGCGGTGAGATTGTTGTGTGTGCCAAAATTAATAATTCTTGAAAAACTAAATAATTAGAAGAGAGCGCATGGGCATATGTAGACAATATTATTTTGGTACAATATTTTTATACATTTCATAGTTATCCAGTAATGTTGGCCTCACTGGGTGGCTTACCCGTGCTGAGGCCTTCATTTAAAATATAAAAAAATAATATACACATCTTGCGGAAACACATTTAAAGAAAAATAAATAGAATCTAATGTATTTGTGAGTGATGTGTGTTTTATATTGGTTTTGTGTGTTACGTGTAGGGTTTATTATTTTATGTTATGAAATTTTGGTAATATTGTCTTTTTTGTTCTTTAATCTGTATTCTGTAATTTTGTGTCTGAATTTATTTTTGTTTTCCTCCATTTTATTTTCTGTGTTAGGTGTTAGACTGTTGAATGCTTTATAACATGATATGGATAGTGTCTTTGTCCAAAGCTTGTATTTATTGTCAGTGTTTTTTCGGTTTCTTTATACGCTTGTCTAAACTGGTCTGTTAGTGAGTGATATTTTGTGTTTTAACGTATAATTGGCGTATATCTAGTACGTTACAACTGTTGAATATTCGGTCTGTATCAGTCAGTCTATGTTTTTTAGTATTACCTTTAATGTTTGTAGTGTTTTAACGTATAATTGGCGTATATCTAGTACGTTACAACTGTTGAATATTCGGTCTGTATCAGTCAGTCTATGTTTTTTAGTATTACCTTTAAGATCGTATCGATGTATGTTTAAATGTTTGTAGTGTTTTAACGTATAATTGGCGTATATCTAGTACGTTACAACTGTTGAATATTCGGTCTGTATCAGTCAGTCTATGTTTTTTAGTATTACCTTTAATGTTTGTAGTGTTTTAACGTATAATTGGCGTATATCTAGTACGTTACAACTGTTGAATATTCGGTCTGTATCAGTCAGTCTATGTTTTTTAGTATTACCTTTAAGATCGTTTTCTTATAATTATATAATAATAATAATAATAATTGGAAAATTTGTAGAGCGCCGTTTTTGTGAAAAATCACCTCAAGGGCGATATAATATGATTGTTTCGAGGTGCAAAGCGAGACACTTCAGAAGAATGATCATTCTGTTATTATTCCTCTTTAACTCGAAACCTTCATCGAAGTTGAATAAAATAACATGTTTTGACTAAATCAGCTCTGGACAGTTTGTTCACCATATTTATGTATTCACCAAAACAGGTATGCAATGTGATAACATCATCATTTCGGTCAAAACAGCCCCTTTGTTAGTCACATGGCATAACAGCTGCATGGCATGACGTTATAGCTAACAGCTAACAGCTCACAACTGGTAACGCGATGATAATTCCGCTCCAGATAGGCCTTTCGCCATTGGCATATTTAGTCTCTAAAATGAAAAAGCTAGTTTCGCGGGGCACTTGTGTGCGGTTTGTGTTCTGCGCGTTCATTGTCTGCTTCTAGAAGCCGAGCACCAAAGGTTTTGTTTCAGGGATGCATAGTTAGCATATTCTTTAGGCAACCTTAATGTTAATACTGATTATTTTTAGCCTCTACAGAATTAGAATATCTGAAAAAACTTTTACTTGAAATTTTTCCATATTTTGATTACTGTAACACACGATGTGACACCTAACTAAATTCTGGTACGGTACATTGTCAAAAAATTCAAAAAACGATATGCTTTCTTTTTAATTGATTACATTAAATTTACATTTTCCATGTCTAATTGAATGCAACGAGTCCATTGTAGCGGTGGCTCACTGTCATCAACAGAGTAGTTTGGTAGCAAAAGCGGAACACGTGTTTTTTAAATCTTTATCGTTGAGTACCTACTCTCTTTGAACCCCATAGATTTAAATACATTTTCACAAGAAAAGTTGTTATTTATTGTATTTCTTAGTGAACGATAATGATACACAGTTTTACGTAAAATTTTTCAAAACTGCAAAATTAAAAGTTCAATATTTTCGGATATACCACTAGTGCTTAAAGCGAATTAATAAAAATACAGTGAAACTATAAATCTTTGTTGGAAGTGAAATTGAAGTAGCGCAACGCAAAGATCGTCTTCCTGTAGAACCTATGCTACAGTTGACAGTTGTAGAGCGACATCATTGCTTACAGATTAGAGCTACTGCTTCTAAAGTAAACACACCCGTGATGGTTCAACATCCGGCAGGAGAGGCAAAGCATAGGAAGAGAAAGAAAGTAAATAAAAAAACAACATTTAAATCCCACAAAACATCGTAAAGTTTAGGTTTCGGTTAACTCATCTTGCGGCAACTAAGTAACTGTTTATACATCGCGCACCTGTTTTTCAAGGATATTGGGTATTATCACAACTCAATGATTTAAAATAAAAAATAAAATATATATTGGACAATTTTTATAGCGCCGCTTTTGTGAGTTATCACCTCAGGGGCGCTTTACAGTTGATGAAGGTATTAAAAAATATATTAATATTACCAAAATAAAGTGAAGTTAAGTAAAGTAAAATGGAGAACAGGAACAGGTGACATGAAGATAGAAGATGGAGACTCTGCTGCAAGAATCCTTGGTGGTGAAGGAACTGCACCAGCTGCTGCAGCGAGAGAGACTACCGCGTCCACCAACAGTGCCAGCACGAGGTTCGTCATCCGTTCAGGTATGTGTCTGAGGCTAATATAACGCTGACATGTGTCTGCTGCTAATAAAGAGCGCTGACACAATATCCTCACATAGATAACAGACCTTGGCAGCACCGCTGTGACGTTCGACAAAGATAGAAGATGGAGACTCTGCTGCAAGAATCCTAGGTGGTGAGGGTACTGTACCAGCTGCTGCAGCGAGAGAGACTACCCCGTCCACCAACAGTGCCAGCACGAGGTTCGCCATCCGTTCAGGTATGTGTCTGCTGCTAATATAGCGCTGACATGTGTCTGCTAATAAAGAGCGCTAACACAATATCCTCACATAGATAACAGACCTTGGCAGCACCGCTGTGACGTTCGACGAAGATAGAAGATGGATTCTATGGGGTTAATATATTTTCCTTTTGATCAAATATTCTTCCACACAGAAGACAAGAAGTTGAAGACGGGGAAGACTTGGTTCACATTTTTAAATATATATATATATATATATATATATTTATCCCCTCTCGTACTATGTTGATCTCGCGCGACGATACGCCAGGTATATGTTGATCCGTTTGCATTTGTTGATCCACCCCGGATATGTTGATCCATTACCCAAGTTGGCATACATATGTAAATCCTCATAGATCAACTTGTGTCATCGAGATTTAGCTGTAAGCCACGCCCATTTTTCGGTCGCATATACATTTTACACGATTTATTTTGTTGATCTATATATTTCTGACAAACTTGACGGCTTGCATCGTTGTAACTTGTAACCGCCGATTTCGCGCGCGTTGTGGTACTTTTTGGATTCTGTTAGAACATCTATATTCTATGAAAATGACTTTTTACTTAAAGAGGATAGACTGCCTCACGCGTATTTATATTGAAATGGAACTTTCGCAAACGTCAAATCCATGCTTAAAAAATCTTTTGAACTTGATTAAACAAAAATGTAACTTTAATGCATCATTTACTACGTTTCGTGACTAAGCAGGGGTGCCCGGGCTCATGGGGTGAGGTTCATTGAGTCATTTTAAAAGAGAAATTTTGAACATTGATTGAATCAAATTTTATTTTAATGTATCTTTTACCATCTCTCCCGACGTAAGTTTCTTGTAATGATTAAGTTGAAACAAAGCGTAATATCCATAATTTGTGCCTATTAAAATTGCGGCGATTAGATTGGTGAGAATTTAATTTTTCAAATTTTAAATTAAAATTGCTGAAAAAGTTATTCCAATTTGTTTTTTATTAAACATGGCTAAAGTCATTTCAAGCACCGATTCTAACCAACGATGTTTTCGTATATGTTCGTCAATCAACAGGAGCCATAATGTCTGTACATCAGAGCCCTCGAGAATTATTACAATTATGTGTACCGCCGCCCCGGGAACCATTTATTAGATAACCAATACCCCTACCATTAGTCACCGCCAAGGATTTAGCGAGATAGTTGTTTATTTTTTGTATTTTTTTACATCGTCTCCACACAGGAGGCCCTTAGGAAAATCGTAACTCTCAGGGCCTATGTCATCTTTGTGAATGCTGTGTTGGGGGTATTTTGAAAGAAAGGAAGGACAGTGAGTTATGGGAAGGAAATAGGTATGATGGGTGGGTAGTAATCTGGGGGTCAGTGTGTTCGAGTGATAACCATAAGAATCCAACTCTCCTATTGCGTTGCAAGGCGATGCGTTGAAAGAGGAATAATCGATCCGGCCCACCACGCATTTGGTAGGCAAGCGCATCCGCCGCCAAGAACCGAACAAACCTCACCCTATAAACCCGGGCACTCCTGCTAAGTCACCAAACATATCAAACTACTTGAGGTGGCTCTCGACTAGCAATCCGAAGGTCGCGGGTTCAAATAAATATTATTAAAATTAATTTGCACAATTTTACAATTAGTGTTTGGTGACCATATCTGAATAGCCAGGTACTCTACCACCTTCCTCCTCGTCATCTCCTTCGAAGTCTCCTTTGAGGATGCCATAGTCTCACTGGCTCCAGACGGGAGCGGTTAGGACTGTATGACTCTGGTGCGGTATTCACACAAGTTTTTATTTGTAAAAAATGAAAACATAAATATATTGACAATATTATATTCAGATATCATATTTCCTACAAAAAGCCACAGCTATACTAGCTTCGAGAAGTTGAATAAAGTATTTTTAGCACACAAATGGCAGAAGTAGAACTAACACGTGCAGTTTATAGTAATACCAACTAAAAGAGAAGATAAAACACTTCAATCACAGACATAGGACTAATATTCATATGTCTATGACTTCAATATATTTTTTTTAAATTTTGATAATTCCTTCATGTTTCATATTAGTGTTTAATAAAAAAATACAAATCATATCACACTACATCTTAACTTAAAAGCAGCTATGTTTTTATACACAAAAAGGTTTATTTGTATATTCTCTGTATGGAAACTAATTTCGTTAAAAAATAACACTGTATTGAAAATGTGATCAGACCAAAACTTCGTTGTTAAGAGAATGCAGCTGCAGACTGGCCGGGATTTGACAACACCCCGATTAGAATACATTTAACTCATATAATAAGTATAATTTAATTTGTCTTTGATAATCAACGGCTATGGAATTTTACGTCTTGCCACCGCGTTCCCGGATAATATTGATTATAATAATATATATATACATGTTATTTGGGGGAAAGTTTTATCTCATTCATAAAAAAAACTTTTTCTCCTTATTTTTTTTATTGAGATTAAAGCAAACTATGATGTTAATATAAATTTGTTTTGTTATTTTATTACATTAAATAGTTACGGTTCGTGATTAAACTGATTTTCTTGAGGCCAGATAGTGTATTACGTTAAACATAATTGAAATTTTGAAAAGTAATTTTTTCAACTTATTAAAAAAACTTATTTTCCTCGTCATTCCGTAAAAGCTGCAATGACCCCGGGGTCGGGATCATTGCAGCTTTTCACTCGATCGGTTTATGAGTATATAGCTTAATTTATATGAGATTAACAAAACAAGAATTTGGTAGGCATCTAGTTTTTTGCCGTTGATTATGAGTATTTTTTATCGTAAACCTAAGTTTTTATCGCAAGACGAAGAAAATGCTTAAAATCAAATTGGTTCAAGTGGCCCCATGTAATATTCATTGGGCCACTGTGAAAAAAACTTCACATAAAAAATAATCGATCAAATTGATTAAATATAATTGCATTTGTAGCCACCTTGTAGCTGTTTTTTAGTTTACGCTTTATTTTATTTTGAAAGATGCCGACTTCCGGTCATATTGTTTTGTAATATAAAATATAAGATGATTCTTTTAAGAGCATTTCATTTTATTTAGGACGGGTTGTTTCGGAGAATTTGAACAATTCTTCAAATTTCAAAGAAGTTTTTCAAGTTATGTGATGGATTTTTTCAAGTTCTGTTATTATTTCAGTTCTATCAAGCTACTAGCCTGTAATGATATAACAACCGAACTTAAATAGAACTTTCACAGAACTTGAAAATGAATGTTGAAAATTGATGAATTGTTCAAATTCTGCGAAACAACCCATCCTTAGAGAACTTTAAAATATAAACATTTCCGGTAAGGGTTCTATGATAACTCAACACAGTGACAATTCAACACACCTTTAAAAAGTGATATAAAGTCATTAGAAATGACGAATAAAAAAATTAAACCTAACCTAACCTACTTAACCCAGTTAATAATGTTTTTCTTTCACTACTTTCCATGAGTTTAAATAACTTTTTAAAGATGTGATGAATTATCATTTTGATGATTTATCCGGTCACCTCCGGTGAGATGTAACAATCGTTTATACAGAATATTAATATTTGAAGTTGAGTTGAGTTGTGCGATTATAAACTTTAGGATTTTTTTTACCTAATAAAATGTGACAAGTGATAAAAGATGGGTGGATTCATTCGTTATAATATAGATCATTTTGTATGTCTCTATATTCAAATTCGGAGGTATGACTTTTTTATGTGACACCTCTCACAAGAGTGCCCCTGTCTTTACACGTTAAATACAGAGAAACTATGTCGCCACCCATTTGCCTGCGTTATGGGGCGGGTTAAGATAGGGTCTGTAGGAATGAATTTATTAATGCGGGTCTTAAAGAGGCCCGGATTATATGGAGGAGGAAAAACAGATGCCGATAGCTCGTTCCACATGCGAGCCGACTTACGATAAAACGAGTCGGAGAAACGACCCGTTCATATATGTATAGATAACATCAACTTAACTGTGAACGTGTATTTTGCTCGTGTCCGTCGAGTATCAAGCACGTGCACGGTGCACCGGGGATCAATGCTGCTAGCTCCTTTTAACAGGCTCTAATAAAATACCCCTAGAATAGACACAGCATACGCACATTCCGTCATACATGATTTTACCGCACATATGCCTCAGGGATCTCATTTCTACAGTATTCAGTCTACTTTCAGCCTTCTTCTGCCAGTTTCATGCCTCACTTCCATATATTAGGGTAGGTACCAGCATTCCATTGTGGACTGCTAGCTTCGCTTCTTTGGACAGTTTTTTGTTAGCTCCAACCGCGTCAAATCATCAATTAATTACCCATTATAACCAAGAACCCGGCCTCCCCTGCTAAGTCAGGAAGCGTAATCAGGAGAGATGGTAAAAGATACAGGTTCAAAATTTCCCATATAACATTATTCCTTTTGCCGCCATTTTGGATTTTTACGGTCAAAAGGTATCCCTCAACCAGTTTATTTCGATCCGGCCCGCCACGCAGTAGATGGGCAAACGCATCCGCCGCCAGGACCTAGACTAACCTCACCCTATGAACCCGTGTACCCCTGCTAAGTTATGTTTTTTTTTATGGATTTGACTTTTGCGAAAGTTTCGTTTCAATCTAAATACACATACATTTCTTATAAATAGGGATGGCAAAATTTAGCATTAATTTTCAGATTTTTTAGCATTAACAATTGGAAATTTAGCGTTTTATAGCATTTTGAGGCATAATTTAGCGTTTTGTAGCAAAATAGAAAAAAAATTATTTCCTAAATGTTTTTAGCGCATATTTTAAGTATTTTTGGTAAAATATATGTATAACTTTCATTTGCAAGTATTTCCATGTGAAAGATTATAAATAATTAATTTTAATATTAAATTAATAAGGAAGGAAACTCTAAGTACGGGTCAAACACAAACACAACAAATGCAAATTGCGATTAACATCAATAGGCGTAATTTATTTCGCACAATTTGTGTAATGTCAAAAAGCAATTTTAGCCTACAGTACAAAAATATTAAATATTTACACATAAAATAGTAACAAAATTATAAAAAATCGTAATGTAAATATCGATTTTTTGAAATTCTCACATATTATTTTAATACCCGATATTTTCGGGAAATTAATTTAGCTGAAATACGGCCAAAATCACGTTTTTCGCGTTAATTCGCGAAATAGAAATCACTGGAAACACTTTCAAATGCCTTGAAACGCAAAGAAAACTTATAAATGCCCTATTTTCGATCCATAAATATTTTTTCGCGTTTTTAGTTAAAACGAAATTTTGCCATCTCTACTTATAAACAATTCAAACAACAAACAGTCGAAGGATCACGTCATTTTGATATGAAACGATACCATCTCACAGTCATTTCATGCGATATTCGACTCTAGGGACTAATGCTTTGAGTTTAATATCACAAAAGATTACGGAATCACATAAAACCTTGTGATGAACAGTCCGCCGATTGCCCTCTTGATTGGTTCATTTAGTAAAACCAGATATATGGACATGGATCAACTTTGTCTAATAACTTCTTACCTGGATCAACATACTACGGGAATATATCAATATATATGAGATCAACATAAGTATGCCAATTTGGGTAGATCAACATAAATTATGCATCCGATTTCCATACAAAGTTTGAAAATTTTATGAACAGTATATCAAATGGTTTTTGTGGCAAACTGGCAACATTGATAATCATTGTACCACCGTTGCCAATTCATTCAGATGTATTCCACAATAGCCAAGTTATATGGTGCTAAAGGTGGATCAACTTAGTCTAACAACTTCTTACTGGATCAACATACTACGGGAAGAGGTCAATATATATATATATATATATATATATATATATATATATATATATATATATATATATATATAAATATATAGTGACCCTTACGTGATTGATATGGAATTTTCTAACAGCAATGCCTTTCCCGTCATTCAAGTAGGACTGGCATAAAAGAACTACCCTTTCCGCCGGAAGTGTGTTAATATCTGGTTCTATTCCCAGATGTGACAGAATCTTTTCTGTTTCACATTATTCATTTGGGAGCAGTTGCGGCTAGCTCTGAACAGGGGAACACTCTGGAGCAAACGCACTCCCAGAATTTCAGTCAATCTAAAATAATAAGGCTTATACCTTATAATATAAGGTCCTTCAGAGCTATTTTTTCACATTTAACTATACATTTAATGAATACGTAACTTCCCCACTAAAAAACAAGACATATTTTATAAGTTATATTATAATGTGTTCTAAAAAAGAATTATATAAATAAGAGTATGTTCTAAAAAAGAATTATATAAATAAGAATGTGTTCTAAAAATGAATTATATAAATAAGAATTATTATGTATCTTTTTAAAGTTTCGATTTATCCAATCAAAAAAATCATAATTTTCCTACGATTTGTTCAATGCCAAACAACTTGAACTATTATTGAATATTGATATATTTCCGTATTTGGCGGGTTAGCTGAGATTCCCCAGATCACCACGAGACACGACAAAGCTTTTTAATCAACATATTCATGTAGTCTTGTATAAGACGGTATAAAAGAGACACTTGACTAAAATACTGGCAGAGATTGACCTGGCCTAGACAAATCTTGATTGATTATAAAGAAATAAAAATCCACAACTGCTTTAAAACTAAAATAAAAATGCAACGTCACATTATTTGTAAAAAATATATGTACCTAACCACATTACATTATTTAATGAAAGACACAGGAATTCCGGAAAATAATAAAAATCATGTTGAAAATGCTCTAAGTAAATTACGAAAATATGAGTATCGCTTTGATTGTGATCTAAATACAAACCATGTGATGGAACATGCTACGGATAAACATATTACAAAATGTAAAAAAAAATAATATAACAGCTCAAAGAAAGTATGTATATAAGTAATATGACTACAATATACAAGACTAAAATCGAATTTAAAAATCTAAATTTCCTACTACCACCACATTAAGAGGAAAATGTTGCTTGTGTTGTGATGGAGGACTTCTATAAGGTTCTATTCTTTTAGATGTGTTAAATGTATGCCTCCGAGTGACTTCAGTAGGATTATTTTTTTATTCAATATGAAATAAGACCCCAATAAAGTGAAGTTTTCTTCATTCAGTAAATAAAACAAGCGATCTCTCGAAATCTTGAAAATGGTAAGTAGCTTGGCTGTGACGTATCTGTTTGGTTATGAACTTTATATTAAATGTAATATTTTTAAAATTATGTACATTCTTCCAAACTCAATTTCTTTGTGTGCAGTTCAGTTCTCGCTTCCAGTGAGAACAGTCACCAAAAACCTCGCTCCGGCGTAAAAATCTCCGAAACTTTTCTTCACAAGGAAAATCGCGTAAAATTATCAATTTTCTTTTAGTTTAGTGTTTACGTTACAGTTATACAGTGTTTGTTTTAGTTAAAAAGTGATCTTTTCGTCCCAAAAGCGGGCTACAGCCCGTTTTTTTGTGCTAACGCGTGTGGCCACCGCGTGGTGACGCTAAAATATTAACTTTCTTTCTGTGTTTATTAATCTCCTACTATATAAAACTTCTTAAACTTAGTATTGTGTTCTATCCTCTCATTTTACAAAACTCCCCACTCAAATCAGTTCATTTTTAAGTGTTTAAAACCTAAATTAAGTTTTTTTGTGATCGCTAGTGTGGAGGGCAGAAGCCCGCCATCTTGGTTTGCCACCACGTGGTTTCCTTTAAAATCTATCGAAGTTTCTAGATTGTTCTGGAACCTTCTAGAGGCTTCCATTGGACAACTCAGTTCAAGAACTGTTTTATTCTATTTAATGTGGATGACTTTATATTAAAACACTGATTGTATTTTATGAGATAGACTTTTATTCTTGTGACGGTTATACAGAGAGCTTGTTAGCGTGACCACAGACGACAATACAATGTGTTACAATCACCTCTAGCACTAGTGATGTGCGACACCAATAGTGATGTTACATCCCCTTTCTTTATTTATAAAAACAATAAAAATTCAAATACATTGATATTAGACATTATGCTTACATACAATACAATAAAATCTTAAATACACTGACATTAGACATTATACCTATCGGGTTGTTTGACCACTCTACCATATCTGGTAATGTAAGGGTTGTTCAAATTATTATATTCTCCCACCTGTCCCTCATCTCCAGCTTCTGCCTCTTCAAGTGCCGGATCAGATCGCATGGACAGATGGTCATTATTAACATTTGTATTATATCTCATTTTTAAGTGAATTCTATTTCGTCTGTACGTGTTACCATAATAATCTTCAACAATATAAGACCTGTTACATTTTAATTTTTCCTTGACCACAGCTGGTAACCAATTACTTTTAGGGTTTTTCTTAAAATACACATAATCTCCTGTTTTAAATATAGACATAGGTTTTGCATTGACATTATAATATTTAGAATTTTTTGAATTATTTTTTTTTTTTTTTTTTATTTTATGTATTTTAACATCACTATTGGTGTCGCACATCACTAGTGCTAGAGGTGATTGTAACACATTGTATTGTCGTCTGTGGTCACGCTAACAAGCTCTCTGTATAACCGTCACAAGAATAAAAGTCTATCTCATAAAATACAATCAGTGTTTTAATATAAAGTCATCCACATTAAATAGAATAAAACATGGTGTCAGAAGTGCGATCTCAATAATAATATAATAATACTGGAAGTTGGATGTTAATAACATAAATTGAAAAATATTAAGTATAATTAAAAATGGCGAAGGACGCGCAAAAGTCACACATACAACATGATTTTCATGCCCTGTCAAATCTGCAAGTGTTGTCAAATAATATGAATAATGATTCAAAATGGAAAAATTGGTGGCAAGACTACGAAATATACCTGGTAGCGTCAGGTTTGGAAGAAGCTACAGAACAAAGAAAAATCGCAATTCTGCTTCATTCAATTGGCTCCAAAGGTATGGAAATTTTCAAATCATTTAATATGAACATGGAATCAAGCACGCTACGACAAGTCAAGAAAAAGTTTGATGAATATTTTGCACCTCACAAAAATTTAACAATGATAAGAAATTCATTTTTTACACGAAAACAAAATAATTCAGAAGACATCAATAATTTTCTATTGGACTTGGAAAATTTAAGTTTGGATTGTGAATTTGGAAATTTAAGAGAATCTCTGGTAAGAGACATATTTATTGCAAATATGTGTGCAAATTTAAATCATATCCGTCAACGCTTATTACAAGATTCTACATTGTCATTACAAAAAACGATTGAAATTGCAAAAACCATCTTATTGTCACAAAGCAATGCAGAGAAAATTAACCAACAAACACACACAGAAAATATTCTTCAAATCAGTCATAATAAAAATACTTCAAGACAGTCGAGAGCATCATGTCAGTCAAGTCTAAGAGGGTCAACTTCAAGAAGATCAAGTCAGTTTGGATCTTCAAGTCGTCATGGGTCACCATCATCATCATCACAGCCAAGGTCAAGTGGTCATATCAATCCATGTGGAAGATGTGGTCAGCATCATCGCTACAAGTGCCCAGCAGTCAATGTCAAATGCAGGTCATGTAATTCTTTTGGTCATTTTGCTAAATATTGTTTTAAAAATAATTGTCACAATAAAGTCAGAAATTTAAACTTAGAGTCATCAAAACCCAATGATGACAGTGCTAATTTCACTGAGGGTCATTTTATTGCAACAATCAGAAATATTAATAATAACAATTATTCAAGTCAAGCATGGCACATAGATATAATAATTAATAATAAAACATTAGACTGTATCTTGGATACAGGAGCTGATATAAATGTAATGTCATTGACAAACTTTAAAAAGTTAAATTTATGTAATACAATTTTACAAAAAGTTTTTACAAAAGTGTCAGGATTTGGAGGTAATAAAATACCTATTATTGGTCATTGTGATATTGTATGTCAAATCAATGGAAATGTCATAAGTAAAATAATATTTTTTGTCACAAATATAGAATGTCAATCAGTCTTAGGTCTTCCAACTATTCAGAAATTTGGAATTATAAAAAGAATATTTAATGTTCAATATGATCATAACACCTTATTTACTGAATATAATGACATATTTCAGGGTCTCGGATGTTTACCACCTGTCGTTCATCTCAAACTTCGTCAAGATGCCGTTCCGTGCGTTGATCCTCCGAGGAAAGTCCCATTTGCCTTACAAAACATAGTAACAAGTGTACTCAATACTACGGTGAGGCATTTCTCGGCGGGCCCGACAATTTTGCGGCTTGCCCGGCCTGACTGCCGTGCACTCCGCTCTACGAAAAAAATCTACCCGGTCCCCCTTGCGAATTTTATTTTTTTCTCTACTTTATGATTCGTGACGGTTCCACCTAAACTATGTCTTCAACAAGTGAAATCTCTAGTGACGAAGAAACTGATCTAAGTGTTAGCCAGTTCATGGAGTTCATATCAGGGAAAAATAAATCTAGTGATCCTAAAGACAAAGGCGACAAGCATGTCGCAGATTCTGATATACCTGGCACGTCTGCTGGAGGCATCTCCACTCAGAATATTGAAGAATTTATGGAATTTGTTAAAAAAAACATAAGAAAAACCCAAAAAAGGATAAGAGAGACAAAGGAGACAAGGGTGACAAGGGTGACAAGCACGTCGTGCAACAGGATGTTCAACCTAACCCTACCATTGTTTCTATTGAAAACTCGCCTAACCAAGAAAATAGGAAAAGACCCAGAATAAGCGACTCTCCACACAGTGAACAAGAACGTATAATCCCTTCAATGGAAAAACTGATGAGAATTATAAAAATTATAAATCACGGTAATAATAAATTAAACAAGGCGGACAAAAACGAAATTATGACAATAGTTGACGCACTTATGACAGACTTGACCTCCATGACTATCGAATTGACAAAAATTAAAACAAGGGGCGCAACCATCGAGGAATTATTGGAAGCCCAACAAAAAATTTCGGAAAAAATGGATAAAATCATTGTACAGCCGCCTACCGTATTACCACAAAGAAGGAGCTACGTCAGTGTGGCAGCGGGAGCTCCAGCTTCACAAACTATCGTACTCAATGGATTTGAACGACCCACGCCTCAAAAACTTCCTACAATGCTATTCTACCCTTCGATTGCGGAGGGTAAAACTTCAGAACAGCTCCAAAAAACATTGACAGAAATTCTTGATCCAAAAAAGGACGGATTTCAAGTGGTCCGCACACGCAAGATTAAGGGCGCAGGCTTAGTTTTACAGACCACTACATCCGGAGGTCTGGACAACATCAAAAAGGCGGAAGAGAAACTCAGCGCCAAAGGAATAAAAATGATTTCCCCCCAAGGCAGATTACCCAAAATCGTCTTATATGATGTCCCCAGAGGAGAAGTAACTTCAGACGCTGCCCTATTTGAGGAAATTTATACAAACAATATCGCGGACAAAGGTAGCCTCACCAAAGAAGACCACGTAAGGACCATGAGACGAGTCTCGCTTTTCGGAAAAAGGGATGGGCCTTCCATGAACATGATCGTAACTTGCCATCCTGAGGCTAGAAAAATTTTAATCGATAGCGGCCATTGCTTCCTAGGTTGGAACTCATGTAGGGTTAGAGACTTCGTAGGAGCCACCAGGTGTTTCAAATGTCATCTATATGGTCACATTTCAAAGGTATGTACCCAGGAAGTCATCGTTTGCAGACACTGTGCAGCTACTGGGCACGAATATGAGGCCTGCCCCAACAAAGATAAAGCGGCTGTCTGCGCCACTTGCAGCCGTTTCAAGAAGCCGTCCAACCATTCAACAGGCGATAGACAATGCCCGGCCCAGTTGGCTGCCATTAACGCGCAGGTCAGAATGACTGACTATGGACGTTAACCCCTCTTCTCTTACTATAGGTCAGATTAACCTCCAGAGATCTCGGGCAGCTACGCTCGAGGCGCTCAAGGTCATGTCTGACCTGAAAATCGACGTTCTGCTCATCCAGGAGCAATACACCTGGCAAGGGAGAACACCAGTAAGTCATCCAGGGGCGGTGCTTGAAGTAGGTAGATCACCAGGGGCGGGTGTCCTGGTCAACACTTCATTGATCAGTCCCCTCCTCCTGGTTGGTCTGTCGAACGAATACCAAACCTGTGTATCTATTAATTTTGGCAAGACTGAGATTATTTTAATCTCTGTCTACTTTAAATACAGTAATCCTGTCGGACCACACATCCTGAGCTTGACGCGCGCCCTCAACGCGCTTAAAGGCCGTAACATAGTTATTGGAGGTGACTTTAACGCTCGCTCCCCTATGTGGTTTGACGATAATAATCACAGATCGGAACGATCAGACGCCGTTGAAGACCTAATTGCTGCGCAAGGTCTATCACTTTTAAATGAAAATTGTTACTTAACCACTTTCGCAAACACAAATGGGGAGAGCAACATAGATCTAACTCTCTGCTCTGGATCAGTTGTGGCCAGGATGTCTAACTGGATGGTCCATGAAAGCGCTATAATTTCTGATCACAGACTAATTACTTTTACTGTGGGGGTCCAGAAGACCCAAGCTCCGAGAACCTCCTGGAACTTTAAAACCACAGGGGCGAATTGGGATAACTTTGGGGAGGCTCTACGTGACACTTTAAGGGGTTTTCATAACGTAGCAGCAAATGATCCGGATAATTTGGGGAACTATTTTAACGCGGCCGTAGTGTCAGCTGCTGAACGGTCCTTGGGAAGATCAAACCCGAAAACCGCTATTAGAACGCCGTGGTGGTCGAGTGAGTTGACTTTGCTGAAGGGCGAATTCAAGAGGGCTTTCAGGGCACTCGGATCCCTTAAGAGGACTGGGGGCACGCAAGAGATGATTACATCTCTTAAGACACGTGTCAGTAGGGCTAGGAAAGCCTTCAAATTGGCTATCCTCTCAGCAAAACGAACTGCTTGGCATAATTGGGTTAAACAAGTGGGTAACGCCAACCCGTGGGAAATCCACAGCGCAATCGAAAAAACGGGAAAAGGATCTGACCGGTATTTGACTAGTATCATATCGGATAATCCCGATGGGAACTCTGAGAGTACCGATGTGACCAGCACTCTTAATACCTTGCTGGACAAATTAGTTCCACTAGACTCAGTAACCGGGGAAAACGACCACCACAAACAGATAAGAGCTCTGTCACGGCTTCCACCTAGGATCCTCGACCATGAGGACAGAATGTTAAAAATTTCTAAGGCCGAAATTGACGTTATAATCAAGGGTTTGGGTCCGAAGAAGGCACCAGGGCATGATCGACTTAACGGTATAATAGCGAAGAATGTCTGGATCCATGCCAAGGAAGAGTTGTTCCAGGTTATGGAGACATGTCTGCGTAGAGGAGTTTTCCCTACGGAATGGAAGAGAGGTGTGCTCAAGATTATCCCAAAGGGTAACGATAAACTAAGAACGGACGTTAAGGCCTACCGTCCGATTACCATCCTGCCTGTTTTTAGCAAAATCTTGGAAACACTCATCAGTAATCGGTTGCAGCAAACTCTTTCCCCAGCATGTGAGCGGCAATTTGGTTTTGTCCCTGGGAAATCTACCGAGAATGCCATCATGTATGCGCTTGAATGGGTGAAGGTCTGTCCAAAGAGGTACGTAATTGGAATCTTCTTAGATATCACTGGTGCCTTCGATCATGCGTGGTGGCCGATGTTGATTACTAAAATTAAAAATAGAGGTTGCCCACAAGACCTTTTCAAAATCAACTGTGACTATTTAAACGACCGTACAATAGAGATCGTTTATGGGGATCAAAAAATAGTCCGGAAGGTTGATAAGGGATGCCCGCAAGGCTCCATTTTGGGACCTAAATACTGGAATATTGATTTTGACGACTCCTCCAGGTTACCCTTACCTGAAGGATGCAC
This sequence comes from Hesperophylax magnus, assembly GCA_026573805.1. Classification (NCBI taxonomy): domain Eukaryota; kingdom Metazoa; phylum Arthropoda; class Insecta; order Trichoptera; family Limnephilidae; genus Hesperophylax; species Hesperophylax magnus. The sequence goes on along the minus strand of JAIUSX010000117.1, from coordinate 13,612,020 downwards.
ATCGGTCGACTACGCTGATGATAAATTGTATTTGGTCTCGGGGGACAGTAGAAGGGAAGTGGAAGGAAAGGCTGAAGAAGGTTTGCGTGCAATCCTAAGCTGGGGTGTGAGAAACAAGTTGAATTTTGCCCCCCAAAAGACCGTGGGACTCTTGATGAAAGGTTTCCTCAGTAGAAGAAGAAACCCTTCCATCAAAATGGGAGCCTCCACTATTCACTTTGCAGACTCAGTCAAATATCTAGGTGTCACTCTAGATCGATCGTCCTCCTTCTTAACTCACGTTAAAGAGGTCTCCAGCAAGGCCCAGGCCCTTTTCTTTAAGCTGAGAAGAATCTCTACAACTGAGTGGGGGTTGCGTTCCCCTGCCCTGCGACTACTTTATAGGGGTATATACGTGGCGCAAGTCTCGTATGCCGCCTCTGTGTGGGAGCACCGTTTGGGGAATTCGCTTATACTCTCGGCTCTCAAGAGGGGTCAGCGAACCCCCTTGCTGGCGCTCTCCGGTGCATACAGAACCGTTGCTTCGGACGCTTTGCCCGTGTTGGCCGGTATTTTACCAATCGATCTGGAAATTAGGGAAGTGTTAACAAAAAAGAAGCTCTCCAGAGGACTACCTGCTACACATCTCGGCGTAATTCTTACGCCGGGCGGGGTAGGGACTCTCCCTGGTCTACTGAAACAAATGAGTGACTTATCACTCAACGAGTGGCAGTCTCGATGGGATAGGTCGAAAATGGGAAGATGGACCTTCTCCTTCTTCCCATCAGTTAAAATCAGAATGGAAGGAGCTTTCATCAAATTGGATCACCACATGACCCAAATATTATCAGGACATGGTGAGTTCAGGGGGAGACTACACAGACTCTCCCTGTCCCCACACCCGAACTGCGCGTGTGGTAGTTCCGATCAAACCGCTGAGCACATTCTGTGGCACTGTGAGATTATGACGGATGCAAGAGATGAATTATTGGCCGGTTTGGAAGTAACAACGAGACCAGTTTGGAATTCTGATCTCGTGTCGAACATGGTGAATTTCGAGTGCTTGAGGAAGTACACAAAAATCTGGGTCGAGAGATGGTCTGATCTTAGAGTCGAGAATTGAGATTAAAATCAGTAGCTTTTAATGCCAGGTGTTGCTCCTGGCCTCATCGGACTACGGGACTTTATTACTGTAAACATACCGCTATATGTAAATTTTGTAAAATTCTTTTGATATAGTTATTATTAGATTTTCCTGTTTATTTTTGCTAATTTTATTGGCATTATGTATATCTCTTTCATGTATAATTATTGTTTATAAGGATCTACCTTTTTTTTTCGATGATGACCTGTAAATAACGCGACAGTATAAATCTATTTCGCAATTTTCTTCTTTTATTGTGTTTTGTATTATTGTTTTTACAGAGTTAAGTGCTTGCTGGTAGCAGAACTGAACTGATTTCTTTTTTTTGTTCTGTCCGGTGTACCCCAACTCTGGGGTGGCATAAGACCTCGTCCGTGCATACCCATCTTGGACGACCATTTCGCGATGAGGGATTGGTGCCGTCGCCTGCCATCAGTGCCTCCCCTGAGGCCAGGAACGGGACTGAAGATGGGCTGATCGTTAATTGGTGACCTTCCGCCCTGCCTCCAGGTTCTCCGACGCTTTCTCCTCATGGTCTTTGGGATCTTCCCAACCCTAACTTACATCTTTCGTCGAGGCACAACCGGTTTCCTGGCTTAGGGGCGCGGAACCTGATCCTCGTGAAACCCATCCAATGCCCTGATTTCTCTCCCTAGGACTGCCTGGGAGCGGGTGACGACACCCCCTCACAAAAAATGAGGTGTACATTTCACCATTTTCTTTTGTCTCATAATTTTTCATTTTTGCAGGTGGCTGTAAATTATTATTTTTACCCGTTATTGTTGATACCTTGTACATATGACCTGTTAAACTAACCAAATAGAGTAGATTTTACTAACAGGTTACTAATACGCAGCACTTGCATACTGCGAATAACATTGTATGCATGGACATTTTGGAGGTCTTGTTTTGAAATTTTAAATGTAGACTCGTTATATCAAAAAATTAGCGTCCTTGAGAGAGCTCTGAAGGGGTACCATCAGTACCTAAAACAGGGCGGGGAAGTGGTGGGCCTCCTCCAGAATGTGCAAATTTGACAAGACAAAAAAGTAAAATTCCATTTTCCTTTGACATCGGAGTTAATTTTATTATAAACTATCTACCTTTACAAATACAAAACTATATATGATATTTAAATTCCTTGAAAAATCTATCTATCTATCACAGAATAAATATAAATAGTGATTTCAACAAACAGCACAATTCGATCATAAATTAAAAAAAAAAAAAAAAAACGTCTAGCTAGTCCTTAATTTGAAAAGATATGTACTTAGACGAGTCGAATTGCAAAAATTTACCCTTAATGAAACAGTTATTCTTAGAGCGTCTTACATGTAACATCCGTTTTATTAAATTCTTCGCATCGCAGAAGGTGGCAGGTGTTTCGGGAGAATTCGTTAACAGAATTCCCGCTAAGGGAAGGAAAAAACTTAATTTCTCCCTTAATTTATGTATCACGTTCACCAAGATGCAAGGGAACTTGTAATGGAATACGTCTAATTTATTAAGGTTAATTACCAAGACGGTCGAGGAATTCATTTCAGTTGTATTTATAAACGGTAATATTATTATAACGTTGTTATTATTTGTACAGAAAATAGGATTTGAGTATCAACTGACGAACGCTCGCGCCGTGCTATAGCGGTAGCGGCAGTGGTTTACCACCTAGTCAAAATACTTTAATAATTTACACAGCGCTATTTTTCGTGAAGATTTTTAGATTGTGGGATGGTTTCCCAACTTCTGTGTTTCCTCCCTCCAAGGACAGTTTTTTTTCTGCCACTCCTTAAAATATCAAATGGGGAACAATATTTTTAACTAAATAAAAAAAGGACTAAAGATGCCCTTTAATAATTCAATTATGAAATTGAATGTTTTTATGCGACTCTATAAATTTAACAAATTTATATAAATCGTTCTAAGCAATTTCCGAAATTACAAAATACGCAAGTTATTTTCTAGATTGAATTTAGTTATCAAATATTTTTATCATTCCAAGCCGTTTTATATAAAACCAGATGACGTGTACCCGGCTTTGCTCGAGGACTTATGAATGGTTTGGGGTAAAGTTTTGAGGTTATGATGATTTCAGAAGGTTAAGCCAGCGTTAGCAATTTAAGCGCGCGTAAATATTGTTTTTACGACTTGATTACTAAAAATCGACTTTTCTCTACTTATTGAATATATATATATATATTTTTAACTTTATTTATTTTCATTTCTTTACATAGTAATAGATAGTATATAATAACATAATATATAATACCAAATAGTATACACAAGAAATGAAAACCCACTAAGGCACTGCCTGAGTGTGGGTAATATAAAACGATTACTATATTTCAAGTACCTAAAGTATAATATACATTAGTAGAAAAAGTTTTTTTTTGTTTATAGTTATTATAAAAAGTAAAGAGAAAACATTATGTACAATAGTTTATAAAGTTTCAGCAAGTGAGTTGTAGAAATGATCAATTTTGACGGCCGGCATAGTCCAGTGGTAACGCATTGGACTGCCATTCCGAAGGTCGCGGGTTCGAACCCGGCGTGCGCAAATAAATTTTATTTGATTAATTTGTGTTATTTCACAATTAATTAATTAAAATAATATATAGTATATTTGCGGCACGTTCCAGAGTGGAAGATACTACCAGTATCGCCCTGGTGTAAGACCACCATTCAGAATTGAAACGTTGCTCCAAATGGCTTTAGCCGTGTTTAGTGACTAGATCTGAATAGCCAGGTACTTCCCCACCTTCCTCTTTCCCTTCCCCAGTTACCTTCAGCCTCACAACATCCCCCGATTGGGGATGCCATAGTCTCACTGGCTCCAGACGGGAGCAGTTGGGACTCTTGTGAGGTATTCACTATAAAAAAAAAAAAAAATATAGTAAAAGCGTTTCAATATCTGCGTCATTCAGCCATAATTTTACCTTTTTAATATATTCTATCTTTTTATTTATCATTTGAGTTTGTAGTGGTAGAAGGTTAAATTTACAAGGACCAATGAAACTGCTATGTGTCTGCATTAATTTAGTATTGGTTTGGGGGGTGTAAAATATATTATTTGTTCTTTTGCTCATTCTGTTTTCATTTATTTTGAAATTATTTTGTTTTTTAATAAATATTTCATAGTTTGTAATATAAATAATTTACGAATGTTAAATAATTTAGATTCCTTGTATAATAGGTCGGTCGAGAATGTTTTATTTTTGTTATATATGACTTTAATTATGGGTTTTTGAATTATTTTTAGAGGCTTAATAAATGTATCAGGTGCACCACCTCATCCTATTATGCCATAAGTGATTGCAGATTACACCAGGGAGAAGTAGATCATTTTCAATTTATCAGCGTTTAAAATTTCCTTGAGTCTATACAATATGTAGGTAAGATATCTTTGTTTAGAAGTGGTTTGATTAATATGTGATTTCCAATTAAGATTAATATCTATTGATACTCCAAGATATTTTATATTTTTGACATTAGCGAGTTCGTTGCACAGGAAGCACATTTCTTGATTGCAAGTTGTATTATGGATTCTAATTTTAAGGTTTTCTTTTGGTTTGTTTCTTATGTTTTTATAAAATATTAAATGCATGTTTATATTTATAAACATTGCTAGTAAAAATACTATCCAAATCCGTTACGTAGTTTAGAAAAACTAAGCCCACAAACAGACAAACGCGAATAGCAACTTTGTTTTATTATTAGACAGATAAAATATTTAAATTTAATATTCTGCGGATCACCAATTGAAATAGCTATATTTAACCCCCCATAAATATTCATTTCCTTCTTTGCAAAGGAATTAGTTAGCGGAGAATACTGTGGAACTTTGCATAAAATGAAAATAGAAAAAACTCATTTACAAAACAAAGTGAATGTGACATTTAATGTTATGGTATATTTAATGGTAATAGTAAGATTGAGTTTTTGTTTTTCAAACATTCAAAAAAATAATTTATTATTAATTGTTGTAAAATATAAAGGTTTTACAGAATCAGTTTGGGGAAAGAAAAAAGATTTTACAATTAGTTGCATTAGACAACACAACCACCATCAAGTAAACCACGGTATGGTCATGTTTTCTGGCAGAAAGGAGACTGATTTGATGTTAAATCGTAATCCCATAAATTCCTTATTCCGAATCCTTCATGCTCTCAGAAATCTTGCTTTTGGTAGACTTAAAATTAATATAATAATTATAAGTTTATCGTGTTATGCCTAACTATTGCAAAGCTTAAAGCATTTGCTTCAAAATGAATCCCTTGCAATACTATATCAGGCACAGATTAGAACTATACTTTAAACTATAAATTTAAACCTCTAACTCCCTGGATAAATCACACCATTATAAATTGTATAAGAAAAAGAAACTTACTCCATAAAAAAACTTCATTGAATCCTTCTGACACTATACTTAACAGCTTTTACAAAAGATACAGAAATATATGTATAAAAGTCATCAGAAATGCTAAGGAATTATATTATTGACATAAAATAGAAGAAAGCAAAGGTAATCCAAAAGAAATGTGGAACATTCTACTCGAAGCTACTCATATTAAGCTTAACTTAAACACTGACCTAAAACAAGTAATTATTGATGGACAGACCGTCGACAATCCGGAAAAAATCATAAACCATGCCAATGACTTTTTCACTAATGTCGGTAAAAAATGAGCAAACAAAATGTCCTCCCCAAATTCTAATACAAAATTACAGGAAAAAACACATATATCCTTTTCTAAACAATTTAAATTTCAAACGGTTACATATGCCGATATTAAGAATACAATTAACTCATTGAAAGACACAAAGTCCGCCGGTATGGATGACATCACTGTAAACTTACTCAAGACACTTGTTCATGAACTATTGGAACCTCTCACTTACATAATTAACTTTAGCATAAGACAGGGAATTTTCCCTAAGCAATTAAAGCAAAGGGCTCGTCATACCCATATACAAAAGTGGTCTAAAAGTGGACATTAACAATTACAGGCCCATAACAATAAACTCACTCTCGAAAGAGGTTGAAAAGATAATGAACAAACAACTGAAATCATTTTTGGAAAGCAAGCAGCTACTCTCCGAAAATCAATTTGGTTTTCGGTCAAATAAGAGCACTACTGATGCTATTATTGCTGTTACAAACTTTCTTGTTTCAAATTTAGATAAGGGAAAAAAATGCATTTCTATCTTCCTAGACCTCTCAAAAGCTTTCGATTCTAGCTCTCTCGATATTAACTCTCTTGCACTAAATACTTGCAAAACAAAATACATTACTTTTAGTATGAATATCGTTGGCCAACCTAATCAAGATGTTGAAATAAAAGTACATGAATGTTCTTGTACTCACGATACATTCTGTCAATGTCCTTGCCTAGATCGAACGGACCATATCAAATACCTTGGTCTTACATTTGATCAATACACATTGTGGAGAATACACATTGCCTACTTATCACGAATAAACACAGATAACATATTTATTTCTTCAAAAACATTAGAAACATTTTTTACTCCAAATCTATGAAAATTGTTTATTACTCTTTTTGTCAATCTATCATTGAGTATGGAATAATCGCATAGGGAGGTGCAACACTATCAGCTATAGATTCATTATCGAAGGCACAAACAATAATTATGAAAGTTATTCTTAATGTTCCATTAGAAACAAGTACTGTATATATCTAGATCTACAAATTCCATGTACTAGATATTCGTTAAATTTACACAACTCATCTGTTTAAAAATAAAACACATACATTTTATGAAAATACCCAAAGTATTGTAAACACGAGGTACAAAACCAAAGAACTCATACAAACACTTAAAGAAATTTCAAATACATTGCGTCTAAAATATACAATAACCTACCTGAAAAAACAATAAAATCGAATAATATTAACAAATACAAAATCCTGATCAAACAATGGATCATCGAAAAAGGTCGTGCAATAATTAGTCACCAACCCTCTATCTCATTATTGTTACCACTACCTACCAACCTGAAAATTTTTGTCAAATAATTTTGCTTTATTGAAAACTGTACTTTTTTTATATTATAAAATATTTGTAAACTAATCCGTCTCGGCACAGGATTTCCTAGTGAGACAGGCAAAGCCAAAAAAATATATTATGTAAACCTTTTTATATAGATGCACATAATAAATAAATAAATAAATAAATACTAATATCGCGCACGTAGATATTTTATTACATATTATTAGTAGGATCCTGAAAATTCGCGAAAATCGTGATTTTAAGCGAAAAATTCGAATTTTATGTTTTAAAAAATTTATTTGCAAAATTTGCCATTTTCGGGCAAATAACCCAAATTTTCGTAATTTTATTGCGATTTTCCGGTGTTTAAATAAAAAATAATAATGTAATAACTAATATATTTATTTGTATGGTTTTAATGAGCGAACACGAACAGCCATAAAAAAGCTATCTTCATTTCGAACACGCCGTACTCCTTTCACGATAATGTTATAAAAACACGGCGTTGAAATTCTTTGGTGAAAATAATTGTTCGTCTTTATTATTATGAGAACTACCCAAATATTAATTTTGAATAAAAATTAAATATTGGGTTGTTACTCAAATTACGCCGTAAATCCAACAATGATGTAATGTTTGAATCGACATTCGGTGATTTAATTCATTCGTTGATTGGATTTCACTCAAAGGACACTCAGGAGTCAGATAAAGTTTTCATTTCCAACATGAAATATTTACGGCAGTAAAAATATATATATTTTTTAAACTTATAAAAGCTAAGACTTAATGTATCTACCACGGGCAGGGATGATAGAAAATGAGCCTGGGGTATTGAAGTCATCCGATTAAATATTTTGAAATGTCAATACATTTCTCGCATTGCTGATACAACAACAATATTTACAGTAGAAAGCGGCGCGCACTCAAGTTGAAATGCCCAACTTGAGAAGTTGTCGGTGATAAAATAGCATTTGAAGAAAAGTGCACCAAGAACATTAATGCAGAATTGAATAGTGAGTATTTTCTATCTTAGGCAATAGTCAAAAGACGGACGCGAGGAAGAAAGTTCATTGAAGATGATGACTACCCCAGGTCCACAAAATCGGTAGTGAGAGTTTGTATTCAATGGTTAATCAATAAAGTGAACATTCGTACAAAGAGTTTGAGAGATGATCGTCCATAACCATTCAAACATCACAAGACAGGTGTGCGCGCGTTGGATGTCTAGAATGTTAATCTCATTTGATCGACAACATCAAGTTTGAAGAGAGAGAGGAAGTTTAGTATGCATTGTGAATTTTCTTTAGAACATTGCACCTGGGCAGTTGGTTACAAGGCGCAAGTCGCGAAGCGTGCTTTGAGGGAGACAAGGATCAAATAATTTATTTTTTTACCCAGCCTGCTGCCCAGATTTGGCCGCGTGTGATTGTTTATTAATTTTTAAACTTGAAAAAACATTTCAGGGGTAAGATTTACTGATGATGATGAAATGAAGGATGCTGTTAATAGCCTTTCGTGCAACAAACTGCATTATTTGGTTGTGAGATGTTGTCTCAGCGATTTTTTCTCGAAATTTTCAAGAGTTTAAATTAAAAAAAAAACACAAAACATATTGGGAATCGGTTGAATTTTACTACCTTAGGCTAATTATCCATCAGACAGCCTTAGTACTAACTAGTAAGTATGCCTCAGTTCTCCCGTGCTGTACTATTTTAGAAATTACATACATACATATAAATTTGTATAAATTATGTTGTTTAAAACAAAGGGTTTAAGCCGCCCAAATAATTTATAGGAATATAAATCATAACAATGAAGAAAATACATAATTAATGTTTGTAGTAATATAATATTAAAATAGTATACTATGATGTAATACCCCCTTTGATTGAGAACTCTTAAATTAGATATCAGCTTTTGAAGGCTGTTTGTAGTAAATTATCAATCTTCACGGATCAGTCAAATGTTCAGAACCTTAATCGTACCAATAAATAAACCAAATATACTTTCTAAATAACGGACGTGCAATATTAATGTATGTACAAAGTTGCTATGTCGGTTTTTTACAACCAATTAATGAAGACGAAGAAAAAAAATCAATATAAAATGATTTAAACGTTTTTGGATTAGGAGAAAACAAATTGTATTTAGCAAGAATAAAAAAATTAAGAGTCTCGTTCTGCAGAATGAAGCTAGTCGTTATTTTTAAGAAAACAATCTAGGTTGTTCATGACAACTCTGTATAATTTTGCAATTCAGAAAATATAAATTTGGAAAAACTAACTGACAATTATTTTTATCCGACTTCGGAAACTGTCGTTACATTTTTAATTAATTTAAGAAATGCAGATTTTAGTATTAAACCAAACTCGTGTGAATAGTAAAAAACATTTCCAATTATTTTTCAAAAGCATTGCCGAAAGTTTTATAAATATTAAACAAAATATATTAGTAAAATTTTGTAAACGTGAGAATTTTATCATAATTGTTCATATTGAGAAAGTTAATCCTTAAAAACAAAGTAAAATCGTGTTTGGACGAGTATTAGCGACATATTTATACGTGCAGCGGATTGACTCCATTAGGACATAGTTCAGATCTGCGTGCTACTCGTACCAATGCAATGTCAACGGAAAGGCAGTAAAGTAATAAAGCAAGTACATAATATCAGCTAATGTATACAAATTGCTACATGCGCCCTCAAGGGTAAGCAACTAACCGGATTCAGGATACACTGATCACCAATCCTCATCATCATGCAATGATGAAAACAGGACGGCTAAAAGCAGTAGGATATAGGTATATCCGAGCGCGTGAACATTCCATGTACCGACGAAGAACACAAGACAAAATGTAATACACATAACCACTTAGTAAATTTACTAACCAAGAGGATGCACTATCTGGGAAACAAGTAAGGGGTTACTATTGGTATATATACCGACCATAAGTCACCCCAGGTGCCCGGGTTCATCAGGTGAGGTGTGTTCAGGATGCGCCTGCCCACCAGCTGCGTGGCGTGCCTCCCTCGACGAGAGAGGCTGATTGGGGAGATCTTTTGACCTCTCCAACTGGTTTAAAGGATATGTTCATATGTCCCTCGATCCTTACTCCGTCACTGCTTACTGTTATATGTTTTACTAATATTGTTTTCAAAGTGAGAATATTTATGATACATGTGAATGGTAGAATAAGGTACTTGGGTCGAGTCATAATATCAAGAGTCAACAGAATAACAGCATTTCTGAGATGTATAAATGTGAATGAAGCAAGGATTGTGTGCCAAGACATACTTTCGTAGGGGTTTTATCTCTCAGGAATGGTGTGATTAGTGTGTGGTTAGTTAGTCAGTTAGTCAGATAGGATCGACCTAAATGAAGCAATTCAATTAGATACTATGTAATAAAACCATCACTTTATTCATTAAGTTAATTTAATATTTGTTTTCACTTTGGTGATTTACTTCTAAAAGTTAATTAATTGAATGCTTTTACAAACACATTATTATACGTTCACGTAGAAATGATTAAAATGTAGGAAATGTAGCAGCACAAAAGTATCAAAACTATTATGACAATACGTGCTCCCACATACAAGGCATTGATTAACTGGGATGTGCACAACCATTTAGGAGTTGGGCATTACTGATTATATCACCATCAACACTGATCACGGTCACGAAGGTAAAGGAGCGTCATTTTGTTTGTAAACGTCGTTTCTTTGATGGGTGGTCACTTTAGAAGTAAATTTGCATTTCATTAAAAATTAAAATAAAAGAATTGTAAAATTTCATTAGCCTTTTGGGGGATTAATTGTATAGTGCCGTTCTTGCGGGAAAATCACCTCAAGGACGCTTAATTTATTTACCTATAACTTATCACTTGGGCTTATAACTTCACAATAACTTACAGCCAAGATATATTACTAGTGGTTACAACTAATAAATAAATAAACAGATATTAATAACTAATTACTGAGATTTATAGCTAGCAATTAACAGCTGGGACTACATCCCTTACATCTAATATCTATAGCTAGTGGCTGACAACTAAATTAATGACATATTTATGACCGAGTGGGCATTAATGCATAATAGTGTCATATGACTTACATCTATGGCTTAAAACAAGAGACTTACAACTAACGTATACGACATAACCGTTTACAAATATACACATATTGTTATTTTAATGAAAATAAAATACTAATAAAATGATGAGTGAAAGCAATAAAGTAAACCAAATAAAATAATAGTAAATAAAATACTTAACACATTGTTATGATTATTGCCCGTGGTAGCGACATTCATAAACAAATCGTTTGTGAACATATTTGTACTTACCTTTTACCCATTCTTATTTGTTAATTAATCCTGCATATTTAGCTTATTCATTTTGTTACTATTTTTGTTATTATTATGTATTTAAACATCCATGTATATAAATTCTTGGGCACCATGCCTGTTTTATGTAAAGTGCTGTTTTGCTAACTAAAAAAATAAATAATAATAATATAGTGGCAAAGTAAGAAAGTGTTTAATATTAGCTTCCCGGGGACTCCAAAATTTATGTCAACGAGCATCTGACTGCTGCAACCCGTGCGCTCTTCAAGACAGTGAGAGACTAACGATAAAAACTTTAAATTCAGATGGATCAAATACGGAAAAATATTTATACGCAAAAATGAAACTAGTCCCATTATTCAGGTGACATTGGAATCTGACGTGACTCAGGTTTTTTGCTGATAATCTTCTTAGATTTAGCATCGTCTCGTGTGACTATAAGCTATTATCAATTTATTTTTCCTATCTACCTTATCTTTTTTCCTACTTTAAAATATCATCCTTTGTACTGGTTTTTCTTTATTTGTATAATATTAACAACTAACTCTTTTAATGCTACCAACTTTAATCCAAATTATCCTACAATTACTCTGCTTGCGTTACTACAACACCACTCTAATATTTATAATTTACTAGAACATGCTTACAACTATTTTATCAGTCTTATATTTTATCAACTAAATGTACTAAAATGTTGAATGTATATTATCAAAATGTGACGGGACTGCGTTCTAAAACTGATAGATTTTATTTTAATGTTACCAATAACAACTATGATATTATTATGATAACTGAAACTTGGCTTGTAGACAGTATTGCTAGTGAAGAGCTATTTGACAACCGTTACCTGGTATTTAGGCGTGATCGTAATGAGCAAAAAAGAGGAGGTGGAGTAATGATTGCGTTGAAGAAGCACCTCAAAGCTCACGAACAAAATGACTGGAATACGAGTGCTGAAGACATCTGGGTGACTATCTCGATTGAGAATTTCAAAAATATTCATTTATGTTGTGTTTATATACCACCAGGAGTCAATCACTCTCAAAGCAAAAATGAATTCATGGATAAATTATGTGCACTTCGAGAACTTTACCACGACGATCACTTCGTCATATCAGGTGATTTCAATTTACCACTAATTAACTGGTCTATTGGTAACAGTAACAGTATGCAAATTATGAATGGTTATCAATCTGAAATTATTTCCAAACTATCAGACACCCTTTTTTTTACTGATCTCTCGCAATACTGCACCTTCCCGAATAATAATCGTACATTCCTAGACCTTGTCTTTAGTTCGTTCCCTGTTAATGTGTCTAATACTGATGATTATCTCATACCTGAATGTAAATATCATAAAATCATTATTTTCGACATCAATATAGCTCTGGAAACCCCTATGGTGGACAACAAAAGGACAATCTATCGCTTCAGGAATGCTAATTTTGAAACGATCAATAAAATCCTCAATAATATTGATTGGGATGCAGAATTTTTAAACCTATCAACTAATAATGCCATTGACCGTTTTTATGTTATTTTAAATGAAATTATTCGTTTGAACGTCCCATCAAAGGAAGTTCATATTAACAACTCTTATCCTTATTGGTTTAATCCAGCCCTGATAAAACTCACTAAAGAAAAATATAAAGTGTTCAAAATGTGGAAAAAGTGGTCAAATCCTTTAGACTACCGTGAATTTTGTGTTCTTCGATCAAGGCAAAAGAAAATGTCTAGGGAATGTCTTAAACAATTTATAATAAACGCCGAACTTAATATATCCCGTGACCCGAAACATTTCTGGACCTATATTAAAGGAAAGAGAAATAATTCTGGTTTACCGCATATTATGAAACTGGGTGACATAACTGCCGTGAATCCCTTCGCAATATGCAACCTGTTCTCACAACACTTCGTCTCAACTTTTAATCACAAAACTGTTTCCGATGTTCATTCTACCAATTATCACGTAGACAATCAAGTTAACATATCTTCGGTATCAGTTTCCAAAGAAAAAGTAGAAAAAATAATTGATACTATCTCTTGCTCATTGGGTGCAGGTAGCGATAAAATTCCGGCATTCTTTATCAAAATGTGTAGCAAGGTAATCTCGAAGCCCCTATTATTGCTCTTTCAATCCTCATTGAAAGAAGGTGTCTTTCCGGATCGCTGGAAGTGTGCTCATATTACACCAGTATTTAAGTCTGGGGCGAAAAATGAAGTCCGTAACTATCGTCCAATATCTAAATTACCGATATTCAGTAAGATATTTGAAAAAATTGTTCATGAACAACTGTATGACTGTGTCCAGTCTGTAATAATTGCTAACCAACATGGATTCATGAAAAAAAGATCAGTTGTCTCTAATCTTGCAACTTTCACTGAAAATATTTCAAAATATATGGATGATCAAATCCAAGTTGACGTAATCTATACAGACTTCTCCAAAGCATTTGATAAAATTGATCACAGTCTTCTTTTATCTAAACTACTAGCTCTGGGAATTCACGGGGATTTGTACCGATGGCTGGTCTCCTATCTTAATGGGCGCACTCAAGGAGTAACTATTAATGGCTTCATATCTGAGATTGTAAATATACCTTCAGGTGTGCCCCAAGGATCTCACCTGGGACCGTTGCTGTTCACAATTTTCATCAACGACATTATAAAATGCTTTAATTATGCAAATATTCTACTCTTCGCCGACGATATGAAAATATTCTTTCCTATTAATTCTATTATTGACTGTTATAAATTACAAGAAGATCTATGTAGACTTGATGACTACTGCATTATCAATCATCTCAACATGAACACCTCAAAATGTTATGTGATTACCTTCACTAGAAACAAAATAAAATTTGAACATAACTACTGCATAGCCAGTCAAGTACTTAAAAAGGTTACACAAATTCGTGACCTAGGTGTTCTGCTTGACAGTAAACTTACATTCGAGGCGCATGTTGATATGATTGTGAAGAAAGCCCTTAGAATGAAAAATGAAATGGAAAAGATTTCAATAATATTCAAACACTTAAAATATTGTATTTTTCTTATGTTCGCAGTCATCTTGAATTTGCTTCTCAGATATGGAATCCTCAATATAACATTTATGTAAAGCGCATTGAAGCCATCCAAAAAAAATTTGTCAATCATTTAAATTTTAAGATGAATATTGGTAACCACGGGATTAACAGCTCGATGGAATATTATGGACTAATACCATTAAAAACTAGAAGAGACTCCGCAGATATAATATATCTCTATAAAATTATCAGTGGCCTTATTGATTGTTCGCCCCTTTTGTCTGAGATTAATTTTAGAGTCCCTAGCTTTAGAACTAGAGATAAGTCACTTTTTCATCTTCAAAAATGCTCTACTAATCTCAGACAAAACGCTTTTATTTTCAGAGCTTGTACCCTAAACAATAAGAATTTTAATTGTATTGACATATTTTCGTGTAGTTTAGGAACATTAATTTAAAAAAGATACCTTAGCTATTATTAAATAATAATTAATAACATACTGCAAGTTATCATGTTATTGATATGAACCCTGTCCAGTTACAAGTGACTCATTTTATAAACATCTGTTCAGTTTAGTTGTAGGTATATACATATATTGGTGATTATTGGTGTTGTGTGAGGATAAAATTGATATTTTGTAATTTACTTGTGTTCTTATATCCGATGTTATGTTTACTTTATTTAGTATTTTGTATTTTCTGTAAATATTTTTTGCCCACGGGTACTGGACCCTTAGTTTGTTATTATAATTATTTTTTTAAGTGAAAACCTATCATTAGATATTATTTGTATTTTTTATAAGTTAATTATTTAAAGATGTAAAAAATCTGTTGGTTTTCCTAAATAAACAAAATAAAATACAAAAAATAAAAAAAATTCATGACATGACAGGGGCAATATTATGTCATAGGTTCATATATGTTTTACCTCGCTCAGAGATGGCAGCAGGCAAACAAAAGTGAAAGGGTGAAAGACGGGCGTTCAGAATCGACGACTTTTAATAATTGCTTTAAACTTGATTATTAATAAATGCTAATTTGAGTACTTGGGTGGTACCTACAGTGGTCAAATCTGTATGAAGAGGTTGGACCTAATTTGATTTTTTGTTTATAACACTTGATGGTATGAATCGACATAGATAAAGTAATTATACCTACTTGGAAATTGATGCATTTAAAATATATTTTTAAATTATTGGTAATTGATGAAGTGCAAATGCAAGGCGATTTGCCTTGATAATGTATCATAAAAAATGAAAACATATTCTGACTTTCCATAAACATGTTTTCCAACATCATGATAATGTATTCGTAATTTACTAAAAGTTCATCACGAATCCAGCCAATTCATTCGAAAGACTTGCAATTGTTTTTAACGGGAATTACCAATAATTTTAAGAGATTCTTAAGTAATTGTTCTGCATGCAATAATTATTGGTCGCAGTAAAAACTCGGCAAAACAATTGTTTTAATATTAAATTCAGTATAAAACCCGCTAAACTGCCAAAGCAGTTTTTAAAAAACGTTTTTTAAAGGTTTTCTTATATAATATATCCAATAATATTATTATTCAATTTGCCAATAAACAGTTTATTTATGAACAAGTTCAAGTAACAGTAATAAGAATTACATAATAACAATAATAACTGTTTTATAAAAATAAAATAATCGTTTCTGTTTTTTATAAATAAACTATTTTTTTGTAAATTGGATAATAATATTATTGAATGAATAAAATAAAAACTTTAAATTAAAATAGAGTTATACAAATAAAATTTGATAACAATAAATTAAATAATTTCATATTATAAAATGAAGGCCTCAGCACGGGCAAGCCACCCAGTGAGGCCAACATTACTGGAAAACTTTGAAATGTAAAAAAATATTGTAACAAATAAAAAAATAAAAAGATTAATCTCTAAATAGTGTAAAATAAAGTTGTCATCCGTCTCTGTCTGTTTATGCGCTTAGTTCTTCTAAACTACGCAACGAATTTTAATAGGGTTTTCACTAATTATCATTTAGACAATTTCTTCTACATGCATATTATATTTATAGAAAGTAGACAAAAGTCGATGTTTCGGGGGCTTCCATTGCTAACGCTGGCTAAACCTTATCCAAAACCATTTATAAGTCCCCGAGCAACGCCGGGTACATGTCACCTAGTTTTAATATATATCGCAAAACTCGAAAAGTAGTTGATCGATTTCGCTGAAAATCTCAAACATTGTTCTTATTAGTGCCAGGAGTGGTTAAAGAGTGATTTGAATAGTAGAAGACGCCCGAGGAATACTTAAGATACGGAGTTGAATTAAAGCTTTTTAACATTAACACTGTGGTATAAAGCAGTGGATGGTGGAGGAAGTCCGAGACGCCCGAGAAAGACACTAGCAATAGTTAAACAACAGGAGCCTAACCTTAATGTAAGGTAAATGGTTGTTTATCAGTTGTGTAAAATATTATAAAATATATAAATTAGTATGGGGGTTATTATACACGCGTTAAAAAACCAATACAAAAATTGTTCGCTTTATTCGTAGATTAACTTTAACGGGTAATGAACATGTTCGGATAACAAAATGGCCACTCTCACATTTCAAATCTAAATAGAACAGCTGACCGAGTGGGAAGAAACCCTTTGTAAACTCCACAAACATACGAAATTATTCACAACTTTTTAATAAAAAGATTATAAAAAGTCTCTATTTTTTGCTCAGTTTTTCATGATTAAATCACCCCCAAACGAAAATTTTTAATGTCTTACATTCTTAAAGTCTTACATTCTTAAAACAATGAAATTTGAATCTCTATTATATCGATTGCTCCATTGTTTCGAAAAACCAAACCGTATAAGTAAACCCAAATGTCTGAAAAAATATATTAATGAGGTACATAAACGCTTCAATAAATAATGAAGAGATCAAGTTCTCAAAGCTAATTTACGAGCTTTAATTCTATGTGGAAATACCTCCGGGCAACAATACATTTTCGTGTATCACCTATCCCGTATCTGGTCAAAAATATTATTATTTCACAACTAATGTCAAAATTTATCGATGTCTGGGAAAGGAGATAGGTACTTACGAAGCAATTATAACTTCTGGGGAAGCCGAAACTTGTGTGGTACTTACTCTTTGGTAATTTTTTGTAGTGTTGTTTTAGATGTTGATAGTAGCAAAGTTGATTTCGAAGGACAATGATTTAATCTTATTTTTATAGTAAAAGTTCTACCCAGTCGATTAGTTGCTTATCGGTGGAAACGAAACAAATAAAAAATCTGTGGAACTTTTTAGTTTATAAAATATGTAGGTTAAAAATATTATACGTTATTTATTTAAGGGAGCTATAAGAGCTCTAGTAAATGGTTTTAAAAATTTCCCCAAGGGAATATTTCCGAAAATATAATTATAAAATATTTTAGTAAATTTTCTATTACCTGTGATGGGTGCACTATTTCATAACTGGAGGAAATATTTCATGAGATCAAAATCAACGATGGCTTACCTGAAACAAAGAAAAATAAGTTTGTCAATAATGGAAACATTTTTTTAATAAATAATAGTCTTTGAAACTAAATTTGCTGCTAAGTACTGTTAAAAACATTTCAAAGTTTTTAAAAAAATTATCCAAATAATAATCCAGGGGAGGAATATTGGAAACAAAATAAAGTAAGCAGCCACAATCAAAAGAACGGATAGACGTTGTCGCGAGATTAAATGTAACTAAATTTACCAATCAAATGATTATATTGTGTTATGTTTATAAAATTACAGATAAATAGTATTCATATGCTTTACAGATTTATTGTTGTGAAATTTAGGTAATCATTTGTTGTAGGCCTCCAGTACCTTTTTTTAACAGGAACACGGATAAATTGACCAGATTTCTAATAAATTAACAATATTTCAAATGAGTAAGTTTTCTCACGGCTACTTTTTTGTCATTGATAAAATTGTAGTAATATCATTGTATTACAATAAAATTCTAGTAATATCAATGTTTCACAATAAAATTCTATTAAAATCAATGTTTTATAATAAAATTGTAGTAATATAAATGTTTTATAGTAAAATTCTAGTAATATCAACGTTTTATAATAAAATTCCAGTTATATCAATGTTTTATAATAAAGTTCCAGTAATATTAATGTTTTATAATTTAAAAAATTAAGAAAGTACACAATTTATCAAAAAAGTTTTAACGTTTTTTACAATTTGAATTAAATTACTCCATTATACCCATTGCCAAAACGTTCTGCAATCGTTACTTATACTTCTACAAGTACATAATATAATTAATACATAATATATTCATAATACATTAGATTGTTAACATATTTTCGTATAATTTTTTTTTTATTATTTTAACAAAGGGTAATTACATAATAGATTTTTCTTGATGTTTATTAATAACTCCCTAATTAAGAATAACTCAAGTAGCGAGGGAGTACGATCTACAAACTTTGAGCGAAATTAATTGGAATAATATTGAGTAAAATTTCCATTTTCCCGACATAAAACATTTGTGGGGATTTTCCCCCGAATTGTGGGAATATTCCGACGGCATTGGAATTCCTCGGTTCCACTCCTCGATGACGGAATCAATCCAGTATCGGGGCGGTATTTGAGGTCATCAGAACCCATTCATGATTTGTCACCGTCCAACGACTCCGCGCTATGTGCCAAATTATCTAACTCGGAGATCTCATTTATTTTTAAATGCCGCCCGAGCCACAATGGATGCGAAAACACAACGTCAACTTTTATCTGGCGTTGAATGGCATAATTATGTGCATCTTCTAACGACATGGGCGAGGTTTTCTAGGAATGTGCTGCCTGAAACAATTCCGGTACAGTTTAGTCAGTATCGCAATGAGTATTGTCTGTAATTTCAAAGCTCTATACCTGAAACAGAGGGCCAACAAATCTGAAGCCAATATAAAATAAAAATCAATGCGGGAGGTCGTCATCATTGAAAAGATCAACATTGTTACGTCTTTCATGATAACGTCGTTAAACGAATAAACCAACAACATTGTGAAGTCGTCTTACAAAAGCCGACAGTTACACTTGACCGCCGAAATGTTCAGTTCAACCAATAACGATTGTGAACCTAACATTGTCATATTATAAGACAGTTTATTACCATACTAGCTGAAGTTACCGGCGTTGCCCGGGCTTTACATGGAGTTATTCAAAATTAGGTGTAGACGGTAATTTTCCATCGATTGAACATCGAGTGTTCAAAATTTCGTTAAGAAGTATCAAAATTCTGCTTTCAGGGATGGGAAAAGCTTATGGGGTTATTACATATTTTCCAATATAATTAATCAAACGACCTTAAGAAATTAAATAGAGCTTTATTTCCATGTTCTGTTTGTAAATAAGTCTATGAACACCAATACTTGCGCGTCCTTTAGTTTAATTCTAACAGGATGTGCACTGCTCATAATGTTTAGCTTACGGGCACACTAAGAAGGCACTGCTACTTAAAATTCAGCCATAAAACAAACTTTTTGGATTAGGAAGAAGACCTTTCTTTTACGCTTTTTAACAAGTAAAACTCTTCACAGATCATTTCCTAACGACTTTTTTAATCTTCTGAAAATTTAATTTTTTTAACTACAATTATATTCAGTATATTAAAAGTCTTTACATTTTGGAATAACCAGCTATAAGTTTATTTTATGACGAACACACACAAACATATATATGTATATATTCCTACATACGTGCACACGCGTATGCGTGTACGTGCGCGCATACATGCATGCATACACACATACACACATTTATATCTACACATACTCGCTTGCATATTTATTTATTGCATCTCACTATACATAAATCACGTTTATTATCATAAAAATCAACCTCACTAGGACTATGCTTGTATGGAGGTTAACAATTTACATTTCAGTGAAGCAAACAGCGAGTAATCACAAACTTAAAGTAATAATACTACGTACAAACACTAAATATTTCAAAAACAAAGAAAAAAAAACTAGACGAGTTACCAGATGGGTAATTTGACAGTTTATTGTAACGATATTTTAACCAAAACTAATTATTAATATGTATATGTTACAGTCAAAGTAATAAATCCAGATATTATATTTACTATCCAGCCATTATTTATAATGTCTACCCAATTTAGACAAAGTGATAATTGACACGGAATTAATCACATTAACTAGGAATTTTATATAATTTCTTCGAAGACTTGGATAAAGTAATAAAACAAGCAGGTATAGGCAAAGATTATAAAATAATATTTCAATTTGCCTTTAATTTATAAAATAAATTTAAACTAGGTTGGGCTATTATAGCTTAGGTTAGGTTAGATTGGGTTATGATAGGTTTGGTTAGGTTAGGTTGGGTTATTATAGGTTAGGTTAGGTTAGGTTAGGTAAGGTTAGGTTAGGTTAGGTTAGGTTGGGTTATGATAGGTTAGGTTAGGTTAGGTGGGATTATTAGAGGTTAGGTTAGGATAGGGGGTAACAAGTCAGTCGGACCGTATTTATTACTTTGGCTAACTTTGAAGTGATTAATTATATTGTCTAAAAAAAATTGTTATTTATTTATTTATTTGTTAAGACATACACACTCACAGTACAATAAGATACAGTTATATATTTTTAGTTATTACATAGTTGTAGTACCTATTACGTATGTCCATAAAATATCATTACCTAATTTCGCATGAGATTTTTATGAAAGGAAGGAAGTGTGTGGATAGATAATAATAAATTAATTGAAAACAAGAATTATAATAAGCTCACGAATTGTAATTGACTGTTAATAGGAAGAAGTTTTGAAAAATGATGTTAAAATATTTTTGAAATATGTCATGCTAAGAAATTTAATAAGTTGGTTTGTATGTTAGAAAGGAATCATGAAAGATGTAGTAATTTTTCGTAATGGGTGTATGTTGTGATTGCGCGAGTAATTACTGAGTTGTTTGCTGCATTGGTATTGTTGGCTTCAATATGAAATAGTGTAGTGTGCCTGGTACGCCTCGTTGGAACATTTAAACCAATGACGGATAGCAATTCGGGACTATCGATTTTATTATTTAGCAGATTATGTAGAAACAACAGGTCTGACAATGTGCGTCTTTTTTGTAAAGTTAACATATTATTTGTAGTTTTGTTGTATTTCTTGAGTAAATGTTTCGAAAATTTATTCTGTATACTTTCTACTAAATCTATGTATACCTTATATTGAGGATTCCATATTGTGGAAGCATACTCCAGTGGACTTCTGACCAATGAACAAAACAAAATTTTCAGAGTCTTAGAACTTTTATAAACTTTGCATATTCTTAATAAGAAACCTAGCATTCCGGATTTTGAAATAATGTGTTCAATGTGCTTGTCAAAAATTAATTTGCTATCTAAGTAAACACCTAGATCTTTACACGTAGACATAGGTTGTAAAGGTTTGTTATTCAAGTTGTATGGATAGATGATTTTGTTTTTATTTCTAGTAGGAATGTAATCGAGTGACACTTAGATATGTTTAAGGACAATAAATTTGATTCACAATATACGCACATATTATCAAGATCGCTTTGCAATTCCATACAATCGGGTAAACACTGTATAAATGGCATCTACCTGGCATCGCATATCCATTTGAGCATGAAGAAAATTTGTAAAAAATGCAAGATTTGAAGATGTGGAGCGATTTTTCATGAAGCCGTGTTGATTATTTAAGAGTGAGGGTGAGATAGTAGAATATAATTGATCGTAAACAATTTTTTCCAATACTTTACTTAGTATCGGTAATTTGGATATAGGTCGATAGTTAGAGACATCATTTTTACTGCCATTTTTATATATCGGGGTAATCAAGGCTGTTTTCCACTTGTCGGGAAATGTTCCTTCAGATAGCGATAGTTTGAAAATAACAAAAATGGGGGGTGTCAATTGTTTACTACAATAATTTATGAAGATCCCTGGAAGTTGATCATCCCCTGGTCCCTTTTTGATATCAATGGACTTAAGGTATTTGAATGCGATGTCTTCATTGATCTCGATTGAGTTGATTATGCTATATGAATTAGAGCAAAGACTGGCATTGCTTGTATGTGCAGGTTGAGAATTCGTAAATACAGATCCAAAATACTCAGAAAATAAGTTGGCTACTCCTCGCAGTTTTTTCACCGTAAATCATATGATCAGGGATGGCAGGAGATTTTCTTTGAGAATTGACGTAGGACCATATTTCTTTAACATTTTGCTGTATACCGGATTCTATCGTAGAAATGTAGGTTTTGTAAGCTGCTGAAGCGACTGTTTTTTGCCTTTTGCGAAGCAATGAAAATGAGAGATAATCAAGCGGGTTCCGATGGAGCTTCCATTTTCTAAAGAATTTTAATTTTTCATTTGTTATTTTTATTAAGGCTGCCGTGTACCATAGTGGGTATTTTCCAGATTTCACAACTTTCTTAGGAATAAGCGCTTTGATAATCTGTTCAATTATAACATTGTACACACTATGTATAATAGCTATTTAATCACTATGACTGTAACATATATACGAATATATAACTCTATAAAAATAGCTATTACAACAGTCATTATGTATAAAAGTTATTTAATCACTATGACTGTAACATACATACAAATATATACCTCTATATGTACGAGGAACAGGCTACTAACACCATCATATTCATTCATTAAAAGTTTCCAAGCGCCTTCCTGAATCCGTGGTATTTGGCTATTAATTTTATATAAAGTTTGTTTGGAGGGAGATAATTAAACTGGACTGGGCATTGATGTATTATACTAGATTAGCCCTGTCTAGTTAAATTCATTTTAAAAATACACCACATACCGTACGTCACAAATATGGAGATGATCTTAACCCAACTCTATTTAAACTTCTTGTACAAGCGTTCAAAATCGTAAGCGAAACCAAGGAACAGCGTTCATTTTGTTACCAACGTGTTGTTGTAATTTGAATACAAACCCGTCACCAAATCAACATTTTTTTGCTAAACCAGGTCTGAATCAGGTAAAGGACGAAAAAATAAGACAAATTGATTTTTATTTTCACATTTTTAGTTTTGGATCCTGTACACTACATATATTGAACCAAAACGGGAAACGTACACATATTTACTATTGAGCAGAAGTTTTACGAATTTACAAAATTATTTATATAAAAAATTATATAAGATTATAAAGGACCTGAAGGAAATTGCAGTCTAAACGTTTGGGATGAAAATGATTTGAGCACACATGGTTTCCCGATGATGGTACGGTCAACGTGTCCTGATATCGTGATAATTAATGTATTCGAAATATACTAAAAATTTAAAAGGAAACCTGTTAATGCATTCGTTAAGGGCCTGCAATCCCTTTTTTAAATAAATTATAAAAACTCTGTTCCGACATCGTGATAATTAATGTATTCGAAATTTACTAACAGTTCAAATAGAAACCTGTTCATTCATTCGTTAAAGGAATGCAATCCGTTTTTTTTTTTAAATAAATTAGCAAATACTCTTTTTTCCGTATTTGTAAATGTACAATATATAATAAATATTACCCAGTTATTTTCAAATAATTGAATCCGGATTATCTATAACTATTTCTCAATTTTTTCTCGGTTTGTGGGGAAACCTAGGCGAAAATAAGACATTTTAAGAATAATTATCGGAATGTATATGGAAAATATTTATTCCTATACCTAACATTTCAAGCCTACATGAACGTTCCCTTTCGTGTAACATATCTTCCACCACCTTCATCACCTCTACAGCAATAGTTATAATTATATATATAAGTATGACAAAAAACAACACATTTTTGTTATAGTACAACATCGCTTGTCGCTAATAGCTGTTGCGCTGATTAAGGTAACATTTAAAAAATTGCTCAATATATAATAAAAAAGTTAAGTGTAATATATATATATAAATACTTTGCAATATATATTTTTTCAATGAAAAGAAAAATGTAATTAACATAGTACACACAAAATAAATTACTCAACGACGCGATTTTTTCATATAATTTAACACGCAAATAATTGTGGACTTAATACAACCCTGAATTAGAGACAAGCCCAAAAAAATAACCCATACTTCTAAAGTTTTTTGCGCGTATCAAGTAGAAACGCGTGATTTTAACCAACACTTCAATAATTATCATGTGACAGGCTCGTGCCATGTCGTATTGTTTAAATGTGGTGATGATCTGGCTTGTTAGCCACACAGAACATCTGGGAATAATTAATTGCCTATGAAAACATGGGTTGATTACAAAATTAACTCTGCAGGAGACGTAAAAAATCATCCAGCCACCAAATACATAAAAATAGAGAACTCATCGAATATATCACTCGCATTGAAATTGTAGTGATTCCTTAATCTCCAAATTCAGCAGCGGACGGCAATCAGCACAATAACACTTGTATTCGCACCATGAAATTATGATCTGTCACGACCAGCTCTCAAGAGAGTAGAATTTAGAATAATATTGAATTAACACATTTTAATTCCAAAGTACTGTCAAAGTATTTTGAGACAAAAATATTTAAAAACAGAAGATGAGAATCAGGACTATTGGTGCCCTCTCTTGTCAAACAACATAATTCGGATGATTCCAGCTGCATAATGCATAGATGACTGTAATTCATTATCACTTTACCTGCAGAGCAAAATCTATGCTTGAATCCCAGAGAGGTCTATCCTGTCCATTATTTTTAATTTTAATTTTAAAATTTGATTTCAAACTAATTTTAAGGCTACTGCTTCTCCAAAATGAATTCGTTAAAAGTGTATCACACACTGCATGACGTCATGATTGTGAGTAGTTTGAAAGATGACGTCAGAAAATTTAAAATGAAATAAAATACTTTTTGTTTTAAAACCACGAGTTTTTAATAATTTTTTGAACCTACCGGTTTCGCTTTACTTAAGCATCATCAGGGTACAAATTATTACTAGACAAGAAGTACAAAGTGTGAGCTTATATATAAAAAAAATTTGAGGGAGACAACATGATATAAATATAAAAAACACAGAGAAATCATACAATACATTTACGCAGATACTTTAATAGTACACAACTGCTGACCCTGTACAAATCGCAAGTGCGCCCTACTGTCGAATTTGGCAGCCATCTCTGGTCCGGAGCCCCTAAATACCTGAAAAAAACCCTTGACTCTGTGCAGAAACGGGCGGTCCGTTTGATAGATTCCCCAATCTTAACAAACGGACTGCAATCTTTAGAGCACAGGCGTCAGGTAGGTATGCTGTCCTTGTTCTATCGGTATTACAATGGAAGATGCTCTGAGGAACTAGCGTCATTGATCCCTTCGGCACCGGTGCGTAGTCGGGATACACGCCAAACGCGCGCCCAACATTTGTACACGGTTGACATTTGTCACATGAGAACGGGTCGCTTCTACGATTCGTTCTTAATTTCAACAGCTCGGCTGTGGAACGAACTGCCGGCCTCTGTGTTTCCTCCCTCCTACAACATGGGACTCTTCAAGACCCATGTTCACTCCTTCCTCTCCACAAAAAGACCCTCCACACAGCATCAAAGAAAAAAACAAAGACATGGGAAAAACCGAACGGTAATTATGTAGACTAATGGATTATAATAATGTATAATATGGAGAAACAAAGCATCAACTGACATGGGGTGATGAGGAGAACTTGGACATTTTTAATGGTTTATTGGGAACAAACTTAATATTGGACTACTTGATATATCTAATTGATTATTAAGAATAGGACTTTTGGTTTTTACAGCTTTTTTTTATTTCCAGTGCTTCTAGATTATTGAGTCTGTTACCATGCCCGTTTGTATGCAAAATATTAGCGCCTGTGTTATGACAGAAAGTATGATCTTTGCTAATCAGATGATTGGCAAATTCAGAGAAACCGTCATTATTGAGACAACGAAGATGCTCTTTAATCCTAATGTTAACATTACGTGTTTTCTTACCGATATAAAATGCCGCACAATTATTACAATTTAATTTATAAATGCCTGAATGGCTTAGTTTGTCGTCTTTATCTTTTGAATTGATTAGAAATTTACCTAGATTATTATTGGTATAAAAACCGGTCTGACTTCAGAAGGAAGGTTTTTTACACTTAAGTTAGAAAAGTTATTAATGAATAAAATACGGCGCCATTGATAAGTAATATTATCATTGATTTTTGTACAATGACTAGCGAATAAGAAGCGATTACTGGCGATTTGCTTTAGTTTTTTATTTAAGATTATATCTATAAAAGATGATTCGTAGCCATTATTTACCGCTATTTTTTAATTATTTTTAATTCATTAGCAAAATTAATATCTGACATTGGAATTGTAACCAAACGATGGACCATTGAATGGAATGCGGAGTGCTTATGTGCAAATGGATGATTCGATGTATTGTGGATTACAATATCAGTATACGAGGGTTTACGAAATATGTTAAAATCAATTTTGTTATTAACGATCGATAAGGTAAGGTCTAAAAAAATTAAGGTTGAATAATAATAAACCATTAAAAATGTCCAAGTTCTCCTTATCACCCCATGTCAGTTGATGCTTTGTTTCTCCACATTATTATAATCCATTAGTCTACATAATTATCGTTCGGTTTTTCCCATGTCTTTTGTACTTGTGTAAATGTATTGTATGATTTCTCTGTGTTTGTTATATTTATATCATGTTGTCTCCCTCAAAATTTTTTATATATAAGCTCACACTTTGTACTTTTTGTCAAGTAATAATTTTTACCCTGATGATGCTTAAGTAAAGCGAAACCGGTCGGTTCAAAAAATTATTAAAAACTCGTGGTTTTAAAACAAAAAGTATTTTATTTCATTTTAAATATGTCAAACCACAAAGTGATTGCTTTCTACAATAATCATAAAATTTACTTGTCGATAGTGAAATTCTATTAATTTCTGATATTTGTTAATGCGCTGCCTTCAATTTATCTGTAAGGTACTTATATTTTTTTTTATTCAGATAGCTGATTACATTTTCTAAAATAAAGTTCGTTATAGGTGCAATCTAAAATATTCGGAACTGGGTTATTTTTGTGATTGAAAAAATGAACTTGCCCAGCCATAGCTGGGAAGCAAAATAAGTAAACTCTAGACCAACAAAAGGCAAAACGCAATGCACAGTGCCCATTTCGCATTGCGACACAATGGGCCTTTTCATAAATGTGCACGTGAACCAAACCAAAATTGTGTTGGGGTTATTTTTCAATGGATATAACGTGTCTAGTCTAATATTAGTCTATGGGACTGGGCCATTGAGTTTTTGTTTTTAGAATAATATAGTTGGATTGGTTGGAATATCTTGTATTATAGTTCGATTCAAAAATATATTTTTTTAATAAATTTGAATTTGAAATACGAGGATATGTAACATATGTAAATATTAAACCTAGTTTATTTTCATCACTTTTCATAATTTTATAGCACTTTTTATAGGTGTGTTTAATTGTCATTTTGATGAGTTATCATGGAACCGTAAACAGTACATATTATCAATTTTTGAGCTTTTATTAATGTATCTAGTAGCGTTTCAGAGCATCCTCCCCAGACAATTATACCGTAAGATATAATTGATTGGCATAGAGAAGAGTATACTATTTTTAGTGGCTTTTTATTTTGTATATTTCGAAACGATTTGAAGAAATATGTCAGTTTTATGCCGTTTTGGGACATTAATTGCATGATCTTCCCACCGAAGTTCATTGTCAATTATTACACCCAAGTATCTATTGGAATCTACTCTTTCTGGTTCTAGAAACAAATTAGGCTAGTTTGATCAACTTTAAATAAAATTTGTCTTGTTTTTCCTAATAAGTTCAGGTTCCGAGGGTAGAATGGCTAAAAAGTGGGCACTATATTACAAGAGATTAAAAAAAGCAATAATTTTGTAACACAGTGAACATTAGTTTAGACATTAAGCGAAAGCCGGTTACGCACTTGAATACGCAAATCCTTCGCCTACGATTTCCATTTATTAGCACGTTTTCAGCTTAGATTCGTAGTTCGTACTTAGCCCGTGACTATTTCATTCATTCACCTAGTCAGCCAAACGCCGATGCAGTCATTTCAGTCTGTTATTTAGAATATAGTAGTCCAACAGTCTCGCAGTACGTTGTCCATTCAGAGCTCAGTTTGTCATTCGTTCCCGATCACAAAGGTTTTACGTTTGACACACTATCCTTTGAAGCGTTTCGCAATCAGACAGTCAATTTCCAGTACAATCGATGCAGAAACAAGTACGGATGTGTCACATTACGACTAGTTCATTTGAGTGATCGTATCATGGGAATTTATTTGTACCTCTAAATCACATATTAAAAAATAAATATTTTAAATATTCATCGCTCATCAGCGGTTGACATTATATGATATCGGGTCGAAATAACCCGCCAGCACTTAAATTAGTAAATTCTTTTCAAATACCTGGGATCTTTCAGCATCCTGTAAACTCCCAAAAAATAATATGTACCTCCTTTCCTAAAAATGTCAAGGTGTTTTAATGTGCTAAGCATTAAGGATGATAATGATGCGAGAGTTTAGCACGATGTAAAGAAAACAACTGAACTACTTGACTTGTTGACGCACTTATACAAAAGTCTCTTTTAGTGATTTATACAACTCAACAATATTAATAGGCAATCCCGAAAAAGCTACACCGAACCCTAACAAATGGACACACCCCACTGGCCGAATAGTGAGGAATCGCTAAATTAAATTTCTCTCTCGATCTACAAATAAATAGAATAATTATTTACGATCATGTCACGAGACGTAACCGTCTAAGAGCGGCCGGATCATTGTATTGGTCGTAACTAAGTATTACATTGTGGGTAAGGTACCATCAGGCACTAGTGAGTCTCTTTTCATCTTTCGTTTTGCATAATTTTATTTATATTGACAAAATACAACAAACAACGGGTGATTAAATTAATAATAGTAGCGATTTTCTTCACACAGTGCTTTGAAAAGAACGATGAATCGATCATTGAAGGAGCAGCATTCAGTATTGCAACATTGTTTGAAACTAACAGATTACTCAATTCTCCAAACAAACCTATACCGCATACTATGTTTTTCGGTGTAGTTTCACTGTTCACTGATTTAAAAGTGGTGGATTCGTAAACTGTATAATATAATATAGGCACTCGCAAAAAATTGTGTAATAATTAGATTGTTCGTTACTTCATCGCCCACAGCGCACTTGGTGATTTCTCACAAAAACGGCGCTATATAAATTAGCCAAATATTATCACATTAATTAACAAATAAATATTTGAGAGATTCTCTGTGTGTACACTTTACAAGGCGAACCCTGTTTCTGTAAGAGTTTATCCGACTTTTTGAGGCATCATGAAAAAGTAAAAGCTTATTGTGTCCAAAGCGACCACTTCCTTCCTAGCGAAAATCGTGATCAAATATTTATTTGATTCACTTAAAAGGGTACGTTCAGTCCCAATCCCAGAAATGTTTCCACAGGACTTCCTAACTGTGGGCCCAGACTAGTTGATTCATTAAAAATCATGACTGTAAAATGACAAAGAGTGTGCTATAGTAAACATCTTCTTCGATAATTTACATACAGTTTCAGATTTTTCTTTTTATTATTGTAGGTATGATTGCATCCTTTGACTGAGATGTTTTGTGTAATTTTAACAGTATAAATATATAAATAAATAACATTCTGGTTGACTCCTATAATATTTCAAATCACATTTTAAGTTTTCTTCAAAAGAGTACCTAAGAAGGTACCCATTAAACATTTAAGGTATTTCCTTAAATGTTGAATTGGATTCCTTTGAATTCTCATATGATACCTTGTTCTGGTGTATGTACTTACTTAATCAAAATGACCTCAATCGCATTTCTGCACACACTTCATTCCACCCAAAACTATCGTACTTGTTATTCCGACTTGAACTAGTCATGTACATACCTACTATAAATGAAAGGCTTTTAAATAAAACAACTATGTTTTAAACCACTAAGGTTTCGTTTGGCTTAAGCTTCATCATGGTAACAATTATTTAACTAATCAAAATACATTTAGTAAACATAAACATAGGTCAAGATGGAGACAATATATGAAACAATACGGGACAATGAAATAGTTTATGTAACGGACGATGTTGGCCACATTATTTAATTTCATAAAATTATGTTTTACATTTATAAAATGTGCCTACCCCACGCCACTGGCGAAATCATCACTCCCCGCCACTGGTCATTTTGTTCCCATTTTCGGCCAAGGCGATACCGCATCGCGCTCGCCTACCTCTGCCGAGCGGATCGATGTTCAACTTTTTGCTTTTTATGTAAAATTTACTAGGAAAAATCAATTTTTAAATGTTGCAAATGTCTATATTTTACTTGTACATCTCCTCGGTGGTAGTTAAATAAACACTATTTGCTATGTACTACCACTGAGGAGATATTAAAAATGCTGTTTTTCACATATATGTATAACCATTTTTGTACAATAATTTTTACCTTTTTTGCGTGTACAAAAATCCAGGAACCTCGTAGCATAGTGAATCTTATCTCTTTCCGAGCGCTATGTTACGGGGGACCTGAGAAAAATACTAACTTAACGATATTTTACAAATTTGATCGCTTCAAGATCATTTTTACACTTTTATTTACAAACTTTTCTTATTTTTTGTCGTATCTTGGCAAACAAAAAATCTAGTTGTCAAGATACACATTCTTATAACTACTATGCATTTAAACTATGTAATTGTTATTCATGTAAGCCTTCAAAATCTTTTCAAACTCGCAAATTTAAGCGTCTACCTTCGGCAAAATGAATATGCGACATTTTGCCTGGGCATATAAACACATTACTGGCGCGGATAGAATCCCCCACCACTTTTTGACTAACAGCCCAATGTCGGGTGCTAGTCATGCTGATTACATATAAGCAGCCACATAAAAAATAAAAATTAGTTCATCTTTACCACCGAAACCAAGCGTTTTATTTATCAACAAGTGACTCCTGCCCACCATCTGCCTCACCTCGCCAAGTCTTCTGCTCCAAACCTTCTGGCGTTACCTCCTCAAGATCAGCCGGCCCTACTCTGGAAAACCGCCAACGCCAGGAGCGAGCAGAGACGAAAGCACACCCAGTGCCCAACATTCACCAAACACTTGGTGCGGGAGGCAGATTTTATCATAAAATTGTCAACTATCATCATCATCGGCCGTAAAGGAGCATTCTCATCGGTTGAAGACACGGTTTGGAACCGGCGCCCAAATCTACAGTCTTGTGTGGACTCCCGTCCAGTACAGTTAAGACAGAGATTAGCTTTGTGATTTGGTGGAAAATTAGTGGTTTAAAACAGTATTTGTATTTGTTTATATGAAAATGAAATATTTTTTATACACATTTTTTATACAATGAAATATTATTTATTAAAAGATTTTGTTTAATTTACTATTTTATGTTATCACAAATAGTTAGTTTTCTACGAAAACTTTTTATTCCTTAGAGTAGATACTTTGTTTTCCCACCAAAACTAAAATAATCAGGTTTTTCATTTATTAATCTGGTACTCAATCACATCAAAAAATATACTATAATCACATTATTTCTGTTCGTATTAAGTTCTTACTTTTACTCAAGCTATTAAAACGTTTATCTGATACGGTTTGAGAAACCCATCGGACCACTCAACTTTATCAAATAGGTCCGAGAAGATGTTTTTCTCCAACAAGTGCCGTGTGTCCAAGTGTCCACCGTCCGCGTTGTATCCCATTTAATGTGAAATCCATTAATACTTTACCAATTGTTTATTGTTCTTTATATTATTAATTTAATCCGTCGGATTAAACCATTAATACGTTATAGTTGTAGTTATAATGATTCACAGAAGTGGAGAGAGAAGTAAAGCAATTACGACGATGCACGTGAGCTTTTTCCGTGTAAATAGTTATATATTCTTATATTTTTTAAGTTAAGTTTATTCAAATAAAAGAAAATTACATTTTCACTTATTTAACTCGAAAAAACTAAAATAAATACATTTTTAATTACATTATACATAAATACATAACATAACAATATAATTCACTTTCTGTGTTTTGCGGATTGAGGATAAAATTGAATTTTTTTTTAAATGTACATACACTTTTTTCAATGTAGTCTGGAAGGCACTTATATATGTTTACCCCCTCGTAACCAATGGATTGCTTTCCATAGTTAGTATGTATATTGTTTAAATGTATGTTATCGTATTGCCGTGTAACGTGTGCATTTGGGACGTTTTAATAAATTCTGTATTTGTATGTATGAGTTAATTGTTTTTTATTTTTTTTTTTTTTTTTTTTTGTTTTTATTTTTTTTTTTTATATTAACTCCACACAGGAGGCCCTGAAGAAAATAATTTCCCTCAGGGCCTATGTCATCTTTGGGGATGCTGTGTGGAGGGTCTTTTTGTGGAGAGGAAGGAGTGAACATGGGTCTTGAAGAGTCCCATGTTGTAGGAGGGAGGAAACACAGAGGCCGGCAGTTCGTTCCACAGCCGAGCTGTTGAACTTAAGAACGAATCGTAGAAGCGACCCGTTCTCATGTGACAAATGTCAACCGTGTACAAATGTTGGGCGCGCGTTTGGCGTGTATCCCGACTACGCACCGGTGCCGAAGGGATCAATGACGCTAGTTCCTCAGAGCATCTTCCATTGTAATACCGATAGAACAAGGACAGCATACCTACCTGACGCCTGTGCTCTAAAGATTGCAGTCCGTTTGTTAAGATTGGGGAATCAAATTTAAATGAGAATGTACGCTGCTAAAATATAGACTTTTTTCAATTTTATTTTGTAAAAGATATGATAACCGGCTAAATACGCTACTTAAGGGGGTGATTTTATCATTACTATCCTGAATATGCTATTTAAATGTTAAGTGCTTATGAATGCACAGCCAAAGATATTTTTCCTGTATCAGGATTTGCAGGTTGTTATTTTCAATTTTTAAGAGTATATGATGAGGAATGATTTTACGGGTTGTGCTTAAAATCATGTATCCTGTTTTATTTTACATTCGATGTTAGGATATTTGATTGAAGCCAACTGTTATTTTTTTCTAGGTCTCTTTGTGCGTTTTCTAGTAAGATGTCTAAATATTTACCGCGTAGAAAATTTCAGTTTCGTCTCCATTTCTAAAATTTCACCGGTTGAATCTAATTGGGAGATATCACTTATATATATTTGGAACAGTAGTGGTCCTAGTATGGATCTCTGCGTAACTCCATAGTTTATTGGAAGGTGGTTGCTATTTTGAATATTGATGCAAACAAACTGCTTTCTGTTGCTAAGATATGATTTGTAAAGATTAAGAGCAGGACCAACTACACCAATTTTCTCTAGTTTCTTGAGAAGTATGTCATGGTTTACTATATCGAAGGCTTTTGAAGGTCAATTACTATAGATAAAATATAATTTCCACCATCAACGCTGCTTCTAAGTTTACTGATTAAGTTATTTACTTTCAAATAATAAAAAAGAAAACACTTTGTTTAAAGTCACTTTATTGATATTTTAAAGTCTACCGGTTTCAGTACCTCCGTTCCATCATCAGGAGTGTTATAAAAATACTAACAAATACAGAATAATACACATATATATAAACCAATAGTTAAGAGAGAAAGAGATAGAAAAACAGGGAGAGAAAGTGTCAGTTGCGGGAGGGAAGTGGTGGTGGGGAGTTTGGGATAGCGGGAAACATACTTAATATAGGGCTAAATGTTAAATTTAATTGATTATTGATGATTTCAGCCTTTGAATTAACTGATTTTTTTATTTCCAATGCTTCCAAATTGTTAAGTCGTAAGCCTATCTCATTTTTGTGTAGGACTTCAATACCCGTGTCACGGTTAAAAGTGTGATATTTATTAATTAGATGTTCTGCAAATTCTGAAAATCCCGAACTGGTTAAACATCTTAGGTGTTCTTTTATTCTAGTTTCTACATTGCGTGATGTTTGTCCTATGTAGAATGCTGGGCAATCATTAGAACTAATTTTATATACGCCCGAGTGGCTAAGAACATCTTCTTTATCTTTGTCATTAATTACGAATTTTCCTAGATTATTATTAGTATAAAACGCTGGTTTAATTTCTGGTGGGAATTTAATTGTACATGAAGAGAAAAGGTTATTAATATACAATATTCTTCTCCAATGCTGGTTAGAGTTATTAATGTTGAGAGTTGGTGGACTATTGTAGACGTATTTATTTATGGCAATACATCTTAATTTTTTTTCAAGGATTCTATCAATAAGGCCTATTTCATATGCATTCAGTTTCAGATTCAGTGCCGGCAACCCGGGCGTTTATTTAAGGTTGCTTCTGTACAGATGTTTTTTTTTCATTACCCTCCTCACTAGACAAAGTCTGTTCTGAGACTGGTAACTAACAATTTATATATAAACCAAATGTTTAGTAAAAAATAGTAAAATAAAAATAATAAGAAAAATAGTAGTAAAAAAATGAGTTATATAAAAATAGAAAAATAAGTGTAGTACTAAATGTGTTGAAAAATTATGAATAAAAATATGAAATGAGTATTCGGTATTATAATTAATTGTAAAATTTTGTTAGAATTTGTGTGCAGTATGGTTTGTAAAATGCATTAGATGTTTAAAATATTTCTAATATCTGTTCTTTCTTTTACCATCAACCAGTTTACAAATCTTTTGAACACCCAATTCAAATTATTTGGTAAGACGTAAGTTTTAGTTTGGGTTAGGAACATGTTGAATATGTGAGGAGCCAGGTAAGATTCATGTTTTTTAGCGAAATTTGATTTGATATACGGTACTTGTAATTGTTTGTGTGTAATTGCTCTCGTGTTTTGCGAGTGAGTTATGTGATGTGGTAATTTTTTTATACAGTTTTTGTAGATGATCTTCTTTATGAACAGTTTATTTATGTCTAATAAGTTATTTTCAATCACTAGCTGTTCTGTCGGATGTTGATAAGGCTTTCTAAACATAATTCGAATTATTGATTTATGATTAATTTTAAGGGATTTGAGATGAGTGTCTGCTGCTGCTCCCCATACTGAAATACCATACATTAGAATACTTTGACAAAGTGCAAAGTATATATTTTTTAGCTGATTTAATGACATAATATTTCGTATTGTTTTGAAGATGTATGATAGTTTCCGGATTTTTTTTTATTAGGTTAATTTGGAGATCCCATTTTCGATTATGGTCAACAGTTAAGCCGAGATATTTGATATTATCCGCATAATCTATTTTGTCACAAGTACAGCGTGTGTTGTTTGTGGAAGTATTGGTGCAGGGGTTAAGATGTAATTGTGGGCGACTATCTGGCTGACCAGCTTTTGTTTTACTAAAAGTCAGGTATTTTGTTTTAGAAATATTGAGTGTAAGAAGATTATTCATTAGCCATTTATTTATTTCAATCATTCCTGCTTCTGTGTTTTTGTAGACCTTTTCCCATGATTGTGCTTTGAATAAAATTACAGTGTCATCTGCGTAACTGATTACTTTGTACTCTATTTTTCCAAGGTTTATCTCAGTTAGACTATTTATGTAGATGAGAAAAAGTATGGGACCCAAGACGCTGCCTTGCGGTACTCCATACCTGTTACCTACTTTGTCACTTTCGTGTTTATTGATTTTTACTATTTGTTGTCTATTTTCAATGTAGTTGATGAACCATTTTAGTGGTGGACCGGTTATGCCGATATTTTTGAGTTTTTCGTGTAGTAATATATGTGAGATGGTGTCGAAAGCTTTTGCTAGGTCTAAGAAAGCCCCTACCACCTTTGACCCACCATCTAAGTTTTAAGTGCTATTAGTTTAATTTATTCCTGATGATGGTACGGAGGTACCGAAACCGGTAGACTTTAAAATATCAATAAAGTGACAAAATTACTACAAATCTAAAATACATCAATCTAAT
This sequence comes from Hesperophylax magnus, assembly GCA_026573805.1. Classification (NCBI taxonomy): domain Eukaryota; kingdom Metazoa; phylum Arthropoda; class Insecta; order Trichoptera; family Limnephilidae; genus Hesperophylax; species Hesperophylax magnus. Next base: position 13,575,556 of record JAIUSX010000117.1, on the reverse strand, counting down.
AATAATCCAAAACTAATCTGGCAAATAATTAAAGAAATCACCTACACAAATCAAAATAAAGCAAACCCATTGGAAAAAATCAACACAGAGAACGGTACACTTTCGCTCAACAAAAATGTACATAAACTAATTAACTACACAAACAACTTTTTTGCAAACATAGGCTCGAACTTAGCGAATAAAATAACCAAACCCCAACACTATAACCCGGAAATAAACAAACACCCAAATCCACAAAGGTTTAAATTAGCTCTAAAACAAATCACTAAACAAGAACTAACACTAATATTTTCTAAATTCAAACCAACATCTTCATCTGGTAGTGATGAAATCACAATGAAAACATTAAAATTCATACAAGATGAAATTACCGAACCGATACTCTTTCTAATAAACAAATCTATTACGGAAAGCAGATTTCCATCCCAACTCAAAATAGAGACTATTACACCAATCTTTAAATCAGGAAATCGTACAGATATCAATAACTACAGACCAATCACAATTCTGAACACATTATCTAAAATCTTAGAAATAACAGTTAAAACTCAACTCGTCGATTACCTAGAATCAAATAAACTATTATCACCAAAACAATTTGGTTTCAGAAAAAATCTAGGAACATCCAACGCCATAGTCTTAGTAAGTGGATATATTAAAAATTCTCTAGATTCACATAAAAAATGCATTGGAGTATTTCTCGACCTTTCTAAAGCCTTCGACACAATAAATCGCTCACATATTTTTGAAAAACTGGAGAACATAGGGATCACTGATAATAAACCGATATTTTTTAAAAGCTACATGGGAAATAGAAAGCAAACTGTGAAACTTAAGAACATAACCAGTGAGTGTATTGATGTCAAATTCGGGGTGCCTCAAGGAAGTATTCTAGGTCCAATTCTGTTTCTAATTTACATTAATGACCTATGCCACATAGAATGTGACGGAGAAATCGTCAGTTTTGCGGATAATACTGTTCTCCTTATAAATGGGAATAATTGGACATAAACATTTAAGAAAGCAGAAGACACACTAAACAGGATTAAAAAATGGCTAGACTACCATTCACTTACACTAAATGCTAATAAAACCAAATTCATCACTTTCAAAATAAAAAATATAAAAACCTCTGAAGAAAACCTTAACTTGAAAATTCATAGCCCGCATCACTTAAATGAGCATTGTAATTGTCCCTCATTAGAAAACGTTGACCATATAACGTATCTGGGTCTAAAAATTAATGGAAATTTAAAATGGACCAAACACATTAGCTATTTAGAGAGTAAAATTAAAAAACTAAGTTATTTTTTCAAAACTATCAGGAATGTGATCATTAAAAAAAACTTAATCAAAATTTACATGGCTCTCTGCCAATCGCTGTTAGAATACGGTATTATCGGATGGGGCAGTGCAAATAAAAATATACTAAATTCACTAATTAAAACTCAAAAAGCCATAATGAAAATTATACTGAAAGTTCCTGTAAGAACTAGCACTGACGAAATCTTCACCAATCTTAACATCATGTCAATTTAACAACTATATTCTAAAACTATACTCATTTACATTCATAAATACAAAACCCAAGAAATAACAACAAACAGGTTTAATAGAAACACTAGATCTCATGGCCAAAAACTTATCCAACAAATAACTAATAATACAACTTTTGGGCAAAAAAGCTTCTTATATCATAGTATTAAACTCTACAATAAAATACCACTCTCCCTCAAAAACCTCAACACTATAACATTTAAATCTCAAATAAAAAACTGGATACTTAATATAGGGAGATCTGAAATAGAAAATATACTGATATCAAACACGACTAAAACCAAATCTACTAAACTGAACTATACAAAAAAACACTATCTTACTTATTTTAAAATTATTTAAAACAAAAATTATACTACATGATATACGTGTATAATTAAATGCATATGTTACGTTGTTGTAATATTAATTTCTTATAATTAAATTATAATATGTAAATGAAATCCTCAGCACGGGAGATTCCAGTGAGGATATCATTATCTCTATATGTTACTAAGAAAAGAAGACAATAAATCATAATTTTTATTATCTCTACGTTGTTTATGATTGTTTCTGTATTAATGATTATTTTAAAAAAAAAGTATTCAATTTTGTCTGTAAGATGTTGTTAAATAACTAAGTTTTTTTTATTGTTATTTTCGCATTTTTTAAAAAGATCACCGAGGTGTGTTTGTTTTAAGTGTTGTTTTTTTATAATAATATTATTTCTTACTTCTAGAAATTCTGTTTCCAATAATGTGTTGTTTGGTTGTTTTTTTTTAGTTTCAGGTGTAATTTGTTTATTTTTTTGATAAATTTTATAAGATCTTTGGTTATCCAGTTTTTCAAAAAGATGTGAGCGATTTATTGTGTCTTATTTTTTTTTGTTGTTAATTTTAGTGGTGCTATTAAAATTAATTTTATTTGTTAGGTAGTTTACAAGATTGTCATTAGTATTAAGAGGAAAGAGATTTGGGATGATATCATTCTTTAGATTGTCAAGATTAATATAGGTATATTTTTGTGGCGACTTTATAGATGCGTTTTTAATATATGTGTGAATTACATCAAGGAGTATAATATTGGTATCGGATATTGAATTAATATTTCTATTTTTGAAACTGACAATTCATGGTGGAATTTCATAGACTAAATTAGACTAGACACGGCATATCCATTGAAAAATGACCACAACACAATTTTGGTTTGGTTCACGTGCACATTTATGAAAAAGGCCCACGCATTGTGTCGCAATGCGAAATGGGCACTGTGCATTGCGTTTTGCCTTTTGTTGGTCTAGAGTTTACTTATTTTGCTTCCCAGCTATGGCTGGGCAAGTTCATTTTTTCAATCACAAAAATAACCCAGTTCCGAATATTTTAGATTATACCTATCGCGGACTTTATTTAGGAAAATGTAATCAGCTATCTGAATACAAAACAAAATATAAGTACCTTACAGATAGCTTGAAGGCAGCGCTTTAACAAATATCAGAAATTAATAGAATTTCACTATCGACAAGTAAATTTTCTGACGTCATCTTTCAAACTACTCACAATCATGACGTCATGCAGTGTGTGATACACTTTAACGAATACATTCAAACAATACAACATGGCACGAGCCTGGCACATGATAATTATTGAAGTGTTGGTTAAAATCACGCGTTTCTACTTGATACGCGCAAAAAACTTTAGAAGTATGGGTTATGTTTTTGGGCTTGTCTCTAATTCAGGGTTGTATTAAGTCCACAATTATTTGCGTGTTAAATTATATGAAATAATCGCGTCGTTGAGTAATTTATTTTGTGTGTACTATGTTAATTACATTTTTCTTTTCATTGAAAAAAATATATATTACAAAGTAAAAAAAATATATATTACTATTGCTGTAGAGGTGATGAAGGTGGTGGAAGATATGTTACACGAAAAGGAACGTTCATGTATGCTTGAAATGTTAGATATAGGAATAAATAATCTCCATATACATTCCCATAATTATTCTTAAAATGTCTTATTTTCGCTTAGGTTTTTCCACAAAGCAAGAAAAAATTAAGAAATGGATCAATCCAGATTCAATTATTTGAAAATAACTGGGTAATATTTATTATCTATTGTATATTTACAAATACGGAAAAAAAGAGTATTTGCTAATTTATTTAAAAAAAATGGATTGCAGACCTTATGTAAAGTTGTGCCTATATTCGAAAAAAGGAGACAAACACAACAACAAAAACACAATGTAAAAGCTTATTTAATGAGCATAAATTAATTGATATTATTACCATGTAACCCCCACCCTCCCTTGTCCCAACTCACCACACCCTCTCTGAAGCTCTGTCCTCGTCTTATATGATTTTTCTCGCTTTATTTTAATATTATATTTTATACCTTTTTAATGTTTGTACCTAGACTAGTTTTTTATAATGCTGTCTTATAAACCTAACAAAGTGGTTAAAAACAAAATAACTTTTCATTTGATTAAATTGTCAAGCCAGAAAGTAAACGCTTTATTTTATAATTATATGCTATTTTATATAAATAATTTTGTAAATTCATAAAACTTCTACTCAATAGTAAATATGGGCACGTTTCCCGTTTTGGTTCAATATGTAGTGTACAGAATCCAAAATATTTGTTTTATTTATGAGTCCTTTACCTGATTAAGACCTGGTTTAGCAAAAAAATGTTGGTTTGGCGACGGCTTTGTATTCAAATTACAACAACACCTCGGTAACAAGATGAATGCTGTTCCTTGGTTTCGCTTACGAGTTTGAACGCTTGTACAAGGAGTTTAAACAGAGTTGGGTTGTTAAGTTCATCTACATATTTGTGACGTACGATATGTGGTGTCATTTTAAAACGAATTTAACTAGACAGGGCTAATCTTGTATAATACATCAATGTGGAATTCCACTATAATATATTATAATAAAACAAACATGAAACTTTTTTCCACTATAATTTTATTGACCGTAGGGAGAGGGGTGGTCTCCCCCCCCCATATGTTATGTATATAAACCGTAGACTAAGAATAATTTGTATCAGTCTGAAGATGACTTTAACGAGCTGAAACCGGTTACGGTCAATAAAATTAAAGTTGAAAAAGTTTCATATTTGTTTTATTATAATATATGATATTGAATTATCACAGTTCGTTAGTGTTATAGTTTTATGTCGGTGAGTATACAATCAATGATTGTGTTTGTATCTTCTGTGATGCGTGTGGAGTGTTTTGTGTTTATTTTGTAAACTATAATCCTATTCAATCTAATTGTATTTGTGTATTTACAAGTATATGTATTGTTTGGATCAAGCAGATTTATGTTAAAGTATCCAAATATAATACCTCTTTCATATGTTTCTAGATGAGAGGATATTGTCTTCGAGAAGTCTTATTAAACAATATAAGTTCGGTTGTAATTTGAGTACGTATGTAAAAATCTGTATACGTACCCAATTCTTATTATTTTCAGCAGTTTCATAATATAACGGATTTACGGCGCCATTCTCCAAATTTTTGGTGGTGTAATGGTCATCATAGTTGCCTTCCAAGCAGTTGATCGGGGTTAGGTTCTCGGCTGTGGCAATTTTACGTTTTAAAAAATACGCTTGCTTATTTTTTCCCGGGTCTTTGCTAGTATTTTATTCTTTTATAACTAAATAGTTATTAAAGAATAAATTAAGTTTTCTTTTCCTAGAGGACAACCAAACGAAGTGCTGCATACAGTGTAAAATATTAATATTCTCTAAACAAAAATGACTTGAGAATGAGAAACCGGAAATTTTCATTACACACGCATTCCAGCATAACAGCAAGTTCAATTCCTTCTCTGAATGCGACCTTACAGGATATTACTCAAAAGGACAGAACTGCTCACAAACGATCAGGAGTTGGGGAAACTCCACCGCGAAAGAGGTCCGTTGAAAACGAGAGAAACACATATCATATTCACACCATGAACACGGCGAAAAATGACTACGGCTTTTTTATCAAGATACTGTGGAAAATGTGACAGCGTGACCATTTACTAATAAAATATTTGTCATTGAGAATATATCTAAACACGTGTTCACGCAGGTGGTTATGTCCGAATAAATATAATGGACGAGATGCGAAAATATTATTATTTGTAAGAACACGTGTTCCGACTTCCTCGTACCATTTTCGTGCTTTTTTGATAGTTTTTTATGAAATTTGTCAAATCATTCGTTATAGGACACAATCTTCGTTTTTAATATGAAAACGAATAATTTTACCAGATGTTTAACAAATTAACAATAATATTTCATATCAGTAAGTTTTCTCCCTGAAAAAATAAGTTTAGTGATATCATGCTTAAATTCTATATTATTAAGGTAGAAGTGGAAGGCCAGAGGTATGTGCAAAGATATTAGGGTATGTGTATAGGATAGGCTGGGCTATTAGGTACGCATGGAATTTTATCGTTTATAACAGAGGTTTTAAAATTTGCGCAATCGAATATTGATTTCGTAAACATATATATTATTCCATACTAATTTTAACCCCGTAAAAATGGTTAAATTGTACAAATTCAAGATTTTTTTACCAAAAGTTACTTATGTGCTGCCGAAACTTCATTTATAATAATAATTTTTATTTATTTCAGGATGTGGGGAGGTTAGTGCAATTCAACACATCCCATATGATTTACGTAGAGATTTAAGCAATACATGATAAATTGTTTGTCCTACTCGAGTTCCTAACTAATTTACGAATTTGTACAAATATTGAGATAAAGAACACATTATTAAAAAAACCTCTTCATTTTATTATTATGGGCTCAAAGTATGAGGTGTAGTATGGGCTGAAATTCGTAAATTATTTCCTCACCCATCTGTATATTTCCTGATTTCCATAAAAATATCAAGATCTATTCCAATTTCCAACCACTAAACATTCTTTTTTCGATAAAAATGACAGTTCATACATATTATTATTTTGCATCCAGCTTGTTCAAATATATATAAACACTATAGGTACATACATAGGAATGTATTGTTGTTCCTTATGATAAGGGGAATGCGTTCCGCAAAATAAATTTTATGATTATTCCTCTAAAAAGCCCAGAAGATACCATAAAAATGAAATCTCTGGGTAATATTCGTCAGGTTATTTCAACTCAAAAATCAAGTAAATTTTCATCTTAATCAAATGCGTGAATTTTTGTTATGTTGGTCAAAGATAAAAATAAATCTGGAAAGGTATTCGCTAAGATAAGCGCAGTAAACGTATGTTCAAGGTTGGAGCGCTGATAAGAAAACGTTGAACCGAACCACAAACAATACCTACCTAACATGTACATGTACATAGTAGTTACCTCCGTCTTTGTCCGCGTGATGTACTGGGAGGACGTTGCACGGGGAACAATTGCTAATTTTTATTCTTTTTAACCGAGCCAATTTTGCATTACTTAATAATTATTGACTGCTGGCAAGATGGACGATGCCCGGTTAAAACGATAGGTGGTAGGTAGTACCTAACTATTATCTCGTTATCTATCTTAGTTTTACTGGAAAGGGAAAAAGGAATAAGAGACACGATCGCTTCCTGATTTTATGGGGGAACCTAGTGACCCCCCTTCGCATCGTACTTAAAGGTTAAGCATTAATACTGATAATTTCAAATAACCACATGACGGGTGTTCCTCATGGCATACTGTCAAAGTAACATATTATATATTATAAAAACCATAAGGTAGGCGCCACATTACGCTATATGCAGCATGGTTTGGTCTATTTTTGCACATCGCTCGCCATACACTACTAATGTATGTCACAGGCTTAATAAGAATTAAAGACAATTTCAAGTTCATATAATATAACATAAAATATCATGAGCCAATAATTTTCAAAGTAAGTTAGGCGACACATTACGCTATACGCATCATGGCTTAGCCTATTTCAACATATCGCTCGTCATACACCACCAATAGGAATGTACAGCGAGTGATATACTGAGATAGGCTAAGCCAGAAAAATATAGCGCGCTTATAGCATGGTCTGTCACAGGCTTAAAGAAGAATATCTCCGTATGTCACTGTGGAAATGTACGCATTTGCTACGCTCATGGCAGTGGATACCTTTCCAGATTAGATTTTTTTAACAAAAACGCACATGCGTTTGAATTCAATAACATTTTGCAATGAGTTGTTTTTGCGTTGCATGCGTATTAAATAAATCCATCGAACGAACAGTTTCGTTTTTATTAATGACATTATTACAGACGTTGAGGGAATTATAATATATGCATTTTTAGTACTTGATTATGTTTGTGGAGGAATTTTTCAGCTAACTGTATTGCTAAAACATGTTCGAAGAAAAACTATTTTAAACATTATTTACAATATATTACCCTGTTTAAATTCGGCCAGTACAAAACGATAACCTTTGGTAAAAGTTTTATTCAACATCTTTCTGTGTAAACAAGCATTATCAAGATGGTGACCATCATTAGCCATAACGACAGGAGCGATTAACTATGCAAATTTCCTAAAATACTAAAGAGATTATAAATCAAAATTACGAAACTTTACGGAAGATGAAAAATGTCTGCATAAATATGACATAATTTCATTAAAATTGTAAGGAAAACTAAGAGTGTGCCAAATAATAAACATGCTAGTTTTTTTGTTGTTTGTTTTTGGGGTGTTATGCCGTGTTGCGCTAACTCCTTCTTTAGCCGACGTTTCGGACAGCGTTGCAGTGTCCAGCAACGCTGTCCGAAACGTCGGCTAAAGAAGGAGTTAGCGCAACACGGCATAACACCCCAAAAACAAACAACAAAAATGCTTTTGGCCGTGAGAATCTAAAAACTTACCATGCTAGTTTTAGTATTAATTAATTTTTTTTAAAACATACATAATTTTAGGGATTTCTCCTGATGTGGAAAATTGGCCGCACATTAGAAATTAATAACATGACTTTTCGTTTCTACGTTGCGGTACAGATAATACGTTAATTTGACAGTCAATATAATATTGCTTAGAAATTAATAACGTGACTTTTCGTTTCTACGTTGCGGTACAGATAATACGTTAATTTGACAGTCAATATCATATTGTTTAGAAATTAATAACGTGACTTTTCGTTTCTACGTTGCGGTACAGATAATACGTTAATTTGACAGTCAATATAATATTGTTTAGAAATTAATAACGTGACTTTTCGTTTCTACGTTGCGGTACAGATAATACGTTAATTTGACAGTCAATATCATATTGTTTAGAAATTAATAACGTGACTTTTCGTTTCTACGTTGCGGTACAGATAATACGTTAATTTGACAGTCAATATAATATTGTTTAGAAATTAATAACGTGACTTTTCGTTTCTACGTTGCGGTACAGATAATACGTTAATTTGACAGTCAATATCATATTGTTTAGAAATTAATAACGTGACTTTTCGTTTCTACGTTGCGGTACAGATAATACGTTAATTTGACAGTCAATATCATATTGTTTAGAAATTAATAACGTGACTTTTCGTTTCTACGTTGCGGTACAGATAATACGTTAATTTGACAGTCAATATCATATTGTTTAGAAATTAATAACGTGACTTTTCGTTTCTACGTTGCGGTACAGATAATACGTTAATTTGACAGTCAATATCATATTGTTTAGAAATTAATAACGTGACTTTTCGTTTCTGCGTTGCGGTATAGATAATAGGTTAATTTGACAGTCGATATCATATTGTTTAGGAGCTGTCTGGCTTAGCTTAGTATGAATACCAATTCATAAATTCACCTTTAGTTCCTCTAGTTTTTTCTTTATAGAGGTGAAATCATAACATAAAAACATAATAATGTAATATACTACAAAGAAAGTGTTTTTACAACCGAAAAATTAAGTTGGATGTATTTTCAATGCATCTTTCGCAGTTATATCCTCTTTTGCCATACTCTCCCCATTTACAATTTCCAAGTGTTTGGGTCTACCTGAGCTGGTCTCCAATATCTGCATAATAACATGTGTATGTGGGTTTATACTTTACTCTCATTATCTTTGCAGTCATGTACCTGTGTGGAATTCAAATGTAAACGTGGGTCCCTTTTATGCTAGAAATATATACCTGTACATTGTTGGATCCTAGGAAGGACAATACTACTCGACCTACTCAAGCTTATAATGGTATATTATATTATTTTCTTTTTGTAGCAAAAGGTGTGGATCCTTAGGCACTACAGTGTGTACACGGTGATGCAAATATTTAATAAACCTCTGAGAGAAGTGTGAACATACTCACGCTTACAGTGTTTTAATGCCATATAGTTGTAAATCATATATTACGAATCCAAAAATAAATCAAATTCATATTGTTCAATACCATCATTAGTCATTACAGCAAGTACCTACATTTTCAATTCTGTGTGAAAAGATTGTAAATTTCTTACGAATAATTTGTCGAAATTTTTATTATTCATTAATAATAATAAGGGAACCTGACCTTTGAATTTAGTACCTTGATCGTAACATGTACAAGTAGCATTTGAAGGAAAAGCAAACACGCCATCAATGAAATTGAAATGTGTTCATTATTGATGTAGGATGGTACCAAAATATTACCCACACCTTGCCTAACTGCCTACAGATATTATTTATAATTGCACAAAATACTTTAAAACGTTTTTTCTGTGGTTTTACTGCAAAAATGTACTCAAATCTTCGGACTTCGTGGTTTTCTTCAAGTCAGTTTATTCTTTCCCTTCAAAAGGCCTCCCGTGTGGCTTATCGATGGCTAAATTGGTCCGTGTTTCCAACAATAATAATTGTTGGACGTTTAAGCCTCGAAACATTTATCCCTCTCCTATTTTCGTATTCAATTATTTTTCCCCAAATCACACCTAACTTATAACTTATTTACTTTTGTGATGATTTAAAATACTCTTTACTTTTTGATGATAATATTAATATAATTCATATTTTTTCCAAAAACTTACACACAATCAAAGATCTGGAACAATAAATCTGAAAATAAAATAATCGTTTTGGCCGTTTTTTTTAATGTGTTGTTAATTTTTTGGTTAATCCGGGTCCGGGTTTATTACCGGCGAACAGCGGGCTGCCAATTATTGGTGATGGGAGCCGCCTTACTAAGTTGGGGGTAGTTCGGGTTATTACAAAATGGAAGCAACTTATTTCTTGAATCATTTATCATCACAACATGAAAATGAATTATTTACAATGGTAACTACTATACAAATGACGCACGATAGCACTAATACAGAATTATGCTCTTCGCATATGGGATCATAATATCTGAAAATTATACATATATACCGTATCTGTAAGTATTAAAGGGTTATATGACCATGTAAATAATATATTTATTCTAGTGATGCAAACATGTAAACCTGTTGTTTTTATTCTGACGTTTTCATATTACAGGTTCGTTCAGATGATGTGAAAAAAAATTGTAATTCGCAGCTCTTTCTCTCTCTCTCTCTCGACTTTCACGTTTATTTTCTTATTTTAAGATCTTCCCATGACTTGCAGTACGAAAACAAATGGTTTTATTAACGACTAACGACTTGTCTGCTACCAAGATTGAACTTTGCGAAGGAAATAAAAAAGGAGAAGAAAAAAGTTATAATTTACCTAATTTATTGAAATTACAAAATGTGTCTTCTTCGTTAATATTCCGTGTTTTGACTAATAAGTATTTCCGATAATCAGTTGTAATACAACGATGATACTAAATTACACCGGAGCAGAAATACTCGAGATTTATTAACCGTGGAAAATTGTATTAGATAATTAATACACCGTTTTGTGAAAATACGACAGGAGTTTATAAAAAATTGAATACATTATCAAATAATAAATTCCTCAACACGTACGTTATGTATTAATTTATTTATTGTTTTTGTGTTTAATTCGTAGAACTCCATTTAATTTTTTAAAAATTTAATTAAAATCAAATTTAATAATATAATTATTAAGTTCTGCAAGTATTTTTTGGTTTTTTGTTATTGTTACAGCTGTTTCGGCTTTCAAGGCCATTTTCAAACTGTGGTTAAGCCACGTTTTGACGACTTATTAATATGATTCTATTTTACCCCCTCCCAAGTTAAAATGATTTATTACCGGTTAAACCAATTTACTGATAAAAATAATTGTGACAATAGATTTCATATTCTGTGGGGGTATTTTGAAGTCTGTTTTCCCCACATTAATGTTATCTTAATTGTTTAATAATGATGTAGCAGTTATTAATTTATTTAAATGTGTTATATTTTTTAGGTTTTGTTAACATACTTAGAAGCGGGGAATAAATAATTTTCCTTACTTTATTAATTAATGTTATATTAGGGTCATTGGTTCTTTTATTGATTTCTAATTGTTCAAGTAAGTTTAATCTAAGGCCCTTTCTTTCTATGTGCAAGGGTTTAAGTTCATCGTTGTCAAGCGGGACGTGATTATTTACTAAGAGATGTTCTGCGAATTTTGAAAATGTGCTCTTATTATTATAACATCTTATATGTTCTTTAATCTAGTTGAAAAAGCCCTTCCCGTCTGTCCGATATAAGTAGCGTTGCAATCGGCGTGGTCACATTTTAATTCATATATGCCACTATTATTAAGTTTAGGATTTCTACTTTTAGAGTTTTTAAGGTTTGTTCCTATGTTATTACTGGTTTTGAAAGCTATATTTAGACCGCATTTTTTATTTCTTTTGCTTTTTTTATGAATATTGGACCGATAAATTCGAGACATGCAAATTTTTCTATATTTTTATTATTTGCCGGATATATTAAATTAATTTTATTTTTATATTTCTTATTTTTTATAATTTTTTCAATGTTATTTATGTTATATCCATTATTAACCGCGATCGTTTGTATCGTTTGAAAATGCCACAGTTTGAAAATGGCCTCGAAAGCCGAAACAGCTGTAACAATAACAAAAAACCAAAAAATACTTGCAGAACTTAATGATTATATTATTAAATTTGATTTTAATTAAATTAAAAAAAAAAAAAAAAAAAACGTACGTTATAGTTTGGTAACGTAAACAATTAGTTCTATTAAGTAAGAAACGACGCGTTGGGAAAGTTGTTCAAAGATGTATTCGACGAGAATATTAGTTTTTAATCTGTATAATACTGCATAACTATTTTATTTCGATTTATGCCCAGCTGGGCTTTTACATCGGTTATAAGAACAGAAAATGCCTATAGTGAGTATATCTATAGTTTTTAAAGCATGAAATATCGTTAAACTGAATAAACTAAATACGAAAAAAATATTATATAAACTTGATGAGATTTTAAATTATAATGATGAAATGTATTTTTAAAGAATATTCATTAGTCATCGGGTAATCATAAACTTTCGTAGTGGTTTTTCCACAATCTGTTAGACAATTACCTCATTACGCAGACGTTGAAGTAATTAGAAAAAATTAGTAATTTATAAAACACATTTTTCTAATAAACAAAAGTAATTTAATAAATAACTTCCAAAAAATCTATGAGTATTAAATAAGAGGAATAAATTTTTATATTTGTAAATTGTATTTTTTTAAACGTGCAGCTCCAAGCTTTTGCATGTAAATACATATTATTTCATACGTCACTTTTAACTTAGATAAAATCAACTTCTATACTCTCAATCGTTACTTCAGAACATAAATTTATATATATATCAAGAAGCGGGCAGAGAAAATGGATACAGCAATTGAATTCAAATAAAAAAACAAGAAAAAAAGATTCAGGCATAATTTGCATAATGGAATAACATTATAAAAGTATTGTTTATAAATGAAAACCAACAAGGTGCAATTAGTCTTTATTTTTTTTCTCTTTATCCTGGTATGGCACAACTTCTGAATTAATGTGAAAACGTGCTCTGCTTGGAAATAATTGTAATTTGCATAATAGCTAGTAACTTATGTTATCCCGTTACATTATTGTTTAATACGCGGGTGTCCCATTTTAATTATTGTTTCCACCAAAGCAAAATACTAGTTTCGCGCTTTTGTTTTTAAGCTCTGTGCGGAGCTTCGTATCGTGTTTCTTTTTCAAATTGCAATTGATGCAGAAAAATGACAATTGATTTCGAAATTATAGTAGAATACCTTCTTTTTGAAAGTAGAAACACTCGATCATTCTAGAATCTGCTCTGACTGACTTTCTTTGGTACGTTCATCTGTAAATATTATTTAAATAATGTCACGTTTTATATAATTATTATTTAAGCAATGTCATATTATAAGAATTGTTAGTATTGTATTTTTACTGATGGCCGAAAGACAATCAACATCCAAACATCAAACGCTGTCGTCGAAAATCAAATGAGACAAATCTTAATCACTTGTCTAAAAATATTTTTTACGTTTTATCTTAGGGTACATAATAATCATTATTACAAGTAGTCGCCAAGTGATTTGCTTAGGGCGAAATATTGTGTTAACTTCGCTTACTATATTTTAAACTGTCAAGTATTTTTTGTTCATGGACAATCGTTATATTCCCAATAAAAAACTACAGTCAATAAACGTCAGTCATCACATTTATATCACTCGTACTGAACAGTGAACGAGCAACCTACCAGTTAACGGTTTTTATTATATTATACATACAAAGGGAAAGAAAAGATTTTCAAATCGTTTTCTAAAATAATTAAATGTAAACAAGTTTGTTTAAAAATCATTTTGTAGAAAAAACTTCTGAAGTGGTTATGAAAATATTATGGTACGTATTCTTAAATTCCAATTTCCACGGCACAGTTCTTTCATCCTTGTGTTCCATTATGATGATAGTTTGTAAGCGAAAAATTGTGTTATACCATAAACATTTGCAATATAATAACATATTCTATTTCATGATTTTACAAAGGAATAAATGCTTGTTAAACAAGCAGATGCGTGTGTTTTATTTTTAAGTTATTTTATTATATTATTATGTTCAATAATACTATTATTCAATTTGTGAAAAACATTTTATTCATAAACAAGTTCTGTTGTGTAATTATTAAGCGTGTGGGTGTAATTATTAATTATTAATAATTATTAAGCTTGGCAACTGTTTCGTCTTCACAGTAATAATAATAAAAAAATATTATCATAAATAAAACAAAAACTGGAAAACGAATATTCTACTTGTATTGACCGAACGGATAACAACTTAAAAACACCTAAGCGTGGTTGTATTTACACTAATTATGGAAAACATAAAATGGTACCTATAGAGGAAAACCACGAGGAAAGTGATAAGCAGATCTGTTATTTTCAACATAGTGTCTGGTTATTCAGTTCTTGCGAAATGTGGAAAGAATTGTTTTTGAAAAAAACATCTCAAAAGTCACAGAAGGACAACTTTTCCTTTTCATTCTTTACTAATAATACTAAATGGAATCACTGGTTAAAGTAAGTCAAGTACGCCCGCGCCCCTTTATATATAATAATATACTAGGTGAAGTCCCCGGCGTTACTCGAGCTTTTCGCAGATTTTGTGAAATTTCATGTAGACATTCCATCTTGTATTGAAGGTTGCAAAATTTCATCAATCTCGGAAAAAATTGTAGATTTGAACAAAAATCAATTCCACGCCGCCCGGTATCCTCCACGCGGCGGATCGCCCGCCCGCCCGCTTCTTTATATAATAATTGATAGATTAAAGATTTGTTTTATTGATCCTGTCTGAGAATTAGATGTCTGTATTTTCATTCGTATTGCAAGCATTGTGTTTTGGGCTCGGGTTCGACTACCTTGATCAAAGTACACCACAACAGGGGCCGAAGTATAATAAATCTCCTTGATTAGTTTAATCGACTGCATCTGTACCATTTGAACTCATTGCATAAATCGCAGCAATTCAAATAAACACTCAAAGCATATTTTCATGTTTGAATCTGAAGTTGACCATCGTTCATGCGCTGTTCTAATGTGTAAGGACTTTAGTTTGTAGTGGTAATCTTGATCGGTGACTAAATTATTTGTTTTGTAGCTACAAAACGAGTAAAATCATCATGTGATGCGTAGTTGTAATTCTCGGAATAAACGTGAATCGTGTTTCAACAATATTATAATACGAGTAGGTGCATATTTTAGCAAGAGAGATTTATACGACGAATAATGTTAACATTATTTCATGGATTAAATATTACATCCACTTATCTACATAAATATAAGTATGGGAGAGAAAATACCTTACAGAATCTATTGAGTCAACCGAGAGCATAAGCCGTTCGGCCAGATAAATATATACTGACATTCCTTTTACAATTCCTACATATATATGTAGTAATATAATATTACTATGGTCGATGGTATTTTTACCTCCGACAGTTGATTAGTCTGTACAAATAAGCGATCAACTAAACAACTAAAAAAATCTGGGAAATATCCGGATCAACTAAATCAAAATAAAAAAAAACGTGAGTTCTTTGCAGGACAATGGTGGTTAGGAGAAGTAACCTGAAACGTCGCATTTACCGAAAGTTGGTCTGTTTTCGAATACCCAATCCAATTCCAACATTTCTGACGTGAGTCCGCTAGCCTAACTTAATAAAGTCATCCACAAACTCGTACGAAAATAATAATAATTTATTCCAGAAGATGTGCAGCAGGGGCAGTGCAATGCAATAATCGACCAATAATATAATAATCTCTCATCATCTACACATAAATAAGAAAGGTTAAAGTAATGCATATTTATATACATGAGTACCTTCTTTAAAAATAATAATCTGCCAGACAGGCAGCGACCCGAACACGGTGAAGTATTTTCCATTATTTCATAGAATTGACAATTAATTGTGGTAGCAGTTTCCCGGGTGAAATACTTGTCTTTTCTGTGACATAAGTGCGGTTTCACATGTAAATGAGTTTGAAATTGAAAATTAATCTTGTTCCGAGAATAATTTCAGTCAAAAGAATATTTGCCGCTCGGGGCGAGAGTGTGGGGGAGTGGGGGTGGGGCACCCGGTGGCCCAGAACAACTAACAAACAAACCCCTGGGATTCTGTGTCATGTCTGCGAAAGATATTTGTACGTACGTGTTTTTTATTACGAAATGCAGTTGAAACTTTTGGGAAATCAACATTTTTGCTCTGAAAGTTTCGAGCATTATACTCGATGGCATTATATTATTTGCATAAGCAAATCCAACTACCCAGTCAGTGGCTACGCTACCACTCAGAATGACGCATGATGATATGCAATAAGAATTAAAAAAAGGACTGTTGTTTTGGTTCTTACTTTCAAATCTAACACAATAATGTTATATTTTCGTAGAAAGCAATCACTTTGTGGTTTAACATTTTAATGAAATAAAATAATAATGTTATTCCATTTTACCTGCGGGACGTACAATTTGATAACTTTATAAAACAACCTTATTATCATCAACCTTATAATCATTACATTAAAAAATGTTCAAATAGGGGCAAAAAGCCTTTACACGTATATTATGTAACCTTTTAAATTCTCGACAATACTATTATTGGACTTCGTTTTAAGTACTGAACATAATACAAATATACCAAAATTATAAATATACATTACAAAAAAGACAAATTAAACCGAAATTAAGAAACGATAAATAGACATCAACACATGGAAAATACCACCCATTAATAAAGACAAAATGCCACCGTAACAACCATATTTTAACAAATTTATACAATATTATTTTTAAGCAATAATTATTAGCCTGAAACACCTATATAAATTGAAAAAAATTCATGCCGCCAACGGGAATCGAATTGTAATTATATAATAGCTATAGAAGTATCCCGGTACACCGTGCATCAGCGGCAGCACGCCACTAAGCGGGCCAAACTGAAGAGATAAATTGTAATTATATAATAGCTATAGAAGTATCCCGGTACACCGTGCATCAGCGGCAGCACGCCACTAAGCGGGCCAAACTGAAGAGATAAATTGTAATTATATAATAGCTATAGAAGTATCCCGGTACACCGTGCATCAGCGGCAGCACGCCACTAAGCGGGCCAAACTGAAGAGATAAATTGTAATTATATAATAGCTATAGAAGTATCCCGGTACACCGTGCATCAGCGGCAGCACGCCACTAAGCGGGCCAAACTGAAGAGATAAATTGTAATTATATAATAGCTATAGAAGTATCCCGGTACACCGTGCATCAGCGGCAGCACGCCACTAAGCGGGCCAAACTGAAGAGATAAATTGTAATTATATAATAGCTATAGAAGTATCCCGGTACACCGTGCATCAGCGGCAGCACGCCACTAAGCGGGCCAAACTGAAGAGATAAATTGTAATTATATAATAGCTATAGAAGTATCCCGGTACACCGTGCATCAGCGGCAGCACGCCACTAAGCGGGCCAAACTGAAGAGATAAATTGTAATTATATAATAGCTATAGAAGTATCCCGGTACACCGTGCATCAGCGGCAGCACGCCACTAAGCGGGCCAACTGAAGAGATAAATTGATAGAAGTTATTGTGGGCGTATCCGTGCGAACCAACTACTCTTCTTTACTTTTTCGTATTCATCACAGACAATATTCATACGTCTATGGTATTCATACTATATACGAGTACATAACAAGCTGATGTCCAACACTTGGCTTACTGAAATAATTAATTTGTATTAGCTTACAATGATATATTATTCTAAAGACTTTTAAAATTGTTATTTAGGTTTTTCATAATTTTTCTTTTGCCGTAAAATTTTAAATTTTATACATATAATTGTAAAAATGTAAATGTACACTCACTATAATAAGATTTATAATGAAAGAACTCGTTAAACAAACTGCTAAAAAGCAATTTATCGGGACTTTTTTACCTTATATTTGTAAAGTGTATAATGTATAATAAAAAAATAAGAAAAAAAACACCTTAGTTTTACACAGAGTTTTTTCGAAATCAGACATAGACAGTAATGTTCCTCCTTTTTTGAACGTCAAGTTTCGATAAATTTCTAAAAAAATATTAAAATTCTGCTTTTAGGGGCGGAAAAGGAAGATGGGGTGGTTTTTAGATAAACCCTCCACACAGCACACCCAAAGATAATATGGGCCCTGAGTGAAATTATTCTCCACAGGGTCTTCTATGTGGGGTTAATGTAAAAATAACTCATGTGGACGGTGACTTTCCTATTGTTTTAAAGGTCTAGCTAGTGTGCAAAATTTCATCGGAATTTTTCGAAACCAGATGAATAAAAAACTGTAGATTTGTATATAACTCAAATATTTTCTTTATATTCTTAGACACTATTCTTTATATAAACAGACAGATAGATAGAATATATCAAATTTCTTTCACGAGCAGATTTCTCAATATATCGGGGCTGTCCTAGGAGTGGAAAACGTATTATAGATCACCATTCTGGGATTATTTGTTCAGTGGGACTAGCCGAGGCGCGAGGGTGGTATAGGAGCAAGTCAAGGGGAGGTACTTTGTTCTGGGAAAATGAAAAATTCCTCGTGTTTCCAAGGATGGCTTATTAGGCCATATTAAAGGGCTATTAATAAGATTTCATGAAATGTTTTCTGTTACAGCTCCGGTCTCCTCCCTCTCTACTCTCTTCAGGCGAGACTTTAAGTCGGGTATTGAAAAGCAGCTTTCATAACAGCGTTATGATAAAATCACGATTTGAGACTAATAAAGAATTAGCCATAATCTTGCGAATTTCCGCTCAGGAATTTCATCAAAGCATTTGTGATTATTTCTGAAATTCACGCTTTGCAGTAAATATTATCTAAATGATTTTTTAATGAGTCTGAAATGACCAAGCTTTATAGCTATTACTTACTGGAATCAAAAATCAAGAACTCATTTAAAATGAAGTTTATTTTCAAAATTTCGTAATGGTTCATTTCGTACCTATAATTTATGTCTGGAGCCAGTGGGATGTATTATGAAGAAAGTAGGGGAAGTGAGAAGACTGGGATCTGGTCTCTAAACAAGGCTAAAGCCATTTCAATCAACGCTTGCAATCTGTATGATGGTCTTTTAGCAGTCCGATACTGCGAGTGAGACACCTTGAGATTAACAAAGAGTACTTAAAATAAAGTTTATTGTGTAAATGTTTTACCCTTAGAATATTACAATTTCAGCTTAAAATATTAGGAGATTAGACTGTCTGTGTAGGTGGCCTCATTTCGTTAATGAGTTAATCAAGGTTATCATGAAAGCTATCAAGCATAGAAAATTAGTTAGAATTTTTTTAGAAAGAAACACTTTTTACGGTCTAACTATTTCTGACTTTGAAACTTGAAATCAGAAATATAAAACTCAATACTCAATTAAACACATAATATAATAACAACTACTAAGGTAAATATTATTATTTTTCTAATAAACTTGATATAAACGTTTATAAGAAGTATAGTGTTTGTTACCCGTAACTTGACTTCAAAGTCAAAGAATTGGATCATTCCCCGAAAGAAACGGCCGAAAATAACATATTTCGCATTTCGACGCCACCTTATTCAGTGACGTAAATGTATCTGGAATATACTGAGGGCGCGTATATGTAGTATTTACCTATTAAACTTGATATAAAAGTTTATAAGAAGTATAGTGTTTGTTACCCGTAACTTGACTTCAAAGTCAAAGAATTGGATCATTCCCCGAAAGAAACGGCTGAAAATAACATATTTCGCATTTCGACGCCACCTTATTCAGTGACGTGAATGTATCTGGAATATACTGAGGGCGCGCATATGTAGTATTTACTTATTAAACTTGATATAAACGTTTATAAGAAGTATAGTGTTTGTTACCCGTAACTTGACTTCAAAGTCAAAGAATTGGATCATTCCCCGAAAGAAACGGCTGAAAATAACATATTTCGCATTTCGACGCCACCTTATTCAGTGACGTGAATGTATGTGGAATATACTTAATCAACCTTAGTATAACACACTCCTGCTTTCCTAGTACTCTTAAAAAAGGACTAGTTATCCCCATTTATAAATCCGGAGACAAAATGGAAATAACTGATTATAGACCAATCACTCTGTTAAACTCGCTATCAAAGATTTTCGAAAGAGTATTAAAAAACCAAATTATAAAATACCTTGAAGAAAACAAATTAATCTCGGATAACCAATATGGATTTAGAGACAAAATAGGCACAAAAGAAGCTTTGGCATGTACAGTAGATTATATACATAGCAACTTAGATCAAGGGTACAAATGCATAGCGATATATCTAGATTTAGCTAAAGCCTTTGACTCAATCTGCCACAATTCACTTTTTAAAAAATTAGAAAACATGGGTATCAAAGGCAAGGAACTTCAACTATTTAAAAGTTATATGAGTAACAGAACTCAACAAGTCAAAATTAACAACCATACTAGTAAACCACTGCCGATTACTTATGGAGTTCCACAAGGAAGCATACTAGGGCCCGTTCTTTTTACTATTTACATAAATGAACTTTGCAGCATGAAAATAGATGGTGAAATAGTTAGCTATGCTGATGACACAGTTTTACTTTTCAAATCTAAGGATTGGAATAATGTATATAACATAGCGAATTTGGGAATCTCGCAAGTCAAAACATGGCTAGACTCAAACATACTTACACTTAACATATCAAAGACAAAATTCACAACATACAGTATAAATAGCACGGGACAGCCAAAAAACAATACAAACACCATAAAAATACACGAATGTTTAAACACCAACATCTGCGATTGCCCTCCTCTAGAAAAAACAGATCAAATAAAGTATCTAGGAATCGTAATTGACCATAACCTTAGATGGATACCTCACATCAAACAAATCACAAATAAACTTCTCAAAACAATACACATTTTCCTTAACATAAGAAACATATATAAAATAAAACAATTGAAAACAATATATTTTGCACTCTGCCAATCAATAATAGAATATGGAATTATTGCTTGGGGAGGAGCAACAAACTCGGCTATCAATTACATAGAAACCGCACAGAAAACGATCTTAAAGGTAATACTAAAAAAACATAGACTGACCGATACAGACCAAATATTCAACAGCTGTGACGTACTAGATATACGCCAATTATACATTAAAACACTACTAAACTACATTTTTAACAAAAAAAAATTTCAACAGACACAAAATAACACTAACAGACCAGTTAGACAAGCGTACAAAGAAAACATTAAAACTCCAACAGTAAATTCAACCTTTGGACAAAGACACTACCAATACCATGCTATAAAAGCTTTCAACAGTCTCAAAATTGAAATTAAAATTGAGGAAAATAAAAATAAATTCACACACAAAATTACAAAATGGATTAAACAACAAAAAAGACAATATTACCAAAATGTCATAGCATAAAATAAAAATAAAACCTACACGTAACACACAAAACCAACATAAACACACATCACTCACAAACACACAAGATTATTTTCATTGTATTATTTTTTAATTTTAAATGTATTTTTATTTTTAATTTTAAATTTATTATTTTCTTTTCAAATTTACTATCTGAGATTTTCATATTATAAAATGAAGGCCTCAGCACGGGCAAGCCACCCAGTGAGGCCTACATTACTGGAAAACATAAATTGTAACAAAATAATGTACCAAATAAATAAATAAATAAATACTGAGGGCGCGCATATGTAGTATTTACCTATTAAACTTGATATAAAAGTTTATAAGAAGTATAGTGTTTGTTACCCGTAACTTGACTTCAAAGTCAAAGAATTGGATCATTCCCCGAAAGAAACGGCTGAAAATAACATATTTCGCATTTCGACGCCACCTTATTCAGTGACGTGAATGTATGTGGAATATACTGAGGGCGCGCATATGTTGTATTTACCTATTAAACTTGATATAAAAGTTTATAAGAAGTATAGTGTTTGTTACCCGTAACTTGACTTCAAAGTCAAAGAATTGGATCATTCCCCGAAAGAAACGGCTGAAAATAACATATTTCGCATTTCGACGCCACCTTATTCAGTGACGTGAATGTATGTGGAATATACTGAGGGCGCGCATATGTAGTATTTACTTATTAAACTTGATATAAAAGTTTATAAGAAGTATAGTGTTTGTTACCCGTAACTTGACTTCAAAGTCAAAGAATTGGATCATTCCCCGAAAGAAACGGCTGAAAATAACATATTTCGCATTTCGACGCCACCTTATTCAGTGACGTGAATGTATGTGGAATATACTGAGGGCGCGCATATGTAGTATTTACCTATTAAACTTGATATAAAAGTTTATAAGAAGTATAGTGTTTGTTACCCGTAACTTGACTTCAAAGTCAAAGAATTGGATCATTCCCCGAAAGAAACGGCTGAAAATAACATATTTCGCATTTCGACGCCACCTTATTCAGTGACGTGAATGTATCTGGAATATACTGAGGGCGCGCATATGTAGTATTTACCTATTAAACTTGATATAAAAGTTTATAAGAAGTATAGTGTTTGTTACCCGTAACTTGACTTCAAAGTCAAAGAATTGGATCATTCCCCGAAAGAAACGGCTGAAAATAACATATTTCGCATTTCGACGCCACCTTATTCAGTGACGTGAATGTATGTGGAATATACTGAGGGCGCGCATATGAAGTATTTACCTATTAAACTTGATATAAAAGTTTATAAGAAGTATAGTGTTTGTTACCCGTAACTTGACTTCAAAGTCAAAGAATTGGATCATTCCCCGAAAGAAACGGCTGAAAATAACATATTTCGCATTTCGACGTCACCTTATTCAGTGACGTGAATGTATCTGGAATATACTGAGGGCGCGCATATGTAGTATTTACCTATTAAACTTGATATAAAAGTTTATAAGAAGTATAGTGTTTGTTACCCGTAACTTGACTTCAAAGTCAAAGAATTGGATCATTCCCCGAAAGAAACGGCTGAAAATAACATATTTCGCATTTCGACGCCACCTTATTCAGTGACGTGAATGTATGTGGAATATACTGAGGGCGCGCATATGTAGTATTTACCTATTAAACTTGATATAAAAGTTTATAAGAAGTATAGTGTTTTTTACCCGTAACTTGACTTCAAAGTCAAAGAATTGGATCATTCCCCGAAAGAAACGGCTGAAAATAACATATTTCGCATTTCGACGCCACCTTATTCAGTGACGTGAATGTATCTGGAATATACTGAGGGCGCGCATATGTAGTATTTACCTATTAAAATTGATATAAAAGTTTATAAGAAGTATAGTGTTTGTTACCCGTAACTTGACTTCAAAGTCAAAGAATTGGATCATTCCCCGAAAGAAACGGCTGAAAATAACATATTTCGCATTTCGACGCCACCTTATTCAGTGACGTGAATGTATCTGGAATATACTGAGGGCGCGCATATGTAGTATTTACTTATTAAACTTGATATAAAAGTTTATAAGAAGTATAGTGTTTGTTACCCGTAACTTGACTTCAAAGTCAAAGAATTGGATCATTCCCCGAAAGAAACGGCTGAAAATAACATATTTCGCATTTCGACGCCACCTTATTCAGTGACGTGAATGTATTTATTTATTTTATTTATTTTATTTATTTATTTATTTATTTAACGCCCAGAGGGCTTTTACATGTGGGTGGTACAAATTTAATGACAGTTTTGAAACATAAGAAAGAAAAGAAAGAAATAATAAAAATAAAATTACATAAGTATATGCGAGAAACAAAATTAAAAATAACAAGAACATAAATTAAAAAATACAGCGATTTGACTGTATATGCGAGAAACAAAATTAAAAATAACAAGAACATAAATTAAAAAATACAGCGATTTGGCTGGTTTACAAAAATATAACTTCCATTTAGGAATAGTATTGAAATAGGTCTTTTACGTAATCCACAAAATTCGCAAAGTTAATATTAAATATATCGACATCACCTAAGTATTGGTTTCCCATAGTGTGAAACCGTTGTATTGGGGAGTTCGCAATGTAATTGCGCTTATGTGTGTTGCAGTGGAATAGTGTATTTTGTCGTGTTGTTATTGTAGGTATTCGTAAGTTTATGAGTTGCAGAAGTTCGCAACAGTCGAATTTAGAGTTTAGAATCTTGAATAAAAAAGTTAAGTCGTTTATTTTACGCCTGTCTTCCAATGTGTGTATTTTTAGAGTGTTTAATAAGAAATGATATTGTAAGTCTTCTAGTGGGATATTTAATTTAAAATTAATAAAGCGCAGAAATTTTTTTTGTATTCGCTCAATGTTATTAATGTGAATTTTGTAAGAGGGAGACCAAACTACTGAGTTATATTCAATTATGCTTCTAACTAGAGATATGTATAACAGTTTAATGGCTTGTATGGAGTTAAAGTTTTTAGTTGTTCTTAATACGAAGCCTAGTGTTTTCATGCCTTTGTTTACAATTTGGTGGATATGATTGGCGAAACTTAGTTTTTCATCCAAAATAATTCCGAGATCTCTCATTTCCGTGACTCTTTCTAAAGCTGTATTGTTAATGTAATATTCAAATAAAACAGGATTTTTATTTCTGCAGAAAGTCAGGGTTTTGCATTTGTCTACATTTAAAAACAGATTATTTTGTACGCACCAATCTTTAAACTTATTAATATTTGATTGTAGTATTTGGCAATGATTTACATCAGTTATTTTTTTGTATAGCTTGATGTCATCAGCAAAGAGCAATACCTCGACATCGTCGAAGCAATTTGTTATATCGTTAATGAAAATGAGAAACAAAACCGGACCAAGGTGACTACCTTGCGGTAGGCCACTGGTCGCACAGAAAGCTTTCGATAGCAAAGATTTTATTTTAACAAATAGTTTACGATTAGTTAAATAGCTAGTAAACCATTTTAGCATGTTGTCTCTTACTCCTAGGGCAAATAGTTTTCGGGTTAATAGTTTATGGGATACTTTGTCGAATGCTTTTGAAAAGTCTGTATATATGCAGTCGACTTGTTTATTTTTTGCAAAAGATTCTAATATAAAGTTTTGAAATATTGTTACGTTAGTTGCGGTTGATCTACCTTTGATAAAACCGTGTTGTTTTTGGTCGATTAGTTTTATTAATTTGGGATAGATTTCATCAAGGACCATTGATTCAAAAAGCTTAGAAAGTACTGACTGTATACAAATGGGGCGATAATTGGTTATGTCAGTGTCGTCTCCTTTTTTGAGGATAGGTGTAATGAAGCTCGATTTCCAGCGGCTTGGAAAATATCCAAGGAACAAGAGGCGGTTGAATAGTACTGTAAGCGGTTTAGATAATGCATTGGAGCATTTTTTAAGGAATATTGGTGGAATGTTGTCTGGGCCAGCAGATTTGTCAGTGTCTAAGGAAAGTAATTTCTGTTCGCAAGATTTTTGTGTGATATGGCAATTTGTTAAGTGTGTAGTATTACTAAATTTGTATTCGGGTATTTTATCATCGGGGGTTTCGTCATCGTATACGTTTTTGAAGAAATCTGAAAAAAGGTTTACAATGTCTTGTGTATTGTTTGCACTGATTCCATTCATTTGCATTATTGGTGGGTAATCCGTGTTTTCATTGTTTATTTTTTTAAGAAATTTCCAGAGATTTTTGGATTTAAAAACATTATTCTCGATGGTAGTTATGTACATTTTGTAGCAATGTTTAGAAAGATCTTTACATTTTTTCCTAGTTTCCCTAAAGTTTATATAATCAGCTATGGATTTGCTTTGTTTGAATTTTTTGTGTTGGATTTTTTTTTGCTGAAGAGAGGCAGTTAGCTCCGATGAGAACCAAACTGGGTAAGTATACTTTTTCGGCTTGTAAAAAGGTACATAGGATTTGATAGTGTTAGAAAATTTAAAATAAAGTATGTCTAAAGATTTATCAATATTTTCATCAGACAAAAAAGACCAGTCTATATTTGAGAGATGGCAGTTAATTGAGTCAAAGTCTGCTCGTTTAAAGTTCAGAGTTTTTTGTTCAGGTTTGGCATCGTTATCACAGGGTATGTTTAATTTCGTGTATAGGGGAGGATGGTGATTGTCGGCAGGTAGGAGCGGATCATTAGACAGTTCTACAGATATTTTAGGGATGTTTGATAGTACCAAGTCTAGTAAGCGATCGTTATTATTATAGATGAAATTGTGCTGGTACAGGTTTAAAAAATTTGCTGTGTCCAAGATTTCTCGTGCCCGGTCATTTTCGCTTTCGTTTGTGATGTAGCCGCTGTCGTTGGATTCCCATTTTAGATTTGGAAGGTTGTAGTCTCCAAGAATAACAAGTTTTGAGTTTGGATATTTTGACAGGAGATGTTCAACGTCTTCACAATGGTTTCTGTATGTTTGAATATCGGAGAGTGGTGGTAGGTAGGTGGTTCCAATAATAATTTTTTCCAGTCCAGTAGAGATTTGCACAAATAAATGTTCAATGTTGTTGTTTTTCGTAGGTAACTTCCTAGATGAGTACTTTCGTTTTGGAATATACTGAGTATATTCCAAAATATAAAAAAGAGTGTGGCTTGTCTGACCTTGATGATCAACGAAGAAGATACCGAAGTCTCCCAAAGGAGAGTCCAGAGGAGATTGGCTGAGAAGAACCTCATTGGTCATCGGCCAGCTAAAAAACCTCGCCTCACGGTAGATATGAGGAAAAAACTACTGGAATGGGCCAACGCACACCAAAACATGACTATAAAGAAATGAAATATGGTAATTAACATTTTTGTGGTGTTCAAACTTTAAAAAAATTCCATTAGTTTGATTATGGTCCTATTTTGAGATGTGCTTCTCTGACGTGTCCATTAGGGTGTGTCAATTATTTCAACTTTTGAATTCAGAAACGCCTGATGTCTCAAAAGTTGCGTCTTACAAAGAAAATGAGAACTACATTTAAAATTATTTTTTAAAAAATGGTTATTAGTTATTAGCTCGCTAAAATGCATTGAAAAACAGAAAAAAAAACCCAAAACATGTATTTCTAAATAATGGTAATTAATATTTTCCTCACAATAATTTAACCTTTAAACGTTTGTTTATTATTAAAAACTGCGTATAATTGACAAAAATTAAATAAAAAAATCAATTTTATTAATGCAAGTAAATCTACAAGAATTCCGAAATTAACAAAAAGTGGTAAAAATCCACTAAAATGTCTTCCATTGCCATTTAGTGTGCTTTAATTTTCAATTATTGGACTTGGTTTGATATTTGAAGACTCAAATGAACATCTCCCCTTTCCTTTCGTCTGCTCTACTACCTCCTTCTCCTACCACTGTACCCCTACTCTTGCCACAATAAGATGTTTGTTTTTTGTCAAGTTTAAGTTGTTCTTTCCAACAGTTTTTCAGATTCTGATGAGGAACCAGCGCTAACTGAAGATCATCAATCTGCAGTGGCTCATGATACATTATCTCCTCGAAATATACAATATTCGAAGATGAAGAATCCCTTGACGAAGTTATCTCAAATTTGTGATACGGCGTATCATACAGAGCAGCAGCTCCCATTGCTTCTGCGGTTTTACAATATGTAAATGAAGCTGGTCCGTCTTCCGTTATAGATCATAGTAGATTACGAAGAGCTAGAAAGCAAACTAGAGATATGTTATTAAATAGCCGTAAATTGACAAATATCGAAGGTTTATTTTTCGATGGGCGCAAGGACAATACAATGTTTATTATCAAGAAAGGAAGTAAATTTTATCGACGAATAAAAGTTGAAGAACACATAACGCTTGTGCAGGAGCCAGGATCAGTGTATCTCGGACACGCTACGCCATAATCTGGTACTGCTAAAGACAGCGAAAATGCCATATGTTCTCTTTTGGAAGAGGAAAATCGTCAAATGGAGAAAATTGTTGCAGTTGGTTGTGACGGAACAAATACAAACACTGGCCGGAAAAATGGAATCATTTCAAGAATGGAACAGAGACTTGGATAGCCATTGCAATGGCTTATCTGCCAGCTGCACGCCAATGAACTACCATTGCGACATCTGCTATCTTCATTAGATGGACCGACTAGCGGACCTGTAGATTTCTCGTGATCAATCGGAAGAAACTTACAAAATTGTGAGAACATGAAAATTATTCGGTTTTTTCCCATTCAATCATCCATACCGGAAAATATAACAGAAAAATTAAGCACGGACCAAAATTATTTATATAATATGTGTCTGGCTGTGTCAAAAGGTATGATAACTGTAGATTTGGCAAGGAAACAACCAGGGAAAATGTCTCATGCCAGGTGGCTTACAACTGCAAACAGAATATTACGGCTATATGTTGCAACGGAAAACCCAAAAGAAAATTTGCTGATATTGGCCACCTTTATTGGGAGAGTATATGCTCCAACATGGTTTACCATAAAGTGCAATAGTTCTTGTATAGATGGAGCCCGTAATCTCTGGAAAATGGTTAGCATTTCCAGATATCTTTCAGCAGAATTGAAAGCTATTGTCGACCCCGTGATTCAGAGGAATGCATATTTTGGACACCCGGAAAACATTATTCTATCAATGTTAACCGATGACAATAAATGTATAAGGAAGTTAGGATGTAGAAGGATCATTAAATATAGGGCCCTTCAAACTTCAGGAGTGAGAGAGTTCATAATTCCAAAAATTAATTTCAACTGCAATAGCTACATAGAATTAATTGACTGGCAGGCCACAGATTTAATTCTGACAGAACCTCCACTCCTGAGCAACGTAAAAACGGACGAATTACTTAAATTGTGTGATGAAGGAAATGTAAAAAGGTTCGATTTTCCTAAATTTCCTTGCCACACACAATCAGTGGAAAGGTGTGTGAAGTTGACCACAGAGGCGTCTTCTTCTGTTGCTGGTTACAATGCTATAAAGGTTATATTTACGCCAAGCAACATTCAAGAAACATAATGCCAAATTTTAATTCTATGCAAGATTTTAAGTAATTACTGTTTTAACAATATGTTATCATTCAATTTTGAGCATCCATTATTTTTTATTTGTTGTATTTTGGTCAAAAATGTTGTTGTACGTTATTGTTTAGTATCTTGAATTTAACCATAAAAAGTGTTATTTTCCCCTTTTATATTTTTAACAAACACATCACATATGCATAAAAAAATATTTATTTTTTGTTCTTTGTACTGCAGTTATGGAAATAAAATTAAGTGTGCTACAAAATATAAAATATGGACCCATTGTTTTATTTTTCTCCCAAATCACGAAATCAATTTTTTTTCAAAACTTCCGGCCATTTTAGCGAGCTAATAGAGAATACCAATTTCATTTATTTTTACGTTTTCAAATAGCTACGGATCATACGCAACTTTTGAGACCCCAGGCGTTTAAAAATAAGGCAATTTTTTTTCTCTCTATGGAGAGCGACACACGCTAGTGTCCATATTCCAAATTTTGCTGGACAAATCATCGTTCGTCCGACGACTCCCAGGAGAAAAATTTCATCCCGACTGCCTTGTAGAGACGATCAAACAACCTACCAGTATCATGGTGTGGTCAGTGATCTCTTCCTAAGGGATGGGGAGCCTCCACATTGTGCAAGGGACTATGAGGCAGGATTAGTAGAGACAAATACTGGAAAATCGATTACTGCCTCAAGTCGGAGAATGGTTTCCTGGTGGCCACAGAAATACGTCTTTATGCACAACTCTGCACCTTGTCATAAAACCAGGACTGTCACTGCATTCCTGAGTGAAAAAAATGTGCAGATTTTACCTTTGCTGGGGAATTCCCCTAACATGAACCCTATGGAAAACCTGTAGGAGCTCACCAAGAGGGAGATTTTTTTAAATTTTTTTATTTTTTTTTTATTGAAACATATAAACAAGGTTACAATTTTTTAACAATATAAACACCAATATTTATAGATTGCCAAGGAGGTGATCACAACGAAGCAGTAGCTCATCGAAACCCTCATCCGGGTGTCGCATCATTGTCCTGACCTGAAGATTACTGCAAAAATGTGCATTGAGAGTATACCACGGCGTCTACAAGCTGTTATTGCGGCTAAAGGCGAAATTACGAAATATTAACTTTTTGTTCGATTATGTTTAAAAATAATTAAAAAAATAAAATAATCGCAGATTAAGGACAAATACGGTGCTTAAATTTTCAAAATTCAATGACCTTGTTAATAAATAATAATAACCGCACCTAAAATCATAAACATCTGTGTTTTATGAACACAAAGTGTGAAAAACACATTTTCCATAGGTGTCCCTATTAATATGGCAACCTCGAAAGCGTTACATTATTACTACTGTACCTCGAAAGCGTTATATTATATTTAAAAGGACTGAGGTGAATTGCAATATAAAGATCCTGCTTTTCGAAACGTTAATATAAATAATAATCCCAGTTATTTACTGCAATAACAAAGAAGTTAAAAATTACTATTCATTCAGCATCTCATCCAGTCGGCTTCTACTTGTGAATGTATTACTAGTAATAAAAATAAAAACAGCTCGCAACAGTTGCAACGCTAAGGTGCTCTGGCGGAACAAAACCTATCAAACCCGGCTACAATCTTAACAGAATTGACCGGACAAGTAACATAAAAACATATTTACAGACAGACGAAATGGAAAAATGGTCGAGTCAATCGGGACTTCGCTCGATCAATGATAAATACTTGGATTCTATGTATACAACTGGCTAGATATTATCTAACAAACTTTTAATAAAAAATAGGCATTAATTAAAAAAAATTCCAGCTGTAAAACTTACTCTACATATTTCGAAAATCTTAAATTTAGGTGATCACTAAAATGGCGCGTAAGGAGCGTTAGTGGAAGTATTGTGCACTTTAGGTTACAAGACATAATAATAATAATAATAATATTTATTTATTAATTTCTTACACAATTACAAATTGGGGTTTAATGCATATAAGAAATTAGGTTATATAATTTTTTTACAAAAGATTGTTTTCAAATATTTATACATAAAAAAAGAAATTTCAAGAAATGTGGAATTTCCAAAAAAAATTCAGGCAGCGGTGAAAGATCTCGTCAATGTGGAGAGACTCTTTCAAGAATCAGAAGAATTTCCCTTCTGAATCTCTCCTCACTGACGCCAAATATATCAATCTCGGAGGAGATTTGGTTCAGGAGCAATATACTCCTCCCTACCGGGAGAACCATTGGCAGGTTAGTTCTGCAGGCAGGAAGATAGAATAATCTATGGTGACGTTGTCTAAGATAGTCATCTGGAACATAGAGACTCACGCGCTCCAAAATGGCTGAGTTCTCAATATAGCCTCGCAGCAGTCTGAATAAGTGGGTAGCGGCATACCCCTCCCTTCTGAGCTGCAGGGAGTGAAGTCCCAGCATGCCCAGAAGAAAGTTCGTCGGGTAGAGCCATGGATAGTGGCCGTACTCCCTCATGTAGAGAAATCTTAGAAACTTTTTTTGAACCCTCTCCAACATGAGGGAGCACCCCACCTCATGAGGATTCCAGATAAGCGAACCACTCTCCAGCCTACTGCGGACCAGGGAGAAGTATAAAATCTTCAGAGCACGGGTATCCCGAAAAACTCTGACGGTTCGGAGAACAAACCCTAACATTTTTAAGGCCGACTGGCACACCCCTTCGATATGAGGACGAAATGTCAACTTATTCTCATACATAATCCCAAGATCCTTTATATTTGAAACTCGTTTGAGATTATGACCGAGCATAGTGTACCTGTGGTATGTGAGACTAAATGCTCTGGTGAAAGTCAGAACTACGCATTTCATGACATTGAAATAAAGCTTGTTTCGTTGACTCCATTCTGAAATGTTATCAACATCAGCTTGAAGGTGCAGGCAGTCCTCAATATTTCTTATTAGGAGAAATAATTTTAGATCGTCAGCGAACAGCAGAAAGCGAGAAAAACGAATGACTTCAGCAATGTCATTAATGAAAATGGAAAAAAGAAGAGGCCCTAGGATCGATCCTTGGGGAACCCCAGAAAAAACAAGAAATTCGGCAGATTGGAAGATTCCGTGAGTGACAAATTGTTTTCTGTTCTTGAGGTAACTTTTAAAAAACTCTAACATCCGAAGTGAAAAACCCATCTGGGCAAGTTTTATGAGTAAGATATCGTGATTCACGGTATCAAAAGCTTTGGAGAAGTCGTTGTACGAACAGTCTACTTGGTATCCTCTGTCTAGGGACCTAGCAACATAGTCGGTGAAAACCATCAGATTGGTTTCAGTGGATCTTCCATTCCTGAAACCATGCTGTTCGGGGATAATATATGCGTCTATCTGAGGCATAATGAATTTATGAATTAATTTTTCAAATAGTTTAGCAGGTGCTGATAGTATAGCAACTGGTCTATAGTTTTCGATTAACTTTTTCGAACCATTCTTAAAAATAGGACATATTTTTGAAGTTTTCCATACTTCGGGAAAAGTGGAAGTACTTATAGCTAAGTTAAAGATAAGACATAGTGGTGTTTTTATGAACTCGGCGCACCCTTTAATAAAAAATACGGGAACGAAGTCTGGTCCGATAGAGTGTGAGTTCTTCATGAGTCTTATGGCACTCATAACGTCAGATTCCGTAAGTATACCCAAATCGACGTTTGAAGCTCCTCTGGTATTAAATGTGGCCGTATTATTAATGTCTAGAAGTGGAGGGTCTTTATTGTAGACCGATTGAAAATGATCAGCAAATGCGTTGGCCACACCCAAGCCACGAAATTCCTGATTACCTTTCATCATGGTGTCTTCGAGACCACCATCCTTCCGAAGAGATTTTATATAGTGCCAAAACATCTTGGGATCATGCAAGATGTTTTCCTCGATTTCAGACACGTAGGCTCGATAGGCCACTCGAATCTCGCGCCTAACTAGCGCTCGGTAAAAACTAAACAGATCGTATTCACTCTGAAGGCGTCCAGCTTTCCAGCGCTTATGATGGGCGTGTTTGATCTCTATATTCGAGATGACTTCTCTCGAGAACCACTTCGGATACTTGCGACCACCACTGCCTGCACGTTTTTTGGGAAAACAAGAATCAAATACGTCATAAATACATCTGTAAAAATATTGCGCCGCCTCATCTACTGTACAGAAAGTGCTGAGGTTTTGCCAGTCCATCCGGCTCATTGATTCATACAAGTTGATGAAATTACCCTTGTTGAAATTCCATCCCCTTGAGATTTCACGTTCAAGGGTCGGGACTCTATTACTTTTAAAAGGTTTTCTCATCAAGCTGCACTGAAATTCAATAGCCGGATGAAAGCTGTCCTCAGGTACAAGTGGAAATTCACAGCGTCTTACCTCAAGATTGGCATTACACAGAACAAAGTCAAGGATTCTGGAATTGGAATTTAGAATGTCATTACACTGCGAGAGACCAAAGGCCGCGCACAGATAGTCCAAATCAGATTCTACCTTAGAAACTTCACGAGCGGAATGCAAATTAAAATCTCCCAGTATGACGACATTCTTTTGACCAATTGCATCGAAATTAGAATGTATCCTGTCAAAAAATTGATTGAATACTTCCCACCTACTGTTAGGCGGGAAATAAACCACACAAATGAATGTGACAGTCAGTTTGCAAGATACTTTTACCCATAAATCTTCTTGCTCAGTTTCTAGGGTGTGGATGCGCTCTACCTTTACCCCATCCTCACCCTTGAAGGCAAGGAGACAACCGCCACCCTGCCTGTGACCACTGCCATTGTCTCGATCTCTTCTAAAAACTGAGAAGTCACCGCCAAAAAGTTCAGAGGTCAAAACACCAGCATTTAGCCATGTCTCGGTCAGTGCTATGATATCACAGTCACCGGCCGCAACATTATTGTAAAAATGCGAGCATTTCGTTTTCAACCCTCTGACATTCTGGTAGTAAATGATCTTTTTTGTGTGCGAGTTGAGTCAGCTGTTGCCGACCGCAACCGCTGGAAGACGAGGCGCCGTCAGCCTTACTTCCCATTCCTTGATGAATGTGCGGCGCGGCCAGTGTTTTGCTTTCAAAACTTCGGCAACAGCCGGCTGAGGCACGCCAATCTTAAATGAGGAGTACTCACCCCGAGTTTTAATTTTTACGACCTTGTATGAAGCGGCGCCATATAGTGACGTTAGGTAATGCGACATGTCATCGCAAGAAGTATCAGGATGGAAGGGATAACAGTGAAAGAAGTTCAATACTGATGGTTCCTTTTCACTCTTTTGATTACCCCGTACGGTGACACGCCGTTTGCGTGCAACTTTTGTCCATTGATCAGATAGCCCTTTAGGTTGTAATATGTTGGGAGTCGTATTATCGGCAGAGCTATAAGTCGTGGCAGGAGCGACGGGTTCGACGGGTTCGGCCGCAGGAGACGATTCCAATGGGTCAACGGGTACGGCCGATGGTGATGATTGAAGTACCAGTTTATGCTGCACCTCAAATTGTGGTTGGACAGATGATGTTGATGGCAAAGGGATAGGTTTGGCCTTAGTACCTTTGACAGTATCTGGTATCTGTGCAACTTCGGGCTTGGCCTTCGATTCCTTTGCCTGCGATCGAGTAACTCTCGTTCGCGGTAATTCGCATTGCGAAACAGGAGCGGGCTGCATGAGGGGCGGCGGGAAGGGGGGCAGGGGCAAGCCGGCCGTCGCGAGAGTTGTACACGCAATAGGTGCCATACTAGTGTTAGTAATAGCTGCAGTCACAATTGTTTCAGTAGTAGTAGTACTTATGGCACGAGGCACAGCGCGGGCGCGGGGAGGCGGGTCGCACTGAATTTCGGGAATCGGCTTCTCGTTACCATGCTTCGTTACGCAGGTACTTTGATCCATATTTGACTTACTACCGACTAGTAGTATTGACTTTATTTCTTTAACGTCAGCTGTTAAGCTGTCAACTTTGGTGCTCAACACTTTTACTATATTAGTGAGCACTTGAAGTTCATTCGTAAATACACCTAGATCGCTCATTTTTTGGCAAAGTAATAGTATCCCGAATAAATATTCAAAACAAACGGCGCGCGGCGTAATACGTGCGTTCCGCCGGCAAGGTAATTCTCGACTCTGTAGTATAGTAACTAACATACGATAATAATTAAGGCATCTAAGATATCTAAACAAGTGTGATAAGCTTGGAATGAAAAACGAGTAAGAATTAATAAATCTTTATGATAACCGATGGCGTCAGATTTCCTTTGCACTAAGAGAAGACATTGTCTCTTCCCAAGGGCACCATTTTATCAACGACATTATTTTATCCGGCAGATAACGATATCGGAAAGACATAATATGGCGAAATGCATTTTTTTATATCGAGTTCTGAGAATCAAAATCGTTGTTCGAATTTAGTGTTTCAGTCTGCAGCCATGTGGAAAATACACAATACAATCGAATTCGGTCCAACTCAAAAAGTTCAGCATTTGCAACAGTATATAAACTACGTGGTTTGAATACAGCGCTAAAACTTAATTAAAATAATATTTCAGATAAATAATTGGACAGTGGGTGGTAAAATTACCGGAAACCATCTCATCATAATGCCATCCCACAGAGTTAGTTAGAAAGGATAACAAATAGCTCTATTCCATTCTTAATCCGCATTCATACGTTTCCTCCAGTTATTCCGATTTGTGGCCAGAAAAAATTCCTTAGACAGCCAGATGCACAAATGCATCCATTCTATATGGGCTTAACGTCCACAATGGGCTTTCTACTGTCGATCTAGAACGTGTTTTAAGATTTTACGGGCGCCCACAAACAAGAGACTTTAGTTACGCCAACTTTAAGTCGCAGTCGCGGTTTTCAAACTTCAAATTCAGTGCGCACACGAGAGACTTTAGTTGCGTCAACTATTTTTACAATATCACTTATGTATGGGTAGTAAGTACTTGGATGAAATATGTTAGTATGTATAAAATTTGAGCAGTCCCCGAAGAATTTGGATATAATAGTTCAGTCGCAAAGAAAATTGCGGTTGTCGGCAACCGCAACTAAAAAGTCTCTCGCGTGCGCACCTTGATGGCAACTCCACATTCCACATACCGTAATGGAGTTTTATGCCGGCAACTGTTGCAACGCGACTGTCTTCGCAAGCAAGTCGCTTGTCTGCGGGCACCCTATGTTATTGTTTTATGTATTTAATAATAAAACAGTGTATTTATAAACAAGTTTATCATCTAAGATAAGTTGGTCTCGAATCGTAATTCAAACTTGGGGCTCCAAATTGGAAGAACTCACAGTACTGGCAAAGTGTTAGACACGAGAAGCACAGAATGGTCACCAATGCGCTGGAGTGACCAAGTAACACTGGCGTCCGGTACTAGGGTGCCCTTGGCTCTCCACGGAGCGCAGAACCGCGAGGAGTGGAGGAGCCTTATGCTCCATGGAAATTGGAGTAGCGCTAACGCAGAACCGGCTTAATAAGGAGAATTCTAATTCGTCACCTGACCTGAATCTGACAGTTTTGATTCACTTCATAAATCCCAATCATCCTTTCTCAATGACAACCCTTTCTCCGTCCATTTTTTACTCATGTATCTAATTTCTACTAATTTTTTTGTGCTTTCATCATATCCATTGACTTTTCTATCACATTTACGCCTCACTAACATACATCAGGGTTAGTAGGTATTAAGAAGTCTATGGTGAAACTGCGAGGCTAGCTTTTGACACATTTTAATGGCAGCTGCTACATTCGGAGAATTTCATCGGAATTTAAATTTTATGAAAATATGTGGTGTATTAGAGATTGGTACGAACTGCCTAATTTCAATTCCAACGCAGCCACACCACTGTTTGAACGTGTAGTGTTTGTGTTTGTGGGGTGAGTGAGGAGAGGTAGAGTGAAAATAGGAATATTTACATTAACAGCGGTTATAATCTAATCGTACATCAGGAGAGCTTTGTGGGTCTCGCGTGCTACTTACAATTTCATCGAATTATTATGCTACACATGAGTTGGACAACTTAGAGCTGGATTTAGGGCTCATACGATTTCAATAATATCTGTTATAAGTTTAATGTTTTACTAAAAGTATTAAAAAAAACTCGACTACCTAAGCTCTGATATACCCATCAACTTTTGTAATACAATGTATAACATTAGAGTATAAATTAATATTCTCTCTTCTGCGCTGCTTGCTTTTAAAGTAAAAACAATTTTTAGCCTACTGAAAGAAAGATTTTTCATGTAGAGTTACAGAAATAAGCGTGAGTTGAAATTCATTTCGTGATTATTTAATTTCAACATTCTTTATTCTTGTGAATCCACTGAAAATTAGGTTAATTTCCATGTATGATGTGCTTACATTTGTGTCGAATGAGATATGTCAGGTGTCAGAGACTGTACCATCTCATATTAATAATTCCCTCATGATCGGAT
The DNA here is from genome assembly GCA_026573805.1 of Hesperophylax magnus. Taxonomy (NCBI): domain Eukaryota; kingdom Metazoa; phylum Arthropoda; class Insecta; order Trichoptera; family Limnephilidae; genus Hesperophylax; species Hesperophylax magnus. The sequence continues at coordinate 13,537,776 of JAIUSX010000117.1, read as the reverse complement.
GTAATATATATCGGCTACCTCCGAAGAATCTTGAGCTTTGAAACTTGCATTAATGTTTTTACTTACTGAGGAAAGGCACATAAATTCAAAAAATTAACTAATTACCTCTTCTCTTTGTCTCAATCTTTCACCCCTTGTACCTCAGGCGGTGACATTTTTATTATAAACTAACTGAAGTCTTCAAGACTGGCTGGTCTTTACGCAAAGTTTTTCTAAATTGAATGTTCATAGTTACCTTCCTTTTGTTTTGAAAGTCAAATGTGCAAAATTTCATTAGTCACGGAATAAAACCGTATACTTGTATACAAATGAAATTCACGCCGCCATCCCCGTATCTGACGTTTACACTCTTATTTATATAAATAATGATTAATATAGAAGATAGATAGAAGGTTGTACAATACGAAAAAGTCAAATAAGTAATTAATTCAGATTGATTAAAAAGTAACATTTACTCGTAGGTACACCTCACGGAGGTTTAACGTTAACATTTAGTTATATCAATTTAAACTTGGAAGCATGAAAGAAAATACCTAAAATGAACATGAATGTAAAACTTACAACATGGTTATTCTCATTTATTGAAATTATTAATATACCTTGTCTATTAGACAAATCTCTCTGAAGTTATTATTTGCTTTATTGCTTTCCTTTCGTGTTGTTTTATTCGGGCACTCAACGTTGATTATAAATGCTAATGCGGAGCTGCTCGTGTGGTTTCGTGTGAACCATTACAGTTATTATTTTACCGCGAACGCTTAAAAAACGGCAAAGGCAACACGAAAGGTTAAAGTTAAAAGCTGTTAAAGAAATATTATGCCCGTGTACCTAACATTATTCCACAAATAATGTGAGGTCGATCGCGCTTTAAGGGTTAAAAGGTAATATACGAAACGGCTCCTACATTAATATTTTCAGCAATCTATCAAACCTTTCCTGGGCGTTTTGGGAAAGTTTAACGAAGGAGAGGTTAACGACAAACAGCAAAAGAATCAACGAGAGTTTTGGGAAATAAAAATAGTTTTGCGGTGTAGAAGCGAGCGAAAGCCATGATTTTAGACCAAAGGTTGCTGGTTCTATGGAGCAAAATATGCATTTTAAATAAATAGCACATAATAAATTACCGAAGGTACCCGAATTACTTATAATTCAGACGATACAAAGAATTTGTAAAATCTCAACTGCTCCCAGCCATCTGGAGATGTGAGAATGTGAGTCTATGGCATCCCCGAATATTGGGGTATGTTATGAGACTAAAGTTAGTGGGGATGGGAAGGAAACGGGGAAGAGGTAGATGATGAAGCACCTGGCTAATCAGATCTAGTCACAAATCAACGTTTCAATTCGGAATAGTGGTCTTTCACTCGGAACATACATACGTGTGACCTCGATGCGACCTCGAGGCAAACGTGTGACGAAACGTGGTCGATCGAAAAAGGTTATATCGATAATGTCGGTAACTTGTGGTCGTTCCCAAGCATGACTGCAGATCGCCAACGAATAAAAAACATTACACAACGACTGAGCGTTCTTAATTTATTCGATGTAAACTGCAGTCTGATGATCAACCGTGCTAGATACCCAGGGGGGGGGTTCGAAGATCCTTTGAATAAACTACAACTTCAGTCGTACATTGACCGCCGAAGAGCATGCATTTTGAAATAACCAGACCCTGCGCAGAAAAGTAAAATTGTCTAAAGCAAGGTAAATTTTCGTTAATAACTAAATAGCAAAATAAAGTATTCAATTTTGGAAACAAGTCCGAATTTATGTTCACCCATTGCGCGCCATTGTAAAGCACTAGTAATTCGTAAACAGATTTTATTTTCGAAGACCGAATGGTGATATTGCAAAGCGAGTTGCCCGAATACTGTCAGATTCATTTACTGACAAATCAACGAAAGTGGGACGGACACGCCGCCTCCCACGCCCCTGGCGACTTGGTTTGTTCCCCTTCCCCTAATTGGCTCGTCTATTCATTTGAATGCCTACGGGTAATACCTACTAATGTAATACATTCAATCAACACTTCTTAAACATCTTTTCCGTATAGCATTTAGGCGTCTATTTTGAAAATCATTAGGGAGTTGTAATATTAGAGACATTTTGGAAATGGATCCTCGTAAATTTAAGAATCAACGATTTCTGAAATATTTAAAGGGTTATTTACCGAATGTAGTTATTTAAAATGAATAGAGACAGGTTGAATGATTGGATGAATTAACCAACCTTCTAACACAACAAGTTAATAAAAGGGAATTCTTTCAGAGCGATCGCGATCCAAACAAGTCCAAACTGATCAGGTAAATCTGATGTTGTCTGATCATCCTGTGATAAACATCCTGAATAAACAGTGACTTCCCCATTATGGTAAATTGATTTTTGTCGTTTTTATAAGAAACAGTTTTGAAAAAAGTAATCTTTCAAAAAGTCATCTCAGTTTTTCATTCCCACAGAATTATTTAGAGAAATTGTAGTCAGATCGACCTATCCACAGCCTTTTGATGATTTATTTAGAGAAATTGTAGTCAGATCGACATATCCACAGCATTTTGATGAATTATTTAGAGGAATTGTAGTCAGATCGACATATCCACAGCCTTTTGATGAATTATTTAGAGAAATTGTAGTCAGATCGACATATCCACAGCCTTTTGATGAATTATTTAGAGAAATTGTAGTCAGATCGACATATCCACAGCCTTTGGATGAATTATTTAGAGAAATTGTAGTCAGATCGACATATCCACAGCCTTTTGATGAATTATTTAGAGAAATTGTAGTCAGATCGACATATCCACAGCCTTTTGATGAATTATTTAGAGAAATTGTAGTCAGATTGACATATCCACAGCATTTTGATGAAAAGCGATTGTTCGTGGATCGTATTATTTTTTATAATATAATTTATTAAAATGAAATAAAATACTTTTTGTTTTAAAACCACGAGTTTTTAATAATTTTTTGAACCGACCGGTTTCGCTTTACTCAAGCATCTTCAGGGTACAAATTATTACTAGACAAGAAGTACAAAGTGTGAGCTTACATATAAAAAAAAATTTGAGGGAGACAACATGATATAAATATAACAAACACAGAGAAATCATACAATACATTTACACAAGTACAAAAGACATGGGAAAAACCGAACGATAATTATGTAGACTAATGGATTATAATAATGTATATGGAGAAACAAAGCATCAACTGACATGGGGTGATAAGGAGAATTTGGACATTTTTAATGGTTTATTGGGAACAAACTTAATATTGGACTACTTGATATATCTAATTGATTATTAAGAATAGGACTTTTGGTTTTTACAGCTTTTTTTTATTTCCAGTGCTTCTAGATTATTGAGTCTATTACCATGCCCGTTCGTATGCAAAATATTAGCGCCTGTGTTATGACAGAAAGTATGATCTTTGCTAATCAGATGATTGGCAAATTCAGAGAAACCGTTATTATTGAGACAACGAAGATGCTCTTTAATCCTAATGGCTTAGTTTGTCGTCTTTATCTTTTGAATTGATTAGAAATTTACCTAGATTATTATTGGTATAAAAACCGGTCAGACTTCAGAAGGAAGGTTTTTTACACTTAAGTTAGAAAAGTTATTAATGAATAAAATACGGCGCCATTGATAAGTAATATTATCATTGATTTTTGTACAAATCTCCCTCAAAATTTTATTTTTATATATAAGCTCACACTTTGTACTTCTTGTCTAGTAATAATTTGTACCCTAAAGATGCTCGAGTAAAGCGAAACCGGTCGGTTCAAAAAATTATTAAAAACTCGTGGTTTTAAAACAAAAAGTATTTTATTTCATTTTAAATATGTCAAACCATAAAGTGATTGCTTTCTACAATAATACAATTTATTACATTTTACTTTCGAACAAAAACCTTCGCTCAAATAGCTTTTTTATCAGATTGTTGTAAAAGATATAGCCTTTATATATATAAAGAATTTCCATTCTTTCTTACTAAAAAACCCAAAAATCTAAAATTTAATCAATTTGCATGGGTTTGTTCAAGTTCAGGTAAATATATTGACTGTAAGTGTAGGTCCTCATTCCAATTTTCTATTATTAGACGATAAATCTACCATTATTAGACCGGTCGGTGGCCGAGTTGACATCGCGCTTGGGTCCCACTCAGGCGTAGTGTTTTCAATTCCTCGGCTGGCTAAGTCCTCCATCACAAATCAAGCAACATTTTCAGCTTACTGTGGTGGTAGTAGGAGATTTTCAAATATGGTCAGGTTATTCGTAACCCGGGAATGTTTTTTTTCTTTATTTTTTTTTAAATTTTAAATTTAAATTTATTATTAGATGATAATCTACTATTATTAGACGATACATCTACTTATTTATTTTCACTCTAAACCACTACTTAATTACTCAATAGTGCAAATAAAGCAATATTTTTTAATGTTTTAAACAACACGATCTAAATAGCCGGACGTTGCATTACTCTATTGGTAGTTAAAAAGAAATAATGACTTCGAGTACAAAACTTACTCGTTCACAAATAGCGCTACATGAATTAGCTAGGTATTATTGTTACTCCTTAAAAAGGGTTTGAAATATTTCAAATCCCTAAAAGACTTTTCAATCGCAAAGTAAGTTTACTGCATAATATGAAAATGTTTATTGGAAAAGAAACTGAATACTTATTTACTCAAATGAGATTAATTTTGTGAATCGTATAAATTTTTGTATTAATTTTTTTTTAAATGCAGTCGAGACATTCAGAAAGCGCCACGTTGAGTGAGAAAATTAAAAAGAATCAGAAAATAATTTATGTAAATATTTTATGAAAGCAAATTGATATAACACTAGTAAAAGCATACGTTGGGTGGATAAATCTCCACATTGAAGTCGCATAACGCAGAAGTAATCGAGCTTTTAAATAAAATTGTGATTGCCTCAGCAATCTCAGCATGCTCAACATTACTTTACGCCGTAAAATCAACAAAGGATGAATGAATCTCTCTCCAGGCTAACAAACCGCCCACGAAAAACGTATGGTTTTTAAAACAAATCATCTGTCTGTTGTACAGAAAATACCTTTTGGATGAATATTCATCTACAAATAGTTTAAGATGCAATTAGAAAAAAAAGTTGGGTACAGTGAGCCAGGTCGTAAACCTGACCGAACAAATGTGGTTTTGATAAAACTTCTACTAAAAATGTATAGTTTATTTTGCAATTAATCACGTGTCGTGTGGGAAGGAAATGGTAACACATGGAAACCACACTCGGTTCAGATGTGTTCAACCGAGGAATGTTGTTCTAAAGGTGTCAGAGCTTGAATCATTATTTCTGTATGAATAGCTCTATCTCGTGTCGTGTGGGAAGGAAATGGTAACACATGGAAACCACACTCGGTTCGGATGTGTTCAACCGAGGAATGGTGTTCTAAAGGTGTCAGAGCTTGAATCATTATTTCTGTATGAATAGCTATATTTCGTGTCGTGTGGGAAGGAAATGGTAACACATGGAAACCACACTCGGTTCAGATGTGTTCAACCGAGGAATGTTGTTCTAAAGGTGTCAGAGCTTGAATCATTATTTCTGTATGAATAGCTCTATCTCGTGTCGTGTGGGAAGGAAATGGTAACACATGGAAACCACACTCGGTTCAGATGTGTTCAACCAAGGAATGGTGTTCTAAAGGTGTCAGAGATTGAATCATTATTTCTGTATGAATAGCTCTATCTCGTGTAGTGTGGGAAGGAAATAGTAACACATGGAAACCACACTCGGTTCAGATGTGTTCAACCAAGGAATGGTGTTCTAAAGGTGTCAGAGCTTGAATCATTATTTCTGTATGAATAGCTCTATCTCGTGTCGTGTGGGAAGGAAATGATAACACATGGAAACCACACTCGGTTCAGATGTGTTCAACCAAGGAATGGTGTTCTAAAGGTGTCAGAGCTTGAATCATTATTTCTGTATGAATAGCTCCATCTCGACCCATCGCCTTGCTCCACAGCGAGAGGGATGGATTGATATGTCTGACATTCTTGACCTTTTCTTCCAAGAAAATGGGTATGTGGGGGTCAGATCGAAGAATTATATCCGACTTTATATTTATGTTAAAAATTGTAAATGGTAGTGTAGACAGCCTTGATTTAATTAACCTCATTGAATTTCATATAACCATAAGAGCTACTCGCTCTAAAACCTTGTTTAATTATAACAATTCCAAGACTGAGCACTTCAAACACTCGCTTAAACCTAGATTACATGAAGTTAGTAATAGGTACGCAGATGTAGCGGATCTGTTTAACAGCACAGAAGCTAGGTACAAGAAGGATTTATTATCATGTAGTTTTATCTCCTTCTAGTATTAATTTTATACTTTCTGGCGTCATTTTATAATCAAATGCCACAGTTGATTGTTATTCTGTGACATGTAATTATGGTTTATTCATACCGTTAATAATAATAAATAAAGAACGTGTTTTTTCTCAGTGAGAGGAGAAAAACACCCCTGCGAGGAGTTTATGTAACAAAATTAAAAAATAGATATTACAACGGAGCTCTCCCATATCAGTGGCAGGACCATACATCGCGTGTTATTGGCAACTCCAGGGAGGAATGTGGGACAACACCAACCCCATACATTTTGTTTCTGTCACGAATGTTTCGGTCAGCAGCCGCACTGTTAAATTGTTTGTGCGCGCACTCGTGACCAAATTCAAATATTCCATTTCTACTACTACATAAATCAGGACTATAAAGCATTACTAACAGTTGAAAGCACCTGCAGCATTTGAGAAATGCCAAAATGTGTTGGAAAACATTAGCATAGTTGGTGCGTTTGTCAGTACACGGCATTCCTGGGAAGAAAAAACACTGGCGGTGTTTACGCTGTGCGAAGGCGAATGTGCTAATAAATCGATATGGGATTTTCACACGGATTTCTCGAGCGGGAAGCGATTATATTTTCTCTCGGTTGCCAAGTGCAAACAAGGAAAGACTAACTACATAATATGTTATATAGTCACGTGGAAGGTTTTTAAATAACTTGATATTCATTTAAAAAAAAGTTTTATTTAACACGCATCGTTCCATTTATTTGTCATGTTCTACCTTTAAGGTACTGGTTTTAGAAAATAATAATTTAATTCAAACTATTAACTTTTTTGTGTCTTAAATTATTACATCTCCAGCAAATGTTACGATTTATTTTCATTGGACGCTTCACAGTTTGCGTTCTGAACATCAAAATTTGAATCATAATTTTATGCATGCAGACGAGAAGCACGATGACAAGCGCCTTAGGCCGAAAATTTGTTTGCGTACAGATATTATGTGAATATTATTAAATTTTTTGACGTAAAAACAACTTTAAAATCGATGCCGGGTGCGGGGAGGCTTTCGCTTCCAAACGAGCGACAGTTTCTGTCGGGTTGAATTTAGATTTCAATTACTTGGCTAACTGAACAAGGTGAACCCACGATTTTCAACTTTCCTGATTCGACACGCATCCATAGACGGGATTATATCCCAGAGAAAAGTGTAGGCATGTGTAACAATTCATTCTGGGCTCCAAGTTTATATCAACAACTAAAAAGACACGAAACTGTGAATTTGAAAAAGTTTTAAAATTTCCCGATTTCCTAAAATGTTGCCATATACAAGGACAAATTACATCACGAGTAAACGAAAACGCAGAGCGAAAAAATACCAACCAGTGCCTAGGTAACTACTGCCGGGAATATAAGCAACGCAAACATGCTCTGACAACTCAGGTGAATTTCGGTGCTGATGAGATTGAAAGTGCAAGATTAATATTATTAAAGAGGCATTCACAATAAATCATTTCAACGCCATACTTCTCATACCACTACCATGTTTTTAATGTGATTTCAATAATACTATGCACATACTTATCCACATAGACTCCATTACGTTTAACACGCAAATAACTGCTGCGATGTCCGACACTGCCTACCTATATATGTTTTTCAAGCCACCCTGCACCCTCGGTTTCACATATATCCAAGCAGCCGCTACGCTACTAACACGCAGATAACTGCTGCGATGTCCGACACTGCCTACCTATATATGTTTTTCAAGCCACCCTGCACCCTCGGTTTCAGATATATCCAAGCAGCTGCTACGCTACTAACACGCAAATAACTGCTGCGATGTCCGACACTGCCTACCTATATATGTTTTTCAAGCCACCCTGCACCCTCGGTTTCAGATATATCCAAGCAGCTGCTACGCTACTAACACGCAAATAACTGCTGCGATGTCCGACACTGCCTACCTATATATGTTTTTCAAGCAACCCTGCACCCTCGGTTTCACATATATCCAAGCAGCCGCTACGCTACTAACATGTTTGCCTTGAAGATATTTTGACACGTCGAAGATTATTTTTCTTGGCTTTAGCTACAAGTCCAAGATAATCCCTAATATGTTGTGTCAATTTTATATTTTCACCTGTCACCAGCAGGCTTACTGTTACCTGGTTATGTGAAAACGTAATAAAATATTTTGAAAATGACTTACCAGTATAAAAATGATGATCGAAGCTCTCTGAAGCTGGTTACTTTGAGATTTTTCCATAGTACTTCTTACACTTTTTAACTTCATACAAAATATAACAATCAAAACACTTCTTATCTTTTCACTTTATATCAGACTTACGATGCATGTCTTCAAACCTAAGAAACAATGGAACAAATTGAATAATATGAAGAAAGTCACATAATTTGAATTTGAAAATAAAACGAACAAAAAATAAAATATGTTTTGAAGCATTAATTGTAAGCCTGAAACAACTATATAAATTGAATAAATCTTACGAGAAAATTTGGTAGAGAACCTGTCTGGCACTCAGAAGTCTGCGGGTTCAAATCCCGTCGGCGGCATGTATTTTTTCTCGGCAAGATTTTTTTCAATTTATATTGTTGTTTCAGGATAATAATTATTGCTTAAAAATAATATGTTATTAGTTTATCATCAAAAATAAAAACAAATTAATTGCAAAGTGCTTCGCGACGTGAAGTGAGTGTAGATTGAGTACAGTGTTCACCTCGCGCATGTCTCACGTAGGTATAGCAGTTAAAATTAATATATTACCGAGCTTGACATAAATTGCAAGTAATATTTAATTATGATAGTTAATTTTTACCGTACCAGTACTAGTACTATTAGTATCTCGTAGACACTAAACTTAGGTGTCAATATTACCGTGGAATGCGCGCGCATCCCATTTTGTAGATTGACTATGAAAATATTATGCCTTCACCATTATAATGGTTCCCTTCGCCGTGTACACTATATGATATGAATTGCATAATACATCAAATAATTTAATTGACGAAAACCTTGTAATGTCAACTATAAAAATAATCATTTGCGATGTAATCATGTTTTTATACGTACATACATCAGAATTGGAATATTGTGAGGAGCTCCACGGAAACCCATTCTATCTGCCAGCGGATTCTTCACTAGAACAACCTTAGCTAGATACCCATTCTATCTGCCATCGGATTCTTTACAAAACAACCTTAGCTAGGTACCCATTCTATCTGGCAGCGGATTCTTTACAAAAACAACCTTAGCTAGGTACCCATTCTATCTGCCAGCGGATTCTTTACTAGAACAACCTTAGATAGGTACCCATTCTATCTGCCAGCGGATTCTTCACTAGAACAACCTTAGCTAGATACCCATTCTATCTGCCATCGGATTCTTTACAAAACAACCTTAGCTAGGTACCCATTCTATCTGGCAGCGGATTCTTTACAAAAACAACCTTAGCTAGGTACCCATTCTATCTGCCAGCGGATTCTTTACTAGAACAACCTTAGATAGGTACCCATTCTATCTGCCAGCGGATTCTTCACTAGACCAACCTTAGATAGGTACCCATTCTATCTGCCAGCGGATTTTTTACTAAATCAACTTTAGCTAGGTACCCATTATATCTGCCAGCGGATTCTTTACTAGAAAAACCTTAGATAGGTACCTATTCTATCTGCCAGCAGATTATTTACAAGTACAACCTTAGATAGGTACCCATTCTATCTGCCATTGGATTCTTTACTAGAACAACCTAAGCTTAGTACCCATTCTATCTGCCATTGGATTCTTTACTAGAACAACCTAAGCTTGGTACCCATTCTCTCTGCCAGCGGATTCTTTACTAGAATACGTAAATAATACCGTATGTATTTTTCATTAGTAGACGGAAAAAAATGAATATGGCTGAATTATTAAAATCCTGTTAAAAACGTGATGGCAAGTCCATTCAGAATATACCGGAACAAGTGTTAATGCTGCTGCGCTTTTCCTGGTAAATATATTGACGAAATGTGACAATGTTAGTATTTTTTATGAACACGTGTTCCGACATCTTCATAACACATTCGTGTTTCACTAATCAAAGGCCTACAGTCCCATTTTTAACAGGAATGAAAATCATTTGACTACATCCATACAAATACAAATGTAAATGTGTTTGTATAAATTTCATCTATAAAAGGTAAGAGTATGAAAAAAATTTAAACAGCGCCATCTGTTGGACGTTAAAGCAACACGCGCTATTGTTTCTGTATCTGTAGACAGACTGAGCCACAGCAACGCGTGGTGGATACAGCTAGTTAAAAAAAATATTTAAATATTATTCAATAAGTTTTCTCCGTGTAGGTACGCCAAACTAGTTTCATACATTATTTTTATTTCTATCAAAACTTAACATTTTTTTTCTGTAAAATTACGGATCTGCAAATACTAATGACTTAAGAATGAACGTTTCCCCTCCGTCTATCCCTAAAGAAAAACCATAATTAGTTACCAAGCGTACATCGATTGGATACTTCGAAAAACGATTTTTTTACTGCTTACCAACACTGCCTGTCACTGCGGCAACTCTGAAGTTGAACATTTAGGAGATAAGTTAAGAAACGTGTTGACATTAGTAATAGTAATGATAACTTTAGTCGTAATCAAATTACGTGGGAAATGAAATCCGGATTTATCTCAACACGAACGGAGACTTAAAGTTAACAGAAGGGAGTGTTCCTCAGACGCCATGACAGGATTTGCTCTATATTCAACATTCTGCCTAATGTTTCGTCGAATTATTTTAATTAATAATCCCCTACTTAGTCATATTAATTACTATAAAACAGCTTCCCACGCGTAACATGCCAAAAATAAGCGCCACATATCCTTACACAAAATTCTAAATAGGAACATTGCCAAGGATCTTCAAAGTTTTCTTTAAATTATAAAACATTCAAGAGGTATTTTGTAGGTAGATGATATGTACGTGCACTCTATCAATAAATCCGATTGTGAGAAATTACTGACCGATAATGCATAATATGTCTACCAAATTCGGTTAACGATCGCTTGTCATATTCAAATGTTGTTCAACAGTCGATCGGAGTCCAGATTGTGCACAATAGAAATTACTGACCGATAATGCATAATATGTCTACCAAATTCGGTTAACGATCGCTTGTCATATTCAAATGTTGTTCAACGGTCGATCGGAGTCCAGATTGTGCACAATAGAAATTACTGACCGATAATGCATAATATGTCTACCAAATTCGGTTAACGATCGCTTGTCATATTCAAATGTTGTTCAACAGTCGATCGGAGTCCAGATTGTGCACAATAGAAATTACTGACCGATAATGCATAATATATCTACCAAATTCGGTTAACGATCGCTTGTCATATTCAAATGTTCTTCAACGGTCGATCGGAGTCCAGATTGTGCACAATAGAAATTACTGACCGATAATGCATAATATGTCTACCAAATTCGATTAACGATCGCTTGTCATATTCAAATGTTGTTCAACAGTCGATCGGAGTCCAGATTGTGCACAATAGAAATTACTGACCGATAATGCATAATATATCTACCAAATTCGGTTAACGATCGCTTGTCATATTCAAATGTTGTTCAACGGTCGATCGGAGTCCAGATTGTGCACAATAGAAATAACTGACCGATAATGCATAATATGTCTACCAAATTCGGTTAACGATCGCTTGTCATATTCAAATGTTGTTCAACAGTCGATCGGAGTCCAGATTGTGCACAATAGCCAAATTTATTAATTCTAAACTAGAAGTTCCCAATTTTATGACCATATTATTAAAATTATGTACATATATATCTTTATTTTACAAAATAATGCAAACGGTTTGAATAAATAAAATTTAAAAAACTAGTCAAATGCTACAAAGAGCTAGTGATTAAAGACAATAATTCTACGGCAATACGTTTTTGTAGTATTTGGCATTAGATTTTAGATTAAATTAACAGTCAAACCATTCGTATGGTCAATCACTTGTCAACTATAGATAATAACTATCGAAAGAAATGTAAAATTTTTCGTCCAAAAGGAAAAAAAGAGTTCCTAGCTTATCTGGTAAACACTAGTTTACAACTCAATAGTAAATATTACATTATTAACAAGTCAAGAATTAAAAATACATTATCAAGTCAACAAAAAGACTCACATGGAATAAGTCAACAAAAAATCACAAGTTTAACTAGAACGCACTCTTTATACTAATCTTAACAAAAGTTTGGTCAGGTATATTTTTGTTTTCACTTGTCGATGTTGAAATAAACAAAACCAAAGTAGAACACTAGGCTATTCATAAATCATTAATTTAATAAATTGTTGCTTCGCGCAGCCCTACTACGAGTTATGAGACTAAAATTTAAATAGTTCCACAACAGTAAGACAGTTAGTTTGTTTGAAGAAGTACGGAGAGAAAAGTGGTTCCGCGGACGCGCCGCGCCGGTTCTACGAGTATTAAGAGTAACATGGCGGTTTTATTGCAGTCGCCTAAACTTTACGACAGCTGGCCGAGATAACGGAGCGCCATCTTTATCTCCGTATTTATCTTTCGCTGTATGTTTAATTAAAAGGAAGGGACTAAAAAATCGGATTGCCGATTTGTTAAGCGATTTTTACAGCATCATAATTTTGATTAATTGTTGTGTAATTAGCCAAAGTTTCGGACAGCGTCAAAAAGTGACTATCATCAGGGCAGATGTGAAGTGTTCATGTGTCTAGAAATGGTACCGTGTTACATCGCTAATTGGAGGCAATTGGTATCCACATTTAAAAATATATATTAATAAGGACTAAGGGACAAAGCTTGACAGTTCTTGATATTTGTAATTAGACGGCTACACCAAAACTAAACGTAAAAAACACACATTAAGGCGATTACACAAATGCCCTGATGACAAACAGTGTAATACGTTCCGAAACTTTTGGCAGTGAAATCTGATCTTGAGTAAATCTTTAAAACGTTCCGATTCCCGCCCCCTCTATCTCCCCTCTCCCCCCACTCTTGACTAATTGCTAGATACGCCTTCACCTCCACATTTTCAACTAAATTATTCGCACATATCGAAGTTCGTTCGTTCAATAAATAAATACGTAATAAATGTGGTCATTATATGAAATCGGCATTGGGTTACATATATTAAAACTTATTATAATTATTCAAATTAGCACCACATTCTGAACATGGGTTGTTTTTATTATAATCGCCCGAAGACTTAAAAAATGAACCTTATCAGTCAAACTTTAAAAATATTACCTAATGGGTATGAATGGCCTTACTGATAACAACATGGAATTTATTGGTTGTTTCAATATTTATGGAAACAATTTTAATAAAATTGCTTGGTTTCCCCTTCAATCATACCCAGTTTTCCAATGAAAATCGCTGTATTTACTGGCAACGTTGTCTGGTTTACGAAGCAAATACCTGTTTTTTTGGTCACATCAACATTATTCATGATATATAATTATTTCAAATGTATTTTTTTAGTTTTCCGGACCAACCAAAGCTCTTCGCACTAACGGATTACTAGAAAAAAGTATTTTAATCAAGTAAAGGCTGGCTTGGCATAGTTCCGCAAACATGTTATGTAGTTGTATACTTGCAAAATGATTATAATTTATTATTTATTATTGTTGTTCGTTGCGTGCGATAAAAAATAAATGAACGTCATTGAGGAACAAGATGATACTAATAAATCTAAACGAAACCTGAAACAGTAGAAGACACAGACAAATAAAAAGATATCCGTCAGAAGCAGGGATCGAACCCAGGATTTCTCGTCTTACCGGGACAGTTACCGTTTACCTTTGTATTTGCCGTGTTCTGTTTCATGTTTCGTTTAGATTTTTTAGTATTATATTCTTCTCCAATGATATATTACATTGATAGGTATAACCTTAAAAAGATAAGTTAAAAAGAAAAAGTTCCTAAAAATAAATAATATTCAAGGAATATATTTAGAGTGAGATATAATTCAGAATAAATACAAATGTTTCAACGATTAGAAAAGAAACTAATCCTGCACCAGAAAAAGGATATTCAAACCTAGTCACAGTTATTATCTGATTTTTCTTAAAGTTTATTTTAATATCTTATCTGACAACAGATAACGGCCGGCAGAATGAATCATGATCTTCGCGATACATGCTGAAAACTGAGTTCATCGCGTTCTTGTGTTTTCATTAAAATACCGGTAGAATAAGGTAATCGGAAGGCATAATACGTGACCTCCTTGCACTCCAATATTTTAAAACGCTCACCTTTACAAAAATACGTAGCTGAATTCGTGACTCTTCAGCTAATCATCGTGATATTTGATTGCAGATTCTCAGATACAGCTGATGATAACCAGATCGCCTGATAATACCACCTCCGCTACATGTGATCGGGTTCCTTGGCTCCTTGGCTCCTCGCTTGAGCCCTCTACTCTTGTAGAGCCCGGCTAAATGACAGCTTGCATAACCGGAGTTTTTATTTATTTAACTCCAAGTACCTATTATGGCAGTCATTAAAGCCATCCGTCCTTTTTCCGTTGCGGGTACTAACTAACCTAACTACCTATTTTTCACACTTAGGACTGCTAAATTTGTAGGGGTTTTGAAAGTGAAAATTCGTTGTTATCAAAGCATTATTGCTCTCATAAAAGAGTACCCCATCGCGCGTGCGGTTAGTTTATATGTGTAATTGTTCCAATTTCAAACTTCAGATACTCTTCTCTAATATCTATATTTTATTATACCAGTAGCTACCGTGTAAAGTGCCGAGGTTTCAAATGAATTTATAAATAAACCCCCCAAGGATTCCGTTCGTGCGATATGTAAATATATTTCTGAAACATAACAATTTCCTAATTGCTAAGATTTCCTAATTTCAAAGAATTCACGATTAAAGTTTAATGTGGTCAGTGACTTTTGGGAACGTGCGTATCTTTGCGATTTTATTGTATAACTTCGTTCATTGTTGATATTACCTAATTTAAATGGCAAAATCAAGACATCATAACAAGAAGTTAAAAATAAGAGGAATTAAAGATTACT
Organism: Hesperophylax magnus; assembly: GCA_026573805.1. Taxonomy (NCBI): domain Eukaryota; kingdom Metazoa; phylum Arthropoda; class Insecta; order Trichoptera; family Limnephilidae; genus Hesperophylax; species Hesperophylax magnus. The sequence goes on along the minus strand of JAIUSX010000117.1, from coordinate 13,522,370 downwards.
AAATTTTATTACCATTGTAATTTACGGAAATTTTATGAGCATCGTTAATTAATTATCTGAGTTTTTTTTTATATATAATGAAATGATTTTTTTAATAACATTCCATCGTTAAAAATAGTAATTTTTCACGATATAATGTCTTGAAAGATACCAAAGTGTTTAAATAGATATGTGTATAAATATTTTATGTGATTTGTTGACAATATCGTATGTAGAATTAATATTAACAGTTCATTTTAACTACCCGTGCGCATAATGTGTCTAATTGAAACGTTGGAACATAACTAAGGAACTGCTATATATTAGATTAGGCAACTTACAAGCATTTTATCCAGTTTGAGTTTGATCATGTGAAAATCGTATGGATAGATATTTCTACAGAGATTTCGAAAATGTTACCAAAAAAATGAAACAGATAGTTTTTGATAGTAAAATAAACAAATCGTTTTCTTAGCTCGTGACGTCAATATATAAAAATGTCATATCTACGATTTTTAATATTTATTTTTATAAAATTATAAGAAATGTAATGATTTGAAAAATGGTTGTAATAGGTTTGAGTAAGTCTGAAACTTTGACGAGAATAGATTTGTTTTAGTAGTCACGCAAAGCTCACACAAAGCAGCTTGTCTGCCAATTACCAATTTTATTTAATTTAATAAACGTAGTACATAATCATTTTATTGGTAAATTTAATCTTTGAATAGCTGTACACCTTCTGACAGCTTCGTTTCTCGGTAAAATAAAAAAATATATTTTACCTGTCGTATTGTAGCAAAAGTATTTTTGCATACAAAATCTATGAACCATCATGGAATCTACCTATGGTAGTTAATGAATCCATATATAAACAGTAAAACACAACGAAGAGTCCACCGCATGTCAGGATTTTGACAGATTTTGTGACGTGAATCGCATGCATAAAAAAAACACGTTACCCGGTCCTTCCGGGTTTTTTTTAAATGGTTCGATTTCGTGGATTGAAATTTTCAAATAATCTCCACCGTTAAAAAAAATGATGCAAGTGGCTTGTTAGCAATAGTACTATATTACAGACACTCCCTACTTAGATTTCTGCATAACAATTACACTTGTTAAGATAATGCAAATCTATGAGAGATGTTTTTGCACCCAGTATAAAAGCGTAAAGTCTAAATGTTTCCTTCAGTGTGCGTGTTTTTAAGCCCACATAAAATTTGAACATTTGATAATGCTCGAAGAACGAAAAAACAGGGCTCCAGTTTAAATGTAAAGGATTTAAGCAGTTATGATCGAAATGTGGCAATAAATTTATAACAGGACGTCAGCAGAAGCCTATTTAATGCTTGGATGTGCCGGGAGATACAAAGCGCGGGATTAATGCCCCAGGACGACAAAGGAAAAGTAATACAAGTAATGGTTTGCTTATAAAGAAGTCGCTTTGGGAGTTCTTGTGATTCTGACGTTTCGGAGCGTGAGATTTAGCGCTCTTTTTCTCCAAGAAAACGTACACTCTTTGGTGATACTTCATACATTGTTCTTCAAGAAAACATGAACTTTTTTATGAAACTTCATACATTGTTCTTCAAGAAAATAGGCACTCTTTGATGAAACTTCATAAATTGTTCTTCAAGAAAATAGGCACTCTTTGATGAAACTTTATAAATTGTTCTTCAAGAAAACGTACACTCTTTGGTGAAACTTCATACATTGTTCTTCAAGAAAACATGCACTCTTTGATGAAACTTCATACAACTACGAAAAATAAAGTAAAATTTTCATTCTAGGAAAATAAATTTACTGTTAAAAACAATGATTTTTTTAGAAAATATCTCTTAGAAAGGGATGGAGGGTTGCGGAAAAGGGGAGAAATTTTAAGTAGCAGAGAAAACTTGCATAAAATAATGAATTATTATTCAGACTCTTTTGGGTAGATTTTCATACCAAGAACAAATTTGTTGTTTTTTTTTTATATTTACTCCACACAGGAGGCCCTGAAGAAAATAATTTCCCTCAGGGCCTATGTCATCTTTGGGGATGCTGTGTGGAGGGTCTTTTTGTGGAGAGGAAGGAGTGAACATGGGTCTTGAAGAGTCCCATGTTGTAGGAGGGAGGAAACACAGAGGCCGGCAGTTCGTTCCACAGCCGAGCTGTTGAACTTAAGAACGAATCGTAGAAGCGACCCGTTCTCATGTGACAAGTGTCAACTGTGTACAAATGTTGGGCGCGCGTTTGGCGTGTATCCCGACTACGCACCGGTGCCGAAGGGATCAATGATGCTAGTTCCTCAGAGCATCTTCCATTGTAATACCGATAGAACAAGGACAGCATACCTACCTGACGCCTGTGCTCTAAAGATTGCAGTCCGTTTGTTAAGATTGGGGAATCTATCAAACGGACCGCCCGTTTCTGCACAGAGTCAAGGGTTTTTTTCAGGTATTTTGGGGCTCCAGACCAGAGATGGCTGCCAAATTCGACAGTAGGGCGCACTTGCGATTTGTACAGGGTGAGCAGTTGTGTACTATTAAAGTATCTGCGGGCCCTGTACAGTACGCCCAGCTTCTGAGAGGCCAACTTTACCCGTTGTAGGGGAAAATAAAAATTTCATGCAAAGTAATAATTTTTATTTTTATTTTTTAAATGAAAATCTCTTACTTCCACCATAGTTACCGGAAAATATTACTAGTGTTGTGATTAAGGACTTAGACTATCCGAGGAACTAAACACACTACGCCTGGTCGACACTCCGACCGATTCTGTTAAGTGTTAATACTAAAAAAATGATTTTTTTTAATGTTTGGAATTTAACTATTATTATTGTTATTAATTGGTCCAAATCCATTAACTAAGCATTTTAAGAAAAATATTTTATTGGACTATCTCTTACAAACTTTGTTCAAAGATCACATTTAGGTAGGTACTGATGATATTAAGTTCTCTACAATTTTACAATGAAATGTCATTCTATGGGTAAAACTTTTTTTCTAATTTCCGCCTGACGATATTTTTGATCCGCTAATCTAAGTCGCCATTCAGAAAAAAATATATACTACGATTACATTTCGTAAAAATATAATCTTTAACTTTAGTTGCTGGTTTTTTTCACAGTTTGACGCCAATTGTGTGGATTACACCTTCAATATGCGGATTGGATATTCAGATATTTCGCGTTGATAGCGGATCTTCCGGTCTTCCCTGACCCGCTCCTTAACCATTTGTATTCAATATCTACCACCGAATCAAAATAATTGTTCCTCCGCTAAACGCTAAATACTTTGCTACGTCCTTTCCTTCAGTATTTTTCCGAATATCACCTTCGTTTCTCCACTTTCTTCATCCTAATAAATCGGGATGCCGCAGTCCCACTAGCTCAAGACAATACGGTTTGTAAGCAAGTTACTAAAGATAAGAAGCAGCGGTAATTCCTTCTACCCATTTCCTTTAAATCGCTCATTGTCGATTTATAGTTAATAAATTGGGATGCCGCAGTCCCACTAGCTCAAGACAATACGGTTTGTAAGCAAGTTACTAAAGATAAGAAGCAGCGGTAATTCCTTCTACCCATTTCCTTTAAATCGCTCATTGTCGGTTTATAGTTAATTCGGAAATCTGAAATAAGTTACCTGCCCACACCCATTGTAGGTTAAATTATTTACCAAGAATTCATGTAAGTTCAATATATGTGGAAAATATCATGTAGTAATAAGTCGGCATTTAAACACACAAAATAAAGATTTACATTAATGTGTTACAATGGAAACAAATGTTCTTTAACTCAGTTTCATTCGATTAATAACTACTTTCAAATACCTTTATTTGCCTACATAATATATTATGCTATAGAACTGAGTTCACAGATTCCCAAACTGTGAAATTATGAAATATTGAATCTGAAAATGCAAATGTGGTTACTCATAATCTAAATATACGCAACATATCTATATATGTCGCGACATATCGATTTCCGTTACCGTTCCGCTCCGTTACCGACATGTCGGTGACCAAAAATTCGCCATAGATTGACCCTCCCAAATAAATGTAAAGTTTATATATACGCTTATTGATAGTCACAAGAGATTCTTCGTACCAGTCACCCAATAATCAAAATTTGCCTCGGATTGCTCACCTAGTTAATTTCGCACCAATGCAGAATTCGATACTAGAATAAAAACCGCAAAGAGATACTTTGACATGTGTTTTGAATGGTTACAACATTGTTCTAATTGCGGTAATATATTGTAGTCCGGAGTGTGTTTTGTGAATTCACCACAACAATTATATTCGTACACGCACTTCTTCCACAAGCATGATTCGTTAGCAAATTGCACACTACGATGAACTTGTTACAATTCAAATAAAACTTGTACAGTAAAAAATATGCGCCCCGAGGATTCTCTTGAATTCATAATACGAGAGCTTATTTGACCGTGGCTCTATGATTCCAAATCGGAAATCTTTTATAGCTGAATAAAATGAGTCGGGGATTAGAGGTAGGAGAAAGAAAATACGATTATTGAGAAGTAACGGGATATTCGGATCTTGTGAGTTTAATACCAATTTAAAACTTTATTTATCAAATAGAATCGGTTCAAACAATTGCATTCATCTTCAGATTGGTTATTTTTACTTCAAGTTATGGTATTTTATGGTGTAGTCATTTAAGACTTGGAATTCTATTAGAATCAAAAAATATGATTTTTTTCATTCATTGAAATTGTTGAAGTTATGTGACAGCCCTAATATATTAATGTTGAATCACTTTCATATTCCTACCATTAGATCAAGGTTCCCTAGTGCGTATTATTGTAACAATTATAGTACGGTTTCAGGCTACAATTCTCTTATAAATAGATTACACATAACTGGTAACTAGTACGCTATGTTAGCGGCTATTTAAACACTTTAGTGGTTCATATATTAATGAGAAATTTATTCTTGTTAACTTATATATTCTTATAAATTTTCCTTTCAATCCATATTGTACTATGACTGTCAATAACTTTCATGTATGTAAATGGCATTTGTGCCCTTAATTCTAAATAAATTTACGATTATTTGTGACAGGGGTGGATAATTAATTTAAGGATTTTACGTAAATTTTGGTGACATAATATTGAAATATATAATGATATACATATCCCATGACCTTATTTAGGCAGAGTAAAGTTTAAGATCTAATAATTTTTTTCAATACATAAATTGTTACATGTTACACCGTGATAAAAAAATGATAAAAGCTTTTCCTAACCATAAACAGAAAGGGGTCTAGTATCTGGTGAGGGCATTCATGCTTAAATAATAAAGTCTTATTGGTAATGACGATATTGTCAATAATAACAACAAGAAAATAAATAAGAAATACGCAAGATTTATTTAACAGAAAAAGAGGAGTTTTTTTTAAATATCAACATAAATGGACTCTTTTAGCATTTTTAAGTATTATTCATCATGTGTGACAATTAGCGACAACCTACATAATGAAACTAATGGTTTATAATATTTAAAAAAAAAAAAATTTAAACTATCACATTTTCATAAGTCTCTTTAACTTGCATAAAAACGTGGGCAAAGTCGTAAACAAATACGGAAAACCAGTTCAAGTAATAAGTTATTTCTAGATGAGGGAGGTATTTTCAATATATTGGTGTCCATTAAGACATACGCAAAGTCGTGAACAAATACAGAAAACCAGTTCAAGTAATAAGTTATTTCTAGATGAGGGAGGTATTTTCAATATATTGGTGTCCATTAAGACATACGCAAAGTCGTGAACAAATACAGAAAACCAGTTCAAGTAATAAGTTATTTCTAGATGAGGGAGGTATTTTCAATATATTGGTGTCCATTAAGACATACGCAAAGTCGTGAACAAATACAGAAAACCAGTTCAAGTAATAAGTTATTTCTAGATGAGGGAGGTATTTTCAATATATTGGTGTCCATTAAGACATACGCAAAGTCGTGAACAAATACAGAAAACCAGTTCAAGTAATAAGTTATTTCTAGATGAGGGAGGTATTTTCAATATATTGGTGTTCATTAAGACCTACGCAAAGTCGTGAACAAATACAGTAAATCAATGAGTCATTTAATTTTTATACGTTTTGTCTATTGTGGTTTAACCTATTCAGCTTTATTTATTAAGCTATATATATATAAAGTATATATAAGGTGCGTTACATTGTAAGTTTTATGTACCCAACTACTAGCCTAGTTCTTTCCACTGTGGTCTACCAGCCTAGCATCTTATCCACTGGCCTACCAAGCTACGCCTAATCCACCGGCCTACCAGCCCAGAGTCTTATCCACTGGCCTACCAACCTACGCCTAATCCACCGGCCTACCAGGCAAGCGTCTTATTCACTGGCCTACCAACCTGCATCTAATCCACCGGCCTAGCAGCCTAGCGTCTTATTCACTGGCCTCCAACCTTCGTCTAATCCACCGGCCTACAAGCCTAGCGTCATATTCACTGGCCCACCAACATACGTCTAATCCACCGGCCTACCAGTCTAGCGTTTTATCCACCAGCCACCCCAAATGTCGATTGGATTTTTAAATCTCGTAAAAAGTTAAGTAGAGAAGGTTTAAAAGCTCATAAATATGATATTTGATAAACTTATGTCATAGTACTCGTATATAATACCCGACTTTGCAAGTTGAGGGCTTAGCATCGTTAGCTTTAATATTTATCCTTTTTACAATAACCTTTCAACTTAAACGACAAGATTATTAAGAGAAGCTAACAGGCTGACCGCTGAGCGGGCGATTTGAAGAAATTCATCTCCCGATTAATGAAGGGTGAGGTTTAATCTACTCCTTCCCTAATACCCCCGAACCCGACTTAACCCTTCATTCAGAAAAGTTTAACGTCCGTCCATCGCTTGGTTGTTTCCAATCTTTCATTTAAAACTTTCCCTCATTGACTAGGAATCAGTGTTCTGGTTAGTTGATACTCTTTCGAAACGCAGTATTGGAAAAAAATATTTCATGGAGCAATAATTGAAAAAGTTTAGTAGAAATAATTTTTAAATTAAATCGCATTTTATTGAAATGCTTTGAGACGCAAAATGGCATTTAGAATTTTAATCCTATCGGAATTTGTGATATGATTTATGTTTTGTAGATCACATTTTTAAGAATTTAGCAGCAATTTATAGAAAATATATATTTTTAAGTAACTATGTAGTCATTATTCCGCCGTAAGGTTCAAACTAATTTGTCAAATACTTTTAACTGATTCCATTATATTTATTGGAAGCTTATTATTTACTTTGTGTATAAAAAGATAAACTTGACCAAATTTTCTCTCCCGAGATTATTATACGAGAACGGCCAGTTAAGTAACTAATATTGAATAGAAAAGTAGTCAATATAGTAGTCAGTAAGATATGTAATGTTGATACTTTCCACGAAATCTATCCCCTGTGAGAACCATTGTTTTTTTTATTTACTGAAATATTTTATGGACTTTATTCCTCGATAATTATTATTTGAATTGAAAGTGCGAGATTTATTTAATTCGATGGCTTTGGCATTTCATGTTATTTTTTGTGTTTACACCCCGCGGTGTCTTTCTACAACAAAACACCACATGACGTGACAGCTTCTGTCATTGTCGTTACCGATTAACCTTCATTTATAATGTGCCTATTGTGGAAATATCGCAATAATTTAATACTAATGTATTCCTGCAGCGTATTGTATCAGAAGATAGTATCTACTAGATACACATGTTTTTTTTTTAAAAACAAATTCATGTTTAATAAAAAACATTTATTTTTATTTGGTAACTTGCAGAACTCCTTTTATTTTATTTTTTTTTATTTAAAATAAATCAAAGTTAAGGAATATTATTATTGAGTTATGCAAGTTATTTTTTTTAATTATTTTATTATTGTGACAGCTATTTAGGCGTTCAAGGCTATCATTAAACCATTTTATGAACTGAAATAAAAATGCTTAGCCAACATAATAATAACAAAGTTAACTTTCATTTAGGTAATTTATTTTTTGTTAAAGTCACAAAATGCTAATATAATAATTATTTTATGATGGAATTCTTAAACACAGATGTGGAAATTATCTTAAAAAAGCAGGTCTTGTTTAATACAAATATAGGACAAAAATTTAAGTAACTTGTGAATAGTGGAGTGTTCTACCCTCTACACCTACACCCTTATTATATTATATTATGTACAGTACGTATTAAAAAATCAATGTCGCTTAATGCATTTTTAAATTTTGCGCGATGATTAGATAAATAAATTACTTTATAATTTGCAAATATAATCAAAATGTTTGTTCGTGGTATGTTATTATAATGAATAATAAATGTCGGCCTTCACTAAATATAGTATTGTATTGTACGAGTGATTTAACGACGCCTTTTAAACAGCGCCGCTTCGGCAGTAAAACGACAAGTGTTTGAATAAGGTGATGAACTCGTTTAACAGACACCATCAAAGTGTCCAGCTGAAGTTAACGAGCGAGCGCCCGCGCCGCGCCGGCCGGGAAGGAGTTCAAACATGATTTATTGCTATTCTCTAATCATTAATAAACGGCGCACGGTTGCACATTTCTGATAATCATTATCAATTTATTATCTTGTCTTTTTTGCGGTACTTTTTTGGTTGCACGAAAAAAGAACTGACCATTGAATAATGTTATCGATTGCGCAACGTGACATGATGGAGATTGGTGTATTTGAATAATTGTTTATTGAGTGATCGAAAGCGAGTAGGTGAAGGTGGGTGTGCGAAGTCATTATTTTAATTAGTGCTCCGATAATGCTTTACATCGATTTGATTTGATGCTTTTTTCAAGTAATGTGTCGTGTCGGATGTTATCATCTCGATGGACTGGCAGTTGTTAGTTCTTTCATCTCACTAAAAACTGCCAGTCCATCGAGATGATAACATCCGAAAGCCAGTAGGTGAAGGTGGGTGTGCGAAGTCATTATTTTAATTAGTGCTCCGATAATGCTTTACATCGATTTGATTCGATGCTTTTTTCAAGTAATGTGTCGTGTCGGATGTTATCATCTCGATGGACTGTCAGTTGTTAGTTCTTTCATCTCACTAAAAACTGCCAGTCCATCGAGATGATAACATCCGAAAGCCAGTAGGTGAAGGTGGGTGTGCGAAGTCATTATTTTAATTAGTGCTCCGATAATGCTTTACATCGATTTGATTCGATGCTTTTTTCAAGTAATGTGTCGTGTCGGATGTTATCATCTCGATGGACTGGCAGTTTTTAGTGAGATGAAAGAAGAATTATCTTAAATGAATTAAAGATTCGAGAAAGGCAAGGATTGGATTAATATTATAATGCGTGGAAGAAAACGAAATCCTTATTTTACATTCAATTAATATCTTGGATGGTAAAAGAAATGACCGCCAGGCATTGATGTATTATTTAGTCTATGCCGCCAGGCATTTGGTTGGGCCATAACCAGACCGATAATTACCATTGTAGGTAATGCCAAAACGTCCATTTTGTTTACGCCAACAAAACATATATTTTGATTTGAGGCCAAAACGGGTTTGAACTATTTTATTTATTAGTGATTTAAATTATTACATATAGGGCACTAAAGAATTATTATATATAGGCCACTGAAGAATTATTATAAATAGGCCACTAAAAAAATATTATATGTAGGCCACTGAACAACTATTATACATAGGCCGCTAAAAAATTATTACAGATAGGCCACTAAAGAATTCAATTTTGCATGATTTTAAAGACAAATTTTGAGTTAATTGTAATTATTAAATATCTTACCATATCTACTGAGTTAATATTACGAAAAATAAAATAATTATTATTTGGTTGACATTTTCATTTATATAGGTACATTATGTTCCAATGTGTATCGACTATTTGTAATTTAAATTAACGCCCATCAAAATGCTTTTTTCAACCATTAAAAAAAATTATTTTAAAATTTACTTACATAGTAAAATACTACGAAAAAGTATTTAAAAAAAGTATTTTATTAACTTAACATTTGCTATATCTGTATAGCTATACTATACCCAAATATAGGTACTATAAATATAAGTATATAGACATTTGTTATAACTTTTATTTTAAATCGTATTATTCAGTTTGATTGGGTATTAAGTATTTGTGAAAAGTCTGCGAAGCCGTTCCTCTTTAAGGTTATATGGAATATGGCTGCTATATGGCTATGGAATAGAATCGGGTAAACTCGGGTCTAGAAGATGTATGAGACGAATGTTTGAGAGGAAAGAACTCAAAGAACACTAAAGCGCACGGAACGTTCCAAGACCGACCTATTGAACATAAGGAGTCATAAAACGAGTTGTCCTCAAATGCGAATGTCGTGTACGGACACTCGGCACGCGTTCGCCGCAATCTCCGACTGTGAACTTGCACCTGTGCACGTGCTGCTGTGTTGAATTCTGTCAATAATGTCAACGTATCGGAGTAGGTACCTTTCATTCAAAAATCTAAAAATAAATCTAAGATAAAATTTAAAAATAAAACCTTGCCTGTTTGCACAATTTGACTGTCAGTTTTATAATGCCTTTAGAAGGCGAAACAGCCTTCACGGGCAGCATAATACATAGGAGAACTTATTTATAAATAAACTTTTTTTTTTAATAAATTGAATAAAAATATTATTGAATATTTAAGTAAATCTATCAAACTAATTATTTAGGAACCTACCTGCCAATGTTTAATAAACATTAATATCAATCTTTAGGTGGATTTCAATAAATGTATTTAATTTGAATTTTAATTCACTGTCTTACTTGTAAAATACTGAAGCTTCCGACGCAATCGAATTGTTGAAAAAAATGTCATTTTCAACGGTGCTCAAGCACATGTGTTCATTAGAAACTACCAAATAATATACAGTTTTCACCAACGAAACAAAGTAATGTCCGTTGACCGAATGAAATTCAATAATTCAGCCGAGCCAAAATTGCACTGAGGGAACTCAACCGCAGATATAGCTCCTATTCAAACTAACCTCCCCGCTCCATACCTACGCGACGCGACGTCATGAAAAATTTTAAATTATTTTCTAAAAAAAATGTAACAAGTTAAGTCGACCCGCCATGTTCAGAATTTAGAGTCATCACGAGAATATACACGTGTGAATCTTCTGTCATTGTTGACTTCAGAAAGTTATAAAAGCTGTTGAATTAACTCGATTTTCTGAGAGACATAACGTAAATTTGGCTTAAACAAAAGCCTGCTTCAGGCGTTTAACTACTATCTGTGTGTCTGTGCGATACTTTCGAGGTCGGGAGGAGTTGCCTTACAGTAGACTATTAGCAATGAAAGTAATGACTTTCCCAGGGAATTTGTTCCTCTGCATGTGTCCTTGAATCTAGAAGCTGAATTGGGTAATTATTATTAAAACTGTATGCAACAAGATTTGTGCATAATTGTATTTACTGTAGGTACCTACATAGCTTAATATTAGTGATTGCATTAATTTGATCTTATAACGGTTAATATGCTGGCCCATTCACAAAACGCGAAAAAGTCAAAATTCTTCCATGTAAATGTGTATTTTGTTTGTATTTAACTTTGTTACACCTTGTAATGTTCCCTGTAAAAAGAAAGATAGAGAGAGAGAGAGAGAGAGTGAGTGTGAGAGGGGGGGGGGGCTCGAGTCTACAGGGATGATAAAATAAAACCTTATACGTTGTTCTTCCTTCTCCACTAATGGAATTTTTAATTACTTAAACCAAAATACTCCCCATTTACGCGGTAAAGCGATTTTGAAAGGCGTTTTTTTGCGCACCTACGAACATGTAGAATGTTGATATTTGTTTTTGAATTTGTATCGAAAATGTCAGAACTTGTGAAAGGGTTTTATTTGGGAATATAAGCGCTTTTTAATTTCGTTTTGATAATATTGTGCAAGCGCGGAAAATTATTTCCAGGGTTTATTATTCATGATAGCCTCTACTAAAATACGAAATTAAAGCAAACAAAGGAAAGAAACGTGATGGAGTTTCATAAAGTGGTTTTAAAATATAGGTAGAATAAATGACTTTATGTATGTGATAACATTATTGTTGTATTTATTTGGTAATTATTTTTCTATCCACTTAGTAAGTAGGTAGGTATCTAATAATAATTTATTCTTTTAATCTCGGTGGATAGTTGTAAGTCAAATATTAAAAGCAAGCTGCAACATTCCACGTAATAGAGAAACATACACTGATAGTGACAAACTATAAGGAAATACCAATTAAAGCGATGACGTTGTGTTTTTAATCATTATTTTAATGTAAAATAAACATAAAACATTACGATACTATAAACGAGCTCTCCTTAGAAATAATGCAAAGTAATACAGCAATACAGAAATGGTCCAAATTATAGGTAACTGCTAATTAGGCAATTATATTAATTGGATCGACCCTAAATATGGGAACAGAGATTAGAGGTAAGATTTAACCGTGCGATAAAAACACTAGGTGGCTGCTATATAGTAGGTATAAGGGTGAGATTCGGCCTAGCAAATATTGATCCGGAAATCGTGGATATCTGGTCACAAAACACGGCCAAAGTCATTTCAAGCAACGTTGGAATTTCACCAAGGCGATACTGGTAGTAGGTATCTACCACTCGAGTGTGAGGACAATACATTATGAGATTCGACCTAAAGGTAACAACACTATAAAGGTACCAATACTAGAAAGGTATTAAGCTTCAATCAAGCCATGAAGATTTATTTATATTACAATATTCTCTAAAATAATTTCGTTCGGTGATAAATGAAGTTTAACAAAGCCATTACAAATAACTCGGCAGCAGGATGTAGGTAATGGGTGATTTCTTCAAATCTTAAATTAGAAAAAGATATTTGCGTCCATTTAAATTTAAAAGGCAATAAAGATAATCCAATTCAAATATCGTCATGATTCTTGATAACCGTGTTCTTTTGTTGGTGAAAAGCGTTGGCCAGCAGAGATTTGCATATTTAGTTTTGAACCACAGCTTAACAGCTCAATAAGTAGAGGTGCAATCAATTAGCTGACCTCAGCAAAAGAATAATTGATAAAACGATAACTTATAAAAAGTTTTGCTTTCGCGTGACGGTTGCTACGGCGTTCGAAGCGTTTTTGTTTAGACGAAAAAACAACCAAAACACTTTATAATAATAAAAAATTGGATAATTTGTATATTTTTTTGAGAAATTACATAAAGGGCTTTAAAGTCATAATTAGCATTTTCGCTGAAGCTATCTAGTCTTTTGAATATTATCATTAATGAAAAAGTTTGAAATGGGCTGGAAAGCATTCATGATTTCTCGTTTGGAAATAACAGATTTCAATGGATGGAATTCTAATTTTCATTTTTTTATTACTTATTAGGACAAATGCACCTAAAAGGTATTAATAATGTATTAAAGCATGTCTGGAAATTCAAAGTGAATGTTTTCTTACGTGGAAGTTTGTTTAACATTTTTAAATGCGTATTTTACCACAAAGAAGTTCGCAATTAGGGTTTGTTGTGAGATGGAAGAAAGGTAAAAAATGAACCATTTCGGAGATAAATAATATCTTGCAAGAACCGTACAAAATATTTTGAAATGCCAGAATTAACATTAAGCTTGACGCCAATTTCCAAAAGAGGTACCTACTCAGATGGCACGAAACCCGCACAACCGTATTTCTGTATGCATACTTTGCTTTATCCACATTCATTAGTCATAATACTTCTCTGTTATTTCAATATTAACATCGACTCCATTCGATATTACATTTTGATCCACCAAGCCATATTTTGCTTGGACGTCCACGACTTTTTGCCCCTTTTTCCGTCAGCCCCCTCAGTATTCCAAATAAAGTAAACTTATTTTTCATTCCGGCCTCTCATCATTTTTAGATAATCTCATTAGTAATAGGTCACTCATCGTTTAAACCCAATTCGTCTATAAAGTTCGTGTATCCATTATTTCCGTTGGATTACTAAATACTTCACAAAATATTCACGGAACAGAACGCTTGGACTATTAGATAACTCCCGTATTTATTAGTTAATCTCTCAAATATTGACAACTTCACAACGTCTGTTTGCGATTTATAGTATCGTTTGTCTAGTCTCCGAAGCGTGTAATAATAATTATTTCCATTGAAATTAATGAATAAATTATTATTATTTATTATAGATTATCGCACGTGTTTGATATATAACTCAATTTAGGAATTTCAAAACAAGTTGGTTTAGCGCCATAAGGTGATGTTATGATATTAAGTCTATATATATTCTCACTATTTCATAGTAGGTATTTCCGAGTCAGTGGCGCGTTTGTAAACTGAAAGCAACAATACATAATGTCAACTGTTGCTTTAGCCTACCGAATAAGGTATCCGTACAATCTGAAATATATTTTATTCAGAGAATTCAATTGATAAACTGCCCCCAACACCTGAGGCCCCGAGCGACTGCAATTCCTGCCCGGCGATTATCACGTCACTGCTTGGTATTCAACGTTAAAAATCAACGAGCTTACCGTAACATTTTCTATTGATTTGTAACCTTAAAGTTTTCTTACAATTTAATTCCAAACTAAAATAACTACGTATTTAGTCAGTTTTTATTGACCACTAGGAATTAGTATGAAAAACTCTCACATTGAATGGTAATAACTCTTCATTCTACCATACACATATGTACACATCAACAATCTATATAAACACGTATTAATGCTAATATATTGATTGGAATGGGTTAGATTTTAAGTTGTTTGTAATAATTCTATTCGTTTTCTTGTTTTGGGTGTGGTCTAGTACGCAGAACATAATACGAGAATTATTGTAAATCAGTATGTAAATCAGCGCGTGTTTTAGAGAGTGTTATTTATTAACCTAATGAATAGGTGATTTATTGATATTGAAGTGAATTGATTGAAATATTTAGTTAAATGAACATTTTATTCAATGTGTTAAAAATATCATAATGATTGATACTGAACAGATTAACTTCCAAGCGAAAAGCATAAAGCATAAATCAGATGTCATGTTTTTTTTTTAATTTTCAAATTATGTTTGGGTGACCTCAAGCTTCCAAGATTTGCATTCATTTAATATCGAAAACAAAATGAATTCCAAAAAAAATAATTTAAAAAGTAGTGACTTGACTTAGGAACCGATAGAGGAATGCATCTGCACCTAGAAACGACTCGGGAAAGTGGTGAGTACCCTCGAGCCACCAGCCAGACTGGCAGCGCTCAAGTCAAAATTAAAATGTGATTACATCAAATTTAATCCTGAATTCACACTATAATGTATCTATGCATTGTTAACATTACACGTACTTTTCGAAAGCACAATTGATTTATTTATTTATAAGGCACAACTACTCGTATATAGGTAGGGTTCACACATTTTTTAGGGGTTGTCTCACAGTGGATATCAATATTTATACATTACAAATATTTTAATTTGACAGTATTTTTAATTTAATGAATTATTTTGTTTCGACATTCACAAAACATTTTACTACAAATTAAGTTAGTACTAAATATTAAATTATTTATAGTTAATGTACCGCTATTGTTGTCCTTAAAATGTCTTGGTAATTTTATCTGGGATTTTGATAAGAATTTCGACAGGAAAATTCTTACATAAGTTGGAAGCAAAAATATTTGACAGAATTTAATCAGGTTAGTATCGGCATTAGTAACAATAAAGGGATTATAAATTGAATATGTATAGAGGTTTAACAGAATCTGACGCTGCAGATAAAATAGTATACAATTTTGCATTGAGAATTAGTTTATTATTAGTGAGTCCGTATTTATGTATACGATCCTAGTTTCATCGAATGAGTATGGAAAAATAAGCGATGATTTGGCTAGTAGACGTGGTTCAAAATGCTCCAAGCGCTCTTTGGTCCTCAACTAAAAGTTTAAAGCATTGAAGTCATTATTGTCTAGTTCGTTCGAGGTCCAGTTACCTGGACTGCCCTCGCTGCCACCTGGGCGATCGCCTCGCTACTGGTTTACACAAAAAATGATATCTGTAATTCGGTGGATTTGATAAATTGTTTAAAAAACATGAAGACATTAGTTCTATTTTTTATGCAGAACCGATTTTGTCGATTTTGTAATATTCAATTTAAAAAACAGATTTACATATTTACATAAAAGGTTGCCACTTACGTTACAAATAAAGTTATATAACTATTACCTTATTATAAGGTACGCACGTTTGTAGTTGAACAATGTACAACTGGTAGTCGTAGGCCTTAATCCAAGAGCACGGAGGCCGTCTAACTTAGTATGATAGGTAGGATATGAAGGTATAATATTTATATACACCAAAGGACGTAGAATTTTTGTTTTGCAGACCCCAGATTAATAAAAAACCGGGGTCTACAACATTGGCAATTGTGACTGTGACTCCGTTTGACTTTACTTTTTTACCACTTAACTCTATCATTCACTTCCAACAATAGTAAAAAAACTGACAATTCAAAAGAACTAAAAAAAAGTAAAAGAAGAGGAATTATACAAAATTTTTAGAAAAATAGGTTTAATTTAAACAAAATCCGGTCCGCCTCTGTACAGGAACAGGTACCCCTAGTTAGGAGGACTTAAAATGTTGTAGGATCTGAAACAAACAGTATTTAAACAAAAGCCGGCCCGCCTCTGTACAGGAACAGGTACCCCTAGTTAGGAGGACTTAAAACGTCGTAGGATCAGAAGCAAACAGTATTTAAACAAAAGCCGGTCCGCCTCTGTACAGGAACAGGTACCTCTAGTTAGGAGGCCTGAAAAACGAAATTGTCGTATTATCTTTTATCCTTATAATTTATTACTATGCAACAACATACATATATGGGTATGTAATGAAATAAATTTTTACATGTTTTGGTTTATAATATAAACTTAGTCATTTCATTTTGAAAACGCTGCAAACTCTTTCGATGACCCTATATCTGTATGCACAGTGTTCATAAAGTTATCTCTCATTCTGTTTTGAATATTTTCAAGTAATAAAAATAACTTAAAATTAGGTACACAAAGGTTATATAGGTGCCTTTTAATTTATTTATTGAATTTTTTATTTTCATCTGCAAAGTGATGTTGATGAAAAGTATACTAGTAAATACAGTTTTGCTAGAATACGAACAAATAATAGGTATTATTTGAAACGGCTATTAAATTGAAAGCTTTAGAGAATTTTACGACTACAATAAATTTTATTGTTTTCTTATTTTTACTGTTCCCTAATAAAAATACAATAAAAAAGAATCAATCAATATTGCACATAGTTCAAATGGCTACAAAGCAGCGAAACTGTACCTTTAATGTACACTTTCGAACTTTTTTTCGTAGCAATTTAATTAAACTAATCCATTTTAATAACTTTGAATAAGCGTTTTGGTAAAAAAGGTTAATTATGTAATTTGCACATTATATTAATTATTGAATGTGCAGAACGAGCCATTTTTTCCGTGCAACAAAGGTATTACTTAATTTCAATTTATTTCAATTTCAATAAGTAGTTGAACACAGGGTTGTTTTTGAGGAGCTAAAACTAAGGGTGCTAATTTTATATTATACCTCTACAGTATATTATATTTCGATGACGATCAAATCAACGATCAGTCAAAATTGATTTATTTTGCCCTTTTGGATAATTTTCTTTTGGTTGGGAACTACCTCGAACGCTTGAAGGGCGGTATGTGGAAGGGGCTATTATCGATGCATGTTCTAGAACGGTCGTCAAATGCGATTTACCAATACCTACCAAATAAACTATTCTACATTGTTCGGATGTACGGAAAATGTTAACAATAGCAAAGAAATGTGTAGTTTATGACAATAGCTAACGGTCATTTTCGAACTACTCTTTCATGCCTTTTCATACCCGCCCATGGGACTATGACTTATTATTATTATTTCGTGCTGTACCTATTCCCAATGTTCCAATATGGTGCCCTTAGGATATATCGGGGTAAGTGCCCGGATTGAATCGCCCTGGACGCCAACCCTTATGCCGGCTTTGCATAATATGATTTTGTAGATGTATTGTACAGACCTTTTCACTTTGCACTTTGCATATCTTGTTCTGAAAGCGTAGTAAATCGGAATTATCAGTGAGATTCGATCCCGAACAGCACTAATGCAACTATCTGAACTTCCTACCCCTACCCACCTGACTATCAATCTGGAACCGTACAACTCTCTGAGACTCCTACCTCTACCCATCTGACCATTTATCTTGAACCGTACAACTATCTGAGCTTTCCTACCTCTACCCAACTGACTATCGATCTCGACCCGTACAACTCTCTGAGACTCCTACCTCTACCCATCTGACCATTGATCTTGGACCGTACAACTATCTGAGCTTTCCTACCTCTACCCAACTGACTATCGATCTCGAACCGTACAACTCTCTGAGACTCCTACCTCTACCCATCTGACCATTGATCTTGGACCGTACAACTATCTGAGCTTTCCTACCTCTACCCAACTGACTATCGATCTCGAACCGTACAACTATCTGAGCTTTCCTACCTCTACCCAACTGACTAGCGATGGTCTGGCCTGGTATCGTGGTCGCCTTTCATCATTATTTTATGATAAATTTTTTACCATCCAATATTTGCTTAATTCCAGATAAATTCAATAACCTGAGTAATAGTGCCAATATAATATAGATTTACAGTATTGGAACATCTCCACTCTAATATGGAAATCAACGTAATATAAAACGCGAGGACCTTCTCGTTAAGATGAATATTAAGTAATTTTAGGTAAATATTTTTCAGTATCTATAATAAATACAATATTTATTAAATGCTCAATATTTAAACCGGACTTCAAAACGCTATTGTTATTGTTAGTTTCATGTCTACTGTAATAGCTTTAGCAATTTTCAGAGCATGGGTCTGATGAACAATCAGAATATCAAACTAAAAGAACATATCTCCAAAATACAATTGTTTTGTTGGTTATTATTAGTGGATATTTTTGTTTTTCATTTATTTGTAAAAATATAGTTGTTTCCTTGCTTCGCTTATTTCGTAACATCAACGCACAAGCTATTTAAATAACACTTCCTTTGAACTTAATTAGTGCAAGAAATTACTATTTATATCGGGTGAGACAGTAAAATATGCATTAAGGTTCTATTTTTTTTCAAGTAAAATTCATAATTTCCCGTGACCAAATATCGTTTACCGAAAGGTTTCGCTTGAGTCTAAATACCCACAAATTACTTTGTTATATGTTTTTGGGGTGTTAAATTTTAGCATAAATAATAAAAACAGATAGAATACTTTTGGCCGTGAAAATCTTAAATCATATTTACCCACAAATTATATGAATAACCCAAACTAAGAACCTTATTATCTAAATTACTTCCTGTACTAATTAAGTTGAAACGAAGTGTTGATAAAATGGGCGAATTTAGCTGTAAACTGAGTCAGGAAACTTAAACATATTTATTACTACGGAAAAAAGGAAGTGTTCCTACCCTGATTTTAGGTGGTTTTAGGATTAAATCACTGTCGGCTAGACATAATATACTCATTAACATTGAAACTCAGGTAAGCAATTTACAATTTATTTTTAATAGGGAACTATAACTCTGATTGACGTGAAAGTGAGAAGATACAACTATATCTGTTTCAGTTAGTTTTTCAGTAATATTGCAATAAAAAATGAAGTGTGTAAGACATAAGACGTTTTTGATGAAAGTTATTAAAACAGCCTCTCCCAAACAAACTTCTAAATGCATATTATATTTTACAACATTAATTGTTTTCCCTTTATAAAACAAAATAAATTACAAATTCGCATCGAAATCGAAATTTCACGGTAGACGTTCTGAATATTGAATATTAATTTGTACACAGCTGTTCGCAACAGGTTATAAAATCCACAAAAAAAGAATAAATTAAAATAACAAATGGGCAGGTACTTCAAAATTCCAATTTTCTGACAAAATTGCAATTCTCTCAAAGAGTATATTGAACTACCGAATAATAAATATCAGAATACAAAACCAATTTTCCAGTAATATTATGCAATCAGCTAGTTAAAACTTTGCAAGGTGCAATGCAAATACTTACATGGATTTTAATACACCAGTGAGCCAGGCCATTCGCTTTACTCTAAGTGGGAAATTCTGAGGTAAAGCTGTTTCGTTTATAGAGAGATCGTTAGACACTTAACTGAGACAAGATTGTGTGAATTATTAAGAGTGAAAAATTTTAAAGATTGGAAAATATAAAAAGACTGCGATGATTTGTTTTGATTTTATATGAGCCTAGTCAATTTATAGTGTAAAAAAATAAATATTTTGTCCAGTCACGAGGCCAGTATACCGTGAAGCAGTATTTTACATGCAACTTACTAAGGTTCTTAGAACTATCATCTAACTTTCATCATGAAACCAGATAGCGCAGTGGTTAAAAAAGTTATTGTTTTAGCTTGGGGATTCTTGCGGCGCACTGTATCTGCGCCAACAAGATCAACAAATGAGTTTCAGTCGGAACAACTGCTTAAAAAATAAATGCTCCGTCAAAGGCAGCCCTTAGTTTAATATTAATAAACCTTAACTGAACGAAAAACAGAAAAGTCCCAGAATATTAAAAAAGGTAACGGTCACTCTGAATTGAACCCAGGACCACTCTATTGCCGGAATAACACTCTACCACTGAGTTAGTGAAACATTATTATTATTTTCAGTAATTTTTATCGATCTCATATTTAAAAATTAGAATTAGAAAAAAATACAATAATGTCGTATTACAACCGACTTGGTGAGAGTGGAAATATTACAGAAAATGCTGCAAGTCTAGTAGAGCAAACAGTCGTATCGCAAATTGGATCAAGTTGGAGTCATTCTAACATTGAGAGAGATTGAACTAGATGGGCACCGCAGCGGTAAATTATAGTACCTATCCTAAGTGGAATGTTCATAAATAAAACATTAAAACCATATTATTTTTGACACAATAAATCATATAAATATGTAGGTACCTACCGTATTTGCTGTTTAATCAATGTAAATTATCTCTTCCATTGGATAGGTAAATGTCTGTATACTGCGGTGCAAGTAAACATCATAATACGTATGGTAGTCGATTTTACGTGCTTTGGTATTCTACTAAAAATGCCTACTATACAAGGTGTTGTCGTATTGGATATAATAAAAACCGATAAATCTTAATTGCACGAGCCAATTGCTGTAGTTTACTTCAGTGAATCAAGAAGTAAACTACAGCAATTGGTTCAAACTTTGAATTTATCCCAGAACCGAACCTGCCTAACACAATTAGAGAACAAAGTTTTCCCTTTTCTTCGCTCATTATGATGCGGTCGACATTTCTCTGCATTATTTCTATACTGTATAAGGCAATAACAGGTACAAATACTTTAAAATAATTTGCATTCTTTACAGACTGGTTTCATTTCAAACTATTTCAATTAATTACATATGCATTTGTCATTTTTCCTTATGAAAGTTGTTGACAATTATAACGGAATTCATGTTTCTTTGGTAAGAATTTTCTTGACGATCTTTATTTCCACGTTAAATTAAATAATTACGTCTGTTTCGTGTTTACGTAATGACTTTAATTTCTTAAATCAAAATGGAAACTAGAAACAAAATAATATTCTACGGAATTGCATACAGAAAAGGCCTACAAAAAATCTATGATCAGTGAAGGTATATGTCTATTTTCTAAGGATAACCCCTATTTTCTAAGGATACACGTCAGCTTATGGATAATAAGTGCTATGTAATTAATAATTAACGGTTATGACTTACCAAGAGATATGAAGTTAATAAAAAGGAAATGTATGTAACGTACAAAAAATAACACAATATTTAAATGGCAGTAAGTAGGTTTTGTATATGTCCTGAAAAAGGTTAACAAGCCCAAACCGACTGTCACCCTCACGCGTTTGTTGTTCGTGTAAAAAAAACCCTCTTCCCGCCTCCAAGCAAATTTAATTTTTTGTTTTGCATACTGACAAAGCAATTAAATACTAAAATTTATTCGTCCGTGATGTGTTGATAAAAAAACGAATGAATACATTTTAAAGGAAATATTAGTATGAGAATTTGTTGTATTTGAAATAATTTATTCGATCCCTAATCCTAAGACTGCAGTGGAGTAATTTACTGGAATATATTCTTGTACATTGTTTTAAAATGTGGAAAAATGTAAATAAATCAAAATTTACATCACAAAGTTAATTGTTTCTTGCCTTTACTGAATTTCTACGTTTTTTATTGTTTCCGTCACTATCTAAACAAATTAGTTGTTTTTTGCCTCCTCCGGATCAAAAGTCAGTCGTAACATAACCGAGGTTGTCTTATTTATTTATTCAAATATATGCCCAAGCGGTGTGGCGTTGTGAAACGCGTTAAGATTTAAAAATGTTTGTGATGCACAAATATGAATTATCTATATAGCTATTAAATGATAGTTCGTACCATTAATATGTGTCGGATATTCCATATTTCGCGATGAAAACTTGTTTGATCTGTCGTGACATTGAACCCGCGCCCGCGCCGCGACTCCTGTATTGCGTGACGGACCACGGACGGCACGGACCTGTCATACGATAGAAGCTTTTTAACATCTCCAACACTCAATCACGAATTATTGCAATCGTTAAACGGCCACTTAACGCTTTCCGGGCGTTTAAGGAATCCTTTATTTAAAAAGCAATAAAACTACTTTTGCTATGTATGACATAAGTGCTTTATGACTGGGGCTTTTAAATTTTAATTGATTCATGAAACCTATGAAATAAAATCTTTTTTACGACGCTTTTTATTTATTTTCTAATTGATATAATATGTTAAAGTAGAAGTGAAACTTATGTCACACTGAATTCTCTGCATGCCCATATTCAATGGTATTTGTTTTAAAATCGTAATTCGTTAATATATTTTTAACAGTATTATTGATCCGTCAAAACAATATTAATTTATTAATGATCGTGAAAATCTAGCAAATTAAAATAAACAAATAATTTAAAATACATCAACAAGTTGTCGAGGAAAAACGAAAAGTCTTTTCCTGGAAAATTTGATAAATAATATTTATATACTTTAATTCATGCGCATTAAAAGTGTAAGTAAATATCACTAAACAATACTTAATGTAGATTCTAGAATAAAAAAACAACATGATAATGTGCTTTCGTTCACTCACAAACGTCAAACTCGAATTCGAATCGCGAACTTGGAACGTTTTGAAAATGCTCCGCCCGTATTGAGCGGCCGATAGCAACCGTCTGTACCGGACGACTGAACGTCGGACGCAGAACTCCAACGCTGTCGCCGTCGCTGAGGATAATCGCTCCGCTCCGTTCTACGTGCGCAGCTAAGTTCGCGCGCATTTCTCAACTACCTCACGCGCATGCGTCACTTACATCTAACTTTTCGTAAACACTTTTGAAAACCTAACATTTCCTCAAGTTTGTCGGGAGTTACGGTTTGAATTATTTTTAATTCAGGGTGAGCTTTGAGTAGCTGTTTTGAAGCGCGAACTAACCCTTGGTGAAGTTTGTTCGACGGAATTTATTGATACGGAATGAGTGTAATGTGTTTGTTTTTGAGAGAGATTTAATAGAAAGTGGTTTGTTAACTCTGGCTGGTGGCTTATTTTCCTACTCATGTGTGTGTTGAAAATGGCCCTCATGTTGAATTATTGACAATTATTCGGGAACGCTGGCCACGCTTAATACGATTTTATTTAATAAAACCTTTTGATTCACCTTAATTACTATAAAAGGAAATTATCTGCATTTGAGATTTTTAATTTTAGCATTCTAACTTGTATGGGATGACAGCAAAATATTATAAGCATTAATTACTCGCCTGAAATATCCACACAAATTGAAAATCTCCCTAGTAAAAATAAATGTCGCCGACAGGAATCGAACCCGCACTTTCCGATGTCTTCAATTTGTATGGATATTTCCGGCGAGTAATTAATTTGTTGTCCTTTGTGCTATGCATAAAAACCTTGTCTTATAAACATTATTATAGTTTATCACTAAGGAATAATAATTAAATCTGTTGATAACACTTTCTTATGTTGGTATTCCTGATACTATACGCGTGGCTAGAAGAGATTTTATTTCCATTGAATTTATGCAAATTGGGTAGGTACTATTTTGGTGAACTGTGGAAATAAAATAAAATCAAATAAAGGTATTGAGCCATTTTTTTTAAATAAAAATAAAAAAAATTCTAAAGAGTAGGATAGTATCTATAGGTTAGGTTAGGTGAGGTTTTCCTTACTAAAAAAATTATAAAAAACTTGCTTAAATTCCCATAGTTTATTTTTTCCAGAGCTCATTGGTAATGGTTGTCATCCCATACAGCGAAATCGAATTTTCATTTCACGTAAAAAAAAGATTAATTTTACAATTAAAAATTCCCCAATGCCGATAGTTGCCTTTTATAGTTTTTTTTTTTTTTTTTTTTAATTAACTCCCCACAGGAGGGCACGAAGAAAATAATTTCCCTCAGGGCCTATGTCATCTTTGGGGATGCTGTGCGGAGGGTCTTTTTGTGGAGAGGAAGGAGTGAACATGGGTCTTGAAGAGTCCCATGTTGTAGGAGGGAGGAAACACAGAGGCCGGCAGTTCGTTCCACAGCCGAGCTGTTGAACTTAAGAACGAATCGTAGAAGCGACCCGTTCTCATGTGACAAATGTCAACCGTGTACAAATGTTGGGCGCGCGTTTGGCGTGCATCCCGACTACGCACTGGTGCCGAAGGGATCAATGACGCTAGTTCATCAGAGCATCTTCCATTGTAATACCGATAGAACAAGAAAAGCATACCTACCTGACGCCTGTGCTCTAAAGATTGCAGTCCGTTTGTTAAGATTGGGGAATCTATCAAACGGGCCGCCCATTTCTGCACAGAGTCAAGGGTTTTTTTCAGGTATTTAGGGGCTCCGGACCAGAGATCGCTGCCAAATTCGACAGTAGGGCGCAATTGCGATTTGTACAGGGTCAGCAGTTGTGTATTATTAAAGTATCTGCGGGCCCTGTACAGGACGCCCAGCTTCTGAGAGGCCAGCTTTACTCTGGCTTCGATGGAGCCCCCGTACCTGAGCTGGTCACTTATAGTTACACCAAGCATATCAATGGAAGGCCTGTTCGGAAAATTGCTTCCGTTGAAGGAGACTAGATTATCATTTAGATCCCTTTTAGACGTAATCAGACAGGATTGGGTCTTTGAAACATTAAATTCGACGAGATTATTTTTACCCCAGGAGGAAATACTCTTGAGATAACCGTCCATTCTCTGCTTCAAAGCCCTCCGAGCCGTTGGAGTTTGTGTGCCCTTTGGGGGCTTGTCAAACAAAAAACTATCATGAACTGTACTGTCATCCGCGTAACAATGAATCGGTGCACATGTCAAAAGGTCATTGATGTGCAAAAAAAACAAAGTCGGAGACAGAACCGATCCCTGTGGGACGCCAGCATTTATAGAGTGTGAGGAAGAGGTGAAACCGTCAGCAACTGCCTGAATCGACCTATCCCTTAAAAAATCAGCAATCCACGTACACAGGGATGCGGGAAGTCCGTAAGAAGGCAATTTGTTGACAAGTCCTCGGT
Organism: Hesperophylax magnus; assembly: GCA_026573805.1. Taxonomy (NCBI): domain Eukaryota; kingdom Metazoa; phylum Arthropoda; class Insecta; order Trichoptera; family Limnephilidae; genus Hesperophylax; species Hesperophylax magnus. The sequence continues at coordinate 13,496,774 of JAIUSX010000117.1, read as the reverse complement.
GCCAGACCCGGTCAAAGGCCTTGGATATGTCTAGTGCGACCGTTTGGGTCTCACTAGGTGAATCAATAGGTTATAATTAAAACAAAATCGTTTACACTTTTTGTTTACAATTTACACTTTTGCCTTACTTTGTTCACTATTTTACGACATGAGATATAAAAATACGATTTCTTGGGCGAATTCCCCATTTTTTTCAATATATAATTGCCAGCTGTTGTTAGGAAATTAATTTTAGATATGCATTATTTCACGCACTAACCTGAATTTTGTGTGTTTTGTTTCTCACCCCAGAGTGGGAAATGATCTCAGCCTCATAGTGATTCATTATGAGTTATTATGCCATGTTCCGCTTCCTCTTTCTTTAGCCAACTTTTCGAATAGCCTTTATTGCCCATCATCAGGGCAGATGTACACTGTAATGCTAATTGGACGCTGTAGTGCTGTTTGAACGTCGGCTATGAAGGAAAAAGCGCAACACGAGATAATAACTCAAGAATAAATCATGGTAATGCTTTTGGCCGTGAAAATTGCAAATGAATGTTATTTTCAATTATTCTACCCGCAGTGATGAATATAAGTAAGAGGTTAAGAGTTTCAGTTATTTTTATTGGCCAAATCGGCATGGAAACATTTGAAGTAGATTACAACATACACCTCATCCCCATGCGAAAAGAAAAATCAGAGACATGGCACCGCAAAAAATTTTCCATAAATTTTCTATAAATGCTCGAATCATATATACAAATATGAATAAAGTGTAAAGTAATGACGTACTAAACCTATATATATATATATGAACCAATATGATAAAAGTGTAATGTAATGATGTTTTTATAATTACAAAAATTATAGAAACATCTGCTCCAATCTTACTGAATCGGCTAAAAAAAATTACTAGAGATCTAAAATACATCAATCCAATAATAATCCTAAACTAATCTGGCAAATAATTAAAGAAATCATCTACACAAATCAAAACAAAACAAACCCATTGGAAGAAATCAACACAGAGAACGGTACACTCTCGCTCAACAAAAAAGTACATAAACTAATAAACTACACAAACAACTTTTTTGCAAACGTAGGCTCGAACTTAGCGAATAAAATAACCAAACCCAAACACTATAACCCGAAAATAAACAAACACCCAAATCCACAAAGGTTTAAATTTGCTCTAAAATAAATCACCAAACAAGAACTAACACTAATATTTTCTAAATTCAAACCAACATCTTCATCTGGTAATGATGAAATCACAATTAAAACATTAAAATTCATGCAAGATGAAATTTCCGAACCGATACTCTTTCTTATAAACAAATCTATTACGGAAAGCAGATTTCCATCCCAACTCAAAATAGAGACTATTACACCAATCTTTAAATCAGGAAATCGTACAGATATCAATAACTACAGACCAATCACAATTCTGAACACATTATCTAAAATCTTAGAAATAACAGTTAAAACTCAACTCGTCGATTACCTAGAATCAAATAAACTATTATCACCAAAACAATTTGGTTTCAGAAAAAATCTAGGAACATCCAACGCAATAGCCTTAGTAATTGAATATATTGAAAATTCTCTAGATTCACATAAAAATGCATTGGAGTATTTCTCCACCTTTCTAAAGCCTTCGACACAATAAATCACTCACACCTTTTTGAAAAACTAGAGAACATACGGATCACTGATAATGAACTGATATTTTTTAAAAGCTATATGGGAAATAGAAAGCAAACTGTGAAACTTAACAACATAACCAGTGAGTGTATTGATGTCAAATTCGGGGTGCCTCATGGAAGTATTCTGGGTCCGATTCTGTTTCTAATTTACATTAATGACCTATGCCACATAGAATATGAAGGAGAAATCATAAGTTTTGCGGATGATACTATTCTCCTTATAAATGGGAATAATTGGACATAAACATTTAAAAAAGCAGAAGACACACTAAACAGGATTAAAAAATGGCTAGAATACCATTCACTTACACTAAATGCTAATAAAACCAAATTCATCACTTTCAAAATAAAAAATACAAAAAACTCTGAAGAAAACCTTAACTTGAAAATTCATAGCCCGCATAACTTAAATGAGCATTGTAATTGTCCCTCATTAGAAAACGTTGACCATATAACGTATCTGGGTCTAAAAATTAATGGAAATTTAAAATGGACCACACACATTAGCTATTTAGATAGTAAAATTAAAAAAACTAAGTTATTTTTTCAAAACTGTCAGGAATGTGATCATTAAAAAAAACTTAATCAAAATTTACATGGCTCTCTGCCAATCGCTGTTAGAATACGGTATTATCGGATGGGGCAGTGCAAATAAAAATATACTAAATTCACTAATTAAAACTCAAAAAGACATAATGAAAATTATACTGAAAGTTCCTGTAAGAACTAGCACTGACGAAATCTTCACCAATCTTAACATCATGTCAATTAAACAACTATATTCTAAAACTATACTCATTTACATTCATAAGTACAAAACCCAAGAAATAACAACAAACACGTTTAATAGAAACACTAGATCTCATGGCCAAAAACTTATCCAACAAATAACTAATAATACAACTTTTGGGCAAAAAAGCTTCTTATATCATAGTATTAAACTCTACAGTAAAATACCACTCTCCCTCAAAAACCTCAACACTATAACATTTAAATCTCAAATAAAAAAACTGGATACTTAATATAGGGAGATCTGAAACAGAAAATATACCTACTGATATCAAACACAGACTAAAACCGAATCTACTAAACTGAACTATACAAAAAAAACACTTTCTTACTTTTTTTAAAGTTATTTAAAAAATAAATATATATACTACATGATAATATATGTTTATAATTAAATTCCTATGTTACTTTGTTGTAATATGAATTTCTTATAATTAAATTATAATATTTAAATGAAATCCTTAGCACGGGAGATCCCAGTGAGGATATCATTATCTCTATATGTTACTAAGAAAAGAAGACAATAAATCTGTTTTTTTTTTTACTTTCCGATTTTATGCCCGGGTTAAATCTTCCCCATAGGAAAAACTCAACCGTTCCACACACTTTTCCACAAATGATCATCTAGTCAATCAACATTATGCAAGTGCATTATATAAGCAAAATAAATACAAAACAATACAAGAACAACACGTCAACTCACCAGAGATCAAATGGGAAAATAATTCACCGACTCCAGATATTTTCATATCAGAGGGTTCGGCTCGATAGAACTCCTAACAGTGCCTATAAATCCTACTGATCCCTTAACATGAATATTTAAAAAATCTTTCGTTATCCTACAAGTATTAAAAATGACTGAATTTTTTGATAGATCTAATACGCCTAAATTTTTAATTAGAGAGCTAGGTATAATGCCAGTAGCCGAAATAACGAATGGTAATATTTGTATAGTCTGAGAATGCCAAATTCTTTTTATCTCATTTAATTTATTATTATTATTATTAATGATGTACTGAATCGCTGAGATGAGCTTTTGAAATCTGTGATAATAATAATTGTTTATCACTCGCGATAATAATTATTTAAATTGTAATGGTTGATTTACAAGTTCGGTTGGGGAGTTTCAATCTTTATTGCATTTGACAATCATCAATTTGACGATCGACCGAACCCTTAACCTAACCCAACCTAAGTGATGAAGGCATATAAATATATTCCTTATCCTTTTTCTTACCCACTAAAGCCACTGCCCAAATAAATTCTGGTTATTTATTTAGACAGAAATATATAAAATACGGGCGGTCGAAGCTCTCTGAGGGGTGAGCTCTGACGCTGGCGCTAAATCAAACCAGCTCCTTAGGAATTTCCCCTCTGATAGATTGCCGACCGTGATGCCTCCCGAGGCAATACTGCCGCCTCCGCCGTATGCCATTATATATAGGTATAGAATCTACCCCTACCCAAACACTTGCGGTAAGGGCTGGAAAACTACCAAAAAATTATAGAAAAGTCTGATTTAGAAATAACGGATGTGTATTTTATGTTTGCATTTTAAATTTTTTTTGGTTCTTTTTATTTTTCTAGAGTTGAAGATTTATTACCGCTTCTCGCTTTAAAATAGTGCAAGGAACGAAACAACATAATGCAAGTAATGAAAAACCGAAAGACGATTCGTTACTTAGCAACTCATGGTTAGTATACCGTGAGCGGTTGGTTTCTTTCATGCTTTAGTAGAAAAAGTGCATCATCATGGTTTCTACTGCGAGCTGTCAAATCTGAATGTTTAATAATAATGTACCTACCGGCCTGAAGAAATTTTGAAAAAAAAAATTGTAATCGAGATTGTTTGTCCAAATTTTTCTGGACAAATTGTATAATTCCTTTCCCGAAATAAAAAAAAGTTACGTAAAATATTGATGTTTTATAATTAAGTATATAAATATTTCAGTACCTACCTACTTACAAATCTATTGATTTTAGATGAAATTTAGGTTTTGATTTATGTAATCATACTTTTTTACACCTACCAGTGTCACACTTTTCAAATTTCAAAATGAATGGCTCTGGTTATTTCTACAGCATTTTATCTTAAAATAATATAGCGAAAGAACCATACGAGATTATACAACTTAGTACCACTGTTCGTGGCCAATCCACAATTTGAGACTTCAAATGTGATCATGCGAAGGCATTATTCTTTTTTTACAAATAAATCCTGAAAATGTAAAGTACCGAGTCAAAAAAATATATATTTGCTTGATAAAAATCTTAATGTTAATTAATATTGGCAATTTTGTCAAAACATATTAGTTCGGTAGTTTCAATCGATGCCTCCACCTGCTTTGTTGTCCTTTATACCCCCCACCCCACCCTGTGGCGAGGAGAGAGGTCAAAGCCTTTTTTCACCCAGAGAAACTATAAATAATTTATTGTTCGCAGGGTGATTAACAAAAAAGCTTTCATCGACAGTCGTCAAATGTAGGATAACGATTAATTAAAGGATAATTCAATTATTCACATTACTCGGCTGTAGCAAGATATTATGATGTCGCATTTTTGACCTGTTGACTTCATCTTTGAGGTGTATACAGTCACAATTCAAGATAAAAAATACTCACTTAGTGATAATAATGGAAATTAATAAAAACTCTATTAATCCTAAAACTAGTTTGATAAATGAACAAAAAAATATAATTCGCTCGCCATTATAAGATATATTCAAGCCGAGTTCAATTACTGTAAATCATAAAAACGAAATTTAATAATAATATTATTGTATATATAAAAGAAAAAGCTATAACTAAATGTGGATTTGTTTTATTAAACGTCTTGACGTGTACGACGAAGGAGGTAAACAATCAGTTTCCTTGTACTGTCGTGTCGTTGGGTAAGTGGCGAAACCCCTTCCTGTTCATTGTGTGTTGTATTATTATTTCCACTCTAACATTGGAGCATGAAAATTCTTCTTTGTTATGCTACCGATACAAATAGCTTCATCTCCAACAAGTACGACGAAGGAGGTAAACAATCAGTTTCCTTGTACTGTCGTGTCGTTGGGTAAGTGGCGGAACCCCTCCATATTCATTGTGTGTTGTATTATGTTAGAATATGGCAATATAAATGCAATTATCTTAGGTTGGCTATAAGGTATCTGTAAACATTGTTTTGTTGGCAATACTGTTTAACCTTGTGCTATTGTCTATTACTAAGAAGAGACCTGTCAATGTGTACATTTGTAAGAAGAAGAATAAAGTTATTACTGCATAAAACTGAACCCTTTTATTGAAATAATCACATATTATTATTTCCACTCTAACATTGGAGCATGAAAATTCTTCTTTGTTATGCTACCGATACAGATAGCTTCATCTCCAACAAGTCATCGACACCAAAGTATCGTTTGAAGAAATATTGCTCGCCGCCATTAAACATATACGGCATCCGAGAGCTGGTGATGCGTGCGGCAAACTGGTCAATCTAAATATTGCTCGCCGACATTAAACATATACGGCATCCGAGAACTGGTGATGCGACGGCAAACTGGTCAATCTAAATATTGCTCGCCACCATTAAACATATACGGCATCCGAGAGCTGGTGATGCGTGCGGCAAACTGGTCAATCTAAATATTGCTCGCCGCCATTAAACATATACGGCATCCGAGAGCTGGTGATGCGTGCGGCAAACTGGACAATCTAAATATTGCTCGCCGCCATTAAACATATACGGCATCCGAGAACTGGTGATGCGTGCGGCAAACTGGACAATCTAAATATTGCTCGCAGCCATTAAACATATACGGCATCCGAGAACTGGTGGTGCGTGCGGCAACCTGGTCAATCTAAATATTGCTCGCCGCCATTAAACATATACGGCATCCGAGAACTGGTGGTGCGTGCGGCAACCTGGTCAATCTAAATATTGCTCGCCGCCATTAAACATATACGGCATCCGAGAACAGGTGGTGCGTGCGGCAAACTGGACAATCTAAATATTGCTCGCCGCCATTAAACATATACGGCATCCGAGAACTGGTGATGCGTGCGGCAAACTGGACAATCTAAATATTGCTCGCCGCCATTAAACATATACGGCATCCGAGAACTGGTGGTGCGTGCGGCAACCTGGTCAATCTAAATATTGCTCGCCGCCATTAAACATATACGGCATCCGAGAACTGGTGGTGCGTGCGGCAACCTGGTCAATCTAAATATTGCTCGCCGCCATTAAACATATACGGCATCCGAGAACAGGTGGTGCGTGCGGCAAACTGGACAATCTAAATATTGCTCGCCGCCATTAAACATATACGGCATCCGAGAACTGGTGATGCGTGCGGCAAACTGGACAATCTAAATATTGCTCGCCGCCATTAAACATATACGGCATCCGAGAACTGGTGGTGCGTGCGGCAACCTGGTCAATCTAAATATTGCTCGCCGCCATTAAACATATACGGCATCCGAGAACTGGTGGTGCGTGCGGCAACCTGGTCAATCTAAATATTGCTCGCCGCCATTAAACATATACGGCATCCGAGAACAGGTGGTGCGTGCGGCAAACTGGACAATCTAAATATTGCTCGCCGCCATTAAACATATACGGCATCCGAGAACTGGTGGTGCGTGCGGCAACCTGGTCAATCTAAATATTGCTCGCCGCCATTAAACATATACGACATCCAAGAACTGGTGGTGCGTGCGGCAACCTGGTCAATCTAAATATTGCTCGCCGCCATTAAACATATACGGCATCCGAGAACTGGTGGTGCGTGCGGCAACCTGGTCAATCTAAATATTGCTCGCCGCCATTAAACATATACGGCATCCAAGAACTGGTGGTGCGTGCGGCAACCTGGTCAATCTAAATCATATAGGGAACCCCAAAAAAAATCTATTTGCACTTGTCGATTTTTCAAAACCTTTTTTCAATTTTTCTGCTAAAAACTAAAAGGTTAAAATACTTTTGTTGCCGGGCCTACACTTCGATGCAATTAAACGACAATAAACTGCGTGAACAAACTCCGCAGCGACTGATTTTTTTTTTAATTTTACCGAAAAACTTCTAACTTCAGACTTTTAATTTAATCGAAAAAATGAAAGTTCAAATAAAAAAAGTTATACCACAAAATTTCCAGTTTCCAGTTTGCTGTACAATTTCCGCAGTTAAGAATCGTTTCCGGACACCGAGTATAACCGAATTTTTGATGTTTTGTTCTGTTGAAGTTTTCACGAAAGTAAATCTTACCAATATGTCATCTGCTGCAATCTGTTGATCCAATACTTTAATTTGCTGATTTCTTACCTGCAAAGAAAAAAGAAAACACTGTTAGTATCATAAAAGTATAAAATATAATTTCTAATTTAATTGGCCACCACGTAGAGCCCTTTTACAATGTCTCTGAAAAGGTAACTGAATTATGGCTCAATCAAAGTGTTTTAAGACTTATTCTAAAACAGTCGTAAAAATGATTGAAGAAGTCCAAATGGATTTATTTCAATTGCTCTAATTGGTAACATGGAAAAACATCCATAAATACATAGATTGTAAAAAGGCAAAGCGGAATAACCCTCACATGATTAATAGGGATAATACTTCTTTCATCATTACGAAGAGAAAAACACAAAATCCTTGACACATGAAAATCAATTAAATTACTTCACGATTAATAGGTTTTCCATCAAAGCAAATGGAAGTAAATCCCTCAGATCATTATCGACGATCATTTAAAGGCATTTTGAAAAGGAAAAGTTCCTCCCTTCTCACGTTTTTTACGCAAAATCAAAGTAGCATTAAACATTAAAGACTGTAAGGTTTTTAAAATTACTTATCTTAATAAACTCTTTTATTTTATAGTGAATTTATAAGTGGATCGAAAAGCTTTATTTTGTACTACTCCGAAAATACTGCAAAACGGACAGAAGCAGTAGGTATTCCTCAATTTAACGTGTGTTTTTGTTTTTATAATAAACAAAGGATAATTTTATCACAAGGCAGTTTTATTATAAATACCTAAATAACTCCTAAAATTGATACTCAAGGTAAGGCGTCTCTCTTAAATTCTGTGGAAAAATAAACTTTCTGGAACAGAATAATTCCTGTTTGTAACAATGTGCGATCACTACGTAATACCCATTATTCAAAAACCTCCCTGCAAAGTTTTATTCAAGGAATGTTTCTTATTACTTTTACAAGTTGTTTTCAAAACTTAGCTGTAATTTAATGAGGATACGAAATATTACTTCTGATGAACTCACGTAATAAACCCGTCGTGTGTGTTGTGCTACCCATTGTATACTGGAATGAAATGAGCAAAGTATTTACTGCGAACACCTTCGAAACTCCAAAGTTATTAATTGATATGTTCAACGTTTTCTCACATTGCCTCACTGTTACTTCGGTAATTTAATAATTCAGATCTACTGTGAGAGGAAGAAAAACTCACATTTTCTAAAATTTAAATAAACTGGTAATTAAAAATAATTCTTCTGTCAGCATCTAAAAAATATCTAATCCGCCTTCCCACTAATCTAAGGGTATTAAGCTAATACTTCAAAGCTCTGATCGCGAATTGTTGTCTGTTCGATGTCAGTGCGTATGACAGTACGCATCTGGCCTAGTTTATTTTGCAGCATTACCATAAATGCGCATTGAAAATAGTCAAGTTTCGTATGATTATGTTTATCAAATAGAGCTAATGAAATACTTCAAGATGATCTTATTATGCCTTAATGATTACTTACCTAGTTATACATCAGTTAACAGTTGACACGTGCTTAGACTATAATATTAACCAAAATTTAACAAGTCATTCAGGAACAACATTTTCTACCATTTCAACTATTTAGAAGATTTTACCCATGAATGTAATGGTACGTATACAAACCGAGCCACGGATTACGGGAAAGGAACGAAGCAACTGCAGGCAGCGTATCGTGCAATTTGCGATTGCTTCATTCCTTTCCAGTAAGTTGAGGGTCAGTTCGGCAGTTCGGCTCCTAATATATCATTGAAGAAGACGATAGTACTAATAAAGTCAAATGAAACAAGACAAGAGAAAATAAAAAAAAAAGATAATGGTCACGAAGTAAAGTGTCACTGAATATTATATTGCGCACTTGAAGTGAAACAACACAAAACTGCGCTATATAAATGCTACGTTATTATTATTATTATAGACTTTTAGAAAAAGTCAAAAAGTATTCCATTAAACTGAAAATTGGATCCGTTTATCCGAAACACCATCTAGGTTACAAACCAGTTCACTAGAAATTTGTGATCATTTAAAAGGGTAACTGCCAAAAATATGAGAAAAAATTAGTTGCAAGATGATATTGTTAATTCTGAATTTGAAATATACGATCGACAAATATGACGTTTAATAACGAGGTCCCAATGGTTGAGTAGTTAAAACGCGGTCCCGGTAAGACAAGAGATTGGGTTCGATTCCTAGTGGTGATTATTATTATTATTTTTTTTTCTGTGTCTTGTTTCGATTAGATATTCAATGATATAATTAGTAATTATTCATTTTTTCTTCATATGAAGCGGTTACTTTGTGATGTGACATTATAATTTAAAATTAAACAATAACTTTGTAAACATCACTTATAGGTGAGGAGGTGACTTACTAAGTGATGTTTACAAAGTTATTGTTTAATTTTAAATTAAAAAAAGTAATTATTCAATTTGTAATAGAAACAAATATGTATTCTGATGTACTTACTTATGTCTCAAAAACCACTGTTAATGTTTTGCTTATTTATTTTGTAACTTCATATACCTATATATATTTCCACGTTAAGGGGGGAAAGGTATAAAATAAAAAGGTTATATAAATTGAATGGCATTGAATCAATACTGCGATACGATTTAGCGGAACCAGTACCTTTCTTTGTTACAAATATCATATCTGCCATTCGACTGATTCACCTTATTTTTCAGTTTATTTGTTTTTACTTGATTTCCACGTTTTCTCCGATGGACATTATATTCCAAGAATCTGTTGCACATTATAATTGGTTATCTCGTAATTCTTTACGACAACTTGTAAGAGAGCGGACGGCGACCCGTTAGTTTACACAAACTTCGTGCCGAATTCGGACTAAGAACTGAACCTTTTTACATTTTATTTTTTTTTAGTGTAATATCCAATTTCAACATTATGTGGTTTTGCTCTAAATGCACAAATTGAGCTTTTGTGACTTTGTGTATTAAGATTTTCGTTAACTTTGTTGGGAGTAGTAATTCACATCCCATTCCGTTTGAAAATTCTAAACTATTTCGCAACAAAAAATTTTTTGAAGCTCTCTTTCCGAATGGAAAAAAATCATCATCATTTATTGATTTGACTTTGTACGCAAAAAAACTCTGTCCTACGGCGCTTTCTGACATGTTGTCGTGATGTAATCATTCGTATACAACTCCGTTTAGTGATAACAAAATGTGCGGCGAGTTAAGGAGCTATAGGGAAGTATATATCAAGTTCTAAAGATGAATCGTTTTGCCAAACAACAGGCAGGTAAGTGACTCGTTCTTGTGCTGCTGATATCTGTTGAATACAGTTGTTGTATTTTTAAGAGTTTACACGTTGCGGTGCAACTGAATGTCTTGTAATTGAATTATGATTAGTAATTTGCGCTTCTTTCCGGAGTGGGTGATACTCTTATTAGCGCCCTGATGACCGGCCAAACGAAGATATAATATTTATTTTCCCCTCTCCCTTTCACTCTCACCATGTTAGATTCTACAATCTTCTTCTGTGAATGAGCCTCGTGGTATTGCTATAACATTTCTGTTCTTCTCTCCCTTCATCTCTCACCATGTTAGATTCTACAATCTTCTTCACGAGCCTTGTGGTGTCGCTATAATATTTCTGGTCCCCTCTCCTTTCATCTCTCACCATGTTAGGTTCTACAATCTTCTTCACGAGCCTTGTGGTGTCACTATAATATTTCTGGTCCCTTCCCCTTTCATCTCTCACCATGTTAGGTTCTACAATCTTCTTCATGAGCCTTGTGGTGTCGCTATAATATTTCTGGTCCCCTCTCCTTTCATCTCTCACCATGTTAGGTTCTACAATCTTCTTCACGAGCCTTGTGGTGTCACTATAATATTTCTGGTCCCTTCCCCTTTCATCTCTCACCATGTTAGGTTCTACAATCTTCTTCATGAGCCTTGTGGTGTCGCTATAATATTTCTGGTCCCCTCTCCTTTCATCTTTCACCATGTTAGGTTCTACAATCTTCTTCACGAGCCTTGTGGTGTCGCTATAATATTTCTAGTCCCCTCTCCTTTCATCTCTCACCATGTTAGGTTCTACAATCTTCTTCACGAGCCTTGTGGTGTCACTATAATATTTCTGGTCCCTTCCCCTTTCATCTCTCACCATGTTAGGTTCTACAATCTTCTTCATGAGCCTTGTGGTGTCGCTATAATATTTCTGGTCCCCTCTCCTTTCATCTTTCACCATGTTAGGTTCTACAATCTTCTTCACGAGCCTTGTGGTGTCGCTATAATATTTCTAGTCCCCTCTCCTTTCATCTCTCACCATGTTAGGTTCTACAATCTTCTTCACGAGCCTTGTGGTGTCGCTATAATATTTCTGGTCCCCTCTCCTTTCATCTCTCACCATGTTAGGTTCTACAATCTTCTTCACGAGCCTTGTGGTGTCGCTATAATATTTCTAGTCCCCTCTCCTTTCATCTCTCACCATGTTAGGTTCTACAATCTTCTTCACGAGCCTTGTGGTGTCGCTATAATATTTCTGGTCCCCTCTCCTTTCATCTTTCACCATGTTAGGTTCTACAATCTTCTTCACGAGCCTTGTGGTGTCGCTATAATATTTCTAGTCCCCTCTCCTTTCATCTCTCACCATGTAAGGTTCTACAATCTTCTTCACGAGCCTTGTGGTGTCGCTATAATATTTCTGGTCCCCTCTCCTTTCATCTCTCACCATGTTAGGTTCTACAATCTTCTTCATGAGCCTTGTGGTGTCGCTATAATATTTCTGGTCCCTTCTCCTTTCATCTCTCACCATGTTAGGTTCTACAATCTTCTTCATGAGCCTTGTGGTGTCGCTATAATATTTCTGGTCCCCTCTCCTTTCATCTTTCACCATGTTAGGTTCTACAATCTTCTTCACGAGCCTTGTGGTGTCGCTATAATATTTCTAGTCCCCTCTCCTTTCATCTCTCACCATGTTAGGTTCTACAATCTTCTTCACGAGCCTTGTGGTATCGCTATAATATTTCTGGTCCCCTCTCCTTTCATCTCTCACCATGTTAGGTTCTACAATCTTCTTCATGAGCCTTGTGGTGTCGCTATAATATTTCTGGTCCCCTCTCCTTTCATCTTTCACCATGTTAGGTTCTACAATCTTCTTCACGAGCCTTGTGGTGTCGCTATAATATTTCTAGTCCCCTCTCCTTTCATCTCTCACCATGTTAGGTTCTACAATCTTCTTCACGAGCCTTGTGGTGTCGCTATAATATTTCTGGTCCCTTCTCCTTTCATCTCTCACCATGTTAGGTTCTACAATCTTCTTCATGAGCCTTGTGGTGTCGCTATAATATTTCTGGTCCCCTCTCCTTTCATCTTTCACCATGTTAGGTTCTACAATCTTCTTCACGAGCCTTGTGGTGTCGCTATAATATTTCTAGTCCCCTCTCCTTTCATCTCTCACCATGTTAGGTTCTACAATCTTCTTCACGAGCCTTGTGGTATCGCTATAATATTTCTGGTCCCCTCTCCTTTCATCTCTCACCATGTTAGGTTCTACAATCTTCTTCACGAGCCTTGTGGTGTCGCTATAATATTTCTGGTCCCCTCTCCTTTCATCTTTCACCATGTTAGGTTCTACAATCTTCTTCACGAGCCTTGTGGTGTCGCTATAATATTTCTAGTCCCCTCTCCTTTCATCTCTCACCATGTTAGGTTCTACAATCTTCTTCACGAGCCTTGTGGTATCGCTATAATATTTCTGGTCCCCTCTCCTTTCATCTCTCACCATGTTAGGTTCTACAATCTTCTTCACGAGCCTTGTGGTGTCGCTATAATATTTCTAGTCCCCTCTCCTTTCATCTCTCACCATGTTAGGTTCTACAATCTTCTTCACGAGCCTTGTGGTGTCGCTATAATATTTCTAGTCCCCTCTCCTTTCATCTCTCACCATGTTAGGTTCTACAATCTTCTTCACGAGCCTTGTGGTGTCGCTATAATATTTCTAGTCCCCTCTCCTTTCATCTCTCACCATGTTAGGTTCTACAATCTTCTTCACGAGCCTTGTGGTGTCGCTATAATATTTCTAGTCCCCTCTCCTTTCATCTCTCACCATGTTAGGTTCTACAATCTTCTTCACGAGCCTTGTGGTGTCGCTATAATATTTCTGGTCCCCTCTCCTTTCATCTCTCACCATGTTAGGTTCTACAATCTTCTTCACGAGCCTTGTGGTGTCGCTATAATATTTCTGGTCCCCTCTCCTTTCATCTCTCACCATGTTAGGTTCTACAATCTTCTTCACGAGCCTTGTGGTGTCGCTATAATATTTCTGGTCCCCTCTCCTTTCATCTCTCACCATGTTAGGTTCTACAATCTTCTTCACGAGCCTTGTGGTGTCGCTATAATATTTCTGGTCCCCTCTCCTTTCATCTCTCACCATGTTAGGTTCTACAATCTTCTTCATGAGCCTTGTGGTGTCACTATAATATTTCTGGTCCCTTCTCCTTTCATCTCTCACCATGTTAGGTTCTACAATCTTCTTCATGAGCCTTGTGGTGTCGCTATAATATTTCTAGTCCCCTCTCCTTTCATCTCTCACCATGTTAGGTTCTACAATCTTCTTCACGAGCCTTGTGGTGTCGCTATAATATTTCTGGTCCCCTCTCCTTTCATCTCTCACCATGTTAGGTTCTACAATCTTCTTCACGAGCCTTGTGTCGTCCACCTTTAAACAAGGGCTTCCCTAATTATTTCCCTAGATTTTCCAATTCTGTGCGACTCTTACCCATCTGAAGCCAGCAGTTTTCGCGAGATCGTCGATCTTTTAGATTATAAATAAATATTTAAACTACAAAATTACACATGTATCCATAATCTCTTAGGTACCTACGATTGATATATTATTTACTTACTTAAATTAAGCACATTCTCTCCTCTTCCACGAGTTTGAGTCCAGGCAACCACTTAATTCCGTAATAATATAGATACATTATACATTAAGTAAACTTCACTGGGCGGCAATTAGGCTTTGCCTTGGGCGGAAGCACATGAGCAATCCGCCCATGGGCATGAGTGAAGCCAGTCCGTGTAGCGTATGTTCAGTGTACATGTAATGTATGTACGCGTAGATACTGTGTGTGCAGTGGACTAGTAGATATTTTATTCTCCGTTCATTATATTAATACGATATTACTCGCTCAAACCCAAAGTGTATTTTTGTTCTCATAATATCTGCTTTACTGACCATATACAAAGGAACCAAATTCAACCATTTCAGAAGAGGAGGCTAGAAGAGAAATTTGTAAAATGAATGTATGTTTTAATTTTTAACCATCCAAGAGCTTAAAGCCCTCAGCCATGGCTTTTGTTCTATATTCTGTAAGTGGCATGTCTTGAGCTTTGCCCTTTTTTTGTTGACACTTTCAGTCTTCTTGTTTTGATAATATAAATAGTCATGCCATCTATATCATTAAAAACGCTCCGATTTGTTAAAATTTAAATATACTACAAATTAACATATTATGTAGTTTATTTTTCCAAGTAGAATGCAGGTACTATTTAAAAATAGGTCAAGGTGTAAATCAAAAAATGAACCTTCATTTTAATGTGATATAAATATATGGCTGTAAATACACACAAAGAAAATTATCCATGGAAAAAATGGATATTTCATGTAAGAAATTTCAACGTCTAAATTTATGTGAATACCTCTCGTAATCACACCATCTGGAGCCAATGAGGCAATACCACCCCATTTGAGAAAAGTGATAAGATTGTGAAGTTGACGCTAGAATTACTTGGTTTCATAAAAAGTGAAATGATTATAAATTTGTATAAAGCTAAAAAAACTGATTTTGAATAACAATCTCTTAACAGGAAGATAATGAAAGTGTCTTCCTTCAATGAACGAGCGGACACAATAATAAATTGATCATAATTGTATGTTAAAAACACAGTAATAGATTTATTCGATTTTTATTTGACATTTTGAACCCACGACCATTGAGATATTAAGTACGGCCTGGAGCTAAATATATCATGTACAACTCTACCACGAAGGCCGCCAGAACTTTGAAGCAGCTCATTTGAATTATTTTAAAGCGTATTTTAATTGTGTCTATAGATGTGAACTTTCACTGTTTGCTGGGATCATGATTGTGAATGAAGTTTAACCGAGTTGTGTAACCTCGAGCGATGTTGTTAGAAACTGAAAAACTTACGTTAAGTCCGTTAAGTTGTTACATCCAATCGTTAGCTAAAGTTTGGCCTAGACCACGTCCAGTCACACGAACTCGCTGTTTTCAACGCAGTCTATGTAGCTTGCAATCACCAATCACCAATCGGTACACTTGCGGAAGTTAGATCATCCATCTGCAAGGATTAGCCTCGGCTAATCGAATGAGAGGTTTGAACAACTGTCTTAAGAGTTCGATGCGTCAACGGAGTTGTATTACATGTTTTAGATTTTTTTCACTTACCATAAAGTGATGGTTTATGTTAGTAGCATTAAGTGAATGTTTTATTTTATATAATTACACTGCACAAGAGATGTCATGTATCTGCTCGCAGACGGTGGGACTATGGCTTCACCAATCGGGGTATTTCGTGGAGATAGGGGGAGTAGGGATGATAGGGAAGGAGTGATGGGACCAGAATGTATCCGGCAATTCAAATCTGGTCATCAAATACTGATCATAGTACTTATGAATATTACATCTGAATAGTTATTCTTTTACACTACTTTGTTGACTATAAACAAGTGAGCACCACGAATTTAAATCTCGGTGAAAAAAACAAAATATCTAATCGTTAACTTATTATAATATCCTACTTCACTTAGCCGCCGCTAAAGAAAGATTACGAACAACAGCAGTTAATAAACCTTTAACAAATTTGTGGGATGATGGGGTCTTTTATCAGTTATTTGAAATAACAATTAATCACTTAGATTAAAATTCGTCCAATCATTTTGAAACAATATTTTTTATCAAAATTAATTAATGTAAATAAACTGTGAAAAAAACAATCGAACGACAAATATTTTTTAATAATTGGAGACAAATAAGCGATTCTTAAACGAAAATTTGAAACAGAAAAATCAAAAAAAGATACGGTCGCTTCTAGGTCTTCAACCCAGGACCCTTGTCTTGCCGGGTTGCCGCTCTACAAACGAGACCTTAACTCCTCCGTTATATTTAACAGTATCATACTTTGAACAAGATCTACCAACATTATCTTCATTTTCAATACCGTTATTTTAACGTACATTTCAAGTAGGTATATTACAGCCACCTTTATCTTCAAATAATATGCGAACACGTAATAACACAGGTTGACAGGAGTAACCTTACTAAATAAAGCTAAGCTAGTTTTGTATTCGCAAAGGATTTCTTTTTTCAATAATCTTGAGCAGTATTCAAGCTACGAGTAATTCGAAACACGCATTGAATGTACTTATTACAGTTAATTCAATTCTTCCATATCATTTCAACCGCGCACCTCATACAATAATAATTACCCCCCTTCAAAGGATCAACAACCTGCCTATCAGGATGTCGTAATTAGCTCCGGGGTAATTTCATGCATTCTCCGCCTGCATCTGCTCTCACCTAATCGCTAGTCGCTGGTCGCTGGTCGCTGATCGGCTGATCGCTGCGAATACAAACACACTTTCAGGTTCAGATCCCCGTTGCAAATTCTCTACGTCTTCTAGTCTAATGCGGGTGATCGTTAGTATGCTAAGCCTGCCATCGCGGGGTATCGCCGAAGGGGTTGCTAGTTACCAGGGGCGTGCGCAGAATTTTCCAATTTTCTTGTTTCTCTGTAACAAAGTACTAGTAAAAAAGAAAACCATTGATAGTAAGCTAAAGGTATTTATTTTCCGATGACACGTTATCAATGGTGTGTGTATCTACTTAAACTGGCGAAAGTATCGCCTGCGTCTACATCATAGTACCATGACTAAACAAGATACAAATAGGTTTTTTTTTGTTTTCTTTATTTAATATTAAATTTACAATTACATGTTATTACATTACATTAAGTTTGTTTTCTTTATAATACATTACAGTACATAGTGATACAACTTTTTTTAGAGCGAATGCTCCTGTTAAAAAGGTGGAGAAACGCGTGTAAATAATAATATAACATATTTTTTCAGAGAGTGTAAAGATCATGAAAAGAATTTTTATTTTATATTATATCAAATAGAAAAGAGAAAAGGATGTAAAAGAAGGAAAGAGATAAGAATAAGAAATAAGAGAAAAGGATTTCGATAAAATAATAATTGAGAGAGATTATTATTTTGAGAGATTATTTTTAAATATAAACGATTTTAATATGCTATTGATATAGTGTTTTTATAGAGTTTTTGATTTTTTTTATAATTCGTTTCCAATCTTAAGTTAATAGGTAATTGGTTAAACCATTTGACACCAAAATATTTATAAAATTGTTGGGCTGTGGTGGTGTTACAGCGCGGGATAGTTATAGAGCCAAGAATACTTTGTCTATTGCTGTTCGAAAAAGTTATTAAGTTGTCATTGTTGAAACAATCTTTATGTATTTGAAAAAGAGTTATTTTTTTTATAAATAATATGAAGTGAAGGGACTTTAAATTCTTGAAATAATCTAATTGTGGGGTAATCATACGGTTTTTTTCAAAATTATTTTTATTAATATTCTTTGGATGATTTCTAAAGGTAAGAGAGAAGTTTTGAATGCTCCACCCCAACCAACAATTCCATATTGTAATACAGATTGAATTAGTGAAAAATAGATGGTTCTTAATAATTTAAAATTTAGTATGTTTCGTATTCTAAGAAAAATGTACAATAATTTTCTTAACCTTTCTACTATTGCATTGATTTGTAATTTCCACTTTATGTTACTATCTATAATAACTATAGATAGTAACATAATATATCTATAACCTAGATATTTTACATTAGTTTTAACAGTAAGTACCTACAGAGCAGTCAGGTTTACATAAATTTGAAATTCTATTACAATTATATGAGTGTATACTTATCTTTAAATTATCAGGGAATCTAGATGCATTATGGTTAGTGTCGTAACTTAGTTTGTAGTTTTTGTGTTGATATGAACAATTATTACATATTGGATCCGAGTTCTTGTTGTTCCATTGTTGAGAGTTGTGGTTCCAACAACAGTGATTGCATTTGTTTTATCCAGGCATCGGAGCGAAGTATGTCCGAATCGAAGGCAATGGTATCACTGCGTAAGTATATTGCTGTCTTCCACCTTAACCATCTGGAAGCCGATGTTTACTTTCTGTTTGTATAATAGTAATTGTCTCATATTTCCACTTGTTTCTAGAATACATTTGTTTTATCCAGGCATCGGAGCGAAGTATGTCCGAATCGAAGGCAATGGTAGCACTGCGTAAGTATATTGCTGTCTTCCACCTTAACCATCTGGAAGCCGATGTTTACTTTCTGTTTGTATAATAGTAATTGTCTCATATTTCCACTTGTTTCTAGAATACATTTGTTTTATCCAGGCATCGGAGCGAAGTATGTCCGAATCGAAGGCAATGGTAGCACTGCGTAAGTATATTGCTGTCTTCCACCTTAACCCTCTGGAAGCCGATGTTTACTTTCTGTTTGTATAATAGTAATTGTCTCATATTTCCACTTGTTTCTAGAATACATTTGTTTTATCCAGGCATCGGAGCGAAGTATGTCCGAATCGAAGGCAATGGTAGCACTGCGTAAGTATATTGCTGTCTTCCACCTTAACCATCTGGAAGCCGATGTTTACTTTCTGTTTGTATAATAGTAATTGTCTCATATTTCCACTTGTTTCTAGAATACATTTGTTTTATCCAGGCATCGGAGCGAAGTATGTCCGAATCGAAGGCAATGGTAGCACTGCGTAAGTATATTGCTGTCTTCCACCTTAACCCTCTGGAAGCCGATGTTTACTTTCTGTTTGTATAATAGTAATTGTCTCATATTTCCACTTGTTTCTAGAATACATTTGTTTTATCCAGGCATCGGAGCGAAGTATGTCCGAATCGAAGGCAATGGTAGCACTGCGTAAGTATATTGCTGTCTTCCACCTTAACCCTCTGGAAGCCGATGTTTACTTTCTGTTTGTATAATAGTAATTGTCTCATATTTCCACTTGTTTCTAGAATACATTTGTTTTATCCAGGCATCGGAGCGAAGTATGTCCGAATCGAAGGCAATGGTAGCACTGCGTAAGTATATTGCTGTCTTCCACCTTAACCATCTGGAAGCCGATGTTTACTTTCTGTTTGTATAATAGTAATTGTCTCATATTTCCACTTGTTTCTAGAATACATTTGTTTTATCCAGGCATCGGAGCGAAGTATGTCCGAATCGAAGGCAATGGTAGCACTGCGTAAGTATATTGCTGTCTTCCACCTTAACCCTCTGGAAGCCGATGTTTACTTTCTGTTTGTATAATAGTAATTGTCTCATATTTCCACTTGTTTCTAGAATACATTTGTTTTATCCAGGCATCGGAGCGAAGTATGTCCGAATCGAAGGCAATGGTAGCACTGCGTAAGTATATTGCTGTCTTCCACCTTAACCATCTGGAAGCCGATGTTTACTTTCTGTTTGTATAATAGTAATTGTCTCATATTTCCACTTGTTTCTAGAATACATTTGTTTTATCCAGGCATCGGAGCGAAGTATGTCCGAATCGAAGGCAATGGTAGCACTGCGTAAGTATATTGCTGTCTTCCACCTTAACCCTCTGGAAGCCGATGTTTACTTTCTGTTTGTATAATAGTAATTGTCTCATATTTCCACTTGTTTCTAGAATACATTTGTTTTATCCAGGCATCGGAGCGAAGTATGTCCGAATCGAAGGCAATGGTAGCACTGCGTAAGTATATTGCTGTCTTCCACCTTAACCCTCTGGAAGCCGATGTTTACTTTCTGTTTGTATAATAGTAATTGTCTCATATTTCCAATTGTTTCTAGAACACAGTTTTTGAATATTTAGTTTCAAACGATTTTAACATTTTAAGGGAGTTTTTCTCACTATTTATTTTATACATTTCTTCCAGGTCAGTGAATAATCAGTCGATTCTTGACTATTTTTTTAACTCCGTTTACTGCAATTTTTAGTTTTGCAACAGAAATTTTTTTCGTGATTATTTTTTCAATATCTTCTGATGATTTGTTTTTATCATCAGAAGAAATAATGATTGAAAATTTATTTGTATCTTGAGGTAAATTATTTGACGTTTTAGCTTCGTTACTTATTGGATAACTTCGGTTTCTGTTTTCTAATCCTTTGGCGTATTCTTCTGTTTTTGTTAAGAGTAGATATTTTAATTTGATTATTTCCTGTTGGTCTGATATTTTTTGTTTGTTGATTGTATTTTCAAGTTGTAGGAATTGTTTTTCAATCAAATTTTTGATTTTAACATCTTTGATGTTTTTATTTAATCACTCTTCAACGTCTCCAAAATTTCGTTTAGCGACATATTGGAGACCTCACTTGCGCGCGCAAAGGGTTAGGGCAAGTAGCACCCAACCCGGAGTAACAGATACTAATGACTCGATGCAGCGGTGCAGGCGTGCGGCGTGCGTTATACTCGAGATTAAAACGTTGACTGTAAACGTTTATACAGTTAACGTTGTAAAATAATTACAAAAAACCTTCCCGTTAACTCGGCTGTTAGCGCGGGTGACTCATGTCCTTGGGGAGGAATGTTCAACCATCAGTCAAACAAAAAAGTTATAATAGGCATTTAAAAAAAAAATTGGCTTCTCCCCAAGGAGTCAACCGCGCCAACAACTGAGCCGAATCAAAATTGGGTGGGACGAACATTTATTTAGTTTATTAACTGCTGTAATGTCATCCAATTTCAGAGAAATGCGTATATATCCGCTTATGTATGCGTATTGCCTCAACAAAAGTTGATAGATTCATTGTCATCGACATCAAGGCTGTCGAGGCAAGGCAAGATTAGATCGGATGTCGGAAAGTGGGTTGATTTCCACTTTCAAGAAAGCAAAAGTAAAACTCCATTTCAATCATACATCTATTTCTGCATTCATTCAAGAAAACTCAATTAAAAACATATTTTAAACAAAGTTCCACTCTTTTACAAAGTTATTAATGAATAGCTGTGTCAAAAATATTTAAATATACCGTAATATTTTACGTACAATTCAGTTCCCATACGAATTCACAGTTTTAAATATACCGTAATATATTACCTGCAATTCAGTTCCCATACGAATTAACAGTTTTAAATATACCGTAATGTATTACCTACAATTCAGTTCCGATACGAATTAACCGTTTTAAATATACCATAATATATTACCTGCAATTCAGTTCAGATAAAAATCTAACAGTTTTAAATATACCGTATTATATTACCTGCAATTCAGTTCCGATACAAATTAACAGTTTTAAATATACCGTAATATATTACCTGCAATTCAGTTCCGATACAAATTAACAGTTTTAAATATACCGTAATATATTACCTGCAATTCAGTTCCGATACAAATTAACAGTTTTAAATATACCGTAATATATTACCTACAATTCAGTTCCGATACGAATTAACAGTTTTAAATATACCATAATATATTACCTGCAATTCAGTTCCGATACAAATTAACAGTTTTAAATATACCGTAATATATTACCTGCAATTCAGTTCCGATACAAATTACCAGTTTTAAATATACCGTAATATATTACCTACAATTCAGTTCCGACACGAATTAACAGTTTTAAATATACCTTTATTTTTAATTCATGCTCCGCACATCACAAAGGAGAAGGATAGACTTATTGTTGTATGTTGTATGGAACACCGTAGAGACAATTTGTCGTTACAATTGCTGAAATTCATTTTTAAATTTATCTGCTGAAGAAATGTTTTGTTAACGCAGAACCAATGCCCGCCCAGTTAGTATTTTAGTATTATGTTTCCTTTTCACAAATCAAACGATTTGACGGTTCCTCAATCTTGCGGCATCTCAAAACTAACCTTTCCGCAGTCAGGAGATCTCTTGATGTTCGAACCTGCGTGAGATATATTTCATTTCATTTTATGGCATTTACCTACCCATAATCTATGTAATAAATTAAAATAATAATTATTTAACATATGAAAGGGTAACTGAGAATAGATTTATGGGCTACCAGTTTTCTAAATTATTACGTTTTCTAGTTTTCAAAATGGGTATTTCAGCATTTTCGTTGAACTAAAATAATCTTTTAAATTAAATTAATGTGAACTTTTGAAATAAATATGCTTAAATTGTCCGACAAAAGGATTTTCTCTGACTTAGAACTTGTATACGAAATTATAAATGATGCATTTGATAGTCCAGAATTGCTAACATGGAGTCGGGACTCTGTGGTCATCTTTAATTAATTATACTATACAATATATTATGTCACGTATACTATATTAATTATACTATATAATATATTATGTCATGTATATTCTATATTAATATATAATATACTACTCATATGTAAAAAACCCCTAAAAAGGACGTTAATAAAATAAAAAATAGTTTGTATTTTGGTCAAAATTGTTTAAACCTTTGCAGCTGCCAAAGGTTTAAACAATTAAACCTTTGGCAGATAAATTGTTTAAACCTTTGCAGCTGCCAAAGGTTTAAACAATTAAACCTTTGGTAGATAAATTGTTTAAACCTTTGCAGCTGCCAGACAGACAGATAACAGACAGATATTTAACAACGTAAAACAGCCAGAAAGAAGACTTTCATTTGTTGTTTCCATCAATTTGTAATTATCAGCAAAGTAATGTGAATATTAAATTAGGTTTTCTACTTGGAAAGTGGATTGAACTTACTGCATATGTTTCGCCTCTTTAAATCCAAAATATATGACGCTTCTTATAAAACACCTCTCACGTGCATTAGTTTTGGACTGTAAATTATTATCCCGGTCAAAAAGAAACCTCGAAATACTTGGGTGCGTATGGGAAGCTAAAAACGCAGTGGTGTACCAACCGCCTGGTCAGTGAGTGGTCAGCCCTCACCCCCTTCAAATGCACAAAAATAATAATAAAAAAAATATATATTTTTGCCAATAAAATTTATTCATTAGTTTCATTTATCCACTCGAGCGATAGCTACCCCAATTTGGGTGGGTAATGTGTATAAATTAAAATGAATTATTATAAATTTAAAGATTTGAAAAAAATCCTAAAATTTGTGGTAGGTGGTGAAATCTAGGTGAATTAATCTGCTTTAAATCGCTATAAGCAGTTGATATGCTTCCGTTCCAAAACATGTGGGTGTGATATTAATGGCCGAATTGAAAAGCGATCCCCCAGAAATCTCGCTGGAGTGGATGGTGTTGAAATATAGAATTAATTCGTCACTCTTTCTGCGTGCGAGCGAGATAACGTTATTTGAGCGGAGTTATCGAGAGAAGCTATTAGTATCATCATGGGTCTTTACGCTTACCTGTGCAAGCAGTGCAGAAAATCTCTATTGCGTCGGCTTACTGCCAGAAGTCATTCTAACAAAATGTTGATTCTGAGATAATCGGCTTTAAAGTTTCAGCTACTTTTAATCAGAAATATCCAAGCTAATACAATAACAAAGTCAATTTTATAAATACATCCACATTTATCTATTAAAACCGCCTTTTGTTGGGAATTTAACTCTTTTTTGTTTATTCATATTAACAGAAAAAAATTAATAATAACTGCACTTAGTGACTTAGCTGTAAACAACGTGTTATTCGACATAATGACGTATTCTCCGCACAAATCAGAAAAAGTAGATTGTCACATCTAACTCAGTTTTGACAAAAATGTCACTTATTGACTTCTGGCAGTATACCAACGATAAGTTTTCAAATAATCCAATGCCCAAATAACTTTAAAATTACAAAACGATGCTTCCTAATTTTCATGAATTAAATATAAGTCATGGATGGCTAGGTTTCTTTTAAATTTTTTTTTGAGGAGTGGTAATTTTGATGCGATATTTTGGGTTCTTAATGATCCTTGAAGTCCTTGTCAACCTGTCCTGTGTATGATAATAGCAAAGTTTTCAGACTAGTAAATAATATATTATTATTATGGTAAAACGTCCATGGATTGGTCAGATAATATTTGGTGGCGCCACTGAAAAAATTCAAGGTCGGTGGATTCCGTGTTCATTATTTATCAACGGTAAATAGATAAGAATACAATATTATTAAGATATCAAGCCCACTTAAGCTGTATACAATACATGTTTAGATTAAGGCCATTTTATAGCAATGGGGGGCAGTATCGTTAGTTCAATGATAGGAAAATCAAATAAATTCATAAACAAACCGGGAGGCTAACGTGAGAAAGTTATTTATTTAGTATGGTCCAATAACGGTATTTGATACAGGCACATA
The DNA here is from genome assembly GCA_026573805.1 of Hesperophylax magnus. Taxonomy (NCBI): domain Eukaryota; kingdom Metazoa; phylum Arthropoda; class Insecta; order Trichoptera; family Limnephilidae; genus Hesperophylax; species Hesperophylax magnus. Next base: position 13,471,674 of record JAIUSX010000117.1, on the reverse strand, counting down.
AATTTACTCATTTACAAGGCACTTTGATCCTAAGAGTATTTCATCGCAATGTGTATGTTACATTATTCAAAATCCAATTATTTTTATCTTACAATAAATTGTGGTTTTTAGAACGCTTTGCTCACATTGTCAATAAACTGATATTGCGATGAAGCCCTTAATTAAGCTCTTATTTAGGCCACCACAGGATTTGTACCTATTAAATAAGTGTGTAGCAGTATTTTTTTTTTATTTTTTTTTTTTTTTTATAGTGAATACCTCACAAGAGTCCCAACTGCTCCCGTCTGGAGCCAGTGAGACTATGGCATCCCCAATTAGGGGATGTTGTGAGGCTGAAGGTAAGTGGGGAAGGGAAAGAGGAAGGTGGGGAAGTACCTGGCTATTCAGATCTAGTCACTAAACACGGCTAAAGCCATTTGGAGCAACGTTTCAATTCTGAATGGTGGTCTTACACCAGGGCGATACTGGTAGTATCTTCCACTCTGGAACGTGCCGCAAATATACTATATATTATTTTAATTAATTAATTGTGAAATAACACAAATTAATCAAATAAAATTTATTTGCGCACGCCGGGTTTGAACCCGCGACCTTCGGAATGGCAGTCCAATGCGTTACCACTGGACTATGCCGGCCGTCAAGTATAGGTAACAATAATAAATTGTTTTTCTACCTTTTACCCATGCTTGTTTGTCTTTTAACTAATTATTTTTGTCATTATTATCAATTTTGTGATGCATTAAAAAATCCATATATTAAAATATTTAGGCATCCTGCCTATTTTATCAACTTAAACAAAATAAAACAATAATATTTCAATTTTTGAAACTGACAATTCATGGTGGAATTCCATTATAATATATTATAATAAAACAAATATGAAACTTTTTTCCATTTTAATTTTATTGACCGTAACCGGTTTCAGTTCGATAAAGCAATCTTCAGACTGGTACAAATTATTCTTAGTCTACGGTTTATATTCATAACATATAGGAGAGGGAGAGGGGTGGTCTACAAGGTTTTTAATCAATTATATTAATTACATTTGTTACTAAGTCGTTTTAGACTAACGAATTTCTAATTATTTTGGTATTTCCAAATATGTTATGTATATAAACCGTAAACTAAGAATAATTTGTACCAGTCTGAAGATGGCTTTAACGAGCTGAAACCGGTTACGGTCAATAAAATTAAAGTGGACAAAAGTTTCATATTTGTTTTAGTATAATATAAAATCAAACAGTAGCTTTTAAGGACCAGTCGTTTTATATTAATGAATTCAGGACCGGGTGAATATATTTTTTTTCAAAGTATCAGATTCATCATTGAAAAATTGACATAAAGTCGGCTTTTACAAAATTCGACGTCACTTCTATTCCATCCCAATGGAATGCCTTTTTGACAATGGAATATAATATTCTGTGCGGAGGTTTTTTGCTAATTTTATTTCTTCCGACATTAAAAGCTTTATTTGACTGCTTCTTTATAGTTCTGGTAACTTGATAGGAGCCTTTAATGCCAACTGTTTGCCTAAACCGACTCCAGAGATATGTTGTAGTTCTGGTAACTTGATAGGAGCCTTTAATGCCAATTGTTTGCCTAAACCGACTCCAGAGATATGTTGTAGTTCTGGTAACTTGATAGGAGCCTTTAATGCCAACGGTTTGCCTAAACCGACTCCAGAGATATTTTGGACACAAACTTGGTCACTTACAAAGTGGAAAGCAAAAGAAGCAAAGGATGATGATCGACGATAATCAAGTGAAAATATGTTAATCTCGGAAATTGTAAGGATACGATCCTTAATAATACGGGAATGATTAAAAAAGAAGTAGAATAAAGATCACGTCCTGGATTTTGTTTTGGTGAAGTCGTAATACCGGAGAAATTCTACACATCTGCCCTGACGATGAACACTGTAACGCTGTCCAAAACGTTGGCTAGAGAATGAGTAATGAGAATTACCATAAAAAGAATCAAGATAAAACTTTTGTAAATATCAAACCATCGCCATTATTTGATATCACACTATATGTGAGTCACTGAACCGAAATAAATCTAAGAACTCTAATATTTCTAACGACGGAAAATAGTCACCACGGATTTACCAAAACTAGAACATAAACCATCATTAATTTATCTGTAGCGACGATCACATTTCTGGGAATACGATATGACTGGTGGGTGATTCACTAGTATGTAGTTATGCGGTAGATTAAACATAACCACTTGACAGGACATTAAAAGAAATATTTTAGAATTTGGTTAAATATTTGGGATGGCTGACGAGGTAGAACAGTTTAAAAAATTGCGGTGATGTGTTAATGATGTTCCAATTAAATACCAATCACAACCTGGGAAAAGGATGGTTTGGTATGTAACTTTAAATATTTCTTTACCTACAAAAAAGTTAGGCACCTACCCATTTAACGTACAATGAACAGGATGGGGGTTCATGTTTAATATCGTGTAGTTCTTGGGTGACTGTTCTTGGGCGTTGCCTGCTGTTGCAAGTATAGTTGATGGATAATAAATTGGCAAATAAACAAAGGTTCTAATCTAAGATTCTAAAATATGTTAATGGTTTTAAACGAAAAAGGTGTCAAAGCCTGTCAGCAACTGCACCTACTGGTTTGAGATTTAAACGAAAAAGGTGTCAAAACCTGTCACCGAGTTCACCTACTGGTTTGAGATTTAAACAGCTAAAAGTATTATCGAGCTTAATTTTTTGGTTATTATGATGTGTTGTGCGTCCTTATTCAGACAAGATTTTAGACAGCGTACAGGGTCCATCATCTAATTTCGGAGGCAACTGATTCACAAAAAACTCATTAATAGAAACAATATTAAAAACACGAAATAATAAGCCGACCTACTGTTTACTTTAACCGGCTCCACAGAGAAGGCCATATTGCAAGAACTGAATATTTGACTGTTGACTACTAAAGAGGCTTTATCTAATAAGACTGCTGATCGAATCAGTCTATACTCATCTCCACTGTATTTAGATGTTGTCTCTTTATATATTGTTCCTATTAAATATATATATACTTACCAATAGCATAATGGTATTCTATTTTTTCTTATAATTAGTTTAACTCTCTAAGCAATCACAAGAACCAGTTTCTTTATTGGTGAGATTGTGAACATAAATATATTTTGTAACCATATGTACTCATATAACAAAAGAAGAGTTAGAAGACTTAAACTAAGACCTAAGGTGGATGGACAGTGCGGAGGCCAACACCTTCTAAACTAGCATATTTGGACCTAAGGAACTAGGGGGATACAGCGGGAGAGTAACAGTAGCGGAAGTTTTTTCTAGAAGCAGGTAGAGCTTTGAATGAGGCCAAAACATTCCAACCTAGCATGCTCGGACCTAAGGAACTAGAGAGAGACAGCGGGAGAGTACCAGTAGCGGGTGTGTTTTCTAGAAGCAGGTAGAGCTTTGAAAGAGGCCAAAACATTCCAACCTAGCATGCTTGGACCTAAGGAACTAGTTAGAGACAGTGGGAGAGTACCAGTAGCGGATGTGTTTTCTAGAAGCAGGTCGAGCTTTTAAAGAGGCCAAAACATTCCAAACTAGCGTGCTTGGACCTAAGGAACTAGAGGGAGATAGCGGAAGAGTACCAGTAGGAAGTACCAGCAAGAGCTTTAAAAGATTTGTCTGTGCCAATGATTTTATCAAAGCAATAAATGAATAGTTTTACGAGCTATGAAATATTCTAAGAAAATTTATTAAGACACATCGGTGTCTTGTTGAACTTACACTGAATTATTTTTTAATATCCCGCGTGGGCCTAGCAAACAGCTTACCGAATTTTAGTAGTTGTTAATTTGAGGACGTGTACACTGTACAATGTACACAAAGCTTCTATAATTCTGACTAACAAATTCCTATTACTTAGGTATTAATTAAAGTTTATTTGACAGGAAGTGTCCTCCTATAAATTCTTCATGACGAAATTCATTTATAACTATTTTAGTTAAATGAAGCGTGGATAAGGTCCATTGTTCAATAAATGGTTTGCTATTAAACACACGGTCGTTAAATTGCTGCGCGGGTTTGATTGATAAACAAATTACAGCTTTAATGACATTCCGATTCGGCAAAAATCATTTTTCAAAAAGACATCCCAATGTATTTGATTGGATTCGATTTATTTTCAAACATTTACTTATACACATTTAGAATGTTCAGGTTGTTTACTTAAACAATGGATATTGTTGGTTAGTTCAAGTGGAACAAATTAACTGAAAGTTAATACTAACGGATCGATGTGTAATAACAGATTTATGTTTCGTGAATAAATAACGTTGCTCGTGGGAAATGATATCCGATGATATCCTAGTTTTACAACTATAACAAATGCCGGGCACGTGCGCCGGAGAATCACAATAATATTAATGATTTTCTCCATACTCATTTATCTGTTACTTTTGTTCTCAGTAAAAATTGAATTGCTTTTTAATGAGGGAAGGGAGGTATTGCCACTCACGAGAAACATAAATCTATCATAAATCACGGTCGAGAAATCCACAAAGGTTTTTTAATGAGGGAAGGGAGGTATTGCCACTCACGAGAAACATAAATCTATCAAAAATCACGGTCGAGAAATCCACAAAGGTTTTTTCTATTTAATTATGATTATGACATTAGTTTAAAAAAAACGTAAATAAACTTTCGTGAGACTTATCTGAAGTTTTATTGAATTGCTTGAAAAAAAAGACAATATTTGGAAGAACATGAAATATATTTACGTACACATTCGTATAGATAGCATTCGAACTTCCAAGTTTGATTCGTATATAACGTTAATGAAAAATAATGCTTGTACTTAACAATAATACATAAATCTACACACATATTATACTATTTACACATGTTTGTAGAATGTGTCGCAAGCATCCTGACTACTTCAATATTATTATTATACTCTCTGGTGTGTTTCAATTTTCCGGGAATGGCGTAACTTATATAGGTACTAGTAACATCATTTCATCGTCGTATTCAAAGAATAGTCCGAAAAAATAGCTCGAACCTTAGCTTTAACTTTAAATAGATATAAAGCAAGAATGTATTTTAAAATAGGAGCCAAAAACGCTACAACAAGGCGACTTTACTTGTTTGCAAGTAGCCTGAATATTTAATCATCATAACAATTTTTTTTTTATTATTCAGTGTTTTAATTAGTTTTTACAGTTTTTAGATGTGTTAAAACCACCAAGCTAGGCACATGCCCATATTGCCCATGTTATGGTGGTTGATTAAATATACAGTACAAAAAATTAATAAATCAAGTATGAAATATAGAAAAAATTAATATAATATAAAAGTATACAATTTAAAGAAAATAAAGAGTATATAGTTTTAATATAGTATGTGAAATACGTTAAAATAATTTGAAAGAATATATCAAAATATTTTTTTAAAAGTATGGAATATAAGACTTATAGTAAAAAGTAAAGCATTTAACGGAGAATTTTTTTTATTTTTATTTAATATATATAAGACTTACAGTAAAAAGTAAAGCATTTAACGGAGAATTTTTTTTATTTTTATTTAATATATATAAGTTGGTACAGGATGTTATATGAGTACAATCTCACCAATAAAGAAACTGGTTCTTGTGCTTGGTGAGAGAGTTACACTAATTATAAGAAAAAATAGAACACCATTATGCTATTGGTAAGTATATATATAATAGGAACAATATATAAAGAGACATCATCTAAATACAGTGGAGATGAGTATAGACTGATAATAAATATCAATAAAGGGAAAAACAAGCAATTATTTAGTTAATTATTTCTGAAAGTGTAACTTCAGTTTTAGTTTAAGTATGTTAATTTCTTTATTTCAATCGGAAGGTTGTTGAAATACTTTATTCCTAAATAGGTATAGTTATTTTTCAGTTGTTTGGTATTAGATTTTGGAATTTTGATATTGTATTGATATCTTTTAGATAGGTGGGTTTCAAATTTTTTTATCATATTATCTTTATAAATTTGGATAACTGCATTTTTCTTGAATATATCCTCTACTCGGGGCACCCCGAAATCTGTAAATAGCGTTTCTGTTGGATACGTGAAGGGTTTCTTGAGGATTACTTTGAGGATTAGCTTCTGCACCACTTTGATCGGGGTAAGAATCATATTGTATGACCCCCCCCCCCATCCAATAATTCCATAGTGAATAATCATTTTAGTGTTAGGGAGTGTTTGAAGTTTGTTAATTGAGAAATATATATAGTATGTCTTGTTAGTGTTCAATGAGAGAAGATTTGTATCAAACCATTGTTTCAATGTGTTCATGCTATTATTTGCTTGTTCGTTTACTACATTCCATTCACTATGATAGCTGCGTCGTCGGCATATCATATTATGTTTACGTTAAGTGGTAGTTTGAAAATATCGTTGACATAAATTATAAATAGTAGGGGGCCTAGGACTGTGCCTTGCGGTATCCCGAAATTACTTGTTAGTGGTAGACTAAGTGAGTTGTTTATCTTGACTACTTGGTATCGTTCAAATATATAACTTCGTATCTATTTTAGAGCTTTATCGATTATCCCAACACAATTCAATTTTTTAATAAGTTTATTATGAAAAATACTATCGAAAGCTTTTTTAAGATCTATGAAGATTTCGAGACATTTCAAAGATTTGTCTAATGTGTCCTGGATTATGTTCGATAATTTGGCAATTGCATCTTGGGTACTTCTATTTTTCATAAATCTTTATTGGTTGCCGTGAATTACGTCATTTTTGTCAATAATTTCAGTCAATCTTTTTTCGATAACTTTTTCAAAGATTTTCGCAATGTTTGAGATCAGCGATATTGGAGGGTAATTTGTCACTTCTTCTGGGTTGCCAGATTTATGAATTGGAGTGATGATGGTTTGTTTATATATAGTTGGGGATATTCCGCTTTGGAGACTAATGTTGATTAAATGTGTTAAGGGTTTTGAGATATGTTTTTTGATAGTTTTTAGTGCTTCGGCTGTAATTCCATCGAAACCTGGTGCTGATCTTTCCTTCATGCTTGAAATGATTTACTCGATTCCCTGGGCTGAAGTAAGGTGAAACATGTCGATTCTGTTCGAGATATTAATGTTAAGGTTCTGTTCGTCATTGGACGGTACTTTTTGAATTTGATTTGCAAGGTTTTTGCATACATTTGCAAAAAAGTTGTTGAATGTATTAGCGGCACCTAACGGATTTTCTTTGCATCGTATTTTGATATTGTTATGTGTGATGCTATGTATTTCATTTTTTTAATGTTTTTTCTTGTCTATGATTTCATTTATAACATGCCAGACTTTTTTTGCATCGCTCTCCGTCGCTTCTAATTTTTGCCGAAAATAGTTTTCTTTTGCGTTTTTTAAAATAAGGAAGTTGGCTTTTGTATGCTTTTAGGTGTTTCTTTAGTGTTTTATTTGTAGGTTGTCGGATAATTTTTTTGTATAGTGCTTCTTTGTGTCTGATTGATACAATTAATCCAAACGTTATCCACGGTTTAACTGGTTTATATTTTGATGATTGTTTTCTGGAAACAATGAATTGTGCAGTAATTACGAGCGTTGATAGTTTTTTTCAAATAGTTCGAAGCATTTATTCGTATCATTACAATTGAAGATGTCGTGCCATTTCTCTTTATCTAGATTATGTACTATGGCATTTATGTTGAGCTTTTTGCGTCGGCCGTTGTCATTCTCCGGAGTTAGAGTTGGTATTGGTAAACATTTTTTTTCGTAATTGTACGTAAAAATGCACCCGAAATGATCTGTGATTGTAGTTTGTATGACTGCAGATACAGATTTTTTATATCTTGAATATTTGTGAAAACATGATCTATGCACGAAGGTCGTTGACCTGGGATAATTTTCGTAAATTAATTAATACACAATATATAATTTAATTCTGCCATCATATTAAGATAATTATCTTTGTCATAGGATAAGTAATCATTTGAGATATTGAGGTTAATATCTCCGACAATGATGGTTTTTTTTTATTGTAATTGTTAATTTAATTTGAATGCGGCGTAGAATCGTCTGGCGTAGAAACGGCCAGTGCAGAACCGTCCCGGCGTAGAAACGGCGGCGATGAACTGGCGGCGAAGAACCGGCGGCGTAGAAACGTCCTAGACCCGTTTTAGTTCATCTACATAGGTTGGTAATATTGGTACATGGGCATATAGCGAATATGCTAAAGGTGTACTTTTGGAAACTGTTTCCATATTTAAAGTGTTTACATTGTACTTGTGGATTTTTCTGTCAAAAGTCACAACATATTTATTTGAAATAAATATTGCGATTCCCCTGTTTTTATGAATTCGGGTATTTGTTGCATTGTATGTATAACCCGGAATATTATAATTTATATCGCTCGATGAATGCGTCTATGTTAATATTATGCAGTCTAGTCTGTTACGTGATTTTATCGTTACCAGGAGTTCGTCTAAATGCCGTTCTATGCTCCTTACATTCATATGAAATATAGATAATATACTAAAAAATATGGCTAACTTCGGGATTTATCGCTAAAATGAAATTATTTTTCTTACTTTTGTACTCTGTTATATGTTTATTTATAAAAAGCAGTATAGCCGTTTATGTATTTAAAATTAAAATAAAAAATAAAATAAAATAAAATAAAAATATATATATATATATACATATTTTTTTTTAAATTTAATTAAACTCAAATTTAATAATATAATTATTAAGTTCTGCAGTTTCGGCTTTCAAGGCCATTTTCAAACTCTACCTTGAAAGCCGAAACAGCTGTAACAACAAAAACCAAAAAATACTTGCAGAACTTAACAATTATATTATTAAATTTGATTTTAATTAAATTTAAAAAATAAAAAAATTAAATGGAGTTCTACGAATTAAACACAAAAAACAAAAATAAAAATACGCTAAAATGTTGTTTGTTTCATTCACCGATTTATATATTCTTTAGTCTATTGATATGGTTTTATCTATAGCATTTACCACAAAGTCATCCATATCGAAGAAATAATAATATTGAAATTCATTAGTAGCCGTGAATCACCTTTGTTTGTTTCACTGTTGAAGTTAGATTTTCAGGAGAACGGACTTGTTGAGAGCCTTTGTGTTTTTTTATCGCTAATAAGTAGGTATGCAATTTTATTCATATTCTATTCCCTCTTTGGCGATTTGAAGCATTATTTGTCTGTATGTGCAGTTGACGCTATCAGCACGGTGGTCGTTCGATATGTTTGCTTTGAATTTTCTATTATTGCTGGAACAGTTGTAACAGATTGGTTTATCGTTTCTTTCTGTGCATTTTGCTAGGGTGTGGTCTTTTGCACAATGGGGGCAGGTAGGAGGTTGCGTTTTGTTCAGGCATCTTAAGAGTGCACTTTCCCTATCAGAATTTGAGAATTGCCTCTACGGCAACTTTTAAACCTTTGTAAGATTGCCTATAGGGTCTCTGTCGTCACTTCAAGAAAAATAATATTATGTCCTGAATTCGAGACATCTATTAACACGACTCCAAACTAAATCTACTTTTACAAATGTGAAATAATATCAACACGTGTCAGCTGCCAACAGCAGAGCTCTGCTGGCACAATACAAAGGAAGTCAAACTGTGGGGTATTTCAGAATCCATAAATTATTTATTTTTTTAATTTTATAATAATATGTAATTTGTAAAAAAATATGATTTTATAAAATCAATATATATAAGTTTATCTATACAGGGTGTCCGGGGGTAAAGTTCAAAAACTTCAGGAGGTTTCAAGGAGGAGAAATTTCATTTTTTTTTCCTTAAAAAAACATTTTTTCATAGACCAATATACTTTTTTCTGTACAATCAATTAATTTTTTTTATCCGAAAACTAGCTTAAAACGTTAAAATTTCAAAAAATCGTCTTTTTTAATTGTACTATCATGTAGAATCACCTTCCTTGCACATTTAACCCCCGGACATATTGTATAAAAAATATATATGTATTATCTACTTTTGTACATTTATATAAATTATATAGATGTATACGTTTTTTATACTTATCATATTTTGTATTATGAAGATAATTTATACATTTTTAAGCTTTTTTATCAGGGTGTGGGCCATTAGTGTCTCAAGGATTTAAATATAAATCAGAAGACAGTTTTGTAATGATTTATTTATTCATTTAAACAATTCAATAATTATGAGAGTAATATAACATGTATGAATCATAAAATTACATTCCAACATATATTTTTAATGATGTACCTACTCTCACAAAAAAGCTTCTGTATTTTTGTTTGGAGGGTGCTTTATTTATTCACAAAGGTAAGAAATTTTTGTAACTACTATTTTTAATAGTTTAAGTTCATGTGAACTTACAATTTAATTTTGAACTTTATTGGTTATAACATACGATATACTTTTAAATACTCTAAATCTTGTTTGTTTAAATTGTCAAATGTAATTTAATCACAAACATAATACAATGAAGAATTGGTGGTTCTGAGGTATACCAATAAATACGGTGAAAGAACCTTAAACTATGTTGTACCCAAAAAATACAATAAACTAAAAACAATCAAAAATAATACCATTTGTATTGCAAGTCAAATATAATAAAAGGAAATTACTATAAGATACAGATATTTATATTGATGCCCTATTGAAGCACTTGTATTTGTAATTAGAATTGACATTGTTAGGAAAAGGAATATCATTATATGTTTGTAATACTTCATATACCTACCTATATAATATATGAAACTATTGATGTGACCATTCATTTGTACTTGTTTAGTGTATAAGTTTTTTACTGCTGTTTACATATTTATATTTATACTATTCTGTTAATTTAACCAATTGATCTAGTTGGTAATTTATCATCATCTTTATTTATACATATACCTTCTTTGAAAATTTACCAATTGCATAAAATGTTGTCACTACGTACCTGCTGACAATCTTCATAAGTAGTGTAGCATGTTTAAATATTAATAAATAAAAATAAAACTCGTCAGGTATAATAAATAATAGACGTCAGCGACAACAGGTACATAATCGGGTTCATTCAACGTGAAATTGGGTGTGATGAATGAAAGTGGGTTATATGAAAAGAGACAACCTGGTAACAACGTTTGACGCTGGTGCCATATGATGAAGACCGTAATACAATACAAACATTAAAAAACTATAACAGTTATACTGGCACTCAAATCAATGTTATTGTTTTCATAGATCGATATCCATTTTAAGGCAGCTTTTGATTTTCTAGGTTGGATACAAATGACACGGTCGGAATAAGGAGAATAAAGATGCACCATCGACACCTTCTTTTTTTATCAACCAACTGCAATCCATATCGGACCATTCTCCATTTAGACGCGGATTTGGAAAAGTTATTGTCAAATCTGAGCCCAGATCTGACCTTAAGTCCAAAATAAAATTTGAATGTAAAATGTGGCGACAAATTTATAGTCAACACATGCGACCAAAAGCCTAAAAATACCATGGACATCAATGTAGCAGCAGCATCGGGGATGACTGAAGGAATTGGGCTTGCTCAACTGTCTGAGTTTTTGACGGCTGTCGACTTATCCCTGGTGTACCAAAAACATTATAATAAAGCAAATATATGTCAAGAGAGTGAAAGAAATGTGCATTACTCGCAGTGGAAGTCACAGTGGAGCGAGAGCGTCAATCTGCTATTGAAGAAGGTTTTCTGCAGGATGGAGTGGCGGTGATCGCGAAGTGATCATACATATAGATTAAATTATACAGCCCTATTATGTGCAGCAGCAATTATTGACAGAAAATTTGGAGAATTTTTAAACCTACAAGTAAATATTGTTGCATTTGTGCAACTGAGAACCAATGTGCTTTGCCTAAAGACCACGGATGGTACAAAAATTAATGAACTTGATCAAAACTTCCGTTGAATCGTATGATTTGATACATGCAACTTATATTGGTTGGCGACAGTAGTACTTATAAGTTAATCCAAAAGAAACCACATCCGAAGTAAATCATCGAAAAAGTGTCGCAATTATTTACTTCCAAAGAATGTGCACCAAATTATCCGCTCCAAAAGATTATTCGCTGATGTGAACGACCAAGTATCCTTTACATCAGCTAAAGATGATAACCACACAAAGGATACTGTTCATCAGAAAAGTGATTTGTCACCTATTCGATCGCATAAACAAGATACTGAGAACATGTCAAACAGAGTCAATACACTGTATGTAGATTTACACTTCAGCAACAGTTACAATGAAGTGTTCAATCAACAATTCAAAAGCTATTATTGTCAGAGTTATAAAGTACTGCACTTCAAGTGACCTTTTAAATAACAGTAATGGGCTCAAATGATTTTATTATTACCTCCGTGCTTTAACATCTTTACAAGACTCGGGCAAAACATTCTGTAGCGGAGTATAGATTTCACATCTGAAAAATAATTAAAGAGTTTATTGAAAATAGAACACCTAGGTACGGTTAGTCAAAAAACGTACAATAAAGTCAATTCTGGGTAGAAATTGTACAGTTGACATTCAGGACAGGTTCACTCCCTCCTCCTCAGAAAATACCCTCTATACAGCATTCTCAAAGATGACACAGGCTCTGAGAGAAATTATTTTCTTCAGGGCCTCCTTCCGACATAAAAAATAACATCACTGAACTAAATTAAATTCCCCACAGTTTCAGAACTTTCAATAGCTTCTTTCGCTCGCATGTTTATTATTTTTCTGGATTCCACGTTCGAGTATTGTTATTTGAAACAGATGGCCCATATATTATTATTATTATTACATATTATATTATATTTCGGACATCGTTGCAGTGTGAATCATTAGAGCAGATGTAAAGTGACGTGTGTATTTGTGTACGTAGAAAGTTAATTCACAAATAGGTAAATCACGATCGTGTAGGTATTCCTCAACAAGAAAACTAAATTAATAAAAATTTACCCCGTAATTTCTAATGCATTGGAATTAGTTTTATTTCCCAAGGTACCTATTCTGAAAAAAAATAATAACTTTTTACTACACAATACATAAATAAAAATATGAATTATTAATTTTTATAGTAAATTATCGTTTATAATAAATATAAGCGTATAAATCAAAAATTGTATTTTTTTCTTCTCACCTATTAGATAGGATATAATTTTATGAGATATCATTTTTTCTTTGAAATACGGGATATCTTTCGTGTAGTTCCCATCTTTGAAAAAACAATATTTATTAACTCATAAACTTTACACGCGTAAAAATTATCTTTATAGATTCAAATATTTGCACGTAATCGCACGTCTGTAGATCAGAGAACGTTGAACAACACGTCTGCCCCCAAAGCCCTCGAGTTGGCGAATGAACTTTTCAAAGAAAGATAGATTAATCTTCAAGTCGGAGCGAGCGCGCTATAATAAATATGATTTAAAAGCAATAGGCGTAAGTGACAGTTGTGAAAATGTTTAATAAATCACGGCGTATTTCAAAAATAGCAAAAATCACTTTTGGGGTCTATTGAGTAGCATTAAAAGAAGCATTGTGATTTTTTTCATTTTTTTCATTTCTTGTAAAATAACAGAAATAAACGTGTTAATAATATTTTTCGGAGCATACTTTGCGATTTATTTCTATCGAGGGAATTTCAAATAATTACCGTTTCGGATTTTGGAACAAATAGATACTATCTTAAAGAATAACATATATTTTTTTAAGAGCTTAAAAACTTCAAACTTTTAAGGAAAATATGTCGGAAATTGGATGAAATTCGAATAGTGGGCCCTTAATGCTGTGTGTCCATACTTCAGCCAATGATAACACTGCGGAAGGGGATTAAGATCTTTAATTGGGACTCTTTGGTATTTTATGTTGATTTTTCCAATGTTAACTAGTACTTTTCTGATGGTACCTGACGTTTGTAGTAAGTAGTTTTTTGTTGGTTAAATTTTTTGAGTTTGATCTCTTTTATGAGTTTGAAATAATCTTTTCGGAAATTTTGTAACCCCTCATTTTGCTGAGTTTTGCCTAAGAAAATTTCATCCTCTGACAAATTCGATTGTAATCTTTTTACGATCATTATTGGTTTTCTCTTTTTTGTTTCTTCAGCGTTTATGTCTTCGCCGAATGTTTCATTTATTTTTGTGGCCAATTTTTGTACGTCTTCTTTTTTTGCAGATGAGATTATGATTTTTTTATCACTATTTTTTTTTAATTCAGCTACACCAACTTTCATTTTGGTTACATCTATGTTTTTTTCGATCCTTTTTCTCATTTCTTCAGCCTTGAAGTTTTTAGTCGTTGATATTATGATAACGTGCTTTTGTGGAATTTGTTTCTCGATTTTGTTAATTGTTGTTGTGGCTTACGAATATGTTTTTATATTTTTTACCATGAAACTCTCTAATTTCTCATTATAGTGCTCATTGTTTGTTATAATTTGCTCTTGTAGACTAATATTTTTTTTGTAGGATACAATTTTCTATTATAATTTGTTCTTCTAGTTTCTTTAGGTTGTTTTCCAAACTCAGTTTAATTCTTAAATCTTTAACATAGTTGATCTTCGCGATATCGCTCTTAATATTTTCGAGAATGTCATCCATGTTCTTTCTCAGACACTCGCCCGTCCGGGCGAGGTACTTTGCGTGGTAGGAAATGTAGAACAATACTCGATACTCGCGGCAGTTCACTAAACGAAAACTGTGTACGACCGCACTGTTGTAGCACTGAAATGCAACTGAAATGTATAAGAAGTTATTAATATTACATACCTATAGCATCAAAATGAGTATGTATTACTAGGTAAGCAAATGTAAAAATATGGTAAACAGTTGATAAGTATGTGCGAGTTACAGTGTCATATATGGATACATTATTCTTCAGCATTATAGATTCTTGTTTGAACTCCGGCTAATAATACTAGAGTGAAAAAACTATTGTCACAATATTGTTCTTAACAAATACTGAAGCAATCCTAAAGTACATGAAACCTTTCAGTGGTGTCAAAACAATTTAAATAATTAACGCAAAAATAATTCATCTTTCTGTTAATATTATGGTAATTTAAAAATGAAAACTTTTAATGATGGTATAGATTCATTTTTCCCATAAAAAAAACTTTTAGTGGTGGTATGGATTCATATGTTCCTCAAAAAATTTCGCCCCTTTTCAGATATCTATTTATGGATACCGGTTTCAAATTGAGTAATTGATCGTGATGTTTTGATGTCATTATTTAGTGCGTTGAATATTATAGGTGCGATATATGAGTATTGTCTCTGTGAGAAGGTAGTTTTTGTTGTAGGAATTTTGCAGTTTATATGCATTGAGTAGCGTGTATGTATATCTTTTTTTGTAGAGTTTATCAAACAATTTTTTCAGATGTGAATAAGAATTGTCTTGATCTATAGTTGGCGAATGTCTAGGAGTGTGAGTTTCATAAAAAGTGGTTCAGATGGATGAGAAGAGAAACATTTGAAGATGATCCTTAGCACAAGTTTTTTAACGGTCACTAGGGGGTAGAGAATGGATGCTGTACAACCTCCCCATCCTATTATGCCATAAACTGCTATCGATTCAGATAAAGCAAAATAAACACTTCTTAAAGTCTTTATGTCAAGGATTGATCGAAGAGAGTAGAAAATGTAGCATAACTTCCGGAGTCTCTTTGTTATGGAGCTAATGTGGGCCTCCCAACGAGATTGGTTATCTATAATGACACCTAGGTACTTTATTTCAATAGACGGTTTGAGAAATGGGCATGCACAACTAATGTTAAGAAGAGATAGTGGAGATATATCTAGGTTTTGTGAACAAGTATGAATGATTACTTTAGGAAGGTTTTCTAGGAGCTTAAATTTACGGATTAAAAATGCATGAATTGGGTTTTTTGAACATTTAGGGTGACGAGGTTAGAGTCTAACCATTTTTTTTTTATTTTGTTCAGTCCACAATTAGCTTTCTCTATTGATTTTTTCCATGTTTTACTTGTAAATATTATGACCGTATCGTCTGCAAAAGATACGATATTACCGTCAATGTCTAAATTCAATAAGGAGTTCATATATACGAGAAATAGGAGCGGACCTAGAATACTTCCTTGGGGCACACCTTAAGAGATTGGTAAACGTTTACTTCTATATTCTTGATTGGAGTGAATGACAGTTGTTTGTGATCTCTGCGTGAGGTAGTTTTTAAACCATATCAGGGTAGTACCTTCTATCCCAATCTGTTGCAGTTTTTTTAGAAGAATGTGGTGTGAAATTGTATCGAAAGCTAAAGCTAAAGACAGATCTAGAAAGACAGCAAGAGGTTTATTACCTCTATCGAGGTTGTCAGATATCAGTTTGGTAAAGGTTGCAATTACATCTGCGGTACTACGATCCTTGCGAAAACCAAACTGGTTATTTAATAGGATTTTATTATCCCCGAGGAACTTGAGGAGTCTTAGTTTTACTACCTTTTTCAATGATTTTGGAAATTGTGCTCAATAGGGATATTGGCCTGTAATTATTAAGGGAGCATCTGTCACCTGATATGAATATGGGGATGATTGAAGCATGTTTGAGAGAGTTTCGGAATATGCCAGATTGGAGGCTTAAGTTTATGGTATGCTGGAGAGGGTTCCCAATAAAAACTTTCAGGTGCTTAGTAAGTTTGATTTTGTCTATTCCTGTTGAGTGGCTACTTTTTTTTGTTGAAATGATTTCTATAATTTCTAGTTCTGTAGTGGGAGTGAAAATAAATGGATTATATCTCAAGGGGGCTAGGGATATTTCTTTAGCAAGGTCATGTTCTGAAAAAAGATATGATTGAAAAGGTTAGGACCGATTGAAGTAAAAAATTCAATGAAATGGTCTGCGATTTTTTTCAGATTCATTACTTGTATTAGTAAGTGAAATGTCTCCAACGTTTATTGATGGGTGTTGTAATAATAATAATAGCAGGTATATCAATAGAATTATTAACAGGAGCGTTTGTTATATATAGATGACATAACACATTGATTCACGCACATTTAAAACAATAAATTATGGCTTGATTGTGTTGAAAGGTACGTGTTTCTTGTGATGGTTTTGAAGTGTTATTGAATCATTAATTTAATTCATTAATAAAATTGAATGAACAACATCTAGGAAAATGTTCTTAGGACGGGTTGTTTCACATAATTTGAACAATTCATCAAATTTTCAAGTTAATATTCGAGTTCTGTGAAAGTCCTATTGAACTTATATAACTATTCATGTACTGTGAAACATCCGACTCATGGTAAAATAATAACAGAACTTTTTTATTATTTTTTATTGTAGTATACGGAATATAGATACATACATATTTAACAATATTACATTTTAGATCATCATTGGTTTTGTATACCTTATCAGAAAAGAGAAGTTCTTGTGCCTGATAAGGAAGCCACGATTCTTACATAGGTTTTATGTTGTAATAATATTTTTTGTAAAGAGTATAGGTTTTTCAATGTAATGTTTAAATTAAGTTGTTTTTGATTTTTTTTATTTTATTTCATTTATTTGTTCTGATTGGTTGACAATACAGCGCAGTTCAGAAGGGAGATTATTGTAGTTTTTTATGGCTTGGTAAATATAATGGTTTTGCATTTCCGTTGTTTTAAAATAAGGGGTAATAAATTGATTTCCATTTCTCATTAGTTCTTGGTATTCTTATATATATAAATATGTCATTGACATTTGGTACTGGAAAGAATTTAAATAGTGATTCTGTTGAGAAGGTAGATTTTTTTAGTATTACTTTTATGATGATTTTTTGTGAAACTTTTACAGAGTTTAGATTATTTTTATAGGATCCTCCCCAGCAGCAGATTCCGTAGATAAGCAAAGAGTGGACAAGGGCATATCACACATTTTTGATTATTTTCACATTTAAAATATTTCTTAACCTAACAAATATATAAATAATGAAAACTTAAACATGTATATATATATATATATATATATATATATATATATATATATATATATATACATTTCCTTATTCTCTTTCTAGCTCTGTAATTTGTTTGTTCCACTTCAGGTTTTGATCAATGATCACACCGAGATATTTAACTTCAGAAGAAGAATTGATTGCAGTACAAATAGAATCGTGTTGTTTACAGTTTACATTATAACATTTTTCGTCGTGGATTATAATAGAGGGTTTTCCAATAAGAGGTGTTATTTTGAATAGCTCGCTATTTCGGTAGATTTTACTTTTGAAGCTGTTATTTTTTAACATTTGACCAGTAAAAACTACGCCATTAATAAAAATGGAACGATACACGCTTTAACAACGCATTGAAATTATTAAAATTCACTATAAAAATGGTGAAAATTTGGCAGAGACGGATCGTAAAACTCAAAAATTTTTGGGTCGTCGTGAAGCACCTTGTCGGACCGCAATACAGAAATTGGTGGAAAAATTCAAGCTGTTGGGACAACTTAGCGATGTGAAGAATAAAACCCGAGCACGTCGCTCAAGAACAGCCGAGAATACTGCTGCTGTAGCCGAAAGTGTTTAAGATAACCCAGGTTTTGTCGATTACTCGTCGTTCTTTGGAATTAGGCATTAGACAAACGTCATTACACCGTATTTTGCATAAAAAATTGTGTCTTAAGGCTTATAAAGTTCAGTTAACACAAGAACTCAAGGCGGCCGATCATCAACAACGTCGTGTTTTTGCTGATTGGGTCCTTGAAATGCTTGAAAATGATCCGGAATTCCATCGAAAAATCATCTTGAGTGATGAGGCCCATTTCCACCTCGGTGGCTTCGTCAACAAGCAAAATTGTCGCATCTGGGGCTCAGAAAACCCAAGAGTTATTGTTGAAAAGCCTCTCTATCCTCAACGTGTGACTGTTTGGTGCGGTTTATGGTTCGGCGGAGTCATTGGACCTTACTTTTTCGAAAATGAGGCTGGAGCAACAGTTACGGTGAATGGATTGCGCTATCAAGAGATGATTAATGATTTTTTATGGCCGGAATTGGATGGTATTGATCTGGACAACGTTTACTTTCAACAAGACGGCGATACGTGCCACACAAGCAACGAAACCATTGATCTTTTACAGGAAAAATATCAAAATAACACCTCTTATTGGAAAACCCGTACTTACTTTCTGATTAGGTATCTTCTTAGGAGAATAATACATATGTTGTATTTTTTTGCATTAAGTGCGAGCAGGTTATTATCAAATTATTTTAAAGTATTAATATCTTCATTTGCAAGTTTGTTAACTATTTCTTATGTTTAGCATTTCAATAATAATACAGTGTCATCTGCGTAAGAAATTAACTCCCCTTTAATTTTCTGTTGGAAAATGTCATTTACATATATTAGAAATAATAATGAACCGAGAACCGTTCCTTAAGGAATGCCAAATTTACTTGTTAGTGATGTACTAAATGTTTGGTTTAATTTTACAATTTGAGGTCTCTCTGTTAAGTAGCTTTCTATCCATTTAAGGGCTGTGTGGTTTATGCCATTTTCCTTTAATTTTAATACAAGTCTTTCATGGGAAATGCTTTGTTTACGTCAATGAAATGTCCTTTATATTTATTTGATTTGTCCAGGGTACTCTGAATACTAGATGAGATTTTTGATGACATCTTGAGTACTTATTCCCTCTGTAAATCCAAATTGATTACGTTTATGAATGAGTTTTTTTTATGAATGCATTAAGTCTTTTAGCAATTTTTTCAAAGGTTTTCGATATATTAGAAAATACTGAAATGGGTCTATAATTAGAAACGTCCTCTGGACTATCAGATTTAAATATTCGAGTAATTATGGCTTTTTTATACATGCTGGGGAAAATTGCTTTCTCGAAGCTGTATTTATTATATGAGAGATTGGTGTAGAAACATAATTTTTAATACTTTCTAGTGTTTTTACGGAAAGACCGTCAAAACCTGGGGCGGAAACACCTCACATTATTGATATAATTTGTACAACTTCGGGTGGATTGGTTAGTTCAAAAAATTCTAGTTTATTTTCTGTGTACTGGTTTTTAGTAATATTTTTGATTTTGATTTTTTCAGCTAGATTCTTTCCGACATTCGCAAAGAAAGCATTAAATGCATTTGCTGCTTTTTTTGGTTCCGCTATACAGTTTATTATATTATTGTTTTGTATTATGCTCTTCCTAGTATTATTTTTAGTTTTGTGCTTAGTTTCGAAGATTTCATTTATTATAGTCCAAATTCTCTTACTGTCGTTTTCAGAATCATCAACTTTATTTTAAAAGTATTTATCTTTAGTGTTTTTTATGAGATAAGGTAATTTATTTTTATACTATCTAAAATGATTATTTAAACTTATTTCTAGTGGTTTTCTTTTAGTTTCTTTGTAAAGTCTTTATTTATGTCTTATGGACACAACAAGTCCGTGTTTTTTCCAAGGTTTGATTTTACGAAATTTTGCCGAGTTTCCTTTATGATTTTTTTATGTCGTTTGTATAATTAGTTAATCTATTTTCAAATATTTTACAGCACTCATTGACGTCATCATTTCGGAGTATATCCAACCATGATTCAGATGACAATTTACTTATTAAAGATTCGATATTAACAATAGTTATTTCTTTATTATTATTACCTGATTGTCCGCTATGATGATCTGCCGTTTGGGGTATTATTATAGTGTAGTAGAACAAAGTCACGTAATGGTCGGTAATTGAAGTTTTTATAATTCCCGAGTTTATATTATTTATGTCCTTAATCTTTTAAAAAATATGGTCGATGCACGATGGACATTGTCCGTTGGCGTTTCTAGTGTAAGACTTTATACACGATACATAATTCATTTCCGCCATCATGTTTAGGTAGTTAACTTTATAGATCGATCTATAATCGTTCGATATATTTAAATTTATGTCGCCTAAAACTATTGTATTTGCGTTTCTAAAGTTTAATAACACTTTTCTTAATTCTATAAACAAACAGATAGTAGATGAGTGCGTTTTTTGCTTGTAATACTTAATTTGAATATGTAGGCAGTTTGTTCCATTTATTTTCATTTCTCCCGTGCACAAAATGTCACAATTATTTTCGACGAACATAGCGATGCCACTGTTTTTGATTATTCTGTTTTTTGTTGAAACATATTTATATCCAGGTATATAGTACGTCACTCCACTACTCGAATGAGTTTCTGTTAACACAATACATGCCGGCTTTTTGAGATCATTATTAATTGTTGCTATAAATTCATCAATGTTTCGTTGTATGTTTCTTATGTTCATGTGTAGAATTAGTGGGCTGTATTCAAGGTCGTTTTGGTGGAGACAGTATATATTTTCTCGTTGGTGTTATTTTTTTTGTCAAATGCGTTAAATAAACTTGAATGAAACGTTCACCGAAGTTGAATTTTAACTTTGAAATCTGATGAATTTTTCAAATTCTTTGAAATTACCCGTCTTATTTTTATTTTAAATGGCGTTATCCTACAGTATACGATTTTTTAAATAATAATCTGTGTTACAAACCTATGTACTATTTATGTAACTAAATATGTAGCTGGTTTTAAATTTATGTATTCGCGAATAAACACAATTAAATGGAGCACTTGTGTAGAATCCAAACGTTATTTCAGCGTTGCTGGAGAATTATTAGAAGGTTTCATGCGTTCATAGAAAGTTGATAATATTTCCCCCGAGGTTTTAGTATTTATAGAGACGTCCTACTCATCCGAGACGTCCTACTCATCAGAGAAGTCCTACTCATCAGAGAAGTCCTACTCATCAGAGAAGTCCTACTCATCAGAGAAGTCCTACTCATCAGAGACGTCCTACTCATCAGAGACGCCCTATTCATCGTTTAAATTCATTAAATGTGCGTGTAATTTATTAGGACCACATGAAACAGAATGTAACACGTGGAGGCATTGATGATAGTTTCAATAGAAGGGCCCTCTGCAAGTGACAACCTTTTTTGGAAATAGAAAGGGAGTGTATTAAATAGTTTTGATATTGTGTATAAGTTTGACACAGCGATTGTGTTTTCCCAGCCCCAATAATATGACAGAAACATATTTTATTACACCGGTAGTATAATTTTAATTTTTCAATCTATTGTTTTATTTTGCATAAATCGTTATCTTTTAAAAAGATTTCACGATGGAACTAACTTTCACTTGGTTGATTTCTCAATGTCAACATCCGTCGCTAATTATTTTATGCATTTGATTTTGAGTCAGTTAGTTACCGGTTCGATTAGAATGAGTAAAGTGGAAAATAATTTTAAATTATGTGCACTTTCACAAATAGCAATAATGTGTAAACTTTGGTTTTTTATCAAAAAATCCATAACTTTTGGCAATATTTGTTTACCATTTTGAAATCACAGTTAGAAGAACTTATAAGGTGAAATAGTGATAAATT
Organism: Hesperophylax magnus; assembly: GCA_026573805.1. Taxonomy (NCBI): domain Eukaryota; kingdom Metazoa; phylum Arthropoda; class Insecta; order Trichoptera; family Limnephilidae; genus Hesperophylax; species Hesperophylax magnus. The sequence continues at coordinate 13,449,287 of JAIUSX010000117.1, read as the reverse complement.
ACAAGTGGTCCGTTAAAAAAAATACTCGGCGGGTTTCTGTAAAGGTAACCCATTCTTTTAGCAAAAATGACACAATTAATAAAGCGTATAATTTGTTTGTGTAAAGGTAACCCATTGTTTAAGCGAAAATGGCACAATCACAATTAATAAAGCGTATTGACTCGTAGAGTTCGATAAAGACTTTAAAACACTCCAAGGAAGGTATTTAAGTTTGTGCTTTGTATACCATTTTACGGGATGTGGTCAATATAAGAGTTTATCTTAATGAGTCTCTTTATGCTCGGAACACTTAGGATTAATCTTTTCGTTCGTAAAATAGGCCGTCAAATCAATAAACACATAAATAAGTATCGGTACTTTGGTTTGACAAGGTTCTAACCGAACATTTCCTTATTCTGAGTTATGGGGTTATAAACATTACATGGTCAATTTCTCACTATGTCTAGAACAAATGCTGAATTTATGGTTTGGTCTAATATATAGTATTGTAGTTTTCATTATAAACGAAGAAATTTATAAATTGTATGTATATTTCAGATTCTAGACCATACCTACTTGTGAAGTTAGAACCTTGTTTGACTAGCAAGAACACAATACTTAAGTTTACATGGTTCTAACGTTACTTGGAACCTGGTTCAACAAGTTTGGATAGTTTTTGTTGATATGCAAGTATGAATTGAAGTAAAAGTACACATTATTTGTGGAATATATTCATATTGAAAGCCTATATATTTATTTTTATAACACCTATTTAACAGCTAAAGAATTTACAAAAGTATTTAAAAACAGTTATTTACACAACAGAATAATACACCTAACCTCCAAATTAATACCTATTTACTGTCAATTAGTTCGTTTTTAAGAACGGCTCATTTGGTCTCAAAGAAATCGTTGTGTCTCGCCTTCCCTCATTGTTAGAAATGCGAACTTAACTTAACTTAATGTTATAAAGATAAAAATACCAAACTATAGTTTTCGGATGTAGATATGAGCCAAAGAAACGTTTTCCCATTCAAAGGTCATTTTGGTCTAAAATTTCAGTTAGAACCTTGTCAAATCAAAGTGAAGAAATGATAAAACCACATAATAAACCATATTGACTCTATCGCCGAGTATTTGTCTAGACAAGTCTGCTTTGGTACTATTTGACAAGTTAATAAAAGATGGAAGGATAAGAGATTTCTAGGAAGAAAATCCGATTCAAGGAAGCGCGAATGTGTTAAAACACTTTAAAATTAACATAAAATGAGGGGACAATGATTTCAAAAAATAATACAAGTAAGTGGTGAATAATAAAATAATTAAATGTAATCTAAAAAACTCAATACTATAATCGGAGTAAAATATTCAACAGTTTCCTAATTCATATTTAAGTAGAATCGGCGTAATCTTAGGCGCATTGCAACAATACCACGTTTCTGTTTAGTAAGCAAACAAGTTGCCATTCACATTGCCATGTCTACCTTTCATATGCAAACTTAGGCTTTTGCTAGAGATAACCTCCTACAATGACGGTAAGAATAGAACAAGAACTATAAAGTTTTATCTTAACAAGTACGTATATTCGTGTGAGATCTCATGCACTTTTTATGCTCCGAAACTTTTCTCTCTCTTTTCCCCCGTATTTATATTCATCCGTATACTATGTTTACCTATGTGTGTCTGAATAAGCGCCACATTGAAAATTCTTATTTCGGGTTTGTGCTTTACGTTATTCTATTGTTTATTATAATTGTTATTTTTACTTGGTGTTTGTTCTACAAGATTTTATCTTTTCTTTATATCAATTACTGTTTTTTTTTTTTTTTTTGTACGCTATTGTATGTGAAATGAATAATTTTATCTATCTGAAAATACCTTTGCAAAATTGTAATAGTTCCCACTATATTATTGTAAATTTCTCCCGTGCTAAAATGAGTTTTATAACTCATCAGAATAGCTCTACAGCAAGGAAAAATCCATTACACATTGGTTCTCACGAGAAAAACATTTATAAAAATAATCATGTTTTGTTTTACGTGATAAAGTTTTTCCATATTTAATAATTTAACGTTTAGCAGAAATATAGCTGTACCAGAAAACAAACAAAAAACTTTAGGGAACATTCCTACATCTCTGACATCGCCAAAATGATGGGACAGGTGGGAACAATGGGCTGGCCGCGTGACTAATTAATTTATCGTAATAATATACGCGTGAAATTCTGCTTAGTCAGAGGATAAAGGTTCAGCAGGTGAACCATCTCCTTCTTTCATCTTCCTCGGCATGCCATATTATGAAATAATAAATCGCACTGCCCAGATGCAATATATCAATCGACATCTAAAAATATCATAATATTACGTAGAATTATATTTGATAAGTATTGAGAAAAGAATAAGTATATGTGATATACTTACAGACAGTGTTGTGCCAGTTAAAGAATACCATTGAGAATCGACACGTTGTTGCTCGAAATGGAAGGAGGATGGAATGGTGGAAATCAACAAACACGATGATGAGGAATTATATTTGATAAGTATTGAGAAAAGAATAAGTATATGTGATATACTTACAGACATTGTTGTGCCAGTTAAAGAATACCATTCAGAATCGACACGTTGTTGCTCGAAAATCTCGACATAACATCCGCCTAGGAACAGGAATACCTACTCCCTACCTAGTGAGGAGTAACGTGCAGTTGTGAATATATTTACTGTGTTTTTGTAAATTCCTACCTTTTACTTTTGATATCAAAACACCAATGTAATATTGTACGCATTAACTCCCGTCTATGTATTGTAAGTTCCTCCCGGCCTACATGAGTTTTATAATTCATCGGGATTTCTCAGCAAGAAATAAAAAATTCTACTCTCTACACCTGTACCTACTGTGTATTTTAACAGTAATTTAAAAATGACTTTAGTTTGGTTTAGTTACCAAATCTGAAAAACTAGGTACTTAAAACCGTGTCTATATCCTTCTCCTTCCCTTTCAAAATCTTATCACCCCCCAACTTCTTTAGCCACACAAAAAATCCCAACATGGAATGCCACTGGCTCCGGGCAGCAGAAACTCGTAAAAGAAAAAAGTTCGTACAATATTCGGAGAAAATAAATTTACAAAAATGCGGTAGAAAACGAAACAGTATAATATTAAAAAATTTATTGGATTTTTCCAAAAGAAACTTTTTTAATGTTTGAAGGTTGATGGTCACCCAAAAGTCCGATGACACAAGTCGCGGGCGCCACCAGATACACGTACAAAGTGCGCATTTTAATTTATTACCGCATTACAGCCGATGGGAGAAACTATACACTACATGGGCGGGTTAGGGCAAGGTAACAACAGGCTAAAGACTTATTTACAGACTTGATCACTTACAGACTTTAACAATACTGACCTATTTCAACAAATAAGTGAAGTGAAGGCAACTATTATAGAAGCTTGACTGAAAAAATGGTGTGAATAATGACACTGTATCGGTTCTCTTTGTAATTTTTTCATACATTTCAAACAAAATAAACAATGTATATTTATTTTTACGTTGCGGAATTTGCGATAATTGAATAATCATGACTTCGTTTGATTTTAATTTTCTAATTCTTACAACTGCCTTCTGACAAGTGCCACGCTCTTCACCGTAAGACGCCTCTAAGGGCTCACTTACCCCTGCGCACGCCGAAAACTGAGTAAATTTGAACAATTGTAACAAAGGTTATGTGGTGAAAAAAAAAATTATTGTTGTTTTCACGATCTTAATTATTTTTATAGTTTGACTTTTTTTTTTTAAATTGCAGACTGATGTTTGAAATACTATAATTATACTGACTATAACTATTACATTCATTTTTTATTTTGCAGATAGGATAATTTTTGGTGAAGTTATGATGAAGACAATGGTTTTCATAAGTAGTCCATTGACACCCGTATTAAATAATGTTAATATAAAATATTTTTTTTCTGTTGGTTAAGAATTTAATAAAAAATGAGTAATCAAAAGTTTTGTTCGCCTTATTTTACGTATAACCCCTTAATAACACATATTTTTAAATTTACTCAGTTTTCAGCATTTAATCCAACCCCGTTTATTTCAATCCTGCTCCGTCGATTGAAGACCATTTTTGTAATGTTTTAGCTTAGAGCGTATTATGTAAGTGCTAAATACTGACTGCAGATTGGCCTGATGATGATCAACCTCTGAGAGAAGAGGACATTTAGAGGACAATAGACATTAGACATGTTGATATAATGAACACGTTTCATAAGCTAGAAGAAGTCGAGGAAGACACGGCACATGAGTCGGGAGTGTATGAAACAAGTTGTTGACAGTCTATCCTCTCTGCGGGGAAATGGGGCGGTAGTTGGCTGATTTTGTAGTTTATGAACAGGTTTTCTAATATCCGATTTTCTAATTTAAATGTATCGTTTACCCCTCAAAATTGTGCATAATACGCATAGTATTGAGCACCTATTGGTTTATAATATATGTAGTTGACCCAGGACCCTTGCCTTGCCTGTGCAGTAAGAACTGCCAACATTATCTTCATTTTCTCTCCGCACTTTTTTATTGGCATATCTTTATGTATGATCGCAAGATTAACGAACTAAATGCAAAAGGCAATGGTCCTGGGTTTAAGTCCTAGATGAACCGTATCTTTTTCCGATTTTCTGTTTCAAATTTTCGTTTAGGAATTGCTAATATTGTCTTCAATAATTAAATATTATAATTTGACGTTTTACTAATTAAGCTATTCCAAAAATAAAATAATAAAAACATTTATTTATTTTCACGTTTCTTAACATATTTTCATTATGAGGGGCTGGCCTGTAATACGACATTATCATAATAAAATATAATTGATAAGAATAAGTTAATAGAAATAATATTTACCTGAGCCAATCATTTTACAGTATTCATTAACTCTAAATGGTCGCAAAATCATTGACGACTTCCTCAAGGCAGCGATTTCAAAGATTGTCCATTTCAAGAAAATAATTGGAACGAGCGTAAAAAGTAATAATGATTTATTTCGTCTACAACGGCCGCCTGTAATTAAATAGTCGCCCCATTTGTCTCCCACAACGGATGAAAGTGGGCAGAAGCGAATAGTACTAGCATAAAAAAACTTCAATTAAGTTAACGCAAATGAATCAATTAATAAATTCTAAGAACTGCGCATAGTACGTTTTCTTCTCACAATACAATTCACGGTAATGGTGTTAAAATTTTATATTGGATTTATAGCAAGCAATAAATAATAAATAAATAAATATTATTGGGCTTCTTCCTCGTTCTATGATATCGTGGAAAGGAAATTAAAGCATAGTTCTTTAAATTTGAAATTTAACTATGTACAATGTACATAGGTAAGTAAGCAGAAATCTGTAATTCATGCATCTGAATAGCTCTTTGAGTGATTTATTTAATAAAGAAAAATATGAGCATTCAGCGGTGTTAACGTTTTTAAGAGCAAAATATTATGTGTTTTTTTGGTAGTACAACATTATTTCTTGAATACAGAAACAGGACATTTATAAAACATGCTTTTACCTAAAAAATAATTGATAATGAGTATTAAAATGTTCCTAGCCTAATAATGTGAAGCATTCTTATTAAATAGCGCACAAAAATATGAATTAATCTAATATGAAATCAAATTAAATATAATACGGACTGCGCTAAACTAAATCATAAATCTAATGTTAAATATCTCTGATTCTTAATAGATAAAAAATTTAAATGGAAAGACCAAATCAATCTCACAGTGGAAAGAACAAGAAAACTCATCAATGTCTTCTACAATATACGTAACATATTAAACAAGAAAACTATCAAAATTTAAATGGAAAGACCAAATCAATCTCACAGTGGAAAGAACAAGAAAACTCATCAATGTCTTCTACAATATACGTAACATATTAAACAAGAAAACTATCAAAATTTAAATGGAAAGACCAAATCAATCTCACAGTGGAAAGAACAAGAAAACTCATCAATATCTTCTACAATATACGTAACATATTAAACAAGAAAACTATCAAAATTTAATTGGAAAGACCAATCAATCTCACAGTGGAAAGAACAAGAAAACTCATCAATGGGTTCTACAATATACGTAACATATTAAACAAGAAAACTATCAAAATTTAAATGGAAAGACCAATCAATCTCACAGTGGAAAGAACAAGAAAACTCATCAATGTCTTCTACAATATACGTAACATATTAAACAAGAAAACTATCAAACTCTTATGCATTAGTACAGTCCCTATTATTGGGTAAGAGAGGCCTTTAAAGCTACTTTACAGCCCATAATAACAATTTAAAGAGAAAATATTACAATTATCCTTAGGAAACCATACGATTTCCCATTTTTAGAGATATGTCGGGGATTTAATGTACCTCATAAAATTCACCCCATATAGCATAAGCAAAAGATAAAACAATGGCCTAATAGCCAACCCAAAGCTAAGAATGACAACTACTTATATTTGGGCGTGAGATGATAAATATATTATTGTCAAAAAACAAAATTAAGGTAACCGAAACATTGAAATATTAATAATTCAAAAAGCAAATTAACTTCCTGAACATGGATAATTGTATCTTAATATACATTTCCTTACTCTACACTATCTAGCATTTAAAAAAAACTTTAGCCATTGTCATAGTACTAATTCTCAAAAATTGCGCATATTGTATTATGTTTGAAGTTAATTTGAATTTTGAAATATTTTAAATTGTACGTTGAATCACGTTTGTAGTTATTTAATAAGTCTTTGAATATTGTTTTCACATCGCCTTTATACTTACTTCTCCCATAAACACGATCACCTGAAGCTCACCTTATGGAATAGTAGAATAATTATATTTAATGTGAAAAAAAAAATATTTTCCATGCTGTTATATTTTGAAATCTTGGATTATTTTGAAATAAATAAATTCAAATAAATTCTATGAAGAAAGGGTCGTGTTATACTACTTGATTTCGGTTTTGTAAAGAATCGAACTTTTTAGATTGTCTACATAAATAAATTTACTTAAAATTGCTCCAACTGTTGTTTTTTAATCTTGGTATATCGCCATTGTCATTACATGTTGGAACCTTCATTTGGCATTTTCAGTGATAATGGGAATTATTAATAAAACTCGTTTCTTGGCGATCCGGAAGTACACCTACCACCTTCATCTCCATGTAGCGATAGGAAATATTAATTTTGTTGGTGCATAGGGGTGGGTGGGGAACTAAGCACCTGCAAGGCACAGAGGTACAGACCGGTAAATGCGATATAGCCACTACAGTCGGCTGCTTTTTTGATGTCCAAACCAGATCACCAGCCGAGTCAAAACAAGCAGCGAGAGAACACCTTGCTTTCAGCGAAACTGACTTGTCGCTAGCGAAGCATGAACGAGACTCAAATTATATTTTAAAATGTTGTGCCCAAAAACGCGGACCTTAAATTGGTAGAATAGTTTTCAGGTGCAGCGTCCGGATTATATTACTCAATGCAGTAAAAACATGGGTGGAACTGATCTAACGGGCAAAGGTGTTTGAAATTATCGAATTAGCATCCGCAGTGAGAAATGATATATGGTTACTGAATGTTGCACACGATTCGTGAAATTTATATTGAAAAAATCTCACAGGATTGTCAAATCTGGAATTTTTGAGAGGACTTACTCAAATTTATCTTATGCGTTTTGGTACACGTTAAGTACCAGAAGAAAGAAACTGGGAGTTCTTACGTACATAAGATTCGACCAAATGAACCACTTTGCCGTTCCATGTAATACTTTTGTAAAAAACCATAAAAATGTTGTTTTAACACTTGATTTGAGTTTATTGCTCTTTTTACTTGTCACTATATTTGTGCACCAATTGCACCCATTTCTGCCGAGCGATACAATATAGTAGCATCCATACCAGTTTTCATAGTGAAAAATAACTTTCAAGAAAAAAATAAATTAAAGTGTATATTTTCACTTTGGTCTCATTAAACCAAAAACTAAAAGAATACCTACCTAGTTTTAATAAAAAATATCGTTTTTATTTCATTTCACTTTAAAGTAGTCGTTTTTCTGATTCCTAACAACAAGGACGGTCCTATGCAAGCATAATTGGAACAAAACAAAATCTATAAACCTAACCTACGTAAGTTATTTAACCTGGTTTTTGTTTCATCACTTTTTAAGATTTTATATCACTTTTTAAAAGTGTGTAGAATTTTCTTTGTGTTGAGTGTTCTGGTTACCTTTTTATCGGTATTACTGTCACCCAGCCAAATAAAAAACTGTACCATTTAATTGCCTAGGTAGGTATCTAAATATAACTCCTCAATCTCTCTATGACCTCTTGACCCCATTGATGACATCGCAATTTTTCTGAATACCACCAATATTCAATAGCGCTACCAAGTTTTCGCTTTGATCACGCTCATAATTGGTGAGTGTCAACGGCCGACTAAAATGACACAGTAGTTTTCGCAACTGGCCGAGTATCCGAATTTAAAAATGAGAAAGACATCTGAATAGAATGGGCATCCACTGTCAATTGAGTGATCATGATATATTATTGTGATTGATCATTCCAATGATTATGGAGAAGTATCAGCTGTGGCCAGCGTATTTAGGTCATCACGCCATCGCTGAGGCATATCGGTTAGGGATAGGCAGATTATTAATTTCATCACTTTTCATGCACATTTACTCCTCCTTGTGACTAGGTAATAATACTAGTAACATTAATAACGAACCCTGACAGTAACAATAATGCTGTCAAAATATTGTAGGAAACTACATTTACAAATATGATAATTGAGGAAAAAACTATTCAATTATATTAAAAACGAGGGAGCAGGCAACTTACCCATTAGAGTATTGCGATATGTGGGACTTTTAGTTATGTTTGACATGTTTTTATGTGAATACGAAATGCCCAGAGCAAGTGGGACTATGGCACTATCCACGTTTGGGTTGTCTTCTCAGGAAAAGAGGAGTGGGTAGGAAAAGTCAAGTCGGAAATAATAAATTGATTATTAGGACTGGTCGTTACAAGGGTAAAGCCATATCAAACTACGTTTTACACATGATTTAAAGAATACTGGAAACTATTTCTTAATAATCGAAAATTTCAGTAAAAAATAATAAATCTGCACTACGCTAGCCAGAAAATTGCCGAAAAATGGCGTACTGTAAGGCTGTTTACAGATACAACAGTAGGAGGTACCGTTACCAATACTATGTGAACTTAGGAATTTGATATTAAGATATCTGTTTCAAAATATATCATTTGAAGTTAACAACACAGGTTGGAATTTATATACATTTACCGTCCGATTTTTCCGTTTTGCGATTAGCACCTAATTAAAAAAATACACATTTTTCTCCATTAAAGCAAAATATAAAATGATATAGGATATATTTGTGGTTATATGAGATTAGTGAAATGAACAGCCCATGGGTGTTATCATTACGCGGAAAACAGGCATTCATAAAACACGCAAACCACTTAAGTCATAAATCGCGCATTGGATTTGATATCTCAATCAAAGATGACCGCGTTCGTCTTTCTTCTTCCTTCTGCATTGTAACTATGTACTTCTGTGTTTGTAAAAGTCAGTGAAGTGTTCAGAGCCTGTGTTGAGAAAGCTCTCTCAGACATGCAGCTAGTAACTAACAGCTAACAGCTAGCACAGGGCACAGGGCACAGGTCACAGGGCATCAGGCACAAATCCACTGAATGTTTAATGAAACTCATAATTCAGGACTACTGCAGTGTCTGGAGTGTGCACTAGTGTGTCTCTAGCAAGGGTGGCAATTGACCAATTAGGGACGCTGTGCCCGACCACGGCAGAGGCAATCGATAGCGCCAAAATAACAGAGAACTGCCACGGTCTTGATCGTATTATCTATCACACCTATTTCAAATCTCCATTTAACTTATGATGAAGTGTTTCAAATGCACCATTTTCTTCCCATCAAATAGAGTTGTTTAATTTACATGATGGTAAGATTGTTGAAGATTTCATCGGTGCTATTTCTCAGAATGTTCATGATGGCTTTTCGGGTTCTAATTAGTGAATGTGGAATATTATCAAAAAAAGAGAAAAGTTATTATTTATAATAAATTTTAATACCATGTCAATCATAACTAAGCCGGAAAACTTTGTTAATGTAAATACCTAACGTGGAAATAAAATCATATTATATTATTCTTAATACCGTCAAGGGGTTTCTTTAGAAGTAACGTAAGTGTGTTGGCGGATTAAACTAAATACAAACTTACAACATTTATCTGTATTTAATATGTAGATTTGTTGTTCAAACATTTAATTAAAACATTACCAGATTCATCACAAAATTACCTACAAATTGTGTAAATAGTCTTATTACTTCAGACACACGCCAGTAAAATAGCAATAAAACTTAGTATTTTCTCAGATTCATAACACCCATTTTCACCGCTGGTTGATATACTTTTAAATTTCTTTTACAAATGTGTTGAAGCAATTACGGTTCAACTTTAGGAATATTCGTAGAGAAAGTTTCTGAAAACGTCTAAACTTTGAAACGGTGGCAATTTGTTTGCATTGTGCGCTGGTCTTATACCGGCGCCGGCATTTTACAGTTGTACTTATTGTTGTTAAAATTGCCATTCTTAGTTCTTACATGCAATTGGTTTTTACCTTTACATTAGCTATTTTTAAATTTTGTCATTCGTTGAAGTTTGGTACCTACTTTTCCTGTTGCCGATAGAATTATAATTTTATGACGCTAGGTTTTCAGATTGGTTCTAAACTATAGCATGTTCATAGTAAAAGTTATAAGTGGCCTTGATATTTCATTTAATAAGATAACCACTATCCTCAGACTTATCCCCGTCATATTTGATGGTCACTAAACTTACCAGACTAATTATTTGGTAAGTCGGTTACTTACCAGACTAATTATTTGGTAAGTAATATATTTCATTAAATAAGATAACCACTATCCTCTGACTTATCCCCGTCATATTTGATGGTCACTACATTTACCAAATAAATAAAAACAAAAATAATGAATTACACGACCAACATCAATCAAGACACGTTATTTAAAAATATGTATATTTCTTTTTATATTGTAAGGTACAAACGTATTCTCTTGTCAGTTTATCGTCTTGTATAAATAAAATATTGAATTACACGACAGGCATCAAGACACGTAATATATAAATGTGTATATTTCCCACCCCGTAAATAAGAATGATGTTACTTGGCAAATGTGACGTTAAAAATAAGAGGACAGTCGGTAATTTTCAGACAAAGTCTGCGTGAAGCCCGGGCAACGCCGGGGACTTATACCTAATAACCCGATGAGAGGTAGGTATCGGGAAGTATGAAACGCTCCATTACAACTAGAGCTGACCTCATCAGTTAATCCAAATGATTACTGTACTTGTTTATTGATATTATTACAAACTCGCCAGCATGAGGTTTAAATTAAACTATAACTCAATAATTCATTTCTTTATTGACGTATAATGAACGTATACAGTCTATCTGCGAGATTCAGTAGTATACACTAACAAGACGTGAGTGAGATATGACCTTTAATAATGTCGGACTAACATGAAAATCACCAATTCACCCAGCTTAAAAAAATACGCTCAATAGAATAAATTAAATACCACGACAATCGTCTTTAATCATTCGTTAAACTATTATTTGGCCCAAACACTCTCGAAAACAGAAACCCAAAGATCGTATTTATCTAAGAGTAGAATAATGTAGAAGGCAATGTTTATTTTTGTACAACAAATTTTCTCATAAATGGGTACGTAACTAATATTTATGAAATGCCAAAGTACGGATGGAGCTTACAGAAGCACAAATCAATAATTATTAACTATTCATGACATCATGAAAGACACTTATGATACTAATTTATTGGGCTATTTTCTCATCAGAATGCGCCCTGGTAGCAGAAGAGTGTAGGAGTAACAGTAGAGTTCTAGTTGTTGCCAGACCACGTCGTAAATCAAACTGCAATTAGGCCTGCAAATATTGACAAAGGAAGAATGAATCACTTCTTGTCCCAGCACTGGCACTGGCACTGGCACTGGCACTGGCACTGGCACTGGCACTGGCACTGCCCACAGTGCGAGCATGCATTCGTCACGACTTATTGATCTTAAACTCATACATGGTGTTCACTGTGCAAAAGGTCTTTAAAATATGACATACTACGTGAAAGTTGTCTATTAAAAATCGTTGTTAATAACATCTGTGGGTACTTATCTAACAAAACTGGGCAAGAATAAACTATTAACATATTAACTGTAAATGTTAAAAATAATCTACAAGTTTATTTAAAAAAATATATACTTCGTGTTTTTGAAAATCGAATAACGTCGTCTGGCGAATTAAAAAATAGGCACTGATACTATTTTAAAAGTTTTTTTTAATCAATAACCCATTATATACTTTTATGTAGAATTGTATAATATTTTATTATATTTATATACTGTCCAAAAATGGGACTTTTCTAGTTGGATACTAAAAGTTTTTAATGCACTGTAAAATAATGTATGCACACGTAATAAATAAATGTGTGTTAAAATATGTACATATATTTTTCTTTATAATTATTCAAACCCCTGACCCTTTTATACGATTTCACCCCTGGTAAGATAAAAAAAATGTTGTGATAAATAATTTTCTGGTGCTATCAAAAAGTATGGCATTTGTTTGATTTTACCTAATTCTTGTACATACAACTTATTATTAACTTATTTCAATAAATCATTTTAAAAGTTTCGAACAAGAAACTTGAAGGCTATAATTTTTGGACACCCTGTGTGTAAGTTTTATTCATATTGACTGTGAGAATAATAATCATTAATTTGTGTTTGGATAACACAAAGCTTGGTCATTTGCTGGGTAATTGTGTAGTTATTATACTAGGAAAATAGAAGAAGTTGATAGGTTCTCCGTCTGCAAATAGTAATTCTGCGAACACTTAAGTCCAAGTTAGGGTCACCATGTTGCACTCCTAGAGCAACAGTTACTGGAGTTACCCTAGTGCAACAACTGACTGCAACAATGAACAAAGCGGTGGAAATAAACGCAGAAGGTTGTAAATATGATGCTGGATTGTGACTTGGTTAGACTCCCGTAACTTCTTGACGAACGACTTAGTTCTGAAAAAGTATAATCTCTTTTTACGTGAAACTTCGTTAAAACGTGATTTTCTTCTCTGCCTATAAGCCCTTTGAAAATGTTTAAAAAAGCGAAGTTTTACATTTATTTATTGACATGACTTGTGAATTGTTTTGGCCTAAAATCAAAAGTTTTTTTAAATTTTATTTATTTAGGTACTTACTGAACATGCAGCTATTTTCCGTATTTTTTGCAAACTTAAATGCATTAAAAAATAACGTGTAAACGTAAATGGGATTAACAATCAAATAAAACAACGGATTATAAAAACATATGACCGGTCGGTGGCCGAGTTGACATCGCGTTTGGGTCCCACCCAGGCGTAGTGTGTTCAATTCCTCGGCTGGCTAAGTCCTCCATCACAACACAAGCAACATTTTCAGCTTACTGTGGTGGTAGTAGGAGATTTTCAAATGTTGTCATGTTATTCGTAACCCGGGAATGTTTATCTTTCTTTTATTAAAAAAAAAATATATATATAAAAACGAAAATACGTAATTCTTGTCGTGTTGTACTTTGTTTTGTTTCTTTCTCTCTCCTGTTCTATTCCCTGTATTTGTAACCGAGCATAATCTATTTTTACCAATGTATTAGTAGGTAAATACCTTCCTCTAAATCTTACCTTGGCTCTGGGCTTATGTGCATATCCCTGTCTGTTTTCTTTTTTGTTTCTTCTTGTTTGTTCTACTTAACCTCCCTTTTTCTATTTGTGTGCTGTTTTGTATGTAAAACTTATAATTTTGATATCAAAAAAACGATGTAAAATTGTACCTACTATCACCCATCTATGTATTGTAAGTTCGTCTCGTTCTTCACTGAATAACTCTAAACTCTCTCTTGGGATTGCTCTAGCGAGAAATAAAAATAATAAAATAAAAATTATTACATAATTCATTACAGGTATTTATGCTCCTCCTCGAGAGTCGTAATGTAGTTTATATAATTTACAGAAACCTAGAATTCAGGATCACTTCCCTTTTTGGCATAAGATATAACGATAATAAAAGGCCACTTTCTGTAATCAAGTGTTAAACATAACACCTGAGTACGGGCCACTTTCCGTACTCAGGTGTTTACGATTGAAGTATAACTCACCTGCTACTGGCTGGTTTTCATCAACGTGTTGTATATCCGAATGCTTCCCGAAAGCTACTAATCTACCTACATAACGATATATAGTATCAATATCAGTTTGAAAACTTTAGGTAAGATTTATGCGTAACAATAGTACGACGTCTAAAGAATTCCGATAGAATTTGAAAACTTCAGTCGACAAATAAAAATGCGTATAATTCACTGCCCTAATAACAAGACTTATTCAAAATATCCCAAGTATTTTAATATCGAAATTCTATAAGTTATAACGCTGCTCCTCTAAATATACGATGGTAATTATTATCGAGTTGGAATGTTGCTGTTGGCAGGCCAGGGGATCTAGTCTAATTTTGAAGGACCTTAATCTTGAAATGACGTAAGACGTAATACTAGAGTTTATTTTGACTGTTCGCCCTCGTGAACTCGTGATATGTTTGTTCATTGGAGGTTATTCACTCGCTATTAATTAGGATCAGACCTCACTTAACTTCTTGAATTATACCCACCCGCCAGAAACAGAGCTTGTGCTAAACATTGAAACTAAACTAAAATAAGGAGTTCATTATTCTTACTGTAAAGTTACCAATTACAAATATAGCGCTTTGTTGTGTACAACGCGCAACTGTAACGTGGTTTTTTCAATGTATTCAACCAAAGTACCACAAAATCTACCTTTGGGCACAAAACAGTGCCTCCTTTCTCGGATTTCCCTGAAACAGTTCTTCTTTCTGGGCAATCCGACATGTTAATAATTTGGTGTCATTATATTTTTATTATTTTGCGATAGTCCCCAAATATTACAAATATCTTTGAATCTCTTGATATAACTTCATTCATATCATGTTTACATAATGTATTGTTGTACACCGTTATCGGTATTTATTGTTTGTATTTTTTTAACCCTTTGTCTGTCAAGTGCATTAATAAAATAAAATAAAATAAAACCTATAGCCTAAAGCTATATAAGAGGAGGAGAAGGATTGCGGATGTTCATTAAATAAGGGCGGGAGTTATTATGTTTAGTTTAACTCCCAAGTTGAGTTGTTTCTCAGAATTGAAACATTAATTTTCAAATTCTGTAAAAGTCCTATTCAAGCTCTGTTAACTAACTAACTAACTAACCATCACGACGTTTCCCCGCAGGGGTAGGCAGAGAGGACGGACCGCCAAACAACTCGTTCTTGGCACACACTTCTTGCCTCATTCACATTCATACATCGTCTCATACATACTCTTCTATTGTTCTGACTCTTGACATGGCCCGACTCGAGTATCTGATTCACTTGATCGTGCCATGTCTTCCTCGGGCGTCCCCGACTTCTGCTACCATTCGCATTTGCATCATATATCCTCCTTACACTCCTATCTTCGCTCATTGGCTCTGCATGCCCAAACCATCTAAGCGTCCCTTTCTTAATCTTACTCATTATGCTTACATCAGCCTTGCACTCTTTGCGGATCTCCACATTCCTCACACGATCAAACATGGTTTTACCACACATACGCCTCAGGGATCTCATTTCAACAGCATTTAATCTACTTTCATCCTTTCTTTGCCAGTTCCATGCCTCACTTCCATACATCAATGTAGGTACCAGCACTCCGTTGTGGACTGCTAACTTCGCTTCTTTGGACAATTTTTTGTTAGCTCCAACGGCGTTCAGTCCTCCATTAACGGAATTACCTGCATTTACCCTTCTTTCAATATCTCTGTCAGCCTTCTCATCTCTCGTAAACATACTTCCTAAATACACAAACTCATCCACCTGCTCCAAGTATTCTTCATTCACAACTATATTGCACACTGTTTTCGTACTCTCTCTTTCAAACACCATTACTTTAGACCTACTTACATTCATCATTAACTCATTTTTCATGCATACTTCGTTCATCCTAGACACGAGAGACTGTAGATCATATATACTATTAGCAATCAGCACCGCATCATCAGCATACAACAGGCAACATACTTTCAAATCATTCATAATAAAAATAATTTGATGAAACAAAGCAATATAACATTATCTTAAATCTTGCCATCATCAAAATTTCCATCTCCATTTCAATTATTTTTTAAGGGGCTGAAATTTCTTTAATTTAATTAACAGTTCGTTAATTAAATTATATTACATTAGAATTTGAAGTATTACCGTGGTGGGATATAATTACTAACTTCTTTGTATAAAATGTTCTCAAGAGTTTTGATGTTACTGCGCTTGATTCGTAGAACATGTTTATTAAGTTCTGAAAGTATTGTAGTTATTTATTTTATTATTGCAATAACTGTCCTGGCTTTTAAGGCCATTACCACACTATCGTTATGCCACACTGAGACGACTTATTTGCCCCTCTTCTATTTTTATTTATATGATATTATTAATATTTACAGTTAAACCTATTTCCTTTGGTTTTCCCCCATTTCTAATGATGTCAGGTTGACTTTAATTGTTTTATATTTACGTAATTATGTTTTCTTTTTTAGAAAAATTTCAATAACACTGTCAAGGAAATTTTCCTGAAAAGGTGTCTTTACGTGATATTCCGCCTCGTATACCAGATGGTTGGTGATATTATTATAGCGAAAGCCGCTATAATAATAATATAATTAAATGTCGCTGAATAAACGAGGCGTCTCACCCATCATGATGGGATTCCGCGGAGATTATAGAAATCAGTGAGCAATATAATTCGTTGGAATTAACGTGGCGGAAAATTGCGCGGCATTCCTATTTCTTTTAGTGTTAGTCAGTGCGTAGAAATGGCGCCAGTTTCATCTATGGATGATCTCATGTATGGAACGTTAAACCCACAATGTGCAATTCAGTTGCATGGCGTACAATTCGCGTAGATAAATATTATTGGATATGAGAACTATATTTCAAGAGTAAACACTAGAAGGACGGGTAGTGTCACAGAAATTAAAATATGATATCATCATCAAAGGGCCATTCTGCGCCATTTTTTTATGACAGTTGAAAGTTCCCCGTTAAACGCCGCATCTAAGTCAGTTTCAGAATTTGAACAAATCGTAATCAGCAGAAGAACACAATTACCATGATTGTTGTTAAGCTTGACAGCTCTTCTTGACAGCATTTGATAGAAAGCTGAAATGCACCTAGAATCAGCGTATAATGGGGACCTTACAAATACCAAAATAACGAAATGGCAAATGGACGCCTTTGTTAAACTTGAATTTCTGCGAAACAACTGCGCCTAAAATTGAATTCGAATTTGTCGAAATTCTAAATAAGGTAAGGTTTAGATATAAACTAAAACAATATTTGTAACTTCGTTCACCGTCACTACAAGCAATATATAAATAAATAAATGTGTCATTTAAAAAAAATATATTTGCCGCTTGTTTCAAAATTTTTTATTCTTGCTCGTTCGAAGTGTACATTATTTTTTACCACTTTATGGGATGTGGCTGTTAATTGTAAAAAAAAAATACGAACGTAAAAAGGCACTTAAGTTTAAGTTTCCTTTCTCAAAAGATTTTTTTTTTAATTTACTTTGAAAAGAAAATTGAAAGTGAACGCCAACAAAGATGTAATATATACAAAACTCGGATAGGAAATAGCTTCTGCAGCGTTGGTTTGACGTAGTTTCATAATTAATATTTGATCGTGGAAAACATGCTTCAAAATCGGTAAGAGCAACACAGTAGTGAATTTGTAAAAAAGCTATAGCACCGTCAATATAACTTCCATTTAAAGATCACGTTCACCCTGATACGAGACAGTGAACTTTTGACAGAATGCCGGCCACTTGACAGGGCACAAAGTTGGAAAGGGGCACTCAAAGGACTGCAACTATAACGCCGTAATTACATCCGCGTGAAAACTTGATCGTCTGAGACACTGGCAGCGTAGATGATGGGATATATGCAGGGCCGGATTGGAATTTAAAATAGATCGAGGACAAATTCGACGAGAAAAAATCCACTGCCTCAATTTTTGCTAACTTTATTTAGGGCTGTTTAAACATTTGTTACCAATTAAATCTGTCTACCAATAAACTGGGCGTCTTGAATAGGGATAGCAGATTCTTCAATAGTAACCAGCTGCTAACCCGATACAAATCTCAAGTACGCCCAACAATTGATGTTTGGAGCCAACTCTGGGCTGGAGCCCCACAATACTTGATAAACCTACTTGATTGAAAGGATGGCAGTCCTTCTGATTGACAACTGTGAACACCCGTTCATCGGAATCTGTTTTTCCTCCTTCATATAATTCGGGCCCCTTCAAGACCCGCATTAATAAAGCCCTTCCTACACCTCCTAACATAACCCGCCTCACAACGCTGCCTAACCGGATGGCGTCATAGCTCCCTGCCTTTTCACTGTAAAGACACTGGCGCTCTTGTGAGGTGTCACATAAAAAATTAAACTGTTATTATTTTAAACAAACGGTAATATTTTAAATAGTAGTAAAGAAACATAAACTAACTTTGCGCAACAATACGAAGTATGTCAAAAAATAAAAATGAATAGCAGTATATCTGTGTGTAAGGATATAATGGCCAACCTTATGATTCCAGAGATAGCCTCATTTTTAATGTCAGTGCCATACAAATTTTTCTTAAAAAAATGATAACTCCTTCATTTGTACCCGCAATTGCTTCATACGAAATTTGATAGCATAGTAATGATCAGCAGAATCCATTTCTAGCCAAAAAAATACCCTTGAAATTTCAAGTCTCTATGTCTATGAAAGGAGATTTTCAGCCCACTGTGCGGCAGGGCGAGGGTCCTGGGTTCATATCCTGGGTGTGACTGTATATTTTTTTTTATATTCCATTTCAAATTGTTTGTTCTTCTATCTTCAATAAAATCTTCAATACTTATATATTACAATTTGGGTTTTTACTCATTAAGTTATTCCAAAAACAAATATTCGAACTAATATGTTCAGAAAAACATTACGCCCCCTGTGATATTCTGGACCCTGGGCCTATTCTAGGGTTACGAGTGACTGGTCGGGCGGGCGCCGTTTATTAAATTAATAACATTTTGTAATGTGTTCAGTAGAACATGTATATTATAAATCGGAGCTGTACTTCTTAATTACTTTCCCCGATACATCGATGATACATAAAAAATGGCTGCCAAGAATATAGTGTATGTTTGGGCAGAATTTTCCCAATACATTCCTCATTTTCAGAACGCGACGCCTTCTCTCTGGGAAGTAACAGGCTATGGATACAGCGCTCAGTGAAGAGAATGTAGAGACGGGATAGCCCTGTAGTGGATAGTGGCGACGGGTGGCGCCTTCCTCGTCTTATTATACTATCATAAGCGATCATACAGCACTTCTCAGGCACTCGGCACCCGGCACCCGGCACCCGGCACCCGGCACCCGGCACCCGTCACCCGGCACCCGGTACCCGGCACTAGACACCCGCCAACAATCACCAGTCAGACACTGCGGGTTAAAGTTCTTACCTACTGACTGGAAACATCGAATCCGGATTACAGAATCACTATCAACTTTGAGGATCTACATAAGTCTTACGAACAATAAACAAACTACTGCGAAGACCATTGATAAATAGGTACCTCTTATATTAATGTAATATAATATTAGGCGCAAGCAGATACCTATTTCATTCAAACCATTATTATTCTATTAAATAAATTTATGAAAGTTAGAGAAAAAGTGAGAAAAAACAGCAAATTCGACTTAATTTCTCATTGTTAGTGACAATATTGGCACCTGCAGAAAAGTATACATTTATATATATATAGAATATACAAGTATACATTTTTATGCACGACTCAGGAAAATTTCGAATAAATACGCTTTCGAAAAGTGAGATAACATCATTTAAAAAAACTAGTCTATAAACCTAACCTAACATTAACTTTTATGCTATTTAACCGACATTTTTCATCACTTTATAAAGTGTGTAGATTTGTCACTGTCCTGAGTTGTTCGGTTACCGTTTTTTTACATTAGCCTTAACAATCCCTTAGGGTCAATGTCATCTTAGGAGATGCTGTGTGGAATGTCTTTTTAGGAAAATTAAGAAGAGAAACTTCTGGAAAGGAAAAAAGGTATGAGGAGTAGGTAGGAATCTGAGTGAACGTGTCAAGAAGCTACGGAAGTATGATTCCTCCCACTGCGGTGCAAAGCAATTGGTCGAGAGAATTCGGCTGGAGAAGTCACAAGGCTCTTCCGATCTGGCCCGCCATGCAGTAGGTGGGCAAATGCATCCACCGCCAAGACTTATTTACGTATACGCACACACGTCTTAGATAAAATTGAATCCACACGAAAAGTAACCAAGACATATTATCGTTAAGTAATATTTTGGACCTAAAGTATCTTAGCAAAGAATATCGATCGTATTATAACACGATTTTAATATGTAAATATTTTCTTTTAATCACAAAACAGCGGAACATTTCTTAAAATTGCCAATAGTATGTACGATACATTCATAAATAATACATGATATTATTAATTTGTTGACAGTATTAATACCTATTCAAGTATGACCTAAAGTTCAAACGTATCTGTTTTCATCCGATTATTACACTGCACATCGCTGTAGAATAATTATTATTGGCAGCGTTTATTTTCATATGTTTAGTAAATAATTGTTTGACAACATAATCATAACAGCAGGCATGACAATAGGAAACAAAACATTTGATGGTAACGGGTTAACGTAATAAAAAAATACAACTTAAACCAAAATACAAAACGCGCGCCCGAAATTTGTACGCGGTTGACATTTGTCACATGAGAACGGGTCGCTTCTACGATTCGTTCTTAAGTTCAACAGTTCGGCTGTGGGCCTCCTGTGTGGAGTTAATATAAAAAAAAAAAAAAAAAATAAAAAAAAAAAAAAAAAAAAAAAAAAAACAACTTAGCAGATGATAAATTACAAAGCACCTTTGTGCCTCGAACAGTAAATGTAGTATGTCAACAAATAGCTGCGTTTTGCCGATTAATGTTCAATTTGTTTGGGGAGCATAACATGTATTACATTTTTTTCATGTACCTAATCCGTTATCATTTTTTTACTATAGTGAAGTCAAAAGTTTCACCTTACAACTTAATCTTAATGTGAAACCGGTCTGGTGAAAAATAAGCAACTGTAAAAAAATTAAAAGTGTTCATTATTTTTTTTACAAATCATAATGGAGATTGTCTTTCTTACCCAGGAATAAACTTATTGGAAATAAAATATTTCTAATTTTTGAAAATTTCTACAAATTATTCGCATTCCCGTCAAAAACGGGATTTTAGGCCATTAACGAACTCTTCTTCTTCTTTCGTATGGTGGGGGGGTCAGAGGGGATATCTAGGTCTGCGAGCCAGTCTAGGGCCTCCGGCGTCGCCATGTAGACCTCATCAATCCCGCCGGGGATTGAATGGAGCGGGTATTCGTTGACTACATGTATGAATGACGAATAACGAATAAATTTAGAGGTTTCTTAAAAAGCTTTAAGTAAAATGCCAATGTTTTGTCTCGATGTCCGAGCACGTGTTCACTGTTCATACAGTCCTAACATTTTTAAAAACCAACGGTAACCAACTTACTCTCTTCTTCTCGACAGGCATTTGACCGAGTAGATCACGATATTCTAATAAGAAAGATGCATAAAATAGGTTTTAACCAACCCTTACTGACATTTTTGCGTCATATTTAAAAGATAGAAGTCAGTATGTAAATGTAAATGGATACGACTCCCATAAGTTCGCAGCTCTGTCAGGAATTCCTCAAGGATCGAATCTCGGTCCCATGTTATTCCTTATTCTGATAGATGACATTAAGGACTGCATACGTCACAGCTCATGTCTACTATTCACGGATGACATGAAACTGATGAAGGAAATCGAATCAGATGATGATTATTCAAAACTGCAGGCCGACCTCGGTTCAATCATGATATGGTCGGTAGAAAATAAACTTAATTTCAATATAAAAAAAATGCGTTGTTATGACTTATAGTCGTTCACAAAATCCGCTATTCTGCCAGTATAAAATGAATGGTGAAGTACTAACACGCGTAAACATCATCAAGGACCTTGGGGTGATCTTTGATCCCAAGCTGACATTTTCAAACACATAGTGCAGCTTACCTCGGCTTGCTCCGAAACTCTTGGTTTTGTAATTAGAACTTGCAAACAATTCAATAACATAAAAGCAATGACCGCCATGTTCAACGGAGTGGTCAGAAGCAAACGTGGTACGCCAGTACTGTCTGGATACCTTATCAACTTAAATACATAAATATGATTGAACAAATTCAAAAAAAATTCTTAAGGTATGTTTACATGCGATCATACGGAATATATCCGAAATTCATGCATCACGTGGAACTGCTAAAGGAGACAAATTACCAAAGCCTGGAGACCAGGCCGAGTGCCGGACTCATGGTATTTGAATTAAAGTTACTAAAAAACCTTATCGATTGTCCATATCTACTGTCATGGTGTGGCTTATTCGTTCCTGATTAATACTGTCGAAATCGTAGCCACGACCTATTCTGCATTCCGCAGGGTCGGACAGATGTCATTGCCCAACATAGCATGACAAGAGGTATGACCTAGCTAAATGCCCTACCAGCGGATATATAGATGTGTTTAATTTCACTATACCATGTTTTAAAAAAATGATGTATATGTATTGTTAGTTATAATAAAATTGTACCATAATTGGACTTACCTGTCTGTCGTAGAATAAATAAAAAAAAATAAAATAAAAATAAATAAATAAAAAATTCCACCAACAAGACCAACGCAGGTGATTGAACACGTGTTACGAAATTCCCAACACTTTATCAGGAAGCGACTTACAGACGCGTTTTCAACAGGATTACTAATAATTTTAAGACCTTTTCAATAAATCAGCATAACTCATTTTTCTACGTGCCGCAATGAAAATTAAAACTGTTTCGCACCATTCATGGTTTTATTTTATCAAATCCAATAAGGGTAAAGGGTATTAATTTATTCGTGGCAGAAATTTTGGCAGATATTATGTGATCTAAATCGAATTGTTGTACATTCTAGTACCTTCGTAGCTGTGGCTTTGCGTGTTAATTAATAGTATCACATTTCTCTCGAGCACAGCGGGGTGGGAGGGTACAAATTATTTGTACGTCTAACAATATTACTGTATTCATTGAAATAGTAAATAATGAATCTCGAATGAATATTTCAAGGGATGCAAATAATTAAAATAAGAAAGGTAAACGTTCAATATTGCCATTGGATCCACCGCATTGCGTTGAATTCTAGGACTAATTTCAGCATGACGAGTGTAAACATGCGATCACGAGTATAAAGCCACCTTGTTAAAGCTCGTACAAATAATAAATTACAATAATATGTACCTGCGTATGTAAACACCTCCTTAATTCAAATTGGGGTAAGGAAGATACACAGTGGGATGTCTACGAACAGGTTCTTATTAATTCATGGCAGCACAGAAAAAATAATTTATGAATAGATATTTTGTTTGGTTACGTTTTTTTGCATTTGTTCTATTTATTTTGGAAAAATTGTATTCAGTTCTGTTTCGGGTTTGATTAAAATCTGCTCAATAGGGTATTTTCAAAAGTATTAATGCCGTTGGAAATGCGTGGAAGCTTAAACGTTTATTTTGCTGATTCTGATCAATGTACTAAAAATGTGTACTATTAAAATTTTCATTTATAAATATTGATATTAAAAACGATCTGAAACCGCATATTCCAAACGGTTTCAACTGGCTACAACGTCATAGTTGTAGCTTAGTGTGACATAGAAAAACGGCTGATAAGACGGCTAACACCATAGTCGCCCGGCGTAACGTCAACACCGCCGAATTCAAGTAAAAAACGAATATATCGTTTTGGCAGCAAAACCGAAATAGCACATTTCAAATCGTCATAGAACATTTATTCAAAAAACTTATAGAGATAATATCCTATTTCTCTGTTTGTTTTGGTTTAGGAAAACGTTTTTTTAATTTTTCTAAATATACACAAATCTATTATAAATATTATATCTTCAAAAACACACAAAGAAATGTGGTTTTAAATGCCATTAAATTTTCAGCAAAGTTTTTTTCTATTAACAACTCGGTCGTCTCAATTTATTTAAATCGATTAATAATATTAACATACACATTATACATAATATCGATAGCATGCACATTATTATGCGCTTCTGTTATTATTGCGAGATAAAAATAATATGTTTTGCAATGTCTTAATAAAGTGATCAAAGGGGGCCGGTAGGTAATAATCAAGCAATAAAAGAGAGTGGTACGAAATGATAATGTAGATAAACGTGTTTTTTCTGAAATACGTAATAAATATCATGTCTTTACGACTGGGAGCAAAATACACATACGTCAAGTGGCGCTTGATTGCCGGTAGATACTTAGAAACAGCGGACGGTATGGTTTTATAAATAAATAAAATTATATGTGAAAACTGCATTAAACAATAAAACCATTTCTATATACTTACCTCCTATATAATACCTACTTCTCTGAAAGGTATCGTAAATCTACCATAACAAATAACAACACGCTGTTCCAGGTAGAAACGTAATCAACAGGAAATTGGCAAATCATCAAGAGATTTCATTACAACTACACGATACGTGATGCTCCGAGGAACTAGACACCTAGACACACTAGACAACTTTGACACCGGTGCATAGTCGGGAAATGCGCCAAACTATCGTAAAAACACGAGCCCAACATTGCGTTAAAATTTATCACATGAGAACAGGTCGTTTCTAAGACCAGTTCTCGAGTTTAACAACCCGACTGTGGAGAGATTTTCCAATCTCTGTGTTTCCTTCTCCAACACTTCATTTCCTAAAAAAGAATCTCTACAAAACATCCCCAAGGATGACATAGGCCCTGAAGGAAATAATTTTCCTCAGGGCCTCCCGTGTGGAGTTATTAGAATGTGGAGTTATTAGAATGTGGAGTTGTTAGAATGTTGAAAACTGCCACAGCGCTTACAAAAATGCATGTCCGCGTGTGTGTACGTGTTTGCCAAATGATGTGGCATCTTCGGATCTACCGGATCTGCCCTGATGATGGACACTGCAACGCTGTCCGAAACGTCGGCTAAAGAAGGAGTTAGCGCAACACGGCATAACACCCCAGAAACAAACAACAAAAATGCTTTTGGCCGTGAGAATCTAAAAACTTACCTGACATAAATACCTGTCACACTTAATCACAAACACGTAAACACCTCAGCACAGGTTCTCCTAGTGAGGTGTTCACGTAACATACAATATCACCCACACACAGTTTTACCTATATCAACCCATGTTCTTTATTTTTTATACCTTTTTTCTGAACTTTTTTCTCTGTACTACAGTATAAACCACTGTAAGCAGTTTTTAAATTGTGTATTCAAGAATAGACATAAATAAATAAACATGAGTTTCTTCTTACCGGAAAGTGGATGATTCTATTGTTTCAATAAAAATTAACCAAGAAATAGAGGAATCGGAAACAGGGCAGAAATGATTGCAGTCGAATGTGTTTCAAATGCCTCGAGATGCCCCAGAACACCTCTACTTCAGACTTCAGACATATCAACGTCAACTAATTTTGTTTATCGTATACTTTTTCAGATCGATTTGTCTGTATAGAAATTATTTCCATTTTGTTCGTAGTTCCGCTAAGTTTCCAATTTCTAACTGTTTGTAATAATCCTAGATGAAGAAACTTGTGCTCAAAGATTATTTAGATCACCCTTTTAACGGCATGGAGCACAAAAGGATGCGGGGCGTTTCTTCATCTGGGGTTATTACAAACAGTTAGTTTCTGCCAAAGAAATTAGAAACTTAGCGGAATTGCGAAGAAATGAACACACGCGGAAGAAACAAAAAACATCTTGTCTCTGAAAAAAAACTTTGAAGAAGGGTTTGTATTTTGCACGTTTGTCGAACATTTATTGTTTAGTTTTATTTAGCTCGCCCTTTTAAAAGTTTTTTTTTGAAGTGAAACTTCTTTACGCGCGTCATGCAATTTCGAGGACCGGAGTAAAACCGACTCATGACCGAAACGAAAATGCGGGACCACCGATTAAAGTTCATTTGATCTAGTCAAAGTTTTGAAGTAACATATAAATGCTTCTTAGCTCATCCCGACAACTGGCGTTGGTGGTGTAATGGTCAGCATAGTTGCCTTCCAAGCAGTTGATCCGAGTTCGATTCTCGGCCATCGCACATTATTTTTTTGTTTTTAACGCCTTTTTCATTCAATATCTTATTTTTTAGTAGGTCAGAACATTTTTTAAAAGAAAATAATATTGCAAAATAATAAAAACACTTATCTCACTGTGATAAAACATTACTCCGCTAGAGCGCGCTTTGCGTTATTGTGTTGGATTAAAATTATTATCTAATCCGTATATTATGATAATTGTATTACATTTATTTAATTAATTTATTTATTTTGATAATATGTAATAATTTACAGAAAAAAAAATTAAAACTATCTCCCTCTGATAAAAAAAAAGTGGGTGTGTCAAGCCTACGCAAGACAGAAGTGAAACTTCTAGTTTCAGCTGATGCTTGGCGTGGCGCAGTTCGCTGGTGTCTGAGAGAGAGGAAAGAAGAGAAGAGAGAGAACGTTCGTGAGCGGCTCCCCCACCTCAACAAGGTTTCACTTCAAAAATGCCACAGCCGAGAATCGAACCTCGCTTAACTGATTGAAAGCCAACCACGCTGAGCACCAACTGTAAGCAAAGCCGCATAAATTGATTATATTATGTAGGTTCTGAAAATATGAGAGCTTGTTATGTTTTATAATGTTACCTACATCACACCCAAAATATAATATATTTTTAAAAATAATGTACAATGTACAGAAATAGAATCCCACACAAGATCGCGTAGTGCGCTCTAGCGAACGGATATTTTATCAGAGGGAGATAGTTTTAATTTTTTTTCTGTAAATTATTACATATTATCAAAATAAATAAATTAATTAAATAAATGTAATACAATTATCATAATATACGGATTAGATAATAATTTTAATCCAACACAATAACGCAAAGCGCGCTCTAGCGGAGTAATGTTTTATCACAGTGAGATAAGTGTTTTTATTATTTTGCAATATTATTTTCTTTTAAAAAATGTTCTGACCTACTAAAAAATAAGATATTGAATGAAAAAGGCGTTAAAAACAAAAAAATAATGTGCGATGGCCGAGAATCGAACTCGGATCAACTGCTTGGAAGGCAACTATGCTGACCATTACACCACCAACGCCAGTTGTCGGGATGAGCTAAGAAGCATTTATATGTTACTTCAAAACTTTGACTAGATCAAATGAACTTTAATCGGTGGTCCCGCATTTTCGTTTCGGTCATGAGTCGGTTTTACTCCGGTCATCGAAATTGCATGACGCGCGTAAAGAAGTTTCACTTCAATATCCGTTCGCTAGAGCGCACTACGCGATCTTGTGTGGGATTCTATTTCTGTACATTGTACATTATTTTTAAAAATATATTATATTTTGGGTGTGATGTAGGTAACATTATAAAACATAACAAGCTCTCATATTTTCAGAACCTACATAATATAATCAATTTATGCGGCTTTGCTTACAGTTGGTGCTCAGCGTGGTTGGCTTTCAATCAGTTAAGCGAGGTTCGATTCTCGGCTGTGGCATTTTTGAAGTGAAACCTTGTTGAGGTGGGGGAGCCGCTCACGAACGTTCTCTCTCTTCTCTTCTTTCCTCTCTCTCAGACACCAGCGAACTGCGCCACGCCAAGCATCAGCTGAAACTAGAAGTTTCACTTCTGTCTTGCGTAGGCTTGACACACCCACTTTTTTTTGAAGTGAAACTTCTTTACGCGCGTCATGCAATTTCGAGGACCGGAGTAAAACCGACTCATGACCGAAACGAAAATGCGGGACCACCGATTAAAGTTCATTTGATCTAGTCAAAGTTTTGAAGTAACATATAAATGCTTCTTAGCTCATCCCGACAACTGGCGTTGGTGGTGTAATGGTCAGCATAGTTGCCTTCCAAGCAGTTGATCCGAGTTCGATTCTCGGCCATCGCACATTATTTTTTTGTTTTTAACGCCTTTTTCATTCAATATCTTATTTTTTAGTAGGTCAGAACATTTTTTAAAAGAAAATAATATTGCAAAATAATAAAAACACTTATCTCACTGTGATAAAACATTACTCCGCTAGAGCGCGCTTTGCGTTATTGTGTTGGATTAAAATTATTATCTAATCCGTATATTATGATAATTGTATTACATTTATTTAATTAATTTATTTATTTTGATAATATGTAATAATTTACAGAAAAAAAAATTAAAACTATCTCCCTCTGATAAAATATCCGTTCGCTAGAGCGCACTACGCGATCTTGTGTGGGATTCTATTTCTGTACATTGTACATTATTTTTAAAAATATATTATATTTTGGGTGTGATGTAGGTAACATTATAAAACATAACAAGCTCTCATATTTTCAGAACCTACATAATATAATCAATTTATGCGGCTTTGCTTACAGTTGGTGCTCAGCGTGGTTGGCTTTCAATCAGTTAAGCGAGGTTCGATTCTCGGCTGTGGCATTTTTGAAGTGAAACCTTGTTGAGGTGGGGGAGCCGCTCACGAACGTTCTCTCTCTTCTCTTCTTTCCTCTCTCTCAGACACCAGCGAACTGCGCCACGCCAAGCATCAGCTGAAACTAGAAGTTTCACTTCTGTCTTGCGTAGGCTTGACACACCCACTTTTACTTTTTTTAATTTAGTATGCTTTCGAACAAATTTTAAGTATGACGCCGTAAAGATGGCCCAATGAAAATTACAGGGTAAGCAGATGATAAAATCGGCAAGTTTTCAAATATCTGGTCGGAATATTTTCATTGAGAATTTCAACAAATTTTGGGATTCAACATTTTTTTAGCGCAATAGTATAATATCTGCCAGTAATTGTTTTTGTGTTTACGAGACATATTCACCTAATTCGAATAAAATCACGCATGTATCTCAATAATTCATGTTTCTGTAACCAATGATGTCTTCTAAGTCAAGGTTTCATATTCATAACCCGAAAACCACAAGAAATCGCGGGACATACATGAGAGTGATTTGGGTACCTCCAAGGGTGCTCTACCTCTTCCTGTTGACACTATTTTTTATACCTCATAATATACATTATGGAAGTTAATTTACAAGAGCCAGTGAGTAGCCAAAAGATAGAGTTTAATGAAAAATTATTTAACTCAAACCGAATTTAAGAAGATTAACAAACTCACTCAACAACAAAGATATATGTAGTTTTTTAGTTTTTCTTTATTCAGTGTTTTTATTTGTTATTGTTATTACAATTATTGGGTATGTTAAAACCATCAAGCCAGGCGCGTGCCCGTGTTGTATTATAAACCTTTGTTTATTTCAGCTATTACTCACTGGCACGATTTCGAACCATGTTACTTATGCAATTACTCACTGGCACGATGTCAAACCATGTTACTTATATATTAACTCACTGGCACGATGACGAACCACGCTACTCATACAATAATTACTCACTGGCACGATGTCGAACCATGCTTATGTATTATTATGTTAAAGTAATTTGCCTGTGGTGATGCTTATTATTAAACTAACTCAATACAGGTAGGAAGGCATTTCTTTTTGTGTATGTTTTTTTTAGTTCAGAAACTTCAGTAATAATTTAAAATTGACTTATAAGACTTATTTTCTCACCCAAAAATAATATTATAATTGGTTTGCAAATTAATGTTAATATTTTTTAATTGGATTGTGTTTGAAAAGTTCAGGCAACCCTTTCAGCGTCTTATCCGGCTCTAAATAAATATTACTGACTGCGAGGACTAATTTAATGCCAAGGATTCAAATTTGCATAGCGCTCAAGGTGTTGATGCAGATTATTTACATAAGAGAAGATCGCATGTCACTTGGTAATTATTATTTTATTAAAGTTTATATTTGCTTGGCATTTTTGAATAATACGTGCATTATTATATAAGTGCACGAAAATATCAAATTATTACATGTTAACATTTGCATTGATGTATTATCGACAGGTGGTACATTGCACTCACCGATATGTTCAGGTGGAATAAAGAAACAGTATTAGTATTATAAATATTTTTTTATGTTACGTTAACTAAAGAAAATCAATATGTCATAAAAAATTGATCAGTTCTCGGTTACAGATGGTAACATCATATTTGTTAATTGGAATAATATGGAGAAATACCTCAAATTATAATATTTAAATCATTAAAGATAACATCAACAACTCTTTTTAAAAGACAAACAAACATTCCCGGGCTACAAATAACCTGACAATATTTGAAAATCTTGTTTGTGTCGTAATGGAGGACTTAGCCAGTCCAGGAAGTGAACGCACAACGCCTGGGTGGGACCCAAACGCGATGCCGTCAGTCTCTCCCAAACGAAAAATGTGAAAGAGAAACGATTTGGTCGCATCTAGGAATCGAACCCCTATGCTTGAACCCTCGGAACTTTGCTCTGACCACTGAGCTAATACGACCCCATCCCCTACGGTCATATTTAACTGTATCATACTTCGGCTAAGAACTACAAACACAATCTTCATTTTCTTAATGCTTTTTTGGCTGGTATCTGTAAACGTGATTGTAATAATCTACCTGAATTTAATTTCAATCAAGATAGTGTCACGGATAAATATATACATTTTTATTTTTGATATGCGACATCTATTGACTTTCTCACAACCAATAATTGTAAGAGGATGATAATATTTTTATTACAGTTATTCAAAAAAACTGAAATTATTTTTGCTGCGTGTATTTGATTATTAAACACATCTACGTATTTATTCCAAGTATGGTGCACACTTGAGCTTTTAAACAAGAGGAAGGTCACTGTCTACATTGAAAATGCTGCGGACTTTAGCTAGTTCACTCTAAATTAATATATTTGTTTGTTAACATATTTGGTTGATGGACCAAGTGTTAAGTTTTTTTATTTACCGATGTATGTAGAAAAGAAAATAGAAAAAGTGAGTAGAAAAGATAGTGATATAATTCCCATCGACATATTCTTGAAAACGGTGTTTCATGTGATGGGAATAATAAAAAAAATGGTTAGTATTTCAAGGCAAGCTAAAATTCTTGTTAAAATTTAGTTTTGCGATGGGATATTTTTATTTTGTGAATTCATTATTTCTCATGTTTTCGTGACCTTAATAGCCATAATTTGTGAACAGCATATGACCTGCCAATTCCAGTATGCTTTGAAAAGAGAAGCAGGTATTTGTTCTCCTTTGTCTGGCAGTGAAAGGACGGAGCAGACATTAACACCTGTCCTCCTATACAAAGTGGCAAGTTAATGTGTTCAAGGATCAAGAGGCTAATACATTTAGGAAAGGGACGTAATCGCCGCGTGACAAATTATCGTGATCCTCTAGAGGAGGAAGAAGGATGAAGGGAGACGATGGGAGGACAAATTAGAAGGGGGAACAGGACACCAGATCTTACAGATTCAGATAATTCGATGACAATATTACGTATGATATGATAATCTGACAGTATTTATACGCTTGCGTCTGGACGATGTAGGCCCTCTGATTGGTCAAATTTAAATTGTCTGAATCGGTTAAATTCTGCTAACTTGAAAATTAAGACACGATTTCATACTAAAATAGGATCGCCTCATAATAATACGAGATTTCTTCAAAAGCATCGTTTCTGCTCATATAATTTTTGGATAATATCGAAGAAAATATGTTTTAGAAAGTTCATAATCCATTGGATTAATTATATTACAATGAAAATTATCCACAGTTACGTGATTATGTTTGACGTTTATAAAAAAAATCACGCGTTGTGATGGCCGACAGAGCGACCTCTGGCGGTATAAAAACGAACCAAATGAATGGCGCGAATATTTAAATATGCAGCTCACAATATTTGACTACTTACGAAACAAGCGTTTAATAAGAAGATTTCTTCTGGAAGCTTATCACTTTGTAATGGCATTTTTCATTATTATTTATATATTTTTTGTTTATTAATTATATTTGATTTTAAATTGACATGTTTTCTAATTTCTAAAATTTCAAAATTATTTATTTGCGATGCTTTATATCCTGAGTGAAGTATTTTAAGACCTGAATTTTTTATCGAAAGTGTGATCATTATTCAAAAGATGATTTTCAAACTCAGATTCACTATTTCCATTTAGAGCCCTGCGATATTCTTTAGTTCTGACTTCAAAGTTTCTATTGGTTCTACCTTTGTAAAATGTCACATAAATATTTTGTGACAAGTGTAGTTCTTGCTTAATTGGGTTTATTTTGTCTATGGTGTTTTTTTTTTAGCTTTGGCAATATTTTTAAGGAAGGAAGGACAGTTTTGTTTTTGGTCACTTCCTCCCCGGTCAGCTTTGGGCAGCTGCTCGCGGATCTTGTCACTCGCCATTTAAGGTGTTTTAATCTGAGTTAATCATGTGAATAGAAGTTATTCTTTTCTTTTAAAAAGGGCGCGGGGTGTTTTACCTTTCACGAATAGTTCGTGTTGATTATTATTTTAGTGGTGATTATGGAATCCCGCTTTTTATCCAGTGTTGGCCGGTGGTCATATTTGTAGTACTCGTGTTTCGGTTGTGAAACCGCAAATGGATTGGTCCTAGCTGTGGCTAGAAGTTGATGGCAGAGTATCCCCGCGTCGCGAAGGAACGGATTGCTGTTCCCGAAGTCTGTAAGACGAGTCTGGTTGGTTGCCACGTGCTGCAGACTTGATGTTCCTACAGGCGCACGTTGAAGGAGTTGCGTCCTCCCGTTTCCACTAAGAGAAGGATGTCCTGGCTCCTTAAGACGAGTCTGGTTGCTTGCCACGTGCTGCGGACTTGATGCTCCTACGGGCGCGCGTTGACGAGTGACAAGAGACAAGTTTTTGTTCGCCGCCCATTGT
Source organism: Hesperophylax magnus (assembly GCA_026573805.1). NCBI lineage: Eukaryota > Metazoa > Arthropoda > Insecta > Trichoptera > Limnephilidae > Hesperophylax > Hesperophylax magnus. The sequence goes on along the minus strand of JAIUSX010000117.1, from coordinate 13,416,071 downwards.
TATTCCTTCGTTTCTCGACCACGTAAAGTTAGTTTAGTTTGGTTCAGGAGTCCATCTGGTATGTGCCTACTTTTATTCCTATTGTTACATGGTTATTATTTGTACTCCTTTGTTGTAACTTTTGATGGTTTCAATATAATTTCTATTAAGTATTTACTCTTATTATTTCTGATTTTCCTCCTTACTTGACAGAGAATTAACCCCACAATCATGAGAATGAGATCTTTGCTCTACCGTATTTGTACCCTATAATTGATCCTGTAGATCTCAATATTACATGTAAACATTGGAATCTTCCTACTTTACATTTACACCATTACAAAAAGAAATTACAATCATCCCAATTGAGTTTTTAAACTCCTGATTTTTTTGTTCGAATTTTGCTATCTTTATTATTAAGAATATATTTCTTCATTGTTATTAGTGTAAAACGCCAGTTGAATAGTACCAGGATTGTTTTTATATATAATTTTAGAAGTATCGTTATCCACAAACAGAATTTTACGCCATTGTTTATTTCTATCTTTAGAAAGACCGTTTGAAGAGAATATGTTAAATTTTTTTATTTAGTATTTCAACTATCAATTTATTAGAATAACCGTTATTAAATGTTATTTGTCTTATGAATATATTGTTTTATGGTTATATGCTATTTGTTTTTTTCAGGTCTTAAAATACTTCACTATAAATAATTTTGAAATTTTAGAAATGAGGAAACATGTTAATATAAAAGCAGATATAATTAACAAGATTTTTTTTATAAACTCTCTTTTAAATATTTTCCCACTCAACTGGTCTTTCCCGTCTAACGATATTGTAATTCCTAATTATTATAAACCCAGCCTACTCTTACCCCTCCCCCCTCCTTCCACTTCTTCTTTCCCAATTGCAATCTATATTTAATTTTTGACTTCGGTGTATACACAATAAAATGTAAGCATTATATTTATTTATTTATTGGACAATTTGCATAGCGCCGCTTTTGTGAGATATCACCTCAGGGGCGCTATATTGTAATAATCTATTATATATAGATCTCTTTATATATAGATTTTTACTCTCCTGATGATGTTGTATATATAATCAAACTTTATTAGATACAGTAACAGTTGTAGGTAAAGAATTACCACCAGTTGGAGTAAAATTAACACCTTTTAATTAAACCGACTGCTAATCTCATCGCACAATTACCCTCCTTTTATTCATAAACACGGGTACAATTAATCAATATGTAATAATCTATTATTTAAGTCAACTTTGTTGACTTAAATAATAGATTATGTGACAAACTAAACGATATTGATTCAACTTATAGACATTGACGGTTGTAACACATATTTAAGCACTGCAAGTCTCCTATGAGCTAATTATATTAGGTACCTAAGATAACAGTTAATATCAGTTGTAGACATGTAGTCAATAATAGTGTTTAATTTGAAATAATCCATCACAAATACGTGAAATTTCATTTATTCAAACAACTGTCATTCTTATTATGCGTAAATTTAGCATGTTATTATTAATTAACTCCTTCCTGTTCCGTGTTTTAACAATATATATTATACTCATCTCTCTGTACCCTCTCTCTGTGAATGTCACTTAAAATGGGCGAAGCCCAACCAAGAGCCGCCCGCAGGGCCTAGCAGGAGCGGGTTTTTAGCTGCTAGTATTACATATGATATGACAATATTACATATGATTTGATAATATTACATATGATATGATAATATTACAAAATTATAGACCTTTCCCAGGTAGGCCTTCTATTTTTTATCCGTCCAGTCGATTATTTTTTCAAAGAGCAACTGTGGACTTTAAAAAATGTTAAAAACAAAATAAATAACATACAACAAAAATATTAATGAACCATTTGAATTTTATATCGTTATTTGTCTAAAAAATAGATTCATCTTGAATGCAACTCACTCAATCGTTGATAATATGTCAAGCTAAACCCACTGACATTTTATATGCACTCTTTGTATGACTACTAAAAAAATCTTCGAGGGAGACATAACATTTTACTCATAAAGAACTTCCAATACCGATCGCGTATGTAAAGATGTAAAAGCGACTTGATTTATAATAGTTATTGAAAATGTTATAAACGAAAATATATACATAAAAACCCTTTCAAACTCAAAAATTAGTGAAAATTTTATTTCATGACTAATTAAATTCATCAGAAATACTCCGTGAATATTTGGAATTCTCAAAAAAGCATACACTTTAACACGAAGAGAGTAAACCTATATGGCTATGGGGAATCTTCAATAAAATTAATTGTAAATGCTTCAAAGCCCTTTCCGTTGGCATGGGATTTATTAAATTCTTCGATGATGAAAATAATTTACCCAACATTACGAATTTCAAGAAGAGATGGAAATATTACCGAGCTGGGTTGTTGATTAGACACAAGCAGACAGGCAATTAGCCGAGTTTTGAACCTTTTACAGACCTTTTTCAGTCGCGTTGTCTGGATTTGATTTTGCTAATTTTATGTCTTTTCGTAAAAAAACATGGCTTTAATAAAATACAATTTATTAAAACAAATACAAAGCAACCACTCTTGCATTTTACCCTGTGTTAACAATAACAAGGACATGTTTAATCTGTAGGTAGTCGTAAATTGAAATGTAATATAATAATTATAATAAACGGTCGAGAAAACAAATTTTAATTATTTTGTGAACAATATTTACGTCGCATAAACTATTTCCACAGTAATTAACTTCCAAACATTCCACCTACTTCAAGCCAACAACATCCCCGGAATGAAGGAATATAGGTAGGTACCTATATAGATATGCCTGTTTGTATCTAGGCAATTTAGACTTTTTATCGAATCGCATGTTAAAAAAGCACATCAGTTTATGATGCAAATACGTTAAAAATTAATTTAATGTTTTTCCTATAAAATTGTTTCCTATAGAAAATATCGCACTCTGGGAATAATAGTGGCACAACTCAATATACTACTTTTTTCAGGAGATCAGTTTGAATATGTTATTTTAGTGTGTTAAATGAGTTTGAAAAAATTTAAGCAAATGAAAAAAAAAAATTGTTTTTCGGATTAACTTAATGAGTAAAACCTTAAATTATAATATTTGTTTCAAATTTTCGTTTAGGAATTGGTAAATTTTCTTCAAAATTAAAAAAAAACATTGTTCTACGAAATTGGGAAACTGTTATGCAATTTTGTCACTTGTTTTTGAAATTTCTCCCATTTATAAGGAATTTATCACGGTTTTCGGTTTTGTGCATATTTTACAAATTTTAACGTATGCCCCAAAGCAATATAACGAATCGTTCATAATTTCGTTTAAGTAAAATGAATTTTAGTTTTGAAACTGTATTTTAATATGTAACGACATATTAAAATACAGATTTTAATATGTCGTTACATATTAAAATATGTAACGACAGGTTACATATTTTACACAGGCTGATGGATATAACCAGGGATATTATCCCTGGTTATATCCATCAGCCTTTTTGTCCGGCATGCTGGGTATTAATAGCCTCACCGATAGAAGGAAAACTGCTTTGCTGATAACAGCATATAAACTTCTAAATGGTAACGTCTGTATTCCCGATATTATAGAAAAATTTGAGTTTTATGTCCCCGACAATTATACAAGAGCGCGCAGGCACAGAACCTTTGTCGTTCCAAAATGCAGAACCAACTTACCATTAGTAATGCCGCTCGGAAAAATGATTATGTTACTAAATTACCTGTCCCCTGATATAGATATTTTCCAACTTAATATTCACCAGTTCAAAAACGCTATTATTACTTTATAGATTAAAATAAAATGTATGTTTATTATTGGTTATGTATAACTGTAAATGTGCATTTAAAATAAAATAAATAAATAAATAAATAAATAAAAAATAAATAAAAACACCTAAAATTACTCAAAAAGTAGGATACACAGTAATTATAATCAAATAGCCAGCTGTAGCCATATTATCAGCAATAGTGAAAAACCTTAAATTTTGATAAGACTGATGATAATGGCTTGGAATGAGTTGTGCCTCGCGAATTATTTTAGCTGCAGAAAGAGCTGTTGGCAGAAGGTTTGCCGGGGACAAAGATAAAGTATCTTGTCTATCTCTCAGCCCTTCATACCTCAACAAAGTACATTACTAGCCATACATTTTCATGCTGGGAGGCGGGTATGGGTACCGTTAACCCGGTAACGATTTATTGTATAACCAAGATTGACTTTATTTATTGAATAACCGACTTTGAAGTAACTGTTTTTTACCAATAGGAATGTGTTTTATAAATATCGAATGTTTGCCATAATTTTCGTTCAATATGTGCTTGCCCTCGCCCTCAGTTGTTTCGTATGCTGCACCCATTGACTAAAATACATCAATAGCTGCACCGGTTGAAAATTGGTTATTTTTGGGGAGGACAAAATCAATATGAAATCATTAAAAGTTTAAGGTAGGTTTTTGTTCTAGAAAATGGTTTATAATTTTACTCTTGTAATATTTTCTATATATATATAAGAATAATAATTGCGGCAAGGAAGGGGGTTCCAGTAGCACAACTGGTAATGCATTCTTCGGAATTAAGAAGACTCAGAGTATTAGGTTAATTAAGTGTCTAATCTTCTACTCAACTGTGTCTTTTCAGCATTGAATAAATAACTGATTACGCATTTCCTTCCCTCCTTGCATTCCAATACGCATGATATTACCTATATTTTTTTATGAACATATAAAAACACATCGTATTATACCCTGAAGATGCTACTGAAAGTACCGACACATTTAATAAGAATTATCGACTTTTATTGTAAAAAATTAAATCCTCGCAAGTGACACTATGGGTACACAGTAGTAACTGGTAGGTGCCGTAATATTATAATACGTGGCATTAAACATGTTCGTGCATAATTGTTATTTGCGGCTTAGACGGTACAGGATAAATGGACCAAACAAGTTTAATGCGGGCTGCAGTAAGCCAAGTCAAACGAATATTCACACACTTGCGAGTAAAGGGAATCCTACTGTCTCTACTTTGTTTGAAAGATTAATGTAACACCAATAACAGTTTTTAACTGATGAGAATTCGATTAAATGATACTAGCGTGAAAAATCACGGGATATTATAATTCCAATTTTGAAAAATTCAATTAAAATAATTTTCTGTTAACTATTATAGGTAGGTAAAAATTTGAGTTCATTAAACTTGCATAATTCCACGCAATAATAACGCACATTGTCGACAATCTAAATTCGTATGTTTGATCATATAGGTAGGTAACAAGCGCTTATTTGACAAATTTCCAAAAATTGCACTATAAAAATATGTAAATAATGTAAAATGAATAATTTAAGTTTTACTTTTAAAACGTTTTTGATAGTTTTTATTTCGAGAAATTTGATCCGACTAAAGCGTTCCACTTTGCGTAAATTGTCGAGTTTATTAATATTATTATTCAACTGGATTAAAAAATAAAGTTATTTCGTGTCACTAATAATTTGCAGTAAAAAATAGAAATTTGAAGAACTTACGATTTCTATTTATTATAATAATTATTTTTTAAATAACACGTCGGTTTTTTTGGGTAATTGAAGTCAAACATAACCTTATCTTGCTGGCTGCGCCGAAGTATAAAATAAAAATTGAACAATATTATGTATTTTCAGTGCTGCGCCCAAGTTGAGCACGCAACTTCCCAACTAAATAAAAGTGCGATTACCGCCCCATTACGAACACTTTACTCCACCTTGAAGACTAATAGACCAATGAGTTAAGCAAAGCAGTATGTACTAGGAACAAAAGAAATGTTGTCTTTTTACGTAAAGTATACTTTAATAGCCATCCCAGTTTCCAGACCGCGCATCGCCTCGCGCTCTCCGTGCCCCAGGTCCGTGTTAAATCGCTCCAATTAGAGGCGGGTATTTATTCAGAACTAGCACAATGTAAATTGCATGCAAATGGTCCCGGGCGGCTTCTTTGAGGGCTACTCTCTCTCTCTCTCTCTCTCTCTCTCCTAGCTTATGTACTTACCTACTCTAGTACTAGACTAGTATTTGTAACCCTTTGCTGGGGCACATAACTGATTACAATTATATATACTATGAATGTTTTCGTATATATATGTATATATATTTATACCTACCTACTTAAAGAACCTTTACAAGTCACCAATAAGGCCGAAACTAACTACGCAAGCCCCGTTTAGGCCCCTCCATCCTCTTTATGAGGCTGAAGGTATTATGGAGGAGACGGAGAGGAGCAAGATGGGAAATACTTGACTATTCAGATCTAGTCAAACATTTCAAGAAACGTTTCGATTCTGCATGGTGGTCGATACTGAAAATATCAACCACTGTGAAAGGCGCCGTAAATGTACTAGGTATATGACGTTATTATTAATGAAAATTTTGTGAAATATCACACAGGTATTAATCGAACAAATGAACTCGCATCCTCCGGGTTCGTGGACAAAGGTCGTAACCACTCAACCACAGAGGCCAATAGCCAACCGGTTAGCCCTGTGAGGCTTATGGTTAAGCGGTTCCCAATCACATCAATATTCTGATCAATCACATCAATTTCCCTCGAAGAAATAATTCAACATAACAACGATAATAAGAAAAGAGCAGAATCCACAGAATCGAGGACTTAAATAGCCTCAACCGGAATGACGAATGTGTCCGAACTAAATGCAAAAACCAAAACAAATTCCGACGAAAGATCAGCCCCTCCCATTGGATGCAGCCATTTCTGCTGATTCGCATGTAATTTTTTAACAAAAAAAACATTTATTTATAATTTCAACAATCTATAACAATAAATTCACCAACAGCGGGGGAAAAATATTTTCAAAACCTACTAACTCGGAACCCTCTGGTGAAGTGAGGACTAAAAAAAAGTTTGCGTCTATTACTGTAGATTTCATGTTTAGTTAAAATATTGTATTTTATCTACAAATAAAACGTAACATTAAAAACATTAAACATTAAAAAAATCACTATAATATTGCTGCAAACTTACTCGGTGATGATACCCGATAGGGGTATCTGTAAAGTATGCTGTTTACGTTCGGGCAGCTTCGGGTTCTACCGAAGATAACCGAACGTTACCAGCCGTCTCGTATTACATTGCCGGAGCGAGGATTCATTCTGTCGCCAGACGGCCTTTAGATAACTTGTTATTTGTATTGTCAATTTATTATATTCCGAATTAAACAACCTCCGTATATCAGAATCTACGAGTATCAATAGAGATAATACCAGATCCCTATCCTCGTTAGAATACTGGAGATTAAGGGCCCAGTATTCTATTCCTGTACAACATCAATACATTACAGTGGCGCAGCTTAAAAAGGAGTATACGGAAACAGTTTTTTCGGATTGCCGGCAAGTGGATCTGTTTCACACCAGTGACTTGCAAAAAAAAAATCTCCGGGATTTTATTGTCAAGGTGACAATAAATGGAGATAAACTGGGCATAATAAGGACAATTGGAAGTAAATAACTACGTGGCTCTGGGTAACAAAGACCAGACCAAGAATCCAGCGAAGAATCAATAATTTCGTGGTTCTGGGTAACAAAGACCAGACGAAGAATCCAGCGAAGAATAAATAGTCACGTGGTTCTGGGTAACAAAGTCCAGATCGGTGGCTCTGGGTAACAAAGACCAGACAATTTTACAGAAGAAGAAGACTTGGAATTCCGGGAAGCGGCTGGGCGCTGGACTGCATCGGCGCCGGTTCCTGGAGTCAGGTTGTCTTGTTTGTTTTCTGGAAGGTGTTATTGTTGCCGGGTGGGTTTGTTTTTTGTTGTCGTTACAATCATGGAATCGGGCGGAATTTCCAGGTTCTCCCACGTTAATGGAGATTGGAGTTTGTTCCGCTTGAGGTTAGAACAGTTCCTTCTAATTCGTGATGACATTAAAACGACTAAGTTAGATGCTTCACAGAAACGCGCTTATTTGCTGAATCTTCTGGAAGCGGAGACATTAACTCTTTTGATCAACTTGTGTTTCCCTGCTAAAGTTACAGACGTGGCATTCGATCAGTTAATAGAATTAATTGAGAAACATTGTTCCAGACCGCGATCGGTGTTCAAGGAACGGGAAAAATTTTATCAAGCAAAGCAATCGCATGGGGAATCGGTCAGAGATTTCGCAGTTCGTCTAAGGGGATTATCTTCTTTTTGTGAATTTGGAACGCGCTTGCCAGAAAGCTTAGCGGATGCCTTTGCAATCGGTATTTTACCAGGCCGGGCTAAGGAGAAAATTTTTCTAGAGGGAACTAAAATAACATTTAACAATATGGAAGAGTTAGCAATAACGGTTTCAGTTTTAGACAATCTGGTTCCGGAAATTAAATCTGAATTTTCCGCAGGGAATTCGGATGTGAATGCCATTTCGAATCGTTCAAATTCGCCCGAGAGACATTCGTCGCGTTCAAGAGAAACTCAAGGTTTTTCAAGGTTATCTCGTTCAAAGAGCCCCGAACCGAGGAATAAAAAATGTACGATTTGCGGTGAATATCATGTAGAAAAATATTGTAAATTCAAGAACACAAAATGTTTTAATTGTCACAAGGTAGGGCATTTGAAGAAATTTTGTAGGAATCTCAAGGTTAATCCGATTTTTGAACAATCCCAGAATAATAGTGTTTCATACATTAATCCGTTTAGGGCTAATGTGGTAATTAACGAAGTGAAATGTGCTGCTATGATTGATTCAGGGGCAAGCATGTCGGTCATGCCGGATTTTATTTTCAATCGTTATTTTAGAAATGTAACATTGTCACCAGATAAGCGTACTTTATCAGGATACGATGGCAAACCACTTAACCTTGTAGGTAGTGCCTGTTTTACCGTAGAATACAATAATCTTAAAAATAATTTATTATTTACTGTTGTGGTTAATGGCACGGAGTTGATAGTGGGTAGGGATTTTATGGAGATTTTTAATCTGAAGATAGTTCCAGTGATGATAAATTCGGTTTCATCAATCAAGGACAAAATCTGTTTTATTGAAAATTGTGAACATGTAAATTTTCAAGCAGTTGTGGTAGCCACCGCAGCAGATAGCGAATTACAGCTAGTGCTTAGATATTTGCGGCAGGGCTGGCCCAAACGAGTAAATCGTGACGGCAGTATTTGGAAATATTGGCTAAAAAGGAACGAACTTTCTATCGCAGAAGATTGTTTGTTTTGGCAACACAGAATAGTTATACCTTTTTCTCTCCAAAAGCAAGTGTTAGATTCATTACACAGGTCACATCTTGGTATTGTTAAAATGAAGGGAATAGCTAGAGCATATTTTTGGTGGACAACTCTGAACAAAGACTTGGAGAAAGTCGTTCAATCATGTTCAGATTGTGCGTTGTCAAAACAGTCACCACCAAAAAGTCAAGCAAACGTTAACATTTCTAAAGCTCAATCTGATCAGATTAAGTTTTACAAAGGGGTTAAAACCAGGGTTTTTAAAGTTGGACAAAAGTGTTTAACAAAAGATTATCGTCAGGATAATAAAGTAGTTTGGACTAAGGGAGTAGTCTCTAGAAAGCTAGGTAAAAAAGTTTATATTATTAAGATAGAGAACACAGATGTGACATGGAAGAGACATGTCGACCAAATGAGGGAAATGTCAGTGAGCTGGAAGGAAGATGGCAATAGTGCACAGCATCCCGCGTCTGAAATTTCGAGGAATGAGCCTCAGGAGTTAGAGACTTCAACCTTATTGCGTGGATTCACTGGTTTTCCTCCTGATTTCAGATTGGCGGCAGAGGAGGTGGTGTCGGAGCAGACACAGGCCCGGCAACAGAGACCATGGTCGGGGAGATTGCGGCCAAGACGCGAGTCACCCACATCTTCCAGAGGAAACGGGGCAACTTGACCCAGGCACCGCGGTTGTTAGTCTTAGGATTATTTGTTAGCAAAATGTAATAACTTCACTTGTTGTAATAACGGCATAGCGCAGCTCTGTTAGAAATTTTTGTGGTTCTCTGCACAATTGATTTAATCGTGTTTTGTACTTAATATTTAAAATGTCTAAGTTGTCTATCTTTTTAAAATCATTGTTTAAACCAAATGTAATATAAAATGTTCATGTTATGATTTATATAGGTATGTAAATATTTTGTTGGTTTGTAAGTAGCTTCAGAGTTGAAGGAGGGAAAGTGTAAAGTATGCTGTTTACGTTCGGGCAGCTTCGGGTTCTACCGAAGATAACCGAACGTTACCAGCCGTCTCGTATTACATTGCCGGAGCGAGGATTCATTCTGTCGCCAGACGGCCTTTAGATAACTTGTTATTTGTATTGTCAATTTATTATATTCCGAATTAAACAACCTCCGTATATCAGAATCTACGAGTATCAATAGAGATAATACCAGATCCCTATCCTCGTTAGAATACTGGAGATTAAGGGCCCAGTATTCTATTCCTGTACAACATCAATGTTGTACAGGAATAGAATTGCGTTTTTCCTAAATAAAACTGTACCTATTACCCACCGAGGAACACGGTAACCCTTGGTAGGAATATGTTAATTGAATTGCTATGTTTGACGGAAGCGTGATCTTTGCATGTTTTAAATAAACTTTACAACAAAGCAGTCTTAGTGCCTTGACGATCTACATAATTATTTAGATTTAAAAAGTTAGTTGGTCTGTTGGTTTTGACCTCACCTCCCCTTGCATTTGAGGTCGGTTCGGAACTAAACGCTCGGCTCAAAGGGGAGAGTGTAATTGAGTGAGACCTGGCCTGTAAGTGATGCGCGTTTTAACATGATACCCTGTACCAACCCAGTACCTATTACCATACCCGCCTTCCTTAGGCGGCATCTGAACTGTGACCACGGAACAAGGTAAGGACTTTATCAAGGTCATAGGATTAATTTTTATTTTTTTTTATTTTACACCTCACAAGAGCACCATATACATTGTTTACATAACCACTCGATGGGGCAGCGTGGTGAGACCAATGCTGCTTGCTCATTGAAATACCCGTAGAACTAACTCAGATTTCTCTACCTTTGAAGAATACATAGGTCAGATTATAAATTTCATGAGAATAAGATGAAGCTGCCTCTAATGTGCTTTATGTGAAATTGTATCTTTATTTATACGGAATTATTTTATCTTTGTATAAATTGAATTATTAAGCTTTGATAACTATAACTATTGCCTTCTGACAAATAAGAACTTACCGTTGGAATAGCTCGTGTATGGAATGATATACACGAGCTATTATACACGGTGACCGGAAACTTGTAGCACAAGCGGGAAACTGGTGAATCACATTAAATCACAAGTAAATCGAGTCAGAAATTGATTTTTTTTTATCAAATTCTTATAAATTATTACTGAAGATCAAAGTACCCAACTAATTAAAACTATTTAAAAGTAAAACAAATAAAGAAACCCGGATTTAAAGTATTATTTTGAAATCACCCTGTATCGAACATGAAAACATGATTTTATTGCATTTAATTTTAATTTCGACTAAAGTTGAATACCTGCAAGTTTGATGACCCCTTTTCGAAATCAAAATATTGACAAAACCAGTCGCTGGGCGAAATTATTATTCGCACCTAAAAACACCTGCGTCTGGAACGTAAATAAGTTGTGGTGATGATTTGACGTCACAAGAACTTATTAGAGAAATTATAAATAGTAAAAACAACACAATATGGGACAGTCAAATTTCAAAAATTAACAGGAATGGACGGAACATCTCCAGTTAAAACGCGATCTGTTAATTATAATTTAAGACATGATTAATTCCTGAGTGTCAACTGAAATTTGTAGTCCCTTCTGTTCCTCCATCACGGCACAATCATTTTAAAGATTACGACTATTTGCAATAAGCTGTTTACGGCCGGCACTCTATCAGCTGAGCCAGACGCATCTGTCATCATTACAATAATGGGGCGTCTCCGTGTGCCGGCTCTTATAATCAAATGACCATGCCGCCGCTGAATACCTGCCGGCTACCAACTGCCCACTGCCGCTGATCACCTAGAGATGCTGACAACCTAGAAGCCGGCCAATTCTTCCTGGCTACCGACTGAATTAGCCATTGATGCTGAAAACCTAGAAGCCGGCTAATTCTTCCTGGCTACCAACTAAATTAGCCATTGATGCTGAAAACCTAGAAGTCCGCCAATTCTTCCTGGCTACCAACTGAATTAGCCATTGATGCTGAAAACCTAGAGGCTGGCCAATTCTTCCTGGCTACCGACTGAATTAGCCATTGATGCTGAAAACCTAGAAGCCGGCCAATTCTTCCTGGCTACCAACTAAATTAGCCATTGATGCTGAAAACCTAGAAGTCGGCCAATTCTTCCTGGCTACCAACTGAATTAGCCATTGATGCTGAAAACCTAGAGGCTGGCCAATTCTTCCTAGCTACCGACTGAATTAGCCATTGATGCTGACAACCTAGAGGGCGGCCAATTCTTCCTGGCTACCGACTGAATTAGCCATTGAGGAAGCCGATTCTTGCTGGTTACCAGTTGAACTAGCCACTGCTCCACCAGTCGCCTACGCCATTTGCTGTATCGTATGGCGCGATGATGCACAATGTGCTCCAATCTGAAATTATCGCTGAAAGTATTCCGATTGTCTCAGTTTTCTATCTGTGTTTTAAATCCCAGTTGTATTGAAATAAATATAACTATTTCTTGTGAATTGGGTTGGCTGTAAAAAATAGGAAATACCTATAAGCTCCACCCGTTTTTACGTTCTGTATACAAGTACAATACTTGTGATTAAAATGTGAATTTTGATTCGAATCGTCTTTCTTTTATGATGGTTTGGATAGAACACCTCACGGTGTTTTACTTAAATCATTACCCAGGTTGAGGACTGGTGTGTGCCGGTGCTTATTATTTACAGTATTTTCTTTTGCAGGCAAACACGTCCCGTACACACCCTTCATTTAATCCGGTGTAATCACAAAATATTTCTGCTCTGCAGGGTTAAAACATCTGTTCTTCTAATATTCATACCTATCTCTGACATATTCGCAAAATATAGCTTTCTCTATTGTGTTGGGTTCTATTAACATATGAAGTAAAGAGACGCACGATAGTTTTCAAAAATACGATTAGTCAAGGAACTTAAGATATCTAGATACAGTAGTGATCGAACCAACGTGAACAAGGTGAATATTTTTTTTAAATAATTTATTTATTTGTATAAAGTACATTAACTAATATGAAATATGTCTAACATTGGCTTTAATAACTTCTTCAACTCATTTGGAAATGGAATCAACGAGTTTTTTCAATTGTTGCCTTATAAATTTCCCAGACAATCTCAGGAATTAAAGGACAAGAATTGCAATTCAAGCAGGTGATATTGCTATAATTGAAAAAATAAAGATCCGTCTTTGATTTGTGGTAAGGTGCGTTACCTTGTTGGAAACTGCCAAACCTACTACTTACGACTACTTCGTAACCCACTATGACTACTTTGTAAGTTCAACAGCTAATATACCTTCCAAAAGATTTTTATATCGTGACACGTGTCACCACAATCTACATATCTGCCCTGATGATGAACACCACAATGCTGTCCGAAACGTTGGCTAAAAAAAAAGCGCGTAAAGAGAAAGCGCAACACAGCATACTATCCCAAAAAACTTTTGGACCTGAGAATCTAAAATTTACATCAATTTATTTCATAATAATAATTCTAGTCACTTAAACACTGACGGATCAGCTTTCAAAGTTCCCAACCAATCACGTTTATTTTACAAGCGGTGAAATAGATTTCCGAAAATTTGTAGGTATCCCTCATTTTGATTGGTGTCCGCAGTAACTAACTTATTAACTCTGCAACAATCACACCTGCAAAAAAACACACGACAAATGTTTTACACCTTCTGCAGAAGAAATTATTATGTTTAAATTTTGTTGTTTTGCGACTAAAAGTTTGCAGAAGGCTAAGATATAGTAGCGAATACACGCTGTTAGCGGTAAGCCATCTTGTATGAATCTAGTTAGTAGACTTTTTATACGATCTTACAGATAGTCGGTCAATGTTAACGGCAACACGTTGACATAAAGCCATCGTGGAGAGAGTAAAATTTCAGGTGTTTTGGTCTCATTGAGCGCTTTCGTAAGTTAAACTTCCGAAAAACTATTAATTTTCATAAGTTGCATTCGTATTTACACGCACTCGTGAGTAATTTATCAGAAACTTACATAAGCCGTACATTTAACCTCGGAGTGTAAAGACCACCGAAGTGTAAGTGATAAGTTATAGGAAAAAATGAAGTTGTACTGTATTTGAACTAGAAAGTTGGTTACCAATTGTATTGTTGTCTTGTTTTGAGTTTTTGTTTAAAAACGAGTGAATAAACAGGAGAAGTGAATTAAAAAAAAACTTAAGCAACTTTGTTTTAAGTTAGTTCAAAACGGCGCGACTGCAAATTTGGAACGTTAAAATAAATTAAAAAATAACAATCCTAGCGTTCGGCATAAAGTGAACAGTATTCTAAGCAGATGTCCCATTATCGATGTCTTCGACGTGTTTGAAAACAGTTGTACGTTTTTAATGTTTTGATTTTGAGACTTATCATCGATGCCTTCGATGAGGTAAAAATTAACTCCGACATGATTCAAAGAGTGTAATAATTAATCATCAGACGGACCCAACTGTGCTTGGAAGTTAACGGCGAACATTTTAAATAATTTTTGTGACGTGTTTGTGTTTTGAATAGGATATCGGAACATCGCTACATATTGTGAGTACCTACCTATGCTAATAATAATTCCTATCCGTTGCGTCGGCGTCTCAGATCGAATGACGAAAAAATTTTAACCCTGAAATAGCCGAAAAATATTTTTTTTGGTGAAAATGCTCAAATCAAAAAACTTTATGTTTATTTGGATTCCCCATGTGGTGTAGATTCTCCAGTTTCCCGCTTGTACTACGAGTTTTCGGACACCGTGTATAATATATATTTAAACTGATTTTAGTAGTATAACAACAAACAAGTATTGACTGATTGTAGTGATTAGTATAAGGTATTTCTACTTATGAGCCATGTTTTTAGCATATATCTGAATATATTTGGGAAATTAGAATGTTTTATGTTTCTTGGCAACATGTGTAACATTTTGGGCACGATATATTCTAGGGTTCGCTGTCCGTATTTATTGTTATATTTTGGAAAAAGCATGCCTTCATTCTTCGTAAACCTAATGTTGTGTTCATGTTTGAATGTGCTGAATCAATATTTTCCCATAGTAAAGCCAGCACAGGCAAGATATTTAAGTTTCGACACAACAATGAAATGTTACGTATCTGTGAAAAAATATTTTTTAAAACTAGTAATTTAACCATAGAGTTTTGTATTTTGTACTGATTGCAGGAAATTAAAGTTAGTTTTACAAATAATTACTTTATGAATATTCTCGTAAAACGTAAATTTAGTTCAGTTATTAGGTAAGTAATCGAACATAGATTAATTGCGGAATATAAAGGCTTCACTATTGAAAAATCACTATTATTATTAATGATACTTAAATATAAGCATAAATTTTTCAAAAATAACAACAAAATAAATAATCATCAAATCCTTGTGCGAGTGCTGTTCAAACGGTAAGTAGTTATTTATTGTTATCGTGTTTAATTTGTGGAACTCCATTTCAATTTAGTAATGGGTAATTAACATTGTTAATAACATTTAAGGGAACCACTCACATGCATGCTTTATTAAAGGAAGGTACTTACCACTTAACAACCACCAAACTAAAAACTGAGTTCAAATATTTATAAAAAAACATCTCTTACCGTCACTGATCGTGTAATTTTAATCCCATGTCAGTAAAAAGCTCCACATCAAACAAATAATAAATTTTTTATTCACTTAAAAATAGAGAAAAATTTGGACCTGCTTTATTAGTTGGGCGCGAAACACAAAAACATATCTACAAAAAGGAAATTGTTCTGGAGAGCAGAAAAACATATCTACAAAACGGCAAATGTTTAGGAGAGCAGAAAGCAGCTTTTTCTGAAGGTATAGTTAACATCTTCGCAAAAATAAATGAATAAAAAATTATTTTCAAATGGAATTTGTTTTTTTTAGGTTACACATCATTATTTTTTAAATTTTAAATAGTGGTTTCCTATTACGTTTTTGTGTTGCCGAACATTTTCATTTATACACCAATACATTACAGAGTACCTAATCTAATTGTTGCAAGTCATCAAAGCATCTTGGGTATTTATTTTAATATCAACGGTATAAAATATACCATATACAGAAAATTATATAGTATATTATATAAAGGCATAAAATAATCGAACGAATAGGAAATGAAAGCAACGGGATAAGATTCGAAGCTCTGCTTAGTAGGTAAGGTGCTAAATGGGAAATAAAAACAACGGGAGAAGATTAGAAGCTCTGCCTAGTAGGTAAGGACGTGCTGAATCGGGAATAAAAGCAACGGGAGACGATTCAAAGCTTTGCCTAGTAGGTAAGGTGCTAAATAGGAAATAAAAGCAACGGGAGAAGATTCAAAGCTTTGCCTAGGAGGTAAGGTGCTAAATAGGAAATAAAAGCAGCGGGAGTAGATTCAAATCTCTGCCTAGTTGGTAAAGTGCTAAAAAAGGTGGCGGTTAATACCACTGTGACTGACTGAAAAGTTTTTCTTAGTTAAAGTTCCGATTTTCATGAGTCATGTCAATTTTCGGGAGAGGTAGACTTTGCTTCATAAAATTTTTTTTTGAGTAATTAATTAGAACTAGAAGAAATCTGTATTATAGAAAGATTTATCTTGACTGGAGTGATTTTAAAGAACATTTGGCAAACAAGTAAATTGTTAGAAAAATCTTGAACATCATATTTTTGTGACGTTTGGATAGATAAAAAGCGGAGAATTAATCATTCTAGAAATATGCAGAAAATTTAGAACGTAAAAAAATCAGTAAAAATACGACACATTTTTTTGGGATGTGCATTTAACATTCTTTGAAAACGAATGGAATTTTTTTATAAAACAAGCAAAGAACATGGGCTAAAGTGAGAGTTTAGAATAAACTTTTATACGACCCACACCCCGAAACTTAAAAAATAATGATAGATTTGGGATTCAAAGACATATTATATACATAGGATTATAGAAATGCTTAATCTTCCCTGGATTATATACTTTTCACAAAGCAACAAATGACAGAGGTAGGGGGCAGAAGTAATGACCCGCTTTTGAGAAGTTTTTATTATGGTCTGTATATATTCACATTTTTTTCATTGAGTTTTGAATACCAATTCAGCAAGATGGCGGCCTTCTGTAGAGATGTATTTTATTTATTTTGTTTATTGGGCTGTTTTTCTTGCAGCAATAATTGAGTAACGAAATTAATCTGGGATATCTGTGGTTCCAACAAGATGGGGCTACAGATGGTTCCAACAAGATGTTCCAACACACACAGCTCAGATTTTTATGGCCAAATTGAAGAAAATGTTCCCTGCACGAGTTTTAGATTTTTTAGATTTAAGCATGTGCGACTATTTTCTGTGGGGTTATTCAAAGGAGAAAGTTTTAAAACAATGCCCCCACACTTTAGAAAAGCTGAAGACACGAATTATCGAGGAAACATCCGCCATATTCATTGAAATATGCAGAAAATAAGCCCAAAACTTCAGAAATAGACCACATCAGTGTGTTGCTGCTGAAGGTCACCATCTTGTTGAAGTGGTATTCAAAACTTAATGAAAAAAACGTTTTATATTTAGATCATAGTGAAAAAGTTTATTAATTTTTTTATACCTCCTCAAAACCGGGTCATTGCTTCTGCCGCACCCGCAAAAGAATACTGTATATTGTACAATAAAGTCAGAGGAATACAATACTGTTGTAACAGCCGAACAATCATTTCTTTTACGGCAGTTCCTACAGCGGTTTTACTGCTACGATATTGTATACCAATGTTTGTGGAACGTTCACGCGGAATCAGACACCATACATGAAACAGATTACCGTCAGAGATTTTATGAATTCCGTATGTCAATGTATTCGACCGATTGGTCGTAATATCAAGCAAATATTATGCTTATAGCTTTTAACACAAAGAAATAAACATGACATTCATATCGGTCGGTGGCTGAAATCGCGTTTCCACGTTTAATTCCTCGGCTGGCTAAGTCCTCCATCACAGCACAAGCCAAATTTTCCGTTTACTGTGATGGTAGTAGAAGATTTTAAAATATTGTCAGATTATTCGTAACCCGGGAATATTTGTCTTTCTGTAAAAAAAAAATTATATATAAATACAAATTTGTGATTTAAAAAAAATTAACCACTAATGTATTTAATAATATTATATTTAATTAATAAAAAAAATGTTCAGCCATGTAATTATTATGTCGAAGGTAATATGAAACTGTCGTTGTTTATCAATAAACATTAAAATTAATTAAACAACGATATTGTTAAATTTAAAAAAAACTTTAAATTAAAATGTAGTTCTACAAATTAATCTAGATAACAATATATACGCATTTAGGTTATGGTTATTGGCAGTATGTTTGACGGCCTCCGTGGACGAAGGATAAGGTTCTTGACTGGTTAAGCGGAGGTCGCGGGTTCAAATCCCAGCACGCGCAAGTAAACTTTATTTGATCAACTTGTATTATTTAACAATTTATTCATATAAAATAATATATAGTAAATATGCAGCACGTTCCAGTGTGGAAGATACTTTGCAGTATTGCCGTCATTATTGAAATGGCTTTGCTTTGTTGACCAGATCTGAATAGCCAGGTGCTTCTCCAGTTATTCTTCCCCATCTCCATCCCCTCCCCACTACCTTCAGCCTCACAACATACCCCAATTGGGGATGCCATAGTCACACTGGCTGCAAACGGTTGGGAGCAGTTGGGACTCTCGTGCGGTATTCACATAAAAAGTAGTACTATTAGCAAGTTCATCCACAAACGAAATCTTTCAGTGCAATGCATTTTAAGTCATGTTTTCTTATGTGGAGTTAGAGTAGCTTGCGCTTGGAAATTGTTGCCAAAATAATTATTTATAGAGCAGTCTTTTGACAAAAAGACGTTTTTTAACAATATTTTACTTCTGGCACTCAAAAAGTAACCAGTTGCAATTGCCGCTACTTGCACCTTTCCGGTGATTAATGATGTTTTCATATCAGATAATACGGAGAAAAGCGCGAATTAAACACGACATAATAGTATCGTACAGTTAGCAGGATTACATGGACGATCACACCTCCTTGACACATCAGACGCCGAAGTTTCGAAGGTAATCGTAATCTTCTGTCTGATTGAGAAAGACGCCTTGCTCTAGAGCGGCACTCGAACACTATCCCTTCCATGTCTTTAAAAGCTTCAATACACGTTAACCAACTTACAGTCAAGGCGCACAAGTTGCACGAGTCACATGAATAATTTCAGGTTTGTACGAATATTGTTCTTGACCCTGAAATTCGGTCCGTCCAAATTCGTTTCTTATTTTAGAAAAGATCAGTCAGTTGAGAATCCCATGTAATCTTAGCTCTATTCCTTGGAATTGAAGTTAGGTACTTGCGATTGAGTTCAGGTTCAGGGCTGATAAGATTGTTGGATACCGGACAATTAATACACTAAGACACATTTTCCTAATAGCCGAAACTAGTTTTTCCAATAGTCACAATCGTCACCATTATAAAAAAAACTCATATTTTTTTTATAAAAATGAAAGTCTGTAATAACATACTTAGTTTTGAATTTATTATTTAATTATATATTCTACGAACAAATAGGCTTTTCCAAACATTTGATATACATAATAGTTTAATGCATTAGTAATCAAGAAAGAAAAGTTTGCTTTCAATTATACGTATTAAATTAAATGCAGAAGAATAGTATTATACTTAGCTTAGTTGTGAATATTATTTAGGTACGTTACTATAGCCTTCTTGTAACTATATTCCGTACAATTTTAAC
The DNA here is from genome assembly GCA_026573805.1 of Hesperophylax magnus. NCBI lineage: Eukaryota > Metazoa > Arthropoda > Insecta > Trichoptera > Limnephilidae > Hesperophylax > Hesperophylax magnus. The sequence continues at coordinate 13,396,124 of JAIUSX010000117.1, read as the reverse complement.
ATATCTACAATTTCTGCGAAATGATTGCCAACTGCATGTAATCTAGGTACCAGTGAGTATCTAAGTTTTGTTCCTGTCAGTCCTGGTATTGTTGTTGAAATTAAAAAGAATTTTCGATCGAGTAGGTAGATCTAGTTGGTATCTTGAAGGAGATTAGGCTCAATAAACCAGGACTGTCTATAATTTAATATATATTAGTCAATATATATAAATATATATTTTATTTATTTTTTAACCTTACTTAATTTAAAACTTAATTTATTTATTCACTAGCTGTACCCCGCCATGCGTTGCTGTGGCTCGGTCTCCCTGTGCAGATAGAGAAGAAATAGCGCGCGTAAACAGATAAGAAAAGCTTTTTTGTCCAACAAATGACGCTTTTTTTCAAAAAATATGTTTTTTTACCTGTCATAGATTATATCCGTGAATAGCTATATACAAACATGCGCGTATTCAAATGCGACGTAGTGTAAAAATTCCATAACAATCGGTGAATAACTTTCGGAGATTTAGGATTTTGAACAAACGGACATTTACATTTTTATTTATATATTCTACGGCCATATTGACGCTCAACAAGTAGATTACGCTAAAATGTAAGTTAGAGTAGTTTAATACCGAGTCGTAGAAATGGAAACTGTTTTTCGTTTTGTTTTATGATTAATCCAAAATTAGTTTCTAGTACAAGGCCGCCTCTTCACGTTTATAATTTATTTCATCAATCAATCTGTTAAATTGTTTTCGTAAATACCGAGAATAAGATGATCAAAGCAGCGAAAATGGATTCTACTAAAGTAACTGACATAATGAATAATTCATAAAACATTATATTGTAAAATTAAATAAACATAAGTCTTGCTCATTATAATAACATTAAATGCAATCAGTATTCACACTCTTATTGAATAAGCAAGTCAGCTGAGAATTCACGGAACTGTGCGAAAACTTCCTAGATGAATTTTGCTCAAATATCGGAATCAAAACATTTTTTTTCCTTTTTTTGCATTTTTTTTACTTTTTACCAAAAACTAAATCTTATTATTCATATATATATATATATATATATATATTTCTTATTTATATCGTAAGACTTTTCCCCAGAATATCTAATTTTAACTAAAAATATATTTTTTAAACTACCAATATTTATTTCAACATATAAAGTGGTTTTATTATTTCTTCATAAACCTGAACACATACTCTACACGAAATACAAATATTAGATAGTTTTCAAAGATACAATACCATGCTTTGAATACTCAAATATTTTTATTTTAACATTCATTGACATAACGTTATTCCGTAACATCCGTACCATCATTGAGGTTAAATTGATGAAATGAAAAGTAGAATCTAAAGTGACATCAACAAAAGCCATTCTCATTTTGTCATACAGTTTTCAAAGCATAAAAGTTAAAGTCGCATCGGAAAAAAATCCAGCTTGATGGCATTAGAGCGCGCACATGTGTACGAAAAACAGTCGGCTGGTTGTGATCAATCTATATTCAAATAATATAACAGTCAGCTGGTTGTGATCATTCAATATTCAAATAATATAACAGTCAGCTGGTTGTGATCATTCAATATTCAAATAATATAACGATTCAAAAGGCTAGAAGATTTCTTAAATTACGGATAAGATGTCTCGGCTATCTAAAGGTTTATTTTTGTAAGAAAACTGTCAACGATGAAAAGACTTATACTCTAATAAATTACAAGTATTATAAAGAATTATATTTATCGATTTATGTAATACTAGCTGACCCGGACAGCGTACCCGGCGTTGCTCGACTTTTCTCTATTTTCCATATATATATATATTATTGATATATTATATATACATATAAACCTTCCGGAAGAAAATGTTCTAAATAATCGTAAAACTCCTTCAAAATACGTTGTGTAGTTTAGAAGAACAAACAAACAGACAGTCGCGGATAGCGACTTTATTTAAGAATCATATGGAAGAGAAAATAAGAGATAATATTGTAGTAAGATATTTAGAATAAAAAATATATAATTAGCGTTTTATTTACTAATGCCTATTTCTGAAATAGGGGCATTAATAGTGCTAGATCTGTATGTAGGTAAATCATAATAAACAGATTCTTACTTGTATAGTGCAGTACTGGAAGGATATAAAATAATTATTGTTTACTTTTTTACTAATGCCTATTTCTGAAATAGGGGCTTTAATAATGCTAGATATGTATCTAGGTAAATCATAATAAACAGATTCTTACTTGTATAGTGCAGTACTGGAAGGATATAAAATATTTTTTTTTTTACTTTTTTACTTATGCCTATTTCCGAAATAGTGGCTTTAATAATGCTAGATCTGTATCTAGGTAAATCATAATAAACAGATTCTTACTTGTATAGTGCAGTACTGGAAGGATATAAAATAATTATTTTTTACTTTTTTACTAATGCCTATTTCTGAAATAGGGGCTTTAATAATGCTAGATATGTATCTATGTAAATCATAATAGACAGATTCTTACTTGTATAGTGCAGTACTGGAAGGATATAAAATAATTATTGTTTACTTTTTTACTAATGCCTATTTCTGAAATAAGGGCTTTAATAATGCTAGATCAGTATCTAGTTAAATCATAGTGCAGTACTGGAAGGATATAAAATAATTATTGTTTATTTTTTATTGGCGTTCGATATTATTTTTATTAATAATTATATATTTTATTTTATAATAATTTTTTTAAATTATTTATTTTTTTAAATAACTATAGGTATCTACTAAATATAACAACAAATTAACTAGAAGTTCTGTGAACAGCAGACCAGGGTATGTATTCCAAAGTCTCTACCACGAATTACTCGCTATGCGCCATCTACGAACGAAAATCTCTACGACTTTTGTCATAAGTTCTATTTATACATTTTTGAGTGTCGCACGGTTGAAGAGATGACTGTGTTGGCAACCCTGTGAATATTGTCTATGTTTTTGATGTGTTTGAGGTTTCTATGGAGTTAATTCGAAATGTCAAAAAAAAACCGTTGCCGCGTCGTTCTGTCAACGTTTTTATTTGCTACCGCACTTTTTCTGAAATGAATGGCGGTGGTGGATACCTACATATCGAAATGCCAGAAAAATCTTTTAATAGAGCTGGTTGGTGTAGACGCAGAGTTGATGTCTGGCAAATTTTCATCTATTTTCACCTTCAGGGAATCCAGAAGAAGGTGGACAGAGATCGCCGAGAAGCTGAATCAGTAAATCAGCCATTATATTACCTATGACTCGGTATAATCAGGTCTGTCAGGTAATGATTTTAGCAAAACAAAACAAACTTATCAGACCCGAGTGGTTAAAACAACTTTGCAAAACTAAACGAATCCTATACCGACTTCGAAAAGCGCGCGGGAAACGATCTTTTTTTTTTGTATAAGGCAATTCACCAGGATGCAATGAGATTTTGACAGTTTTGCCGATCTCTACTGCTTTGACCCACTCGTTGTTTGAGTCGAATGAATTTTGACGTATGGCGTGTAGTACGTACTTTCGGTGAGACTCAAGAATAACAAACTCTACCAGTGTATGTACTTTCGGCGGAAATTGCGAGCGATCGAGACTGGGGAATAGATACCCTGGCGTCCACGTAAATATGTTTCTAATTTTATCTTATTTAATAAATCAAAACCAATATATTTTCTTATATAATAATACTATTTAATAGGTTCTTAAATACCTACCTACTAAATTAATGAGCACATTGATTCGACAATCGATCATACTTGAAATAATATTTACCGAATCATTAACCCGTCGAAAGTCGTTTCTGATTCCCTTTCTTAATAACTTACTTTTGTTTTGCAAAATGATGTTTTCGTAAATTGTTCTTTCTCACCAGATAACGTGTTTATATGTTGTTTGATGCCTGATTGGTATTTTTAATGAACGGAAAAGATCAAGCGATCGTGTTATTATCAAAGGGAAATAGAGTGAAAAGGAAGCCTTTACCTGTTGACGATGTTTATTTCTTTTGGAAGATTCCGTGAGTTACTTATAGTTCGTAGATGTACAGCTTACAAGCACCATTAATGTTAGATAATGTCACAACACGAACTCTGTTTACAATTATCACACGACATTAATGTAATAGGGGATGACATTTGCGCTATTTAATGGATTTTTCGGAAGATTATTGATGCGAGACGCGAAATAACTGGTCCTTTGAGCCTGTAACTTTTTTATAAGAGCCATTGATAATTGACGACAAGCATTTCTTCCAGATATGTTTTTATTATGTAGTTGAATCTTGTAACAAAAAAAACATGAAAAGGACATTGAAGAAATGAATCGCGATTCTAAACATAAATGGAATTAAATAAATGAATTGAAAATACTTGGTTTTAGGGCACTTTATTGGTAATTTTATTGTCTACCGTTTTCAGTACCTCCGTACCATCACTAGGACAGTTATAAAAATTATGCTACTAAATGAATGTAAACATACTGGTCACGATGGAATCACTATATTTATAAAAAATTGTCTTAAAAAACCTGCCTTCAAAATTCTAGACTTTAAAACAGCTAATGCAATTAAATTAACATTTACCCACTGTAATTGTACTTATCTGCTATTAGCTATCTATAGATCACCTTCCTTAAATGAATCTCTATTCAATAATGAAATTAATTCGCTTTTAAAAATGACTAACATAAATAACTTTAACTTTGCAATATTAACTGGTGATATTAATATAAACATAAATAAAACAACAAAAGCACAAAATGCAAAATACTTATATTTTTTTGTCACATGCAGGATAACAATCATACATAAACTCACCAACAAGAGAAAATCTGAATAATTCCACGACTCTAGATCACATATTTATCAAAACATACAAACACGTTATAACTAAATCTTCAACTCTAAAAACAAACATAACTGACCACTACCCAATATTCTACGGACACAACATCTTAACCACAAATTCAAAAGTATACTCTAACACTGTTGAAATAAATTACATCACATTAAATAATTTACTTCATTCAGAAAAATGGGACAACATACTATCAATAGCTTACCCAAATTCAGCATTAGAATTATTTTATAAAACTCTACAAGCTTATATTTCGAAGAGCACAAACAAAATTGCTATCGCTAAGAGAAATTATAAAAAAATTAAGCCCTGGATCACTGTGGGACTAATAGTCTCTATTAAAAAAAGATATAAACTATACAAAGAGATGTTAAATTATCAAAAAGCCTGTCAAAAAAATAACACAAGAATTATGCCTTTTATGAAAACGAAATATTTAATGTATAGAAATTTACTAAATAGGTTAATAAGAAATTGTAAAAAGAAGTATTATTGTGAACGAATTGATAGTGCAAAAAATGATACCAAATAACGTGGAATATTATTTTTAATGAAATCACGAACAAAAAAAAAGTATCAACCGATGTCAATGAGATTATAATAAATAAAAATATTATAACTGACAAATCGGCTATTGCAGAAAACTTTAACAACTTTTTTACAAATGTAGTAGATCAAGTACTTGAATCTTCTAGTAAAATTGATAATACAAAACCCGTAGACTCATCTTTACACTTAGTCTCAACTAACGATTCAATTAACGCCTTAGAATATTTTTCACCCATCACAACAAATGAAATTGATAAACACATTGACGGTCTAAAATCAACAAATTCTACAGGAATTGATGGTTTATCAGGTAACACACTAAAAAAATAAAACATTACATTTTAACTCCATTGCTACATATTTTTAATATATCCTTAAAAGAGGGACATTTTCCCGAACAATTAAAAATCTCTATCATAATACCAATTCACAAATCGGGAGAAACGCACATATTAGACAACTACAAACCTATCTCTTTGGTCTCAAACCTCTCAAAAATATTTGAAAAATGTATCAAAAATGAATTACCTAGAACAAAACAAAATTCTGTCCCAAAATCTATATGGCTTCAGAACAAAACTAAGCAATGAAGATGCAATATTCATCTGACTAAAAAATTATACACATCTGTTGATCAAAATAAAAAGAGTTTAGCTATTTTTCTAGACTTAAGAAAAGCTTTTGATACGGTAAATCACAATCTACTTATAAAAAAATGAATCAAATAGGTTTTATAAATGATACACTAAAAATTCTTACTAGCTATCTCAAAGACAGAAAACAAAAAAACAAAAATAGGGGATTTTTATAGTACTGAAACAGGAATAAAAAATGGAGTAGGTACCACAGGGAACTGTGCTTGTCCCAATTCTCTTTCTTATGTACATAAACAATTTATGTGATGTTATGATCCCTGGTAAAATTGTATTTTACGCTGATGATACAGCAATAATAGTGAATGGAAAATCCTGGCCTGAAACTTTTTTGGAGGCAACAAAATGTATTACATATGTCTCATCATGGCTAAAAAGTAATATACTCTTCTTAAACTATAGTAAAACATTTTACCTAACCTTTTATAAAAATAGTAAAAATTAACTTAAACTTAGTGTGCAAAAACTGTTTTGGACAAATTAGCAAAAGCTCAAAAATCACTACTAAGGGTAATCCTCAAAAAACCATTTAGATATCATAGCGATGCACTATTTGAAGAATTCCGAGTTCTGGATGTTAGACAACTATACATGAGAAAATTAATTTTAAACACCCATCAAAAACGCCACCTCTACCCATCTATTAACCACTCTCACGACACCCGCCACTCACGGAGAAATCCAATTGTACCACTCACAACTAAAACATCTCTCGCTCAAAGACACTTCTCATTCTTAGGTCCAAAACTATACAACTTCATGCCCGATGCTTGGAAAAAGGAAAACACAGCTATTCTTCATAAATTGACCACTAATTGGTTTCATCAATTAGGTAGAAAGGAGAGTGAACTTTTACTACACAAAAAATGAAATCAAACACAAACCAAAAACAACAACAAAAACTCCAACAAACCAGTAAAAGATACGTTTATGTTATAATCTTTATCATTATATGTATATATGTACTTACCTAATACTTTTAAATTAGAATGCTACCCAAGCAGCAGTTAATCTTATGTTTAATGTAATATTTTATTTTATGGTATTTCTTCTCTTTGTTATTCATATTTATACAAACATGTTAGTAGGCTTAGGCACCAGTTAAAAGTACAAATACCTATTATTTCATTATTATTGTAATACTATACTTATCAAACAACTTATCAAAATGTTAATACTCATACTAATTTGACTGTCCTAAAACGGGAATCCTCCTAGTTGGGCAGTCAAAACATTTCTTAAATAATGTATTTAAATGTATAATCTTTTAATAAATAAAAAAAAAAAAAAAAAAAAAAAAAAAAACCCCCAATAACCTTAAAAATAGAATACATAATGTTAACTGTAATCAAGAAATATGCTCATCTTGCTTTGAACTCGGAAAAGTTGAAAAAATCAAATATTTAGGTATTATTATTGATACAAAATTCATAAAGTTTTTTTTTTCATTCAAAATTCATAAAGCAGTCATAAATTAATAATACCGTCCGTAAATTAAGATATCTTACATACACATTTTACAGACTAAAGGAAGTGTTCAATGTTGAAAAACAGAAAATTATTTATTTTTCTTTGGTGCAATTTTCACTCATATACGAAATAATAGGATGGGGCGGTGCGCTTCATGAACATATAAAACCATTACAAATAACTCAAAATTATATCATCAAAGTTATGTATAATCGGAAAAGAACAACAAAGAATCTAAATTATTCTGTCTCCGTAAACTATTTATTTTGCAAACTATGAAATACATCTTTAAAAACAAAAATAAATTCGAAATAAATGAAAACAAAATGAACATTAGAAATAATAATGTATTTTATACTCCCCAAACGAACACAAAACAAATGCAAACACACTGCAGTTTCATTGGACCTCGTACTTTCAATATTTTACCGAAAAATATTCAAGTGACTACTAAACTTCCTCAATATTTAAAAGAGTTAAAATTATGGCTCTTCGATATAGCAGTTGAAATTTTTATTTATTTAATTTGTATCAATTTATGTTCCTCATAAAATATTCACCATATATTACACTAAACACTTATAACTTTACTATACACTATTGTAAACACTTTTTATACAAACCGCTTAGACTAATGTAATCTTGTTTTTGATTTATATGCCCACAGTTTGTTTATTTCTAGGTACAATAATATAATAACTTAAGGGCCCGCTTTCCGCGTAAAGAATTTAGATTTGGGCAACACCTACAAAATTTAGTGTTAAAAGAATCCGACAGAGGTGTCTGAATTCGTATTAGGAATAATTTTGGGGATTATGAAATTAAATTACCGACATCTATTGCAATTTTAGAAAAACAGAACCATTTTTAGTTAGCACCGACCTTAGAGTAATAATGCACCGACCAAATGAGAACGAAGTCGATATGAAGATGGTTCTCAAAATATGGGTTTTATTACGGATTTAATTAAAAAAATTTTTTTAATTTTACAAAAAACATTTACGAAAGTTATTTGTATAGGTATAAAAATTACTTTACTTTACTAAAATACTATTCTCACTTTTATAAAAGTAATTTATAACTTTTATAAAATCAATAAATATATTTTTACATCAATAAGGTTTTAAACTTTTTTACTCGAAAACTATCTTAAAACGTTGGAATTCCAAAAAAAGTTTTTTTTTCTTTTTTACTTGTACTATCAATTAGAATCACCTCCCGAAGTTTGTGCACTTTACCCCCGACATCTTGTATAATATGCGCAATATAATATTTATACAAGTGTAATATCTACTTTTGTACATTTATATAAATTATATACACGTTTACATTTTTATGCTCATCAAATTTATTATATTATAAAGATAGATAGAAAGATCCTTAGTGCTTCCTGAGGACTTACAAATCAGAAGACTTTTTTGTAATTATTTATTTATTCATTTAAACAATTCAATAATTATAAAGAGTAATAAAACATGTAAGCAACATAAAATTACATTCTAAAATGTGAAAGGGGCTCTATTTATTTACATTTTTATGAAATTACTACTTTTAATAGTTTAAGCTTTCAGTGAACTTTCAATTTTATTTTTAACTTCTCTAAATATTATTTGTTTAAATTGTCAAATATAATTTAATCACAAACACAAGATTCACTCAAAATGAAAGATTGGTGGTTCTGAAATGTTCCCATAAATACGGTGAAAGAACCCTAAACTATGAACTTATTGCCCTAAACATGCTTCGAGCGAAATGCGGATCTGGAAACCTTATCGTCAATCTGAGCAAAACATACCATGAACGTCAATATAGCAACAGCCTTTGTTCTGCTGCAGTTTCATTAAATGCCGAGAGATCCGTTTACAGTCTCCAAAAAGCAATACTGGGGCACAACCCTAGAAGCCAAGCTAAATGATTGGAATACAGAAAGATAAAAACACACCATTGTCAAAAACATCTTGGCCGTAAATGATTAAATAAAATTAGATTTATTCAGGAAGGCAAGCATTACGGTGATCGATGTTAAAAATCTAACATAGCCCTAGAATAACTCCAGTATCTTTAAGAAACCTTTCTCTTAAAGCTCAGAAAAAAACTTTCCATGACAGTTAGATATACCACTCTACAACAAGGCCGCGTACGGTAAAACTGTAAAAAAAAATAAAGTAATAAATAACAAAATAAATATTTCACAACACAATAATTTCATCGAAAATCTTAAATCCGTTTCACCTTTCTACATTTTCTATATTCTCCTTAAGAGTATAATCCTTAGATAATGCCTTTTCAAATTATTCGTGGAAGCTAGAAAAAAAATAAAATCATTGATTATAACTGCACTTCAAGTGACCTTTTAAATAACAGTAAAGGGCTCAAATGATTTTATTGTTACGTCCGTGCCTTTGCATCTTTACAAGACTTGGGCAAAACATTCTGTAGCAGAGTATAGATTTCACATCTGAAACATAATTAAAGAGTTTATTGAAAATAGAACACCAAGGTACGGTTAGTCAAAAAACGTACAATAAAGTTAATTCTGGGAAGAAATTGTACAGTTGACATTCAGGACAGGTTCACTCCCTCCTCCTCAAAAAAGACCCTCTATACAGCATTCTCAAAGATGACACAGGCTCTGAGAGAAATTATTTTCTTCAGGGCCTCCTTCCGACATAAAAAATAACATCACTGAACTAAATTATATTATTGTAGAAAGCAATCACTTTGTGGTTTGACATATTTAATAAAATAAAATACTTTTTTGTTTTAAAACCACGATATTTATTAATTTAAGAACCGACCGGTTTCGCTTTACTTAAGCATCATCAGGGTACAAATTAATACTAAACAAGAAGTACATAATGTGTGCATATATAAAACAAAATATAGAGGGAGACAACATGATACAAATATATTATAGAGGGAGACAACATGATACAAATATAAGCAACACAAAGACGGTCATAAAATACATTAACATAAGTGTACAAGTAATGGAAAACCGCTAGATAATTATGTAGACTAATGGGTTATACGAATAAATCGGGAAAAACAAAACATCAATAAAACCTCAATAATAACGGTTTTTCCGAATTTGCAAATCATTTGATCGATAAAGATCATACATTCTGTCATAGAACCGGTGCTAACATCTTACATAAAAACGGGCATGGTAACAGACTAAACAATTTAGAGGCACTAGAAATTAAAAAAGCTGTAAAAACCAAAAGTCAGATACTTAATAATCAATTAGACATATCAAGTAGTCCAATATTAAGTCTGTTTCCAATAAACCCATAAAAAATTCCCAGTTCTCCTTACCTCCTTACCACCTTGCCAGTTGATGTTTTGTTTCTCCCGATTTATTCGTATAACCCATTAGTCTACATAATTATCTAGCGGTTTTTCCATTACTTGTGCACTTATGTTAATGTATTTTATGACCGTCTTTGTGTTGCTTATATTTGTATCATGTTGTCTCCCTCTATATTTTGTTATATATATGCACACATTATGTACTTTTTGTTTAGTATTAATTTGTACCCTGATGATGCTTAAGTAAAGCGAAACCGGTCGGTTCTTAAATTAATATATATCGTGGTTTTAAAACAAAAAAGTATTTTATTTTATTTAATTATATTCCCCACAGTTTCAGAACTTTCGATAGCTTTTTTCGCTGGCCCGTTCATTATTTTTCTGGATTCCAAGTTCGAGTATTGTTATTTGAAACAGGTGGCCCATATTATTATTACATATTATATTATATTTCGGACATCGTTGCATTGTGAATCATTAGAGCAGATCTTAGAGTAATATTACTCTAAGGAGCAGATGTAAAGTGACGTGTGTATTTGTGTACGTAGAAAGTTAATTCGCAAATAAATCACGATCGTATAGGAACAAGAAAAGAGACAAGACAACAAGAAAATTAAATTAATAAAAATTTACCCCGTAATTTCTAATGCATTGGAATTAGTTTTATTTCCCAAAGTACCTATTCTGAAAAAAAAATAATAACTTTTTACTACACAATACATAAATAAAAATATGAATTATTAATTTTTATAGTAAATTATCGTTTATAATAAATATAAGCTTATAAATCAAAAATTGTATTTTTTTCTTCTCACCTATTAGATAGGATATAATTTTATGAGATAACATTTTTTCTTTGAAATACGGGATATCTTTCGTGTATTTCCCATCTTTGAAAAAACAATATTTATTAACTCATAAACTTTACACGCGTAAAAATTATCTTTATAAATTCAAATATTTGCACGTAATCGCACGTCTGTAGATCATAGAACGATGAACGACACGTCTGCCCCCAAAGCCCTCGAGTTGGCGAATGAACTTCTCAAAGAAAGATAGTTTAATCTGCAAGTCGGAGCGAGCGCGCTATAATAAATATGATTTAAAAGCAATAGGCGTAAGCGACAGTTGTGAAAATGTTTAATAAATCACGGCGTATTTCAAAAATAGCAAAAATTACTTATGGGGTCTATTGAGTAGCATTAAAAGAAGCATTGTGATTTTTTTCATACATATAACTTGTAAAATAACAGAAATAAACGTGTTAATAATATTTTTCGGAGCATACTTTGCGATTTATTTCTATCGAGGGAATTTCAAATAATTACCGTTTCGGCTTTTGGAACAAATAGATACTATCTTAAAGAATAACATATATTTTTTTAAGAGCTTAAAAACTTCAAAATTTTAAGGAAAGTATGTCGGAAATTGGATGAAATTCGAATAGTGGGCCCTTAAATATATTACCCACGCACAGGCTGCGCCTTAGTGGGTTCCCATTATTCGTATTGATTTATATAATATTGTATGTAATTAATGTAAAAATTGGGAAAAATAAAGGAATTTAAAAAAAATAAAAATACAGAATTACACGTATATATATAAAAACATAATAATAATTTATGTATGTATTAATATTTGTACATACTTTAATAGTTTATGTATATATATGTGCAATTCTGTATTTAATAGCATAATTTTGAAAACTGTCTTGGTGATGGTACGGAGATATTGAAACCGGTAGACAATAAAATTTATCAATAAAGTGACCTAAAACCAAGCATTTTTATTTCATTTATTTAAAATGTCACGTCATAATGTGTTTGCTTCTTTTGAAAAATAAAATAAAATAAATAAATGGAATTGATGAACGTCGCTAGGCACTCACTGTCTTTGAGCGTTTGCGGGGTGAGAGGAAAATGCGGGTGGGGAAAAGTTTCAGTACCATTGCTGTGAAATAACACATTCAGAAGTGTGCTTTTTAAAGTGATTTGCCTGTAACTTTTTACAGTTATTCTTTTGAAAAGATCGGACGTTATCTAAGGGGTCCAAAGGTTCTAGAATCTCTGGTTAATTACGTGCGCTTTATGTAATGCAGGCAATCAATTAGCCTCTTCTCTGTGAGTGACAGACTTCTGGTCGGCTACTCTTGACTCCTGTCTTCCATTAAATAATTATCGGCCAATTGGGGCTATCGCCATTTATATGTATTTGCTTGCAGAAGCGTTTTATTCCTCGTTCGGTGTAATTGAGAGTGACTTCTTAATTAAAGGCGTGCATCATCTTTAAGTTTATAGAATATCCTTGGCAGGGTTGTCGCAAACTTTCAAAACGACTTATAAATTATATTCCGTTAAATATTAAAAAATATCATACTAAGCTGGAGTATGACTCAGTTTTACAGAGAATGTGTCGTAATTTTAACGAGACGTATAAAAAGTCATTCCATTGATATGACAATGTCATCATTGGCCACCTTCAAATGATCTGTTAACAAGACTTAAAGCTCCCTATCGTGCTGTTCTAAAAACTTCTATACTTACGGTGTTCTTGTTGGGTGTAATATACTATGAAGCATATCATCCATTATGTTATCATTATATTATCCATTATGTCATCAATGTTGTGTTTGTCTGTAATTAGTGATATTATCAACCATGTTAAATGTAATTGTATTTGCGGGAGCTTTGGTATGAATCACAGTTGACAAAACTAATAAAAAAATTGAAAAATAAAAATTATATATATATTTAATCATTATTGAAGATAATAACCACAAAACACTGGGGCTCGTACCCGAATCATCAAATCTTACCGGAACACAATTGAGCTATTGCCACCTCATACTTCAATTTTTGAATAACTAACATTGTTTTTATTATTACCAATATTCGTATGGTTACAAAGTTCTACCCGAATGTATTTACAGTTTATATGGTGTCCCGGCTATACCTATCCGATATTATTTATATGTAATTTATTTACAAGTATTATAAATATGAAGTATGAGATTGATAAAAATCTATTTAATTTATTTATTTATTCACGCCATGAAGGCTTTTACATGTATGCAATGTTAAAAGTAAGCTGTTCGGGAGTACAATGATGAGTATATAACATAATATAATAGGCCGAGTACGAACAATATAAGCAGGTATAATACAAGTTATCGTTGATAGTTGTTGAACAATCGAGTAATAATTGTTCAATACGTAATATACTACAATAAGAATACAAGATAGGTACTTAAGATATTATAACATATAGTAGTATCGGAACAATGTGTAGTAACTTTGTTGATAATAGTAGAATAAATATGAAATGTTTATTGTTAAGCTTGTTAGTATTTAGCAAACCTTTATAATGCCATATTGGGTATTATAAATCACATGGCTTAATATTATTATTAATATAAACAGGAAAGTTTATTCTAAAACAAATTTGTACTCAACAAATATTTATTACGCCCGGTTGTGTGCTTTATGGAACATAGAAAAAATATAAAAAGACAAAGTGCACATGTAAAAAAAACAGATCAGTTACAAATATTCTAATATATTGATTTTTAGTTTGGACGTTGAGTGGTGACGGTAAATATTGATTTAACTATAATTATTACATAGTCTGTGCATCCTCTGAATTGGCGAATTTTCAAAATAATCATTAACAGACTTTGGAACATCAAAGAGAGCCCGTGAAAAAATAATAAAACTGAAGTCAGTTGAAGTAGGAGAGAACCAATATTGGGAAATGTCGCAGGCAAAAGACGGAGATTTCAGAGGACTTAACAAAACTTGTTAGTTCGTATCGTTCTACCAAAAATTGTTAAAGTCAATTCCAGCCATTCTTAAAGGTAAGATGAAACCATCTGAAAGTTCCTACCAGAAGGGAATATTGGAAATTGTTATGCAATCGTAAAAAAATAAGTTGTAATATTATAAATGCAAGCCTTTTGAAGTGATCACCAATACAAATTGCCATTCAAATGAACGTTATTTTCTTTCGTGATGGTTTTTTTCGTCATCAAGTGCCTGGAGCCATTGAGTAGGTGTATGGTATCTGTATATGGTGTTGTATGTTGTGAGGCTGAAGGGAGTGAGGAGGAGAGTGAAACTAGGACGTTTGGCAAATACTTATATTACACTATCCAACCGGATTCTCTCGGCTCATCGCCTTGCACCACAATGGAAGGGATGGATTCGTTCGTTTGTGATACACTCCTCACTTCGTCACTCCTGGACACACTGACCACCAGATTTTTACCGCCCCTTCTACCTTTTTTCTTTTCAGAACCCCCACACAGCATCTTCAAAGATGACACAGGCCCTGAGGGAAAATATTCGTCAGAGCCTCTAATGTGAAGTTAATGCTCTCTATTTTCGTCCACAACCTTTGCCCCGTGTGACTTTAAAAAAACTTTTTTTTTAATTAAGGGAAAATATACGTTAACGCATCAGTAAAAGTTTTTTTTATGATATCGACGGCAGTAAAAAATATTTCTTTACAATGGTTAAAGATTTTTATGAGAACCCTACACCCTTTTAAAGAAATTTTATGGCCACTTTCCTATCAATAGAATTAGATTTATATTGCTTTTAAAGCTGAATGCAACAGAAAGGAATTCAATCAAGATCTGTGTCAAACTGTATTTGTTTTAAAACAGTGGCTAATTCAAGCTAATTAAGGGACTGATTGCTGATTATTATCGCACTTAGACTTCAGACGATACGTAGATACTATTACAAATACTGATAAATGAATTGCCCCGGGAACAATAATAAAAAAATTAAGTGCCTTGTTGTATTAATTAAAAACATTGTGAAAAGGGTATTAATATTCTAATAGCAATAATGAAATCGATAATTGACAATTTCGTGATCCACTGTGACACTTTACTTTCTAGCAGTTCATTACCGAGGCGTTAATTGATGTTTAAAAGAGTTTTCGCAATTCTGCCAGTTATTAAAAGAGCTACACTATGTTATAGGTATAAAATAACGCACAATACGTATGAAAAAAAAAATTTCCACCAAAAAAATATTATTGTATTGTTTGGGCTCTTTTAACACAGAGGACAGGATCTCTTTATTCTCTAGTAAACAACATGACGTTTACTGTATTGTTTGGGCTCTTTAACACAGAGGACAGGATCTCTTTATTCTCTAGTAAACAACATGACGTTTACTGTATTGTTTGAACTCTTTTAGACTGAGTGCAGAATCTCAAACCACATGACGTTTATAAAATCATTGTTATGATATTAACTGAATTTAGGCGTCATACATAATCTATATATCCTCTATTTATATAAAGAATGGTGTATGTAGGGGCGAGCAGCGTTAATTTTATTTTTATACAAATCTATAATTTTATTCCGATAATGATGAAATTTAGTACACTTGACCCTCAAAAAATAGGAAGGTCACTGTCTACATGAATTTTTGAAAAACAATCCCTTTTTCCCAACCCTTAAAGAAAAATTTTGATACTTCTTGATGAAATTTTTCACACATGATGTTCAAAATAAGAAGAAAACAATACTTGTCCATGTAAATCTGATTTCCAAAAACTCTATACAAAACCCAGGTGACACCGGGACTTCAACTAGTCATAATATAGGACCGGTCGGTGGCCGAGTTGACATCGCGCTTGGGTCCCACCCAGGCGTAGTGTGTTCAATTCCTCGACTGGCTAAGTCTTCCATCACAACACAAGCAACATTTTCCGCTTACTGTGGTGGTAGTAGGAGATTTTCAAATATTGTCAGGTTATTCGTAACCCGGGAATGTTTGTCTTTCTTTTAAAAAAAATATATATATATATATATATATTTATAAATGTATATTATGCAAACCAAAAAAATACCTCCTCTTTTATCTTCTATTTCATTAATTATACGCTATTATATAACTGGAAATAAGTTCATATTATAACTACTGTTGACACTGCATTTATATTTATATTATACTGAATGATCACAAAGTTTAACTTCAGCCAATAAGTGTTATTATATTAACCCAGAAAAAATTTTGAAAAGATTTTTTTCATAAATTTAAGCTCACTAAAGGAATTATCATCACTCGAGGGCAAAAGAACTCTATGAAAATATTCAAATAAAATAGACAACTTTGTTTACACCACTATTTTTAGTAAAAAATATACACATGTTTCAAATCTAAAGGTTTTATCAGGATACACAGTACACTGAAAGTTCAGATGTATAAAAATAGACAAAATATTTTAATAAGCGGTGATTAATTAGTTATAATTACAAAAAATAATTATATAAAATATGTAACCGTTGTAAAATAATTATTTTATTTATATTTATAAATCAAAACAACAGAATAAGAAGCAACCAAGATGCCCAAATAACAAAAACAAAAAACAGAATTAAGAAGCAACCAAGATGCCCAAATAACAAAAAGAAAACCATAAAATTAAGGAGCATCCAAAATGCCCAAATAACAAAAACAAAACAACAGAACCAGGGAGCAACCAATATGCTCAAATAACAAAACCAAAACTAAACTAAACCAAAAACAAACTGAACTAAAACCAAAAATAATTATTTTATAACAAACAAAACGTAGCGGTGCTTGAAAAGGAAATGAATGTTGATGTTTCCCTTCTCACAAGCTGGATGAGAATAAAGAAACTGACCATCAATGTAATAAACGCATTACATAAATTTCGGTAACAAGAAAAATTTCTGCCTCATTTTCAAAATTGGTGACAACTGTTTCGGAAAGAAAAGGAACACAAAATATTTGGCCCTGATTGTAAATTCCCAGCTATCGTAAGATCTCCACATAAACCATGTGACGGAGAAAATTACCCCCATAACTGTACGTGGTGCACTATATAGGCTTCAAAGATTACTATCCATTCATTTACAAACGTCAGTGAATATTCACACCACGGTACATTCACACCTATCCTATATCTGCTGTTTCTGAGACTTTGCCTCAAAGAAACTGATAGCTCACCTGCAGGTGGTCAAAACATTTCTGAGCTCTCAGAAATGTTCTTGGTCTTCCATGGGACACACATGTCAAGGACATCTGACAATTACTGACCATAATATGATTCAAATTCTAATAAATGACAGAGAAAACTACAACTCCAGTAAAGAAACACAAGTAATAACATTTAAAAATTACAGAAGATACAATAAGGAACTCTTCATTCAGACCTTAGAGACTATTGATTGGAATGAAATAAATCAAATGGAATATAACAAAAAAGCTGACCAGATGATATTAAACATTAAAAAATCCATTGATGAAGTAGTTCCAGAACAGAAGATACGTAAAGGAAACAATAATAAATGGTTCACAAAAGAACTACGCACAATGCAGCACGATAGAGATACATTTTACAAGAGAGCACGCCTTACTAATAGTACTATGGATTGGAATAAGTACAAAAAATTGAGAAATAAATACTCTCAAGACATAAAAAGAACGCATAATGAGTACATAAAAAATAAAATAAACTCGGAAGAAGGGGATCCCAAAAAAATTTGGAAAAACATTAAAGAATTAGTACATGGAGATAACAAAAACGACATAAAAATTGTAAACTTCCCAAAAGATATAAACGAATAAAACATCTCTAATAGCTTTAATAAATATTTCATACCGAAATATGAACAGATACTTATTCGCATTGAAAATATTCAGAACAAATTTATGAAACACCTATCGTATCGTTTTAGTGACCATCGATTTGTCCCTGTCACTTTATATAAACGCAGAAAAATCTCTGATGCATTATTCTTACACAAAATCGTGAACTGCCTAGTTGATTCATCATATCTGTTAGAAAGGATTGCATTTCGTTGCCCCAAGCAAAACACCAGATCGAACGATTTATTTAGAATACCACATTGTAAATCCAAATACGCGCAAAACTCTGTAATAGTACGTATCTGTGAAACTCACAATGCCTTACGAGATGTAGACATTTTCAACCATAACTTAATATCATATAAAATTCAGCTTAATAAATTAATAAATTAAAATACTTTTATTTTATTCGATTTTTTGGTTGTGAAAATTACATTATTATCACCTGTAGTGAATAGTATAGCTATGCGAAAAGTTGTATTTCTTCTTTTTGTTTTTAATTTTATGTATTTCTTTATTATGTTTATTTTTTTGCCATTTAATATGTTGTGTAGGTAAAAAATACTAAATCTACATTTAATTCAATGGAACTTAATTGGTCTAGAACATATGAATGTTAATTGTTATAATTTTTTACTGTACGACTGTTTGCTTCCTAAATAAAAAGAAATAAAAAATAAAAAAATACTTGAAGTGATAATAAAAGAACAAATATTGCAATACTTAGATGAACACAATATTTTACACCAAGAACAATCGGGATTCAGATGTAATAATTCTTGTGAAACAGCGTTAAATGTAATTGTTGAAGAATGGAAAGAAGGAATGAAAAGTAATAAATTTATCTTAGCAATATTCTTGGATTTTCAAAGGGCATTCGAAACTATAGATCGAGAAATATTGATAAGAAAGCTTAAAGAAATTGGTTTCTCAACTGTAGCCACTAAATTAATAAAAGAGTATTTGAAAGACCGAATACAGGTAAAGAAAATTAATAATCAATTTTCAAAACCAATGGAAAATAAATTAGGAGTACCACAGGGATCAGTCCTTGGACCTCTACTATTCATACTCTATATTAATGACATGGTGAAAATATTTTCAAAATGCAAAGTACGACTATTTGCCGATGATACACTAATAAATATAATTGGAGATAACTATGAAGAACTAATACATATTTTAAATAATGAACTAGATAATGTATCAAGATGGCTAAAAATAAATAAGCTTAAATTAAATACAAAAAAAACAAAACGTATAGTAATTGGTTATAAGAAGACATCCAGTGAAAGCAAAATCAAAATTGATGGTGAAATTATTGAAAATATTACCGATATAAAATACTTAGGAATTATAATAGATTCCAAACTCAACTTTAACAAACATGCTGAATATACCCAAAAGAAAATTTGAAAAAAGATATCTTTTTTGGGAAGAATTCGCCAAAAACTGTCCGAAAAAACTGCAATCACCATTTATAACTCCATTATTGCTCCACATTTTAATTACTGCTCAACTATCCTTTTTCTGTGTAACGACCGAGAACAAAATAAATTTCAAATTCTCCAAAATAGGGCAATGAGAAAAATACTCAGACGAAATAGATATTCAAAAGTAAATAAAATGTTAAACGAACTAAATTGGCTAACGGTGAAACAGATGTTGACCTTGAACACGATGATATTATTTGTACACAAAATAGTAAACAACCTGCTACCTAAATATTTTTCAAATAAAATTGTATACAACAAGGACATACACAAACATAAAACTAGGATGTGCAATGAAATCAGGCTACCAAAAAAGGACAAGCCGAATACACAGAACAGTATATTTTATAAAGGGATGAAATACTATAACGCGCTGCCGGAAAACCTAAAGTATGCCCCAATTGAAAAATTCAAGATGTTGTGTAGAAGCCACATAAAACAAGAAAAAACATAGAATATTAATATGTAAAAATTAATTAGTCATTTGTTAACTTAAATATACAAATCACTAAAATAAAATTATTTAAAAAAAAAAAAATCTATTTAATTTCCGGTATCCATACAATCGCAGTCCTTCCCAAACATCACTTCCCAAATATCACCATCCTACAAATTACCCAACAATACACTTACATCTAGCCACTTTTCACTCAAGATATCCACAACCACAATACTCGAATGACAATAAAATCCGCATTCCTCTAACACACACTACAAAATATGGGATAAAATCTCTTTACTATATTGCCTACACACTCAAAATTGAAAATACGCATTTCTCGTCGAGTTGTATTTTGTCTTGTTTCTTTCTCTCCCTTTTCCCATCCCCTGAATTTGTAATCGAGCATTATCTATTTTTACCAATGTATTAGAGAATGAGTACCTTTTTGTAAATTCTTACCTTGGTTTTGTGCTTATGTGTATATCCCTGTTTTGTTTTTCTTGATTAGTCCCCCTTTTTCTATTTTTGCACTGTTTTGTAAGTGAAACTTATAATTTTGATTTTAAAACACTGATGTAAAATTGTACCCATTAGCTCACACACGTGTACTGTAAGTTCCTCCCGACCTACAATGAGTTTTGCAATCAATAAAGGAACGAATGATACAAATATAACATTAATTAATAAAGTAAGGAAAATTACTTATTCCCTGCTCTCAGTATGTTGACAAGACTTCTAAACAATATAACGCGTTTAAATAAATAGCAGTCACTTCATTATTAAACAATTAAGAAAAACTTTGTCATTTAATGTAGGGAAAACGGACTTCAAAATACCCCACAGAATAGAAAATCCATTGTCACAAATACTTTCTCAATAAATCGGTTTGACCGGTAAGTATCGTTTGAGACATCAAAAAAAATTGACATAAAATGTGGCCTAAAATGGCTTTGACCGCCGAAACGGCACAATAATAAAAACTTAAATATTTTCAGAAATCAATAACAACAAAAAAAATAACAACTTTATTTAGTTTGATTTACAATATTTTTTTATAAACGTGATCAGATTTTAATCCAGTTGGTTATTTCAATTTCATTTAGAATGACGCCACAAATAAATGTTGCAATTATCGAAGAAGCCTTCAAATATAATAGTTCACTACTAATTCATATGTTTTTTTCCATGAACCAGCTTTTGCACCATTCACAAATATTGAGAAAATTCTGCACGTGACAATTTGCCAGCAGAATAAACCTTAAATAAGGCAAGACTTCATCATTAACGTTTTTTTTTCTACACACAATCTTAACGTTCCTGTCGATATATGGGTATTTCTAAAAATAATATTTTGGTAGGAAGATAAAATTTTCGTGATATTGTCATTTTATCTTCTATGACTGTATAAAATAATGTTATGAAATATCCGTAATCCCTTATCTGTAATAAATTCAGCCGGAAAAATCAATTTCGATTATCCGCGTTAAATCGAACTTCCGTAAACAAAAGGTGGCAATCTAATAACGAACTGAAACGGCCCAGAAAAACAAAAGCTACTTCCTCTTTTGTTTTCAATCTCGTTGCTATCATCTGCTCTTTGTTCGTTGATCTTATTATCTCATTGACCCAAAAGGCATTTGATTCAATTGGAAATAGTTCACAGTATACAGTTTCTTTTCAATAGCTTGTAAATCTATTGGCAATTACATTTGTATTAGATCATTTACAAAGCCGTTGACTCGGCTGCTAGCGCCTTTATCCAATTAACTTCTCTTTAAGTAGGACACGGAAAATGGATGGAAAGTAATACCAAATGGGATAATTGGAAACGAATCTCACCCAGAAAATTTTAAAATACGTAACGTATATCGGGACGCTTCGAAAATATCTCATCAATGTTGATTTGATCTGACTGTAATTTACAAGGTACGATCTTTGAACCCCAAATATTCACATATGATTTACAGAAATTCATGAGAAATGAGCCGAAAGGAGATAACGAATAAGTTATCTGTCATAATACAATCAATATTCACATATGATTTACAGAAATTCATGAGAAATGAGCCGAAAGGAGATAACGAATAAGTTATCTGTCATAATACAATCAATATTCACATATGATTTACAGAAATTCATGAGAAATGAGCCGAAAGGAGATAACGAATAAGTTATCTGTCATAATACAATCCTTGCATAACTTATACCGGCTGCGAAAAGTCTAAATTTAACGAAAATGTTTTTTTTTCTGCATTATCTGTGGCCAAATAAAATCCTGACTGGTAGTGGTATATCAAATTTGATTACGGGTATGAAAAAAGTCACGATATTTAACTATCGAAGAAAGTAATATTTTTGTGGCTTTACATCACAACTTAAATTTATTTATTTATTTATTTTGTAAGAAACAAACAGCTCTTATATAATATGCAGTGATAGATAAAACTATACAAGTTAATTGAAGTCAAGCCACAGAAGTTTCTTATGTTAAAGTGCATTAGAAATGAAGTTTTAGTTTCTTAAAATTAATTTGGTGTTAAAGGAAGGGGAGAGGAAGAGGAAAATAGGAAGAGGATATGAAGAAGAAAATAGGAAGAGGATAGGAGATGCTGCCGATACATTCCATACTCTCATATTAATAATCGATCGTACGCATTACTTCATATCGATATTTCTTTAGGTTATTACCAAAAATGTCAATGCTGTAAAAAATTTTATTATATTGTGTACATATACTAGGAATCGGGGAATTTTTTCGAATGTTTGTCCTACACGAGGGTAGATAAAATAAATCAGATTGTCGGGTTGATCTAGACGGAATATGAAAATTTATTAAATAGGTAAGTTCTGGTGAGTCCAGACTAGTGATGCAACAGAGCTCTGCTTCCGCTTCCGCTTCTGCAGAAGTTCCGCAAGTTTTTCACTTCCGTTTCCGTTTCTGGTTCCGCAAACTTTATAACAGAACTCTAAACGGAGAATACAGCGAGGACCGCGGAGGCGGTGGCGCGGGGACGACTGGACAGGGGGCGGGACACAAACGATACAAACGTGTCGCAACGAGTTCGTTTGTTTATAGTTTATGTATTTTAGCAACACTGGGTTTATTTATGATTCTGCATTCTGCGCAAATTACTTAATGCAACGATTATGATTAACAATATTACATTTAGAACCAGACAACCCAATTCCATGCAAGATGATGACCGTGTACCTTCCCCCAAAAGAAGCCGAACTCAATTTGCGAATGAAGATGAAGATATCGAAGTGCAGCCTTCTACTTCAAAATCATCATCATCATTACAAATATTGGAATCGATGTTAAGTGTAAATGAAGACCAGAATGAAAACTCTTCTACAACTGACGATGGTGACAACATCACATGTTCGTGAGTACAAGAAAGAGAAGAGACTACCTCTCAATGAGGATCCCCTTATGTGGTGGAAAGTAAATGCGCACAAATACTGTTGCCAATAGTTCGCCAATACTTATCAGCTCCCCCCAGCAGTGTAGCCAGTGAGCAATTATTTAGTGCAGCTGGTTTAATATATGAAGAACACCGAAACAGACTCAAAGGTGAAAAAGCAGCCAAATTACTTTTTATAAAATATAATTTACCACTGTTTAATTTCGAGTACTAAAAGTACAAAGTACGAATTTAATTAAACAAATCTTAAAAAATAAAATTGTGCTTTTTCTTCATAGTATTAACACTTCCGCTTCCGCTTCTGCTTTCGCTTTCGCTTCCGCTAAGATTTACTTTTGACATCTGTTTCCGTTTCTGCTTCCGTTAAGACACTTCCGTTGCATCACTAGTCCAGACCATTATTTAGGATTTTAAATAATAAGATTTGATCAAAAATTAGACGTCGTGTTTGGAGGGAGTTAAAATTATGAAATTTAATGGATTCGGTATAATTTGAGAAGTGTAAGTTTATTTTCGAAGGAAGCAAATACTTTGGGGTGTGACATATTGAATGAAAAAACATAACTTAGTAAGACACCACTTTATTTTTGAATCAATAACGATAGCCAACCGGGTTTCGCTTGTCCCAAGCTTCATCAGGGCTAAATATCAACTCAACCCTGATGAAGCTTGGGACAAGCGAAACCCGGTTGGCTATCGTTATTGATTCAAAAATAAAGTGGTGTCTTAGTGTATGTTTGTCTAAGTGTATGTTTTTTCATTCAGTGTAAGTTTAGTTTATAATTTATGTGTTTAAAAATTTTTTTTTGAATTCTTTCTATTCTTTCGATATGGGCTTGGTATAAAGGAGTCCAGATCGGTGTACAGTGTTCCAGGTGCAGGCGAATATATGAGGTGTAAAGGGAATATAGAGTGTTTATGTTGTGGAAGGGTTTTGCTATACGAATTATAAATCCCAGCATTTTATTGGCTTTGTTAATGATGTCATCAGTGTGTTGGATAAACTTTAATTTAACATCCAGTGTTACCCCAAGGTCCCTGATATATTTTACTTCATTGATATGTGTGCCGTTTAGTGTGTATACAAAGGATATTTTATTTTTATTACGTGTAAAGGTTAATTTATTGCATTTTGCGATGTTAATAACAAGTTTGTTTAATTCGCAATAGACAAAGAGACCATTGAGGTCCTCTTGAAGTTTAATGCAGTCGTTGATTGATTTAATAACTAGGTATATTTTTGTATCATCTGCATATGCTAGTTAATTAGCATGTAAAAAACATTTGTGAATATCGTATATATACACATTAAATAATAATGGGCCTAAATGAGAACCTTGAGGTACACCGGAGGGCACAGAGAAGAAGCTGGACTTTGTTCCCACAACTAAGACACTTTGAAGTCTACTCCAAAGGTATGAAGTGAGCCACCGGAGTAAGTCACCATGGATGCCTAATTGTTTTAATTTTTTGAATTAGAATTAAATGGTTTACCTTATCGAAGGCCTTAGAGTAATCAGTGTAGATTACATCTACTTGGTTTCTATTGTCCATATTGCACGTTAAATATTCCGTAAAATTTACCAAGTTTGTTAGAACTGATCTTTTTTGAAGAAATCCGTGTTGTTGGTTTTGTATATTACGAACAATTGTTGTGTAAATTTGATCGTAGACAATTCTCTCAAAAAGTTTACTAAATACCGTGAGTATTGAGATTGGGCGGTAATTTTCAATGTTAATTTTTGACTCTGTTTTATGAATAGGGATTATAATAGCTTCTTTAAACTTTGTGGGAAATTTACCTTCTTTTAGTGACATTATAAATATGTTAGTTTAAGGGTAAGAAAGATTTGTGGCACATTTTTTGATGAAATATGGCGAGATACCGTCACTACCAGCACCTTTACTAACATCTAAATTTTTCAGGTATTTATTGATCATTAGATTGTCAATATTTATGTAACCAATCGAAGATTCATTATGTACATAAGTAGAACTATCGATTGTGCTGATATTGTTCGTACCCATATCGCTTACGTAGGTGAACTGAAAGTGTTAGAATAATTGACATACTTGATGAGCGCCGGTGCCTGATTCGTCTCTAAGGTGAATGATTTGTGGGATGCCAGTTGTTTTACTTTTGTTTTTAGCATAATTCCAGATTTGTTTATTATTATTCTGAATATTAGATTCAACTAAACATATATATTTATTATAGCAATGCTTCTGTAGATGTTTTTGTTGTGTACGTTTGATAGCGAACTCTATGTAATCTATTGGATTATTAGAAGATTTCCATTTTTTATGAAGTTTTTGTTTTTCTTTGATGATTTTGATTAGAGGAGCTGAATACCAGTTTGGAAATTTTTTCTTTTTGACGAGGCGTTTGGGGACAAATTGGTTGATGGTATTATTTAAGATGTTATAAAAGGAATCAACTACTTCGTCAACGTTTGCATTTTCTTGAGTAAATGACCAGTCTATCATCGATAGATGTCGGTTGATTAACTCATAGTCGGCTTTTTCAAACAGGCAAAGTACTTTAGGAGGAGCGTTGATGATTGGGAGTGTATCGATTTGTAATATAATTTTAAGCGATGGGTGGTGTGAGTCTTCACTGACAAGAGGATTGCATGCACGAGATACATAGCATTCCTCATTACAGATGATTAAATCTAGGATTCGGGTATTGGAATTTTTTATGTGATTATATTGTTTAATTCGGGGTAATAAATTGTGTCAGTAAGTGAGGAACTAAGTGTATTTAAGTTTCCAGGTGTTAAGTGTGAATCATGCATTTCCCATATTATGGTGGCCATATTAAAGTCTCCAAGTACGAGTAAAATGTCGTCAGGATATTGATCTTTTACATAAGCGAGTAAGCAAAGGAATGAACTGAGAGCGGTTTCATATCCACGACCCTGTGGGAGATATACACAAGCTACATGGATAGTACGTTTGGATGTATAGTTAGAGGGAGGAATAGTGACCCAAATGCATTCAGCATTGCACACTAAGTCTTCGCGAGGGTATGCGTTAAGATTGTTATGTGTTATGATCATCACTCCACCGCCTCGACGAGAATCTCGAATCTCTAAATGAAAAATTACTTGTTTTAAACGCCTTTATTATTGATTTTAATAAATAGTAAACAATTAATTTCAGTTATAACTAAGTTTCTTCACGACCGGAATAATGTGAAACATGTTGTCCGTAGCAATATAAACAATATTATTACGGTTCTGAAGACAGTTAGTTATAACCGAAACAAGTTGTTATACTATTTGTAAAATTAAATTAAAAAATAAAGAATTTTTTTTAATTTTACCTTAAGTGAATGGATTTAAGCAATAATATATGACGGCCTCAATATCGAGGGGTAAGGCTCTCGACTAGCAATTCGAAGGTCGCGGGTTCAAATCCCAACGTCCGCAAATAAATTTTATTTGTCAAAATTGTGTTATTTCACGATTCATTCATTTGCCCTTGAGTTATTTTTTCACCAAAACGGCGCTATATAAATCATGCAAATAGTTTCAGTTCCTAGGAAGGATCAACACTTAGTCAAGTTTTAAAAGACATAAAATATTAAGTACCCGCCTCAGAACAGAAATCTTCTAGTGAGGCGGGTTACTTTCATGTTTGTAATATTGATCATGTTATTACAATAAACGCCCGGGTTGCCGGCAATAAAAATAAAAAAATATATATATATATACATATATAGTACCTATACTTGCGGCACGTTCCAGAGTGGAAGATACTCTCAGTATTGAAACGTTACTCGAAACGGCTTTAGCCGTGTTTGGTGAGCAGATCTGAATAGCCAGATTAACCGTAATAACCTCTTCCCCATCAAAAAATGCGATTGACTAGTTTAAGTCGCGTGAAGCAGCGGCGGTGGAGAGGCAGCTAGTTTAAGCGATATTACTATTAGGTATTTGAAGTTACAAAATAACAATGTGGTGGGCCGTCAGCGCCAGCGGGAGGGGTAGGGGTAGGTAATGGTGTGAAGGGAGGTAGCGGTGCCACTAACCTCAACATTCGGCCTGGGCGGGCGGCTGAAAACTGAAATTCGGTTCACAGGCTTACCTGAAACAAAGATCAGAGTGTCCAATTAACAGAGGTCGTTATTGTAATAATGTATCATGGTAGCATTGACATAGAATGAAATAGATATTACAACAATTGGGCGCAATGATCAAAGTGCACTTTCACTATTATAAAAGATGAAAATAATCGGCGGTGAAAAGGCAGACAGAAAGCAGTCGTGTTGCGCTTCTTCTTTCTTACGCTAGGGTATCGTACAACGTTGCAGTGTCCATCAGCAAGAAAAGTGTCACAAATTATGGAATGAAATCACGATAATAACGGGTGTCTCAGAATGTTCACAAATAACAGAGGGAGAAAAATTCATTCAAACGCTTCTTTTGTTTGGTAAAAATATGATATTGGTTCAATAACATTGGGTTCTCTGATGAATACAAATTTCCTATCAATGGCCACGTGAATACATAAGGTTTCCGCCAATCCGCTGGAACTGTATCAGACACCATTTCACTCGCCTAAGGTTATCGTTTCGGCTGCCATATCAAGTCAAGGAATTATCAGCCACAGTGGTCGCAACAATTGCAACACATTTGAAACTCCAGCAAGATGGAAGCACTTCCCACGTAACAAATGATTTGTTTGCTTCTACTGTTCGTTATTTATTCCCAGATACATAAACGGGAATTCAGATTTATACATATTCCAGAAAATCTAAGGCATTTCAGAAAACAGTAATGTTTAACCTTACTTTTAGCTTCAACATAATTTAGCCTGTCAAAATACATCCTGGTTAGGACTCAATGTCAATGTCAATTAAATAGGATTTTTTCCATAATCACACACATGAAAGAGAAGTTTTACGACAAGGCGGAAGAAACTAAGTCACGTTAAAATTGTCACGAAACTACTCACGTCACTTTAATATCCTCTTACCGAAAAGCCATCGGCTTAATGACTCGGTTATTGTGTAAAAAGTGAGAAAAAGCCTCCATTTTATAATCCGTTAAAAAACAATTAAATTATTCAATCGATTATCATAAAAAAGTGAGCTACTGAGACATAATTCAATTCGGTCATTTTTTATCGATCTCATATACTGTTTTAAAACAAGAATTATTACTAAAATTATTCTCAAATATTTTTTTTCATTTTTGTACTTTTAGTGGCACATTTTCGAAGAGTCGTATTTTTTTTATTATTATTTAAATTACAACACGGTTTAGAAATCAAAAAGTTAATCTTGATAATCAAATAATATAACCTCGGGTGTGAATTGAGTAAGTAACATTCTAAAATGCATAATTCTTATTTTAAGTACATAACTATAATGAATCTATGTTGCCATTCTTACAATAGTTGGAGGTGCAATGGTGAGCATAGTAAATTTGTATTTAATACGTATTAATAAAATAATATCTATACTATATAGATATACATAAACCCACTTTACGAAAAGTATCTGCAAAGTCGAAATAGAATAATAAGAATCCATTGCTGATATGTATAGTTGGTACACAAATGATAATCTAGCGTTTTTTATGTCAGCGAGAAAATGTAATTAATGGAACACTCGGTCATTTGGCGGTATGTTTTGTTAAGGATATATCCAAGGGAGTAATTTAGGCATAGATATACTCTAATAATTTGGTCGTGTTACTGAAATGAGAATATCACTTATTCACATAACGCTTGTACCGGAGAAGACATGGCACGATCAAGTTAATCATGTGAGCCACGTAAGAAGAAGGAAAAAGGAATGAAACGTGGCAGATGTATGTGTCAGAACATTTCACATTATTTTTTTCTCGGTTTGTTTTTATAATAGTAAACTGTGATAACTTGGCAATAGTTTATTTATTGACTATTACCGACTAACCTCTTTGCATTATGCTTTTAAAGCCACATATTTTATATCACAGCGTAACTGGATTGCTCTAACGTTAATACCATTTGCTGATTTACCGAAATTAACCGACTTAATTCTTTATTACTACAGTAGTTTATTGGTGTAAGCATTATTTGGTATATGTTTGATTTTCTATTTAAAATACACAACCGGGTGGCGACATAGCTCCCTTTGCTTTTACATTGTACAGTCAGGGGAGCTGTTGTGAGTTATCACATTAAAAAAAAGTTGTTTTTCACATATCCTTTACAGAAAGAAAATTCGTTGTACAAATAATATCAAGAACCTTAGTTCAAGTTACCTCAGTTTACAGGATTATCTCTTCAGTGCTCTGCGTACAATGTGAACAATACAATGCCGGATCACCTGTGTAGATTCATTTTTCATAAACGTTCCACACCGACCATACATCATATTCAAATTGTGGACAGAGGAGTGTAGCATTCCCTTCACTGTGCCCACTGTACTACCATACAAGGTAAAACTTATGAACAGGAAAAATATATATTTCAGGTGCAATATGTTTTTTAGGTATGTACCTACACGAAATAAAAATGTTTCTAACACTTTTGTTCATGCAAAATGGGAAATCTACACAATGCACTGTAGAAATAATAACGAAAATCATTTTGGAAAGCTTGAGTTTGGCATTTTTGATGGTACAGTTATTATCAAAGCATATAATTTAGGTGCATGATAGGTATATTTATAATCGGCATACCATTTCAAAATAATGGTTTTATTTTTATTCGGAAGAATCGTCATAATCTGCTTATTAGCAGTCAGAGAACTCGAATGAATCGAGTAACAAGACTGAATGCTGTAGAAATGAGATCCCTGAGACGAATATGGTTAAAACCGTGTATGACCGTGTAAAAAATGTGGAGATCTGCAAAGAATGCAAGGGTGATATAAGTGTAGTGAGTAAGATGTAAGGAACGCTTAAACGGTTTGAGTATGTAGAGCGGATTAACGAAGAAAGGAGTGTAAGGAAAATATATGAAAAAAGTGTGACTGGTAGAAGGATTCGGGGACTCCCGAGAAAGACATGGCACGATCAAGTGAACCAAATGTCAAGAGAACGAATTGTTCAGTGGTCCATCTTCTCTGCCTACCCCCTAACGGCGAGGTGGTTAGATAGTTAGTTAGAGTAATCGAAACGTTTTATTAATTGACATTTTCTATTATTTGTTAACAATAATTTCTGGTGCTTTTAATGTTCCATCTACTTTCTCTACCAACTCCGTACTTGTCAGCAATACATTAGGGCTGGTGCCAGAACTCCGTTAAGAACCAAATGTCTCTTTTCCTTTGATCCCTTTTATCTCAGAGACTGCAGCATTCAGACCTCCATTAATTGCATTTCCACTCTCTCCGCCAATCAATGTTCTTATCTTCCAGCTCGTTGCCCGTTTCTCATGAACATTATTTGTGAGAACAAAAACTCATTCCCGTTCTCAACAATTTTCCGATCGTTGGTGTGTTATACGATTAATTCGTAAGCTCTCTTTCAAATGCCATTTCTTTGGATTGTTCAGAGTAAAATGATTCCGAATTCGAACATCCTTCATTCTAGACACGAGTACCACAAAGCTTTCAAAATGTTTGATATCAGCACTGCTTTTTTTCGGAATAGATTATTTTCACTTTTTTAATTATCGAAAACAATTACGGTAATGAAGGTATCGAATATAGACGAATAAATTTTCTATATCAATTAAAATGTACTTATATTTTCGATTTGCCGCCAATGTTAGGTGTTACCATTATTAGCTTTGTAGCATGTTAGCTTTTATTCGTGAAAATTGGGGGTGTTGACGTCACGCAGGGCAACGTCCCGTCGGTGCCAGTCATTTAACAAGCCAGTGTCGTTTTCTACATCATAATTATGTTGTAGCCAGTCCGAACCGTTTCGCAATGTGCCATTTAAAATCATTTTTAAATCAATAATTACGAACGAAAATATTCGAGTCGATTTAGAGTCAGGTTCGACGCCACGACTTGCTTTGTATTCCACAAGGAAGAACGGACGTTATGGCCCAGCATAGTATGACAAGAGGTATGGTGCTGCTAAATGATACCTCTAGGTCTCTCGACATTTTCAACATTGGCCTTGAAGATTTCAAAAGTCATTTTCGGCAAGAACTCTAAACTATCGGTTATTGTAAAATGTTTCATTTAAAGCTTTGTATATTTCACGTGTATTGTAATAGGATTACATCAATCAGTAATACATTCATAAAAATAAATAAAAAATAAATAATATTTATCCTTAATAAGCAACTAAAAGCGTTAAAAAAACTTTTAGAGCCGGGTATACGCTTCAAAGCATTTTAAAAGTCAAAACAGATGATATTAACCTTCTTGCAGCCGTTTTTTTCAAATTTTATCTAAGAACTACCGACTCGAATTACTCGAAAACGAAAGCACAAATCAAAATTATTTGTCGAAGTCGTCTCCAAATGTGAAATAAGTTTACCGATACCGTATATAATGCCTGTATTCAATGAAATATATTTGTCCAGGATTACAACGTGACTCCAGTCTCCACACACCCTGGTGCGAATCTAGTCCACGTTACACTAACGCATCGCAGTATGCAATAAATCTGCATTGCTTGCACTAAAGACAGTTATAGACTCAGACTGCACGTATTATGCACAGAGGAGTACAAAGGTGCATCATAAATTCATAACTGGCGTTCACAACAAACTGGAACATTCGTTTCAAGTATCAAACAATAATAATAAATTCTGCTTACGTTTGCTCGTAAACTTATTTAACGTTGTTAGACACGTTCTTTTATTTACAACTGCGAGTTGCAGAAATAACACAATTTGTATGAGCCACTAATTGGCGGTTCGTACAAAGTGTGTTTTAAAAAATTATTACGTCAAACGATAAAGTGGCGTTCGCTCTGCGGAATTTTGTTTGAAGTTAGTCAAAATTACACCAAATGCTCACTAGCTTTACATAAAAAGGGTTGGTTATTGTAAAAAAAGATTTCTATTTTTAAAGTTATTTTATGTCGTAAGTCCATTTTAAGAGTACCTAATTGTGACTTATTAAAATCAATCTGATGTTTGAAGATGTCCAAAACAGTAATGTATATTGTAGTTTACAAGAAGGAAAATATCATTGTTATCTTTATGGATAACTAACTGTTCAAGATCCCAGCGTTACTCTTACTTTACATAGAGTTTTTAGGAATATAATGTAGTTTTGTTTTGTCAAGAGTGCAAAATTTAATCAGTCTCGCAAAAAACTGTGGATTTATTTACAAATCAAATCCACACAGCCCGCCCGCCACAAGTCACAGAAATTCTTCTTTGTCTAAATAGATAGATAGATGGATATTATATGAGTAAAACATGTATTATATACGAGGCGTATCCAGAAAGTAAGTGTACTGAGGCTCTCACGACCGAAAGAATTTTATTTTCGACTCTTCCCCTCCGCAACGAGACCAGTTCAAGGTCAGTACGTTGAGAAGTGTCGACGAGACAAAATGTTTCGTGAAAAATGTCAATCCAATCTCCCGCCAAGTGCTAAATACGCGGCGTCATCCGTTATCTCGTTTGAAAGGGAAAACTTCCGTTTGAGGTTTATAATGAGGTGAAAACTGCATATGGTGATGAAGCTATGAATCGTACGAGTGTGTAAAAGTGGTATCGCGAGTTTAAAAACGGTCGTACATCTGTGCATGCTGATCAGAGGAGCGGAAGACCTTCAATTGTGACAAAATTTCAGCCAAGAAAATCATGGCATCCGTGTTTTGGGACTGTCAAGGCATAATTTTGATTGAATATCTGCCTCAAGGGGAGACCATCAACTCTGCAAGATACTGTGAGACCCTAAAAAAATTGCGAAAGGCGATTCAAAACAAGAGGAGAGGCACATGCTGACAAAGGGAGTCAGCCTGCTGCCCGACAATGCCAGACCACACACGGCCAACGCCACGAAGGAACTGCTTGCCTCGTTTAAATGGGATGTCCTGAACCACTCCGCGCATTCCCCTGACCTAGCACCTTCAGATTATTATCTCTTTACCTCCTTGAAGCTGTACATGGGTGGAAAAAGGTTTTCAACGGACGAGGAGGTAAAGGAGGAGGTGGAGAAGTGGACGAAGGGGTTGGCGGGAAACTACTTCGAGGAAGGCATCAAAAAGTTGATGCCCCGCTTTACCACCTGCATTGAGAGGAATGGCGACTATGTCGAAAAATAGCTTACATATGTACTACGGTAACCATGTAATTTTTTTGTTTGAATAAAAAAATTTGTAACCTACAAAAATTCAGTACACTTACTTTCTGGATACGCCTCGTACAAGGATTTGGTTAAGTTATTTGGTAAGAGATAACGTTTTGTAACGAAAATCTCACTATCGTTACCCACAAGAAAATGATACAATTTTTCATATACATGTTACGCAAAGTGGGATAGTGAGGTTATTCATTCAGTCGACGGCATCTGGATCTGGAGTAACTCGATTCAGCAAAGATGTTCCATAGAATAAAATGGTGAAGGGAACATTCTTCCGCGTTCACACTGTAGACTGTAGGAAATTTTATGACTGATCGACTCAAAAACGATTAAAAAATTGCAAAATTAGGGCTCGTCCGGGATTTGAACCCGGGACCTCTCGCACCCAAAGCGAAAATCATACCCCTAGACCAACGAGCCATGTACAAAATAAATAATTTTATACAATCGTGTGTAAGCTGTTGTAGCCAATTTATTTTAACCGGGTATCTAATAATAATAAAACACGGTGTTATCGGTAATAAAATGTTATAAACATTTACTGATAATAAACTTGTACGTTTACACCCACACCTCCAGCCTACACACACACGTTTACATTCGATCCGCTCGTTGGTCGTTTCGAGAGCTCCCGGGTTCAAATCACGGACAAGCCCTAATTTATTACTTGTAAATTATTTTAAATTACAAATGATAACAATATGCAGACTTATATATATATTTTTCGTTAATATTCTACTACTCCATAAGTTCAATTTTGTTTATTCATTTCAAAAACATTACAAAATTGTTAATTTCAATACGTTTTTAAAATATTTTTATAATAAGAATTCTTAGATTAATATTAACAGTGTGTGTATCAACTATACCAGTGATAATAGAGCTTGCCTTTTAAAGGAAGCTTCATTGATGCAAAAAATGTCGATATCCGAATTGATTCTGTTCAACAGCAAGATTGCTCTCCCCACAGGCATGACCATTGGCAAGTTAGTTCTGCAGGCCCGGAGATAAAATAGTCTATGTTGTCGGTGACGTAGATAACCATCGGGAACATAGAAATGAAAGCTCTCCATGATGACCGAGTTTTCAAACCATCCACGAATCAGTCTAAAGAAATGTGTAGCAATGCGCACATCTCTCCTGACCCGTAGATAGTTCATTCCGAGCATACCCAAAAGAAAGTCAGTGGGATAGAGCCACGGGTAGTAGCCATACTCCCTCAGGTAGAGAAATCTCAAGAAGTTCTTCTGAACTCTCTCCAACATGAGATAATACTTTACCTGGTGTGGACTCCAAATCACCGACCCACTTTCAAGTCTACTCCTTACTAAGGAATTAAATAAAACTATAAGCACCCGGTTATCTCTAAAATTCCTTGCAGTGCGTAGAACAAAGCCTAGAATTCTAAGTGGTGAAGTGCTACATACCGCCTCAATATGAACAAATGTCAGTCTACTATCAAACATGATTCCAAGATCCTTCATTGTCGAGACACGTTTTAAACTTCTGGCGTCCATTGTATACCAGTAATACCAGGTATGACTCGCCCTAGTGAATGACAAAATTAAACATTTAGAAACCGTAAACTCAATTGAGCTCATTAAACTCAAGTCGAGCTCCAGAAGCTCGTGTTTATGGGAGGAGTATTTATCTTTAGAGTAAAA
Organism: Hesperophylax magnus; assembly: GCA_026573805.1. Taxonomy (NCBI): domain Eukaryota; kingdom Metazoa; phylum Arthropoda; class Insecta; order Trichoptera; family Limnephilidae; genus Hesperophylax; species Hesperophylax magnus. The sequence goes on along the minus strand of JAIUSX010000117.1, from coordinate 13,360,415 downwards.
ATAATGATCTAATGATTTTTTCAAACAATAATCAGAAACTTATGATATAAATGCAAATATAATATTAACATAGGTACACAAATTAGAAAAGTGTTTTTTTAAAGACAATTAAAATAATATATCTTATTACAGATTAAGTAAGCGTAAGAAAATTAATATTTTTTTGAAGACAATTATAAAATATATAATTTTTACAGGTTACAGACGGCGTAAGAAAATTAGGGGTACAATATATAATTATCCAATTTTAGGGACTTAATTAACTTTTTGAATTGTTCATAATTCACAGTTTCGGTTAAACTAATTTTATTCTTGGACAATAATATATTGTACCATTTCACACCTGAATACGAATAGTGGTGCTGAGCCGTGGTCGTTCTAAGCATAGGGATGGCTATTAAGCCATTTGTTTTGAATCTATTGCTTATGCTATCCGAGGGGTGAATTTTATATATAAAATATTCTTTATAAATTTGATACAAGGCGATTCTCTTATACAATTCTGTGATAGATGGTTCATTAAATTCCCGAAATATCTCTAAAGTAGGGAAGTCATATGGTTTTCTAAGGATGATTTTTTTAATTATTCTTTGAATTGTAATTATGGGCTGTAAGGAAGCCTTAAAAGCCCCTCCAAACCCAATAATCCCATACTGCAATATGGACTGAATTAATGCATAATAGACAATTTTAATAATTTTCTTATTTTAAATGTTTCGGAAATTATAGATAAGTTTTCTTATTCTTTCATTAGTGAGATTAATATGGTCTTTTCATTTAACATTTTTATCTAAAGATTCCAAGATATTTTATATTATATTTATGATTTAGTTTCGCGCAGTCCGTATTACATGTACCGTCATTTGCACAATTTTTAGAATGAATTGTTATGTTAATTAGGTTATTTGGCACATATTCTTGAAGAGTGCAAGGAATACAATACGTTTTTTTCTGTGTTGAGTGATAATAAATTGCCATCGAACCAACTTTTTATAACCTTCATGTCTTGATTGGCTGCATTGGTAATTTCGTTCCATGTCATTTTTTCGATAATTATTGCAATGTCAGTGACAATTTTAACATATGGTTAACGTAAATTATAAATAAAATTGGTCCAATAACAGTCCCTTGGGGAATTCCAAATTCTAAAGTTTCATCCACACTTAGTGAGTTATTTAATTTTACTTTTTGGTTTCTTTGAGTTAGATAGCTTTGTAGCCAATACCTAACCTTACAAATAATACCGATATCATTTCATTTATTAATTAGTTTTGTATGGGAGATACTATCAAAAGCCTTACGTAAATCAATGAAAATGCCAAGGCATTTGTTTTTTTTATCTAATGCACGGTATATAGTTGAAGTTAGTTCTGCAATGGCATCATGAGTGCCTAGTTTCTCTCTAAATCCAAATTGGCTAGGACTAATTATTTTCAATATAGTACAAGAGTTGCTTTTTTACGATATTTTCGAAACTTTTTGCAATGTTTGAGACAAGAGATATAGGTCGATAATTTGATATTTCTTCAGGGCTGCCAGATTTAAAACCGGTTGTTACAATAGATTTTTTTATAAACGGAGGGCAATATACCACTATTCAAACTAATATTTATAATGTGTGTAATTGGAATGCTTAGTAATTCATTGTAGCTTTTTAATATTTCTACTGTGACTCCATCAAACCTTGGTGCAGATCCACATTTTAATTCACGAATAATATGTTTTATGTCATCTGTTGTTACCGGTTGGAAAACTGACAGATTATTTTGTTTAAGACAGTCCTTTTCGAAATTATCTATTTTATAATTTGCATCGATCCGTGTAGCTAAATTTTGACCGGCGTAAGCGAAATATTTATTGAAGGCATTAGCACATTTCGTCGGTTCCATTATGGCATCAATAGAATTTTTTCCGATATTAATTTTTTTTAATTTGAGTTTTTTTTGTTTTTTCTACTATTTATTTAATTTATTATTTTCCATATATGTTTTAAATTTTGTTTACCCACATCAATTTCAATTTTGTAAAAGTTTTCTTTGGTTGTTTTTAGTAAACAGGTTAATTTGTTCCTAAATTTGTTATAATATGTGTATATTTTTTTATCTAAGGGAAATTTCTTTGTCAAGCGATATAACTCTTCTTTTTTTCTAATAGACATAGCCATGTGAAATCCATAGTTTTTTTTTTTTGAATTTTGCTTTAATTTTAATAGTTTTAACATCTGTTGATCCTGTAATATAATTGCATAGAATATTATCAAAAATATTTGCACATGTTTCAGCACATGTTGATTCTAATACGGGACACCATGTTTCTGTACTCATTTTTAGGCTTAATTTATAATGGTTTAGTGACTTTTTTGTAAAAGTATTACATTTTGAATTAATATGATTATTAATATTAAGTTGTTTTATATAGATGCAAGTGTGATGATCAGTAATATTATGTTTTAATATTATCGTGTGTAATTTGTCGGTATCTTTAGTGTTACTCCATATGTGATCGATACAAGATGGAGGTTGACCCGTAATTTCTCTAGTAAATTTTTTTATACAGAATATAAAATTCATTTCCCACATAAAATTGATAAATTCAGTTTTTATTTTGTTACTATTTTCGTTTAAAATATCTATGTTGAAATCGCCGATTATTGTTATGTTCTGTTTATTTTTTTATATGATAATGCTTCTTAATTCATCCATAAATAAATACACATTTGATCCATGTGTTGGGTAAATTGCGATAATATTAAAACATATTTTATTTACATTTAGATTAATATCTAAGCAATTAACTCGCTGCATAGGTACCTCTTCCACTGCGATGTTTGAATAGCAGGATTTAACAAATACAACAATACCACTATTTCTATTGATAGCACAAGATGTTACGAAGTAGCTATATTCTGGTATACAAATATAACGTCCGGTTTACGATTTAGTGAATTGATTGAGAGTAAAAATTCATTGAAATTTAGTTTCATTGATCGGATATTTAAATGTAGGACTGAGAATGAATTCGGTATTTTATCTACGATTTTATTTCAATCATTTAAAGTATGACAAAAATATATTCCGAAATATTAAGGGTTTTATCTAATTCCTCAGTGAAGAAATTATTCATTTTTAAAGAAATAAGGTGATCTATTGCTGATCTATTGGGAACCATTTTCTTAAGTTGAATAAATTAATGTATGAATGTGAATGAAGCGAGGAATGTGTACCAATACCGAGTTATTTGCGGTAAGTGCTCTCTGCCCATGCGGGGAAAAAGCATGGGGGTTAGTTAGTTAGTTTATCTTACTCGATTGGTAGGTAAGTAGGCACCTCCCCACAAAACATTGTTCCAGACATTGAGAGTAAATTCCCATGCTTACGGAATTTGCAAACGGTAATTGGGATACAGTTCCTCTGACCATATGATTGGGTTAATGTGGCGACGTAATGCGAAAGATGCATCACCGTCTCGTTGAATTATGTTCCCTAGAGTGACTGCACTGCACGGTGAGATTACATAAATAAAATAAATATTTTATACATTTTTTATTTGATTCCAAATTCTCTGCAAATATTTTGGCATTATTTAAGTAGGTACTGATGCACCATATTAATGTTCGTAATTTTGTTTTTCACAAGTTTCAACAAGTTTCGTAGTTTTAAACTAATATCAGAGAAAAGAATGGAATTTCTTTTCGAATCAATTTATCCATTATACCCATCGCTAATAGTTAATGGCCAGATATTCCACCAACAAATGTGAAAATTTTAGTTTTCCAATACCAATGTGTCAGGAATTCATAGTAGGTACTTAGGAATCTTTTTTTAGAGCGAAATTTATATTTTTTTATGAATTTTCAAAAAATATAATGAAACCAATTACCACGCAGTTAGTTACATAAAAGGATTTTGTAAAATTCGAAAAAATGTTATTAATAACTAACTAATGACAATGTCTAAGGGCTTACTTTTCACCTATTTGAGTTCGGCGTTTAAAAAGCGCCTTTACTTCAGTAAAGAATTAATTTTACAAAGACTTTCACGTTATTGTTCCCGGGTCATGCGACCTCGACTGATGATCACCCTACAAACTACAACAGATTGGCTGTAAATAAGTGAGACGTTTAACCTCTACCAGAGGTCGTAAGGATAAACCTTATTAACCGAATAGGGCGTACATAATCCCGTAATGGCCTGCACAAAAATTGTACGGTCTCCTCCTTAATTTTCCATAAACTTTGTTCATTTATAAGCCATATTAAGGTCCATAATTTCAATGATTACGAACACGGCAGAACTGAGATTTTTAAAACAGATTTACATGAGGTCAAAGTAAAAATGTCCAAAAAGGATTCGAATTTTTAAAACCGGATAATGTGTTGGAATTCGTAGATACTGCTTTTAACAAATTTTATTTTATTTTATCTGGTGAAAAAACAGCAAAGACATCATCGAAAGAACGATAAAAAAATGTATTAATTTTGTAAAATATCGAAAAATACGATAAAAGATCTAAGCTGTTTATTTATTTTTCAATAATGTACTCTCACAAATAGGTACGTTTTCTTACTGAAGACAAATATGAAATTAGGTAGAAAAGAAGAATGGAAAAGTTACAATTTAAATTCATTCACACCACCCCAAAATCACACAAAAACAATAAAAGTTGAACAAAAACTAACGATGCCAATAAAAAAAATATAATGTTGCAAATTAAAGACAATCGCATCATCTTATCTAACAAAATAGTATTTGCATTTCGTGTCACAAAATTATGCTTAATTTTCTTTAAATTCTACTTGAGTATTGTTATTGCGTGTGTAGGTAGGGCACTGAGTGATTCGTCACTCAATTTAGGTGGGCCTCCGATTACAAATTATGCCGCCACATAAGAGGCCGAAGACCGACAGGTCTCACGGCCAAGGGGAATCACTAAATATTGGGGAACAATTATAAAAATTGTCCCTGAATATTTAAGGAACATCTCACTCAACCTTGATGGTCCTTTTTTTATTTTTTATTTTTTATATATTCAATAATATTGTTATTGGGTTTATAAAAACAGTTTATTTTTAAACAAGTTCTGCTGTGTAATTATTATTACGCGTGACAGCTGTTTCACCCTCTGAAGGCATTATCAAACTTGATGCTCCTCTCTGACCCCCCCCCCCAATAAGAAAGCAAAATAGTACTTGAGTCTACTTCTTGTTGAACCATCTTTCAGAATTGATGAGTTCGATAAGTTGAGTCAATTGGTATTATTATCATGGTAAATTAATTATTAGTAAAAATATTAAAGGTAGGTACATAACAACAATATTACCAAACTTCATATGAAAAAGACAAGTCAGAAAGTGCACCCTTTGCTGTTTTTATTAGTAATTCAAACATAAATAAGAATTTTCCTTCAAGTTGGTCCGACGCCGGAATGCGATTTTAACATCAAACAGTGTTTTCGAAAGCACACAAATGCGGCGGAAACTACATAGAAGAATAAAGTCATCAATGGTTATATTATAGTTTCTAAAAAATTGACTGCTCTGCCCCCAAACTTCGCATTCTTTTAAAACCAGATGTCTCAACCAGTCTGTTGTTACCTATTTGTGTTACTTATTTTAGACAGAATCGTGCCTTCGTAGAATTAACTGACAAAATAATATTATCAATCCGTTGACGCGATAAATCTGTTTCGACGAAGGCTATAGAGTTCAAGGGTTATATGATGACTTTCTAGCTTTCACAGATTGTAATCTATATACAACCGTTTTTTGCATTTACATATACATATTTTTTGCATATACTGTCATATTTTAATAGTTATTTTACGTAAACGCATGTGAATTCTGTAACCAAAGATTGGTTAAAGACGCGTGCACAAAATGCGCGAAAAATAAAATATGCAGGCTTTGGTAATATTTTCCATTCGACTTGGAATTTGGGATACGATGGAAGATGGAAACTGGAGTAGCTACCTGCCGAGGTATTAACTCGCAGCAGCCACTCGTTCACTCGAGTATTCCAGGAATCAAATATACGGAGTCTTATACTCAATGGAGTGAGTTTATCTCCCCTCCTTCTGATTGGATGAACTCCACTACAATAAAGTACCGCCATTACTTACATTCGCGAGCGTTAAACACACACAGCCAACTACATTCGATATCACGGGGCTGATAATATCGTGGGGATGCATAAACCTCAATCTACTAGAATACAAACCACTCTGCACTCGGGCGATAGAGATTTCCGGGCGTTCGCGTTCGTTCGGCCTGGATTGAGCCGCGCTCATTCCAAAACCATACCTCCGGATATTAATACGGAAATATATATATATATATATATATATATATAAAAATTTTATAAATGATCACCTCACCAGAAAAAACAAATTGATACTAAGATCAGCAAAAGAATTTAAAAATATAAACAAATATGATTTTTTATGGGTAAGAAACTCAAAAATTTATATAAGAAAGAATGTTGCCTCTCCTGCTATCCTCGTCTCTGGTCAAACCGTATTGAACAACCTAACTCAATGATTTCTTCTAAACTTAATTTTAATTTGATTTTATTTAATTTTTGCTTTCAACTTATACCACTTTTGTACTCAACTCTAATTCTACATACACACTACTCAACTTACTCAAAACACTACAACATAATACACTCACATCTGCGCAAATCGAAAACCATGCTCACTCCAGTGGACTTTTGGCTGTTGAGTGAACATAATAATATGTATTTATTTATTTTTTTTACATATTATTCTATTTACTTCGAATCAAAATTGGATAGTGGTTTCTCTATTACATGATGCATAACAACATTATAATTTTTTATCAAAACGCACGTGGCCTCCGATCCAAGACTAAAGAATTCTATCAAAACGTCCTGATCAACGAATTCGACATAATATTAATTAGCGAGACGTGGTTAGTTGACAGCATATCCGATGATGATCTTTTTGATTGCCGGTATAACGTATATAGAAATGACAGAGATACTAATCGAACGGGTAAAACTAAAGGGGGTGGCGTTGATATAGGTATAAAAAAAGACTTTAAAGTTCGATCTCAAAAGTCATGGACATCAGAAGCCGAGGATATTTGGATCTCACTATTACTAAGACATTCAAAACATTGCATTTCAAATATTCATATTTGTTGCTCATACTTACCAGGAGTTAGTCCTAAGTTGTCTAATGCACAGCGTTTCTCTATTATCAATAATCATACAACTACCATATCTGACTTAACTACTGAATTTCCAAATGACATTTTTCTAGTAATAGGCGATTATAATATGCCAAATGTGAGCTGGAACTCTACGTATCAGCCACGTAGTATTGACCTCTGTACCTCTACCCTCCTTAGCTGCCTTTCGTTTTCCAATTTAACACAGTATAACGAAATTTATAATACTCACGGACGAATTTTAGATCTCGTGCTTTGTAACACTGCAGTCATTGTCTCCGCGGCTGACTCGCCACTTGTAATCGAAGATGCACATCATAAATCTATTATAGTTGAACTAAATATTCCTCTCCCTGCTACCACCCTAAAACCCCAGATAGTCAAAATGTTCAATAAAGTTAAATACGAGGTAGTTAATGATGCTCTCAGAAACAGTGATTGGTCCTCTGTCGTTAATGCACAGGACGTAGATGCTGCAGTGCATCATTTTTTATGGTATTATTGATGCCCTGATAGATGATCTGGTTCCAAAAAAAGTAATCAAATCAACCAAATTCCCAACATGGTATTCGGCGGCTTTAATTAACATAACTAAAGAAAAATTAAAGTTTTTTCGTGCCTGGAAACGGTACAAGAATCCTCTAGATTACCTATCTTTCTCAATACTTCGCAAAAGACAAAAGAAAATTTCTAGTCATACTCATAACGCCTACATTGCTCGATTGGGATCAGATATACAAAATAATGTTAAAAAAATATGGAATTATGTTAAGACGCAAAGAAAATCTCCCACTATACCAGAACATATGACCTATCATTCGACAACGGCACACGATAGCAAAGAAGTTACAGACTTATTCGCTGATTACTTCTCAACGGTATTTAGAAATGAATTTCCAACACTCAATGTTAATAATAAGGAAGATCCTCTGAACAACACATTAATATCCTCAATTAAAATAAATGAAGAAATCACCTTGAAATACCTTTCAAACATAGATATTAAAAAAGGACCAGGAATTGATAGGCTACCCGGAGTTTTTATACGCAACTGTAGTAAATATATCTGTCTTCCGGTTTGCGCCATCTATAAAAAATCATTGACAGAAGGAACGTTTCCCCTCAAGTGGAAATCAGCAGTTATCACACCCATCTATAAAACCGGTGATAAGCATGACGTTAAAAACTACCGTCCAATTTCCCAACTTCCTATTTTAAGCAAAGTTCTAGAAAAAATTGTCTTTGATCAGCACGGATTCATGAGAGGTCGGTCTACGACATCCAACCTGACCCTTTTCATTAACTTCTTGCATAGCAAGATGGATGACAAAGAGCAGGTTGATACTATGTATACAGACTTTTCTAAGGCTTTCGATCGCGTAATACACTCAATTCTTTTGAAAAAGCTTGTCTTATTTGGTATACACGGTGACCTATTTAGATGGATCAAATCTTACATTAGTAACCGTAATCAAGTAATCTTAATCAACGGCGTCTTCTCAAAATCTATCGAGGTAAAATCTGGTGTCCCCCAAGGGTCCCACCTAGGTCCGCTAATGTTCAACATTTATATAAATGACATTGGATCATGTTTTCAAAATTCCAAATATGTACTTTATGCCGATGACATGAAAATATTCAAAGTTATTCGTTCTCTTTCTGACTGTGAAGCGTTACAGATTGACCTAGATAGGCTTTGCAAGTATTGTAAAGTTAACTGTCTAGATATAAACGTTTCTAAATGTCACACTATGACATTCACCAGAAATAAACTCGTAATTAAGTACTCATATTCACTCAACAATGAACCTGTCATCTCTAAAACGGAATGTAAAGACCTCGGCGTTTACCTTGATAGCAAACTTATATTTAATAACCACATTGACTCAATCGTTAATAGGTCATATAAAATGCTTGGTTTCGTGCTACGTGTAAGTAAAATATTCAGTAATCCGCGTACAATTGTAATGTTATATTTCGCATTAGTCAGAAGTACACTGGAATATGCATCGCCTATTTGGAATCCGCAATATAAACTTTACATAGATAGTATAGAACGAATCCAAAACAAATTTATAAAATATATTACCCACAGATTCAACAATAATTTTGAGTGTACATTTGAAACTTTGCAGCGAAGACGAGCAGTAGCTGACGCAATATTTATACACAGAATTTTAAACAATGAGATTGACTGTTCTGAACTTTTGTCCCTTATTAACTTTAACATACCTTTGAGACGTACACGACATACAGTGCTATTCCACACGCTAAATTATAAAACAAATGCAGCATCTAATTCGACAATTAACCGAGCTCTTCATACTCTAAATAATATTTGTATTAACTCTAACATTGACAGTTTTTCGGATTCACTGCCCAAATTCAAACGTGGCATCATGTCAATAATTTAAAGAATTCAATGCGCATACATACAGACACACACACACACAAACACTCACACACACATTACACACGTCACACACACACCTATAAACTACACAAGTCACCTGGTAATTAAGGAATAAACATACCACTTAGCAGACATTACAAGGAAACATATCATAGGTACACAACATGAAGTATCTTATTCCTGTATATTGTTTCATCTCTGTAAATTATGTACTGTTTGTTTCAATAATATAAAATAAAATAAAAAATAAAATAAAAATATATATATATATATATATATATTTTTTTGTTTATTGGTTTAATAGGTACAGTTATAATGTATACATATTACAAAGTTGTTTTTTTAAATATCAGAAAGAGTAAAGTAACACACCTTTTCTTTGAGCAAACGCTCGTGTTAAAAAGGTGGGGAAACGTAATTAATTACTATTTTTACATATTTTAAACAAAGAAAAATAAAATACAGTTTACAGACAATTGTTGTAAAAAAATAATAGAAAAAAGGAGGAGAGAAAAAAAGAAGAAAGCAGAAAAAACGATATCTAATATTATTTTAGAGAATTATGATATTTTTGTTGTTTGTTTTTGGGGTGTTATGCCGTGTTGCGCTAACTCCTTCTTTAGCCGACGTTTCATAACTTTTCTTTAATCATTTCTTTAGTCGGCATAACACCCCAAAAACAAACAACAAAAATGCTTTTGGCCGTAAAAATCTAAAAACTTACCAATTATGATATTATTTTAAAAGTGTAATAATTAAAGAATTTTTTTTTTTTTTATTATTTTAATATATATATCATATATGTTACATTAATACATATTTTGCAGAAAATAATATTAAGGTTCATAATTGGTCATGTATACCTTATCAGAAAAGAGGAGCTCTTGTGCCTGATAAGGGAGCCACGATTCTTACTTAGATTCAATGTTATAATATATATTTTTTTTTATATAATTTTTTTGGAAAAAAAGTTTGATTTTAAAGTTTGATATATATATTTTTTTAATATAAGTTTTTTTGGAAAAAAAGTTTGATATTATTTATTTGTTCTTGTTGGTTCGTAATACAGCGCAATTCGGAAGGGAGATTATTGTAGTTTTTTATGGCTTGGTAAATATAATGGTTTTGCATTTGAGTTGTTTTGAAGATTGGCGTAATAAATTGATTTCCATTTCTCATGAGTTCTGATATTCTGTGTTATTTTTTTCTTTACACATTTTTATAATGGAAGTTTGCTTAAATATATCATCAATATTTGGTACTGGAAACAATTTAAAAAGCAATTTTGCTGTACTGATACTGTTCAAATACTGCTGAATTATATTTTAAATTGTGAATTTGAATTTCAACAATTTTTTTTTGTAATCTTACATCTAGAGGTAATTCGTTAAACCATTTCACTCCATTATATTTATAAAATGTTTGGGCTGTGGTGGTTTTGCAGCACGGGGAGGTTATAGAACCTTGCACATTTGGTATGTTGCTGTTTGAAAAAAGTATTTGGTTTTCGTTGTTGAAAGAATCTTTATGAAATTGTAAAAGTGATGTTTTTTTTAAATGATTAACAGAGAAGTTACTTTAAATTCTATAAATAATCTGATGGTGAGGTAATCACATGTCTTATTTAAAATTATTTTTATTATTATTCTCTGGATGATTTCTACAGGCAAGAGAGAGGTTTTGAATACACCACCTCAGCCATTGGGCTTTTATACGCCCATTGGGCTTTTACATACATAGTTCATAAAAAAAAATATTCTGAAGATTGCAAGTTCACAAAAGTAATAGTAAAAATACATATAACCATATCCATTTGACGTATTATAATAGCAAGTAAATAGTACAAAAATAAGAATATTCCTACTCCTAAGTTATACAGGCTTAAATTAGTTAATAAGAAATGTAAAGTTTATATGTAAATGCTAGGTAGTGGCAGCAGTAACATGATACAATACGACACATAGTGTATGGGGCTTTTGAGTTAGAAAGCTAACGAAATAATTATTGGCTGTATTGTTAACAAATATACTGCGTTTGACAGGTTGTAGTGGCCTTTTAAATCAAGGGCGATCGGTCAGCCATTTTACATAGTTTATATAAAAAAAATATTGTGAAGATTATAAATATAGAATAGTAAAGCAATAATATAACATTCACCATTAGACATATAAAACCAAGCAAAAAGCAAATCTAAACATGATACTTTGTTGGTATAAGCCTGTTTTGTCAATCTTGAGGAAATAATTCAATATGAGGTGCAATAGCTAGATGTTTATTGTTTTATTTTAAAAGTTCTAATATTTTGGTTTTAAATTTGGAAACCGAAAATATATAAACTAATGGAAAATATTTGAAACATTTGGATATTTGGATTATTTGAAATATTTGAAACATTTGGATATTTGGAAAATATATAAACTACTTGCTTTGAAATTGAAACCACACAATGCTTTCACCGTTTATCACTTCTTTTTAAGTTTAATGAAAACTTAAATAATCGTATAATTCGAATCCAAATGTTAATTGCCGAAATTGCTCTTACTTGGACTTATTTGGAGCAATATTGAATATTACTATTTATATAGGTTGTTTATGATCTACTCGCAATGTTTATAGTAAAAACATTTTAAAAATACATTATTTTGTAAACAGATGTTAAATTCTTAGAAAACATAAAATGACGTCCGCACGCAGACTTCACGGTACAAAATATTATGAAGAATATTCTATGAGACGAACATTAATGACATCTTTTGGTATTCATTAGACGTTCAATTAAGCTAGCGACTAAACGTATTTTCCGTAAGTTTATACCTTCAGCTCCCCACATTATCAGGTAGCTATTGCTTGAGTGGCGAGCAGTAAACTTCTTGGCTACTTCGTCGACGGCGCAGGTTAAAAGCCCAAAATGAAAAAGCTTCTTCAATGCGATTGATTTACTATTCAAATGCGTTCATTTCGTTCATGCGTTCATTTACTGTTCAAATCAGTTCAGTTTCAGCCTTCTATGGTTAAACTGCGCAACTTTTGCTCCGCAATTTTTCTACGAAAAACCACGGAACAACGTTTTTTTTTTCATAAGGTATTTACTCTTAATCAATAAATAGCGACCTGGAAACAACGTGCAACCGTTATCCAGGTGAGTATATACCCCCATCTGGGGTTTTAACCCACTTTAAAATTACAATTGCATGACATTTCAAATTTTGACAGCTTGAAAGCATAGAAAAAGTCATAGACAATTTTTCAAATTTTTAAGGTAGAGTCATAGACGATTTTTCAAATTTTTAAGATAAAGTCATAGACAATTTTTCAAATTTCTATGGTTTCCAAACCATAGAAAAACCTATCCCGTAGACGACTGACTCCATCATACCCGACCACAGACAAAACTAACAAACTCAAAATTTTTGCACAATATTTGCGCAATTTCAGGAAGACAATTTGTAAGACAAAAAATGACAGATTCAGACGACTCGGGAGGAGAGGATTCCCCCCAGGATAGTGCCATTATAGATTTCATTGTTACGAAAAGGGAAAACGAGATGCTGAGGAAGGCTCTCGCAGAACAAAAGGAACTCTCTCCCCGCTCTGCCGCCCTACTAGCGTCGCTCACTGTTCGCGACCCCACACCGACTCTCGGTACTGGTGAAATATCTAATTCGCCTTTTAGTAGCATTCACGGAAGTCGCTTATCCGAGCAAATGCCATCAACTTCGGCTCCCCTAATGGAAACAACGGCTCCTGAAAATACAACTGATAAGGAACCTCTTGCTCACCCAACAGTTTCGCCTAACCAGGCAAACAGGAAGAGACACAGGGGTGCAGAATCCATCATTGTTGACCCGACTAGCGTAGATACCCAAGTTTCAATAGCAACAATCTGGTCTTATATGGAGACTATCTCCATCACGGTGAACGCGGGTAAAAACAAAATGAAACGCGAGGAAAAGGCTATCATAACCAATGCAATGGATGAAATTAAAAAAGTAGTCACTAGCATGGCAATATCGCACGCGTCCGCGGTAGCTCGAGCATCGTCACTGAGTGAAATCCTCGAACCCCAAAAGGGACTATCAGACAAGGTAGAATTACTCATAAAAAAAGCTTCCCTTCCCATCCAGTCAAACCCTGTCCTCACTAAATCTTACGCGAGTGCTACTTCCTCTAGTCCCCTATCCAAATCGATCAAGATTGACGGAATCCCAAGACAGATCCCACCCACCCAGCACACGGTCCTGTTCTATCCTACCATTCCTGAGGGTAAAACCTCAGAAGAAACGCAGAAGAAGTTGACAACGCTGCTAAACCCGAACAAAGACGGTTTTAAAGTGGTGAGAACACGGAAGATTAAAGGTGCTGGATTCGCCCTTCAGACAAACACTCAGGAGGGTCTTAATAACATAAAAAAAGTGGAAGCTAAACTGGTCGAACAAGGAATCAAACTTGTCAGCCCACAAGGTCGCTTACCTAAAATAGTAATATATGACGTTCCGAAGGGAGAAATTTCAGGCGATCCGGCACTTTTTGAGGAAATCTTCATTAATAACATTACAGGAAAATGCGGTCTGCTAAAGGAGGACTTCCTGCGCACAATGCGCCGCGTTGCTCTCTTCGGCAAAAGAGAGGGTTCTACTATGAACATGATTATTACCTGCCATCCTGAGGCTAGGAGGATTCTCATCGACAGCGGCTTGTGCTTTTTAGGGTGGAATGCATGCAGGGTGAGGGACTACCTTGGTGCAACTAGGTGCTTCAAGTGCCACCTTTACGGGCACATTAGCAAGGCGTGCACACAGTCTGTGACCACTTGTCGTCATTGCTCGGCCACCGGGCATGATTTTGAGGATTGCCCCAAAAAGGACCAACCAGCAGTGTGTGCAACCTGTACAAAATTTAATAAAAAAGCGGACCACGCCACTGGTGACAGGACCTGCCCGGCGCACAGAGCTGCCATAGAGGCGCAAGTACGTATGACTGACTATGGCCAGTAATTCCTTCCTTTCAATAGGTCAGATCAACCTGCAGAGATCCAGGGCTGCCACAACTGAGGTGCTGCAGGTCATGTCTGACCTTAAAATTGACATTATGCTTATTCAGGAGCAGTATACACGGTTAGGAAGAACGCCCATTAGTTATCCAGGGGAGGTGCTCGAAGTCGGCAGTGCACCGATGGCGGGTGTCCTGGTCAACGTTTCGATGGTCAGTCCCCTCCTTCTGGTTGGGCTGTCAAACGAGTACCAAACCTGCGTGGTTATTAATTTCGGTAAAATTGAGATTGTTCTGATCTCAATTTACTTTAAATATGGGAATCTTGTTGGGCCACACATATTGAGCTTGACGCGCGCTCTAAACGCGCTTAAAGGACGTAACATAGTTATTGGAGGAGACTTTAATGCTCGCTCGCCATTGTGGTTCGATTATTACGAAATAAGAACGGAACGTGCAGACGCCGTTGTTGACCTCATTGCGGCGCAAGGTCTAGTAATTCTCAATAAACCTAACCATAGCTTCACCTTTTCAAATATACATGGCGAGAGTAACATCGATCTAACTCTATGCTCTAGATCTGTTGCAGGCTTAATATCGAAGTGGCAAGTTCACGAATCCGCGATAAATTCTGATCATAGGCTCATAACCTATACAGTGGGTGTCAAGAAGACCGAAGCTCCGAAATCCTCCTGGAACTTCAAAACCACTAAGGCGAATTGGGATAACTTTGGGGAGGCACTACGCGATACTTTAAGGGGCTTTTATGATGTAGCGTGCAAAGATCCGAACAATTTGGGGAACTTTTTCAACGCAGCCGTGGTATCAGCTGCCGAATCCTCTTTGGGAAGATCAAACCCGAAGAGGACCATCAGGACGCCGTGGTGGTCGAGTGAGTTGACTTTGCGTAAGAGCGCCTTTAAGAAGGCTACCAGAACCTTAGGTCGTGCCAGAAGGGACGGGTGGTTGCCTGATCAGCGGAAAACTGCTGAGTTAAACCTTAGGCATGCTCGTGGAGCCTTCAGATCGGCAATCTTAAAAGCAAAACGAACTGCTTGGCATAACTGGGTTAAAGAAGTGGGTAACGCCGACCCGTGGACTCTCCACAGCGCCATTGATAAAACCGGGAAAGGCTCTGAACGGTATCTAAGTAGCATCATTTTTGAAAAAGAGGGAATGGACACTGAGAGTGTTGATGTGGCCACCACTCTTAGCACACTGCTGAGCAAGCTTGTCCCATTAGATTCAGTAATTGGGGAAAACGACCACCACAAACAGATTAGAAATCTCTCACGGCTCCCACCCAGCCTCGCTCAGGAGGACATAATGCGAATATCAATATCTGAGGTCGATACAATAATTAAGGGCTTGGGAGCGAAGAAGGCACCAGGCTTCGACAAGCTTAACGGTATAATAGTGAAGAAAGTATGGGTCTACGCCAAGAATGAATTATTCCAGGTGCTAGAAACGTGTATGAGGAGGGGAATTTTCCCCTCTGAATGGAAGAAGGGCGTGCTTCGGGTCATCCCTAAGGGTGGAGATAAGCCTAAAACAGACGTCAAAGCGTATCGCCCGATTACTCTGCTGCCAGTATTTAGTAAAATTCTAGAAAAACTAATACGCCAACGTTTGCGTCAAACCCTGTCCCCGGCCTACGAAAGGCAATTCGGCTTTGTCCCTGGGATGTCAACGGAGCACGCCATTACAAATGCGCTTGATTGGGTGAAGGTCTGTAAAAAGAGGTATGTCATCGGGATCTTCTTAGATATCACTGGTGCCTTCGATCATGCGTGGTGGCCGATGATACTGTCTAAACTAAAAGCGCGAAATTGTCCCAAAAGACTCTTTAACATTCTGGTGGACTATCTATCCAACAGATTCATCATTATCACATATGGCGGAATCACTATTGTTAGGCACGTCGACAAGGGTTGTCCGCAGGGTTCGGTCCTCGCACCGGAACTCTGGAACATCCTTTTCGACGATTCCTCAAGGCTGCCCTTGCCTGAGGGATGTATCTCGGTAGACTATGCTGATGATAAGTTGTACTTGGTCTCGGGGAACAGTAGAAGAGAAGTGGAATCTAAGGCTGAAGAAGGTTTGAAAATGATTTTAGAATGGGGAAAGAATAACAAACTGAACTTCGCTCCCCATAAGACCGTGGGTTTGCTCATGAAGGGTTTCCTCGACAGAGGAAGGAACCCTACTATAAGAATGGGCAACTCAAATATCAAATTTGCAGAAAATACTAAATATCTTGGCGTCACATTAGATCGATCGTCCTCTTTTCTGGCACATGTGAAAAATGTGTCCAGTAGGGCCCAGGCTCTTTTTATGAAACTGAGAAGACTCTCAACTGCGGAGTGGGGATTGCGATCTCCGGCACTGCGTATTCTGTACAGAGGGGTTTATGTTTCTCAAATAACATATGCCGCCTCTGTTTGGGAGCACCGCCTGGATAACGTACTGATCCACGCCGCACTTAAAAAGGGCCAGCGAATCCCTCTACTGGCATTATCAGGAGCCTATCGCACTGTAGCCTCGGACGCTTTGCCAATATTGGCTGGCATTCTGCCAATCGATCTTGAAATTAGGGAAGTGATCACGAAAAAGAAGCTTACCAGAGGCAGACCTGCTACTCACCTAGGAGTGGTACTCACTCCTGGTGGAGCTGTGTCTCTCCAAGGACTTCTAAGAGAGATGCGAGAAAGAACATTGAGTGAATGGCAAATAAGATGGAATAGGTCGAACACGGGAAGATGGACCTACTCTTTCTTCCCGTCAGTTAAAGCCAGAATGGAAGGGGCGCACATAATACTGGATCACTACATCACCCAACTCCTGTCCGGACACGGTGAATTCAGGGGGAGACTTTACAGCCTCGCCCTGTCCCCTCATTCAAACTGCGCGTGTGGAGATAACGATCAGTCAGCCGAGCACATTCTGTGGCATTGCGAGATAATGAAGGATGCCAGAGAGGAAATGCTAAATGGTCTGAATGTTATAACGAGACCGATTTCTAATGTGGATCTCGTATCGAATAGAGAGAATTTCGAATGTCTGAGAAAATTTGTAAGGACTTGGGTTGAACGATGGCCTGAATTGAGAGTCGGAGAATAGCATAAAATCACATTCAAAAGTTATGTACCATGTATACTGCTCCTGTTCTCCTCGGATAACGATATGACCTTATTTCCATGAACAAAATATACAAAATATATTGTAAATATTTCTACCTGTTTTTATATAACGATCTTTACTTGTTGGCAAAGCCATTCGTATGCTCTGACTGCGACTAAGCGTTCGGAAGAGGGAAATGGCTTGCTATTTATTTATTTTATTTTATTTCCTTCTTGCCTATCTGTTTACCATTTCGTAGTTTTTAATGTAGATTCTTACAGGTTACAAGCAATCACGGTCGACGCAGTTTTAGATTGTTGAAACTGAACTTTTTATGTAATGTTTTGTCCCAGCCCTTCGAGGGCGTGGATCACAGACCGTCGTCCCTGCAGAAAAACTGGCTTCTCCTTTATCCTCTGTACATGGTGTATAGATCACGAGTCGCGCCTCCCCCTTACGAGGTGCTCTTGGTTGTCGTGAGGTCTGCAAGAGCTAGACCACCTTCCTTGCGATCCTCTCCCGTCTGACGCTCGATTTCTTCTTTAGGGTCTTCGGCTGCTCACAGCCTATATATCAGCTTATCTCTTTCTTTGGGGCAAAATCAGACGGTCACCGCGATCGTGAACGGTTGTCGAACCTCACCTGTGGACCAACCGACATCTGATTGCACCTGTGAGGGACTGCCGACTCGGAGAATCTCATTCCACTTGTACATACTTGTTTTGCATTAACTGATGTGTAAAAACTAACAATGTTCCTTATACACTATAAACACTTATACTAATCTGGGCATCTTGCATAGTGCTAACTAACCCCTCATGCAGGGACATTTGAGGTCTAGAATCGTTGTATACCTTGACATGATCTGCCCTTTCTACTTCAAACTTTTCCTTCTCTTCTTTCTACGATAATTTTTCTTTAAAGTCCCATAGGTAACTTTTCCATAAGGCTTTGCATATGTGTTCGCAGGGATGGAAAATTCCTCCCCTGCCGTCTCTACGAGCCTTTGCTCCTCTCCTTTGATTCTAGTTTGTCTACGTGACGTACGACCTTGAACGTACTCATTTCACGTTACGGATCAGTATAAAAAGGCTTCACCGAACGTTGTGTTGGTTTTTTGTTTCTCGGTTTAGAAACCTAGTTATCTGTGTATGTGTGGTATCCCTTGGTTCTTTTGAGATAGAGTGATTTGAATCGATTACCGCTGTGTTTTAAAACCATTTCATAAACCTTATCTTCTAAGTCGCCTGCTCCCCCAACTAGCTACGTGATTCTACCTGTCATAGAGTAATGTGAGTATAATAAAGTGTTAGATTTTATATATGTGATATACATACGATAAATTTATGGTGTTAGTTGTCGGCGCCATCCATGTATATATTTTGGGAGGGGAAGGAGAGGAAAGGAAATGAATTTTTTTTCAAGTTAAGACTGGCTCCTCCGCTTACCAAACAAAACTGATGGATGATAATTCGAACAAGGCAATCGATATCTGCGTGTCTGGATATCACAACCGGCCGGGTCTCCCCTTGTTCCAAATCGGCAACCTTCACGCCAGAATAAAGAAAACCAGGTCTCTTCACCAATTTCAGAATTGCCCCAATCTCAAACACCTCCAGGATAATCTACTTTACTGAGTGTAGAAGGGGAAAACCATGACATCCCTTGTCACGAATCTAGTCGCGAAAATGTGACACGCAAGGTCCTAAGTTACGTGCCACCTCTAGAAAACGTTGTAACTCCCACGCCGTCGGGGATTTACATCCCTTTCTAGGTCAATACATATATAACACACGACGATCTTGTCGACATTTTGCCCGCTTATTAACGATAGGTTGTGTGCCTACCCATTCAGCCAATTATCATGTGAGATATATGTAAGGTCTACTCGATATGCCAAATTTGGGATGAGGACTGTCTGTATTTTAATATTTGGTTCCAGTATTTATTTTATGAGGTTACTAGCATCCTCGTGTATTAGGTATGGGTAACTTCTACTGAATACCTATCCTCTCAGGTAAGGTATAAACGGATAATTGGTTTGATTTTTTTGCATTTAATTTAAAGAGGCTGCCTACCTCTCGAAAGATACCTGTTGAGAAAAGTTGTTCGGTTGGTAGTTCTATTTCGGAGATTACCATCTCCCTCTTTCGACTTTAGATTTGTTTTTGTGCATCCCAATTCGTAACTTAGAAAGTCAAACAATAGATGAAAAGTATTAAATTAGAAAAGTCAAATAACAGAAGAAAAGTTTTCATTTTGTTCCGTCTGGTTGCATCCGAACGCTTTCAATTCGGGACGGCATACGCTAGCAAAACTTCCCCTTTGACTGACTGTACCTGCGTCTTGTCCTATATATGAAAAGGTCGTTGACTCGTCTCTCGCTCACAGCTGATTGACGGTTCGCCTAGCACATCCCTGTTAATGATAACATTATTTGGGCGGCAGGTGTAGTAAACTTAGTTGTATCCGTCTTTAAAAAGGGTCCTCTGAAATTTAATGAATAATATAAAAAAACTCACCCGGTTAGTCACCTCTCATTCTCAGCGTGAAGCTTACCTGGTTACACTATATAGCTAAATCACTTTAATTTTCGACCTCCTCCCTACGCTTATAAAAGGGTAATTAAATATTCCTGTAAATAAAATTGTACCTCCCTAATCTGTTAGGATTCGAACCCACAGTTAATAATCTATTTGATTCTCTGGTTTTCGGTCTCCGTGGATAGAATGCCATCTCGCCAAATCAATAACTTAGCCCGATTAAACACTTCCTGCCTTTAAGTACATTCACTCTATTTTAAAAACGCAATCATTATTTTTATTATTTTCATGTTTTTAAGACAAGCAATCTAGTTCGAACTGTATACGAAATCACGTTTAAATCAACACAACTTTATAACACAATCGCGATTGCACAACACCTGGCGCCCCTGAGGTGGGTTTTTACAAAACGGCGCTCTAAAAATTATCCGATTGTTCCTTACTGTCATTATTATTAATTGTTTTCTCACTGAGTCCAACCACTTTCACTTCACACAAAAACCGGTTCAATAATATTTCACTTTAGTTCAAAATTCCACAATACTATTAACACTATCTGAATCCACTAATTCACTGCAATTTCACACAACACTTCTCATTTGTATCGATTTCATGGAGATGTCAACGTACTCAAGTTCCAAACCTGACTGCCCGTCCCTGCGCCCTGTCCCGTGTGAATGTGTTTACTCCAGGCCTGTCTGTCCATAAATCTCCCGTCGTTGTCTAAACAAAAATTTTTTTTGAGCACGTTCGTTTCGTTTATTTTATGTGAGTGTCCAAAACATCACAGCCTCCCTTTAGTTCTAAGCCCAGCGGGTAATCTCGCTTCCTCGTGTTAGTCGATGGGATTAGAAATAACTATAGGTAATTTACGTTTCTCGAATACCTCTGTATTTATTTTTTTATTTTTATTTTAAATTTTATTTTAATTCTTCCAAAATGTTGAGCGCCCCTGTTCTTCGTTTCTAACCTAGCATCTGTTTATTTTTTGGTTCCCGTGATTATCGGCTTGTTCTGCTGGTGAGTTTTTTTCCGCCCTCACCTTTTTCAAGTGTTTTTGTGTCTCTATGGGTAGAAATTCAATATGTCATGTCACACTTATTTATTTTCGAATTTTAAACTCCGAGTTTTGTTTATTACATAATAGTACTTGACTTAACTTTGTGTTTTTTCATCTCAATGCGTTATTTGTATTATATTCGAGTGTTATTTATTTCCATGTTGATTTGTTTTTATTTTGTGTCCTCGGCTGTGATCCGATGGTTTTTTGTCCGTCTGTGTTATTTATGACTTAAACATTCTCTGCCTTTTAGATCTGGAATAAACAATAATTGTTTACAGTTATTCTAATATCAATGGTATAAAATATGCCATATACTTCACGATATCCGATGCAATGTTTATTTTAGATTTGTCCCAGCTATCTTATTCTTGTGTTATAATTAATCCGATTTCGATGTTTGTTTATCCTTTGGCTTCGTTGTTTATGAACATTTTAGATGTTTTTTGTCGTCACAATGAATTCAATGTTTTCCGGGTCTGTCTGTTTATTCTATTTTGCCTTTGAAGTACGATGTCTCTGTTATCATTTTTGACGATAGGTACCATTTCTTTTGCTGTTAATGTGAATTAATAAGGTTTATGAAATCCATTTTTTTTCTCAACAACAGTAATGAACTCAAGCCAGCTTTTATATCTATCTCTCCTGGTTTGCGGCATCAAATGACATGATCTGCCCTTTCTACTTCAAACTTTTCCTTCTCTTCTTTCTACGATAATTTTTCTTTAAAGTCCCATAGGTAACTTTTCCATAAGGCTTTGCATATGTGTTCGCAGGGATGGAAAATTCCTCCCCTGCCGTCTCTACGAGCCTTTGCTCCTCTCCTTTGATTCTAGTTTGTCTACGTGACGTACGACCTTGAACGTACTCATTTCACGTTACGGATCAGTATAAAAAGGCTTCACCGAACGTTGTGTTGGTTTTTTGTTTCTCGGTTTAGAAACCTAGTTATCTGTGTATGTGTGGTATCCCTTGGTTCTTTTGAGATAGAGTGATTTGAATCGATTACCGCTGTGTTTTAAAACCATTTCATAAACCTTATCTTCTAAGTCGCCTGCTCCCCCAACTAGCTACGTGATTCTACCTGTCATAGAGTAATGTGAGTATAATAAAGTGTTAGATTTTATATATGTGATATACATACGATAAATTTATGGTGTTAGTTGTCGGCGCCATCCATGTATATATTTTGGGAGGGGAAGGAGAGGAAAGGAAATGAATTTTTTTTCAAGTTAAGACTGGCTCCTCCGCTTACCAAACAAAACTGATGGATGATAATTCGAACAAGGCAATCGATATCTGCGTGTCTGGATATCACAACCGGCCGGGTCTCCCCTTGTTCCAAATCGGCAACCTTCACGCCAGAATAAAGAAAACCAGGTCTCTTCACCAATTTCAGAATTGCCCCAATCTCAAACACCTCCAGGATAATCTACTTTACTGAGTGTAGAAGGGGAAAACCATGACATCCCTTGTCACGAATCTAGTCGCGAAAATGTGACACGCAAGGTCCTAAGTTACGTGCCACCTCTAGAAAACGTTGTAACTCCCACGCCGTCGGGGATTTACATCCCTTTCTAGGTCAATACATATATAACACACGACGATCTTGTCGACATTTTGCCCGCTTATTAACGATAGGTTGTGTGCCTACCCATTCAGCCAATTATCATGTGAGATATATGTAAGGTCTACTCGATATGCCAAATTTGGGATGAGGACTGTCTGTATTTTAATATTTGGTTCCAGTATTTATTTTATGAGGTTACTAGCATCCTCGTGTATTAGGTATGGGTAACTTCTACTGAATACCTATCCTCTCAGGTAAGGTATAAACGGATAATTGGTTTGATTTTTTTGCATTTAATTTAAAGAGGCTGCCTACCTCTCGAAAGATACCTGTTGAGAAAAGTTGTTCGGTTGGTAGTTCTATTTCGGAGATTACCATCTCCCTCTTTCGACTTTAGATTTGTTTTTGTGCATCCCAATTCGTAACTTAGAAAGTCAAACAATAGATGAAAAGTATTAAATTAGAAAAGTCAAATAACAGAAGAAAAGTTTTCATTTTGTTCCGTCTGGTTGCATCCGAACGCTTTCAATTCGGGACGGCATACGCTAGCAAAACTTCCCCTTTGACTGACTGTACCTGCGTCTTGTCCTATATATGAAAAGGTCGTTGACTCGTCTCTCGCTCACAGCTGATTGACGGTTCGCCTAGCACATCCCTGTTAATGATAACATTATTTGGGCGGCAGGTGTAGTAAACTTAGTTGTATCCGTCTTTAAAAAGGGTCCTCTGAAATTTAATGAATAATATAAAAAAACTCACCCGGTTAGTCACCTCTCATTCTCAGCGTGAAGCTTACCTGGTTACACTATATAGCTAAATCACTTTAATTTTCGACCTCCTCCCTACGCTTATAAAAGGGTAATTAAATATTCCTGTAAATAAAATTGTACCTCCCTAATCTGTTAGGATTCGAACCCACAGTTAATAATCTATTTGATTCTCTGGTTTTCGGTCTCCGTGGATAGAATGCCATCTCGCCAAATCAATAACTTAGCCCGATTAAACACTTCCTGCCTTTAAGTACATTCACTCTATTTTAAAAACGCAATCATTATTTTTATTATTTTCATGTTTTTAAGACAAGCAATCTAGTTCGAACTGTATACGAAATCACGTTTAAATCAACACAACTTTATAACACAATCGCGATTGCACAACACCTGGCGCCCCTGAGGTGGGTTTTTACAAAACGGCGCTCTAAAAATTATCCGATTGTTCCTTACTGTCATTATTATTAATTGTTTTCTCACTGAGTCCAACCACTTTCACTTCACACAAAAACCGGTTCAATAATATTTCACTTTAGTTCAAAATTCCACAATACTATTAACACTATCTGAATCCACTAATTCACTGCAATTTCACACAACACTTCTCATTTGTATCGATTTCATGGAGATGTCAACGTACTCAAGTTCCAAACCTGACTGCCCGTCCCTGCGCCCTGTCCCGTGTGAATGTGTTTACTCCAGGCCTGTCTGTCCATAAATCTCCCGTCGTTGTCTAAACAAAAATTTTTTTTGAGCACGTTCGTTTCGTTTATTTTATGTGAGTGTCCAAAACATCACAACCTAGAGTCTTTTAATATAAAAAAAATTAGAGTCCTGTTGTGTACCCTGAAGGAGTAACCATCTGTTACTTATACCGGGGTGGGAAAGTGGTGGGAGCCTCAAATATTCAAATGCGTGAAATAATACCACGTATAAATTCAAAAATATCGATAATAATAGTGGTTGGATTATTTGTATAGGGCCGTTTTCGTGAGAAAATCATCTGGCGGATGGCCCTCCACGCCACGATAGATGATTTGGTGCAGTTCCTCGGAGTATTTCCGGGCTGCAGCCGGTCGCGGTGGGGTAATGATAGACGAGAATGCCTGAATGTAGCTAACCTGCGACAGAAGGGGGCCCAAACGAATGAAATATTTTATTTTTCTTTAAATGGAATATAAGAACTTCATAATTCAATACATTTTAGCCGACATTCGTGAGAAATGTTTCAAACAGCGAGTCAACTCAATGTTGCCAAGCCCAGCGATGTAAGTTCGATGTAAGTAACTATAGTTTTATTAATTCTTATCGCACTCCCGCGTAAATCAAGATATTGAGTTCTTGACAAATCAGTTACAATTTAAAAAAGGACAGTTAAAGTAATTTCCTGTTCAAAGTTCCATATTAAAGGCAGTATCTACCCATTCCTATCTGTTCCAATTTTGAAAACGGCACTTAAATTTAAAGCAAATCCAAGCCTAGACACGCAACCGAAAGTGGTATTTTTAGTGGCACTTACTATTTCTCGTAAAGTTCACCGAACTTAAAAATCTACAACACAACATTGGCAGCGGCCGTAGCTAAGATAAAAGTACCTACAACGTCAGCACATTTTACAACACAACATTGGCAGCGCCAGTAGCTAAGAAAAAAGTACCTACAACGTCGGCACATTTCTTCAGCACAACATTGGCAGGCCCCGTAGCTAAGCGTACATTTCGGAATATTTATTTTTTGGATAGTGCGACTGAGCGATGTCCATTTCCTTGTTACTTAAGTCCTTGCTCTCTGTGAATACCTGGACTGCTGATCGTATTAACATCCTTCATCACTTACGAACTGGCCTGAAAGCACCTGAAAGTTGCATGAAAGCTTTTTGCTGAAAAAGTTTTTTGCTTTCAGTGCTGATTATTTTAGTAGTTAGAGTGGACCGCCAAACCGAAAATATAAATGTGCGGTATACTTCATATGGTTGCTAAGGGACCAACCGTTGTTTACCGTTGTAAGATATCACATAGAAATCGTATGTATTTATGTATTTGTACATACAATACAATGACAACTTGCAACGTGCAAAGTATTACCTGTGCTAATTGGTGTATAAACTACACTTGTACAAAATTAATCGTATTATCTTGGCTGATGCTTCAACAATATTTCGTTAAAAAATTTTGAATTTTTTCAAATCAATGAACACTATGTGAAGACACTCCACACAGCATCCCAAAAGATGACATAGACCATGAGGGATATTAATTTACTCAAGGACTCCTGTTTGGGGTTAGTATAAAAAATATAGAAGTATTTAAAGTTTTTTTTATACACGAAAAAAATAATATTGCTGATTTATGAAAATCCTGTTAAAAACGGGAGAGCAGGCTGTGTCCTAGTAAAATTGTAGTAGTTTTCGAATGCATCGGAAAACGTGTTCATGAAACGCAGGTTCGCCTTGTTAATCTATAATGACGAAATGCAAAATTATAATGATTTTATGAACACCTGTTCCTACGTTGCGTTATTACATCCTTTTTTACTAGAAGTTTGACGTGAAACCGATCAATTCATTCGTTTAGGGCCTGCAGTCCCATTTTTAACAGGATTACGAATAATTTGAAGAGATTAATAATAAACTAGCAATATTTTATATGAGTAAGTTTAATCCGTGAAACTTTTAAAAATTAGATTAATTAATCATGTTTCATAAATATTCTTTTGTAATCCTTCATAATATTATATTTGAATTTAGTAAGCATTTTTCAGATACAAAAAAAATTGATAGAGTATCATAAGAAGTTAAAAGTTTTAACGAGTTTCATCGAGAATAAAACATTTTCAATAGAAAGAGAAAAATTAAGGAAATTAATATGCTTTTACCCAATATTAATGTAATAATCCCCTTTTAAATTGAACTTTGCTTGGTAAGTCAATTTAAATACAAGGCATTCGCGGAAGCGGCTATTTGACAAGTTCAATGAAGGCTGAATTTTGACGAAAATCAAAAATCAAATCATAAACAGCGTAATTTCATTATTTGATTTCAGAAAACAAATTTCGGATTAAATCGAAACATTTCGTAAGTGATTACTTTTCAGAAAAACGTTCATCTATTTATTTCATTTATTCGACAGAAAAATATTATTCGTCGTTAATTTATAAAAATAGACGCGAAGTTAAAATTTTCTTATTGCTAAATTAACTTTTCCAACAAATGAAGTAGAATTAGGGATCAACAAAAAATAAATCGGATGAATCATCAATACTCTTCGAAAAAACTTTGATTTTTATATAAATTTTCGAATATGATGGTTATTAAACAATAGAGATTTTAGCAATTAAACATTTTGAAGTGTTCAAGTAATTCATTGAAAGAAGTATCACCTTAAAAAAATTGTTTTTTTATGGTTTGTTTGGAACACCACTGGTGTAAATTGAATGCATTGTTGTTTGCATTCTCAAATGCAAGATTTTCAAAAAAGCCAAATATGCATAGATCAGGCTGGGAATTGCTCAATGATTGAAGTAGGCTGTTTTTAGTTTTTTCAAGTTCGGGTATGAAGTATTTTACTTAATTTTATTGGTCAAATAGAAACAGTTTACTGACATAGAACGATTGTGACATTAGAATATCGCTTCTTCTTTTGCCTTTTCTATTTTTTATCTCCTTTTGTTTTCCCTGTATTTGTAATCATGCATAACCATTCGATCACTTTTCGGCACATTATGACAAGTTGGCAAAACGTCTTAAGAGATCGCTGGCTATAATGTGCCAAACTTAATCAATGTCTTTCCTTTTTTAAATTCCTAAATTGGCTTGGTGCTTATGGATATATCCTTGTTTGTTTTTCGTTATTGTTTGTAGTTTATTTGTTCTAGTTAACCTCTTTTTTATGTTTGTACCGTATTTAATGCGAAACATGTTTTGATATCAAAATACCAATGTAAAATTGTACATTTTAACTCCTACCTATGTATTTTAAGTTCTTTCAGTCCTAAAATGAGTTTTGTAACTCATCTGGATTGCTTTGGCAAGATAAAAATAAACAAAAAATTACAGATTTATGGAAAAATGGTATGATTTATTTTTGTGTTATTATGCCGTGTTGGGCTGCCTCCTTCATTAACCAACGTTTTGGACAGCATCAGGGCAAATGTGTAATTACATATCTGCCCTGATGATGGAGACTGTTGGCTAAACGTTGGCTAAAGAAAGAGGTAGTGCAACACGGCATAATACCCCAAAAAATTACAATATTTATGGAAAAAATGTTTTTCAATTTCTTAATGGTTTGTTTAAATTAGGGTAGGCAGGACAACAATGCCACCAACGACCAATAACAATTAACTCTGCAAGTATACGGATAAAAATACTCTTTAATTTTTTATCATAGAATGAACATTATACGTACATATATTTTAATGTACAACTAATATTTATTAAAATGAATTGCTAGGTATACCTACATATTTTTTGTTGATCATTTTCATTTTTTTTTGCATAGAAATATTTTTCTTACAATTTATAAAAAGCTCGTTTTTTCATGTTTTCCCATCAAACACTAAAGATATTTAAATTGTATTTTTCCTATGTTTTACTTCGTTGTTATTCTGCCCTGAAGCAATGCCCTGATATAGAAAACTAGATGGTGTTAAACTCTAACATTGGCGTTGTATTTTATCTTCTGAGTGATAATAATTCTGAATTCTAACTCCGGTTCAGCTTTTGGGAAAACAAAAGTATTATGTGCAATCGGCACTGAATTATTCTGCACTCGGCATTTTGCACCGGGGGAGCTTTATCTGTTTCCGCATCCGACGAATTATTCCCGGGTAGAGGGAGGTGGGGTGCAGGGGTAGGGACTTCCCCTCTCACAATAACTCCACGAGATAAGCTTTGGTGTTCAAAACTGACCATAACATTCCATTCTGTGTGCTAATATGGCCACTGAACCATCTCGTTATAAAGGCTACACTTTCCGCAAAATGTGGAGCAGGTATTAATTAAAAAACAAACTGACCATGTACATGTCCATATAAAAATAACTTTCTTATATTTTCTTTCATTAAAGCGCACAAGAGTCACACAGATTTTCGGAGTCAGTGGATTATTATGAGGCTGGAAATAATGGAGATGTTAAAAATTATTGTAGGAAAGTACCTATCTGGACAAATAACAAAGCTAAAAGCATTTCAAGAAATCCACCGAAACATTGCAACATTTACATGGCGATATTGATAGAATTTTCCACTTGGAGTGAGGTGTAAATGCGTTAAAATTACTAAAAAATTAAATCACTTAAAATGAGGATGGTGGTTGCCTATCACAACAAATTCTGCATTAAATTACCACACGGATGTTTTTAATTTCAGCATATTCTTGGTGTTTAAACAATATTCCTGCTTAAAAGTACTGACTGCAAACTCAATCTCTATAAAATCCTCCAAATTGATGGCAAACTGGCAATCTCACCTAAACTAACCTTATACTGCCGATATCATTGAAAAAAAGTTTATGGCGAGCTCGTTTAGGCAACCTCTTTCATTCCTTTTCAGTGCCTTCATCCTTAAAGTGGTTCCTGCTGCATTTCAGTAGCTGCCGCTGACGTTTAATTATTAGATTCCTTCTCCCTGGGACTGGCACAACGTAAATTCCGTAAAGGCTTTAAGTCCGCTCCGCCTTTATTGCACGACACCTTCGCAATGTCACGTCGGCCCGATGACTGCCAGAAAACTACTAATGGGCGTTTTTCAAAAAGCTTTTTTCTTCTAGTTCCCACATCACCATCTTTTCACATAGATTTGGGATGAAAAAAGGATGTGTTCTATTTTGGTACTAATTTTCGTACCGTTTAAAATGGCGGACATTATTTGATGGATAAAAATGGGGAATAAAATGTCCATCTTTAAAGTGAGTTTTATTTTTTTAAATTTCACATTTCATTAGAGAAACGGTAGCGCGGCTTTGAATGCCATAAACCTACAAGGAAAGGGGAAATGGGAATTATCGTGATTTGGAAATATATAAGGCTTTATTTTGAATTGTGTATAAAAAAAATATATTTTGCATAGCAAACCAATAAATGCTTTCAATTTTTGTTTTTCGGAAAGTCAGTAAAGTCAGTCTCAACGATATTAAGAAGGAAACCTCTCAGAATTTTCTGAAATGGAAATCGTTTAGTATTTTTTAAAAGAAAAGCCTTTAAAACTTAACAGCTTAACCTCAAGTTTTCAACCTAATGCTAGTTAAGTCCTCCATCATTGCACAAGCAAAATTTATGGCTCAAATAAAGCATTTTCTGAAATGATGTCCATAGATTAGAGTAGAACTAACTATCTCATTATAAAATATATCACCGGATCACATTTAAACATATTTATAAAACTCAGTAAGAAATCGGTAATAGCTCCACAGATGTAGGTACTTATTTCATTTTAGCTCAGGGACTGAATAAAACATTTCTTTTTAATAATTTGGGTAAATCAACTCACTTATTTCCCTTTGAATGCTGTACATATACTAGCAGTTTAGTAAACAGTAGACCTCGGGTCCAAAAAGTATGTTTCTAATTGTCTAATAAAAAAAAAACAATATTTTCTCTGAAATCATAAGATATGTAAATATGTGGCTACTTAAATACGTAAATACTTAATTATAAACTTAATATATTAATGCATGTAATATATTTTTTTATGCAAACAAGGAATTTTACAATTTGTCCGAACGAACGTCACTTTCTCAATGACAATTCTTTTTACTAACTTTCATCAGGCACGTATAATATAAAAAATTCCAAATTAACAAAATTGAAAAATATTCTTTACTGGCTCATTGAAATGACCACCATCTTCAAATGGAAACCGAACATACAAAAAAATTTCCAGACGACATACGAAATTCAAAACGTTTGAGTTAAAACAGGACTTCGCTAAGATGAGTCAACGATTTTTGGTTAAAGAGTACAACGATTTAAAAAAAATGTAATTCATGTTGGCTACCTCATAAGACTAGGTAAATATCAATATATACGTTGATTGCGGGAACGTACGTATAGTCTTTGAAATCTGATCAGTTGGAATCCGAATCTCCTTAGAACATACCTCGGGAGCTACTCCAGCTAAGTAGCTTAGAAATTGACGCTGCAGGCATCTTAAATACAACTTGACATCCAACTTAGATAATATTTGATATTTAATCTTTGAAAATAATATTATCAACCCTCAATGAAAACAGAACTAAACAAGTATTTCAAGGATGGCAGCCTGTAAAACAATTCGATACAATATTTGAGGATAATTATTTATTGCATTATACATAAGAGGAGGAGTTTCACTCAAAACATGTTGAGGGATCTAAACGTATTGTCTAAATTGTATACGCAATGTAATAGCTTTTCTATTAAAAATATTTCACGGCCAACAAAGCAAATTTACGAGAAAACTTAATAAACATCAAAAAAGACTTTCACTTTGCAAGAACAAAAACAAAACACATAAGTAACCGGTGTACATAATTATGTACTGCTTCAAGTTATATAAAAAAACGAAAGTGATAGCATCTACCTACCTGTGATGTATGGTAAAAAGTTGGGTATTCAAGCGATAGATGGCACTAGTCAGAAAGCTTACTCCAGAGTCCGAAAGATGTCGCTAGAGTGTAGCAATTACCTGTGGGGTATCATTGTCAGACTTCAAGCTTCTAGAAACAGAGAATTACCAACCCTCGGGTAATGAACAGTGTAGCTAAATTCAAACTTATTTATTGTAATGTAAATACACGCAATTATTGTAAAGAACCTTTTACTTTTTCAAAGAGTTCCCACACAGAAATCTGCAAGTAAGCAGAGATATAACACTACCTTATTCTTAAATTGAAATACGAGATAGATAAAGACGAAATTTAATTAGGTCTCAGTGGCTGAATTGGTGTTGTTCCCGGGAAGGTAGAGAATCTGGGTTGAGTCCCTGTTGCGATCGTTATTTTTTTTAACACTTTTCAGTACCTATCTTGTTCTGTTTTCATTGAGAGTTGTTAATATTATTTTTAATGATTCAATTCAATATTACCCCGAGGTTTAATCTAGATAATATTACCGACTCAATTTTAAATACAATCAGTATTTCGGAGTTTCACTTTCTTATCTGAATTTTTAAATTTATCATTCGTTTACCAAAACAATTATTGTCACATTCCAGTAATTCAACGTCAATTCAATTCAATCAAAATCAATTCCACCTTGAAAACTTACCGATGTTTCCAAAACTTAATCTATATTTTGTCCCATCCGAACATGGCACGGCACTTTGGTACTAAGATGTATTTCAAGAACGTGCTTTGTTAAGCTATTCAAGGTTGAGCGTCTCAAAAATACTTATCCCAAGATTCCCTTATAAGATCATTTTATAATCTCGACCTTCCTTGTATTACATACTTTATCAAAGTGACTTTAAAGGAAGCAGGTGAGGCAGGCAGGGTGGGAAGAGTGGAACACTTTTAAGTATCGCCCTGTCGTCGTGAGACATCAAATATCTATATTTTTTCCCTTTTTTATGAGGGTGTCTGTGGTGCTTTTGATCTCCACAACAAAGTCCACGTATAATTTTGAAAAAGTCTGGATGAAGCCCGAGCAACGCCGGAGATGTCAGTTAAATGTAATATTTGAAACGTTGCTAGCAATTACCAATGGTAATGGTACTTTATAACGCTACAAGAGAGCGCGCTGACGCCAGTTCATTTCAATAGGGTCGGATTAGCTCAGTGGTAGAGCAGTGGGAAAGCTCGGTGGTAGAGCAAAGCCCCGGCAAGGCTGAGGTCCTGATTTCAATTCCTAGACGCGACTAAATCTTTTTCTAATTTGTCTGTTTCACATTTGTCGTTTGAGCGATAATTTTATATTAATAGTATTTTATTCAATGACGAAATACATATAACAATTTTGAGGTTTTACATAATTCTTTGTGGTTGCGGATCATCACCAACCCCTCCCATGAAGAACCAAACATTTGACGGTATCTGTACTTTGTGCCCTTTTGAGTCCTATGGTCCCTAATTGTGCGTAAAAAGAATTATATTCATTGGTGCCCAAAATGGCAGTGTAACGTGTTCTATTACACATTAAAATGAACTGTAAATCAAATTTATATTAAAAAACGACAGTAAAGAGCTCATTCAATTGGTTCTGAATAAATCACGGGAAAAGTGGAATGAAGGAAACAGCCTAAATGGAATTCCCATGAATCCGGGCAAAAGGGCTCTCGATGCACTTGCACTGTTCGGGTGAAATTTCCTCCACAACGAGATAAACGAGAAAAACGAGATAATTTGGATATTTAGCACAAATGATGTGAATAATACAACGACGATACCAAGATGGCACCTTCTTTTTATGCGACACGAATTCGACTGACTTGCGACAATTTACAGTGCAACATAAATCTTCATAATTTCTCCAATGTGGGTAAGGCTGTTTTTAGGGTAGGAGATGGATAGTATATGATGGGAAAAATGGTAGGTATTATCCAAAAAACTGTTTCAATACTAAACCTTACATAACATATAATATAATCACCCAGTCCGGTCCCAATTCCTAGATTAGCTCACGGCCGCGGCTCACCACCCACCACCCACCACCCAGGAACAAGGGACCAGGGACCGATGTTATCACATTGTTAACTCTGCTGTTTTTCATCCTCCACCTTCTATCGGAGAATTATCGACTGATCTTGTAATAAAATACCTTCCTGGGATAACAAGATGGTCCATCGTCCTCACGACTTACAGCATCTCTACTGGAAACACTTGGATCACCGTGTTCCTTCTTCAATCTCTTGTTCTACACAACATAAAATGCATGTTACTGTAAGGAAAATAATTTCAGGGTGTACATACTCGCTAGCATTACCCAAAGGCGAGTGTTGAAGGAATTTTCATTATTTTAGTCTGAAATATTTTTTTTAAATTTGAATAATATTATTTCCTGATCGCTTTTCTTGTTGTTAAAAGGTTGACAAAAAATTATTATTATTTTAAAATATTGTTTAATTATGTTAATTGTTAAAAAACGGTAGATAATATTTACACCATTTACAGTATGCGAGAACCGGAAGCAGTTGATTTGTCAACTACATCCACCATACTTTGTCAACTACATCCACCATACTTTGTCAACTACATCCACCATACTTTGTCAACTACATCCACCATACTTTGCACAGAGAATCACAAAAATTTATCATAATTATATTATGAAAAAATTTGAAACAGAAAAATCAGAAAATGATTCGGTCGCCTCTAGGAATTGAAATCAGGACCTCAGCCTTGCCGAGGCTTTGCTCTACCACCGAGCTAATTCGACCCTATCCATTTGGGTCATATTTAACTTTATCATGCTCCGACTAAGAACTACCAACATCATTTTCATTGTGTATGTTTGCAAATTCAATGATTAAATATTACATCTGAGGTTTTACGCCTTAATTTATTCCAAAAAATATATATATTTATATTTATTTCCCCGTTCCGGAGATCATCTACCTGGGTGATCAATTGTCCCGGGAAAAGGCTGTCAGGGGATCAAGAGTCGAGTCACAACTATTATTATAAAAAAGAGGAAAAATCTGGGTTTAAACTTCTTGCTAAGTAAAACACTGTAGTCAATAACGTAATTTGAAAGCACGTAAGCGACGAGTGTTGTAATTCACCCTTTACTTGAGTACATAATATTTGGTTGGATCGCCACAATAGGGCGCCTCGGGGTCTTGAGCTTTTCGCTCAAATTAGCGATGAGCGGCTTTCCCGTGTGTTCCGCGACCCGCCGCGTGTTGTGTTCGCGCACTCATCTGATCACGGGACCAGCACGGGGCAATAGAGCGCACAGCGAATTAAGAACCGCAAACAGCACATACCCATCCCGTCCAATACTAGAGCCATTGTTGCAGAGATAAACGAGGGAGTTAAATGGGTAAACTGTTTGAGAGAAGGGGGCTGCAACCGACTGAGAGCGAGCGAGCGAAGAATATCGCAATATCTATATAAATAAAAATGTAAATGTTCGTTTGTACAAAATGTTAAATCTCCGAAAGTTCTTCACGATTGCTTTGACATTTTGACAGATCATTACATTCGAATACGCGTGTGTTTTTATATACCTATATTACATAGATGTCATCTGTGACAGGTAAAAACATTATTAACAAAAACTTCACCATCTGTTGGACGTAAAATCAAAACGCGCTATTGTTTGTCTATCTGCACAGAGAGACTGAGCCAAAGCAACGCGTGGCGGGGGACAGATAGTTAGGAAATAAAATAAGGGACAGAAGAAACATGCGATTGTTCAAGGGCATATTTTTTTAAGAAACAGTCGCACTACTTCGAAAGTAAAAATCTCCTTGTTGACATAACGTGCAACATTCGTGAATTGTTTATTATTTTCAGTGTCATTTTTCATGTCGGAAATTTTCAAGCAGATAAAACTTTACCTGGTAAGTAGATAGATTTAATTTCTAGTTGGACGACAGTCAAGTCATAACTTTATGTTAGTAAAAATGTAAGGACGAAGTTAATTTATGAACACATTTTTCAAGAAGTTCCTTTCCACTTTAATTATTACCATTGGAACAACGTCAGTAAAGTTGTTCTTCGGGGAGTTTAACAATTGAGTTAATTAACACGTAAGTATCTGTGTCTACATTATTGTAATATTTGGGATTACCAGTGTAAGGATTCACACTCGGTATTACATAATTATACTAAGTACGGGACTCTTCAATAATTGTTTGATTCGTTCCAGAATACAAGAAGTTTATTATCGTAGATGATTACAATAAAAGTCTTACTGGACACACGTTCTGTTTGAGTCTGTGAGTTATATGCATACAAATGAGCTCCCGACCTATGCTTGGCTACCCTCGGGTGCAGTTGGAACCATTCGGGACCCAACAGTGCAAGCACCGCCACCTATGACTAACTCTTAAAACTATCTTAACCAAAAAAACAACATTACAATCATTTAGAATGCTACATTTTTGTTATTGTCCTTTTCATTTATATTTTTACATATTGTTTCGCACTACCATCATATTATATCAAAACAGCGACGAAGATACGACAAACCAACTTGTAACGAGGTAGACTATATTTAATCCAGCTCCTTTTACACGATTTAATGTTGGAAAAACATTTGAAATGTTGAATTTTGTGGAAAAAGTCTAAATCGAAGGATATAACAAAATCGGTTGTCAATCGCTGGACTAGAGAATAAAGTGGAAGAGATGGAAAAGCGCCGCGGGAGATCTTATTATGGACCATTCCTCACAGACAAGGTGCAAACTGTCTGAATCTAGATTGCACTTTATGGTCTTTATTGCACAACCAACTGCTGCAGCAATTTCACAGCTCGCCGGCTTGTGCATATGATCGCCAGATTGGCACAGATTTGTGAATGAATGCGAGGATTCTCTCGAAACCTACAATATTCTCTCTATTTCTTTTTTACAGAAAGATGTGGACTTCTATCTTGAAAACTCTCATTCTATGAGGAAGGAAACTAAAGCTGGTGGACCATCAAACATAAAAATTTCGGTTGTGGGTCTGACTGTGAGTGATTTTAACTGTAGTTTAACTCGTTTTGAATTTATGTTTCATTTTCAATATTGGAACTGATCACTTGTCTGAACACTTATAGGAAGAAGTCAGACAAGGGTTATAGTAGTTACCTAAATATAAATTAGTTCTTTTTGTGAATATTTTTTCTTGATATTCTGCAGTAATTTTCCTTGTTCTGATGTGTCCTTTGCGAAATCTTTCAGCTGCACAAATGCTACAATAATTATAATATGCAGTAATTTTTTCACGGGTCTGCGCTAGTTATGTTACACTATGATGTATGAACGGGCCGTTCTAATTGTTTCCCTTCGTTTGGCATTCGAAATTTCGAAAAACAGAAATAAAAACCTGAAGAACTTCCCTTTATTACATTTTAAACGTAAATCATTTCAACATTTCGACCATTTGAGTAAGGAATCAAAGTTTAAAAGCTTTCTAGGCAAAAAACGTGTTTGTGAGATTTCATTGAAATCAGATGAGGAAAATGGAATCGTGTTAAAACAGACTTCCTTTTTGAACAAGGCTATTCCAGCCACTACAATAATATCTTGACCATTATTTTTTTGATTATAATAATTACAATGCAATCAATTTCTAAATAATTAATAGGCACCGTTTTTAATGTGAATACCGCACAAGAGTTTATGGCAAGGCTGCCCAACCTTTTTAGCAGTTGGGCCAAATTGACGATTTTGAATCACTGGCGGGCCACTGAATACCTGACGGTTCCTATTTCCATGGGGGGGGGGGTTGTTACGGAACTTCGCTGTGAAAAAATTCCGCACACCCGAACATCATATGTGATACCCCACAGCAATTTATCGAATTCCATGGGGGGGGGGGGGGTGGCTACAGAATTCCATTTGGACGCAAAGAATATTATGTCGAAAACCGGTGTATTTTTGTTTCAAAAGTAAGTTCAACAGGTTGGATTTTTTCGTCGCTGATTCTCGTTCTCAGTAGCCTAAATAAAATCGCCGTCGTTGGCAACACTGGTGACCGCGCGCAAGCTACATTGTTTGTTTTACCGCGGGCCCGCGACACTTTTTCAAATTGGCTGGTTTTTTGAAAATGTTTCTTCACGCGGGCCACTTATAATTCGTTCGCGGGCCACATTGTGGCCCGCGGGCCTGGGGTTGGGCAGCCTTGGTTTATGGCATCCCCAATTGCGGTACGTTATAAATAAGTAATAAGTAAGTAATAAGGCTGAAGGGTTTGAATTAAAATAGGACGCTGGTCTTTCGCCAGGGCAATGCTGAGAGTAATAGAGGCAAAATACCACAAACCAATAAAATTAAATTTACTTGGGCTCGCAGGGATTCAAATCCGCGACCTCCGGGCTCCTAGTCGGGTACCTTACCCCTCGACTGTGGAGGTTATCGAAAGCCAAACTATTTTTACGGCAAATAATAATCTTCTTATGCAAAGTGAATTCGGTGTAGTGACGGTAAAATTATGAATTTTTTGTATAATTGTTCATAACAATCGGATTAGAAACATACGTAGGTAATAGGAATAGATCGATTTTGGGCGATGCGATGCCAAGTAATCCAAAATCAGGTTTTTTATAACATTAACTCCACACCGTCATCTTTGAGGATGCTGTGTGAAGGAGAGAACAGGGGCTTGAAGAGCTGTTGAACTCAAGAACGATTCGTCAACCGTATAAGTTGGTCGCGCGTTTGGCGTGTTTTCCGTATACGCACCGGTACCGAAAGAATCAATGACGTGTATTCCTCGGAGCAACCTCCATTGTAATACCAGTAGAGCAATAAAAACCTTACCACTTGACGCCTGTGCTCTTAAAGATTGCAATTAGTTTGTTAAAATATGTAACAAACCGCCCGTTTCTGCAGAGAGTTAAGGATTTTTCAGGTATTTTGGGGCTCCAGACCAGAGGTGGCTGCTAAATTGTCTGCAGTATCTGCGGTCCCTGTACCCTGTACAGTACGCCCCGCTTCTGAGAGGCTAACATGACTACGGCTTCGATGGAGCCCCCGTTCCTTTGGATTGCATATGTGTTTTATACTGCAAGTAGAACACATCTTTTTGATTGACACATCTGGCCTTTGATTTAACAGATTTTGTTTTCAGCAGGTCTTTTTATAAGCCTAGTAAAAATAAAGTATTAGGCCTATAAAAAATGATTTTACTAGTAAAATCTCCTCTTTTGTTTTCATCCATAATTCAATTTCAACCATATCGCCATCTGCGAAAGAAGTGCATGATTTCGCCCGATTCCGAATGTTACACGTCGATATGGATCGCCTTAGTAAGTATCTGTAATATACCAACAATCTGTAACAAATGCAAATAACATACCATTTTATAATAAGTCATTTGCAGATACCACGAGGTGGCAATCATTCGCTTGGACTATCCTGGGGTAGCGGGGTAGCGGAGTATTATGGTACCATCGTCTGAACGCTCCCTGGGGGCAATACTGTTACAACTCCTACTCTGGGAGGAGCCGCGTGAATTATGGCTAAAGGTCTTAAAGGTGCGATTGCTTCATGCGAGGGATACATCCCTTTATGCGCAGGTGTAGTCTTTTTTTAAGCGTTGAAAGGTAGAAAAATAATCTATTAATTCCGCTTTTTAAGAACCGTAGGTTTGATTTATTGGAAATGGGGATCGGAAAACAAACTGGGATATTTATTTAAGATTGGAAGTTATCACTTATGACCATATAAAATTATCTACCTATGTAGCGCCCTTGACGTTAATTTCACAAAAATTACGCTATAAGTCAGCAAAGATTTACTATTTTTAAGTAATCAACTAAAACTAACATTATAGAAATGTATATTTTATTCGCAGATTTCTGTTCGGTTTCGTTCATACTAGAGGTCACAGTGCCACAGTTAACAAACAATGCAGAACTAAACAAATTTTATTATTTTAACTTACAATCGCTTTTCAACTTATATCTTCTAATTTCCATGCATATTTCATATGAATCAATCTTAAAAACAAAGTACCTAAGCACATACTTAATTTTGAATGTGTGGAGTTAATGTTAAAAAAATGGGTAGTGACATATTTTTTTGTAATAACATTGAGAGGCAATTATTATACAAAACTCAACATATTTGCGTATTTTATTTTATTTTTAATCAATGCATTAGAATGGTAAGTTTTTAGATTGCCCTGATGATGGACACTGCACCGCTGTCCGAAACGTCGGCTAAAGAAGGAGTTAGCGCAACACGGCATAACACCCCAAAAACAAACAACAAAAATGCATTAGAAGTTTATTTTATGCTAAATTAATGCATGTTTGTAGTATTAATAGTTAATGTGAGCCACACTGGGGGCTTTACTGCTTACCCGTGCTGAGGCCCACGTTTTAAAATTATATAGGATAACAAATATGTATATATCTAAAACGGACCGTATTGGAATTAAGTCAAATTAAACGAAATCAAATGAAATATTAATAAATAAAAAAGTTTTAAAAAGTAAATAATTCAGGGGGTAATTCAAAATTAGGTAATCTGTTATTATTGGTACGGTTGCGTATAACACGTATACTTTTTATTCCTATCAGATATTATTTTGGTAATATCGCTTTTTTCTGTAATATCTTACATGGATCTTAATTTCGTTTGTGAATTGTTATTGATCTTGTGTATTATTATGGTAACATTTATGAACTCTATTGTAATAATATCAGCACAACTTTAAATGGTGTAATTGTATGAAAAGCACATTGAGGTGTCTTTTAGTATTTTGCGCATTGTGTCTGGAAGTAACGTTTTCTAAAAGTTATTAAAGTTCGAAAATGATATTTGGGGCTCGTCCGGGATATGAACCCGGGACCTCTCGCACCCTAAACGAAAATCTTACCCCTAGACCAACGAGCCGGAGAAGATGGGTATAAATTTTAATGTTTATGAAGGCGTCGTATAAAAAAAAATTATAGTTCGGACGCACGACGGGAGATGTCGGTAATACCAAGAAATACTACCGACCATCGCTGGACGCTACTGCCATCTATGTCAAATTATCAGAACACTATTTTACGCACCGGATTACTATTTTAGTTAAAGTCGCTTTCAATTAAGTTTACAGTTTTACTGTAACCAAAACCAATATAAAAAAAAAACAATTTCATTAACCTTGTTTATTAGATCCCTACAAATCCTAAGAATAGGAGATATTTGGATTTTTTGTTTGTTATTATTTTAATTTAGCGGAGAAACTTACCTTGCATTGTCCCATCACACAGATGGCTCTGAATCCCGGTTTGTCGCATATCGTTCCGTCGATCGCCTGAGCCAAAGTTGCGTAGAAAGCTCGTCCAATAGGGCGACAGTTTAGCATACAGGGATTTTTCTCTGAAAGGGAAAGAAAACTAAACAATGATTATCTTACTAATTGGATTAAGGTGTAGTAAAGCCGTTCTTAATCGTGGTTTAAGGCCGTTTTAACAATACAAACGCAATAGTAAAATGTCAAGTTTTTCACTGTTCCGAACTTTATTTTACAACGCGTTTAAGAAGGAGAGAGAGTGTTCAAAAGGTTCATAAAATTTTTATCACTGGTATTGTAAGAATTACAAGATTTTATATTATAAGAATATTAATGTTTATGTATTACATAGTAATTTAAAAAAATAATGTAGTGATTATAAGATTTTTGATGTATTTGGTATATTTTGAGTAAAGCGAAATAAATCATTATTTACCATCAACGTAGGGCTGCCATACGAAATATTTCCCTCTGAAGGGTCTCTTGTTGTAAACGGTGCACTGTTCTGCCCTGAAGTCCTTATAAGGTCCTGGGCAAGCCTGAAATTAAATTAAAAATATTACGAAATTGACTATTTTTATTTTTTATTACAAGATAATACATTACAAAATGATAACAAAGTAATAATGTATTATTCCCAGTGAGTTTATATAACTCATTTCGGGAAAGACAACATTAGAAAGGACAAGACAAATAAATAAAATACATTAAAATAAATAAACGCAGATGTTAATGGAGTTCCAGAGAAAGATTGTGTTAGTCTTTAATGAAACTGCTAAGGAAATAGCTTTTAAGAGCTTTTGCCAATGTTTTTTTGTTCGTTGCCGGAAGTTTTAAATTACTAGGTAATGCGTTATATTGTTTATGTGCAATGTATTGTAAGGAGTTAATTCCAAATTTGGTCGTGTAAGTAGATGACGATAAATGTATTTGATTTTGTGCTGGTGTATGTCAGAATTAAAAACTGGCTTAGTGTTGGTGTGTGAGGAGTGTTGAATTATTTGTAGAATGGCAGTTGTGATGTTATACTTTGGCAGGACCGTAAAAGGAAGTATTTGTGTCTGTTAGTATATATCTTTGACATGTGTATCCCATGGCAGATTATATATATTACGTACGGCTCTATTTTGAATTACTTGTATTTCGGAACTTTTTTTTTGGTAATGGTGCCCCAGATACTAACTAGATAACTCAGGTGGGAGTGGATCATAATAATAAATAATCTAAAATAATTCTTGATCATAAATAATTTTTTAAAAATTACTAAATGTAAGCCCCGTGCAGGAAATGAAAACAAAACTTTTTGTGTGAAACAAAAATGAAACGAAAAATAGCTAATTTGCCATATAATACGCGGAACAGCTATTTCGCATTCTGTGATACTGTGGCATTAATAGACAAAACGGTATTTAAGAACTTACGATAATATATGGTGTCCGGAAACCGTAGTCAAGTGAGAGACCGGTGAATCTACATCACAATTGGAGTATTTTCGTGGGATGACTTTTTTGATTTGAACTTTCGTTTTTGATTAAATCGAATCCGAACAAGGAAATTTTACAAAATCAAATTAGGTCAAATTTGAAAAAGCTGTTGCTCGGGGATAATATATTATCAACTGTTCTTTTAATTAATTTAAAATGTCAAATAGGTCTATACCTAAAAGACTAATAGACCCGGTCAAAAAAAAATTAACCCTCTAGTTGCCGAAAAGAGTGGAAAAAAATCGGAAATAAGGTTTTTTGGGTTATCTACGTCATATAGATTCTCCGGACACCGTTTATATATTCATTTAATTCTCGTCCATCTTCTGGGAATAATAAAAAATCTCATCTTTATCATTTTATGGTATTTAGTATATAGATATTCAATAATAATGGAGAAGAAAATCTATTTTTGGTTGAATAACTGGTTTTGTGTTGTGTTGTATTGTGTGTAGGTGAAGGTTTTACTAACATTGTTTATGATAAAATAAAGTAAGCCACAATAAATAAAAATAATCTATAAATTGCTTTCTACAAAAACATAACTGAATCCACACATTAATAGTGATTTTCT
Organism: Hesperophylax magnus; assembly: GCA_026573805.1. Classification (NCBI taxonomy): domain Eukaryota; kingdom Metazoa; phylum Arthropoda; class Insecta; order Trichoptera; family Limnephilidae; genus Hesperophylax; species Hesperophylax magnus. Next base: position 13,317,848 of record JAIUSX010000117.1, on the reverse strand, counting down.
CAAGTTTTGCTAGAATTCATTTAACCGCCTATAACGCTCCTCCATTTACTAATAGGTATGTTAAATAAAAATAACGCGTGGGTCGAAACAGTAATTGAGTATTTACGATTAAGAATCAGTAGGTCAGCCATACACTGTATGTTATTGATAAATAGTACGTCAATTCTCCAAAGGTCAATGTTCATTGCTAGCATTATTACATAATGGTACGTAGCCCGCCATCTATGGGAGGTATTACGAGGCACAGCAAGGGGAGGTCGCTCTAATGGAACAGTCACCTTTGCAGGTCGATGGCTTGTAATGGATTATAACAAGTACCCACCGGCGATCTGTTGATTACAATGGCAGTCCGGGTTAGTGATGTATTTACAATTTGTTTGTGTTCGTATTTTAGAAAAGCTGTCGTTTTAGACATGGAAAGTTGTAAAGTGTTTTCCGGCGTTTCCTCTTCCTTGCCTTTATTCATTTATGTCCTCTGACCTTACGCTAGCTAGGACCTGTACCGTCACAAGCGACATAAGAAAGCAAACGACCTCGTTCACGAAGACACTCTCGGACAATAATCCCTTGCTACAACCCTTCTTCCACATATATCGGCTGAAACCATCGGTATCTAAACACTCACCAGGGTATTGCACTCATGGTATCTCTTGTCCTGACCGGCACATCGCCAGATGGTCCCATTGCTCTTGGCGATGGTGTGAGTCCTGTGGCCTGGCGAGGACCTCGCACTGCTGATGGGATGCAGCTCTTGGGGGCTCTCGATCACCTCGTTGGCCGAGTTCAGCTTTCGTCTTCTTCTGCCGCCCCTGCTTCTAGAAACAGATACAACACTTTGTAGATTTTCGTTACAAAATTAAACATGAAACTGGCCTACTAGACAAGAATCGATTTTCAGGACAGAAAACAGCAAATCTAAAGCTAGTCGCCAACTATTATTTTAACAACAACTTTCTTCTAGCAAGTTCACTTCCTAGTATACTACGTACTACCTACGGATTGTCTAGAGTTTATGATTATTTGCTTTATTCGTGTAATAAAGACCTCTTTCTTCCACGAAAACATACATCAGTTCAATTATTTACACGCTTTTCCCGTAAATATATTCAATCCATCGTAGCTTTTCAAGACAAAGATGGTTTTAATATGTCGTAAATCAAAGAATTAATATGTTTTCTTTGCCAGAGAAATTGACAGCATTGAGCGCACACCAAGGATCTGATATTGGTCTTCTTTGGGGTTTGATTAATCGAGCAATAAACATTACTTGATTTCTATTAGGATGAAATAGTCTCACTGGCTCCAGATGGTTATACAAAAATATATATTAATAAATATCTGTTCACAAAATAACCTCCATTTATTTATTATATAGGTAGGTATTCAATACGTATTGTTACACAGAGTTCAAAAGTATAAGCTGAACCAAGTCGTTATATTATATAGATTGCTGCTATAAATAGGTGTTGGTTAGCAGATACATCGAATAAATTCAAATTCATGTTAGCACGAGCTTTTTTGTCAATTAATTTATTGGCGTGATATAAATTTTCAAGCCCGCATAATGTTAGCACCGTTCTGATCTACAATTAAAATTGCTCTAATACATGGTAGAATTTTGATAAGAACTTGAAGCTGACAGGACATTTATTCTTAAGCACACCAAAACGGCAATTATCACCGGCCTTATCATCAATGCTAACTACAATTAATTGTTCCTTCGAAAAAATACCAAGCCCGGGGACTATAAAATTAATTTCACAAAACAAATCTCATTCAATTACCACGATACAATAATACAGTAGACATCGGACAGCCTCTACACTAATTAGTTAGTCCGTATCGTGTACAGAACCTACCTCGAAAATGCCAGTAATAACAATATTAATAATAATTGTTACCAGTACCAGACGGTATAATAAACAATCGAAAAGCAACAAATAACTGAAAGAAAGATTCTTGGTCGGTGGTCCTAATTTGGAAACTCTTGAACTAATGGAGACCATAAATCAGAGAGTGTAAGCACAGATTATTTTGGCAATAAGCATATCTCCAGTCTTCCTGAGAATAACACCAGTCTTGGAGGAGATAATATTTGTACAGAACAAACAGAGGATAATTCACTATTTAACAAAACTAACTGTCGGGAAATGTGGAGACGATTAACGTGTTTATTTTCGTTTACAGGAATCCTTGAATTATGGAGATCGCCTTGAAAATAGACACTGTCAGGTAAAACACAGAAGTGCATTGCATGGAGTCAGACTGACTGAATAAACCCCAAGTTATTAGGAAATGGGCTAAAGAAACATCTAGAAAAATGTTATACCAATTTAAGAACACATTTCAACCTCGAAAGAAGCGAAAAAATATACTATTTTTTCCCATAGCTTTTACAAGTAAATAGCGTAATTTACTTACACGTCTGGTAGTTTAAATTTTATAATAATTGTAATAAATGGGAACCTACGTGGGCGCTATCAGTGTGTGGGTAATACAAGTAATTAAATATAAATTCTTTACGTTATTTATCAATTTATTGAACGCCCGTAGGGCTTTTAGAGATAATACTGGTCGAAATTTTACATTTTTTATAAATTCAGAAATATAATATTTGTAAGAATGTATAACAAATCGTTAGGTACAACACACTTTTTATTTTTCCTCGTAGTTACATTAATGAAAGTGTAGGTATTACGGCATGAAGTATTGGAAATTTTGAAGTTATGTACCGTATAGATTATATAATATTATGAAACAGATTTGACAAAGAATTTATAGAAATAACGTAACAACATAAAATTCATGTACCTAAGTAATACAACAGCTTGAAAGTATAAACCTAATTAAATCAATGTTAAATTCATTCATTAAAATATCTACTCTTGAAAATGATTTACCATTTTTTTCTGCAAATCACTTTGTTTAGAAGCCGATTTCTCTAGACCAGGGGCTAAAGCTCTCCTTACCAGAAATTAAATGTTGCTGTAAAATTGCCTTAGCTACGAGGGTCAACCAGAAAGTAAGATTATAACATTTATGTAGAATCGAAAAATGCTTGTATTTAATTGAAATTCACAGAAGACTTCACAATTATATATATTATTCATTTTTCAACTTAATTGCTGTCGAGATCGATACACTTCTGTAGTCAGGCCACCAGTTTTGTAGTCTTGCGCCGCCGTCACTTTCAGCCACTTCTTCAAAGCTTCCTCGACCTCCTGATCGTTGGAAAAACGTTTACGACTCAAAAGGTATTTGTAAACGTTTACGATCCAAAAAGTATTTTCAAAGTGGAAAATCAACCAGGCAGCCAATGGGGTCAGTTTTTTCAATTTAACGATTTTTCGAAAAAAAATCTCCTCGTATTTTTAAATATTTGAAAGAGTGTGCAAGTAATAATATTATCATTTCCAATTTCGTGAAAAATTGATATTTCTTTACGAAGAAGTTTTTTTTATGTACCTACCTAATAACTAATAAAATTATTTTATATTTGTATTAAATACCAGATAACATAAATAACACTATCGATTACCTAACTTCTGGTTTTCAAATATCTTTGGTAACGGCATATTTCTCCCAATTATCGTGTAGGGCACTTCTATCCAAACAATATATTTATAATGAGGCACACCAACTCTAGCGAGGTGTATCAATCGGCTTCGATTGTTCGTGCTGAATGAAGTTGTCCGCTTAATTTGAAGCATTCCTGACATTTTTGTTTACAATTCCTCAGCGTCAATCTCGAATCCCTTCACGTTCATTCTGAGAAGGGCTTTGATGTAATATACCTAGATGTGGCATTATCGGAACAATCTGATAACAATACAGGCGGCCCTTTGAAAAGTGTCTCTACTCAAATTAATATGAATGTCTCCGAATTAAGAAGGGCTTCAATGTATCCCGTATTGGATTTTAGGTTTAACGGGAAGGCCCAGGGTTCACGGCACGTAATCCGTCTCACCTCAACAAACAACATCTTTGTTTGTTTAATCTTTTAATATTTCTTGGAGCTTGGGACGATATGGAATTCACTATCTCGGATAGAGACTAGCAATGCTAAACCTAGGACATGAAAAAAGGTGTACAGCGATTTAATGAAACCATTTTATTTTGGGGTACACTGTATGTTATGTTTAATTATGGTAAGAGTTTAAATGAATACTATTCTTTCCATTATCCTTTTCAATGTATGTCTTCCCGTTTCTACATAAGTTGTGTCTTTCCCGCGAATGCAACAATTTAACCAGTGAAAATTGACAACGCCGTAACTGTTGTAAGAAATAATATTTTTATATATAATATGTTTTTATGATGAAGGTTCAGGGTGAACCAAATCGGTTGGTTTTATATATTAAAAAATATACAATTTAAATACAATATTACGAGTTATTTTATTCTAATTATTATATTTTAATATTTTTTTAATATATTTTAATACTAAATGGAAGCTTTTTGGACAACTTTTGAGATTCTTCTATCAGTCATCCATTCTTGGAACAACGTGTCTTCCTCATTAACATCATTTGTTTAGATTGACTTGCACACTAATTATTTCATCGGTTACTTTCAATGTTTGTAATTAATGCTCTTCGGAATTAATTCTAGAGCCAATAACGTATTTTACATTATTTGAATTCCATGAAGCTTATGAATTAAAGATCCTATTCCATTGTACAATGTGATAAAAACATTTCATCCTTCCAATCGTCGCATTCCTTCCACTAATAACGTCAAAAGCGTACAGTGTGCGGAATCCCCCAAAAAAGAAATCCTTTATTATAAATTTAATATTTCCATTCATTTTTTTAATGTATCATTGGCATCAAAAATAAAGTGTTAATCTTAACGATATAATTTTTTTTTTTTTCTTAGGCTAATAATCATTGCTTCAAATAATCTGTCATCCTTTGTGCTATACATTAAAAAAAGAACTTGAAATGCTGGCAGAGATTACACTTTATTTTATAAATATTGAAGTGAAGAAGTTTCGGAGATTTGAGATTCTGAACAAACGAACATTTACATTTTTAATTATATAGACAGATAATGCTGGCACGCAACTTATCGAAGACTACGTAGTAATGCAAAATAATAAATTTAATAAAAACTGTAAATTTGAAAATGGCCTTGAAAGCCGAAACAGCTGTAACAATAACCAAAAACAAAATAGTAGCAGAACTTAATAATAATATTAAATTTAATCGTGATATTTTTATTTTTTTAATTAATTGGATTTATACGAATTAAACAAAAAAAAACAATTATAACATAATAAATCCTTTATAAATAAATTGCCTAATTGCTTCCACGCGCTGCGATAAAAAAAACGACACAAACAATCGAAAGAGTAATCAAGTATTTTGTGAGAAAGGATACGAGTTATTTCGTAACAGATTATTAAATAATGTTTTCATTAATGAGTAATTCTTTATTATTTCTTGAACCGTTCTCTTGTTCTTGGTTGCTAAGGACGGTCGTTGAAATACAGGACCGGATTAAATATCGTGTTGTTTTGTGTGTGTTTATAATCATTTTTTTAAATTTATTCCAGTAGTGTATTGTATATTTATTCCACTTGTTCAGGATCATGAATATAGGCTTCAAACATAGTTAGATAAACGATATTTACAGTTCAAGCCTGCATTAATTTTATTTGTCAAAACGTCGCTATCATTATTTTCAAGCTGTTTTATTTCAACCGTGAACGATTCTTTCTATCATGTAAATTAATAGTAAAAATGCAAGATTTAAAATAGAACACGAACATTTGAACTTATATTTTTACGTAAGCAGTATTTATGGTTATTTTAAAGTCGTTTCGCGTCGAAGATAACGTCAAACTTGCATACCAAAAATGTAATCAAAAACGTTATTTAAAACCATTTTCTCTTTTAGGCTCAGTGGAAAATTTAACCATTTGCCCATAATTTGGCTGATATTAACTATTCAAGAACTGTCAAATATTACTAGTTGAACGGTCAAAATTTTTAAAGAGAAATTGTTGTAGTAAAGATATTGGTAAGTAATTTCTTCTGCACTAAATAAACTAGAATGTAATTAAGAATACTGAATATCGTCGGGTCGGCCCTTGGCCTGGGGTCACGCAATGGTTAATCTACAAAGCATATCTAATTAGCCTTTGTTACCAATTATTGTAGTTTATTTATGCTAAACGTTGAGCGGAATGTATTCCGAAGCAACTTACTAGTCTCTAAAAATAATCTACATTGCTCTCGGAAACTAACATTAAGTAGCGACCATTGGGGGTGCATGTGATACATACAGAGGAGTTAATATGTTATTATATTAACTCCTCTGTATGTATCACATGCACCCCCAAGGGCCGACCCGACGATATGTTGTAGTAAAGATATTGGTAAGTAATTTCTTCTGCACTAAATAAACTAGAATGTAATTAAGAATACTGAATATCGTCGGGTCGGCCCTTGGCCTGGGGTCACGCAATGGTTAATCTACAAAGCATATCTAATTAGCCTTTGTTACCAATTATTGTAGTTTATTTATGCTAAACGTTGAGCGGAATGTATTCCGAAGCAACTTACTAGTCTCTAAAAATAATCTACATTGCTCTCGGAAACTAACATTAAGTAGCGACCATTGGGGGTGCATGTGATACATACAGAGGAGTTAATATGTTATTATATTAACTCCTCTGTATGTATCACATGCACCCCCAAGGGCCGACCCGACGATATGTTGTAGTAAAGATATTGGTAAGTAATTTCTTCTGCACTAAATAAACTAGAATGTAATTAAGAATACTGAATATCGTCGGGTCGGCCCTTGGCCTGGGGTCACGCAATGGTTAATCTACAAAGCATATCTAATTAGCCTTTGTTACCAATTATTGTAGTTTATTTATGCTAAACGTTGAGCGGAATGTATTCCGAAGCAACTTACTAGTCTCTAAAAATAATCTACATTGCTCTCGGAAACTAACATTAAGTAGCGACCATTGGGGGTGCATGTGATACATACAGAGGAGTTAATATGTTATTATATTAACTCCTCTGTATGTATCACATGCACCCCCAAGGGCCGACCCGACGATATGTTGTAGTAAAGATATTGGTAAGTAATTTCTTCTGCACTAAATAAACTAGAATGTAATTAAGAATACTGAATATCGTCGGGTCGGCCCTTGGCCTGGGGTCACGCAATGGTTAATCTACAAAGCATATCTAATTAGCCTTTGTTACCAATTATTGTAGTTTATTTATGCTAAACGTTGAGCGGAATGTATTCCGAAGCAACTTACTAGTCTCTAAAAATAATCTACATTGCTCTCGGAAACTAACATTAAGTAGCGACCATTGGGGGTGCATGTGATACATACAGAGGAGTTAATATGTTATTATATTAACTCCTCTGTATGTATCACATGCACCCCCAAGGGCCGACCCGACGATATGTTGTAGTAAAGATATTGGTAAGTAATTTCTTCTGCACTAAATAAACTAGAATGTAATTAAGAATACTGAATATCGTCGGGTCGGCCCTTGGCCTGGGGTCACGCAATGGTTAATCTACAAAGCATATCTAATTAGCCTTTGTTACCAATTATTGTAGTTTATTTATGCTAAACGTTGAGCGGAATGTATTCCGAAGCAACTTACTAGTCTCTAAAAATAATCTACATTGCTCTCGGAAACTAACATTAAGTAGCGACCATTGGGGGTGCATGTGATACATACAGAGGAGTTAATATGTTATTATATTAACTCCTCTGTATGTATCACATGCACCCCCAAGGGCCGACCCGACGATATGTTGTAGTAAAGATATTGGTAAGTAATTTCTTCTGCACTAAATAAACTAGAATGTAATTAAGAATACTGAATATCGTCGGGTCGGCCCTTGGCCTGGGGTCACGCAATGGTTAATCTACAAAGCATATCTAATTAGCCTTTGTTACCAATTATTGTAGTTTATTTATGCTAAACGTTGAGCGGAATGTATTCCGAAGCAACTTACTAGTCTCTAAAAATAATCTACATTGCTCTCGGAAACTAACATTAAGTAGCGACCATTGGGGGTGCATGTGATACATACAGAGGAGTTAATATGTTATTATATTAACTCCTCTGTATGTATCACATGCACCCCCAAGGGCCGACCCGACGATATGTTGTAGTAAAGATATTGGTAAGTAATTTCTTCTGCACTAAATAAACTAGAATGTAATTAAGAATACTGAATATCGTCGGGTCGGCCCTTGGCCTGGGGTCACGCAATGGTTAATCTACAAAGCATATCTAATTAGCCTTTGTTACCAATTATTGTAGTTTATTTATGCTAAACGTTGAGCGGAATGTATTCCGAAGCAACTTACTAGTCTCTAAAAATAATCTACATTGCTCTCGGAAACTAACATTAAGTAGCGACCATTGGGGGTGCATGTGATACATACAGAGGAGTTAATATGTTATTATATTAACTCCTCTGTATGTATCACATGCACCCCCAAGGGCCGACCCGACGATATGTTGTAGTAAAGATATTGGTAAGTAATTTCTTCTGCACTAAATAAACTAGAATGTAATTAAGAATACTGAATATCGTCGGGTCGGCCCTTGGCCTGGGGTCACGCAATGGTTAATCTACAAAGCATATCTAATTAGCCTTTGTTACCAATTATTGTAGTTTATTTATGCTAAACGTTGAGCGGAATGTATTCCGAAGCAACTTACTAGTCTCTAAAAATAATCTACATTGCTCTCGGAAACTAACATTAAGTAGCGACCATTGGGGGTGCATGTGATACATACAGAGGAGTTAATATGTTATTATATTAACTCCTCTGTATGTATCACATGCACCCCCAAGGGCCGACCCGACGATATGTTGTAGTAAAGATATTGGTAAGTAATTTCTTCTGCACTAAATAAACTAGAATGTAATTAAGAATACTGAATATCGTCGGGTCGGCCCTTGGCCTGGGGTCACGCAATGGTTAATCTACAAAGCATATCTAATTAGCCTTTGTTACCAATTATTGTAGTTTATTTATGCTAAACGTTGAGCGGAATGTATTCCGAAGCAACTTACTAGTCTCTAAAAATAATCTACATTGCTCTCGGAAACTAACATTAAGTAGCGACCATTGGGGGTGCATGTGATACATACAGAGGAGTTAATATGTTATTATATTAACTCCTCTGTATGTATCACATGCACCCCCAAGGGCCGACCCGACGATATGTTGTAGTAAAGATATTGGTAAGTAATTTCTTCTGCACTAAATAAACTAGAATGTAATTAAGAATACTGAATATCGTCGGGTCGGCCCTTGGCCTGGGGTCACGCAATGGTTAATCTACAAAGCATATCTAATTAGCCTTTGTTACCAATTATTGTAGTTTATTTATGCTAAACGTTGAGCGGAATGTATTCCGAAGCAACTTACTAGTCTCTAAAAATAATCTACATTGCTCTCGGAAACTAACATTAAGTAGCGACCATTGGGGGTGCATGTGATACATACAGAGGAGTTAATATGTTATTATATTAACTCCTCTGTATGTATCACATGCACCCCCAAGGGCCGACCCGACGATATGTTGTAGTAAAGATATTGGTAAGTAATTTCTTCTGCACTAAATAAACTAGAATGTAATTAAGAATACTGAATATCGTCGGGTCGGCCCTTGGCCTGGGGTCACGCAATGGTTAATCTACAAAGCATATCTAATTAGCCTTTGTTACCAATTATTGTAGTTTATTTATGCTAAACGTTGAGCGGAATGTATTCCGAAGCAACTTACTAGTCTCTAAAAATAATCTACATTGCTCTCGGAAACTAACATTAAGTAGCGACCATTGGGGGTGCATGTGATACATACAGAGGAGTTAATATGTTATTATATTAACTCCTCTGTATGTATCACATGCACCCCCAAGGGCCGACCCGACGATATGTTGTAGTAAAGATATTGGTAAGTAATTTCTTCTGCACTAAATAAACTAGAATGTAATTAAGAATACTGAATATCGTCGGGTCGGCCCTTGGCCTGGGGTCACCCAATGGTTAATCTACAAAGCATATCTAATTAGCCTTTGTTACCAATTATTGTAGTTTATGTATGCTAAACGTTGAGCGGAATGTATTCCGAAGCAACTTACTAGTCTCTAAAAATAATCTACATTCCTCTCGGAAACTAACATTAAGTAGCGACCATTGGGGGTGCATGTGATACATACAGAGGAGTTAATATAATAACAACACGATCTTCATTTTGCTTGTTTAATAATAACCCAATTTTCAATAACATCTGGTCGTTGTAGCTCAGCTTAAAGGTTTCCTTACTATTTGTCCGCAACGTGTGAAAAGTAAGCAGATAGTTTTGTCGGAAATGTTAAATATTCCCGTATACAGGGAAAAATACGCATTCAACTCAATTTCCATAATTATGCAAGAAACATTTACAAAATAATTAAACTTTTTATAAATAAAATACCATATTTTTGGAAATAAATTCTACGTTGATTCGCATTTTTACACGAAATTCGTAATTTTTGAGCGAAAACGTGATTTTGCCACGTTAACGGGAATATCACGAAATTCACTATTTTCAGGCAAATAACACGATTTTTATAATTTATTTTTGAAATTAGAAAGCATCTATGTAATTTATAATCTTTATTTGTGATAAACATCAAAAAGTCAACGTTTTCAACAATCACTTTCGTTGAAAAATACCATCGCCTTACTGAAAAATAACTTAGCTTTTTTCTTTTTTCAAGTCATATCCTTATGGTTTATTATTCACAAAAGAATTCAAATAAGAATTTTAGCGGAAAATTTAATTTATAAAAGTTAATGCATGTTTTGACCAATCATTGACTTGTGTGAAATCACAACGATTGCCCTTTATAATATTTAACATTAATGTTTCTCTGGAAATATTATTTCATCTGCGAGTAGATCTAACAATCCTACCAATATGTTTTTACGAATTATGTCTGCGTAAATCCAAAACCTAACGTTATAAAATAAGTCTATTACATTCAAGTAGTACAATGATTTATGTACCTTTGATCAACTACCTCCATGGAGATGGAATGGAGGTATTTTTCATAATATTTGTTGTGTCCGTATAACAGAGGCATAGGTATTTCTGAACCTATATTTAGTCGTAAAAAGTGATTAGGTTTATTTAAATCAGGGCTAGCTAGTGTTAACTTTTCGTGTTAACTAACCGCCAATTACCGACTTTAATATATCCGTGTGAATCGATAAAAATTAACTGTTACTACTGGTTACTGGTTACCCGCTACAGTTAATTACAATTGGTAAACATTTACCTTTTGTATTTACAAAAACATGTTTCGTGAGACGAACTGGTTTGGATTTTAATGTAATTAGAAAATGTATTGAAGGTACGGAATGTTGCGTAGATAACCTCAATGATGGTGGTGACCAGCTTTTGGCGGGACTATCCACATTTGAATGACTTAAAACAGCTAACAGCCGACCCAAAAATACCAATCATTGTTTTAATAAACTTTACTTAGAAGAGTTTCAATGTAGAGTTGTTGCAATTCGCCAATCGAAAATATTTATTTAAAGTCAATATGTTTAACATTCCAGGCCACATAATATTATTTATGATTATGTTTTCTCTTTCTCCAACATTCATTATTTCGTCTTTCGTGATGTATTTGTATAACAAATGCTGGTGTCAGAGATCCAAACAGAAGAACGTGCGAATTGTTTAATCAAAATCAAAACCTGAAGGATTCCGACATATATTTTGATACAAGCAGAAATTCGAGTAGAAAGGTGAATACTTTTTTTATTTTAAATATAAAAACCCACAAAGTTTTTTCCTCGTATTTAATTTTTCTTATAAATTTTGATGTAAAAAATACTTGTAAATGATGTGATTTCAGATTTTCACGGCCAAAAGTGATTTATTTTTGGCTACCGTTGGCTAAATAAGGAGCGCAACATGGCATAATCATGTTGCACTCCTTCTTTAGCCAACGTTTCGAACTGCATTACACATATGCCCTGACGATGTATACTGTAATGCTGTCCGAAAGTTGGCTAAAGAAGGAGATAGCGCAACACGGCATAGTATATACCCCAAAAATAAATCCTGTAATATTTGTAAAGGTTTATTATTTATTTATCTGCTGCTATGTTAATCTGGGAGAAATAGTTGTCCAACTGTTTTTTCCAAAAAAAAAAATACATCAAACTCTATAATTACCTACCTACCTATATCTACGCTACCTATATAATTACTGTCCTTATCTGAATGCCATTTATCGTAATTTTGATGATATACAAAGTTACATATTTGCATCAGATGTTTGTTATTTATACTGTCCGGAAACTAGCAGTAAAAGCGGAAAATATTCTAGTCATTGCCGAAAATAAATAAAATATTCAAACGCTTTAAATTGCTATTCCTTGTTAATTCCTTGCAATTACATCGTTTCGTTAAAATTGCTAATATATAACCAAGAAAATATTTCAAGTGTCGATGGACGCGTCGTGTAGGTACATTATATTATTTCAGGTATTTCTTTCACACATTGACGAATGGTCAATCCACGAATGGATACTTTATCCACAAAGGCTTTTATTTTAATTTAATTAAAAAACTACGGTTTTTGATTAGCTCAATAGCGCGCGTTCGGTGATTGAAATATTTCGGATCGTAAAGACGACCATGGTATAGATAATTGCGCTTTTTGTCACGAACCGTTTCGTAATAACAATAATTATAATGACTTGTTTAATGGCGTACCTGTCAGGGGCAACACTTTAAAACCACATCATCTGGGTGTAGTTTAAAGACGGCGGATAAAAAGTTACGCGAACTGAATTTCAATTATCAATCACCCAAATGCCGCAAATTGTAAATTGAAAAGAGACCCGACGATGTTACTTACTTTAGAAATGATTTAAAAAACGATATATTCGTGTATTTATGAATATTTGTTATTTGTTGTGTTTTTTTAATCACATTTTAATAAATAAAAACGGCTACACACTACCAGACTGTTGTGACTGAATACGATTTGTATCAAGTTACGTCACCATGGCTGTAATAAATTTATTCGATATACTTCGGATATGTTATTTTATTTTATTTTTATATCGATTGATTGACGATATTCTTTTTACAGTGTAAGTTTAAAAAACTTGGTACTTATTGTGCTGAATCGACGCAGTATGTTGTTCTTTATAAAAAAAATACCCGAAGTTCCCGACGTTTCCAGGGCTTTGTGCAAAGTTTTTCGAAATGGCAACGAAAGGTGTGCAAAATTTCATAAAGAAGTTTCAAAATTCTGCTTTAAGGGGTGGTTTTTCGAACTCTCGTGTCAATAGTGACCCGGCTCTTGTTTTCAATGTCAAGTAAGCAACATTTTATCAATATTTGAAAAAAGCTATAGATTTGCGGCTCACCACAATCACTCTTATTTGTATAAATAGAAAGATATTTTGGTGAGTCGTAATATTTTTCACGGGAATTTCGTAGCATTCAAATTATTTTGTTGCGGTGTTGTTTTTGACATATTATGGCAAGTTTGCAAAAACTTGTTGCGCGATCGCTTGCCATAATGTGCCAATTTTATAGAACCTAAAAAGGTGAGATAAACGGTGAAATCTAGGTGGATTCGCTGGCTTTAAACGCAGTATGCATTGTTCATATATTTTCCTTTAAAATATTTTAAGGAATGATATTAATTAGGTAAGTTTTTAGATTCTCACGGCCATTGCATTTATACCTTGATACTGGGTACATCTACTCTAACCGCTGTCAATCGGTTTTCTAATTCTAGAATTCGCCACAAGATGGCGCCACTTCCGTTGGCATTTCGCATTTGGACGGGCCCCAGGCTAACATAAATACTGTGCTTTCAGAATTCGACACAAGATGTCGCCACTTCCGTTGGCATTTCGCACTTGGACGGGCCCAGGCCACAAATAAATAAGCACAAACTCGACAACCAACCAACCAACCAAAAATTTACACATCTTCGGATCTACCGGATCTTCCCTGATGATGGACACTGCAACGCTGTCCGAAACGTCGGCTAAAGAAGGAGTTAGCGCAACACGGCATAACACCCCAAAAACAAACAACAAAAATGATATTAATTGATTAGAAAATTTGGTAAATATATACATATACGCACATGGCTCGAGTTGCTAAGTAGTATTATACAGGACATGTTGTCATTTATTTCAAATAATAGTTTGATCCAACAGCACTTGTTAAATGTTAATTCTCATTTCAGGGTGTTATCTTATTGGTTTTCGTAGGTGTAAAAATAAAAAAAGGCAAGGTTCCAAAAGGCCTGAACCAATAAATACAGACACCTGGTTATTGGATGTTTGGTTACCTGCTCAGAGCTCACCCTCAGTGGGTCAAGCGGCCCTTCATAACACAAAGGACGAGGACAAATAAAAATAAACAAACAACACGAGTCACGCGGTGGGTTTGGAGTTAAGAAAAAAAATCGTTTAAGGAAAGAACTGACCTTTCGGGAAGGTATCTAAATAAGGTTGCAAGTCATTTAACGCCGTATTAACTTCAAATTTAAGTATGTAATCAGTATCTCCCTTTGAAAACACATTTTATGGCTTCATCGTTCTATTGCATTTCTATGAAAAGATTGGAAATATGTTGTAGAAATTGCCATCAATGCGATAATTTATGTTTCAATCTTATGTTAGATTGTATGGTTAATTAATTTTATTTTTTAGAAAGGTATATTTTACATGTCGATGTGCTTAAACATTATCTACATAATAGTTTATTTTTTAAAATTAACACTTATAAAATTAAAATAAGATTTCAAAATACTTAAAAGTACACAGCCATCACATTAACAGTTTAAGAAATAGATGTCAAGTATACCCCTGACATTGAGATTGTACCATTAATCGTTTAAACTAGATGTTTGTCAAGCTTGATTGTCTAAAACGACTGAAGGGTAATGTCGCCCATTTATGGCATGCCAAATAGAGGTATGTTAAATGTGAGGCTGAAGAAAGTGGGGAATAAAAGGAAGGTATATGGCTACGGTGGTCTCACCAGGGTGATACCAAGGATGGGTATTGTCTGGAGAGAATAAGTAAATGTTCTCTTTGGCATGTACTGTTGTGTGTGAGTATACTGTGTGTACCACTGTTTACCACAGTCTGTCAAACAAATAGGTAGGAACCTTCGAGTTCATCAAACTGTAGGTACGTTTGATGTAACTTTTGTTCGATATAATTAGTATCCAATGCCGAAAGAGCTTAGGTGAGATATGCACGCGTTTCGGGACACTATGCCAATATCGGACATATGCATTTTTATACGATACACATGTTTTTGTTTTTTTTTGCGATAAATTTCTGTGATAGATCTGTTTTTATTTAATCATATTTAACAGTAGGTACTTGTATAATAAACAATAAATAATAATTAATCCTCCACCACCACCACCTCTTTTTCAATGTAGTCATATATGCAGTTGAGAGACCCGCCCAATGAACTACGAGATCTCAGTCCTTGACGCCAGGACCCTTGGACTTACGAGTATTATTACTCTATCACTGCAATCATGACCCTGTCATTTTAGGTTACGGTCCATGTTGATGTTCAATGCAGACAGGCGGATATTTGATCTGCCGTTGTTTTTTAAGGGTCAATGCGCTGTCCGTTGGCAGACAAACGGCGTCAAGTTGAATGGAGATTATTGTTATTCATTATAAATTATTAGTTATTAGGTACAATCCTTCTGGGATAAAACTTTTTGTAATGGTATATCCAAAGACTTCATTTGTACGTGATAACACTACACAAGGAACACTACGGCACCTATAACATTCAATCATCGATACCACGAGATAAGTTGCAAAAATATTTTAGAAAAAAAAGAAATTACTAATAAACTAAACGAAACATGAAACAGAACAAGATACAGAAAAAAAAATAACGGCCTCAACTGGGTATTGAACCTAAGATATCTGTCTTACCGGGACAAGGTCTTTAACTACTCGACCATTGGGACGTATTATTATACGTCATATTTCAAATTCAGAAATAACAATATTATCTACAGCGCCCTTGAGGTGTTTTTGCACAAAAACGGCGCTATAAAAGTCATCCAGGTATTATTATTATTATTATTTATCTTGGGCAGCAATATTTTTGAATGATTACAAAGTTCTAAAGAATTGACTTGTAACCTGGGTAGTGTCTTTGGGTTCGATCCCCAGTTGAGACGGTTATGTTTTTATTTTTTTATTGTCTCGTTCTGTTTCATGTTACGTTTAGATTTATTAGTTTTATCTTCCTCTTCATTAAATTGATGGATATAACCTTAAAAAATTATTAAAAGGAAAGTTGTTCGAGTAAAAATTAAATAAAAACAACTTTTCCAGTTAGTCAAATAGTTAATGCCCGTTGGCAATTTATGGTGAAATGAGTCTTTAGCAAATGGTTTACTTTAACGCAGCTTGGTGTTCTTTCAATAGTTAGACAGTTAGAAACCTCAATAATTACCGTAGGTATGTCACTTAACTTTTCCATAGACGATTATCGTGATCATTTTTTATTCGGAACGAAATCTTGGTAGGTACGTTCAATGTACATCTTCTGAAGAGGATATCGTGCAACAATGCCATATCAATCCATTCCAAGAGACACGGCCCTCCCAAAGTCTGACAGACCGACTGTACTATGGTTTCGGTACCTACCTCACTTCTAGCGAAAGTTAATGCCCTAGAGACAATGGGACTATCACTGAGCCCGGCATATAAATGTATCGAGCAATCTGTCTACGGTCGTTACTGGGTCACGTTAACCTGGGTAGGTATCCATATATTTACCACTGAAGAGATAAAACGTTTGTGTATTGTGGGCGTATCTGCGCGCTCGAAGTGAGGTCAATTTGATCTTTCTTCGGTTAAATTGATGGAACGTTGAAACATTATCAAATATTGAAATTCTTTCTGGAACAATTTGGGGAAAATTTGAGATAACAAGACACTTTTGACCTTCTAAGAATTTTTATTTTCAGTGATATCTGTCTAATGAAGGCACGGGAATAATGTAGATATAACATAGAATTCTGGATAGCGACCAGAGATGCATGTTTATTTGTGGGTACTCTGTCGGTACAGAATGGTTACAAATTGTAACTTACAATAAACAATCAGATATGTAGATACTTATATTTTTAGGTGATAACGTACAATAGTACCAACTGTGAGCGTAATTGTGGAAACTCCGTTAAAGGAATGCTGTAAGTCTGAAGGAAGTGAGAGAAAGACGAAGATAAGCTAATATCTAGTTATTTAGATCATGTTAGCAAGACTGAATCTCTCGTCAGGGCAATACTAAGAGAATCATCGACTCTATGAAATTTTAGATCAACCAATTTTCAGTTTTTTTTGTTTCAATATCCAAACCTTTTTTTACTTGGTAGAATTGAACATCTGATTGCCCTCTATGATTGAGAAGTCATATTAGCCTTCCTTGTACCTATATTCTATTAACGTCTCCTCGGGACTGTAGGCATTTGCCCATGGGTCAATTTGTTGGGTACCGATCTGGATGACAGTGAGGGTACCTTATTCCCTTTACCTACAACTACATCCTAGACCTAGACCTACACACTACGTATCCCTATCCAGGTGTATGAGTGTACGGCGTGGGAGTGACAGGAAGTGTGTGCGGTCATCGATCGGGGAAGAACAACTGCTTTATGTTTCGAATTCAATTGTTCCGGAAGAGCAGGAGCTCTAAAACTTTCATTGTCAATGTCCTCCAAGTCATTTTAGTATTATATGTCACCGGTAAAATCGGCGAATTAATTTAGCATAATATAATAGAATTGCTGCTAGGCCCTGCGGGCGGCACTTCGTTGGGCTTCGCCCAATTTAACAACAGTTAACCTATAATAACCCAACCTAACCTAACCTAACCAATCATTTTATTATATACATAGACAACATGTACATTTTATTATACATATAAGTACATGTCAGATTAGAGATTATTTGTTGGCTAATTTTACAATAAACGAAGCGTTTCTAGCGTCCAATTGTGTTTAAACGAAGCGTTTCTAGCGTCCAATTGTGTTTCATGTTTTTATTGGGCTGTCAAAATGGTGCGAAATTATTATTTACGTAAATAATATTATGTGTTAAAAAACCCGTTAATTATTAAAATAAGTGTATTAAGGCAAGTTTTTAAAAAGAAAATTGTATTTAAAAAAACCCAACTTAACCTAACATAACCCATCCTAACTTCATCCAACCACACCTATTCTAATCTAAGCTAACCTATCCTAATCTAACTTATAATAACCCAACCTAACCTAACCTAACCTAACCTATAATAACCTAACCCAACCTAACCTTACCTAACCTATAATAACCCAACCTAACCTAACCTATCCTAACCTAACCTATAATAAACCAACCTAACCTAACCTAACCTATCATAACTCAACCTTACCTAAATTATCCTAACCTAACATAACCTAACCAGACCTAACCTATCATAACCCAACCTAGCCTAACTTAACCTTTCCTAATCTAACCTATAATAACCCAACCTATAATAACCCAACCTATAATAACCCAACCTAACCTAACCTAACCCATCCTAACCCAACCTAACCTATAATAACCCAACCCAACCAAACCTATCATAACCTAAGATATAATAACCCACCCTAAACTAACCTAAAATCAAAACGCTTTATTTAGAAAAAAAATCGTTTTAAGCGTGGGCAGATCCCGAATAATCTCCTAAATGGGTAAAGGTAAATTAATATGTATTTTATAAATATATATACCTGGCAATATGATTATTTTACTATGCATATAAATACATGTCAGATAAGAGATTTGTTGGCTAATTTTACAATCAACGAAGCGTTGCTAGCTTCCGTATTTGTTTCATGTTTTTTTATTGGGTTGGCAGTTCCTACACTTCCTACAAACAAACGTGTATTATACGCGAACTTCACATCAGTGTTCTGCCAAAATGGTGCGAAATTATTATTTACGTAAATAATATTAAATATCAAATTTTTTTAAATCGTAAATGCAAAGAGTTCATGTTTATTGTCATTAAGTTGAATGAAATGCTTGTTTTCTTTTTAAATGCGTATTAAAACGGTAGTTTGGTAGTTTGAATAGATGAAATTGTACGCATATGAAATTATTCGCTATTATGCGCTCTGTCGGCCAATAGGGAAACTACTCCAGCGGCCGGTAAAGCAGGGATTGACATTTTAAAGGAACCCTAGAATGCGTGATATTTTCCTATGCGGAATTTACCCGAAACAAACGATTTGAATTCAACCAATCAGTGGGCCTAAACCGTCCAGACGCTGGTATAATCAAATATTGATTGGTACAAGCCAAAGATATTAGAAGAACGAGATATGCTATGTTGGCCGCCGGACCGTAGGCGGAGTACTACCTAATTAGGGTACTTTGAATACGGGAAGAATTCGTTCATTAAGTTTATTTTATGTCGTAACCGTGTACAGTTTGTGCCCGTTTTATTCAAAATGCCGTCTTGTTCAGTGGAACTATGCAAAAACACGACAAGTAATGTTAACTTTAAGATGAATGGAGTTTCATTTCACCGGTAAGTACAAAATTAGAGTACTTTATCAATTTTTAATGATTATTCAAAGTTTTTATTGACGTAAGGCCCCGTTAAAGCTAACATCGCCGGCATTAGAGGCTAGTGATGGGGACGCGATTTTTTTTTTTAAATACCGACTATCGATTTTTCGTAACATTAGCAGGGCCATATAAAAATACATAAAAACTTATTATTTCTTTTGAATTTTTTTGTTGATAATTATTATTGTAGATGCTGATTGGTGGTAGAAACAAATGCAATGCTTTTCTTTTAAAATCTTTATTTATTAAAATTAATGTTTCTTTGTTTGTTTCGCATCCTTTCCTGTACCATTTATCCGATTTTCAATGAAACTTTGGTGATTTTTTCTACCCGAGCCCGCGGAGGTTTCTATACCTATACGAGTATAATGGTGAGCTGTAGCATTATAAAATTATTTCCTATACCATTCATCCGATTGGGATGAAATTTTGGTGTACAAGCATTAAACAAATATCTCCACTTTACCGGTCAATAATATATATAACCGGTCGGTGGCCGATTTGACATCGCGCTTGTGTCCCACTCAGGCGTAGTGTGTTCAATTCCTCGGCTGGCTAAGTCCTCCATCACAACACAAGCAACATTTTCAGCTTACTGTGGTGGTAGTAGGAGATTTTCAAATATTGTCAGGTTATTCGTAACCCGGGAATGTTTGTCTTTCTTTAAAAAAAAAAAAATTTTAAACATATTTGTTAGCTAAATGAAATACCTCTCGTACATATATATATATTTTTTATTATTTTAATAAAGATCATATGGGTTACATTAATACATAGATATTTTGCAAAATATAATATTAAGGTTCATAATTGGTCGTGTATACCTTATCAGAAAAGAGGAGCTCTTGTGCCTGATAAGGGAGCCACGATTCTTACTTAGATTCAATGTTATAATATTATGTTATATGTAAAATATATAATAATATATATATATACATATATTTTTTTTAATATAAGTTTTTTTGGAAAAAAGTTTGATTTTATTTATTTGTTCTTGTTGGTTCGTAATACAGCGCAATCCGGAAGGGAGATTATTGTAGTTTTTTATGGCTTGGTAAATATAATGGTTTTGCATTTGAGTTGTTTTAAAGATTGGCGTAATAAATTGATTTCCATTTCTCATGAGTTTGTAAAATTCTTGATATTCTGTGTTATTTTTTTCTTTACACATTTTTATAATGGAAGTTTGTTTAAATATATCATCAATATTTGGTACTGGAAACAATTTAAAAAGCAATTTTGTTGGGAAAGTAGAGTTTTTTTTAAGTATTACCTTTATAATAATTTTTTGCGAGACTTTTACTGAGTTTAGATTGTTTTTATAAGATCCTCCCCAACCTATGATTCCGTAAATAAGCAGGGAGTGGACAAGAGCATAATATACATTTTTTAGTATTTTCACATTTAAAATATTTCTTAACCTAACAAATATATATATACATTTCCTTATTCTCTTTACTAACTCCGTAATATGGCTTTTCCATTTCAGATTTTCATCGATATTTAATTTATATATTTTTATGTGTATATATTTTTGTTAATTTGTTGGAATTGTTGAACACACTTGACATTCAAAAGAGGAGGAAAACAACTGTTTACATCTTATTTTAAAAAAAAACTACCTGTAAAACACGGGTAATAAATAGTTCTTGAAACAAAATATGAAATCGCGAAATAAAGGCCCTAACACGGGTAGAGCACCTAGCGTTGCCCTAAATACTTGTCATTATTATTATAAAATTATTAACTGTGAAACAAAAATGTAAATGTTTTCAGTATAATCCTGGTTAAAGACCACCACTGAGAATAGAAACAATGATTTGAATGGTTAAGCCGTGTTTGGCGACTAGATCTGAATAACCGGGTACTTCCCCACCTTCCTTTACTCAGCTTCTTCCTCACCCCATCACCTGAAGCTTCACAACATACCCCAATTGCGGAAGCCCTAGGTTCACTAGCTACAGATGGTTGGGAGCAGATGGGACTCTTGTGAAGTACTCAAATACAAAATAAACTAACATTGGGTAAACACTGAGAATTTCATTTTGTGGATTTTCATAACAACAAAAACACATTGCGAGTATTATTGTGATTAAATTTTTGAACAAAACCAAAAAACTGTACGGACAAAATTTAATTATAGATTAGATGCAAAAAAAATATGAGGATTGTTATGTATCGCACTTATTCCGATTTATCTGTTGTGAGAATATGAACTTTTCATCAAATAAAAGTTTTAACTTGAAAAATTTATTCATTTAAATATCGACATTGCGATTTTGTATTATTGCCATCCCTATTAGACTTCATTTGTATGTATTGCTAATTGCCAATGCTATCGGGACGTGTACGCACAGAAATCTGTTCTATGTATTAGTGCCAACTGAAACGTTACGTTTTTTGTGTAAGTTCGAAAAGGGGCGGATACCTTAGCGTAAGCGAAGGTGTGCAGTAGTATTGGTGAACAAAACCGGCGACACTGGGCAAAACAATTCCACACAGTATGAACTGCTCATAGCACATCTCGTTCTTCTAATATCTTTGGTACAAGCTCTGTGAATAGAAATTATAATTTAATTAAAGATACATCTAAACGACTGCCATTATCTTTCCACAGCTAAAATCAAATTTTGTTTTGCTCTTTTAAAGTTACAAACAGCAATATTATGCAGGAATGAAATTTGGCCAAATACACGAATGAAAACCTATTATATTATATGAAGGCATCTGAGAAGTCAGATGATTCAAAGATCAGTGGTACACTTTTTGGTGAAGTTGTGTTACCTATGTGCTAAATATTTACGGTTTTACAGTCTAGGTACACATAAACAGCATAATGACAGCTGTCCCACCGCAAAACATAAACAGTCTTGTGTTTATACAATGAAAAAATGTAATATTATTTCACCATTTCCTCTCTGATGCAAAACTGTAACAACCCACTGACGAAATAGCATTTTCTTCCGAGCGAAAATCGAACCCGCAACCTCTTTCTCAAAATACAGCAAACACCACCCTATGGAGGTTGTATTCGTACACACGTATTAATTTCTTGATAAAACCAAACCGGTTTCAGAACATGCAATCGGTAAGACAGATTCAATCAAAAACCGGAATTGGTACTAGATGGTATAAATACGTAATATATACAGGCTTAAGACAACGATGAGAAAGAAATAAAATTAAAAACTTAGCGGAAAGGGAAAATAGGTAAAATAAGGGTGAGGGACAACCTTTCCGATGCACCTTCATCTCCCCCGGAAATAGACCAATAATAATATTCCGGAAGCATTGAGTTCATAAAGAAAATGTACCTAATCGAGATGGCTTTCCCCAAACATACAATTTATAGGTTAGGTAAACAATAAATATTTATGAAGAAAGGGTTATGTTTTCACTGTCGCCAAAAAAAATAATTCAATCATTTTGTAGATTAAAAATATAATGTTGAAATAAATAGTTGTGATAAGATGTTTAACTCTTTCAACGTGTATCAATTTTTTCATTATAATTGTGCTCATAACTCTAATTTGTAGGTTTGTCATTTAATGATATTACGTATCCATTGTTGTTTAAGCCACCGCATTCCTAATTTCTGCAGACTTATAAAATATTTATCTAGAACATTTTCATTTTTTAATTTCATAGATACCTTCCTTCGTTTTGACATGTTGAAAGAACACCATTCAGAATACCACACAAGAGTCCCAAAAGCTTCCAACCGTCTGGAGCCCGTGAGACTACGGCATCCCCATTGGGGTGCGTTGTGAGGCTAATGGTAGGGGGGAGGGGAAGTAGATGGGAAAGAGGAAGGTAGGGAAGTACCTGGCTATTCAAATCTGGTCACCAAACACGGCTAAAGCTATTTCAAACAATATTTCAATTCGGAATGGTGGCCTTATACGGGGCAATACGGAGAGTATCTTCCCCTCTGGAATGAATAAATTGTGAAATAACACAGATCTGAACCAGCGACTTCCGTATTACTAGCCGAGAGCCTTACCCCTCGACAACGGAGGCCGTCATAACCTTCCTCTCCCTTATCTCCTTCCTTTCTCACTCCCACTCCCTTCAACCTCAGAACATATACCAATTGGGAATGCCATGCCACAGGACAACTGGCACAACATATGAAAACAATGTTATGACTAAAAACAATATTATAAACCTTATATAAAATATGCGACTTAAGTTATTTGTACCGGAAAGCATATCAACAAGGTGCTAAACCTACTTTTACGATTGTTATAAATGTATTAGCAGAAATCTTTTCCAATACTTAGCATTCAAATAACAGTTGAGGGATAGTCCAGTGTTTTGATAGGTTTCCCTACCGCTAAAGGCACTAATACAAATCCAGTCGTAATACCGCATTTTAAGATGCTGTATTAGGATACTTACGGGTCATACAATCGGTGTCGTTGTGTGAAGCCACTAAGAGAACATAAGTGGACCATAAATTAATAAATGTGTTAAATTATGTCAATGACACGGTCACTGGGAAAAATACATCGGCTTATTTCAATGTGAATCTCGCGCAAGAGTCTAAATTGCTCGGTGCAAGTGGGACTATGGCATCTCCAAGTGGGACTATAGCATCCCCAAGTGGGACTATGGCATCCCCAAGTGGGACTATGGCATCCCCAAGTGGGACCATGCCACCCCCAAAGTTGTGAGATGGAGATAGAAAGGAAATGGGGAAGAGGTTCTAAAGCCATTTCAAATGACGCTTCAAATCTGAATGATGGTTTTCACCTAGACGATACTGATATAACATTATGCAAATGTGCATACAATATTGTGCATATAATATTATGTACATGTGCATATAATATTATGCACATCAAATATTTTTCTACCTCTATTTTTTATACTGTAATTTATTATTTCTTCAATATTGGAAAATTATTTTGTCGCGTTGGTTTTGAAACATGTGGATTATTATTAATTAAAGGTGGTGTACAGAGTATTTCATTTTTACATGATATAATTATTGTAAAATAACCTGATGAGAAACTGCTTTGTCAGTTTAGCGGGTTTTATGATGAAGAATATTATTTTTCTTAAATTTCTAGGGGTAGACCAATATTCACTCACAATGAAGCGGCAGATAGCAAATAATAATCTGTAGGCACTTATTCTAAATATAATATATACCTATCATCTTCGGCCTGTAATATTGTATTTGAGATATTATGAAGCTATTATCGTCTATGCTAAATGTATTAAACTCGCAAATATTCTTATGAAAACTTACTTCACATTCATTATTTCAAATTGGTGTCATACGCTATTTAAAGTTGGTGTCATACATTATTTCAGATTGGCGTCATACATTTTTTCAAAATTAATCTGCACCAAACTGCACAAAACATTAACTAATAAAATATTGTGTACCTACCTTTGTTAATTGACAATTTGTATCTTGATTTGAAACTTACATTAAACACCTAATGGTGCTTTCCTAGTCCAACGAAATACAGATAATAGGTAAAAAACAGTTTGATGATTTATATAGCGCTGTTTTTGTGAAAATCACCTGAAGGGCGCCGTATATATTTTTTTTGTTTTCCAAGGCACTTCTACTACTCCTACTACTCCCACTACTCCTACTACTCCCACTACTTATCATCGATAATTTATATCAACAACTTAGTTGTACCACCTTCCACCGGTGCTCTTTGCTATCATATGCAAAAAAGCTTTTCTCTCAAATAATCGTAATTATTATTATTTATTTTTGACATCTAGGTCATATTTATAAAGGTTGGTGGTTTTGATTGCGCGTGCGCACTGCGCGCGGTCGCGGGTGAACCAAAGATTACTCTCGGTCTGAAATATTCCCAATCAGATCCCCGCAGCGAAACCATTCATCGATTATGATATCAATATCAAACCATTGATTGCTTAATCGTATTATCTGCTGCTAGGTGCAGGTGCGTGGCCAATAACATTAAAACAAGATCGCTATTTCATAAATTAATAATCCTGGAGTTATTGAAAAATTAAATCATTGATATTCCTATGTTAATTATTATAACATGTAGTGGATGATGATTTATGAGGCACTCGAGTGTGAAAATTATATTAATAGTTTGATGGGTCATTTTGATGATAACATTATCTTTATTTATTTGTTAGTTACAAAAAAAACTATTCCAGAATACTTAATCTTTGACTGTCCAACTGGGAATGTTTCCCGTTTCAGAATAATCAAATTGATAGGTTTTGTTCATATGAAGTAGGTAATATAACACAAATACATAACAATCAATTCATATCATTGAATAAATAACTTATTACGGTAACATTGTGGAAATCACTTTCATGTTTACAATATAGGAGATAAGTTAGGTAAGCATCTTAATTTTTTTTTGATTATTTCTATGATTTGTGATAATATATGTATAAGAATTATCATTTAAACTGATTTAAGACGTGTTTACAGTATATATTATTTGAGTTTGTGAAGTGTGGTAGGAATTTTAGGTCATAGGCCAAACCTATTAAGTAGTTATATGAACGTACAAAACATTTGTTGTTTATCTGTAAGTTAGTTGTTTATTCTGCTTAGTGCAGAAGCCAATTTTTAACCGATTTACGCAGAATGCACTTTTTAATTTCTATGTATCGGGTATGAGGTAAAACGTTTTGGCGCTAAGTAAGATTATTGTCTTTGAGCAAGGGATGACTTAGTAGTAGGTGGAACTACGGGATTCCTCCCTGTATGATGGGTGACGTGAAGATAATCGATGGAAGGGTAGTAGTTTTGATTCGTATCTCTTTGAATGATTTATTACTGGGGTACCTAAATGGTTTTTTAAGGATGATCCTTAGAAGTGATTTTTTTGAGTTTTTGCTAAGGAATCTAGAATTGTTTTATTACATCCACCCAAACCTAACTTTGCATATTCTGGTAAAAAGTTACACATGCCATGGTTTATTTGTTTCAGATCCTTTACTCAGAGAATATTTCTAATAGCCATGAATAGATGAGCAAGCTTTTTGATCTTTGTAAAAGTTGAGTCTATATATTTGTCACATCTCAGAAATTTGTCTATTATCATTCCTAGATATTTTATACTATCAAAACATTAGATCAAATAATTAGGTCATTGCAATGGTGTATAAAAATGTTGTGTATTTATTTTGGTTGTCCTGCTTCAGTTGCACTGAAGCGGATGAACATATTTTTATTGGAGTTGAGTATGAGGAGAATATTGTCGAGCCTTTGTTTAATCATGTTTATACCAACTTCTGCTTCATTATGAACTACATTCCAGCTTTTGCATTCAGATAATAATACTGTATCATCGGCAATGGTGATAATGTGGGCAGCGAAGGAACTGTTACATAGTTCATTTAAATACTTACCAAACAAAAATGGTCCTAGAGTACTTCCTTGAGGAACACCAAATTTAATAATAGCTGGATCGCTTAGAGTATCATTAATAAGCACACTTTGGCTTCTGTTTTCTAAATAACTACCCAACCGTTTGAATAGCTGGCTCTGAATGTCAATGCGCTGTAGTTTTTTCAAAAGAATTTTGTGCGAGATAGTGTCAAATATACCTACCTTTATTGTATTGGAAAAAATGTAAACGATATTTATTTATGCTGGGATCTTACAAATAAAGCAAGTTAAAGAGCTTACACACCTCCCTGAAATCGGAAGCAATATCAGTGCAGTAGTGGAGATCATCCTAGATCGATTCATTGATCACCGCGTGAGTAGACAACATCAGTGTAGTGGTGGGGATCATCCTAGATAGCTTCCTTGATCACCGCGTGTGTAGACAATATCAGTGCATCGGTGGGGAGCATCCTAGATCACTTCCTTGATCACCGCGTGAGTAGACAATATCAAGGCAGTGGTGGGGAGCATCTAGATCGCTTCCTTGATCACCGCTTGAGTAGAAAAATCGGCCCTGACTACTAAATTTTGACCAGAGATCTTAAGATATCAGGTCGGAAAGAAAACGCCAGACCCATTCCTATTTTCTGATTTTTAAAAAGTGTTGGCGCCATCTTCATCGACGAGCGCTTTGCTGCACGATCAGTTTTACACTGAGGCAGGGGTGGATGTGTGAAGAAGACGCCATATATTACCCTCACCACCACTCTCCCTAAATCGCCTCCGATCGTAGGAAGGTGTATAACGTCTTTAACTTATAACTCGCTACCCATTCATAATCCATTGTTATCAACATTTAAATTTAATATCGACCATTTAACATTAAACAACAGAATCGATACGCTTCAAGTAGCAATGGAAAGAAAATGGGCTCTTTTACGGTTACGTTAGTCGTTCACTTCTTCTTTCTATTTGTACTGGTCACTGTCTTAAGCTAAATCATTGCACTTTGTCTTCTGCGACAGTCGGACTTATTATTATATACTGAAATACTTCCTAAGATAATGGGATATTTCGGGTCATACCTTGTTTCGAAGGAATCTTTGGGCAGACATTGCCTGGTCTGCACTGCGGCGCCGCCCCCGCAGGTCCGGGAACAGGGGGCCCGGACGCCCCACGAGCCCCACACCCCTTCCTCGAAGCGGGACCCCACCGCCTGGGACAAGGGCCAACCCTGGAAAAAAACATAATCAATAGGGTATGATAAAGGTTTGATTCCCATAGATTTGATTCAATACAAATCAAAGTAACGAACTGTCAACAGTGAAAATATTTTGGGCACTGAAAATATAACTTATAGAATTGTGGTCTATTTTGAATGATCTGAAATAAAACTGCAAGTCGTCTATTTGTATAATACTTATCGACTCGTAGCCCCCAGACAGGATGATGAAAATTATTGGGTATCTAGGTACAGATTCTCCACGTTGTGAAAAAGAAGTTGACATCTCCCAGAAAAATCGTGAAAGAAGAAATCAATAATGTATAGGGACTGGACTACTTTCAACGAATGTTCGGTTTGTAAAAACTGAAAACAAATGAACTTAATAAAAGTATCTACTTTGTGGTAATTGGTTACAAAAAGGTCAGTTGATTTAAGGCATTCAGTGCTTGTTAAATCTTTACGATTTGTTCATGTTGTTGTTACAATCATTATTAATGCCTCATAAATATTTTTGTTTGTCTTACCTCTTTTCGTTTATCGTGCAATCTGTTTTGAATTTCTAATTTGGAAGAGGATAGTCCGACGAATGTCAGAACAGTTAGGAACCTGAAACAATGAAAACAGAAATTATAAACATAACTTTAAAAAAAATATGTATGTACCTTTTTATGGTGATTTGTCTTTGGGTTTTATGCAGTGTTATGCTACCTCATTCTTTAGCCAACTTTTAGGACAGCATTGCAGTGTCTGTCATCACATCACATCTGCCCTGATGATGGACACTGCAAAGGTGTCCGAAACGTTGATTAAGGAAGGAGGTAGTGCAGCACCGCATAATAAATCACTAATACTTTTGGTAATGGAAATCAAAAATCATGTGACCATTTATTCAAAAGATCGAAACAAAATTCTCATCAGACCATAGACTGTCAAAAAGAAAATTTAAGAAGAGCATATTAAGCCAACGAACTGTTTAACGGGTAGGTATACTAAACCACCGCGTAATGCTTTGCACAAGCGTTAGTTGAACTGCAAAAAGAAAATATGAAATAAATCACTGGCGCCGCATTTAAATGCACATGTCCCACACTTCCTAAATGGATCGTATTACAGGTCATAACGTGCACAATATAAATCTCTCGCTCGTGTTCATCCACTTAATAAATCAAACTATTCCAAACTAGGTGAGTTCACGATTATAATAAAATCATATGTTTGTGGGAGATCCCTGCAGCCTAACACCAGGTTATATTGAATATTATGAAGATTTCACGTAGGAAGAGAAGATTTGTGGTTTAAAAATGTAAACGATATTCAAAATATAATTGAATCAGTCCATACAGGAATGTAAGATACAAATAAAACAGCTCTCTCGCCCACACAGAGAACTTTATTGTTTACCCCTTCTCTTAAGGTAAGATATGTTTACTTAAACAAAATGTTTTATTTAAATAATTCAGGTAATGATTTCTTGTATGTGTGTGTACGGATATGATATTTCTGTATGATGTTTTGTACATTTTCAGCATGTTTTATTTTTGTAAAAGCCTTATGAGGGTAAAATATGTACAGGTACCTACACAACGAAATATCTGTGGTATTAAACGCTACATGTATAAGCCATTTCCCTACAGGGGATTTGAGAGGGGAAAACCTTCCGGTATAACTCTTTCGAGCACATATTCTATATTCAGTCCTTTCCTCAAACGTACTCTTCTGATTATTGACAATACCGAAGTAATTATTATTATTAATAGGTGTTTCTACTTCCGTTCGCTGTTTTAGGTACTTGTCCGGTCCATCTTAGTTTCCTTTTATTGATCTTATCGGTTTTACACACATCCCCATCATCTCATTTCTACTGCATTTAGTCCTCTTTAATATTTTTTTCTACAGATTCCATGCTCAACTACTGTGAATATCAAAACTGCCATAATTAGCAATATTTTTTTATTTGCTTGGACCGTCACTCTGCGTTGTCAAATGTTTGAAGAGCTAATACGTAATAAACATTCAGAAGAATTCCTCCAAGGTCAAAAAGCAGATCATTGTATCATCACATCACACTAAATAACCAATAGTATGCTCCAATGATGAACTCATATTAACGTCGGTACATAGCTGTTGGCAGTTAACTATTTGAGCATTCAGAACGATTCAGTGTTTACACAAACGAGCCATTACAGAGTTTGGTATAACAGTTCCACTTCAGTCGGTATGCATAAAATCGTGTGGCAGTGGGATATAATAATAAGGCTGGTTGCATCACCAGATTAGCTTACACAAACAAAACATAGCAGTTTATTAGTCAGCCGAATTACAGCTCCAGCGATGGCAAAAGCTGTTCCAAGAAATATTCGGAGCTGTGAGAAATCTGAGAAACTGAAAAAGATAAGGAGGCGGCTTCGAAACCAAAAGACAATCGGTATCTGATTCCGAAAAGGCGTGGGAATTGGATAACGTCTTAACGAAGAATAAAATGATATTATTTTTTTGTTTTATTTTTATATAAAGGTAATGCTTCCTCTTAATCAATTCCTTCAATCAGATCTGTTACAAAGTTGATATTGATAATTATACTTTATTTAGTGATGTCGGATGTGTGATGATTCGAAATGATTTCGTGATTTTTTGCGAAGGTTTAAAAAATGATTTACATGGAAAATCCGTGTTTTTCGTTGCTTCTCTTTACTTATATGAATATTATATACGATTTTGCTAGCGATGCCTCTTATTGTACCATTGAATCAGTGGGTACATATTTGATTGTTTACTGAACATATTATTTCCTACCTAATTGGAGTTTCCTCGTCTTTGATGTCTTGATCGAGTACCTACTTATGCATCAAAGCTTACAATCTATATTGTACAAGCTTTAAGTACCTATCAAAATTCGAAGTTGACCACATCGTGAAAAAATTACAGAACAATATAGATTGTGTCCATTCAAGCGCTTAACGCAAAGAGACAATTATCTCATCAACTTTGCTGAGAAATAATCAAAGTCTGTAATAAATTCCTACCCACGGATTTGTTGAGACGCAAATTCTTTCGGTTCCTAACCTCTGCTCTGGCCCATAAATGTAGTACACGAAAATAGTAACAGTTCCATCATTTGATTGATTAGTGTTTACATGATGTATGGCGGATGGGTCCCGATGTTGGAGATAATCTGATCGCCTCTGTGAATAGTAATAGTGGTCGCAGTTGTTGTGTGGCTAATTCCGTTTAACCTTTGTCCAGGGTTTTGGAACTCTTTAGCCGAATGAAGACTAATGGTCCAATTTAGAAAAGTCCTCAGTGAATTAATTACCGTGTTAAAATATGTACAACACGATGGGAGTGACATGGTCCAACACTGATAATAAATGCTGACTATTCAGCCTTAGTCTAATGGAGCTTTTTCCAAAGACAATGAATATCCTGACTATATCTTAAATTTAAATTTATTGAATTAATTTTACTATGCACTGTGATCAGTTAATTGTCAGGTTTAAACTCATTATAACAAGATGATAGTTTGCCAATTTTTAGATTTATAAATAAATTGCGTCGGTGGTCAAGTTGTAAGACTCCCAACTACGAATCTAGAGGTCGCGGGTTCAATCCCGTCGTCCGCAAGTAAATTTTATTTCCTTAATTTGTGTTGTTTTACGATTAATTCATGTATAATGGCACCTTCCTCTCCTCGTCTCTTTTACCCAACCACCACCTACAGCCTAACTACATCCCCCAACAATTTTGAATGCCATTATCACTGGCTCTCTAGGGTAGCAGTTTAGAATCTGGCACGGTATTTACATTAAAAGTACCTATATATATCGCCATCATGAAAGACTACTATTAAGAATCAAAACAATGCTTGAAATGGCTTTAACCGTGTTCAGTACCAGGTCTGAATAACCAGATGCTTCCCCACCTTCCTCTTTCCCATTCCGTTAAACCTCGCAACATACCCCAAACGAGGATTCCAAACGGTAGGTAATCAGGCAGGGACTAAGGTGATTCCGTGATTTTTTAAACCTTTCAGAGTAAAAAAATAAATATTTTACGCATAATTGTGATTAATTTTCGGGTTACTACGCCGTGTTGCGCTTTCTCCTTTTTTAGATAAAGTTTCGTACAGAATTACAATAAACTTCAAACTCGGCCATCCGGACAAATAGGCAATTGCTAAGCGTTAAATTGAACCTGGCCATTGTTTCGGTTTTGTTCCTGAAGAGGAAGACCCAAAATACATCGAGCACGCCCAATTACGGAGGTAAGTGAAATCCACAAAAACCCCGTTAATATTAATTGAGACGACGGGGCTAAGCCTAATAGTTGGTATCCGGTAGGTACTTGATGACTACACCAAAACTAAACGCCAAAAATCACATTAATTTTTTCACAAATCTAAATAGTAAATTATAGTATAGGAACCGTGTATGTCTGTTTGTGCGCTTAGTTCATCTAAACTACATGGATTTTGATTAGGTTTTGAACATCATTTAGAGAATTTCTTCCGAAAGGTTTATATATAATACATGCATATTATATTTATAAAAAAAAGAGATAAGTATGTTTTTCAAAAATATTTTCCGGCGCTTACATTGCTAACGCTGGCTAAACCTTGAGAGATTATCACAACCTCACAACACAACACAAGGAAAACCGGGTACACGTCAGCTAGCCTAAGAATATAAAAACTCCCTTCACCACAACACCCATTTGAGGTAAAAATTGTGAGACGCGTGTGACGCCGTTCTATTTGTATAAAGAACATTAACTTTAAATTCAGTAAATTTAAATGGTTTACCACCTCATGAAAAATAAAAATCTAGAAAAAAAACAAAAAACAACCTGAAAACGGGCTCTATAACGCTCTCAGAAACGTCAGCTACAGAAAGAGAAAACGCAACACAAGGGCAGAATAACCCAAAAATTACTCTCGGTAATAATACGTTTGGCCGTTAAAATCTCAAATCATATTTTATGCATAATATGAAAGAATTGCCATGAACTCAGTATTATTTACCCTCTATTTGTAGGTTACCGAATGACTCATTGATGCGGCATGATCATCTGCCGCCCCTGGGTTCGGGTTATGTATGCAAATCCGGCCAGTGACGAATATACAAATGTAATCAAGGACGATTCAGTCAGTATCCGGAGGGCGGAACCACGCGCCACTGCACCGCGATGCAATCAGCCGTGGCCGCTGCTTACTTAGTGACGTTATGCCATTACGCCCATGCCCCACTGCCCCATGGTACCATTCCGGTTCCATGTATCATGGGCCACAGCATTTGTCAATGACCCATGTGTGTTGGGCGATCGACTTTTGAATAAAACACCCGTATTTCAAAAATTCTCATTTTGTATTTTATTATGTTATTACTACACTAGAGTCCCAAGTGCTTCCAAACTTCCAAACATTTCTTTTTTAAAATAAAAATAAAAATATTTTCCTCAAGGCTTATGCCATCTTTGGGGATGCTATGTAGAGGGTATTTTTAAGGAAAGAAAGGAGATGAAGTTTTGGCAAGGAAAAGGTATGAGGGGTGGGTTGGAATCTGGTGGGTCCAGGAGTGACGAACGTATTAATTCATCGCTCGAGGCGATGGGACAATAGAGTCCTGCTGGAGAGTTCAAAATGTCTTCCTCAACTAGTCTCTTCCTATATGGCCCGCCCCCACAGTAAGTGGGCAAACGCATCCGCGGCCTCACAAAGACAAACCTCATCCCCTAAGCCCGGGAATCCCTCCTAAGTCACCAAACGCAGGCAACCACTTGGGGTTATCTATGGCAGAGGTGTTGGTTACCAATAAATGGTTCCCGGGCGGTGGTACCCATACCAGCCTCCCAAATTGCTGATGTAGACAGTGAAACTATAGCATCCCCAATTATTGAGGTAAGTTGTGAGGTTAAATGTAGTGGAGAGAGAAAGGAGATGAGGTAGAGGAAGGTGGGAACGTACCACGCTATTCGGTTCTGATCGCCAAACACGGTTTAACCCATTCTAAGTTGTGAGGTTAAATGTAGTGGAGAGAGAAAGGAGATGAGGTAGAGGAAGGTGGGAACGTACCACGCTATTCGGTTCTGATCGCCAAACACGGTTTAACCCATTCTAAGTTGTGAGGTTAAATGTAGTGGAGAGAGAAAGGAGATGAGGTAGAGGAAGGTGGGAACGTACCACGCTATTCGGTTCTGATCGCCAAACACGGTTAAACCCATTCTAAGCTACGTTTCGATTCAGAATGGTGTTCAACCACTCTGGAACGTGCCTCAAATACGAAATGAAATATGAATATATTATTATTAATTAATAAATTGTGAAAAATTGAACCTGCGACCTCCGGATTAGTAGCCAACGATCGTAGCCACGCAAACACTGAGGCCGTCAAATTATTGGTTAAGGGATGAATGTGCGATGGATAGCGGTTTGTCTAGTAAAACTAACTGTTGAAAGATCGATTGCAATCAATTCATTGAAGAAATGTAACTAAACAGAGTCAGTTTTTCAGGTATTACAGTGGAGCCTGGACTACTATATGGCACATTGAGTTGACTAGGTAAGTTACATAACTTGTTGAACTCTGACAATAGTATTTTATCTGGGTCTCTTCAACCCGTACTTCAGATATGGTGGCGTATACTATAGTTCATATCGTTCTTCTTAACCTGAACACGCGGGGAGTTCTTGTTAGGCGTCAAGGTTAATTTCATTATTATAGAATAACAGAAATATTTACAAAAAGATTTTCATCGCTTATTTTAATTTTAAAAAGATATTATGATCCTCGGCTGTAAATCCGGAGGTTGCGGCTTTAAATCTGGGCGTGCTCAAGTAAATTTTATTTTAAAAAGTTTGAGTTACTTCACAATTTATTTATCTCTTTGTCTTTTGATAGGGTTCTCACTATCATTTAGAGAACTTCTTCTGGAAGTTTTATATATATATATAATACATGCATATTAAATTCATAGAAAGTAGAGAAAAGTCAATTTTTTGTAATCAAGTCGTAAAAAGATATTTTCTAGCATGAACTAAACGCTGGCTAAATCTTATGAGATACGTCAAAAGGCCTCATAAACTTAAAACTTTACCCCAAACCATTTATAAGTTCCCGAGCAACGCCGGGTACACATCAGCTAGTTTAAAATAATGTGTAGTAGGTATATTAACGGAACGTTACAGGGTTATGGATAGGTACTTTCCATATGCCTTGATGAAATACCATCATTTAGAATTGAACCTACGTAAAATAGCTTTTGCCATGTTTGGCGACCAGAACAGCTACGTACATCCCCGCCTTCCTCTTCCTCATCTCCTTCCCTTCCCACTTCCTTCAGCCTCAAAACAAACCGCAGTTTGGGATGTCATAGTTTCACTCGCTCCGGACGGTTGGCAGTAGTTGGACAGTTGCGACTCTGGTGAAACTATATCCTTTTTTTACAGTAAGTAAATAAACATTATTTACATTAGACGTAGCCTCGTGATCAGATACACAAGAAAAAATCTCTTAGAAACTTTTAATAACAGAGAGAGAATAATCGAAAAGCCGAAAAAGCATAAAGTGGACCTTAATAATGTTATGCTTTATTTATACTGAAAACATAAAAACATATAGTGCTCCTGGAACTAGACGGAGTGCGTATCATGGGCCAACGGATCAATGCACTGGCCCAAAGTGTGCAAGGCGACTTGGCCGTTGTATGGTCAACCCAATTATTGTGGTTTTCGTGCACACATCAAAGGATCTTGGCGCAAACCTGCTTAGAGCGTTCACACGTTGGCCCCGTCTTCAGTTCGCAATAAGCATTCAGCGGAGACGGTAGTGCTATAATTGCGTGAGCGGTTATTTATGTTTATGAATTACGAAGATTATATACGATAATTTCCACATCCATCTAGATTTGACGCCCTCCGTGGTCGAGGGGTAAGGATCTCGACTAGCAATCCGAAGGTAGCAGGTTCAAAACCGGCGGGTGAAAGATTTTTTTATATATATATATAGTATACTTGCGACACGTTCCAGAGTGTAGAATACTCCCAGTATCGCCCTGATACAAGACAACCTTTCAGAATTGAAACGTTGCTTGAAATTGCTTTAGCTGTGTTTGGTGACCATACCTGAATAGCCAGAGAATCCCCAACCTTCCTCTTCCCATCTCCTTCCCCTCCCTACTCCCTTCGCCTCACTATATACCCCAATTGGAAATGCCATAGTATCACTGGCTCCAGATGGTGGAGATCAGTTGAGATTCCTGTGCAGTATTCCTATTCAAAAACGGTCAAATGGCCAACGGAGAAAACTGGTTTTCATTGTTTTTTATTCTCAAAAAAAATTACAATTATTACAAATAATAATTACAAATTTATTTTATGTTGACGAATACATTTTCTATAACGATTTAAAAGTTGCCATTTTCGATTTGCCGTCCAAACTACATGATCGTTTTTATTCACGAATTGGCCAAGAGCATTGGCGCCAACGTTGGCAATGGCGTTCACACGTCGTTGGCGAGTTGGCAACGCGTTGGGCCAACGTGGACTAGGCCCAACGTGGACAAGGTCCATCACATATGATACTGTTCGTTGTAGGATCCTATAAGGCAGGTGGCTACATAGGAAGGATTTTTTTGTTGTTTAAAAAAGTTGTCGGATAGTAAGTAAAACGACGTCTACATTGTTTACTCCAAATGTGCTCAGAAATCGCAGGATTAATTTCTCTCGCGTATGTGCTGATACACCCTATGTATTTCCAACAAATTCTACTGTTTAATAATATGGGTGAGTGATGTCAGAAATAATAATTTTCCAGGCAAATTTGCCATTTACTTGATGTATTTTTTCCGCAATTATTTTGTACAAAAGGAGGTAAATGTCAGCTTTTGGTATTTATTATATTAAATTGAGCAATATTGAAGCTTTTGTAAAAGTGATGCATTAGCGTGTAGGTGATATTGTTGACATTTCGTCAATATTGTGCTTGAATTGAATATTCATACCATTAGGCGAAAAGGTCATTTGAATACTATTACTAAGGGTAAAAACCAAGACATTGATTTTATTTCGAAAATCCAAAGATTGAGTCACTAAATATTATAAGTGTCTTCTACGCAGATAGAAGTCACACAGTAACTTCAATGCTATCAAAAGTCATACCTGAGTCGAGAAAACAAAGCAAAAAGCTAAATAACCGTTTTCTGACTACAGAAATACACGGGTAAAAATAAGTATTGCTGATTTATTAAAATCCTGTGACAAACGGGATAGCATGGTGTGTAATAATAAACTTTTAGTATATTCATGATATATCGGAACCTGTGTTCATGCACCTGTGTTTGTCCTGATAGCATTCAATGACGAAATGCGAAAATATTAGAATTTTGACGAACACGTGTTTCGACATCGCTGTAACACATTCTGGTAGATTTTTAATAAATTAGCTATAGTTTAAATCAGTAAGTTTTCTCCGTGCAGAATAAACAGACCAGTAAAAAACACAAGATTTAGCTTACTTCGTGCATACAGATACGCCCACAATACCTACAATTCATTCACGTATGGCCATACATTATGTAAGTGCTTTTAATTAGATTTTTATTCCAGCGGATAAAGTTTCATTGCAAGTATAAAGTAAGCTTCCCCTTTATATATATATATTTCAATAAATAAAAAAACAACAGTAAATTAAATTACAAACAGCAGTTACTTAATCTTAAACTTAACAGCAGTAATTTCAAAATAACGAAAGCATAACATAAATAAAACATGCAATACAACATACCTACTAGTTAAGTCAATAATACGCTAACTGAAGAAGTCTTAAAATAAAGAACAAAAAACAATTAAAAGATATTTGTGGGTCAGCTTTTTGGAGCTAATTTGACGATTATTGATGTATTTATTTATAATATCATACTGATGATTGTCTGTTTTTAAATTCAGTTTTTAACTGGTTCCTTTGGGAAAATGATAGATCTGGGCATCGATTCTCCACAAGTCATTCCACTCGAACAACGAGTGGTTCGACCCACTCGTTGTTGAAGTGGAATGACTTTTGGCGTATGGCGTATGTAAGTGTGTACTTTCGACGAGACTCAAGAATAAGAATGTCGATCAATATATGTACTTTCGACGGCGATTGGGAGCGGTCTAGATTGGAGAATCGAAACCCAGGGTACATTCGGATTTGTTCTTTCGAGAGTGTTCTTTGCCGAGTAAGATTTTAGGCCATTTCGATTCAGGAAACAAAACTTTTATTCCCTTCTGTTTATCTTTATCCCTTTTCCCGATTCTGTATATTTTCAGGTAAAGAGAATTTGTTGAGTTTTCCAAGTCAAAAATGACAATTTTTTATGCTGGTGGTTTCATTATTAATAATATCTGTTTGAGATAATAATTCGCTTTCAGGAATGTTACAAATCATAATATTTTTTTCTCTATAATTTTGTTAATTAATCTCAGCAATAATGTCACATACGTTATTTGTTTGTGTGAGGAAGTATTAATGGGTACCGTAGGATGAATAAATGTAATTATAAACCTGAGTAAATAAATTTAGCTGCAATTATATTTATAAGAAGTCATGCATTAATCACTGCTGCTGTTGATACGGCGTCAGATTAACGGATTTTTCAGTTAAAAATGTCATTATAAATAACGATATCTTCAGTCTTCGGTCGGACGATGGCGACTTGGAGACAAGAGTCTCTCATTAACTTATCGCCGTAATTAAATTAAAATAATCCAAGAGTGATTAATGCCGGGCTTATACATTATTGCTGAGCTACGGGTGAGGCACGAGAACATGCATTCTTCTGGGTTTTATGAAATTTCAATGAGGTAATTCTTTTGGCGTGTATGGACAACCTTTGGTCTCGTGGCAGTTGATTTAAGGTGTTCGGATAGCTA
Source organism: Hesperophylax magnus (assembly GCA_026573805.1). Taxonomy (NCBI): domain Eukaryota; kingdom Metazoa; phylum Arthropoda; class Insecta; order Trichoptera; family Limnephilidae; genus Hesperophylax; species Hesperophylax magnus. The sequence goes on along the minus strand of JAIUSX010000117.1, from coordinate 13,278,679 downwards.
TATTTTTCTCTGCCTCTTTCTAATTTTTAACTTTCGATCTGACATTCGTGGCGGCCGGACGTTGCGAACTGCGCACTTGCAAATTAAACCCAAGATTTTCAGCTATCCGGAATCGTGTCTTAAGAGACTAATAATTATCCGATCCGAGTGAGCTAAATATTTTTAAAGAGGAGTGTATATATCACAAATCATATCAATAGTGTATTTTAAAACTCAAAAATTGTTAATATGAAAAAATGTTAAAATTATTGTTTTTTTTTTTAAATGTAGTGATATATGGGGGCAAAGTAAAATCATATAGAATGACACCGAAAAACAACGCATGCTCTTAGGTGAATCCCTTTGGAACTTGTTTAAACTTGATTGGGACAAACCAACCACGCAAGGGAAAGCTTGAATATATTGACGTTTGCAAGAGGAATTAAAATGATTTCAAAGTCACAATATGTATCCTACATCTTATAGCACTGCCTTGTATTTATTGAATGTAAGTTCTGTTGCAGATGAATGAAACAATTAAAAATAATAAAAACGTGTATAATTTAAATATACTATACACATCGATCTACAACACTTAATCTATATTATATACACGATTGACGTTTTCACAAAAATAGCTGCGGCAGTGTCTGACACTGTTTAACTGCATTTGTTTTAAATATATAAAACAAACTTGGTTTTATGCTAGTTTTTAATATAATGGTTCCCAATCACTTGAAAAGATTAGAGTTTTAGGAATAATCCGTCAGCCGGACAAAACTCTTCGTCAGAGACAACAGCGCGCGTCATGATCCGCTGGGACCTAATTTCTCATCTTGATTGCCGAACAACCTGTACCTCTACCTGCACCTACCTGTAAGGTATCAGAGTTCTGTATGCAAATGGACATTTCTAATCACTTCACACACTCTTCATCTCCACCTCCGTCTATTTGCTGATGAATGCATTAAGTCATCATCCATATTATAGTACCCAGTACCTACCTACAGTTCCTGGTTGTCTCTGGTTATTCTGGTGTAGGGTCCCAAAAACATTGTGAAGTAAAACAGGATAGTCCGTTTTTTGTCCGAGTATATTTTTCCTTCGAAATTCTTATTATTGATGCGCATAGAAATGAGGTCAGAGCTAACTAAGTATGATAAAAAAGGCAGTTAAACATTTTCCTATATTATTCCTTAATATAATATTTGTATAATATTGATATAATATTGCTCATGCAATTTTTTTTTCAAAATACTATTTTTTTCAAATTCATATATAACAAAGATTTTTTGTACAATTTGCCGAAAATTTAGTACAAGCTTAATAAAATAATTAATATTCACCTAGGTTAAGAGAAAATGTTAGTGACGGAAATATAATTAGGGAATATTCTCAAACAACATTGCAAGTGCAAGTTGTTAGGCCGGGTTCCCACTATGCCGGACCGGCAGATCTGCCGGAAACCGGACACCGGACAAGAGTGTTCACATTACACCGGAGCCGGAGAGATAATGGGAGGACATCGCTTCAGGATTCGAAAGAAAAGCCAACTTTCCTCACTGTGTTGGAGCAGTAGATGGCAAACATATTAGAATTTTGAAACCAGCCGAGAGTGGTTCTATGTTCTTTAATTACAAGGAATATTATTCTTTTGTATTAATGGAAGTTGTTGATTCAGAGTACCGTTTTATTTTTATTAGTGTGGGCTCATATGGCAAGGAATGCGATTCTACTATATTAAAGGATAGTAAATTTTGGCAAAAGATCAATGATGGTACTTTAAATGTACCAAAGCCTAGACCGCTTCATGAAAACTTGCACGAGGAATTACCGTTTAAACTAATAATAATAATAATAATATTTGGCTGATTTATATAGCGCCGTTTTCGTGAGAAATCACCTCAAGGGCGCTGTACAAATATATTTCTTAAATAGTTAATACTAGAACTACTGACTTATCTCTAAGACTTATATCTAGTGACTTACGACTAAGGCCTATAACTACTATATTAACGACATATATACGAGTATTTACATATTTAGCAACTTACAACTAAAATTAATATTAACAATCTAATCTTACTAACGCCAGAAGAAGAAGGAAGTTCTATTATATTAGGGTGTTTTTTATTGTTACCTGGATATATATGTTAAATGAATGAAATTAATGAATAAAATCAATCGTCAATCTTAATCGCATTTAGATGATTCATCTGCCAACAATTAAACCGATTGACTTGTTATGTTCCCGCTGATATTGTCCATTATCCATTGGTAGGCAAGTCAATAGAAAAATTGAATGAACGGAATCGCTAGATAATGTAACAATTACAGTATAAAAAAAATGAAAAAAATAAATATTTGGATAGAATGACGGATTTATGAAAATGAGTGTCTGAAGGCTTTAATCTCCTACGTCCGTATGGAGGTACACATTTGAATACTGATAAAAAGATTTAAACGAGCAGGGCGAACACGTCTACTTTCTTCAAAAAATGCGAGCCGATGACGAGAGGGGAGCCCGGAGCACGGGCGCGGCGAGCGGGGACAGCCGGATACCGGCACAAACTCGTTCACATTACTCCGGTCCGGTGGTTCTACCGGCACTTTCGCAGTGACAAAACGCTCGGTAAAAATGCCGGGCTCGGCAAAAATGCCGGACCCGGGATAGTGTGAATAGCTACATATAAATTGTACAGCCACTAGCCCTTCCGGCAGTTTTACCGGCCTTGCAGATCTGCCGGTCCGGCATAGTGGGAACCAGGCCTTACAATTGTGTTCGATTCGATATATAGTTTAGTATCATATACATCCAATATTTATTTTTTTTACTATTGTCAAGTTTAATTTGTAGAACTTTATTTTAATTTTATGTATTCAATAATACTAATAAAATTTACAAAAACAGTTTATTTATAAACATGTTCTGCTGTGTAATTATTAATATGCGTGACAGCTATTTCACCGTCTAAAAGCATTATCAAACCTGACATAGATGTCACGCGTAATGATAATTACACAGCAGAGCTTGTTTATAAATTAACTGTTTGTTGTAAATTTAATAATAGTGTTATTGAATTTATGAAAGAAAAACCAAAAAAACAAATATTCAACCAAATTGATAGACTAGCCCATCAGTGAAAGGGGAACAAAGCAAGGTGCACGGAGGAGGCGTGACCCTTTCTGCAATTTGTCAATAAATTAATCTAAAAGTGTACAGGCAACTCGGATTGTAACATCACAATTTAGTTCGACAAAAATAAAATCTGCTGGTTCTAGTAATTACTATTCCTTATTATTTTTTTTTGGTAAACTAATGTTTAAGACAAGATTTTTTATGCATAGCACAAAGGGTAACAATTATTTTCAAGTCCCGTTGGCGTCATGTATCTTTTATCAGGAGATTTTTCAATGTGGATGAGTGTTTCAGGCTAATAATTATTGCTTATAAAATAATTATTACTATTCCTTTTTACAATGGCGCGCAAATTGCTGCCTGCGTAAAAAACGTAAAAAAATTACAAATCTCAAATTGGGTGAACAAAAGTTCGGGCTTATTTCCATAACTGAATATACTGTTACACTATTTAGTTAGAAACCTTTACAAATGTGTTTCAATTTACCCATCTTACTCATTTGTAGCGTTGCTACGCAGACCGATTTAAAGGCGACTCCGTTTTTGAACCGTTTTAACAAACATTCCGATCCTGCACAGAAAAGTATCAGAATAGACTCTTTGCTTGGGAACTGCGCATGGTCTGGCTAATTCAATGTGAGCTCTTCGACGTTTAACGTACGACTGATGTCGTAGATTATTCAAAGCGTTCTCGAACGCTCCTTCCTGGTGCCAAATATATGGTCACGTGATTTGCCTCCAGATCGTCGAAATGATACCCGGATTTCATGTTAGGGCAATAATTTTTAATCCGAATTTCTTTGTCAGGGAAAAATCGAACCAGTTCACGTAAGTCATGTATCATGTCTAAATTCGACACATGTGTATCATCTTTCATCGTTGCCGTTAATTATCGATGTTGCTGTTCCTTGATCGATCGCTTTTGAAAGACGCCATCTTCTGCTAGCCCTAATTTCTAGTTGAGTAACTGATATTACTGCCAAGAGAAGTTTTTATAAACCATTGTGTAAGTTGATTGGTTGCTTTAATCTTAATAGTTATTTACGGCTTCTACTTGTCGGGGCCTCTTCAACGAACAACAAAGCGATTAGCACTTCGGAAACTTTCTATTCGAAGCTCCTATCTCCTATCCCTTGAATTAATGAAGACTTTAAAACTTTATTGAAGAGGACAGAACAGAACAGGCAGGGGGATAAATAAATTGAATAGAGGTTAAATGCGCAGATAAAAGAGCTATACTCGTACGCTCCATACAGAGAAGTTATTAGCATTTTCGAAACATAATGATTGAGCGATGTTTCGAGTGCTACGCGTCAAACTTCATCCAACTTTTCGAAGAAAACTGAAAAATATTGCGTTTGAAAAAACGAAATTGGCTGGTACCGAAGTATCGAATTATTTATCTGTAGTATTTAAATTTTTAACAGAATTTAAGTCTATGCAGCTTTTAAAAAAAGTACAAAAACACAAAATATCACTTTTATAGTAACACTTTTTTCAAAGGAAGTAAAATTTTAAAATATGTACATATTAAAGCACATCAGATGACAGGAATCGAGGTTGTGCTGAGGTGACAAAGGTTAATCAACTGCGCCACCCTTCACACAATTAAACAATATGTCACGACATGAAATATTGACCACGCAACTTATTTAAAATTCCGCTCAGCCGGTAGAGTTTAATCACAACATCGCGCATCGCTTCAACTCCCAAACAGCAGCTCTCCATCCAGCCAAGTTTCGAGACTTGGACAGGAACTTAATGATCGGATGGGGGTTTGATTTCCATCCACCGGGATAATACCCTGCTCACGTATAGTGCGGATGCACAAATTTCAAAACCGATTTTCTTTTAAACAGGTTTCTATTTTTACAAACAATCCGGCAAAACAGGAAATAATAGAGGTAAATTAATCTATTTTCATGTTTAGTCTTAAAGGAAGTAATGTTATTTACGACACATGTAATGAGCTAGAGCTAGGACACACCTTAAAACGTTATCAAAACCAAAGATATACATTCTTTAACTTTTGGTATTTGTAACGTGCGATTTATTCATTTCCATTTGAAATAAGCATGCATTTTATATACCTTCATTTCAAAATACTACAATATTGACAAAACGCAGTAACCATTTTGAAGTCTGATTTGCACTTTACCAGGGCCGAGAGTAGAGAGTGCTCTCAGAGTTCCAACTTCCACCTATGGGACTATGACATCCTCGATTGGGTTATGTTGTGAGGGTGAAGGAAGGGGGGACAGGAAAGAGATGGAGAGGAAAGTTCGGTAGTACCTGGCTTGTTCAAAACTTATCACAAAACACAGCAACTCTTTTGTTTATTTGTTTATTGAGCTTTCATAATTTATTTCAATTCTAAATGGTGATATTTCACCATCTGTTACTTTGGAATATTCCGCAAATAGTAGGTGCAGGTAATAAAACTCTAAGCTGTTGCGAACATCCGTAATTTTGCTTGCAGTACGAGATCTAATAGTACACTTCATTTTACGGATTTAAAAAAATAGAATAATCGGCAAAGTCAACCTAACGGTAACACACCTCACCATTTTATTAAAACACATTTTAACTGTCTTGTCCCCCTTTCAGAAGGCGAAGATTAAAATTTATTGAAGGGACAATATAAAATATTGAAAATTTCTTGGTTTGAAATAAAAACCATTCCGGAGCTCATTTGGAGATAATTGAACCGTGAACTTGTTCGATATTTAAATAGACAGAACCGATTGGTTTTTAAACTGTTCGTTGATTGAGAACTTTTTGTATGGTTTCCAATATTTCAAATGTCGAGATTGTTGATAGGCCAGATGAATTATTGTGTTTTAAGAAGACACGCATTGTTGGTTCTGACGAGCGTAAAATACCGTTACAAATTTAGGATAAATTATTGTATATTTATGAGTGTTTTATAAGATCGAGAGGTATGAACCATAATTATTTTTGAATTTAACGAACATTTTTTTAAAAGATTTAAAATATCCATAATCTTTCTGTAACAGAAATTCAATTTCGATGTCAAGGAGTAGAAACGTTTGTGTAAACTAGCGAAATCCGTTTTATTTAAAATCCATACCTACAGATCATACTTCTACGTATTATCTGTTCATTATCTGCCAACGAACATTCGCTTATCTTGTACTTTCTATATTTAATAATATGCCAATGGGTGTAAAAAGCGAATCAACTTTTTTTAATGTAATAATTATTACTAGCAGTTAAAAACCCGCTCCGCGGGTTTTTTTCTGCTAGGTCCTGCGGGCGGCACTTGGTTGGGCTTCGCCCTGTTGAAGTGAAACTAACAACAGTTACATTTAATAGGTAGATATTAGGTCATTCACAGAGAGAGGGTGAGTATATATTGTTAAAACACGGACCATGAAGGAGTTTAGGCATAATAAGGATGACAGTTGTTCGGGTAAAACTTTACCTTTCCCGAATAATTGCCTAAATGGGTAAAGGTAAATCAATATATTATTTGGTAATTATTCGGAATCGCTGGACACGGAAAAATACGAAATATTTTTAAATAAAACCTTCTGATTTCCCTTAATTACTATAAAAGGAATCGAACAGCATTTGGGAAATTTTTAATTTTAGCTTTAATTTTTAATTACGTAAAATGAAAATTCGTTTTCGTCGTGTGGGATGACAGCCGGAATAATTTCTGCTGACGACATTTTCTTTTGTACCTATAATAATCCAACCTGACCTAACCTAACCTCACCTATAATAATCCAACCTTACCTTACATATATCCTAACCTAACCTATAATAATCCAACCTAACCTAACCCAACCTAACCTAACCTATAATAATCCAACCTAACCTATAATAACCCAAACTATCCTTACCTAACCTAACATAACCTGACTTATCCTAACCTAACCTAACCTATAATAATCCAACTTAATCTAACCTAACCTATATACTAACTTAACCTGTACTAACCTAGCATAACCCAACCTAACCTATAATAACCTTTTTTAAACATTTCTTTATTTATTTATAAAACAAACCTAAATACCTTTATTTTATTTTTCGAGCTGGGCTAAAATAGTACCTACCTAGTATTTGCATAGAGTAAATGGTAAAAATTCAAGCCACTCATATCAGAAATACTAACAAAAGAAAATGTTATCAATAGAAATTATTCCGGCTGTCATCCCATACAACGAAAGCGAATTTTCATTTTACGTAATTAAAAATTAAAATGCTAAAATTAAAAATTTCCTAAATGCATTCAGATTCCTTTTATATTAACTAAGGTAAATCAGAAGGTTTTATTTACAAATATTTCGTATTATCCTTGTCAAGCGATTCCGAATAATTACCAAATAATTACCATATATAAATATAAAATGGATTAAACAACAAAAAAGACAATATTACCAAAATGTCATAGCATAAAATAAAAATAAAACCTACACGTAACACACAAAACCAACATAAACACACATCACTCACAAACACACAAGATTATTCTCATTGTATTATTTTTTTAATTTTAAATGTATTATTATGTATTTTTATTTTTTATTTTAAATTTATTATTTTCTTTTCAAATTTACTATCTTCTCTTTAAATGTAATATGTAGATTAGATTTTCATATTATAAAATGAAGGCCTCAGCACGGGCAAGCCACCCAGTGAGGCCTACATTACTGGAAAACATAAATTGTAACAAAATAATGTACCAAATAAAATAAAAATATATACCTGGCAAAACGATTGTTTTATTATACATATAAGCACATGTCAGATTAGAGATTTGTTGGCTGATTTTACAATCAACGAAGCGTTTCTATCTTCCGATTGTGTTTCATGTGTTGGCAGTGCCTATACTTCCTACAAATACACGTGTATTATGCGTTAACTTCGTGTCGGTGTTCTGTCAAAATAATGCGAAATTATTATTTACGTAAATAATATAAAATATCAATATTTTTCAAAATCGTTCATGCAAAGAGTTGTTGTTTATTGTCATTAAGTTGAATCAAATGTTTGTTTTATTTGTAAATGGTATTAAAACGGTAGTTTTACGTAAATAATTACCGTTGTTTGAATAAATGAAATTGTACGTATTTGTTTATCGCTCTTATGCGCTCTGTCGGTCAATAGGGAAACTACTCCAGCGGCCGGTAAAGGAGGGATTGACATTTTCGAGGAACCTTAGAATGTTTGATTCTTGATAAACGTCAAATATATAAAACATAATTGTGGATAATTTTTACTGTAATGTAATTAATCCAATGGATTTAACTTTCTAAAACATATTTTCTTCGATATTATCCAAAAATTAAATGAGAAGAAACGATGCTTTTTAAGAAATCTCTAGTATAGAGGCGATCTTATTTCAGTATGACATCGAGTCTTAATTTTCAAGTTAGCGGAATTTACTCGAAACATACGATTTAAATTCGACCAATCACAGGGCCTAGACCGTCCAGACGCTGGCGTAATAATACTATCAGATTTACATTAAAAAAATGCTTTATTATTTACATTAAAAAAGCATTTTTTAAATTTTGAATTTGTTTATAAATACATTATTATCTACTGATTGTATGCATTTTATTGTATAAATATGCCTATGAGTATGTAGTATGTTGAGTTCCTTTGAGTGTGTGTATGCCTATGATGTTTTTTAACTGTCTTATCTACATGTAAATATTGTAAGCCTTTGTATTGTATTCGCTTGAAATGTTAATCTTCTTTATCTACTTTCTATATTGTGACTTCTATTTTTATGTGTGCTTTATTTATATTTGTATAATTGATATTGTGAAGTTGACGTTTGTAATGAAGAATAAAAAAAATTAAGTTTTTTTATTTTTATTTTTTTATTGCCGGTAACCCGGGCGTTTATTGACATCAATATTTGTTTACATATTATGTGCGCTACCCGACTCACTAGACAATATCTGTTCTGAGCCGGGTAGCAGTATCTACCATTACATATATCAATAATAATAAAAGTGAATAAAAATACAAAGTAAATAAATAAAAATACAAAATACAGGAAAAAGAAACGTAATTAAAAAATAAAAGATTACCTAGATAAAATAATCTAAATATAAATTATTACACACATATGTAATTTTTTTTTTTTTTTAGTGTGAATCAAATAATCAAATAATTGAACATTTTAACATCAGTTATACTCTTAAGTCCCATAATAACAAACACTCTAGATAAATTTAACAAATTTTAAGTACTAGATTACGCAAAAACCATTTTAACATATAAAAAGTAAATTATAATTACATACACAAAACACATGGCTTAAAACTCACGAACACTTACAAATATCTGAAAAAAATATGATAACATTTGGATAAAGAAATTTCTAATAAATTGCTACTAAAATTTTCAATAATCAACTTGACAAAGCAAAACAATTAAAAAATCCAAATAAATTTAAGATCTTGTCTAAACACTGAATCATCAACACGGGTTGTGAAATAATTAGTAAACTCACCCAAATCTAAATCTAAATTTTAATTTTCAATTTGTATGGATATTTCAGGCGACTGATTACTGAATTATAAGTTCTCCTTATACGTATCTTTCAAAATTAGCCTTAAATGTACCTATCGTTAAATAAATACAATCATCATAAACTAGCCTGTCTCGACACAGGATATCCCTAGTGGGATAGGCGCATTAAAAATATGTGAAAACCTAAAATAATAAAAATCTGTTCCGACTTCCGACCAAGGCAAAATAAACCTAAAATTGTTAAACCTGTTTAAAAATATGAATAAATTGTTTAACATACCAAAATATTAGTAACTAATAAATTATTTTAACTATATTTAATATTCAAACGTAAATAGCTAGCTACTTTCCACCCCATCATTCCTTTCCCTGCCTTACTTTATTCCATTCATATTTCTGATTTCAAAGTTTCACTGTTAACTCCGGACAAAAAAAATTCATGAGGTGTCACAATAAAATGACTGGTAAAGAATAATTGGTATGACAAGAACATGAACAAGTCCTTGAAACGTGACAATGGAAGAGGCAAGGAAGAAGTCAATCTATTTGTCAATTTATATAAAGGAGAGTGTGTGTGTGTCCTGTGGCGGGCGGTCGGGCGGCAGCGTGGCGGACTTAACTATTTATATAAAGGAGAGTGTGTGTGTGTCCTGTGTCGGGCGGCAGCGTGGCGGACTTAACTATTTATAATAGGTATCGGTATTATTTTAGGTTGAATATTTTATTATTCAGGTTAAAATAGCTTTTTCCTCCTTTTGCGAGAAGTGTACATCTTTGAACTAGATCCAAGAGATAAGTGCTGATAATTACGCAATCAACTCCATCGAAGGGTTTTATCGTACTCGTATTTGGGTTGACCGAGAGAAAGGTCAAACTTTCAAATGAATGGTTCATCCGCCCCTTCCAACAAATTGCGGTCCATTTAACCAATTAATAACGAGTAAAGATGAGAATTATTCAGATAATAATATACATATAAATTATTGATTACTTCAATTATTATTGAAACATTTTGGAATATTAAATTAATCAGAATATTCATTTCAGATTTCGATGATTACGAATATTTTAGCAAAATCAGAAACGATATACACATATAATATATATAATTAGTTTTTGGAAAGAGAGAAGTGCAAAAATGTACGTAGAAACTTATACATCACAGGCCTTACTAATAAACGGGTTTAAAAATTTTCACAACTGATAAAAAATCATTAATGTATGGTAAATGGTTGTTCATCAGTTGCGTAAAACTTAAAACACGCTTATAAAACATAAAATATTTCTAGCAAACTAACGTGACTTTTTTGTATTCTACTTTGATAATTTCACCTAATATTTTATTTAGATTTTATAGATATTTTAGAAAGGAAAGAGTAAAATTGATAACATATATATTGCTGTAGATTTGAATTTTTTTCTGAACTGGTCCCGTCCGGTGGTTAGGTATGTCATCCACAATATTATGGTATGGAGTGAGGCCGCAGATAGTGCGGAAAGAAAGGAGATGCAGTAGAGGAAGGTTCGGAAGTATTTGGCAATTCAGATCTGGTCAAAAGCCGTGTTAAACAACGGGAGTAGTTAGCTCGATAGTCAATTTATGTAATTAATCTGATTCTTTAATGAGGTTCGTTTTATAGATTTCTGGATGACACAATATAAAGTTTTGGGTAAGAATCTTGAACACAGAAGAAAAACTTAAAATTCCTTCTTTACAAATCGCTAAAAATGTCTGAACGGGGGTTTAGTTGTATGAATTGGGTTAATAGGAGTTCTCGCAGATTAGGGCGACACAATTCCTGTCACATTTTTATTTTATTAAGTTGTACCGTAAAGGGGACAAGCGCCAATTATGCCTTTATTACACGTAAGCGCTTGAGCACGTGGCTGTGATTGCTGATTGTTTCAATGCGCAAAGGAGCGACGTCATGACCGTTTTCGTAAAAGGAACGCAAGTTATTTGACTATGGAATGATATACTCCCTGATTAACACGGTTAACTTTGCAGTTATTTTAAATGTGAATACCACATAAGAGCTCCCAGCTCACAGCTCCCAACCATCTAGAGGCAGTGAGACCATGGCATCCCCAATTGGGGTATTTTCTGAGGCTGAAGGTAGGGGGGAGGAGAAGGAGATGGGGAAAGTAAGGTGGGGGAGTACCTGATCATACATACCTAATCACATAAGAGTCCCCACAGCTCCCAACCATCTAGAGGCAGTGAGACCATGGCATCCCCAATTGGGGTATTTTCTGAGGCTGAAGGTAGGAGGGAGGAGAAGGAGATGGGGAAAGTAAGGTGGGGGAGTACCTGATCATACATACCTAATCACCATTTCTATCAACGTTTCATTTCTGAATGGTGGTCTTACACCAGGGTGGATACTGAGGGTATCTTCCACGAACGTGTCGCAAGTATACTATATATTATTTTTAACGAATAAATTGTGAAATAACACAAATTAAAATTTACCCGCTTAATTTAATTAGATTTGATCCCGCGAGCTTCGGATTGCTAGTCTACCACTTACCTAGTTTGGTTGCGTAGTTTGTGTAAATTTGTTGGAAACAAAAAACCTATGAATTATAAAAAGTGTTGTTAGGTTTGACAATTTGTTATTTTTTTATAAATTGAATATATATATAAAGAAAAACCTAAAATTGAAATGGAATCCAAGAAATTAAACTTAATAACATTAACAGTTAAATACTAATATAAAAACTATATTCGTTTTTGACTAAGCACAGCGAAGTCCTGTTTTAACTCGACCATTTGGTGTGTCTGTAAATTTGTTCTTTACGTTCCGGTTCAAGATGGTGGCCGTATTGAATACTACATTTTTATCCCGCCAGAGGTAGCGTAATCACGATTCCCACTATGAGCTATCAAATCGGAATAATCAATATACCTACCGGCCTGAAGAAAGTTTGAAAAAAAACTGTCATTGAAATGGTGACATTTCTTTTGACAAAAAATTGTAATTCCTTGTTTGAAATTTAAAAAAAAAATGTGTTCAGTAAAATGTAGATGGTTTATAAGTTGGTTATTATTTAAATACATACTTATTAAAGTCTCATAATTTCAAAGGAATTTTTATTTATTAAATAAGAGTAAATTAGTAACATACTTTTTTGATGGCGAAATCTACTGTTCACAGAACTACTAGTATAAGTAGGAGTGTTCACGAAGTCGAATTTTTTAAACTTTGAGTCATAGATTAAAGAAGAATATAAAAAATGCGATGTGGGCGTGTTTCCCGATCCAAATTACAAACTATGATAAATTCGTTTCATCACGCGAGACAGAGCGCGTGCTAAATGGGCTAGAATCAAAAGGTATTAAGACATAAACTATTCAGTGCTTTCAGTATACCAATTTAATTAGATAAATACTTTAGATTAATTAATGAACGTGAATTCATTAGCAGGTAAATGTAGTTATAGGTATTTGTTGTCATGTGGACTCCTTGAGCCTCCTAGCAGAATTTAGGCAACCACAACGAATCCACTCAAATACTGCGGTCACTCTACTAAATCAATACTAGATGATAGGTGTGAATTAAATTTCATTCAAAAGCGATTTAACCACATGGGTAAAAACAACCTAGGTAATAGATATACAGGATGTACGGGGGTAAAGTGCACTAACTTGTTGTGAAGTGTTAGATTCTACATTATGGGAGAAATAAAAAAATAAATAACTTTTTTCAAAATTCCAACTTTTTTCCCATACTTTTTGTACATAGAAGAATATTTATATCCCCATAAAAACAATTCAACTTCTATTACCTAAAAACTACCTTAAAACATTGGATTTCGAAAAAAGTTATTCACCTTTTCTGCTTCTAAAATAATGTACTTCAAAACTCCAGAAGTTAATGCACTTTACCCCCGGACACCCTGAATAACTACCACCAGACTGCACACACTCTCAAAGCTGTGGATCCAATGGAAGTTATGCGTTAGGTGTGTATGTAGAAACAAAGACTTAAAATGACTTTTGTCGTGTTTAGTAACCAGATCTGAATAGTCAGATACTTTCTCCGATTTCCTCAGAATCTTATTGCTCTTCCCACAATTGGGAATGCCATAATCTCACTGGCTCCAGACAGATAGGAGCAGTAACATAAAAAAATAACAATAAGAATAACACGCGGCTGTGTGTAAAGTAATCCTAGAAAGAGGTCGTTATCGACGAAAAACGTTACTTCTCACGCGTATTGTATGAAAATGAAAATAACTGAACACAGTAGAACGTTGATGTCATGTACAACCTTTCTTTGGGACTGTACTGATATGCAGTAGTAGGTATAGATGAACAATGTTGGAAAAGAGCTCGGTATCAGAGTATTTTAAACGGCGATATTAGGTTAACCATAGAATAAATAATAACGCATGAAGTGCTTTGTGGGCATTTTTCGTGATCCAAATATTTGCCTAATCGAGGCTTAAATTTCCAATAAGAAACTATGTATACGAAATTCAAATAGGATGGATATCTACGATGTCTTGCAAATTTAAGGGGGACGGAGTGCTGGGATATTGGGCTGATGAAAAATTGGTTTAATTCCAATTTGTATTGAAAGCACTTCTAGAGTTATTCTTCATTCTATGAGTTTAACATACCCCACCCATTTTGTTTATTGTCGAAATCGATATTTAAAAAAAAACTATTCACGAATGTCGTAGGGTAGATATAAAATGTAGTTTGCATATTAAACTTATAAACAATTACGTCACGTTCGTAGGTCCATACATATAAAATGAGGCTTGTGCATAAAACTTATAAGGAATCACGTGTCAAGTTTATCCAGGCCAGATGTCGATAACTTTACTATTATTTCACAATAGACAACTACTCCGCCACAATAGACAAGGAACAAAGAATTGCAAGTTGACAAGTGCATGCCATCATTGCATCATCATTAACTGCAGTTTGTAGGACTGAATCGCAGGATGCGTCGCACTGCACGTTGAATGCATTTATTACCAAATGCTTACGTTGTACCGCAATCGGAATGCAGATTATCACCCATTAAGTCTGTAAGTAAAACGTTCCACAGTTGTCAGGCGCCAGCCACCGGCGTAATAATTATCTCGTTATATATTATTTAAATTAATGAGGGAGTTGATGGGGGCTTATCTCTTACCCCCCCTCCCCCTACATATCATTCCTCTATATTGAGATTCCAGAATTATACAAAAGTACAAAATTAGTGAAAGTAATGAAGAAAAAACAAAAACAAAAAATTAGTACAGCTCTATACTTCACTAGAGGAATATTTAAAACATCAGCTAACACATTATAGTAATTATCAATTGTGTGTAATTCTGTTATAATGTATTTATAACAGAATTGTAGTCTGAAACCGTAATATATTTATCACAATACTGCATACTAGAGAACCTTGACCTATAATGGCATGATCATTAAAGTCAATCAACATTAATATATAAGGACGGTCTTCCTTCGAAGGTTTCATTAAAAATAATTTCCAAACCTTGTGGCGAAATATTTAATTATTCAATTTAATGGAATAACTTCTGTAGATTATACACAATACCCATCAATGTAATATTTTTTTACCATTAGATCTAGATTTGTGGAAAGTTCAAAAGGTGTGTCAGAGACAATATTTGGGTGGAACCTTATAATTATACAAAAGATATATAGAAATATACAGAAAAAAGCGAATTAATTGAGGATAATATTGGCACTTAAAAATAGGAAAGTACTTAATCAGGTATCAATGGCTTAGTGATCAGTACAATTGTTGTCCCAGTGAGATAAATGTCCCGGTTCGATCCCCAGTTGCGACAGTTACCTTTCTATTTTCGGTGTATGGTTCCATTTTTCGTTTACATTTATTAAAATTGACTTCTTATTTAAAGCCTAATTAATTATTCATTGAATGCTGTGTACAATATTAAGTGATTTAAGTAAATCTATTGTTTGTCGCAACCTCCAATTAGGTTTCACCGTTTCCCAGTTCTTTGTATAAGTTCAAATATTTGAATTTCCCAACAGAAATAATTTATTTACTGAGATGCTTAAGTCTAAATGAAATAAACGGTTTAATTGGGAAAAGGCTTTTCCCAGACAACATCAAACAGAAATCAAGGAAAAAAACTCTTTTTCCGGCGGCCGGAAACAGACCAAGAGCTGACTGCCGAATGCCGCAGCGAAGAGCGCGGCAAAATATTGATGTTGGAAAACATCGAAAACATCCACATCCGGCAGACGTACATACTAACGTTCTTAGCAAGCATTAACTTAAGAACTACTGTTAGTAAATCAATTTTCTTAGACTTTTTCTAAGACGGCTGACTTTGGGATCTTTGTTTGCCGTTTCATTTCGATTGAAACAACTATTTTTGTGCATAAACGAAGGGCAAATACTTACATACAAATGATTTCAAGAATGTTCGTGTAGTTTGAGGATGGTTAATAATTTACGAATGAAACTGAAATGATTTCATTCGTGTTTCAATATTCTCTGTCGATGAGGAAAGCATCTGATCACTTTCAATATTCATGTATATTCAATATTCAATACTCATTTGACCGGTCGGTGGCCGAGTTGACATCGCACTTGGGTCTCACCCAGGCGTTGTGTGTTCAATTCCTCGGCTGGCTAAGTCCTCCATCACAACACAAGCAACATTTTCCGCTTTCTGTGGTGGTAGTAGGAGATTTTCCAATATTGTCAGGTTATTCGTAACCCGGGAATGTGTGTCTTTCTTTTAAAAATAAATAAATATACCTACCTATGTTTGCTTTATTTTCTACTTCACAAGTTACACCTATTCATAAATTATCATATTACCTATCGTCTCCCCAAAAAATGAAGGCTTACCCACTAAGATAGATAAACGTTTTTATAATGAATTTATTGCACAACTTTATATGTAGACGTTATTTATAACAATTTACCAGAAATTCTATTGATTTCTTCTTATAAACTGACGATTTAGCGATAAAACACAGAAGCCAGACAAATGAAAATGCTTTGATTATCGTATTTGTAATTAAAAAACATTATTTCATTTGTTGTAATCAGTATCGTATCTGATCGAATTTAAAATGGTTGCATCATTGATATCGTATCTGATATTGATAGTTTTACATTAACTAGTTAGTTAATTTAGTATCCTTTGATTATGCATCCTTTGACCAAGTAAATTTTTGTAATTTTATGTAGGTACCGATTTGAATAATAATTTGAAGAGTTTTATAACTGGATTAAATACTATGATTTAAGATTTTCACGGCCAAAAGTATTTTTGTTATTTGTTTTGGGGGTGTTATGCCGTGTTGCGCTAACTCCTTCTTGAGCCAACATTTCGGACAGCATTGCAGTGTCCATCATCAGGCAGATGTGTTATTTGGATCAGGGCAGATGTGTTTAAATAACACATCTGCCCTGATGATGGACACTGCAATGCTGTCCGAAAAGTTGGCTAAAGAAGGAGTTAGCGCAGCACGGCATAACACCCCAAAAACTAACAAAAAAAGGATTAAATAGTGTTTATGAACTGGAGTGAGAAATCACACAAGTAATACATATAATGAATAGAACTCAGTATAAATATCGACAATTTAAAAAATAATAAACAATAATACTATTGAAGTCAATAAGAAGCTTCTCAGAAATTTGGCAAAATAGCAATTTGGGAAGGTGAAACAGCTGAAAGGCTTAAAAATGATCTGAAAAAAAAACATTAAAATAAAGGTTTACAAAATAAGCACTAAAACAATGAGTAGGTAGGGATCTATTAACCGTTAAATCAACCTTAATTTTGGATTAGAAAAAGAAAATTAATACAGTTCCTAAAGCTCTAGTGATAATCTTAACATCCTTCTTTGGATAATATGAGATGCAACACCATTACTTCTTTTGTGGGAGATTAAAAACACATAACTCAGACCATAACTTTTAATGACCCGAATATGAACTTTGGAAGATGAATATCAAATTGATGGTAAAGCCGGCAGCTTACGGAACTGGCATCTTTATGGAATTAAATTTGGAAACGACTAAAAGCATTTTGAGTAACAAATCTTAGTCTGATTAGCGATACAATTTTTTGCGCGTAATTTAGTGGATGGATGACAAATAAAAAAAAAACATCAATCAGGTATTAAAAGTAGTGGGTATAACCAGGCTTATATTGGGATTCAACGATATTATAGATTTTTTTCTTTTACGAGTTTTATCAAACGATGTTGCGTATATTCTTAATTACTTTACTGATGGATATTTCTAAAGCTGCGAGCTAAAAATTTCTGTAAGCACTTTGAAATTCTATTATACAAGTGCACATTTAATAACGCCACAGCTAAACGATCGAGGGTCAATACGATTTAAAAATGCTAATAATTACCGAATAATAGGGGAATAAATTTGACGGCATCCGTTAGGTACCTACGTACAAGTAGACCCTGCAACATATTGCTGTTAAATTGTGTTTTTTTTACAACTGAACATTAACACGTGAATTATTTAAGGATTAATTTCGTAAAGTTCTTACAACCCACACACTATACACATACACAGTATGATGTACCTACTCTTAAATAATTTCACTTTAAACGTTTTTATACTTTTTTTACGACAATCCAAAGCAATAAAACATCCACACAATCTTTTTAACTACTTTTAAATTGATATTTTATAGTTGTGGGCATTTTGTGACGGAAAAAACATATGTCTGCTATTATTATTTAGTACGTTTTATAATTGTGGATTGTAGGTACTTATGTATTATATGTACAATACAAGTAGTTCGTGATTGCATTTTTATTATTTCCGTTAATTTGTGCGTAGACATCTGTCTCAGAACACTTATCATTCCACCGTTCTTCTGTTTCGTTTTGACAGAGGTCCTTTGTGCTAGCTGATGAGAATATTGGAGTAGAAAGTAGGTACTCTATGTCAGATGCAGTTGCGGAACTTTGATGGACAGAAGTATTTAGTGGAGAAGTTCTGTAATACAAAAGACTGGATCGACGATACAAAAAGCATTATATTGTTATTACATTGCTTTGGTCCGTTACAAAATGATTTAATTTCCGATCAAAATATTTCGTCTCTCTAACTGACATTTGCCATATATCATTTTCAATTAGTTATCAAGCTATACATCAAGGAAGTAATACACTATTTGTTGCTTTTGTGATGAGTATCTATACCATATCATATACATACTCTGGAGGTATATTGTGGTGATTAAGATAAAGGTTTTTCATAGAATTACTTCAATTTTGAAATCATTTTTGATATGATAAGGAGGTAATTTCAATTATAAATAATTATTCTAAAACGAAAACACACAAACACAACGTAACTATTGACCCCTGGCCTCTCGGGGGAAATACTTAGAAGTATTGGAAGACAATACACCGTATGGCTATTATATAACTTGGAGCAGTGTTTGTAAATGTGAGAATAGTGAGACTAAGACATCCCCGATTAGCATATGTTGCGAAGCTGAAGGAAATTGGGGGGAGGGGTATAGGGAAGAGGAAGACGTGAGAGTGATTGGCTATTCAGATCTGGTTACCAACCATGGCTAAAGTAATTTCAAGCACCATCTAGATTATGAATGGTGGTTTTTAAGCGCGGTGATACTGAAAGTATGTAGTACTGTGGTGAACATCGGTGTTTTTCTGATGATTTATTCTTTTAGTCTGCAGTTTTGGAATACTTTTGATTAATTTACTAATAAACTGTCTATTTGATTCGTCCCATTAATTTAAGTGAGTGAACATAGCTGGTTAACTTTTAAACGGTTTATTTGTTTTCTAAATGAGCTCCTACCTAGTAATTCCTTTGCGGATTTGAGATAATAAATAAACCGAACATAAAATTATACTTTAAAAACATGTTCATTATCTTTTTTTTCTTTTGACACCTGGTTATCCCATTTGTATCATTCATAAAAAAAATTGTCACCATAATGCCACTGCTGAATATAAAAGCTTTACGCGATCATATTCATCTAACCCCCTTTCACAACAATTATTGTAATAAGATTACAAACCTCATAAGCTTTTATTCGACTTCCAGACTGAGCATTTTTTTCCACCAGCTGCAATAAGGATAAAGTTACTTTATAACGTTTCAATTGGAGCTCTGGTGTCCTGTTTCTGACCTAAGGTAACATAAGATGGCGCGGTTTATCTTCTTTTCCCATGCGATGGGTGTTCAACTAATAACTTACACTTTGTGATTCACTGACCTAACCACTTCAAATAATGTTATTTTACAGAATCTGTCAAAGATAAGACTAAAAAACTAGGTACACAAACTTAAGGTCAAGTACAATTTATTATGAGTTATCTGTCTAATTTCAGTATACCTACTACTTAGGATAATAATAAGTACATGCAATTTATTTTGAGTTCCGAATCGTGATTTTGAGTAGGTATCAGATTACATAAACAACATAAACACAAGGAAATACACGTGGATTTCATTAAAAATAATTTTCTTTAGAGAGTTCATCTGTCTGTCTGTAACTTCGGTTCAATGAATTCGAGAACTTTTGTTTTAGATTTAATTGTCATTAAGAGAGAGAGAATTCAAACAAGAGATAGTAGATACCATACTATTACCTAATATGTCTAAATGAAAATTATTTTAGGTGACCTAAAATCTAAAATCTCGTGGTTTTTGACGGATCTGTGCTAGTATGTATTAATGTAAATAATGTCCATAAATGACACTGCGGTACACCGTAAGGTTAGCATAATTTGTTCTAAATTGTTTTTATTGTCAGTTAATCGTAAGTTGTAGTCCAGGGGTAATCAATACATTCGAATCATTTACCTCAAACTTCGAAATCCACCAAGTAAAAAGCTAAAAAACATCTATGAAATAAATTACGCTTTTTATTATGAGCCCTAAAGTTGAAGAGGTGTGAACCGTTCTTATCAGCGGTCTATCTGGTCCGGCCGCGGGCGAGGTCGATTAAGAAGAAACCTCAAATTACATTATTATGGCTGGCTTTAGTCGCTTCATCTGTGAAGTAACGCTTAAATCCCCTTGTAATATGAGAAAAAACAACAAAAAAGAACCAATAAAAAATACTAAGGAAGTTTTTATTACGTGTAGAGTCCTGAAGACAGCGCAACGTACAGAAATTTGATATTATTCAGGTTTTGGTCGGGGCCTACCTACATCGTGCTTTATTTATTAAACTAACGATATAGCCTTCACCCCAAAGGGTTGGGTGGTGCCGCGGTGGTGGGAGGCGGGTTTGGTAACCGCCGCCCCGGGAACCATTTATTGGATAACCAACGCCTCTGCCATAGGTTACCCCAAATGGTTCGCTACGTTTGGTGATTTAGCAGGATTTCCCGGGTTAATCGGGCTAGGTGTGGTCAGGATGCGCCTGTCCACCACCTGCGAGGCGTGCCAGATCGGGAGAGGCTGGTTTGGGGAGACCGTTTGACCTCTCCAACGTATCTCTCGACCCATCGCTTTGCACCGCAGTGGGAGGGATATGCTTATACGATACGTCTGAACATACTGAACACCAGATTCCTACCCACCTTTCATACCCTTTCCTTCCCAGAACTTCCTTTCTCCTTAAAAATACCCTTCACGCAGCATCCCCAAAGATGACATAGGCCCCGAGGGAAAATTATTTTCCTCAACGCCTTCTGTGTGGGTTAATATAAAAAGAGGATAGAACGTCACTTACAACTCTGCCCTAGTACACGTTCATTGCTACTTTCACATTTAAACATTATTTCATTTTAATTTATGTATTTATTATACGCCCACAGGGCTTTTCCATTTAGTACACGAAATGGTTATAATTTTTTTATGAAGGCACACAAAATTATATCGGCTTACAATTAGATAAACAATAAAATTATCTATTAACCAATAGAATTTTAAACAAACGAATTAGTTGTGTTAAAAATGTCGAGATCGTTCGAGATTGTTTAGTGAAGGGCATAGACATATGAATATTAGTAGACCTGCCCTAAGTGATTAAAAGCGTATTATCCCCACTCCCCATACCGGTTCCATTGGAGCCGGCTGTGCTCGCGTATGGCCTCAAGTGAAATTTGAAAACGTGACGTCATCATTCTTGTGCGAACTATGGTCGAGGCATCATCGGTTCATTTTACGAAATAACACGGCAAAATGTTGACTTGTGCTATGAAAACTTGTAAAAAGAGAATAAACCCAATTGTCGTATTACATTCCATATTATAAGCATTATTTTACTTTATTTTAAGCATATTCACATCGTATAATATGGATCAGTTGTAGAAACATGTCTGGACGCGAAACACAAAGCTGGTTGGTTGCTGGGAAGTAAATTATAAACATTTATAAAAGTGTCTTAACTAAATACTTAAACGAAATATTCGACTCTGAAAATAGAACCGAATTTTTTTGCCGAATTTGGACTTCGCAAATTTGTTCATAACGTGGCGAGTAATTTGCGCTCCCATGTAAAAATGTCTATTCATTCAAGAGCAGATTTTACTTTTAAGAAGTAAATGGTGATATTATAATGCGAGATGCCTATTTACTATCAGATTGATTTATTGACGAATCACAGTCAGCTTCACCCCCTTCGTTCTTCAACAGTTGATTTTACCCCTCGCCATTATCTTCTCGTCTATTAATTCCTATGTCTGTGGTGAAGGGTGATTTTGAAGTAGTTCCATTTGCCTTGTGTCTCATGTTGGTATTCTTATGTTGACTAGACTCTAGAGTTTGCAACAGCGGGCTCCGAAATTTTAATTTATTTGTCATCATCATGAATACCGCTCTACCGACTTGAAGAAGCAGATAACTTGGATCTGATGTAACACGATATATCCCGACTTACAAACCAACAACCAAGCACCCAAATTCATCAGCCACCCATATCTGAACAGCTGCATAAGTTATGGAACCGAAATGTCGAAAAATAATTATATAAGATATATTTCTGTTCTGCCATCATTCGCTAAGTTAGTATAGTCAATTTTTTAATATATGTCTTCGGACCGTTCTCGTGTACTCCTGAGGCACCCCTGAATCCTTTCATCTACATCGCTTAACATATGAATTCTACTGACACGCCCTTCTTCGACCATCCGATTTACAAGGCTAAATCATCAAAGTGTTCCTATCTTAATCTTATTCATTACGCTTACATAGAACTCGCTTTCTGATCGGATCTCCAACATGGTTATAGTATGTGTACACCTCAGGGACGTCGATTTTTATACATTCTAAAGCATCGGGGTTGGTATTAAAAATTCGTTTCGTACTACTAGCCTCATTTCGTTTCAATTTTATAAAGCACAATACAAACTTTTCGGATCCAATATTTTTTTTTATATAGATTCAGTTTCCCGCTTGTACTACTAAGACACCGGGCATAATTATTGATATGATCAATAGAAGACTTGCAAATGTGTAGGTATTATTTTAATTTCTTAATTCACAATGTGTGGACAAAATCGAAAAACGCAAAACTGAATTGAAATTAGCGACTAATTATTGCTTATAATTATTTGTTATCCTTTGTGCTATGCATAAAACCTTGTCTTATAAACATTAGTTTATCATTAAAAAAATAATTAATTTTATCACATTTTTATAATTAACCTGATTGGCCAGAAAGGATAGACATAAATCTCAGTATTGGCACACACCTTTGCTTCATTCACATTCATACATCGTCTCATACAAACTCTTCTGTTATTCTGGCTCTTGACATGACCTGACACAAGTATCTATTTGATTCACTTGGTCGTAATATTTGTCTTTCTCGAGTACCTATTACATTGTTAAATATTAGTTTTTTTTTAATAATGATGATTACAAAACAGTAAGTAAATTTGCAACCGAATATGACACATTGAAACTTCCAGTTCACGTACATTAGTCACGTTGTCAAGATTATGTATCGAACTAGAGTTTGGTGTTGTATGCCGGATTGCTTCAGAGCAAACAGCGTCTATCTCCCAGCTATAATAAGTTAAATCGGTTCGGGAATCGGGCATATGTCGAACATCGCACTAGTGACCTCATTATACAAGTCAAATATTATGATATATACCATGCCGTTCTAATGCGTTCTAACAGATTATACACAAATTTGTGGGAACAAATGAAATTTGTGACTGAGATGGCGAAATTGTTTATTACGCAAGTAGGTACGTAATATTAATCCAGCTGGGGATGGAGAGGTTAAAGGATCTCCGTCAACCGGCCTCTCCCTATCCGGTTCTCAATGCTGCCGGTGGGCAGGCGCGCCTACTTCCAGGACTTGGAACAATCTCACCCCGAGCACCCCTGCTAAATTACAAAACGTAGCGAACCCCTTGGGGATCCGGCAGTTATCTTGTATTGAACTCGCGCGTACAAACAAAAGAAAAGGGAATATATTATAGTCGTAGATAATTCTTCTGTGTTCAGATATTCTTCAGGAATTGTGGTTTCACTTATGGAACTTTTCTCTTTATGCTGGTGCCCTAAGGGAGGTGTTCTGTCATCAGAGAAAATCGGAGGTAATGCAGCATCTCGAAGAACAACAAGAAAAGTTGTCCTAGGACGAAAGGGAGAGTCGACGTTTAAGATGCAAATGACTTTTTCACTTATTGACGAACGGATCTCGTGACGGCTCTCACCGAGAGTGTTGTGTCTTTCATATAGCACATCGAGAGCTCAATCAAAGAATAAAGTATCCAGAGTCTTAGATACACTCTCCGATACATCTAAGTGACGACCCTTCAATCACGATTCGTCACTTGAAACTTTGTGGTTCCAGATAACAGTTCCAGATACATACCAGCTCAGAAAGCCAGTTCCGAGTGGGCGGGAAAATGGAGATGTGTTTAGATTTGAAGCATTAGTGAAGCAGTGACTTCTTTCCCAACGACATTATGATAAGAAAGAGATGCGTTGAAGCTGCTTACCAATATAACTCGAGTTAATGTTGTGAATTAAGTGTTTTTGTAACACATTTTAGTCGCATTAAGTGCACTTCACGAATTACGATCTCAATTAGCTGGTAAATGGTTGAACGAGGGCGATATTATAACACACAGGGAGCTGATAAGTTTATAGATGGGTTTTTACTTTCTTCTTTAAAACTTAAATAATTCAAGGTGATGATTCACGGTTTTGTTATGAAGTAATTATAATGGAGAGGTTATTTCGGCCTGTACTGTAGCATGTAGGGTAAAGATTGCCCTATTGATGGTGAACTTCCAAAAGAAGTGACTAAGTACGTACCAGAATAAAAATACGTAGATTTTAAAAATAAAAAAGTTTGACAATTTCAACAACAGAATTTTTTATTATGGGTTTTTGTTAGTAATGGGCGACTTTTGAATTAATCACTTTTTTTGCAAAGTGGACAAAATGACGCGACGCTTTGGACGCGAGTGTTGAATTATTGATATTTTGAAGCTGTTTTTTAGATAATTTCGGACAGAGAAAAATGTGAATACATTTTATAAATTCCTCAACGATTATAATAGTTTCGTTTTAAACATATTGCAATTTATATCAGCGACTATCTATTTGATATGTAGATATAAATACTTTGTTTTTTGGGATTGGCGTATTGTTGTGATAAATTTACAATAGATGTAAATAAAAGTTGCCCCACTCTGAAAGGCGATATTTAAAAAAAAATTGACTCCCCAAATAAATCTTAATATATAAAAGTCTCGTGTCACTGGGTTCGTACACGCTAATCTCCGAAATCGCCCAACCGATTTCAATGAAATTTTGTGAATGTGTATGATTGGTTCTAGCTAGAAATATAGGATGGTTTCGGACCCGATAGGTGGCGCTGTTGTCGAGATAAAAAAAAATCAACGAAATTTTTTTTTCTTCGTATTTCTCATCCAAAAATACATGCAACAAATTTTAACTTCCCTGCATAGAAGGCGGTCTGCGGCAGGACAACGTTTTATATAATAAAATGAATTCCAATGATTGAGTTAAATTATAACTGGTTTCTAACATTAATGTACCTATACAAATTCAGCTGCGAATTTTTGTGCTCGCAAAACTAGAAAAGTAGTCGACCGATATCGCTGAAAATTTCATTTCGAGGGACGCCAGAGGAATACTTAACGCAATATCTCCGCACCGTTGTGAGATAAGGAGTCGAATTTAAGTCGATGTAATGTAGTTTTTTAACAGTAACATTATGGTATACAGTAGTGAATGGTGGAAACATTCGGAGGCGCCCGAGACAGACATTATTACTCGTATTTTTATTTGACTCCTCAAATAAATATACTTTTGATTTTACACTCGCTGCATTTATACACAAATGGTTTTGTTAAAAATTTCATCGAATCGAATCGTTTTTTTTTATGTGAGAAATTTTAATTTTGAACGCTTGTCTTATTTAATGCTTGTCACAAGTACGTGATTTGTATATTGATATTTGAATTTTTCCCGAAAAGAACATTATAACATAAAGCTTTCAGAACTTTTGGTGAAACTTAATTCTTATTAGACACCAAATGGATTTTCCTAAACTAAATGACAAATGATTTTAATTAAGAATGATTTAAAGATTTTAAAGCGGTGTAATAAAAACGGCGGGTTTTAATATGAGTAGGAATAGAAATTGGTGCAGGGTGGTTAAAGTATTTTTAATACTGTTAACAAAGACCAAAATAAAAAAGTTTATTAACAACAATGTATTTATCGGCAAATAGAAATTTCAGATTATGTACGTAAATTTACATAATATGAAACTTAATATGAAATATATGAAATGAAATTGTTAGGTAGGTAGGTAGGTTTAATGAGGTGAAACGATACACGTAGTATATTATAATGTTGTATTAGGTTAGGTTAGAGCACGTGAGACAAATGTATTTTAAAGTTAGGTTAGGTTAGGTTCAAAAAATTATATAACCGAAGAAACTAATCTGTAATACAATATAAAATGGTCAACTTTGTATAGCGTCGTTTAGTGATACATAACATCATCTCTGGAGCGATATACGTTATATAAATTAGCTTTAAATTAAATGAAAATACCTACGACAACATCGGAGACTTATACTATTTAGGAATTTAGTATATGTTCAGTAAATTTTTGAGTACACTGAGTTCCGAACAACTAGGTCTTCTCAAAATTCACAGAATACTTTAAGGAAGTTGGTGAGAGTTACGAAGTTTACAATAAGAATAAAAAATAAAGGTCCACATTGTAAACCCCTTTTTAAAGAGATAATTTGTTGGTTGTCACCCGCTACCAAATAAAAAGACCCATTCTAAGTCAACGCCAGCCGCGCCGAGTTGACGTGTTCCTAGGGCGATTTAAATTATGGAAAGATATGTGAGGATTTTAAAATAAAACTAAAGCGAGTGGTCGGAGATTCCCCATAAAACTAAACATCGTGTTTCGGGATTAAAAAAACACGATGAAATGCGTATAATATATTTTTAGTTCATTCCAAGGTGGGCCAAAGAATTTAATAGTTATTCAAACTGTCATTGCATCAAACAAATGATTCTATTAAATTCGTTAATAAAATTACACAATATTTTATCAAGAGTGTTTTTTTTCCATATCATTTTCCTACGCTACTTTCAATAAATATAAAAACATGTCAGAATCATGAAACTTTTCTTTTTATACGATTAAAAATAATACGATGACAGAAGCGATGCACAACGTTGCAGTATGACCATGTAACCAAACTAAATAAATTGAAGAATACATAAATTGAATGCACAAAGGTGCCCGGGTACCAGAGGGAAGCAACGGCAAGGCTATGATGAAGTGTTAATTTTTGAGGAAATTCAGATATTTATGATAAGTAAGGACTGTGGTTATTGAGAAGTCCTGGACTCCAAGATATACCAATACGCCTATTGTGTAGCCATTCTAAATATTTAAATTTTTTCATAATTTTTCATGCAAAAGATGATTTTTTTGTAATAGAATCGTAGATACTTGAAAACAAAATATACGCATAATAAAAAAAAAAACAAAGTACTGACAAAATATTACATTTTGTCAGCCAGTTCCGTCAACTTTACGGTTATAATCTCCCTAAAATGAACAACAAAAAAACTTGCTACAACGGTCCGGGGTAAACGTTTAACGCTGTTTCGCCATTTCAAAATATTTGCGAACGATTAGGCGGTTGTGTGTCCAGGAGTTAGCACACTCCCGATGGCGCTGTCCCGATATGGCGCCCAGCGCTTTCGTGTAAATCTCCCTTTATGTGCGTGTGAATACAAATCATTCTTCCTAACGCCAAAAGCAAACAACTGGTTGGATCGTTTCTCACGGGAACGCAACATTATCACTATTGCTTTCATACCGTCTTTAGGATCATATGCAAATTATTTGTATAATTTAAACAAATTAACGTTAACTGTGTTTCCAAAAAGCTGTAACACATTTTTGAGATGCACCACGATGAATAAAAAAAAATACTGCTCCACTGGGCAGGAAAAAGCTGCCAACCAAAGTGGATGCCTTATGTCTGGAAAAAAAACTTTAGAGGACATTGGTATGAAGGTGAACACAATGTTCCCAGGCATAATGAATTAGGAGAAAGGAGAAAGGGAGAAAGCATATCATAGAGGTGTATTAAATAGAGGCGGCTGGACACTTCATAAGGTGTTTAAATGTTGCTAATGACAATTCTATCTATCACAGGTGACGGACACTTCAATTCTATCCAAAAACGGAGAAAAGGGAGGAAGCAATTTTTAAGCATGCAAAATTTGCAAAATAGAAATAGGTTTTACAGATAAATATTGGTTATACTATAAATGTTGTAACTTTGATGTCAGTACCTGCTGGCAATAAACACGATTACGGCAAAACGTTTCGATTCAGAATGGTGGTCTTTCACCAGGGCAATAATGGAAGGCTCTGCCACTCTGAATTTGAAATAATCGATTTAGATCGTACTTGTAAATCTTATAGAAATACATACACACGGTTTACCATTTTACACCATTCATAAAATAGTAGGTTCAGACTACAACGATAGTTCTATGGTTCAGATAGACAGCTTTATGGTCCGGAATTAGTAAAACACTTTCATAGCTTCACTTAAATAGCTGCACGCATGGATTTTTTAGGGCCACGATTGTTTTATATTTGTATCAAGCGCCACCTACAGCCACGTGTTAACACGTGCCAGTTGCACTGCACTGGGAGTCGTAAATTCATCATGGTTATGGATTACGAAATAATATCTTAATGCTTCGTAACATTGTTGTTTACAAAGTAGAGAAACATACAAATAGAAACAGGTCAATATTTTGTTGGCTTGTTTCATTCTGCTGAACAACGGTCGATCAGTCAGAACAACGGTCAGATGCGACAAAACGATCTGTTGCCATATCGATTAAGTGCTATTAAGAAAACAGGTCAAATGCTTTTAATGTCGAAATCAATGCTCTAACACCAATTAAATCAATTTGTCCAATAAAGATTTGGAATAGCATTAATTTATTGATAGTTGATTTATCGGCTATAGGTATTTTGGTTGCATATATACAGAACCAATCAATAACATCATTGGCATTACAACCCCCATAAAGTCCTGACGGCCTGTAGGAAGCTCTTCCATTCCTGCCTGTCTGCTGCTATCTCCCTCCAGCTCGATATATTTGCGAGTTGGCCTTCGCACCATTAAGCAAGCTTAGGCCTCTCGACGCTCTCTATCATTAGACTTAAGAAACCTAGTGGTAGTCGATTATCTTCAATCCTTAGTTATTATAAAATATAAGCCTCGGTACTTGTGACATCTCACATCGATGATAGTTTTTTTAAATCTGCAACATTATTATCAAATATAATATTTAAAATCTCATTCATGAAAAGTTAAAGTTAAAATAAACCTTAATGTGACCCTCGTGGCACCGCGACTGCTGTCAGCAATGGCGGCATAAGTTTTAAAGTTAAATTAAACCTAAATGTGACCCTTGTGGCACCGCAACTGCTGGAAGCAATTTTGGCATAAGTTTTAAAGTTAAATTAAACCTAAATATGACCCTTGTGGCACCGCGACTGCTGGCAGCATTGGCGGCATTAGTTTTAAAGTAAAATTTAACCTAAATGTGACCCTTGTGGCACCGCGACTGCTGGCAGTAATGGCGGCTTAAGTTTTAAAGTTTTAACTTGCCTACCAATCTATACATAAAAAAACAATGAAATCGATCAAAATAAACATTGCCTCGTAAGTGTATTAATTTACAATAACATTTTGGTTCGCTTTCTTCCTTAAGTTTTGCCGCTGCACGTTCGAGCGTTCTCTAATATCTAACTTCCAAATTTAACCATCCAAAAAAAGAGATTAAAAAATACAAATTGACCCACACGTTAACTGGCAGTTATCTGTCCACGAGGTAAACAAGACGTGCCTATTTATACCGGGAACTGAGTAGGCCTAGTCCCTAGTCCCTAGTCCGCACTATCTAGTATAGTCACTAGTCCAATTAGTTTATTCAATGTCAGGGAAAGCAGGAGCAGTGAGCACCCGACGACAGGCGTGGGTAGGCAGAGAGCTCATTATAACCGACAGAGGAACAGATAGACAGACACGTGTCACTTTTTACATGCTGTTTTTTACGCGGGGAATGCGATGTTCTTACTACACTGAAGTAAAGCTTGATGGAAATATGTTGATTGTTAAACCTATGAGAAATAAATCAGACAACCTCCGTGGCAGAAGTTGAGGGTTCAAAACAGAATACTAAGAAAAATACTTATTTAAAATTTTCAAAGAGGATGCTACTCTTAGTATCCTGTTCTGATCAGAAACCAGAATGGAAACGTTCCTTGAAACGGCTTTGGCTGTATTTAGGCGGTTACGTCTGAATTGACAGGTACTTTCGAACTCTCCTATTTTTTGCCCATACTGGTTCCAGAGCTAAGGAATTTACCGCTCTGTTGATTGTGTTGCCAAATATTTCTTCGAAAATAAATATAAATAATATTATAAAAATAGTCATGTTTTATTCTCTTTCGTTTTTGTAACAAGTTGAATTAATTATATCATTACTGGGATATCCCATGCTAATGATTTCATTAAATATTAAAAAAAAAATATGAATCATCTGAAGTTGTTGAAAGAATAATATTATGTAGAGTTAATGTAGTTGTGTAGATTTGGTTTCAGTCTATATTTGTTGTCAGTACTGTTATGTTTGCACAAAGCTTGCTAGAGCTAACTGCAAAGTTATGTATGTCCACACGATTGCAGGAAACGAACCACGCACTGATGGCGTGTTAGATCACCAATACATACAAGTACATCCGCGATATCTCTGCTTGTCACGATCACGCGGGTTAACAGCCAATCATGTACTTCGTGTCCTTATAAGGGCATGGGGCACGCGCCAAAGAGTGGGACAAGCCCCCCCCCAGCGAGGACCAACGCAGGTCAAGTACTTGCGGCTAGCTGCCCACGCGCCAGTTGACCGCCGACCCCGCTGATCTCAACACAATGTGTTAGTTCCGAGTTACCATCGCCGCCGAAATTGGTGTCGCCATAGATATGGACCGGCCTGATTTGTTTCACCATGTGTGCCGCCAGTCCCTCAGAACCACAGCCTCCTTACGTTATATAGTTGGGTCCTGTCTCCGTCTGCCGATGTCTCCCACCAGCACCTTATGTTGTATAGTTGGGTCATGCCTCTGACCACGCCGCCAACCTCGTACCCCTGTGATGCTAGCTGCCCCACCTACCGTCGACCCCAGGCTGAGATCGTGAACTTGTAGACCCCGGCCTCAGCCCTGGGCGTCTGCCGCCCTAGCCTGTTTGTGTGGACCCCCTTGGCCATCCAATCAGTGCCCCCGTTCTGCTCCATCGTCTCTGCGACTCCGGCCGCCGCCCTGGCGTCCCTTTGCCGTCCAGCGTGGTGTGCCCTAGTGGCCGCCTTTCTGCATCAGCCCCGCATCATTCTGGCGCACCTTTTGCTGTCCAGCGTGGTGTGCCCTCGTGGCCGCCCTTCTGCACCCGTCCTGCACCCTGCCTGGCACCTGCCATGGCCCCTGCCGACCGTCTCACCGCATCCGCCGTAAATTACACGTGAGCGCATAATATACCTTGTCAATCAGAGCCCTTAGAGTCAATAGATTGCCTAAGTAACTAGTTAGGCCTTAAAAAGCTATGTAACCTTTGTAGATCTGTTGATAACCTGTATTACCTGTATAATAAACCTTCATAACAAGAGACTTGTTTTAATTGGGAAATTGACTATAATCCACACCCTGAATGATTGGAGTATCAAGCTTTGCCGCCGGCTTGTGCGGCGATGACTATTTGTGTAACACACCTATAGTATATTACATGGCCTAAACGCTAACGTAACAGTACCTAAGTTGTACAAAGCAACACTTATCTAGTTCCGTGGAAACACTGTGACTTTGCTATCACGTAATGTATGCATTTATGCGGTACTTATATTTCAGTCAAAACATGAATATAAAACGTTTTTGAAAGCGCCGAGCTTTCGGCATCCGGCAGTAGGTAGGTTCGATTACAACGTTAATAATAATTTATCACAAGTCCTGTTTCACTTTCGCAGAGGGCGTTGCTGCCGAATATGCAAATGTACTCCGCTTCGAATCAACTTTCCGCGAGGTTCTGAGGTCTGACGGATTTACGACTGCGGCCGGCCGTGATAATTCTCACATCAGACACAGACCGAGAGGTTTACGTCGTCGCTGGGTCTCCCACGGACGCAATTCGCGCCCGGTCCTGCCACGCACTACGAGAATGGCAACACTCACTCACTGCGTCTCCTACTCTTCTGAACGCCATACAGCCTGAACACGAACACCTGTTGTGCGTTGAGCTGGACACTATACAGTTTACAGGGTAAACTTGGTCGATGGGTGACACCAATCAATTATTGCTGAAAATACACAAGTTGAAGGTTTATGATCGACATGGTTTGGCACTTCAATGTTATGCCACCCACACTTTCAACAGAATGCCATAAAGCCCAGGCGAAGAAATGTTTCAAATTTTATTACATCAAATAAAACATTAAAAATCAGTATCTTTTTTCAGCATTTCTTAATTTACTATACCTACATCGACCAGATTTCGCTTGGGCCATATGCATTGAGTCAGAAATGGTCGTTATTTGGAATGTATAATGTATATTGAGGTTATACTAATTTCTGCGTGTTTATCTTTATATAAGTAACTTTGTTTAAACAATTCGATTGCCTAGCATATTTACCGCTTTTTCCACTAAAAAACGCACTTAAACTAATTTATTGATAAGGACCTAGGATTTGTAATGTTGATACACAGTGGCAGAATGCTTTAGCTAATTTATTGATAAGCACCTAGGATTTGTAATGTTGATACACAGTAGCAGAATTCTCAGAAGTCAATACCTACGAAGTATTTACGATCATATTCTTATCACATTCTTCTTAAAATACTTATTAAATTACGTTGTCAATGTCTTTTTATAATATTACTAGTACCAGAGATGATTCATACAAGAAGTTCTCTTAAATGACTTACCACGTTACAATTTCAATGTATGTTTTTAATAATATACCAGTATCAAAAATAATCGATATCAAATAATAAAAATATGTTTATGAAATTTCGTCATTATTTAAATTTGATATACGTTACTATAAGTCCTGCAAATCCCGTGGGATTCCTGAATTCTATTCCGCAATTCCACTCTTTCACGTAGTCATTATCTACAAATAAAAAGTATGAGACACCTTCAAATTTGCCTTGGTAAAATACCACCGTTCAGTATCGAAACATTGCTTGTTACAAAATCAATGTGCAGTAGTCTAACTGACTTCCAGTCTACAGTGGGACTTTTATGTGGTGTTGGGTTAAAAATCTGCAGCTTTAATAGATTTTATAACAATAAAAATCAGAGTTCTTCAAATCTCATCTACTGTTATTTTAAAATTATTCGCAAATAAAGTTTCAGAAAAATATTTATATTGACATTGGACACACAAATATTTATATGGACATTGGTCGTACACATATTTATATGGACATTGGACATACTAATATTTATACGGGCATTGGACACATTAATATTTATGTTGACATTAGACATACATATATTTATATGGACATTGGACATACACATATTTATCTGGACATTGGGCATACAAATATTTATATGGACATTTGACATGCAGACCGTTTGACATTTTAGTATTCACGGTAGGGTAGGTGGTTAAGTATAAAATATAACCGTTGTGTACACTCCAAAAACATACATTTTAACCGTTAAACTGAGGTGATATGACTGCTTAAGTAATATAATATATTCAAAATCGTTGAAAATAATGACTCTTTTATAACTTAATCTTCAAGCCTGGGCCATAGACAACCTGTTAGTCTACGACCATAGCCCAAAATAGTTCAACCTTGCAGAACACTTTTAAAATATCTACAGGTGGCGTAACGTTCGTAATACAAATATTTAAACCATCTATCTTGGATGTTTACGAACAATAATTTTATTTCAAAGATTGCAAAGCAGTTAAAAAGATCTAATCGAATGAAAATAAACTGCGAAAACTTGAGATAGAACACCGACCATTAAAATCAATAATCAAAATCCATCGTGTTACCAAAAGAAATAATAATATAAAATTTGTGTTGTTTTTTCCGACTGTGTTTCTTCCCTTCTACAACATGGGTCTCCTCAAGAAGACCCTTCCAAACAGCATCTCTAAAAATGATCCTGTGTAGAGTTAATCTAAAAAATAATAATAAGCCCAGGAAAAAACCTTTAAATTATTATTAAGACTGATTCTTTCACAGAATTTGAACAAGTCATCAAATTTCAATGTTACTATTCAAGTGTCGTGAAAGTCCTATTCAAGTTACATTATTATGTGAAACAAACGGCCCATTATAATATAATAACAAAGGTTGAATAGAACTATCACCTCCCTTGAATTTTAACTTTGAAATTTGATGTATTTTTCAAATTCTGTGCAACAACCCGTCCTTAATTTACTCCATTTATTGAAAATAATAAGCTTTTGCACAAGCTACACCTGGTTGGACAATGATATTACAACAGTTTGTAATATCAACGTGATTGGCACATAAATTATTAATAAAATAGTAATTTAAACTAAAATTATAACTTAGTAAACACCACTTTTATTTTATAAACTACCGACCGGGTTTCGCTACAACCTTAGCTTCTTCAGGACATAATACTGTTTTAAAATCTAAAATCTAAGATTGGAAAATGTTGAGTCGAGCTCCAGAGGGCGAGGTAATAGGAGTACAACCTAAGTATTGGGATTTTATTTAGGTTGGTTTAATTGTTGATGACTTTGTGATTGCTATCAATTCTTATCCTAAATTAATAAGCTGTAGAATTAATATAAGGATACGCGTATTATTTCCTTAATATTTTCTGTGTTCTCTCCCAAAAGATGAAAAATTACATTTCATGATGGATGATGTTAGTTGTTAACTCGTATTCTAACTCCGAATAAGGAGAACGTGGGTATATCGAATCGGAGTCAGGGTAATTAAATAAGGACGAGGTGACCATAAAAAAATATTAAATTGATTTAAACTGGCTTCATGTTTTGCCGACTCGAAATCTCATATTGCAAAAGGGTTCCGCGCTTAAGACATTGTGGAACTAAAAAATAAGATACACGCTTGATTTAATGAAGTGTTCATCTATAAGAATACAAATTCTCTTATGCCGCTTTTTTATGTAGAAAAACGGTATAGGAGAAACATGAGAGAACGTCATAAACGGCATTAGAGAACATCAAAATTAAATAATAATACATTCACTCTTTTGAAAAAACCTCCGGAACTAAAATATTACATAAAAATGGAATTGGAATTAGGTTAAATATTTTAGAATCCATGTAAGTTAAGAGAGCCGTTAATAATAACTTCAACATAATTAATAACTAAATAAAGTGGTAGTCCAATATAATTATTATTTTAGGTCTAATGTTTTCGTCTTATCACGTAAATAGTAACTATCCACCGCTGCAAAAATACTAGGGTCGTAAATGGGGCCTACACAAGTACCTACCTATTGTTTTTATAAGGAGCTGTCACAGAAGTGAGTGATGGCACCAAACTATTAGAATAATTGCATAATAACCGCTCTCAAAATATAATAGCACTGTTATGTATCATTTAACTATAGACTCCTCCAACTTACTGAACCGGTAACGCCAAAGTACAAAGAAATTGTGATAATCGTACCTATGGGCTAAATTACCTTTAATGTTCCTTATTTTCGCGTTCGTAAATCATTCTGAAAAACCGCCAATCTATTGTTACACCGTAACTTACTCTGGTAATGGACATAATCGAAACATTCTAATAATCGATCGTTGCTCCGATATTGCCTACACGATGCCACGGTATTGTAACGGTGGACGGAAAAAAATAAGTATTGCTAATTTATTAAAAATCTCTTTAAATTATTGGTAATCCGGTAAAAACCGGAATTCCAGGCCATTTCCTGATAAACTTTGAATTCCTAACATATTGGAACACGTATTTCATATACCTGCGTTTTCCTTGATATATATATATGTATATATAATTTTTTTTTTTTTTTAA
This sequence comes from Hesperophylax magnus, assembly GCA_026573805.1. NCBI lineage: Eukaryota > Metazoa > Arthropoda > Insecta > Trichoptera > Limnephilidae > Hesperophylax > Hesperophylax magnus. The sequence goes on along the minus strand of JAIUSX010000117.1, from coordinate 13,242,455 downwards.
AGAAAGACAAATATTCCCGGGTTACGAATAACCTGACAATATTTGAAAGTCTCCTACTACCACCACAGTAAGCTGAATATGTTGCTTGTGTTGTGATGGAGGACTTAGCCAGCCGAGGAATTGAACACACTACGCCTGGGTGGGACCCAAACGCGATGTCAACTCGGCCACCGACCGGTCTATAATAATGACAAAAGTCATATAATGTCAAAATGCGACATATAATGGTTCGATGAACACGCGTTCCGATAATATGATCGTGATAATATATTTGTATTTTACTCAAATAATATCTAATAATAATAATAATATTTGGCTAATTTAAATCGCGCGGTTTTCGTGAAAAATCACCTGAAAGTTTATCAGGAGACCTATTAATTCATTTGTCCAGGGCCTGCAATCGCGTTTTTAACCGGATTTTCAATAATATAATAGATTATCAAAAAAATAACAATACTAGTTTTTCTCCGTGTGATTTGATATCACCCATTTTGTTAAAAAAATATTTAACTAATGCATGGGTACATAATATTAAGATAAAAACACGGAAAAAAAATTGCTTCGCATATGGGCGAAGACGACCGAAAAACTGACTGAAACTTTCCTCCCCAAACAAATTTCATAATAATCGAGATGCGAGACCTGCTAAATATTATTATCTATATGGCATTTGAACATTTCGATTTACCGATTGGTAATCGATCATTCCCAAGTAGATGCCTCAAATATGGTCATCGCTACTTTACAGTAAGGCAAACATAATATAGTATTTGTAATGATTTTGTAAAAATGTGTCCTAAATAATGATGAATTATCTTCTGTGCCATTAAAAAAATTGGACTGTTAACTTCCAAAATTTCGCCCCGAGGACTGATATTTTCTAGATACGCTATAGTATTTTCATTATGGCTATCATTACAGATGCATAGATCACCAGGTTTTGATAACTTAATGACAATGGCTAAGCGTATCAAATTTCTACTTCAAATTTATTTACTTACATAAATATAAATTTTAAAATTATGCTGCTATGTATAATAAATGTAGCCTTTCGTCGGTGATTATTATAGGTATATTACTACTACAAATCTAAGCTCTCATATTTAAACTAGATAATTCTCTGCTATGGATTGACTATTTCGTTTATTTGAAAAATTAAAAAAAAATATATTATCATGATATTAATAGGTAAATACCAAATATTTTGACATATTTTTATATCTGTTAAAAGTATTCTGACTTAAAAGTATTATAATGTTGTTGTAAAAGAATTAAGACAAACCTTAATCACAAACTTGAACTTGAAACTTGTGCCTCACACGATCGATTCTCTAATTAATTCGGTTCTTACCTAAAATATTAAAAAAATCTTTAAGTAACCAAATATAAAAAATAATATGATGGTAAATAAAACCATATAAATAGTCTCAATACGCATAGTTTGATAACGCCCTTGAACACCGGAACAGTTGTCACAATAATGAAAAATAAATTACTTCAAGAAATTAATAATAACAATATTAAATTCGGCTTATTTTGTATTAAAATAAATAAATAATTGTAGTTCTGAGAATTAAACATTAATTACGGCAAAGTATCACGAGTGCTGCGACCTGCCTGGTTGGCCGCACTTGATCAACAGTCTTTATAAAATCACAATTGCTTTGTTACAAACAAGTATTTTTTATTATTATTTAGTTTTCATACTTATTCACCGGGCTTTGTTCAAAAACAAGTAATTTTTGGCCATTTTCTATAGAAATTATTATTAGAACAAGCGCCTCAATTTGGCCCCACTTTGGTAACCAACTTAATCTTTTATTTTCTTATAAAATTCATAAAATAAAACCTATTTGTTATGAACACATAACGTGCATGTTATAACTCGGCGCTCATTACACAACGATGCACTGAAAGATGCACATCTTATGCATTTTTTACTATCCATCTTTTGGCAAAAAATTACGCCGACCTTACATAGGTAAATTAGATGTTGAAGGTCGGTTAACTTCAATGTCATCCTGTTCAGGTAAAATTATTACTACAAGCTATGGACTAACCCACTAAATTACCTCACAATATTTATCAGTTAATATTTCATTTAATTTTTTTAGTTAGCACGGTTATTATATACATTTTGAAAATGTTTAGCCTGCTCGTTTTAGATTAGGCAAAATTTAAATAAACTAACATACATATTTTGTATAACTAAAGATAAAAAAAGAAAACAAAAGAGTAGAAAGAACATAAAAGGAAGTGTTATAAATTGGGGTCCTTAGAATAATAAGTCAGATTCTTGAGAGTAACTGAATCACTTTTTATTTGACAATAAACTTCCAATTTCACAGGTATGATTAAGCACTTTTTAATAACTACTCTGGGTACCGGTACTAGTTCCCGTAGTTATTTCGGAGAGGTGAAACCTTTCATTGTTTTCGTATTAGAGCGCGTTTGAAAGCAAAGACCACCTTTTTATAACCTGACAAAAGACTGTTGACATTCAAATTTAAAAGGCCACAAAACAGAAATCGTCTTTGCTGACAGAATTTAATCAAGCAATTAGCAGAGGCGCGAACCTTTCATAAATAATATAATTTAGCATTCATAGATGTCACTAATGGTACATAGTTACCCTGAAAATTATACATGCACCCCCCGAAAGAAACTTAATTCACCAATTAAGGTTCTTTCTAATAAAAGAAAAATTATATAACTACATAATATAAACATTAATATTAACCAAAATAAAAAATAAAAAATTTAAATTCTAAAATCATTGAAAGAAAAAACAAAATACATATAAAATATAAAGGATTCAGTTTTTAACAACACAACACAAATCTTGATTGGCTTCATCTTCTAATTCCATCTGGATGGGTTCCTTGTTATGATTTACATGAGAATAACCTTGTGCACGAGGGGTCATCAGTTTTGCACGAGGATTCATCAATTTGAGCCGGGTTCATCAATTTGGTTACATCAGTTTGTGGCGTGCAATGAAAAAACATAAATTGCACGATCGTGGTGTTTCTTCATATCGCCCTTTGTTGAACGAAGCAGTCATTGGCGTTCAAAGTTGTCTTCTACGGGTAGCAGACAGATTTTGGTAATTGGTCGCACGAACGTCCCTTGTGATGTCCGGAGGGTGACTACCCTTGTGATTCCATCAGCTCCAGGATGGCAGGATAGTATACGAGCCATTTTCCATAGAGTGGGGGGTAAGTTATCTTCCTTCAAAATAACTAGATCATTTTCCTGGAGGGACCTCTGATTGCTGGTTTGCCATTTGTTTCTCCGTTGAAGCTCTCCCAGATAATCCTTTTTCCACCTGAACCAAAAGGATTGAATTAGTTCTGTCATTTTTTGATACTGATTTAGTCTGTTGTATGGTACATCTCGGACATCTTCTTCTGGAATAACAGATGCATTTGTGCCCATAAGGAAATGGTTAGGAGTCAGAGGATTTAAATCATTAGGATCGTTAGACAGTGGTGTTAAGGGTCTGGAGTTGAGACAGGCTTCGACTTGACATAGTACAGTATAAAAAAGCTCAAAAGTTAAAGATGAACAATTAGTAATTCTATACAAGTGATATTTGGCAGATTTGACTGCGGCCTCCCACAGACCTCCTTGCGTTGGTGCGCGTGGAGCGATAAAATGCCATTCTATTGACCTATTTGCTAAATACTCCTGAATTTTGTCATCATTTTTTCTCAAACTGGCATAAAGTTCCTCCAGTTTATTACATGCTCCTTTGAAAGTAGAAGCATTGTCGGAATATATTTTCTTGGGTTGACCTCTGCGAGATATAAACCGTTTCAAACAATTTAAAAAAGTTTCACTAGATAAATCTGTTACTAGCTCTAAATGGACAGCCTTAGTAACAAGACAAACAAAAATACATAGATACGATTTAATTAGAGGAGCTCTCTTCAGAACCCCACTTTTGATTTGGAGCGGACCCGCGTAGTCCAAACCGGTTACAGAGAAAGGCCTGCTAGGAGTTATTCGGTCCATAGGCAAATTACCCATAATTTGCTGGCCTACGACGGGACGGCATCTAAAACATATTATACAGTTATGTAATATTCGTTTCACTGTGTTTTTACCGAATATCGGCCAAAATTTTAACCTTATTTCGGCTAGTAACGCTTGTGCTCCTGCATGTAAATTCGCATAATGATAGTGACGTATTATTAATTCTGTCAACTTATGCCTTGCAGGTAAAATAATAGGATGCTTTTGTTGAAAAGTTAAATGTGTTGCTGTGGACAATCTCCCACCAACTCGTATTAATTGGTCATGTAAAAACGGGTTGAGAGCCTTTAGAGAACTATTTTTATTTACACTTCCATTTTTTATTAAGGCTTCTCGTTCTGCCTGAAAACTGTATTTTTGTGACGATACAATTAAATATTTCAAAGCTAATTCAAGTTCTTCAACGTTTAAATTTCCTGATATTTTGGTCTTTAACTTATCACAATTATTTATAAATCTTAATACATAGGCAGTTACACGTTTTAGTTTTGTTAAAGAAGAGAATTTCTTAAAGATGTCCCATTCTTCCGGATTAGTTACAATCAAAACATTGTTTCCTTTAATTTCCGGAGGGTTTGAACAAGATATTTTCGATAGCGGCCAAGTGTTGTTTTCTCTAGTCAACCACTCTGGCCCATGCCACCATATTGAGGAATTCACTAATTGATCAGCAGTAGCTCCTCTTGATAATATATCTGCTGCATTGTCAGAAGATGGCACATGACGCCATTGTTCTGGGTTACTAAATTCTTGAATTTCAGCGACTCGATTCGCTACGAATGTGTTCCAACGTGCTGGTTGACCTTTTATCCAACATAACGCTATCGTGGAATCACTCCAATAATATGTATCTACTTCCATCATACCTAATGCTTGTTTGACATTTTTTATTAGTTTTGCTAGTAACACAGCGCTACATAGTTCCAGCTTGGGTAATGATATGCATTTTAATGGCGCTACTCTGGATTTTGATGTTATTAAATGAGAATGTTGCTTGCCATTGTGATCCATTGATGTGATATAAATGCAGGCTCCATAAGCCTTTTCAGAGGAATCACAAAATCCATGTAATTTAATATTACTAGCGTGCTTGCATACAATTTTCCTTTCAATCTTCAATACATTCAATTGGTTTAATTCATTTATATAACTTCTCCATGGCATCAGTATTTCATTTGGTAATACTTCATCCCAGGAAGCCTTGGATTGCCATAACTTTTGCATTATTAATTTTGCCACAACAATAACTGGTCCAAGTAACCCCAATGGGTCAAATGTTGATGCTATGCTTGACAATATTTGGCGTTTATTTTCACTATGCTTTGATGGTTTTGTTATAACATAAGAAAAATAATCTAACTCATTATTCCAGATTAAGCCCAGAATTTTTTCATTCTTGGGTTTGTCAGATAGAATTTTTTCACAATTGTTCTGTCCGGCAATTTCAGCTTGGCCCGACTCGGATGACAAATCCAAGATATTAGATCTCCATTTTCTTAACCTCATGCCTGCAGACAGCAATATGTCAATTAATTGACCTTTTAAATTTCTACAGGATTCCAAATTATCGTCTCCGGTCAATAGATCATCCATGTAAAAATTGTTTTTTATGACTTGACTAGCTTTAGGAAAAGTAATTTGGTTATCCATACCAACTTGTTGTAGGCATCTTGTAGCTAGGAAAGAGGAAGGACTTAACCCGTACGTTACAGTTTTCAGCTTGTAATGCTGAATCTCATCTTCCGGTGATTCGCGCCAGACTATTTTCTGCAAGTTGCGGTCAGCTGCACTCACATTTATCTGCCGATACATCTTCTCGATGTCAGCTGTCATGACATATTGGTGTTTTCTGAAAAGTAACAATTGGGTATATAAATCCTTTTGAATGACAGGTCCTACCATCAAGGCGTCATTCAGGGAAATTCCTTTGGAAGTTTTGGCTGATCCGTCAAAAACAACCCTCACCTTAGTGGTGGAGCTCGATTCCTTAATGACGGCGTGATGTGGTAAAAAATAGGAGTTATGATCTCCTTCTAGTTTATCACATACCTCCATGTGACCTAGTTCCTGGTATTCTCGCATAAATTGTACATATTGTGATTTTAATTCTGTATTTGAAGATAATTTTCTTTCTAAGTTTTGGAATCTTTTCTCAGCTGTTGTCAATGAGTTTCCTAATTGATCAATACAAGGACGGCGTGGTAAAGTTACTGTAAATCTACCGTCTTCTTCTCTTGCATGAGTAGCTATGAAATTAGCCTCGCAAGCTTTCTCCTCATGATTTTGATATTTCATGGGGTTGACTTCTTCAAGATTCCAAAATTTTTCAATTTGATTGCTTAATTTATTTATGGATAAGCTACAGAATTGTGATACTGGCCTTTGGTTGGGATATATGTTGGTCGGTCCTGACACGATCCATCCCAGTTGTGTTCGTTGAAGTGTGGGACCGGTATCCAACTTCATTCTATCATTGGTCAGGATGTCCCAAAAACCTTCAGCCCCCAACAAGATGTCGATAGGCGCTGCGATGTTGAAATTCGGGTCTGCCAATTCTAATCCATGAGGCAACTTAATCTGGTTTCTTGGTATTGATGTTTGCGGCAGACTTGTGGTTATTTCCTGTAATATCAGACAAGATATTGTATTTTTATAGTTGGTTCTTAAAGAATTAAAGTCTACCGACACACTTTTCCTTATGTGTGTAACATTATTGTATAGGCCCGATACCGGCTTATTTATGTGATTAAATTTTAAATTTAATTTTTTTGCAAAATCCTCTCTCATAAAATTGGATTGTGCTCCAGAGTCTATTAGTACTCTTGCCTTATATAAATTATTGTCGCTACCCACGATACCTACTATCGCCGTAGACAACAATACTAAATTTTCTGCCTTACCTACGGCAGAATGATTGTTAACTGAGACATCTTCTGCCTCAGTTCCTAAATTTGGAGATTCTACTCGGAATCCCTCTTTATGAAGCAACGTATTGTGATCATTACTGTCACATCGTTTGCATTTAAAGGTGATCCTGCAATCCTGTGCAAGATGACCCGGCTTCAAACATTTGAAGCATGCTCGGCTCTTTTTCAAGGCTTCTATCCTTTCCGATATTTTTAATTTTAGAAATTTTTTGCAGTAAAAGATCGGATGATCCTCACTGCAGAATGTGCATTTTCCCTTTTTTACAGATAATAACACAGTTGATTCCCTATTATTAATCCCTAAATGTGATTTAATTTGGCTGTGCGGTTTTTTGTCCGTAGTTTGCATAAGTTCTAAAGTTTGAGCTCGTGAAGCTAAACATTTCAAGAACTCTTTCAGTGTTGGCAACTTCCCTTCAATAGGGCTTTGTTCCCAATGTTTTCTAGTAATCACATCTAATTTGTTTGAAATTATGTAAATAATTAAAGCATCCCATTGATTTACTTGAACTCCTAAGTTGTGCAAAGCCTTTAAGTTAACGTTAGTTCCATCTATCAATCGCCGCAATGCGACTGCATCTTCCTGCTTCATTTCCTTCATTTGGAATATGAATTGAATATGCTTATGTACAGTTGCCCTTAAATTAGAATATCTCTCATGTAATAGTTCCCATGCTCCTTGATATCCAGAATCAGAGATTTCTAAATTCGAAATGATTTTAATTGCTTCTCCCTTTAAGCAAGATTGCAAATAATAAAATTTCTGTACATTGCTTATCGATTTATTATTGTGAACTATATTCTTAAAAGTTTCTACAAAGGTGTTCCAATTTTTCTGATCTCCGTGGAATTCTTGTAACTTTAGGTCAGGTAATTTTATTTCTACCCTCGATTGTTCTACGGATTCTAATGCACCTTTGGCCGTTGCCATTAATGAATAATATTGATTTTCAAATGATTCTCTCTGAGAAGCATTTTCGATTTCATTTACATCTGAGATTTCCTCAATTTCATCCTGAATAACTTCAAATTCATCAATTATAGATTTAATTCTGTCATATCTTAGTTTTATTTCGTGAGCTGAAAGAGTATTCAATGCATCATTGAATCTGGTTAATTTTCCCCTTAAAACTCCGCGTTTGTTTACTAATACTTTCAATTTCTCCATCGTATTATGAATCGCGACAATAAATTTCCGATAATTAAATGATCACAAAATAATTCACTAAAACTGGTAAATTATTCGCGTATTAATACTCCAATTTGAAAGAAATGATGACAAAATCCTTACAATGTTTACTATTTTTGATAAAATCTGCACATAAAACACGTAGGTAATATTGTTATTGTGAAATGTCATACAAAATTAAGTTATGACTTGCAATTTTTATGATGTTGACAAACAGTAAATCGGAATATCTTGTAACAAATTATTTTTTAAATTATTATTTGAATAAAATAATAAGGATATTTTGGGAATTCTAGATGTGATAGGAGTTGGATTTGGAAGGATTGGACTTATCTGTCTGATGCGATGGCGTGTTTCCAGGTTCTCAGACTTCCAGCTACTTCCAGCTTGATCTCTCAAGGATCTCTTCAATATTTTTGGCCGCTTGGTTTTTGTTTAAATTTCTGTAATCTCGCTTGGATTACAATATCCGGATCGCTAGGACCATGTTATAAATTGGGGTCCTTAGAATAATAAGTCAGATTCTTGAGAGTAACTGAATCACTTTTTATTTGACAATAAACTTCCAATTTCACAGGTATGATTAAGCACTTTTTAATAACTACTCTGGGTACCGGTACTAGTTCCCGTAGTTATTTCGGAGAGGTGAAACCTTTCATTGTTTTCGTATTAGAGCGCGTTTGAAAGCAAAGACCACCTTTTTATAACCTGACAAAAGACTGTTGACATTCAAATTTAAAAGGCCACAAAACAGAAATCGTCTTTGCTGACAGAATTTAATCAAGCAATTAGCAGAGGCGCGAACCTTTCATAAATAATATAATTTAGCATTCATAGATGTCACTAATGGTACATAGTTACCCTGAAAATTATACAGGAAGTGAAGAATAAAAAATAAATTGTATTAAGACCTAAAGATTTGATGTTTGATTATCAAACTTAATTATATAATAAGAGATACTAATTAGATACTTTAAGAGGAAGAATATTTGACATCAAAACTTCTGTTTTTTTTAAAACTGTAAACAAACAAATAAAAAATATAATATACTTACACAAATTAGGGAATATATAAACAACTTACCTTGGCAATTCGTACCACACTGGGTACGTACGGACCCGACTTTTTAAATATCTCGTAAACTAACTCGAGCAGCGTCCCGCTCCCAATACGGTTTTGGTTAAGGTTAAGGAGCTGGAGAGAATTATGTATTTTTTGGTCGGGTTCGCATGGACCCAGTGTAGCACTAAAGGGTTGGAATCAGTTTCTGGATGGTCTTAATTAACCTATTTAACGCTACGGAGTTCAAAATGACAAAGCTTTTAGGGAACTGGCAAGAACAACAGTCATCGGAAATAGATGGGCGTTGAATTATTGCAGTTTCCAGATCAAAGAACCATGATTTATGCGATTTATAGTAAAAGTTCAAAATGTTAACCCATGCCACAAGTTGATATAGTTTTAATTTTTTAATGATTTCGTGGAAAATATCGGTTACAAAGAATTCCGCGGGTAAATGAACCAAAGATTAGATAGGGTGGTCGTGCTGCACACAATATATTATAATAATTCATTGACAATACAACGACCGGAAAGCAAATGTTGATATAATCGTGCACTTGTGTTGAGTAATGGCATGGCGCTCCACCCTGACGCAAAATGAACGTGCCATGATTAATATACCATCTTGGAGTTTAGGTACAAAACATTGTTTCACTGTAAAGAGACATGCTTAGTCTCAGAAACAAGTCTTCACTTATTTAATCCGTTCAGAGTCACTCTAGAAATACGCTGTATTACAGGAATAGATAATAAAGAAAATAATTTAAGTTATAAAATTATTGACCGCAAATTAATCTATTATAAGCGCTATTGAATAGTGACCGTTAAAAATATTATCTTTTACTCGTAAAAAAATGCATGGGGTAAAATGTATTTTTTTCATCTGAGGTTCATGATTTAAACCTTACACTAAATAAAGACTTAAATTTAAAAAAATCATAAACCTACCGAGGTAACAATATAAAATAGCTCAAAGGCTACAATCTCAAAAGTATGATTTGTAAAGGGTAATTATACTTTGTTGAAAGGAAATGTACCTACAGGATACATGATACAATAAGCAGAGACTAACTTATTATGTTTTAGTGTTGATTAGTAAAGTAGAAAGCAGTACAAAGTGAATTACAAAATTAATTACGAAATTTTCCTCTGTGATAAGCAAATTAGAAGCATATTCAGTTGTTTTAAATGGAGAATAAAAGCAAGAATTACTGCTTACAGTAATTTTCGAAGTACAAAAGCTCGCTTACAAAAGTAAAATATATGGCGGTCATTTCCGCTAAGAGAAGATAACAACGTTTTCGTTTTAGCTTTTTGCCTTTGCAAAAACGACATTTCGTTAAATTTAGAACGCGAGAAATATTATCCAAATTTAACTGGCATTACACTAAGTAAATAAAATAGCATTAATATGGATTTCATCTCCGCGTAAAATTTAATCTTTTGCAGAGCGGTAAGTACAGATACGTCGGCTGTGGGTCCTTGGTTAACTTTTTTAAACCCGAAAAAAAGTAAATAATATTTTTGTTAATTACGTAATTAGAAAAAAATCCTCGGAATTGAAAAAAACGTTATCAAGGAAATTCCTAGTTGGAATTTTTGTTCTGTATCCCTCCGGAGATGGCCATTTTCTCCACATCCCAGAATTGTTAAGCAATTATCCACAAAAACAAATTCTTCAATGGCATTTCATGAAGTTTTTCATTTAATCTCGTTATTGAAAAGTTTATTTTTTCGCTCGATACCACCAACGAGTGACCAATTGGTGAAATTTTAAATAGTAATGGGGTTCCTAGCAAAAAAAGCAAACACTCATTTATCAAACCATTTTGAGGGAATATTTTACAAGAATTCCTAAGTTATAAATAATTATAACCATCTCACGTGGACTTTAGTTAAAAATCAGATCGCCTTTTGGTAGACTTAAACTGCTTTAAATATAATAGTTTACTCAAATTTTCAGTCCGCCAAAAACGTACATTTCAATAATTCAGCAGTTCTAGCTTTTATGCGGTTGGTATCGTAAATACTACCTCCACAATATAATTCGAGAGCTATTTCGCGTTTTATTTATCCCCGGCCCCGGCCACGGTCATCCGTCTTATCGTCAGCCGTTGTAGTTCTATCGAATTACAACGTCCCTAGAGTTTATGTGAACTGCTTTAATAATGCCCAGAGATCATATAACTGTAAAGATAACTAAATAGGCTAATGACGTAGAAGTGACCATCACACATGTAAAAAAAATATACATTAACTAATAAAAAATATATTTGACTTGACAAAACGCTTATTAAGTACTTTATAAGTTTGCAATATTTTAATATAGACTACTTACGATACTTAAAAAATTACTATATACATGGCACGACCAAGTGAATCAGATACTTGAGTCGGGCCATGTCAAGAGTCAGAACAATAGAAGAGTATGTATGAGACGATGTATGAATGTGAATGAGGCAAGGAGTGTGTGCCAAGACCAAGTTGTTTGGTGGTCAGTCCTCTCTGCCTACCCCTGCGGGGAAACGGCGTGATGGTTAGTTAGTTTGTTAGTTACTATATATATATATAATGTTTAATATCTCCACACATATTATAGTCTATCTCGAGCCTATCTCAAAATTAAATAAAAATCCTACATACCCAGAGATATTTACAAGCTACGTGACAGTGACGCAACCACAAGTAGCCAAACCTATATGCTACACTTTAGAGCTGGTCTCCGTTCGCGGCGCTACCCAAATTATACCGAATTATACTTGATCATTTTTCAAGTGCAGCAGTGGAATTAATACGATGTCACGTGACTATCAATAAAGACAATAATATTGTTATTTATATATAAGCACAAAAAAACGATAAAAATAAGATGTAGGGCATTAATTTGTCGCCGCCAAGGAACTACACAAGAATGATGTCAAATGGACATTTCTTGTTAACCTCAATCTCAAAAAAATCCAAATTATAGATTTACCAATATGTTCCAACCTTCAGAACAAATTTAATATTCAAATAACGTTCGGACGTCATTTGTGTCAAACGAGTAGTAGATGTGAATGCAACTGCTACTATAGCAATATCAGTGGCATGCAACTGACGTCGAACTCGTAGTCGACAAATCACCTCGTTTACGAAAACTAGCAAAACGTATCCTCTAAAGTTCTTAAATATTTTATAATGCTCAGTCGTAAATAAGTTCATATAATAATTTATGGCCTTTGTATTGTTGGAAACATTGGAAAGATCAGTGAAAAATGCGTGGAAGGTGTTTAAAGTTATCGACTTACGAATGATTACAGCTAATTGAAAAATGTATCGGTTTCTTATCAAATTTATTATTGGTATAGAACCTACGTGCAATAGAAATCGATAACCGTATTAATTATAATAACTAGTGGTTAAAATCATCTTACAAAAACCATTTATTGGAGAATAGGAGCTTATTAAGACACAACCGATCTTCCATCAGGGCAGAATCGAGAATAATACATGCTAACCACCAATTATACCATTTCTCCGCAGGGTCAATTAAGTAGATATAATATATCACCACCCAACACAAATTGTAAACATCGAAATCATAAATATTCTCGCACGCACTTTTCTACTATTCACTGTCTTGAAGTGATGATTCACTAGATCGTGTCATGTATTCATGAGACGTCTCAGACTCCTTCGTTCATCTACTTGTATAATACCTGAAACTTAATATTCTCGCACGCACTTTTCTACTATTCACAGTCTTGAAGTGATGATTCACTAGATCGTGTCATGTATTCATGAGACGTCTCAGACTCCTTCGTTCATCTACTTGTATAACACCTGAAACTTAATATTCTCGCACGCACTTTTCTACTATTCACAGTCTTGAAGTGATGATTCACTAGATCGTGTCATGTATTCATGAGACGTCTCAGACTCCTTCGTTCATCTACTTGTATAACACCCGAAACTTAATATTCTCGCACGCACTTTTCTACTATTCACTGTCTTGAAGTGATGATTCACTAGATCGTGTCATGTATTCATGAGACGTCTCAGACTCCTTCGTTCATCTACTTGTATAACACCTGAAACTTAATATTCTCGCACGCACTTTTCTACTATTCACAGTCTTGAAGTGATGATTCACTAGATCGTGTCATGTATTCATGAGACGTCTCAGACTCCTTCGTTCATCTACTTGTATAACACCTGAAACTTAATATTCTCGCACGCACTTTTCTACTATTCACAGTCTTGAAGTGATGATTCACTAGATCGTGTCATGTATTCATGAGACGTCTCAGACTCCTTCGTTCATCTACTTGTATAACACCTGAAACTTAATATTCTCGCACGCACTTTTCTACTATTCACAGTCTTGAAGTGATGATTCGCTAGATCGTGTCATGTATTCATGAGACGTCTCAGACTCCTTCGTTCATCTACTTGTATAACACCTGAAACTTAATATTCTCGCACGCACTTTTCTACTATTAACAGTCTTGAAGTGATGATTCACTAGATCGTGTCATGTATTCAAGAGACGTCTCAGACTCCTTCGTTCATCTACTTGTATAACACCTGAAACTTAATTGTAAGCGTCTAAACGAGTGATTTCCAGCCGAGGCAATATCGTCCACCAGTGACCACTATTGCGGGGCGATCAAGAGTTAAAAGGGCTTTGTGGGGCGATTTTATATGATTTGGTGTGCGATAAGCATCTTTTTCTATAAGGGGTGGGCGCTGAAGAAAAGAAAATATACTTGAAAAGTTGGCAATGGGCCCCAAAATTTTGAGAATCTCTAGTTTAAACTATCATCACGTCTATCACTATTGCATTTTCTTCTGAATATCCTCATTCGTAATTTTGTCTCTGGATCTCATTCTAAGAAGGCAATAATTTTTCTTTATCACTCTCCTAATCATCGTAGTAGCAAATCCTTAAACTACAACATTAAGAATAGGCAACTCCATTTCCTTTAATAACTAACTAATACGAGTTTTTTAATGTTATGGTTAGTTTTAATAGTTAAAATAAGTCCCAAAATCTGGATGTGACGTGTTCTCAAAAAGACTACGTTTTTTTCAACCGGCGCTGTATTTTGTATGGCAGCGTGATATTTTTTAGTCACTAATTTTATTGTATTGTAGTGCAAACATAGATCCATGACCGCTCAAGATAAACAATTTACCTGTGTTTAAAAACCTGTATTACAAAGAAAGAAATGCTGTGAATCTGGACGTGGACCTTGTGGACCATAGGCATATTACTCACATAGACTGGTTGTAATGTCAGAACGTGTCAGAATCTACAGATTTATTAATACCATCCAAACAGTGTGTGTTTAATGAATGTATTGTATTCGTTTTCAAATGAAAATTTATAAATTCTACGCATAATAATATATAATAAAACTTATATATTCAGAATTTATTGATCGTAATGAATATATTATATTTTTAACCCATAATATTTTTCACTGGAGTTCCTTTTTGTAGCATATGAAATTGAAATAGATTACCAATGTTATTTTTGGCATTGAATAAAATATCGCTTCCAATCATCATGAATCACATTTTGGGGCCCCAGTTCAGTGACTCTAACTTAGGATTCTAACAGATATGATTTAGCAGACGAGTTTTGAATTTCACCATGGAGTATCTTCTCATCTTACATTCGCGTGTCAAGGTGAGTATTTTGCACTTGGTGCCATATGGCACTCGGTGGAGGGTGCCAGGTGCCAGATTGTGCTGTGCAATCTGATGTAGTGTCGGGTTACAATGTGAGGAGCCACGGTTCAAAGGGTCTCGATAAAAGGAACACCTACCGAGTTATTACAGATTATATTGTTATGAATTCCATGAAAGCTGTTTCTGTATTAGATCCTTCAATTGAATGCCTGAACCAGCGAAACGAATAATCGTTAGAGCGAGTGATAACTAAATACTACAATGGTTTACTCAACTCAGGAAAACACTGCATTTTACACAGGTTTTCATTATTGCCAAGCCTGCACACAACATAATTAACCGCTACGCCATTTTATCATCCAGTGTTATTACCAGCGAGGATAGAACAACCACAATTCCATATTGTCACGCAATCCTTGCTTCATTCGCATTAATACTTAATCATCTGTTATTGATACTCCCCTACTTCTTCTACCAATAATTAACTCCCTTTTCCTTCAATCCGCTCTAAATACCTAATCCCTTTCCCACTTCTTTTGCTTACATCCGATTTTCGGCCATGGTTTTACCATCCATACTCCTCGAGGATCTCAATTCTACATCAATCCAACTACTTTAATCCTTTCACTGCCAAATGTTCCGTAACTCACTGCCATAAATCATAATTGGCATGAGCCCTCCATTATGGACTAAACTAAATGTACGAACTAAAAACATTAAGAGAACAGTCAACAATAAAAAGACTCGTAAATATTAAGAATAAAAACAACAGTGAATTAGATTAATTTGTATCAGCTGTAAAGGAAGAAATCTTTTGAATAACCTCCAAATTAAAAAAAAATCAGATTAAAACATTGATTATTTATCGATTAATGTAATAATTATATATTATTATATCCCACTCCTAACCAAATCAGCACTAATGTTTTAACTGGTAATACTGTTTTACGTCTATACGCGATTAATATACTTAAAAACGGTGGGCGTTTTTAACTTCCATTGTCAACAATGCAACAAGTGATTCATGTTTATCGCTTCATCGTAGGTTGCAATTCATCGATTTAATGCAATCTACTAAAACACTGGACTATCAACTTCGAAACTATTTCCATGTTATTATTTGATCGCAAAATCTGCATAAGTGATCACTTTACTAGTGACCTCCATGCTATTTTGATATATTTGTCAATTGGGCGTATTGAATGTCACCAAGCTTCCGTAGATATTTTTTTAAATAGAAATAATTATAGATTCAAATAAAAAATATTTCCTGAAAGCCCACATTGGATGTTGTGTTGTCAGAAGTTATTGTTGAGATTGTGTCATTGAAAAATTGAGGAGTTTATTTTATTATCACGATCAAAAATTTTTTTGGAAAACTGTATAAAGTTTTGAATTAAAAATGTGAATCTAAAATTTTGAAATTTATATAATAGGTATTAGGAAGTTTAGTTTGAGCCTTATCAACTTACGTGATTATTTTTTGGGTTGTTGTGCCTCGCTAAGTTTTCTCCTTCTTTAGCCAGCATTTCGGACAGCGTTACAGTGTCCATCATAAGGGCAGGTGTTGGATACTGTAACACTGTCCGAAACGTTAGCTGAAGAAGGAGGAAGTGAAACATATAATATTATTTTACATTTAAAATAATTTAATTTCAGATAAAACTATAAAAATGTTAATACTGATTTGAGATTTTTAGGGCCAAATATACTATCGCGATTAATTTTTGGGTTATTATGACATAGAAATTTCTCTATCCCATCTTCTTACTCACCTACTCCATTCAGCCTTACGAAAAACCCCAATTTAGGGATGCCACAGTCTCTGAATAATTAGGTTCTTGTACACACGGTACTCATCCATTATTTTTCAGTTTGCAATACTGCATTGAAATGCAGATAATATCCCTGGTTCAATTCTAACAAAGACCAACTGTTTATATTTTGGGATGGAATAGATTGTGCGCGGAGTTAAATGAGTATTGATAATTTATTAAGAAACTTTTCAAAATATTGGTAATCCGGTTAATAACGGGATTTCAGGCCCATAGATCGGTTAATAAATTTGCAATACTAATTTTTCTCCATGTGTGGATGTTTTTAGCACTGCGTTTTGCAGTAGGCTACAATTAAATATTTTTCATGTTTTTAAAATATTTTTATGATATTTCGAAAATCGTTCGGTTATTCGGTTGTAAGTTAGTGTTATAATATTCCCTAGCGACATAACATAATAAACTAAGTTATGCACACTTCTTAATGAACGAGGATCCATAAATCAATTTAGTGCGACTGTCTGAAACTCTATCGCGTTCATAATGTAATGACAAAAAATATTTGTCTAAGAATAGAAAAGTTAAAGGCGAAATAAAGCACCCAGCCGACATGAATAATTTCAGGCCGTAGATTAATGCTCGGATTCAACTGTCCAAAGAGATTCAGGAAATATGACTTATATTACAATATGTAGTCACATAAATAATTACATCGTGTGTTTGGCTGGACACTCGTTACAGTGGGTAGATTTTAAAAATTATTTGTAGGTTGAGGATTAAAAGATTAATTATTTAGTTTTTTTCAAATCTCTTTGATAATTGGAGCAGTATAGAGAAAATTCGATCTTCTTATTCCCAATTTATTAATATACAAATGTAGGTGTGTATCATTTTCTTGTCAACTTTATTGGTGGTAAGGTTTATATCAGAACTGACAGCCCGATACAAAATACAACTAGTGATTAAAATCACAAAAAGTTTGGATCTAACGGTTTACTGTAGTATAAATTATATAATTTTAAAGATGTATGATTTTATTATTTAAAAATGGTTTGTCACCTATAATGGACTCAAAAATTAAATAAATTGTTCTTCTCCTAATTAAATCTGGTCTAGTGAGGGAAAAACGTAATCCGTTTTACTTATTATAATCGCGGTATAAATATTATACGGTCTTATCAGGACGGGCTAGTGGAAAACGTTACTCATAATCACTGTGAATGCGTATACCGGCCGCATTTACTATCTATCAGATTTATATTCGTTGTCCCCCTAGTATCGCGTCAGGATAGCGCCGGCAATTTAAAGAATGCCCGAATTAGTTTTTACACGAACTTTAACAAATATAGATCTGTCGCATAACGAAAACGTAATGCCCATATTTGCAACATTATTAAAGGAATATTTTTAATCGAAATTTTTATAAGTAAGAATGTATTCAAACAAGTTAAAAAATCACACGCTTTACGATTCATATGGACACAGAGGTCTTACGTAAAAAAATGCTATAACGATTGTTTTATCTATATTCCTATTCCGTAGTAAATTTACATATTATTACTAATTCCCGCCAACACCATTTCACGATAAAGATAAACCAATTGACCTGTCCTACTACTAAACAAGTAGTTACTCTCATTTACATCGCGTTAGACAAGTAATTTCGCGTTACCTTTATAATATAGTTTAACACGTTATTAAATACTTTTTACGATCTCAAGCGTAGAAGATACCATAACCGTAAACGCAACTGAAACGAAACGTTGACTGATAATTTACATGTAACTCAATGATAGTAAACTAATCACGTTACAATGTAACAATCTAACAGAGATATGCCATAAGCTCTAACTATAAAATGTTTTGTAAGTAAATGAAGAAATTAAGACAGGCTAACATATATCTATATCTATATGTTACTTTTGTGATTGAAAAAATATTTTCAGGTTTTTTATGTTTCGTTTGTTCAAAAACAAGGATGAAAGTCGAAAGCTGGACGAACCCGGAATATATTACTAAGAATTTTTATGCCTAAAGGACGAATGGCTGAGAAAAGGTGCCGTGCAAGGATATTGCGTAGGAACTACAAAATTCAGTTAGCGTAGGCAGCACGCTATATCATAAAACGTGTTTTTAATGCGTTAATTTGTTAATAAACTGATTTGACTATCCAATTTAAAATTACTTCTAGCAACATTCATGTAATACCAATGGAAGAAACCTCAAAATAAAACACACTTAATGATTATTGCTTTTTAAAAAGTACAGCACCAAGATTACTTATTTAGTTAGTTTCAGATCTGTTCATTTATTGCTCGTTAGGGGGGAATACACATATTACACATGTACAATGGCTTAATATTGTAAGTCAATGTGAAAATTATAATTTGCGTCTGATTCCTTGCTTAAGGAAAAAGTAAAACATGTGTCCATAAAATGAGATTCATTCTCAATGACGGAATAATAGTTTCCGGGCTTAGAAATATACTGCCTTTAACCAATGATTCCTCGCGTTAATATGAAGTAAAAAAGTAGGTATATGAAATAATATTCCTGTATTTTACCAGTGATTTCCGGCGTTATGTGGAATAAAAAAGTAGGTGCATTAAATAATTTTGAGGTCCTTTGAAATTACATTTAAAAAAGCATACATTTTTTTAAATAAAGAAAAAACTTTTAACAGAAAAAGGTCACCGGAGACCAAAACACCATTTACATTTCGTTTTACTCCAAAAAACCTCAGGAATCACTGGTAAGTCAGGAACGTCTCTTAACACCCGGTGTAAACGAATCTTTATTTTAAATCGAAAGCGCACCCCTTAACTTTAACCTTCGTCATCAATAATTGCAAATTATAACACCTCGATTATTAAATCTACGCGAAAAACGGTTTCTAGTTTTTATAACGCCCGTCAGTTAGTGTTTGACAAAAAGGCATAAATAAAACAAGTTTTAAAGTACTCTTATGCTAAATACACATGGAAAATAATTGCAACATATTTTTTAAACTTACTTACTAATTTAACATAGTATTTTTCTTATGCCATTTTATGCATGCACCTATTTTTTGGATTCTGATTCTGATTTCTGAAAAGTCATGTATATAATTACGAACATTGTTTAAAAACTACTGTAGTAGTTGATTGAATATTGGTCGCACAAAAGCTTGCATTATTTGTAAGTAAAAAAAAGTATTCACGAATTAGCCAAATTAACATAGTATTATAAATATTAGGTTTTTAATAAGATGCGAAATTTTATACGCGGTTAGGGTGTTCTGTACCGCGGTTGCACATGCTATTACTTTATGATATAAAATAATAAAATAACTTGTTAATGATTCATAACGTGTGGTATTTCGCAAGGAACAACTTCAAGGGATATCATTCCAAACGTCTACACGTTATTCGTCTACACATCGGATTGAATTGATTCGGTTCACTCCAGGAGAAAATTGACGTGAAATTCCCGGCCGCAGCGTTCCGACTCTGAAACCGATAGTGTGGCGATAGGAATGCCTCATTCCATGTAACTGCATACCATACACTATCTTCCATCCACCAGCGCGGCATCACTGGTCGCAGCATCACCCGCCCGGCTTTCTCTCTTTGTCGGTCGCCAAAATGCCATGTCTTGGCGTCAAGCAATATTGATCGAGCCCGTAATAACAAACGTCAGGGCCAGAGGCAGACTGGCGATTAAAACCATCTTCGGGACATCTGCAATGAATCAAGGCCACCGTAGAACACCAAGACAGGGACATCCGTAAGTATCTTACTGAAGAAATAATAATCCGTTCATTATTCGGCGTGTGTTATAAAAAAGGTAACTTACCATCACGTCGTTTCTTCGCTGGCGTAGGCAAAGTGGATGGACCGCCAAACAACTCGGTGTCGTTACACACTGCTTGCTTCATTCACATTAATACATCGTCTCATACATACCCTTTTGATATTTAATATTTACAAACCTTTTTTGAATCCTCTGTTAGTATGATCAACCTGCGAAAAATATCTAGGGCAGTTTAATCCACACCTACATCTAAAACTAAGTTTAGTGACCTCTCAATTTCATTACTCAAACCGGCAGTTAGTTTAAACACGTTGCGAAGGAAGTTTACTCCGTAGCAGACAAAAAGAAGTTGCCAGATCTTTTATCGGAAGAGTTTTGTAGACCCCAGAAAAAGTAATCCTGTTCTGTGACTAGTACGGCCCCGGAGAACGGACAAAGGAGTCGGATTGATCTGAGATCATCTGGATCTGGGGGATAAATGATTAATGGCCTCTGGGTTCATAAGATGAATGGACTTCTCTATGTTCGCATGTTTATTTGTGGATAGGATTGTATCAACGTCATTTTCATAGCGCTTTAAATTGTGTAGATTTGAGATTCTGTGTATTGTGTACTATGATTTGGTTGTTATAATATATTAATAATGGAACATTTCTTCACAGTGTGTTAAGAATGAGTAAGATAAAGTAACATAACTACCATTAGCCCTTTTTGAAAATGTTCAAACGTAAAAGATATACTTCTATAATATCAGACTGTTTAGGCGTATAATAATAGTCGGCCGCTATTTATCTTCAAAACAAAGGGTTCAGTACATAAGAAAACAGAAAACACACGTGATTTAGAGTTTTCTACATCGGAGATGATATTAAAGTAGTAGCAATTTCCTGACCAGAATCCCTAAAACATATCGATTAATCAAATAGGTAATCAAACTATTTCTAATAATAAATTATGCTCCTTTAGGTCAAACGCAACGTTCGTTATAATCTACGCGTTCATAGATAGCGTTAATTTTTTTTTTTATTGGAATACGCTTTTTGCAAGTTATGCTTTACAATATTAAGACGAATTATTTGTTTGCACCCGTATATACGCAATATGAATATGAATAAAGAGTTTTGTCCGTATAAAAACTCAAATCTTCCAGAAAAGGTATACAATTCAATCCGATATTGTATTTGTATGCCTTTCTTGAAATAATTGAGTTGTTATAAAGACAAACTATTTATTCAAATTTATACTGGGTATGTACGGGCGCAAACAAATAATTTGTCTGGATATTTTTTATTTAAACGCCCATAGGGCTTTTACAAATAATAATGTACATATTTATTTTTGTAGTTATTTAGATTACATAAAAAAAGTGTTAAAGCATAACTTGCAAAAAGTGTATTTTCATAAAATAATTAAATCTACGCCACCTATGAACACGGAGATTATAACGTACTTTACGTTTAACCTACTGAAAAAAGGTCAAATCCTAAAATATCGAGAATACATAATTTTTATAACTTTTAATAGGAGTTACAAAAATCAATCAAACATCTATAAAAACAAATTCCTGTTCTGAGGTCTGCGTTCTACATACCTATTGCAATTATTGTTTCACATTATTAATTTACTTGTTTCCATCTTTCGTAAGTCGTCCCTTCTTGTACTCGCTCTAAAAAACTCTCTTACTCAACAATCACACTGTTCAAAAAAATACTATAATGTCTTTTATTAATCAAAAACATTGCGAATAAATTATCACCACCTACGCAAGGTCACTGAAAATAGCAACACATTTTTTCCCAAAATGTTAACACACTCTTCTTGTTGATCTAATTTAATCGACCACTCACTGCATTACGACAGTGGACCCTTAGATCCCGAGACCGTGCTTCAATGAGCCCGAAGTCACCTGAGACTATAAATAACAAGCAAACATTCGTTTCCAATCACGAATGAACCTTACGACTTGTTTACTCATCCGCTAACATGAAGAAATATCACACGTCTCGGAGTTTTAAATAAACTTTTAATCTTGGCCCGTTTTAACCTCCGCTAGTATTTAACCATAAAGATCCACTCAGATGGAAGACAGATTTGTATTTTTAAAAGCAATGGACGAACTCTAAACACAATGGACACGAAACTTTTGACTTAGTCAAGCGAAAAGGGGGAAATATTGCATGATTATTTTGTTAAACATCTTAGTTCGCGTTTCCCCTAAAGTGTGGATAGATAGGCACAAAAAAAAACTAAGAATGTAAGTAGGTACCTAATACAAGAATGAGCATCAAACTTAGAGGTTTTGACCGTTATTATTGTGATATTAGCATGTTTAAAAGAAAATACCCACGAAAATACTTAAATAAAGTCTAAACACAAGAAAATAACTCAATCAAGTTCTTGCCTTTCCTTATTCTATGACAGACATACCACAGCACCTAGTCCTAGTACTACTTGCAATATTCTATGAATGACATACCACAGAACCTACTACTTGCAATATTTTATGACTGAGATATTACAAAACCTACTACTTGCAATATTCTATGAATGACATACCACAGAACCTACTACTTGCAATATTCTATGAATGACATACCACAGAACCTACTACTTGCAATATTATATGAATGACATACCACAGAACCTACTACTTGCAATATTATATGAATGACATACCACAGAACCTACTACTTGCAATATTATATGAATGACATACCAAGAACCTACTACTTGCAATATTATATGAATGACATACCACAGAACCTACTACTTGCAATATTATATGAATGACATACCAAGAACCTACTACTTGCAATATTATATGAATGACATACCACAGAACCTACTACTTGCAATATTTTATGACTGAGATATCACAAAACCTACTACTTGCAATATTCTATGAATGACATACCACAGAACCTACTACTTGCAATATTATATGAATGACATACCACAGAACCTACTACTTGCAATATTATATGAATGACATACCACAGAACCTACCACCTGCAATCACTATTTTAATATGTTTACCGCTCAAGAGTTGCACCTGCCCGAAGCCAATAAATTCAGAAATTTCATTAAGCTGAAGAAATGAGGGAATGAGAAGCAAAGAGTGATGATTAGGTTTTGGAACTATCTATATATATATATAAACAGTTTTTGTTGCTAAACGTAGATTATACCATGTCAAGCAACGTTTACATGTTAAATGTGCAATAACTTCTGAGAGACAATTAACAATTAAAGTCTACAATAAATTAACACGAAAAAATATTAAAACTTTATTTAATACTGAGGTGCCTAAACCAATAAAAATTTATAACATTAATTATTTTTAGTCACTTCAATTTACACGCAATCGAGTTAATTGTCACTCTTCAGAGCAGCAAATTGAACGAGAAGTTGTTGCAAATTCGTTTTTCATTGGGAAGTTGTCCTCTCAAATGTAAAAACGATTTGTATTCAACTCACTTGAGCGAATTTTTCTGTCATAATTTCATGTGACGATGAAGAATGTAAATTAATGGTAAAATTAAGAAAATACCCCCACGGCCCCACTCAAAAGTTCACCGACCGGAAAAATCTGTTATGAGATGAAAATAAAATACTAAAACACAAATATACCCACTCTCTAACAACAAAACTTGAGTTCTTAAAATAAAGTTAAAGGTTTTATAGCCGCACTTGACCTTTGTTTACTGAACGTGTGGGTATTGAATTATTCGCTTTGAACCAATCGGCTATAATACGGTTAGTCTATGTCTATCTAACTATTCATCATGCTTTTCCCCACAGAGGAAGGCGGAGAGAATAGAGCCACTAAACTCTGTCTCGGCACACACTCCTTGCTTCACACGCTCACATTCACATAATGCCTCATATTTCGTACATAATAATGTAATAACTAGGTATATTTTTTAGGTAGTAATAATTACTCATTTGTTATTTTGACAAAAAAATAAATAAATGAAGGTGAGACACTTTACCTTTCAGACAAATTGACCAAATAAAGAAATGAGAAATTACGAGTTACCCTTTTTATTACGAGGTTGTGGATTCGAATCCCACAACGTTAAAATGGGTAAATTTAAAAAATAAATTTTATAAATAGTTAATTTTTTAAGTTTGTTTAGCAATATGTAAAATCCGTTCCTTTCCTAAAAATTGTCCCGAGCGAAATATTATAACTTTTATTAGAATCATGACCATTTTGTTTTGTTTGTTTACTTGCGAAGCTATTCGAAACATTTGATGGGGTCATCATTACTTTTGGAGAGCTAAAATTAGCTAAGGCAATCCGCACCCAACCATTCCCTACCAACCAAAACAGAGCGAGAGATTTATAGGTCACTGAATGGCGCCTCCAAATCCCATGTTCCTATACCAACTTATACCATTTAAATATTCCTTGGCGACATCCGAGAGACTTGCTCCTTGCTACTTGCTATGCCTCTCCTCTGAAGCTGTAATGTTTTGCATTAATTTATTTTTAGTCATACAAAATATCGCCTTCGCTGCATAATTCCTTTTAACTAACTAATTAATCATCTCGCCATGTCCCCGCAAAAGTTAGCGAAACTGATAGATTATCGCACTAGTTTGATTTGATACACAGCCATAGTTACTACTTGTTTACTCGAATGCATCATTTCGTTTTTTTTTTAATTCTCATCTCTGGATAAGTCACGACTTTAGTAGACCTTTTAGGTGTACCTTTAACCTTAAACAGACTGCGTTCATTTAGTATACAATTGTACAGTAAAAAACATACAGAAATGCGATATTTAAAAATGAAAGTTAACAAATATAGTAAAAGTATGAAATTAATTAAGATACACTATTTGCATGTCTCTTGAAACCTTCAAGGTTTATGTCAACGATGCTATCAAGATACATGATGTTAGGCAGCACCATAGCCTGTCATGCTGTGCTTGCTGCCCCTGGCAGTATTTGTTTGTTTGTTTGACTAAAAATACTACTACGACGGCCGGCATAGTCCAGTGGTAACGCATTGGACTGCCATTCTGAAGGTCGCGGGTTCGAACCCGGCGTGCGCAAATAAATTTTATTTGATTAATTTGTGTTATTTCACAATTAATTAATTAAAATAATATATAGTATATTTGCGGCACGTTCCAGAGTGGAAGATACTACCAGTATCGCCCTGGTGTAAGACCACCATTCAGAATTGAAACGTTGCTCCAAATGGCTTTAGCCGTGTTTAGTGACTAGATCTGAATAGCCAGGTACTTCCCCACCTTCCTCTTTCCCTTCCCCACTTACCTCCAGCCTCACAACATCCCCCAATTGGGGATGCCATAGTCTCACTGGCTCCAGACGGGAGCAGTTGGGACTCTTGTGAGGTATTCGCTATAAAAAAAAAAAAAAAAAAACTATACAACTTATAGCATTACATGAGGTATGGATTATTATCTATTAAATTATTCCTGGGGCTTCTCTCCTTTATCTCCGCGTCTTCTGTTTCTCTCATTCTCCAATCACTTCTTTCACTATTCATCCGCTCTGCGCTTCTAAATCACCTAAGCCTACCCCTTTTGATCTTTTTTTTTAGAATTTTCGCATCCATAAATTTATCCAATTATTTTTAGATTTTACAAGATTTTAATACAAAGACGCCTCGGGGATACCATTCCAAATACATTACAGTAAGGGTTGGACCTTATTGTGCTAGCCTTGCGTCCGAACATCGCATCAGCCCAGTTTTCGAATCAGTATAAAAATAACCGTTTAACAAAAAATATTCTGTAGGTAGTCATAAAAAATGCTTAATCTGTTTTTTTTTTCTCACAGCATTCGTTACAATTTCTCTGACATGATTAAGATAATACTATTTGGGGGCACGTGCCGAGGGCCGAGAGTGAAGCCAAAGGCCAAGGGACACCACATTACACATTAGACATTACACGCCGTGATTCCTATTATTAGGTATAATAACATTATGATCGCGGCCCGCCCATTCGTCTTCTTTGTGGTTGGATATCAAATCAGTCACGCATTGTGCAATATGACTATCTTTCTATGTCTGCTCCCAGCTCTGGTCCTACTCGCGTGTAATCTGGAAAGGAATGTATTATTCCGCTACAACACACATGGGTGATGTCTCCCTTCTATGGAGCTTCCAAAGCACTTTGTAAGCTGCTTTCTGTATGATTTTGTACAAAACTGTGATATTTTATTGATCATTATGACGACATTGACGACTCAATCGTTTCGAAAATAATAATTGCGCGAAAATAATAAATGCGTGGTGAAGCCGCACTTCAAAGGCGGTTTTAAAAATATTTAATAGTACTAGGGATAACTTGTCGATGCTTACAAACCTCACCTCAAACAACTCTCAATGTACACATGAAACAGACAGACGCATAAACTAAAAAGGTAATGGTCGCAACTGAAACTCGAACCCAGATTAGTCTTACCTGGACGGTCTGTTTAATATGTCTATTGAGGATTGTTGATCTTATCTCCGAAAAATAATAAATTAAATATTTGGATGACTAATAAATAATGGACAATCAACTGTAGATGTAGAGGATTTGAAAAGGGAATTGAAAAACACTTTGTTACTGACAGCAGCTAAAGAATTACAGAAACTTTAAGATTTGCATGATATTAGCTAACAGTCTTACAACATTACTGACAGCAGCTAAGGAATTACAGAAACTTTAAGATTTGCATGATATTAGCTAACAGTCTTACAACATTACTGACAGCAGCTAAAGAATTACAGAAACTTTAAGATTTGCATGATATTAGCTAACAGTCTTACAACATTACTGACAGCAGCTAAGGAATTACAGAAACTTTAAGATTCGCATGATATTAGCTAACAGTCTTACAACATTACTGACAGCAGCTAAAGAATTACAGAAACTTTAAGATTTGCATGATATTAGCTAACAGTCTTACAACATTACTGGCAGCAGCTAAAGAATTACAGAAACTTTAAGATTTGCATGCTATTAGCTAACAGTCTTACAACATTACTGACAGCAGCTAAAGAATTACAGAATTCCAGAACTCCACAACACAGGTGAACTCCTAGCGTGGAGGACAATATACCATTGTATAGCAAATATATTAAAGAATAAATAAAAAAAATAAAAAATTAAAGTTTCAAAACAAAATAGTCTTACTAGTCTTACCAGTACAACGAGCGAAATTGAAAAAAGGAAGATTTTACATTTGAAATAAACACAAATATAAATTTGCAGGTGGGAAAAACAAACAATGACTGGCATTGACTTTTAACTATAAAGCACGAACGCAAATAAAACAATATAAGTATTACGGGAGGCTCTACTTTGGTAAAAATATTACTAAAAACGCTGATAAAAAGGGTTATTTTTATGATTATTATACTTTAATATTATATTCATTTTATTTAAATTCAACCGCTAGGTACGTTTTCTAGATCTTTTTAACAAAATTAAGCCACATTTAAAAAAAGGTTTGCGGTACAATGTTCGTCTTCAAAAACAATTTTCGAATCAATGAATTCAGAAATTTATGTATTGTTTATTTATTTTTATATCAACTGTATAAAATATACCATATACAGTAAATTATAAACAGTGACATCAGAAAATATACAAATAACAGAAACTCTAGGTGGATATAAAAAGATTTTGATGGTATTATATAATCTAGGCTAGAACCTAGAAGAACTTACTTCACCCGAGAGATACAGAATCCAGTTTCAGTATGAGGAAATACTTGCGCAGAGTATAAGAGAACAGGGAACACTGTGAAGAGTGTAAAAATACCCATAAAATACTCTCAAACGATAAGGCCGACGGCCGAACTGAGATATGCGCCATTTATTTTAGTAGTAAACATTCACACAGGCGACAATTTCTTCGTCGACGGTTGATTAATCAATATTTTGAAGTAAGTTGCTATTTGGATAAATAATATGCATAAAATAATTGATTTTCTTAGAAGAACTACCATAAGGTATCCATTTTTCTATTTTTTAAAATAATTTTTTTTGTTTTGGTGACGGTTATTACAATTATTTGGTATGTTTAGACCACCAAGATAGGCACATGCCCGTGTTGTGGCGGTTGATTATATATACAGTACATTACAATAATAAATCAACTATGAAGCTTAGAAGAAATTAAAATAAGTATATTATTAAAAAGAAAATAAGGGGTATAGAGTTTAAGAGAATATATGTAGAGTACAATTAAAATGTATAAATTCAATTTACAAAATAAATGTACTAACATAAAAAAATTAACTGTTGATATTTTATATGTGTGGGTTTTATATAAAAAGTATTTATTTATTTCACGCCCTAGTGGGATTTTCTTTTTTTAAAAAAATACAAGCATTTTGTATTAGAGTAAACACTTAAAAATTAATACAATAAAGAAGAATGTAAACATAATGGCAAAAATGAATCCTCACGCATATAATTGAACAAAACAAAATAGTAGAAGCGGAGAAGTTATATGGGTACATAGGTCTAATTGTGTCTAGAAGAATAAAAGTGATAGAATATACAACATATGATTAGTTGTCAAATGAAATATATCACCCAGATCAGAATATTTGTTTCCGAGATTGTGAAGTCTCGGAATCGGAGAATTTTGGTAAGCTAGTGTCCTGGTGTTATTGAAGTAAAAAGGTAAAATAATATTGTAAACTGTTGATAAGTAAGTACACTAAACTTCCTATGGAAATGTTCTCGAGGTAATGTATATTTATTTATTTGTAGCTAGCTGACGTGTACCCGGCGTTGCTCGATTGTGAATGATTTTGATTAAGTTTGGAGGTTGTGAATTTTAGAATAAACATCGACTTTTCTCTACTTTCCATAAGTATAATATGCATTATTATACATATATTAACTTTCATTCAAAAATAAATGATAATGAAAACCGCATCACAATCCGTTGCGTAGTTTAGAAGAACTAAGCGCACAAACACAGACGCGAAGAGCGAATTTATTTTATACTATTTACAGACTTTTAAATAGAAACATAGTTATCATAGTTGATTTTAAACAAATATATTTAAAAAATAGATTTTTTTAATTTAATTAATCACATATTATGTTTATTTTAATTTAAGCTTGTTTAGATTTTCTTCTAATTTAATTTCCTCCGGTAAATCACCAAATATATTCATTTTCTCCGTAAATCTACGACTTTTGACTTCTTTTCTTGAGGGGAATATTATATGATTTATTTTCTTCATCTTGTGTCTCATGTATGTGCTTGTGCTGCAGTTTTAGGTTTTTTTCATAAATCCAGTTGATGTATGGCCAATAATTATTTTGTAGATTAAAAATAAAGTATTGAAGTAAATAATTTGTTTAAATGACAAGATATTTAATTCTTTCAACATTTCCTCGACTTCCGTTTATCCATTTTCTTCAGTATAATTCTCATAGCTCGAGTTCAACGAACAATAAGTAGCTACTTATGAATGCTTCCCGAAATGCTACTTATTGTTGGAAATATCAATCACTATCACTTTTCATCCCTTAAGTCAGTGATTTATTTTTTCAACGTTGTTTGTTAAAATTTATCAATAGACACGGGAATTGTGATTTATTTTTAAAAAATAAAGGAAATCTTCAATATTCAAAAACTTCACTTTTAGGTAAAACAAGTAGTATAAATTAATTTGATCAATCGCAATACAACAAAAATCTTAAACCTGGAGATTTTTGTTCAAATAATAAGAAATATTCATCACTTATCTTATACTTAAAGATTTTAGTTTAAATAATAAGAAATATTCATCACTAAACTTATACCTATAGATTTTAGTTCAAATAATAAGAAATATTTATCACTAATCTTATACCTGTAGATTTATGTTCAAATAATAAGAAATATTCATCACTAATGAAAACGTAATAAGTTTCTAGTTTTATCTTCCAAACCAGTTTTTATGCACATCTCGTTTTATCTCTGAAACGGACGCCCCACAAAAAACTGTTCCACTTAGTTAGCTTATCTTTTATCTACGAGTAGATGTTGAAAAACGGTTGACATTGTAGGTACATTGCTGAAGAAATAATGAAGAAAGTCAACACAAGGTATAAAGAACAGAGAAAGAATGGCAATTTGTAAGAAAGTGATAAACAAACAATAATCGTCGATGACAGGAAAAATAATATTAATAATAACCATTTTATGGTAAATGATGTCTTTCAAGGTGCCATCGAAGCAACCACTCGAAAAATTCTTAATGGTGGGTTGTGAGAGATATACTCATATTTGTACATGTTCTTGAAGATGGCACCGGCAATAATATAGCTTTGCGAAACCTCACAAAAGAATTTTCTCGACTAACAACATGTAAATTGAGGACAGCATAAGCGTCATTGCAATGCTACTTGAAAAGCTATATCTATTTTTTTGCCAGACTGTACAAACGCGGAATTTATAGAGTTGATTAATAAAATGAATTTGTAAATATTTTGCATACACATTGTTCACACTGAAAGAATAGTTCTGGTAAAAGGTCACCACTGACAATCATTGATACTTTCCCTCAAGGACCGATTTCCATATCTAATGCACCGACGCATTCTGGGTATGCTGAGTCTATTCTACAGGTATTTTAATAGAGAGTGCTCTAAGAAGCTAGCAGCATTGATCCCCGGTGCACCGGTGCACGTGCATGAAACTCGTTGGACATGAGTCAAGTCGTTCGTATGTAGAACAAGCTACCGGTTTCTGTTTTTTCTCCTTCATATAATCGGGGTCTTTTTAACACTCGCATTAATAAACCCTATCCTACAGTCCCAAGCCTAACCCGCCTCACAACACTGCCCGGTAACACTGGTGGCGACATAGTTCCCATATCTTTACACTGTACAAACAGGGGCGCTCTAATGAGATGTCGCATGAAAAATATAATAAAAAGGCTACGTCCATTTAGAAATTATGGAATTCGAGATGTTGCAATCTAATCCTTGCGCTTCATAACTTTCCCAATATTGTTACAATGAATGAATGAAGAATTAATTTCATTGCGGTTCGAATATCCAAACTTTGAAGTCCGACTAGGTAGTATTTCTCAAAACGGTCAGGTCAGCCTGAGGAAGTGATTTAGATATTATCACCAACTATTTAGTAGGTGTCCCCAACGCAGGTGGCGTCGAACAATAGAACCGCTTAATTAATCATTCATAAGTTACTGCCTTTGAAAAAGTAAATTATGCAGATGTACTGCGCATCCGTTTCGTAAGTTTATTAATTTATTCCGAACACAAAACTTTCGTGGAGGTGACTAAATATCGATTTCTCTGCATATAATTATTTGTTAATTGCCGAGTCTTCCATAAGCTACAAATAATATACGAGAAGCTGCTAAAGTTAACTAATTGTTTTTATTTCATTATTATTTGCAAACTTTTCAAAAAACTGAGTTGAAAAACGTGGCCATCCTTTTTTGCGCACATAAACGCAAAGAAAACGCGTTTAACTACTGAATTAGTTTTATTTCATGTTTTATTTAATAAAATATTATTAGCACGTGAACTGATAAGCAATATTTTTATAGATTTGAACTTCAAACATTTTACCGACATTTTTTGATAAAAATAAGCACGTGGTGGAGTATTCTAATCAGACAAAGGAAAATATTTTCGTTTTCACATCTAACACGACATTAAAATATTTCATATCATTTGATTGAAAGTGTGATATCGCGAGACGTATAGCCAACGTGCATTATACGAGTATATCTTCGTACAATTAAAATGAAGCCAATAAGTTATTTTTCAACTATCGAAGAAGTGAAGATGTTATCATTTACTTTTACCATGAAAATTCCATTCTTTGCGTCAACATAAATAGAAAAGAAGATATATCGCCTACTAAGAAATCCCGAAACTTTTCATATTCCTTTCCAAAGAATTAACTTAACCTTTCACCAATCTCTTGTGCGAATCTGTCGTCTTTACAGAATCCACTATGCATAATGGCAAGATTCTATAAGATAATCATGCAAGATAACCCCCAGATCATTTCTTGAATCTCTTGTTATAACTTAATTTCTTTGTTTTAAATTTTTACTTTTGTTGTTTTTCAAATGTATTTTTTTATGTTTATATAGTTTGTTCACCGTTATTGGACGGTTGGTACGTATTTTTTTGTATTTTCTCTGTACGATGTGTATGTTAATAAAATAACCGACCAAAACCAGGTGCATGTTTTGTTTGTTGGTTTTTGACACAACAAAAAAAAAGTTTTTTAGTGCTTTCCCGGTTTCTTTTGATGGCATGTTATTCAAGTTTGACAATGAAACGCAGTTGGCAGAAAGTGAACAATTTTACAATTGAACAATGAAAGCAATTTATTTGTGTTAACAATTCTGTGAAAAGGATTCCGTTTAATGGGTGGATTTTTATTTTGAAACTTTTTTGCAGACAGACTCGTACAACTAGAATTTTCCTTCGACGATCTCCGAGGCATAGCGGTACGAAGCACAATAACGAAACTGAAACCGGAGAACGCGTTTTGAGAATCCAGGAGGGTAAATAAAATATTTTTAAATGTTGTAATAGTTTTCATACCGAAAAAATTGTTGCTTTTAAAATAACATTTTTGATCTCACAAAATAGATGACATAAAACCACACTGATCGAAAACGGGCTTCATTACATAAAATATAATTAATGTGTATGTGTATTTGGAATATTTAGTCTAATCAACCATTAAGTAAGGAACACCATTCATAGTCAAAATATTGTTTGGAACGGGTCTAAACTTAGAATACAGAAAAACACAAATGCGATGTGGGCATGTTTCGTGGTTCAAAAATGACACCACTCTTTAATTATTTGCTTAAATTTTAAATACAAAACTCTGTTTCATCATCATAATTTTCATTTCGATCGAATGAGACGGAGTTATATGATACTGGCAAGTGTAAGGGAGACAGGGCGAGTGCTAAATGGGCTAGAACCAAAGGGTGCTAAGTCAGTCGTTATTACTACGTGTAGCCAATTAGAGTTAAACTGGTATCTATCTACTTCACAGTCTTATCCTCCACTTCCTTCTTCCATTATTACCAACAGAAAGGAACCATAGCCATTAGATGCCAGTGAGGCTCTTGTTCAGTGTAACATAATAAAAAACAACATATTTTCCACAAAAGTCTTCAAAATTTCTTTTAAATATAAAAATAATAAAATTTCGCGAACTGTACAGAAAAGAGATATAAAGAAGACTAACATTTTCAATTTCCTTTCGTATCTAAGAAAAAATGAGGCACGACAGAAAATAATAACATGTCGTTAAAACTGTCAAAGTTAAACCATAACAGGAAGAAAAGGGTGAAAGTTGTATGTTTCTATCACAAAAGTAATTTAAAGAAGCGTTAAAGTTAGGTATGTATCATTAGATTGACGCCAATCGCTTGTTTTTTACCTTTTATTTCGTACGGATAACATAAAGTTGATGAACTCATTTATAAAGTTTGTAATGTTGTGAATTCCGTGAAGCGAAATATGCCACTTCTTGTTATTATTGCAAGAAAGTGATATAAAACAGAATAGGTTCTTTGAAAGAGTGTTTCGAGAAAACAGACAGCACAAGAAGTTTTATCTTCAAATAAATGTTTTTTAGGTGTTTCAGTCGAAAAGTTCATCTTTTGATCTACTCGGGTAATTAAAAAAAAACGGAGAAGCATGCAAGTAGCAAAGTACGAAAACGCCAAATTAAATGTTGTAACTACATACATAATCAAATAAATATAATTGGTATGCCAATAGGTGCTCACTTCAGTATCAAGCCATACATCCTCCCATGAACTAAGGCTCAGCAAGTTTCAGAGAGTCACTCAAAACATGACTTGACTTATCCTTAATAGGGCACGAGGAATATTTCAATTCGTCGCCTGTGTCCAAATCAGCACTTCAAAAGTTTTACGTGCAATATTTACATGAAACTACTCAGTTAAAATGAGCTATTTTCAACAAATCGTCAATCGACCTCTAAATGTTCATCCTATATGGTCACAAGAAGAAGAAAAAAATATCGTAGAAAATAAAAGAATAGAAGAGTTGAAAACTATATTTTCAAAGCTTTGCAAAACGCCCTTTATAAAAATTGGCTTTTAAAACATTGCTAATTATTATTAGAATTATTAAATGTAACTTAGTTGATACGCCACACGAAAAGAATTCTTGCATTTATGATAGGTGTAACTTTTAACCTACTTTATTGCTACAAGTGTCACCTGCATACATTATAATACTATTAGGTAGGCGGATGCTCCTCTCACAGCCACCAACAATGTAAACATCATGTTAAATAATTACAATACTTAAATTTTCAACATTCAATTTGAATTCCCGAGTATCGTAATGGAGACGATGGGATTAGATAACGCGATAGAGACGTTTAAGAAGACGCATGTTTGTAGAAGAAGATGTATGACTGTAGATATAGATTTAGATTAGAAACTTGATAGTTTAATGAATTTGGTACGTCGATTTAACTTTCAGCTTTCCCAGGTTGTTTTAAAACCATTCGTTATTAAGATCCACCCCTAAATTTATTTTAATAGCTTGCTAAACTTTAGTGAGACCACATTTATATTAAAATATCCCTCATTAAATCATATGTTTAATGACTTGTTTTGTTGTGGAAATTGTGGAGCTCGTGTAACCAAACCCACGTGTTTATTCACCAATAACTTTTTTCAAATATAATTTAAATTTTAAATATAATTATAATTTAAAATCGTGTGAAATCTTTACATGTATTTAATCTAATTGCACTATTTCAAAAACTTATAAACATAAATTTATGAATTTCTTAGAGGAAATTTATTCCCAAGAAAACGAATATTTATTTGGTTGGTACAGAAAATATACTATTTTAATTAGGTATATGAAAAAAAATAACGGTAAAAGTTATTTTTACGCTGAAATTTTGTTTGTGATGTGAAATGTTATGTTATGCGTGTAAATATTGGATTCATCGATAATATTTATGTAGGAATGTGTGTATTTTAATTCTATTGTTATTTTTCAAATAGTTTTCTACAGGCAAATCGATCGACGACACGTTTGAATGCATTTGTTTGGACACACTCTCGCAAATCACCCCACAAATACCCAGACACTGGGTGTGTAGCGCTATTTATACATTATATTATTAATTACTAAAAAATATTGCATTTATAATAATTATTTTCAACTAGCATCAGAACTCAAGTAAATTCAATATAAACTCAAGCAAAGGTAAATTTAGGTTCTCGATTTAGGTATATTATTTAAACTTTATAATGTCCACAATAACATACATGTATTTTCTGTTCATTCTGTATTGTGTCAAGTGTAATAAATTGAACGTACCTATAAGCTAAACACTTTCGGTCCTACTAATAAAACGTGGTGAAAAATGTATTCAATTGATGAACAACCGTGTGTTAGAAAATAGAAACTGACATAAAATAGTTCATCCATAAATAGAATAAAACGATGTCACTATCCTCGTCTGTCTGTGCGCTTAGTTCTTTAAAACTAAGCAACGGAGTTTGATAGGGTTTTCACTATCATTTGGATTTAGTAGTGAATGTTTTGAATTATTTATAAGTACATTTTAACCAGATTACGAATAATTTTAAGAGATACTTAATTAATTAGCGATACTCATTTTTCTCTGAGTATTTGTAATTTACCATTGCATATCTGGCATACGTGGCTAATGGTAACAGAGACGTGTTTCCCAATTTCATTTCCATTTTAAAATGATTTTTTGAATGATAGGACACGAGATACATTTGGAGGAAATTCCAAGCGCCTCTCAGTACCCATTAGCGGGGTAATTTATAGATCCAATGTAGGCTTTAATTAATTAAGCTTAATTAATGTGATCGTATCTTCCCCACAGCGTGTATTATGTGCGCGGTGTGGAATAATATTTCAAAAAAATATCGAGGGGTGAATCAGCTATGGACTCAAACTCAAATTCTTAATTACATTTAATTTCTCATCTCCATAGCGATGCCCAATTACTATTGAAGTATTGTTATAGGTTAGGCTTATTCTTAGATACGGCTTTAGAGATCCAATAGGTACATTTATTTTTTTACTGACTTTATTTATTTATTTAGAACCTCACAGGGCTTTCACATACGTAGGTGATATAAAAAATATATTTAATATTTGTACATTACAAATACCTAATAATAATCATTTAGGTACTTTTGGTAATCATAATAACAAACTGATACAGTTAAAGATTATTGCATATCTGCATTTTCATCAATGAATTTGATTTGGGGGGCAACGTTATTCAAATTCAATGTGTCGACAGAACAAGTTTCATTACTTACACGATGTAGTCTATGTGAACAGCAATTGTACATAAAATTAGTTCAAGAAGCAACTACATGAAATGGTGCACAGATAGGTTTCTTGGTATTTTTTGCATGTAGGATAAATAACCGGGGATCAGAACTGCAATGCCACGAAGTTAGCTTAAAGCTCTTGACAAATTCGTCGAGACCGAAAATCTAACAATACTCTCGACCAATACTCTTACGATACGATACGAAGACGATTTTCTGAAAAACTCTGTGGAATTTTAATTTGGTTAGCAGAATCTCCTCTTGGTGCAAATCGAATTCGGGCTCACTCACAGTAAGCTATTGATTTCAGCTTAGTGACAAATTAAAACATCGAAACATTGAAATTACATAATAGGTATCCACGCTCTAAATAAACGAATATAGTGACGGTTACAGTGAATTAAATTGAAAATAAAATATCGGCATTTGAGTTCCCGGTTCGCCCAGTGACAAGACTGAAAAATGGGCGTCGCAAAAATGCCATAACTCTTTTACAGCAATAAAAGGCAGTTAAAAAATATAACTAGGCGTGAAAAGATGTAATTTGGATAATAAATATTTATAAACAGATTAAAAAACTGTTAAATAACTCATTAGCGGTAACTTTAAATGATCACTTTGTTCAAATCTAATTTGAAGTATGATGCAATGTTAATATCAATACCATTAATTATTAGTTCCTAGTTATAGTATGTATGTATGTACCTACTTCGTTCACCGAGAAAAGAAAATGTTCGAAGAAACTAACGAAATCTAATGGATATACGATATTGATAATAATTGCCGAATATTAAGTAAGTGTTCTATGTACTTTATTTTATTTTATCACCAATTACTCAAACTTATACGCTTATTAACTACATACAAAATTAAAAAATGTCATATATATGTAGAAAATAATAATTTTAAATTATTTCAGTAAAAATTAGAGACAAGACAATATTACATACTAATAACGAAATATTTTAAATGTATTTTGAATAGAGGAGGCTTAGGTAGGCACAAGTCACGTGCCTTTTTTAACGTTTGTTTTCAACAAATTATTTTTATTAAATTTTGTCAGCAAATATATTGACTAGAAACATAAGACAAAATGTAACATTCCTCTGCAATACATACACAACCAACTATCAGATAAACTCACTCACCAATAGGATGCGACCTAGGCAACAAGTTCATAGTTTTTTTTTTTTATTTAATTAAAATCAAATTTATATTTTAATTACTAAGTTCTGCAAGTATTTTTTGTTTTTTGTTATTATTACAGCTGTTTTGGCTTTCAAGGCTACTTTCAAACAATGGCCTTGAAAGTTGAAACAGCTGTAACAATAACAAAAACCAAAAATACTAGCAGAACTTAATAATTATATTATTAAATTTGATTGTAATTAAATTTAAAAAACTAAATGGAGTTCTACGAATTAAACAAAAAAATAATAAATAAGTTTATAGTAATTTTATGTTACTGATAGTTCTAGAATCAATATTATTTTATGTTGCTGTTACATGTTTTACTAATATTGTTTCAAATCAGTATAGGTACCTAATGTTATTTCATGCTTTCAAAACTTTGAGTATAATTTTCGATAGCTCACTAGGTATATTCCGTTCTTATAATCTATGCAAAACCCAATTAAAAAAAATAATCAATATTAGATTTGAATATATTGCATGATGATAAAAAATGGCCTTATTCATAATTCACGATGATACGAGCATTCGAATATCTTCTTATATTGTATGGTGGAAAGTCAATACAGTAGCCATGATACATTGAACTTGTGTTCAGTTAGTGCAATGAATGAAGTTGACCTTTCCGCAGTCGAGAGCTTTCTTAATCATCGGTGCCCCATGTGGTGTCAATTATTCAAATTATACGATGTGAACAGTACTGACACCTACCACTGTATAAATGATAACATTATGCAGCATTTCTCAAAGTTAGTTTTATTACAATTTTTGCATGCAAAATACTTAACAAACACACGAACACGGTGCATGATATTCAGAAACTAGTGTCAAGACCTGCAGCGCCTCGAAGGCCACTTTTAGACAGCTGTTTTCTTTAAGTTCTTAGTTTCACCCAGCATCAAAATAAATCTTCCAATATCATCTGCACGAAAATTAATATGCTGGACAATGCAG
This sequence comes from Hesperophylax magnus, assembly GCA_026573805.1. Lineage (NCBI taxonomy): Eukaryota > Metazoa > Arthropoda > Insecta > Trichoptera > Limnephilidae > Hesperophylax > Hesperophylax magnus. The sequence goes on along the minus strand of JAIUSX010000117.1, from coordinate 13,203,491 downwards.
TTTTACATGAAAAACATAGGTACAACTAAACAGAAAAATCCTAGAAGGGTGATGAAACTGGTGTCGCCAATTTATATATGATAGTGGTTCGTTAAATTGACTTTCCGCTCAAATAAAAATTTCGTTATTTGAAATTGAATTACCATTTTCACCATAAGTAAGAGAAATGGCTTCATCTCACGCGGACACGCTCACAACTTCGGTAATTTTATGCTCACCAAGTATATATAATTCCGACGCATTTTTGTAGCCAATGGGAATTGTGGCCACAATTAAGATATATCTCTGGCTGGAAAAAGACACCCGGGTGCTTTTAGACTATACAAATTGAACACGTCTAGAGACGGGAGGCTGACAAGGATATTAAGCAAAAGGTAAAGGGTATTTTTTTACCTATGACTACCGTTTTCAATACGCATTTAAAAAAAATATTGTCCATAGGTTGAATTAAAGTTTGTTTTTAATGCATATTAAAAAACATGGTAGTTCTAGGTAAAATGTTACCTTTACTTCTTTCGGTTTAACTCTTCACTGATACTTACCTGCATCACAAAATGTTTTCCGAATCTAGGACTTTTAAATGCACACTGAAATAATAAAAAAATAATAATTTAAGAACTTACCTAATAAGAAAGGTGGCCAGCTCCATGTTGGCCATGCTGAACGTCCTTCCACTCCCAGTCACCGGATCCTCACTTCACCATTTGGTCTTCAGACCCAGTAAACTCAACTACACTGTCACCATCACTTGCACCATGCACTATGCACTGTGCACTGAATGCAACCGAACAAATAATCACTAGGCGAGTTGGAGACCTTTCTTACACCACCATCTGAAACAATCGAAATTACATTTTGAGCCAATATTGAACAAAAAAATAACACGCATAGGTAATGCTAGGCTGTCACTTGGCGTTCTGTAATTCACCCCGGGCCTCGGGCCCCTGGACTGGCATGCAATGCTCGCTTAATTTAATTATATGTTAACATCAAAATTATTTTTAATGTAATTTAAAAACTGTGGAGCCGTATTTGCAAGGTCCACCATCAAAGTTACACTCTTTCAGGGTACTTTTCCGCCAACGCAGGGGAAGCTCTCAACGCAAGCTACGCCAATCCAGGAATACCTTATGTGATATTTTTTATTCTACGAATTGTTATTTTTCTTAGTATTATATAATAAAATATGAAATTGCACTACCACTACATACCTTCCGAAAGAAACTCATTATTATTTAACGATCATTAACCGCAGACAATAATACCACGTCTACTTAAATTAACCTTAGAAATACTTGGTCTTCAGCAAAATTGTATGTAGTATTGGTTAACACTAGAAAAAAAAAACCAAAACAATATATAGATCCACTAAAATAATTGTGGATATTTATAACTTCCATACACACGGTTTAACTGCTATCAATTGTACCTAGTATGCTAAAGTTTGTAGAATATAAATAATTCTTTTTCAGAATAAATGAATTATAATAAATAAATTCCATGAACCATGTAACGCAACGTTCGTCTTCTGGCGTCTTATGGTACGTGTACATTTGCGAACTTAAACGCGAACTGAACCACGAATTACGAGAAAGAAACGAATCAACTGCAAGCGGCGTTTCGGTTTTTGCGGTTGCTTCGTTCCTTTCCCATAAGTTGAGGTTCAGTTCGGTTTTTTTTAATTTTTTTTATTTAGTAAATAAAACATTTGTACAAATTTAGGGTAATCCCACAAAGCATAGACAGTCATAGCAAGTCATATAGCAGCTTGTCTTTAGGTTCTACCAATTACACATTCTTAATATGATGCATAAGAAAACATTTGTAGATAAATACATTTATAGTTTTAAGGAAACATAGATCACAAAGTAATATTAGATAATTTAAATTACATCTATAAAATATCTCAATATACCTGCCTAATAACAACATATTTATGTAGACAGATACATTAAGAAATTCAAAGATACATGAAATTTTCGTTAATTAACCACAGCTTTATTATTTTAGGGCATAGTCACAATTTTTTCAAATTTTAATTTTTTATTGATTTTATTTAAAATCACTGGTTTTAGCTATTCAAAAGTACGGCTTCCATATTTATTTAATATTCGGGGAGTTTTTAGGCCCTTTCCTTCTTTAAATCTTGTGGTATATTTGTGTACCAGTGGGTGTTTGTATGAGCTTTCCCCTACGTTATACATAGTAGTAGTGAACCAAAGGAGACCTTTTATTGTAGGTAGGCTCTCTGATCCATACAGTACTTTTAAGTTATGTCTCTTTATGTAAATATTTGATGTGCAATTTTTTTTAATATGGGAGTTTGAAAATTTTGAATAAATTTAATGTAAATAGTGTTCGCGTGTCCCCAAATTCGAATTCCATATCTAAGGATGGATTCGAACATAGAATAATGTATGAGTTTAAGAGTGCAATGAGGCAAAATAAATTTTAATTTTTAAAAGTTACTAGCTAAGGATCGAAGCTGGTTACAAATTTTTGCCACTTGTTTATCCTCGCTCGCGTATGTATACGTAGCTTAAGTATGTTGATATTTAAGCAGATTTTGTTCACGCGCTATCCATTGTAATGGTAATCCCTGGTTTCATCTCAATTTGGATCGTGAAACAGGTGGTGTCCAATAATACCTACCAACCTAGTTTTCATTTAAGAAAGTACCTGTCAACAAACATCATGCTGATTACACATTTTAAGTAGGTGGATACCTATGATTTAAGATTTTCACGGCCAAAAGTATTTTTGTTATTTGCTTTTGGGGTGTTATGCCGTGTTGCGCTAACTCCTTCTTTAGCCAACGTTTCGGACAGCATTGCAGGTCCATCATCAGGGCAGATGTGTTAATTAACAAATAACACATGCTGTCCGAAACGTTGGCTAAAGAAGGAGTTAGCGCAACACGGCATAACACCCCAAAAACAAATAACAAAAATAAATAAGATACCTAATATTATAATACTCGTGATATGTATTAACTACAATAAATCACTATCACGCCTTTTCACGACAGATGGTGAAACCTCACACAACTCGGTACACAAGTCTACATCATTTGATGCGATATTTATTATGACAAATAAATTTTCAGAAGGAGAAAAAAATTGTTACGTGAAAAACATTTTTTGCGTCGGTGTATTATTCTTTGTATTTTTATATGATTCTATATTCAATTTTGATTGTTTTCGTAATTTTTTAATTTTATTTACACTAATTGTCTAATGTCTACAATACAAAATAATAATGCTATATAACAAATGTATCGATCCTTAATTGAAAAATATAAAGCATATTTTTAATAAGAACCCGTTGGCAAACCGCTATCTAGCAGTTTAACGGGACTCGTGTAATTAATTATGTAACATTAAAACATGTAATAATTATGAACAATCTTTCATTCTTTTCGATCCTCGCAATTTGGTTCTCATTCAATCAATCCTCACACTTACTGGCATGTCAGGGTTGGTCACTTGGTAAGTGAGCTACTTACTGAACGTTTCTTTGGATCTCTTTTGTATAAATAAGTGCTGCAATATATTACCCTTTGCTTAATATCCTTGTCAGCCTCCCGTCTCCCGTCTTTCGACGTGTTCAATTTGTATAGTCTAAAAGCAATCGGGTGTCTTTTTCCAGCCAGAGATATATCTTAATTGTGGCCACAATTCTCATTGGCTACAAAAATGCGTCGGAATTATATACACTTGGTGAGCATAAAATTTTCCTTATGCTGTATGCAAAACTATTCACTTACTACGAGACAATTTACACGTACTTACAATCTCAAAAGAGGAAAAAACAAACCAGCATGTCCTAAAATACAAGTTACATAATCGTTGAGTTAAAATTCTTTGCCAATAATCGTAAATAAATCATCATCGAATCATCATTGGTCTAATACAAGAGCGTAAATTAAAAATTCTTTGTCAATATTTCCACGCGGAATCACAGCAACGGCCCTTCTTGATCAATAATTCAGGGCAGTAACACTAAACTTATTGACTTTTGATTTAGAATTGATTTATCACATCAATGGCCTCCGCAATAATCGATTTCAATGGCGACGTTACGGCTATAACTCATTATTTACATCTTTGGGTTGTTAACTTACTTGCGACGAATGTAATAATTGATGTGTAGGATTGGAGGGGCCATTATTACTGACCACCTTGGATTATATAACTGTGAAATCTACCGATGGATGGATAGGAATTGAAAACATTTATTTTAGAAAAACCAATACTGTTCTATGAACAAAAACTTCTGCGTTGGTAAGAACCAATAAGCAGTACTCCACGTTTTGATAGTTCTAATGTATGAAAGTTCTGTGGATATGTCAACTGCTTATCATTCCGTATTATAATAATCACAATTAAAATGATCAGGTGATTTTCCGTATTATATAAATTTTGGTGATTTTCACAACTACCATACTAGGCTCGTGCCCCGATTATAGTTGTCGTATACATGATTTATGTAACAATAACAAAATAATATTTTGTACAACAAATAATAAAGCATAAGGAAAAAGGACATGTTTTAGTAAAACAAATTAAAAAAATATGTATTATTTTACATACTTTTTAAAATTTGTTTTACGTTAGAAATAAAAATAAAGATTAAACTGATTGATAAAAAGATATTATAAGGAAAATAGAAATAAAAATATTAAAAGTAACATTTAAATACATGCAAAATTATACCAAATTATTTTTTATCATTGTTTTTTTAACACAGGTTAATCGTGGTACGTACTTATCTAGAAATGTACCTATTTAAGGTATTTTTTAAAAACAGTGTTAGGAAGTCATGTATTCTTTAAAGAAGGCTCGTCCCCTTTCAAATAGCCAATATTGACCACGGATAGTAAAAAGGGATATAGAATCATTTGACTTTACGAGTATATTGGTGTTTAATGCATGTGTATTTTAGTAGCGATGAACCAGAATCGTCGTTGAGCGAATATGGTTCTAGTTTTAAAGACCACGCATCCCAGGTTTGATGAAAAGCGGGTGTGTGCTTGATCTATGAAAAAAATTTAAGTTTACTTGCCTTAATCGTTGTAATATATGAAATGCCAGGTTCATTGCATGTCTCATTAGAAGTTCAATCCGAGATCTAAAGTGGGAGAAAAAAACTTCCTTATCTATAAATCCTATGTTGTTTTTTTTTGCATAATGAAATATATATTTTCCTAGATTTAAAGGAATTTGATCAAGTCACTGTACAAGAGATTAGCGACCTAGTAATATTTACACATTTTGGCGGTTCATTGGCGTCTCTGGCTAATGAATAATTGTAATGACGTAGGATATAAATTTTTTTAAATACACATATAAAATAAAAGCATTTACCAATTTGAAAAAGAAAAAACTGTTCTTTTGATATAAATATGTAACATATTCAGTAATTAACTTATTTTAATGACAGCCCAAAACATTCGGTATCAACAAATCTCATAGTCGCTGCTTCCTAAGGATTGCTCCCTCGCACTCCCTTTACCGCTGAAACGCCCACCAGCGCTGCAGCGTTTATTATTATTATATACTATTTCTTATTACAGAACTAGCTGACGTTTACCCGGCGTTGCTGGGGGGTTATCCTTAGGAGATAGACGTATACCACTAGATACTTTTCTGTAGGCCTTTTTATGATTTACAATTCCGTAGTACATTGTGTTGATGTATCTCATAAGGTTTAGCCAGCTTCAGCAATGTAAGCGTACGAACATATTTTTTTACGACTTGATTACAAAACATCGACTTTTCTCTACTTTCTAAAAATATAATTTGCATGTTTTATATATATAAACCTTCCGAAAGAAATTCTCTAAATGTTTGTGAAAACCCTATCAAAATTAATTGGGTAGTTTAGAAGAACTAAGCGCACAAACAGACAGACGCGTGTAGCGACTATGTTTTGTACTATTTGAACAAGTCGCTGAATTCACGCACGAACGAAATTAATTTCGGGATGGCTTTCGAGCAGTATTAACACGGACGGGTGAATTTTTTTAACACGGAATTCTAACATCGTGTTATTTAAAGTGTGTTAAAATGATTTTTATACAAGTTTGCCTTATTTCTGTATATTTTGTTATGGGAGTTACTGTTACTGCATAAACGCAATGACCAAACCGTCACTGCTGGCAGCCACCTTACCTTGAAAGTCTGAGTTTGAACACTGAACAATGAAGAACATCGTCAATATCAACAGCCTACAATACGTGCGTAGTTCTTTCATCGAGCCGATCTGCGACGGCAACCACAAACGAGACAGATTTCTTCCTACATATCATCTTACATACGGCGGCCATCCATCATCGCTTGCAATGGAAATAAATACTAAGTTGGCCCGCCAAAATAACAGCCATTTATTTGTGGTCGTTGAACCACGTGATGCGGCTGTTGTGCGTAACAATACTAACAATGATCCCCTTCCCCTTCCCCTTCTCCTGGTATTGTGAAACTCGATAACTGTTAAAACACCCGGAGCGCAAGCCAATATGTATCGAGTGTCAAGCTTTTCATGGCCGTATTGCCAGTCGTTTGAATAATCTTTTTTTGCTACTGAATATTTTGAAAACAATATAAAACACACGTATGATGCGAATGAGAATAGTAGAAGAAGTTGGGGACACCCGAGGGAGACATGGCCAGAACAAGTGAAGCAGATACTTGAGTCGGGCCATGTCAAGAGTCGGAAAATAGAAGAGGAGAAATGACTGCCTACTCCTGAGGAGAAATGGCGTGATGGTTAGTTAGTCAGAACACACAGTGTCTATGGTGCCGAAGCTTCGTCTTCGTGGTAAACAAGTATCTAGGAGTCACCCAGTTGAATCAGGAGAAAATCTTCATCTCCAAACCACCCATTGCTACCCTGGGGCACTTCAAAACTCGCCAAATGTATCACCTTGTACATTTATTTACGGCCAAATGTACAAAGTGAAACATTGGAGAAGATGGACGATAATTGAGTTTTAATAGAAATATGTAGTTACAAATTTAGAAAATGTGTGCATGTTTCATGACGTCAAAGTTTTCCGTCCGACAAACACACAAACTTTTGTGCTTTAGAGTTTTCATTACATTTATTTCTCAGTCATCTCCGAACAAATATGTACGATGGGTCGCTTAGATTATTAAAATCGATAGACGGAAAGAGGAGTGTCGGGAGAATATGCTACATGCAAGTGGATATAAGTCGAGGACATAAGTACTATGTAAGACGTGGCACGGTGAAACAAGTTGGGACATATCAGTACTGTGTAAGTAACTCATAACCAACACAACTACCTACAGTCCGACCCGGAACAGGAATCCCTAGAGAGGAGGACTGTGAATAAAAAATGTGTTTAACCCTTTCAGCCCCAGTTTTAATTCAAATTAACACGAACTTTGTGATTTTTGTACCGTAACGGTAGCGATTTAGAAAAGCAATGTTTTTTTTTCTTATAGCATCTTTTCTGTGTCTATTTTTTCCGCTCGATTTAAATCCTTATTCCCGCCACAAAAACGATAAATACTTTGACATCTGCTGATTGTGAGTTTCATCGAATTTCTGTCGTCATTAATTACTTCATTCAAGGTGAGATATAAATATTTTCTACCCGAATTACAAATATTTTAACGCATAAAGATGTGCTATATAATAATAACATCGGTTTAATTAACTATTCACAGTCATTTGCCAGTTAAAATGTTATTTGTTTCAAACCTTAGAGATTATCACTACATTGTAAATGTGCATTTCTGACATGAAACAGTTATTTGTATTACTTTTGTCCTGTGTTTATTTCACCTTAATATTTCAAAAATACCCTCTCACGTTCAATTTTAAGCTAAATTAACATAGAATAATTTCTAAAAAAAAAAGAAATACCAAAACTTTTTAAATAATTTTCTGAGGAAATATCAAGTCTTACATATTTTATATATGTGGAAACAATAATGCGGGTGTGAAAGGGAATAACGTTTGATACGTGATAAATGGTTATTATACTTACTTGTTAACTAAAAATAATATCAAATAATTAAAAATGCCACAATCGCTGTTTGCAGGATAAGCCTGAAACTCTAGGAAGAGATTACCCGATGCAGGTCTTGAAATGGCCCGGATTAGTCGAAGAAGAAAATACGATTGCTGTTGTGTATTTATACCAACCAATAAATCTGTGGTGTTTTCTCTTATACATGTATTGTTCCCGATCGGGTTGTTAATCTAAAATATGTATGCTTCAAAATGTTTCGAATCCAATTTGTATAAAAATTATTTAAACTTTACCTTTACCACCGACCTATCAATAATTGTTGCGGTAAACTAAACTAAGTCGTGTTTATTAAATCGGCGCCAGAACCGGTAATATATTATTTCATTTAGATCTAGGCTTCAAGTTTATGGCTCAAAATTATAAGTAAAAATATCTCGCACAGAAGCCGCTTTACGGCTTTTAGAGCGGATATTAAAAGAGATACGTATTTAACCTCTGGAAAGTCATCGCAACATCCTACGCACTATTTTTTATTGCGAGCTATAAAACTGGTCCTCCATAGTAAGTTTGTTAGTTTTTACAACCAGTTCATCAGATCTGTCGAAATTACCGAGTGGTACCAACTACCAACATAGTAACACGGCAATGCACAGCAAGCTGTCGCGTTGTCAATGGGAGAATTATTATTAAATATGCATGTACTACATACAACTGTAATTTATATTTATAAGGACAGCGGTATTCGCAAAGAACAAGACCATACAATAAGAGTAGTGGTATTTTTTGTGGATTTTTTCCGACATCTCCGACTTTGTTTGCATGTAATTATGATACGGCGGAAAAAAATACTCCCACCTTTTCTTAACAATGTTTCTTGCTTTCATTTGATTCACTTCATTTGGTGGAAGCAAATTTAAAGTCATATTATGATCAAAGATAGAAGGCAGATGCAACAGGCCAAATATTAACACAATATTAAACAAAGCTACTGAGTCGACTAGGTATTTTAATAAAACTTTAGCATTGGTAGGATTAGCATTGGATAACTCCACGGATTGTACGTACTAGGTTTTACCCTAAACAATACTAGGTAAGTAAGTAGGTACTCTTTTTTCTTTGAAGCTTTATGACAAATTTCGTCTTAGCCGTTCGTAAAATATTTTCACTTTGACAATATTAAATACGAATTCGCCTCCCCTTTGTCCGCACTTTCAGTCGACGGCCAAGAGCCAAGAGCCAAGAGCCAAGAGCCAAGAACCCATTATTATAATAATTGAAATGAAAGCCAAATTCAATTACAAGTAATATAATGGATATCATCAATTTGTGCAAAAGCGTAACGAAACTTTCGTATTAGGCAAATTTGAAAATGATAACTTAAATTTCTATGAGTTGTAAAGTTCCTTTGAAGTACCAAATGATTTGGTTGTGAAGTTATAATAGAAAATTATAATTAAATCATCTTCCTTCCAATCTAAACCAATTTTGTGTTTCATTCTTTGTTAAAATTCAATTTCCATAGAAATATTAATTCTATTTGTATTAAATTTTGGTATTGTAACTGTGTAATAACTCTTAGTTATTCAAAATACACTGCCATTACACTTTAAGAAGAATTACACATCAGTTCTCAGAAAGTGAGAAAGTTTTGTATAATTTATCGAAACTATTTAACATGTTATAAAGTTATGAAAACAGTGGTTTAGTTTCCGTATCAACGTAAATAATATTTTACAGAATGTATGCACTGGAGCAATATGACGTATGTCGCTCAAGTTAATTTGAGATGGCGTTCTGATTTGGAATCTCTTATTCAAAGATACTCGTATATGTTAAGATCAACACCAAATACTCATAGTAATAAACAAATGCAAACAACCAGTCTCGTCGATAACCTTCCCCGAAAACCAATTCTTGTGAACGTGGGGACTGAACCAACAAACTGAAGTAATCGTTTTCATTTACGTATATTGTTGTATACAACAAGGTACCTACCTACCTACTGTTTATCTTGTTCTCATATATTTACGTAAATTACCCGTTTTTTGTAATACAAAAGCAAAAAAGGCTTTTTTTTTTTAAATTCCACTGCGGTGAACTTAAAAGGAAAGGCGAGCGTCGCTTTGTCCCTACAGGAGTTCCTAACAGTTGAAATATATATATATATTAAACATGTACTCTTCTAGATAGGTACCTACCATACCTACATTAACTGACAATCAATTTAATCTCACTTCTTAATATTTTGATTTATATTTCTTTAAAATTTATCTTCTTTAAAATGTCTTTATAATCTTTATTTTTATTTCTATTATGACATTCGCGTGTATTTTTATTTCTATGATGACTTTCACGTGTATTCTTATTTCTATTATGACTTTCACGTATATTTTTATTTCTATACTTTCTTCACTTGTATTTTTTTCTACTCTGACTCTCACGTATATTTTTATTTCCATTATGACTTTCACTTGATTTTTTTCCTAAGATTTTATTATTTTTTTCCTTTAATGTTGTTTTCCTAGTTCTAAAATTATAATTTAAACCATATACAACTACCATACTACGGTCATGTGAGTAGTATGGCAGTAGAGAAAATAACAAAAAATTGAATTTGTAAAATTAATTTATAAGAAATAAAGTATTTCCTCTTTGGATTTTGATACTAGTGCAAAGTTTTTTTAATAAAGGGCACCTCTGTACCCCTTTAGAATGGTTTGCAAAAACGTGTAATATGAATGATTTCAATGTTTTGCCGGTAGGTTTGATTTTTTAGTAGGTACATTTTATTTAGTTATATAATTTTTCATTTTATATCTAGTAAATAAGTTTTTTTAACTGTGTATAATTAGCATTTTTTCCACCCAGGAGGCAGGCCTTGAGGAAAGTAATTTCCCTTGGGACCTATGCCGCCTTTGGGGATACTCTACGGAAGGTATTTTTGAGGGAACGGCGGAGAAGAAGTTATGGGAAGGAAACATATGACGGAGGGTAAGAATTGGGGGGTCAGCGAGTCCTGTAGTGAAGTATTAATCCATCCCTCCCATTGGGATGCGAGGCAAGTTGGGGTCATACTCGTCCGGCCTCTCCGGATCAAACCTAACCCCTGGAACCCGGACAACCCTGCTAAGTCACCAATGTTTGTTTATTCAATGGAAGTATCCCAGAGCGGCCCGCCTCTCAAATGAAATTTCACAACATTGAGACATAGAGAATATCACAAAAATTAATAATCTCTGAAACCCGAGTGAAACAAAAACACAAACTACACGATTCATACAAGATTATTTTCTCATATTGTTGTCATAGTCTAGAGTCTAATCATTTCACCTGTCTCTAGTTGCAGGTTGCAGGCATTCATTGTCTCTTGTATTCGACTACTATGTCCACTCAAACACTTCGGAACAGCAGACTGCTGTACACAATACAGGTGTGAGGAACACAGGAATAAATTAGATGTTTCGCCTGTGTGGGTTATGCAAATAGATTTTTCTGTTATGTTAAATCAAAGGAACTAACAGTTAAATGTTATTGTACTGTACAGTCATGACCACTAACTACTGAATACCAACGGCAATATTTACAAAAACAACTATACGAAATGTATCTATTTATCTATATCTATTTATATAAAGAAGATTGTCTATGGCGGCCGGCGGGAGAGCGGACACGGGGCGAGAGGCGTTTGTTTTATTTTTATACAAATCTATAGTTTAAAATTTTGAAAGTTTGAAAGTATCGTAGTTCAACAAAATCATAGGTATATCAATTTTAAGTAAGAATTTATTTATTTTGTATTCCTTCAATAGCTTTTGTACCTGAATATTTTAATGTGGGTTCCAGACGGGGGAATTGTACTCAAGACAACTTATGAAATAATGTACTCGTATTGTATATTAAGACAATTTAAAAAAATGAATACCGCACAAGTGTCCTCCGCTTAAATAACATTCACTTATCTATTTTTTTAAACTAATCACATTAAACTTTACACAACCTAATCTAACGAATTTTAAGTAAATTATTTGAAGTCCTACACCAAGCACAAGAGCCAGTTTCTTTTGTTGGTGAGGTACAGCGACAAAACTACGAAAGTTGTTTTATCTACTTTATTCCAATACTGCTCTTCTCACAAAATATTCTCAAACTTTTAAGTGAAAAATATATGTTGATTGTTTTGGCAGTATACTTTGTGTTCGGCAAACATACATGTCGGCTGTACTAGTACGTGCAGAGATATTGCGTCAAAGAATACACAAGCACTGAAAATGCATGGATAATAATTTAGAAGTTTCACGTTTAATGTTTACCTACAAACAATACGTTGTACGTTTAGTTGCAGGAGAGTTGCAACACGCTGTGCGGTAACACGATGAGACGATGGACCACATTTACTAAATTTACATACGCAGTAACGTATGTCACTTTACGCGTGTAAAGATTAGAACTTATTCTTTAAAAATCACATGGTTACTTGAATCTATTGCCAGAACTTCAAAACATATTAGCCTTTTATAATAGGAGGATCAAATGTAAACGCTTATTTTCGATTGTTCAAGCCCGGCTTCAACCACGTTTTAGTCTTAGTGTGAATACAGTAAGAGTACTTACTGTCTGGAGCCAGTTGGATTATGGCATGACCAATTGATTGGAGAATGTTGTGAAGGGTGAAGGAGAGAAAGGAGATAGGGCAGATGAAGGTAGGTCTTTGGTCTGGTCACCAAACACGACTTGTCATTTTAAGATGCGATTTGTTTCTAAATGGTGGTTTTTTACCTGAACGATGCTGACAGCATTTACAATTCTAAATTTGATTAAATGTGAAAATCAACGTAACACAATATAAGTAACCAAATATTTTCACATGCCGGGAACCAGGAACTTTAGATTGGTAGTACATAATGTATCCAGACAGAATAATAATATTATTAAATTTGGCTACCGAAATCGATTGTAAAACAACTTTTGTTGAATTTAATTAGGACAGGCAAACATTAAAATATAATGGGAAATGGCATAAATTTGAGTAATTTCACACCAAACCGTGTAAGAAATAAGGAACCACTTACACGAAATTCGTAAGCGAGAAAGTGATGCATGTACATTGTACCTACTAATTTCTCGTAAAAAGCGCCGACTTGCCGTAGGCCATGTAAAAGCTGTTAATTTTGCAAGAGTAAAATCATAAAAATGGAATTAATACTGAATATCGCCCTAGTGAAAGTTTATCATTCAAATCTGAAACGACTTGTTTAGTTTAGTGAAAAGATTCACTAAACACTTCTTCTAGACACTTCTCTGGAACATACCAGAGGGTAGTTTTTCGGTTATTTTGTCAAATATGTTCATTCCCGATTATATTTTAATTACATTTCAAGTATATTCCCATTCACAGTTCAGAGAAAATATATTAGGTAATTTAACATAGATGCGGTACTTGTAAACTTTTCATGAATAAATTCATTCATACGCGGCATTTTTCAAAGAAAACTTTTATTTTCCTTCAACGAAAGCTCTTTTCGAATCCAACTGCAGTCACCTTGATAATTTACTGTTGAACTGCATTAAGCTGGGCGGTGTTAGTTCTTTTGTCAGTATAGAGTGTCGATCATTTTGCAACCGTTTCATGCAAATTCGTGTCCAATATATTTATCGCATTTAGTAAAAAGAGTCAAATCATTAACAACATGTTCATGCATTGCCAATATCAAGGAAAGACAATTATTATTGAATACCGAATTGGTATTACTGACGCTAAAATATATACAGTAACTTAGTAAAAATAATTGAAGCAAATACAGTGTACTAATGTTAGTACACTTTTGTTTACTTTATATTTTTTTATCAGAGCTTTTACTATTCATGAACTTTAAAGTCGTTCAAAAAAGTTGTACTGCCGTGCGGTAAGTATTTAATGAAGAAAATAATGAAATTAGTATCAATAATGATAATGCTATGCATTTAGCATGTTTCTAGGTCACCTACAGCCAAGTATAATAGACCACCACGAAGGCATTTAACGACCGCATTCAGGTAAAATTTAGTTGCCTTTTACCAAACAATTAATTTGTACCAACTTGTGGGTCCATTTTCTCAGTTTTAATTTATTTTTGTAGAACAGATTATTCATTCCGTATTTTATCATTCTTAACATTTCGGAAGATAAGTTAGTATATACACAAAAGTAGGATTTTTTCCTCTGTACTCTCTACTCTTAGTAAAATGTATCTACTGTTTTAGAAATTTCATTCTACAGCACCATTCCTCTTGTCAAGCTGTACTGTGCTAGAACATCTATGGTGTGTGATATCTTGAACAAGCGGCGAAGACGACTCGGTTGAAGTTTTCAGGCAAGTGTATGCCATAGCATTCCAAGGGGAATGAGCTATTTAAAACTAAGTATTGCAATATTTAAATAATGTCTGGTTTCAAGGCTAAATTTATCTTCAAGTAAAATGACTTAAGTAAGTCCACATGGTGCATGAACCTCGAATAAGTTCTGTAAATATAAAAAAATACATATTTTATAAAGAGCAACTATTATTTTCGTTCATGATTGAACTATTTGAGCTTCGTCATTTTCTGGTAAGTAATGAAATAATTCATAATACAAAAGGTACAGAAGAAAACATATGGTTACCGGAAGCTGTTAAATTTGGCGAAGTAAATTCAGTCTCTCCTGAAATTACTGATAATAGCAATAAGCAATTAATTTATTAATATTCATTGGATGGCGATAAACGATGTCAGGCAAGTAAGAGAAACAGAGCGCGTGCTAAATGGGCTATAACCAAAGGGCATTAAGACAGTGGCGATATTGCATTCCATTTAAATCTACAAGGAAGGCATTTTTAGTGTATTTATCTATTCAGTGGAAGCAAATGATCCACGAACGTAGAAATAAATGTTTGGATTTGCTCTTCGTTAATTTTCTTCGTTTTCACTACTGATATACAAAGTTTTTACTTGTTGTCTATAAAGCAAAAATGTTATTCTCCTCTATTTATTACATAAATTTCGTTTTTTGTAGTTTAATTTGACTAAACTGAAAACATTGTTATACACAATTTGTATGTGAACTATGTAAAATATTAAGGAAACCCTTTCGACAAACTGCCAAAAACAATTCATTGAGACTTGCTTGGAAATTATTTTTGAATGCGATTTAAAATTTTAATAAACAAATTCAACAAAAAAAAGCGTAATTCAATAATTGTTTAAGCGAAAAGAATTTAATTTAGTTCACTTTAATCCAGCATACATAATGCGCCCCAGATATCTTCAGCTGACTGTTTTAAATATCCAGACAAAATCTCTTCTTGTGAGGCCGCTGTTGAGTACATAGACCTACTTGTACAGTATTATAGGTACAGGGGGACTTATTATGAAATTTAATATTATTATTAACTAGTGCCCGCCAATGAATTCTTGGCAAATCAGTTTCAATCAGTTCATATAATTCTATGTTAATATTGTATAAGGACAGACACGCAGCTAAAATTAGTATATTTGATGATAATGAAACTAGATTTTACAATATTTTGAGCATCGACAACATCACCTACACTACATAACTAAATATTAAATTGAAACACCAGCTAAAATACTAGCAAAGTACCTAACCTACTTATTTACTGTGCAGGGTAGACCTTCTCGACAAACTTGTTTAGACGTTTTCGTATACTTAATACAATACGATTGTTCAATGTATAAAGGGGTAGGTACCCACTTATAACCTTCGGGTAAAGAAAATTCTTTCAGCAGGACACTAGCACAATCGAAATCAGTGTTTTCGATTAATAATTAATCAGTTCCACATAAGCTTTATTTTTAAAAGCAGCATATGAAATCCCGTACAGGAGGCCCTGAGGAAAATAATTGTTTTTTCTCCTTTGTAGATGATGTGTGGAGGATCATTTTTAAGGGTAAGAAGTTTGGGAAGATAAAAGGTTGGGTAGGAATTTAGGGATCAGTTTGTCCCGGAGTGACGGATGTATGAATATATCGGAGAGATCCGAGCGTAAGATCCGAATAAACCTCACCCTTAAACTAATACCAGAACAGTATCATAATAATAAAATAATATTATTTTAATAAAAAGCTTTTGAGTTTGGAATAAGTAAGCCAACCATCGTAAGCTCGTATGGAAATCATCATGAGCAAATGGAAATTTCTACCTATCGGCCTCTGTGGTTGAGAAGTTAAGGAGAAGCTACGAATCCGGAGGTGGCGTGTTCGATTCTCGGGGTGCGAAAGTATTTTCTTTATTTATTTTACAATTAATTCACCACTTGCCTTAAAGGTTTATATATGTTGATGGGCAAATAAAGTTTTTAAGTTGACTACTACAGTGATAGAGTGAGACAATAGAGAATGTTTTATACACAGCAGTGAATGCTCCCTCATTATCTCTTGCTGCCCAGAACTCCACCAGAACTCCATCAGCTCTTCACCAGTTCATTCGCTGTATTCAATTGCTACTATTATAGTGCTTTCAAAAAGTTGTCGTAAGCTGAAGTGCCTATTTTAAAACCTACACTTTCAACATCTAAATAACAATATGTCCCTAGTATATTTCCCGATTAGATAATAATAATAAATAATAATACTTGGATGACTTGTATAGCGCCGTTTTTGTGCAAAAACACCTCAAGGGCGCTGTGATAATTCGAAGCACCCTCTAGCCACCCTGTATACAGTTGGTAATATAGTGAAATGATCCCCGCTAATTGGCACAGTCTGCTGCCGAGGAACAAGAAGCCGAGCTGCATCGGCAATGCTCACTCCTCCGTTTACTGACACGCAATGTACAATGCACCGCACACTGCCTTGCACACCGCACTGGACAACGATGCAGAACTAACTGGTTAGGTACGACAAATCTAAAAAGTGACCGGTTGCAAGGAATAAAAAAGGTTCCAATGTAAAAACAAAATAAAACAATAAAACCCTTTTGATTACTAAAAAATAATAGGAAAATATTTTTAAAATATTCATCAAGTTACTTACCATAATAGTTAGCTAATAATACTATGTATCAATTTTTCTTTAAATACAGCTTTTAAGAGATTATTTCTGTTGTACTTCCTCACTAGTAACATATGCAGCGAGAATATACGGTCTCATAACAAGAGCCGATATTGGTACTTATAGCTGCAGGCGTCTTGAGTGGAAATCCGTTTTACGGAAATATTTTTATATTATCACTTACTTTTGTTATTCGACGGTATATCATTTCTGCATACTCTGCATTTTTATTATTATACGTTACCAGGGAAGAACCCGGTACAACAAAATAATCCTTTGGGGATCAAGTGTTCGAGAGATCAAGAGTCGGGTCACCTACGTAACAATGTATTATTTTAATTTACCAACTGTATATATGTACAATACTACATAATCACAACACAGGTTTTACACAATATAAGAGTGCATTGGCAAGGGCTCGATCAGTAGAATTCAACAATGTTCAACTACTTTTTTTAGTTTTATGTGTTTTACTCTGTATTTGTACTCTGTCACGAAACACGTTGTATATTGTTTGGTTTTCTGTGTTTGACTCTGTATTTGTTCTCTGCCTCGTAGCACGTTGTATACTGTTTAGTTTTCTGTGTTTGACTCTGTATTTGTACTCTGTTTCGTAGCGCGTTGTATATTGTTTAGTTTTCCGTGTTTGACTCTGTATCTGTGCGAATTGGGACATTTAAAAAGGCTAATGACCAGCGCAAGACCCCTTCTGTGCGATTTATACCAAAGGTACAGCATCTTGCAGCGGATGGAGATGCTGGCTGACTGGACACGGCTGGACACCGTACAGTGATTACACGGCTAATTGTCGGGCAGATCACTTCTCTGCTCACTGCTCACTGCTCAGAGGAAGGGACGAGATACGGCATTGAAGCGTTTAAATTGAATACCTCATTGCCGGGAGTATTAACGTCCAAATGGGCGTAACTATATGAAAGGGACTTTTTTGGTTCCTTTTTTATAAATTTTTAGTTTTATGTTTTTGTATTTGTGATTTGAGAAATGTTTTCTAGCGATTTTTTATTAACTTAATTAGCAATGAATGGTGAGTTAAAAATCTATGATAAACTGAATTATGCTTTATTAACGACAGTAATTATTATTTTTTAAATAATTAAAATAATCAAATTTAAAAACATAATTATTAATTTCTGCAAGTTTTTTTGGTTTTTGTTATTGTTACAGCTGTTTCAGCTTAGGGCTATTTTCAAACTGACCAGTTTGGAAAAAGTTTGCCAGTTTGAAAATGGCATTGTTGAAAGCCGAAACAGCTGTAACAATAATAAAAACCAAAAAATTATAATTTATATTATTAAATTTGATTTTAATTAAATTTTAAATAATTAAGTGGAGTTCTACGAATTAAAAACAATAAATAGACAGTAATTGAAGTATAATGCCTACACTATATTTTGAAAAAAAAATCGGACGAAAGAAAAAAGGTTACCTTGTTTAATGATTACATAAAAAATTATAACATCCTTTAGCGAAGATTTCAGTAGAATACAAGAAGAAATTTAAATGTCGTATTTAAGATTCATCTTTTGTTAAAAAAGTTTTCACTAAAGTGTCCACGACCAGTGATCATACTGATCATGCTTATTTTAGAAAAAATGGCAATAAAGACGAACACCCAACCCACTGAACACTACTCGAGGCGAAACTAGAAATGGATTCATTGATAAAGCACTCGACATCGGCCTCTGCCAACGCAACCTTGGCAAAGAAAACTATCTGCCATCGGAAAGTCTATTCTTGTATTTCCGTGCTTGCTGGAATCTTAGTACCTAGAGCGGCAAATATTCGTATCGTCCTGGTAAAGGATCTCAATCAAATACTCCCCAACCTTCCCCTTTCACACCTCCTTCCACTCCCCGATCCCCTTAAGCCTCAAGACATACCACAAATTGAATGCCGTAGCCCCGTTGACTCTGGGGAGTTGGGAATCTAAAAAAATGATTTATACATACGAAATGTACCCCCATATTGAGGAGAGCTTGTGTTTGTGTTGAGCTTGGGGGTTGTGTTATTATACTATCGTTAATTGTTTATTTCGCATGTTCACATTTTCAGGGTGTGTTTTAAAGTGATATTGATATTATATTTTAAAATCTGTCTGAAAAATTTTACTCTAAGATTTACCATTGGATTATCCCATTGTTTTACTACGCTCTGGACTATAAACGGTAAAATAGACGTCTAAGATGTCTATTATTTTTAAATAGTGCAGTTTAATTCAGTTAATTTATTCGTAAATTTATAATGGTGTATGGTAGAAGTTTATTGTATTTAGTTAAATGGACATTAAATTCTTTAAGCAGTAATACGGTAAAGACTTAGAATCGTTTTTGGGATTATTTTTTGTGTTCTTTAAATCAGTAGTTTGTGTTTTTTTATTTAAGTTCTACCCCATCAAATAATGGGGTTCCGTGATAACTCAACATAATGACAATTCAACATACTTTTCATACATAAAAGCAAAAAAAAACTTACCAATTAAATCTAGTTTTAATAAATATTTTTTAAATTAGCCAAATGACGAAACCAAAGCATATTTGAAGTGGTCATCCAGCAATCAAATGTGCATTTATTACAATAATTAATTGATAAATCACCAGTTGACAGCGGGCCAATTATTGCGGGTATTGCAACCTTCGCTACTCCGGTGGCTAGAGTGGCTAGAGTGGCCAGAATGCGTATCGAGTGCGGACGATCGAAGAGCTAACGCTAATGTTACGCAACATCGGGCGGCCTAATGAGGAATAAGCGACCGCCAATGGGGGACGGTGGACCACCAAATAGATTTATTCCTTTGTGCACATTCATTGTTTTGAGCCTGGCCTGTTGAGTGTTGACTGGTATATATTTTCAGTTTCACACTAATGTAAATATTGACGTGTTAAAGCTATTTAGAGTAAAAGTTTTTCCCTCCATAGAAAAAACTTTAAGCCTGGATATACGAATAACACAAAAAAAAATTTAGATGAAAAATGTCTGCGTGGCATTTTTCATAAAAAAAAATTTTTTTTGGATTTTAGGCCAAGATACCCAATATTGTTTTTTTTTAATTTAAAGTTATGGCAAATATCGAGTATGAAAGTGAGCTACTTTTTTTATTTTCGTTTTAAGTTATAAAATATAGGTTATAAAAAAATTTGATTTTTCATGATTTTAGAGGCAATGTTGACAACTTTTAACAACTGCAAACTTTAGGACTAGATTTTTTTTTTAATGAAAACAATTCCATTAATGTTGATTGAGTGAGCAAAGTCAAACATTTTTCCAGCAAATTCACCTACGGTTACAACATTATGACGATAGTTCAATGTTGTTTGGTAGATAAAGATATCAGCATGTACTACAAAATGGCAACATATCATATAACGTTACTGTATATTTTTTCTCCATCGGTAGCATTCCATAATTATTAAAAACTTAAAAACTAAAAACACGTTACCTGTGATGCGCGATGCGCGATATTCCGAGGTGAAATTATTTACGTCTGAGGATTTCAATTCTAGAACTCTGATTTAAAAAAAAATTTAACTACCATTTTCAAAATTGGAACTAATTGTTTGAAGAATAATTCGAACAAGGAATAACGTTAGTAGGTACCTACCTGAAAGAAGATTTTTTTATTTAAATTAATTAATCTAATAATTTTTCATTTGAAATTTTCATTTTTTTTTGTTTAAGATTTTAACATATTTTGAGATTTTTTAAGTTTGCTGATGGTGTTTATTCCGATCGTCACTTTAATTAAAAAAAAATAACATAATTATATTATAAAAAAAATTTGACAATGCTTATTTTTTTAAGGCAATGAATGATCCTGAGGCACATATTTTTAAAATACTTTCAGCTTCACAAATCGTACACTCATAATATCCCGTGATTTTTCACGGGTCTACGCTAGTTTACCATAAATATAAAATAACTTAACTGCATAACAATTTTAATCGTGATTGATTGCAAGCTTTATTTTTTGTTGCAACCCTATCCCGGGGTGTTTATTTTGCTCAAACTATATATTGCACCCTTCTTACACTGAATAAATTGCATCCTGTATATTATGTTCTTAAATTTCTTTAAACGCAAGACTACCTATTAATTCTCCGGACTTGGATAATTTATTAGTTTTTTCTGAACCAGGTCATAATTAAGATTTAGACTGGCGGCAATCTCACCAACTATTTCCATTTATCACTGGTCTATTACGTATTTTCACTGGCATCGGTAAGCCAAATCAGAATAATAAAACAGTAAATCATACTTAAAGACGAATGAAGATGCAAATGGACCGATACGGCAGCCGCCGAAAAGAAATTGAATACAATTTAATTTACGGCTTATAAAATAAGGCGAATTTACTGCGAGGGTTACATATTTTTAGGCTTTCAGATCGTTTCAGTAATTTTGGATTGGCGCTTTTGAAAAAAGTTCTTACTAATTACACATATGAACTATTTTTATTGTTTACTGAGACAAATTGTATTGACTTCAGTTTGTTGAACAAGGTATAATGATGTCGGTTCGTGTATATTGTATTTTTCATTGAAGTTATTACGTATTTTAACTTACGCCGATTGTGCCTAGTGATTAAGCAATTGGGAATTGGGAGAAATTATTTTTATAATTTTTGAATTCTTATAGTTATTATTAAATCCTTATAATTATTTAAAAAAGGGTCAACTCCAGAAGCGAAGATGGATGTATTGTTTCCAATAACACTCATCACACTGAAATAAAAATCTGATGACTTTTTGCAAACTATAGTTTTATAGCTACGAGATTACAAATATAGTTTTATATTTCAATACTTCTATAGCAAGTTTCATAAAATTACTCTACTTTTTCTCCTTCCCCTCAACCAGTGGCGTACATTGCTTAATGACCAAAGGTATCCCGTCTGCAGTTTTTCAAGTTCGGGTTTGAATAATGATTGCTCATTGAATATTTATAAATGGCCATTTTTTTTTTTCAAATGGATGGCGTTTTTAAATTTTCTGTTTTACATACCTACATAAACATAAAACATATATCAAATATAAGTAATGGGAACCCATTGTGACACTGCATGTGTTTGGGTAATTAATATAAGCAAAAATGGTAACATTTAATAGGATCAATTATATATTTTTGTAAATTACGTACTACCTACTAATTAATATAGACTTACAGTCAAAGTAAGAAAGCTTCAATTGAAATTACACGAATTTACTAGTTTATTTATTTATAATCTCTTATATTCAGATTATCTCATAAGTATCAATCATACAAAAAATGATAATAGGCTAGTAGTTTAGTAGTTGTATTTTGTGAACTAATAGAACCTGTACTGAGGTGTTCGCATGTTAGAGGTAAAGTGTTATTATGCCGTCATAAGTAAAAACACAGCGCCGTCCTTGAGATTCTCAAGGTGGATTCTGTGGTTTTACCCATGGCGTAATAAATAGGTAAGTATATAGGATTAATGATTATGATAAACAAAAAGCTAGAAAAACACATAAAATTAGGCCTACAAGTATAACAAAATTGTATAGATAAGTATTTTTTTACTGTCATCTTCCGCTGATTTTTGTGAGCATCTAAATGCATTAACGTATACATTCTAACCTATTTCTTAGAAATGTAGGTATCTATCGATCTTTCATTTCTTTTGTGGATAGTTTTTAGGGTAGGCATTTTTTCATCCTTTATGCACGCCACTGCCCTCAACCATTGAAATCCAGCATTTTACCAATAATTTAGTAAGCCACCATAGCCTTTAGTTCTAATCAGCTTTATTAAAATAATTTTCTATGTAATTGAAGAAAATAATCCGAGACCTGTTAGTTAAGTTTGTCTCTCACTTTAAGGTTTTCTTTATTTAAATCAAAAACGACATTGATCTGGTTAGAAATGAGAAAACTACAACTTGTCAGGGAAAAGTAGTTGAAACCAGTTGTCTATTGTCACGCATCAGAATCAGACTCAGTCCAGGTGACGGAGCCTGTAACGTGTTTGATAAGAACGACAGTTACAATAAGAAAAGTGCACCGAGACGAGGCAGTGGGTACATTATTTGATGGTTCATGACTGGATTCCGTGCAAAGTAAAAACATCGCACACACAAGAAGTAAGTACCTACACGCCTTTACGGTGCTGCTTTTACAATAGCTGTGGTTGGGGTGTTTAAAACTCCCTCACATTTCATGACAACCAAATCGATTACCATCGCCATAGCAGGGATCGTCATCGTATCGATCGGCATCGAATGGGTATAGGTACTATTCGATATCTATAAAGACTGTGACCGTCATTTTGATGGCAGTTCACATTTCAGTGTCAAATTATGACATTTTCGATTTAATAAAAAATAAATAAAATCATAATTAATGAAAATGTGTATTTAATTAAATTATTTGCACATATTATTTGTTGTAATTATCTATTCCCTTGGATAATTATGGTATAAAATTAAGTAGTCAAGAATTTAAGTACCTACCTAAATTTTATATTTATTACAAGAGAAAATTAGAAACATACTTTTCTGGTCGCGAGGTCTACTGTTCCCAGAACTACTAGTTTATTGATCGCTACTGTAGTCTTTTGGAAGTTTTATTTTACGGTTCCTTCTCTGTAACTCTTCAAGAGGTGGATCAGATGTATTGCAAACTAACTCAGCTTAATTACCTTTCTCGTCACCTTGACGGTGGACCTCTTTGTAGGTATAAATCATCATATTTCTAAACGGAAATAAGATACGTGCTGCCTGCCCCTTGAAAGGGCTTGGTGAAACAAGTATGTTATATTATGAATCATAAAAACAAAATCAAATTAATTCAATAAATGTTATATAAATCAGGTGCCGTCAAAGTAGACCATAGTTACATTCAAATTCAGTTACACACACAAATAACATACATACTCCAAGCCATTTATTTACTCGTATTAAAAATAAGCTTAGATTCATTCTGTTCCAACACACACACACATTATGAACAAACAAGCATTTATAAATACAAATAATATTGCATCAAGCATTTGATTGAGTAGAGAGAAATGCATTCTGTGTCCGTAATTCCTTTTCTCTTATTCACATCTCACAATCTCGCATGATACATTGGAGCAAGAGTTAGGAAGTAAGAAGAATCAAAAGAACAGAAGGGAGGGAGAAGAGAAGAGATGAGGCATTTAATCATCGTAATGTCCGCAGCCTCATTTTGTGCACACGGAGATATAAAAGTGTTTAATTAGTGTTTAATCTCCCCAGAGTAACCTTTTTGTGTGTGTATACTGTATTATCTAGGATCATGTTCTAGATGAGTATTGAGGACGGAGAGCAATGATGAAATAAAAATAAACATGGAATAAGAAGCATGGAAAGAAAACGTCAACATTGAGCAAAAGTATGTGAAATCATCAACTAAAAGGTTGAAATTGAAAACGAAAACATTTTTCCTTGAGGGGATTCAATAATGAATTCATTCGCATTCTGACATATTTTGGACACATTCTTCGTCAAATAGATAACTCGGGCCTGGGAAAGATTCTTGCCACTGTTAATTAAATGACAGAAAGAGAGAAACAATGGAAGATCCTTCAACTGAACTGAATCACTGAACGAGTGTACAGTACAGCTTTAGGGCCTTAATGAACTTCCTAGTCTCACAAGAGTCCAGAACGTTGATGCTACAAGCTCTCAACATCAGGAGAAATTTGTTTTTTTAGGAGCCTGTTTAGCCATCAGGCTTTATCAAGCCTGATGGCTTGGAGTTTAAAGATCATAAGAGAAAAAGGGATCAGGATTTGTGTCACAAAAAATGAAGGCTGCATTAGGTAAATGCAGGTTTAGAAAGAAACTGAAGACCATAATAAGCTTTTTTTAAATTTTTCTATATTTTTCATAATTTGTTTTTTTTTTTAAATCTTTGAAATAAAAAAATGAAAATAATATAAAGAAAGAGTGACATTGTTGATATTAGTGTATGAGCTCACCCATAGGTGGCAATAGTGTAGTCTATTAGGATACCCATAGATGGCGTTAGCTGTCAATTTTTTTAAAAACCAATCGGATAGTAAATAAGGTGGGGACCTCAAGGTCGGGGTCCAGATTATTCCAACAACCTGCTAATTAATATAAGGAATTTTTTATTAATTTTTATTACCATTTTTTTTTTTTTAATTTTAAATTAAGAAAAAAATAATAAAAGATATCAGAGTCCATTATCAAAAATGGTAGTCCATTAAAAGTCCGGATAAAAAGTTTGAGCCGGAGTTTTATTAAATAAGAGAGTTTGTGAGAAAACTCCGGAAACAAACAGAAAGCTGAATTTATTTGGCCTTTAGTTTCTCGTAAGCGGTACCTATTCTCTGAAGTTTTTCGTCCATTGGATATTCTAGAAGAAGTAGGTACAGTGAGAGATAAGCTTACCCGCCCACGCCCAATATTTCACAGCATTATACGATTTTAATTGGGGTTTTATCATATCGGCTCCACTTCCCGATGGGAGGCCCTTCCACCTACTCTTACCACCGCCACGTAGTACCACCAGTAGTGCCACCAGTATAGTGCCACCAGTAGTACCACCAGTAGTACGAGCACGTGGCTGCATTCCCCGCAACGGAAACTTTAACAGATGGAAATATAGATTTCATTGCCTTTTACTTGTGAACGTTACGGTAAAACCATTATTGACGGAATTATGCTAATTGATTTATTTATATAATCTCATTGTATGAAAGTGTTTTGATGCTAAAAGCGTCAAAATTACATTACGAGAAAAGTTCACAAAATAACAACCTGAAAATTATATAAATATCGTTTAATGTTCAAGTCTAAAAATTCCAGAAAAGTTTTTTTAATACACGCTAGAACCTTTTGATAGTTAGGTACCTATAACAAATGGCACTGGAAGTTTTAGGACGGGTTGTTTCGGAGAATTTGAACAATTCATCAAATTTCAACATTCATTTTCAAGTTCTGTGAAAGATTTTTCAAGTTCTGTTTTTATTTCAGTTTTGTCAAGCAACTAGCCTACAATGATATAATAACAGAACTTGAATAAGTCTTTCACAGAACCCGAAAATGAACGTTGAAATTTGATGAATTGTTCAAATTCTCCGAAACAACCCGTCCTTAATCTATCAGTGAATTGTGAAGAATGGGAAAAAAATTTTTGTAAAAAGAAAAACAAACATTCCCGGGTAACGAATAACTTGATAATATTTAAAAATCTCTTACTACCACCACATTAAGAGGAAAATGTTGCTTGGGTCGTAACGGAGGACAGAGCCAGTCGAGGAATTGGACGTGCGACGCCTGGGGGGGACCCAAACGCGATGCCAACTCAGCCACTGACAGTTCAGATGATTGAACATTATACAATTAAAAGAACTGTACTTTACAAAACACCACTTTACGTACGTTTTTAAAAAAGCGATTTATTTTTATTTTTTGTAAATTTTTAACATAGATTGAAAAATAATTGTTCATTTGTTAAACACGTTTTATGTGACCCCTAGCTAACGAGGGTTACACTATAATATTGTATTTAATTGAACACTCTTAATTGAAAGTCGTTAAACAAAACCAACAAGTCATTATTTAAATATGCTACATGATAAACCAAAAAATATAAGATAGAAACTAAATAATATGATTATTTCTTTACGAGTCGCATTTCGTTTGTTTCCTTAACGTGTGCTCTGCTGAATTTGAACTGATCTGAACTGAACTGAACTGAACTGAACTGATCTGATCTGAACTGATCTGAACTGATCTGAACTGATCTGAATTGATCTGAACTGATCTGAACTGATCTGAACTGATCTGAACTGATCTGAACTGATCTGAACTGATCTGAACTGATCTGAACTGATCTGAACTGATCTGAACTGATTTGAACTGATCTGAACTGATCTGAACTGATCTGAATTGATCTGAACTGATCTGAACTGATCTGAAC
Organism: Hesperophylax magnus; assembly: GCA_026573805.1. Lineage (NCBI taxonomy): Eukaryota > Metazoa > Arthropoda > Insecta > Trichoptera > Limnephilidae > Hesperophylax > Hesperophylax magnus. The sequence continues at coordinate 13,176,512 of JAIUSX010000117.1, read as the reverse complement.
TGATCTGAACTGATCTGAACTGATCTGAACTGATCTGAACTGATCTGAACTGATCTGAACTGATCTGAACTGATTTGAACTGATCTGAACTGATCTGAACTGATCTGAACTGATCTGAACTGATCATCGAGCCAAACGCAGCATCGGGCCAATGTTCCAGCACAAAATGATATACATATTATATCAAGCTCTACAATATTTTGTCACCGATACACACAGCAGAGTCTACTCTTTGCATACTATTCTGTTGTTAAAATATGCAATATGATTAATGGCTCTTTGGCAGTAATTCGAAAAACTAATGTAGATATATGATAACGCTGCCGTGTTTTAATTAACAGGAACACGTTGCAGAGGGGAGTGTGAAACCTCCACTCAGTTCCTGACATAAATTAACTCTCCCCAAACAAGGCATAGGTATATTCTTACGTATAAATTAAATTCACTCAGATTTTCTTAATTTTCCACTTTGTTCCCGTGACTTTTGCTGAAATCCTTAAATTCGTGATATTTTTTTATATATTTTGGATATAAAATATTGCAAAATTTTTAAGAATCTCTTTAAATTTTTCGTAATCTGGTTAAAAACGGGATTGCAGACCCTTTACGAAATTATTGATAGGTTTCCTGGGTAAAATTCGGTTTATGGGAGTCACTCGAATAACCGAAATTGAACTTGATTTAGACTAATTTAGGGCTGGGGAATCCGAATCTGTAAGAATTAGGTGGGGGTCGGCACTATTAACTGAGTTATAGGGTTTTGAAATTTCGTACGCGATACATAGAAACCATCTTTTATTTATCAATTATGACATAAGAAAATCAAATTAGTGACGATTTATTAGTCTCACATTTCAGAAGTGCCAGCCAAAAAATAAAAAGTGTTGTTCTTACAGATTCGGATTCCCCAGCCCTAAATTAGTCTAAATCAAGTTCAATTTCGGTTATTCGAGTGACTCCCATAAACCGAATTTTTTCCGGTTTCCTGTTCCCGCGATGTCGGAACACGTGTTCATAAAATCGTAAAATTTCGTCATTATATAATATATTATTAAGGAGGTGCATTAACAGGTGTTCCGATATGTTGGGAATTTATTAAAAGTTTATCAGAAAAGATTACCAATAATTTAAAGAGATATCTAATAAATTATTAGTCAAGTTAAGTTTTATTTATCAATTATTTCTTAAATATTTACCTCCAAATCATTGCCTATTAAAAAAATGAATAAAGAGAATTTACCTTTCGAATGTACTTTATAAATCATTAGTTATTCAGATTTAGATATGTCGAAAATTTGAAGGAAAGAAAAAAGCTTTTCGAATTTAGAATTATTAGTAATAAAATAAAATTGGTTACCTACTTTATCGCTTGATTCTCACAAACAGTTCTAACTTTGGTTGTACGTAAACAATTTTTTTTTTCAGAAAATCGACAGTTTGTATATGTGTAGTATAAATATATCTTTGGGGATCAATGGTGAGGCACGAAATGAAAGAAGGTTGTGAAGGTCACATGTGTTTTATTGGTGAGTCAGTAGCCGTGACAAGGAGATGATGAAGGACAGATGTAGAATACTCCGGTTGCTGCTGTGATGTGTTGGCAGGTCAAGCGCGGGTCAGTGAGTCGACGCCGGGCGCTGGTGACCGGGACTCGATGGAGGTCAGGCACTGGCGAAGAACGTAGGTCTTCAGGCACTCCAGTGCTGACGAGACGGCCGAAGGTGCGACGGACCTTATAGGCGGTTGAACGGGAGCGATGTAGACCAGTGAGGATGCTGCGTGTCCTCGTGGTGGTCATGGTAGCGTGGAAGAAGCGCTGGTCAGAGACGCTGGAACCAGGGCGCTTGTAATCCGAGTAGCGCTGGCCGCGGACGTGGCCGAGGCGCTATGATGATGTCCCGATAGAGTCCATGATGATAGGGGCGAAGCCGGGTACGTTGTCCCTCGCGCTAGTAAGATTAGCGCGGGTGATCACTCGTTGAGCCTTGTAGACTGGCGGCAAAATTATGACTGACTGACTGGCTCGCTGCGTCGGGCTTATTTATACTACCCAGCCGATGGCGATAGTAGGTAGTAAATTGCAATTAAATCGAGGCCACTTGCTCGGACTGTGTGTTTCGGGAACCTTCGACATTGCGGCGATTAACCTCTTGTGTGCCATTACATTAAAAACTACAAAATATATTTAGAAAAATTCTATTCTCAGAATATACGAGTATGTAGCCTATGTAGTGTATTCTGGGGAAACTACTTATAATAGGTTGTACACAATTTATGTAAATACATTATCTGGTAAGACGGCTCAGTTTTTTGCTACTAGGCCCTGCGGGCAGCTAGTAGTTTTGTCACAAACTTGGTTTTGCCAGTTTCAACGCGGCGGCTTTAGAAATATACACGAAATTGGGTTCTTAAATTTCAACTTTTCACAAAATATGTTTTTGAAAATAAAAGATGAGGCAAAAAAAAAACTTCTCAAAAAAAAACGAATTGAAAATGATGTCTAAATAATAATAAAATCTCTCACAAAAATATATGAAGATCAAACACATTTTCGTGGAGCGTAGATAAAGCACACAAATAATTATGATATCACTTCACAAATATTCCAAATTTGAACGGCCAACATAGTGCAGTTTTATTGTATCACTATGTTTATTTTACAAAGTGGAGACATATTGACAGGGGGCTAATTAAATGGGAAAAAAATAATAATCGTGCAGAGACAGAAAAACTCATTTGAGATGCAGTTCGCGCTGTGTGGTCCGAAGACGCCGCGAGGCGAAACTCCTCACCATCTAACCACAGGATTTACCATCTGTTCAACTGAACGTACTTGCTTGCATTCAAACAAGCAGATAAAGTATTATTTCATATTTAAACCTTATTAATATCCAACCAACGAATGAACTGTCAATATTGAGTATTGTTGTTTTATTAAGAATCTCTAATAAAGAATAACAGATGAATTAACAGGTTTCCTGGTGAATCACGATGTCGGAACATATGTTCACGAAAATCCGAATATTTTCGCATTTAGTCACGATCCCGTTTTTTTAACCGGATTACCAATAATTTTAAGAAATTCTTAATAAATTAGCCATAATCATTTTTTCCGTGGAAGTGAAACGTCTTTATAGTACATTAACGTCAGTTGCGAAAATTTAATGGATCTAAAAAATGTGGTTTTTATGGATGGTTCGAATAAATTAGGTAACTATTTGTATTTAGTTATATTTTTTATGGTTGATGTGAATCAAACTCCACCACATTTAATGACCGAGGAGTGCAATTTTGAATGATTCCCGTTCAATTCCGATTCTTGGCCCGATTCAGCTTTTAATAAAAATGTGATCAAAGCTAAAATGGGCCGAAAATCAAAGTTTACCTGGCACCATACACAATGACACTGGTCGGTGAACCGATGTCATCTGTCATCAAAGTTTACCTGGGACCGTACACAATGACACTGGTCGGTGAACCGATGTCATCTGTCATCAAAGTTTACCTGGGACCATACACAATGACACTGGTCGGTGAACCGATGTCATCTGTCATCAAAGTTTACCTGGGACCGTACACAATGACACTGGTCGGTGAACCGATGTCATCTGTCATCAAAGTTTACCTGGGACCATACACAATGACACTGGTCGGCGAACCGATGTCATCTGTCATCAAAGTTTACCTGGGACCGTACACAATGACACTGGTCGGCGAACCGATGTCATCTGTCATCAAAGTTTACCTGGGACCGTACACAATGACACTGGTCGGCGAACCGATGTCATCTGTCATCAAAGTTTACCTGGGACCATACACAATGACACTGGTCGGCGAACCGATGTCATCTGTCATCAAAGTTTACCTGCGACCATACACAATGACACTGGTCGGTAAACCGATGTCATCTGTCATCAAAGTTTACCTGGGACCGTACACAATGACACTGGTCGGTGAACCGATGTCATCTGTCATCAAAGTTTACCTGGGACCATACACAATGACACTGGTCGGCGAACCGATGTCATCTGTCATCAAAGTTTACCTGGGACCATACACAATGACACTGGTCGGCGAACCGATGTCATCTGTCATCAAAGTTTACCTGGGACCGTACACAATGACACTGGTCGGCGAACCGATGTCATCTGTCATCAAAGTTTACCTGGGACCGTACACAATGACACTGGTCGGCGAACCGATGTCATCTGTCATCAAAGTTTACCTGGGACCATACACAATGACACTGGTCGGCGAACCGATGTCATCTGTCATCAAAGTTTACCTGCGACCATACACAATGACACTGGTCGGTAAACCGATGTCATCTGTCATCAAAGTTTACCTGGGACCGTACACAATGACACTGGTCGGTGAACCGATGTCATCTGTCATCAAAGTTTACCTGGGACCATACACAATGACACTGGTCGGCGAACCGATGTCATCTGTCATCAAAGTTTACCTGGGACCATACACAATGACACTGGTCGGCGAACCGATGTCACCTGTCATCAAAGTTTACCTGGGACCATACACAATGACACTGGTCGGTGAACCGATGTCATCTGTCATCAAAGTTTACCTGGGACCATACACAATGACACTGGTCGGCGAACCGATGTCATCTGTCATCAAATATGATGATGTTATTTTTCTTTTTTCTTATTTCGGTAGATCCTTTAGAAATCATTCCTCGCGCTATGAACTATAAACTTTAATTAGGTTAATGTTGGGAAACACTACAATTCGAGTTGAATCCCTGAGTAAAGTCAGATAAGATAAAGTGTTACGCTAACAATAAAATCGTACAGTATCTTGCGTAAAATTTGTTTTGTTTAAAAAAGGCCATGAGAAGAAAGATAAAACTTTGACATATTATTTACACAATTTGATTAGAACCACGTGGTCAGGTTTCCGGTGAGTGGGTAAAATTACGCCAAAAATTCGTATGAATAATAAATTATATTTATACATTTTTATAGCAATTACTAAATCTTTAAAATATAATATATAAAAAAGAAGTAACCTACCAATCAACTAGAGATGTTAGACGATCTATAAAGAGTGTCAAGTGACGTACATACTTGACTTACTCTAACAAGTGTTTCCTGATATTATTTGGAGAAAAAATTATAAATAAATGTTTTGGTTACTTTTTTTAGATTTTTTTTTCACAATCAAAAGAAAAACAAATCTATAAGACGTCGCTGATCACACACCTACCTACCGACTAACCCCTCACCCGATCATAACTGTCCAATATCTAATGTATTTTATGTCAAAAAAAAAACTTTAAAAATTTCACAGTATTCTAAAATTTCGTTCACTCTTTTTACTCCAAATATTTCTCAGGAATCACTAGTTAAAGTAAGTCAAGCACATCCCTTAACCTTAACACCCTGTTTATATATTTTCATGAGATAATCCACAAAATTAATGAATTTTAAACAATTTTTTCCCGTTTTTAATCAAAGGAACGTGGACGTTTTTTTCCTATTTTTAATCAATATAATATAAAGTATCTACCAAAAATAAGGTATTAAAAAAAAATATTTTTTTTTATATACCAGTAGCGACCCGTAACAGCTTAAGGCCTTACGTTATCTTTAGAGATGCTGGGTTTCTTTAATGACAGAAAGGAGAGGATGTTCTGGAAGGAAAAGAGTATGAAGGTGGGAAGGAATCTGGGGGTAAGTGGGCCCAGGAGTGACGTATGAATTGATCCCTCCTACTGCAGTGCAAGGCGATGTGTAGGGAGAGTCATGCTGGAGAGGTGAAATGGTCTCCCTCAACCAATCTCTCCCGATCCGGTGGGCTGACTAATCTTCCGCCGGTACATATATAAGCTTTTGACAAGGTTGATCACCCTATTCTTATTAAAAAAATTATGTATAACGGATCAATCCTAGGACCGCTGTTATTTATACTTTTTATTAATACTGTTTCTGAATGTTTCATGTATTGTTTATTTCTCTTATACGCCGATGACATAAAAATATTTGCCATTGTTAGGAATTTAAATGATTGTCTGCTCATCCAACGAGACTTGTAAGGTTCGAAGCGTTTTACAATGAAAACAAAATTTACCTAAGTTACAACAAATATAAACAAATAAGCTTCAATAAAAATCATAACGCTATTATACACAATTATTATATAGGCAACTATTTTCTAGATCGTGTATACTGTATAATGGATCTTGGCGTACTTTTTGATTCCAAACATCATTTCGATGCGCGCATTAACAACATTGTGAATAAAGCTTACTGCATGCTAGGCTTTGTTATCAGAAACAGCCGCTTATTTCGAAAACCTGAAACCTACCTTCTGCTTTACTATACGCTGGTCCGTTCTCAACTTGAATACTGCACCTCCATATGGACTCCACTTTACGAAATCTATAAAGAAAATATTGAAAGTATCCAGAAGAAATTTCTGCGTTACCTCAACCACAGAATGAGCGCACCTAAACGGAGATACACAAATGTGCTCTCGAAATATAACGTCTCCACTCTTACTAACCGGCGAACTTACCTTGACCTAATGACCTTGTACAAAATCTGTAACAACTTCATCGACTGTCCTGGCTTACTCAATCTAATAAAGTTTAAAATACCACCCAGAATGATGAGGCTTAACGACTTATTCCATATTAGCCGGACGCGCACAAATGCTGGTGTCAGGGATCCAATCAGAAGAATGTGCAAATTGCATAGTAAAAACCAAAACCTGAAGGATTCCGACATATTTTTTGATACATATAGTACTTTTGGTAGGAAATTGAAGTATGTTTTCCTATAAAAAAAGAAAATGTGTACTTACTTCATTCACTATACTCTTTAAGTACTTTTTTATGATTTATCTCTAAACTTGTATTAAAAAATATTTGTACACTTTTATTTGGCACTGAGCATTATCTATATACAAAATAATTTTCTTTTATACTTTTTCCTTATTTACATGTAAAAAAATATTTAAAATTGTTATCTACCAGTCAATCTGAGAGAAATAGTTAGGATGCAGGCGAATTCTGAAGTTATTGTTTTACAAAATTATCTATTAATTACTGTCTGTATCTGTGTTTTCTCCTTAAATAAATAAATAAAACTAATCCCATGAACCCGGGCACTGCTGCTAAATCAAATGTAGCGAAAAACTTGGGGGGGGGGCAATGGCAGAGTTGGTTATCCAATAAATGGTTCCCGGGGCGGCGGTACTTAGGTCCGCCTCCCAAATTGATTCCCCATAGGCTTAAAAAGGATTAAATAAGAAGCACGGACATACATTTTTACTCAACACAAGTTGCGTTGAAAAGACCTAAAAGGGAATTATTAGACAACACGTACTGTGGAATTCGAACTTCATTTAATTGTGCGTTCCACTCACCACAAAAAACAACCTTAAAATATCATAAAACGGATTATTTCTGGAATTACAATAAAAGCACCCAAAATATTTATGTAGCGTCGATTCCGCTCGTAAAACCTGTCAACAAACAAACATTAAATAAGTTTAAGTTGATAGGCGGATCTAAGCCATGATTTAAATGCATAAATACATACTTAAGTTCAATTTTAAAGCTGCATAGTAATTTTATTTTGGTTCATTCGATACAGACATCATAAATGGATTTGAGCTGTTTTGACAGTGCGCAATAGCCCCATGACTTAAAATACATTAGATGAGCCCTTTCCAGAATTAAAGTTTCTAGTTTTAGTAATCATACGTTAAGAGAAATGCATTTTTAAATTTTCCTAGTAGTTGAAAAGTGATTAAAAAACTAATGAGTTGAAAACAAGTATACATTTTTTATTTCTTTATATTTAGAGTCTCGCGAGAAAACGATGAGATTTAATAAACATTATTATTGAGATAATTGGATATCAATATTGGAATCATTATTATTTTGGTAAACTAATGTTTAAGACAAGGTTTTTTATGCATAGCACAAAGGGTAACAATTATTTAACAAGCAATATTGGAATCAAATATGATTTAAGATTTTCACGGCCAAAAGTATTTTAGTGATTTATGTTTGAAGTATTATGCCATGTTGCCCTACCTCCTTCTTTAGCCAACGTTTCGGACAGAATTGCAGTGTCCATCACTGCACTGGAGCGTAACGGTTACCCAGCAAGTCTGACAAGGTCTATGTAGGCCAGACAGAGCAGACTATTTCCAAAAGGATTTCAGAACACTTCAGAGCTTGTAAACTCGGCCACCCTGACAAATCGGCAATTGCCGAGCATTTGATTGACACCGGGCATTACTGTGGATTTGTTCCTGAAATCCTGGGGAGACCCAAAACTTATAGAGCACGGCTGATTACGGAGGCCATTGAAATTCACAGAAATCCCGTAAATATTAATAGAGACGATGGAGCTAAGCTCAATAGTTCTTGGTATCCGGTAATTGACGGCTACACCAGAGCTAAACGAAGAAAACCAATTTAAAAAAAAAATTATACGTTAATGTTAGCTTAGATGGTTGGAGCTGGCAACACGGTATCACATCCTCATACATAAGCTCACATTTCACCACAACCTCAGATAACACATCTGCCCTTATGATGGACACTGCGATGCTGTCCGGAACGTTGGCTAAAGAGGGAGTTAGCGCAACACGGCATAACACCCCAAAAATAAATAACAAAGATTATTTGGACTATTTCCAGTGGGACTAATTTAGGTATGAGTACTTACTACCTAGGTATTCGGTAAATAATAAAATAAAAACGAATTCACAAATTAATTTATCAGTTCCCCGTGTTAATTTTGATGGACCTTACTTAAATGACTTAACCGCTGTCGAAAAAGTATGTTTGAAATAATAAATAGGGATGTTTATAAAAATGTTATGAAAAAGTTTATAAAGTAACGCACACAAACCGAGTCTTGGTTTAATAACAACAGCCGACGTAGAGTCATTGTCCGACCCGCGAAGCCAACCTGATATATTCTATATCAATGAAACCAACCCTACATTCTATATTGTATCTCCCGGGTCTTGTTGAAACGAAATGTGACAATACCGCCTGAATATAATACCATTGATGTGGGATTAGGAAGAACAAAAGCACCGCAGATTGATCCCGTTTCCTAAATTCCTGAAGGTAAAAGGAATTCCTTGTTTACCCGTGGGTTTTACGTGGGTACCTACCCCTGTATGCTTTGAACCATCGTACTGTTTTAAGTAGAGGAAACGCCTAAATAATTCGTTGAGAAGATCTTTCTGATGATTGAATTAAGCGATTACAGTCAATTAGTGGGTTCATAATACTCGTACATTTGAATGTTGTTATGCATTATGATATAATTAAGGAGGAGTTTAATTTCAATTTACTATTTAGTAAAGGTAATGTTATCGATGTTCACAATGTTGTAATTACATATTTATTTTATTTTATTATATCTCTTATCTCCCATTTTCGTCATTTTTAACAAAATATGTATGTAGCACCATATAACAAAAACAAACAAAAAAACCGAACTTCAATTTTTGACACGTTTCGTTCGTTGTTCGTTTTTGTTATTTTGTTCTACCAAATATGTATACAATATGCAAAGCAACCAACAGTTACAATCTTTATGTTTAACCCTTTATTATTAAGTACATGAATCTCTTATTTTAATATGTTTGGTAATCCAACATCAACTCTTTATGTTTTAATCTTTTATGATTTTTTAATCTTTCTCTCTTTTTCTTCTTTTAATCTATAGTTCTTTGTATAGTTATACAAAATGTGTAGTCAATTTATTCCAATTTTGACTGTAGTAAAACGGGAATGTTTCCTAGTTGGACAGATAATAAATTTATAATTAATCACCTGCACAAAATAAATTAAATCTTCATCAATAAAATTACTATTTTCTGCTGCGTGTCTGTCCCTTGTAACTCTGGTTCTAAGAACTCTGGATCTCGGATTTGTTTAACAACTAAACAAGTGTCATTTTCAAAACTGGAACTGTATGAAGAATTCAGAGAAGCGATAAAGTAGGCCCCTATCCATAATTTAATATTTTAATATAAAATGTAATTTTAAAAATTGGTACCAATATGTCAAGAATTCATACAAGCGATAAAGTACCTACCTACCTTTAAACTAGTGCATTTTCGTGAATATTCTTTTAGTTTCTCTATAGATATCATCTGCGTAAATATCCAGATACGTTAAACATTCCATACACAAAAATATTTTAAGAACACTTCATATCAGTTCAATTATTACTGAGGAGAATCTACTCCAAGCAAAGTAATGCATTTTAAGGCGAAGCAACACAATCATGTGTTTTTGGTTTGAAAATTTGACCGCTTAGAATTATTTTGGACTCTTTATTAAATATTGCGAGTAGAACACATGTTGGCCTTTGAAATAATCGAGTCTTTTTTTATAAGTTATCTTATTATAAATCCAGAAAAAATAAAACATCAGGTCAACAAAAACTGTTTTAAAGTTCAAAATCTCCTGCTTACGAACCCATTTTCGGTTATGATTTTATTGTATAATGTGTAAAGTTTTGTTCTTTAGAAAACGATAGTAAAACAACCAAATGAAAAATAAAATAAAAGCCACTTTTGGCGCTGTTTTTTTCAAGTCGCAGAAATCAAAATAGGTGGCTGTTGTTAAGAGGGAATATAAACATCAACGCCATCTAAATAATAGTGTTATTGTTAGCGGCCCAATTCCGAATGTTACACGACGCAGTGCATCGCCTTAATAGCTATACCAACGAGTAACTTTTTTTGGCGATAAAACTAGTTATAGGCTCTACTACCTATTTCCGTGATAAAAAATGAAAACGGTCTTACTGAAAAACGTTGTGAAAATTTTATTCGTGGTCAAATAGTTCATGGAAAGATAAACACGATATAAACATTGCTTATCTAGTCAAAGGGGGTTATTTATCTGTTGTATAACCTTCAATTAATAATAATTTCTCATGGAACTTTCTCAGGTATATTAAATGTTCAATATTTTTCTTTATTTTATAGTAATCAAAAACTATTGTAGAAACAAGACAAAAATTACCTTTAGATTTTTGTATTTGATATAGACTTTAGTGATTAAAAATAGCAATATTTTAATTTCAAACTTGAAAAAAGTGAAAACAAAACTTAACATAAACACTTTTAATCATAGCATCTAAAAATTACAGAGAATTTAAAATTCAAAGAACACAGTCCTTTTATTTAAAGATTTTGTCACTTCACTTTTTATCTCGTTCATACAATAAAAAATGAATGTATATTATAATAACAATTTCCAGAGAATAACCAAAAAAATCAGACATTTTGGATCCATTTTGTCATCAATATAAACGTTGATTTTGAAAACTTTGTTTTTACCTTCACGTGCAAAAGACATTTATGTATTATTTTATAACAAGACTTTTATGGAGGTTTGATTTAATTAATCGGTAAGTCAATTAAAAATAGTAAGTTATAAATAACTTCGCATTTTTTCGAAAATAACAAAAACTGACGACAATATTAATGGATGAAAACTGACAAAAATAACTAAATAATAGTAAATATATTGAATTGGTCATTGGAATAGAAATTATTAATAAAAACAAGATTTTAATCACAAATTAGACAATCAATTCGCAGGGAAACTGGCGTACATGGCGAGCATACGCGCAAAGTAGCGCACGCGCGTTTGTAAAATAAATGCAATTAAGCGAGACATTTTATTGTTAAATAAATAAACCATGTACAATGTGTAAAAAATCACCGTTTAACGAATGTGAAGTGGGTTTTCTCTAGTTAGGCTGAAAGTGTATAGTGCTGACCTTGTACTAATAGATTACATATTATTTAAATTATAACGATGGATGCTCTATATCCGTGCTTTGATTGCCCAGTAATATACGTTTTCGCCTCCGCACTAAATATTTCGACCAATTCGTACAAGTAATCGAAAACGTGTTACGCCTACGCGATTGTTCCCACTTGAGGATAAAGTGTACTTCGATGTATGTATTATTATTTGTTGCTGTGTTTTATATGCTTTAAACGATGGGAAAAACTTCTCTGTAATCATGTGCACATGTTCAAATAGATATGCGATGCACAAATCATGTCGTGTCGCCGTAGGGGAAGGAAGTTTTTATCTTTTAATTCCGCTTCTTCAGTTCCCATTATCACCTTAAAAGGAAAGAAGACGTATGGACGATTAAGACCTTGCACGTAAAAACCTTATTATTAAAATATTAAATAATCATACATGATCAGTGGGTCAAAAAGATATACAAAAATGATTATTTGCCGTGCGAGGGACTTGAACACAGGAATCTTTCGGTATTCGGGCAACTGCTCGTACTATTAAGCTTTGACTACGAGTAACTATTGCGGAAAACTTCCAATTCACCGTATTCCTACAATAGGTTTTCAAACTCAAATGAAAGCAACATGAATTTCAGATAAAAATCGTAAGATTAATTTTATCCATCAAATTAACGGCCTCCGTGGGCGAAGGGAAAGTGTGGATAATGTGTCGGGTTCAAATCCCGGCGTTCGAAAGTAATTTTTTATTTGAAACCGCACAATAGTCCCAACTGCTCCCAGTCGTCTGGAGCCAGTGAGACCGTAGGTGGTGGTTAGAGGAAGTAGATGGGGAAAAGGAAGGTGAAGAAGTACCTGGCTATTCAGAGCTGGTCACCAAACACGGCCAAAGCCATTTCTATTCTAAATGGTGGTCTTGCACCAGGACGATACAAAGAGTATCTTCCACCTGGAATGTGCCCCAAAATATATTATGTAATATTTTATAGAAGTAATTTGTGAAATAACATAAATTAATCAAATGGAATTTACCTGCGCAAGCCGGGATTTGAACCCGCGACCTCCAGCTTACTAGTCGAGAGCCTTACCTCTCGACCACCGAGACCGTCAATTAAATTTAAAAAATAATTAGTGTTGCTTCACAATAAATCTGAGTGGAAGATGGTCTTAGTCACCCTGGTGAAAGACCAGCATTCAAAATTGAAACATTGCTTGAAATGGCTTTAGGGTGTTTAGTGACCAGATATATCCAGGTACATCGCTACCTTCCTTATCCCAACCCACTTCCTTCGCCCACTACCTTCTGCCTCACAACGTACCCCAATAATAATTGCAGATGCCGTAGTCATACTGACTCTTGACGGTTGGGAAGTGTTATAACTCTTGAGCGGTATTCGCAGAAAAAAATATATTTTACTCTAAAACTCATTTTTTCCACTTGCCTTGTATTTTAACTAATTTTAAGGCATAGTGAGTACCTGAGTGTACAAGTGCGTCGGGTTCCCACCGAGGCGTAAGAGGATCAAGACCTCTACTTCAACATAAATTAGTAAGGTAGTAGAAATTTTCCAAATATTGTCAGAATTTTTGTAACTAGAGAATGTTTGTCAGACGGGTCTCCAGTCACAATATTACCAGAAATATTCAACCACATGTTTGCGCAAATATGAAACATTGGGGCAGTGCCACAATGTTTTTGTTTTTTCGTGGCCGATAGAAAAACAACAAACTTTGTGACCCCATTGACATAAAAAGCCCTGGACGGAGCGATTCGAGAAAAAATTAAGATGTATGAAAAATGCCAAAACTTACTTAATATTTTTAATGACTTATAGTATTCCTTGTCTCATCAAATACAACAAAAAAACATAAGTCATCATAAGCACGTCACTGCGTTAACAACACCAACATAAATTAATATTATTTCACTATGCACCACTTTACATACAAATCAGTTAAAAAGTTAAGAGTGGCCCCGACCCTATATTATGGTCCAATGTTTGAAAAAATTTGGTCACTGGAGACCAGATTTTACTTTAAAGTGTTTAACTATCTTGCGAGAATTTATTTTAGACATTTGCTCTCATTGGTCAAAATAGGTGACCGCTAAGATCATATTTGGCTTACAATCTCGGGTGTCATCAACGCTGCTAGGTGTAATGTTCACTGTATACCTCTTCTAAGTGTTGAACTGCCTGTGGCGCTGTGCAAAAACATTACTTGATTTAGACATCCTATCGAAATAATAACTGCAATATATTATGTTGATTAAACAGTATATTCAGTTTTCATTGGTGAAAACGGCCTTTGACACTAAACTTAAAATGTTTTATTTTTAATATTGCGTTTCGCATTTATACCTAACCCAAGAATATTCATTACGTATAGCGCCTTTTCTCCATTTCCCTCTGGATTTCATTGTATTTTTTATATTATTGTTCTACTTTCTGCCACCTTTTACCGCTTTGACATGAAACAGTGAACCCACAAAGCTTCTTGTTTTATTTGTCATTTTCATTTCTCTAAACACGCTTTCACGGATTATGTTAACATACAATTTCCAACTCACCGCAAACCATATTAAGTTTTGAGCCACCCGCAGATTGATATTTGTCCTAAACAAAGAAAATTGTAATTATAGTAAATACATTACAAAAAATGAAACATTGTAAAAGATAACATCCTCTGAAATTAAAGCATTTACAACTGGAAAATTACGTGATAATTTATTTTATAAAAGACCGTAACATCCGAATAGATTTGAACATGTTTGATTTGGTGGTGAAATAATAAGATCTTAGATCATCAAACATTAAACAGATTCTGTTATAAATTTATGTTACAATGGCAAACCACTCGGCTCGTACAGACATCGAGTAGAAAATACATTATTTATAAATCTGTGTACAGAGAGTCAATAGTAACGATTATATATAGAAGTGTCAAACGTCAAGTAATATTTGATGAAGATGTGTAAAGTGACGGATGAAAAGACGACGCGATTTAACGCTGGCTAATAAAGGCATCAAGATTTTAGATGCTGCACTCGACGGAGCCATACGGTAGTCGCACTCTAAGCTCGGATCACTCAACAAGGAACAGATTATCAGGCGTAATTGACAGATGATTCACATTCCATAGATAAGGTAGTAGCGGAACATTAAGTCCAGTGATGGGCATAATTGAAATATCCTAAACATTTTATTGATGGACTGATAAATCAAATCGAACTCTCAAAAGAAGTCGATTTGGATATTTCAAAAAGACGATGACTGTATTTGTGTCTTTCAAAATGGCAAATGATTTAATAATAGAATACATACCTACCTATGCATATCAATCCTTTCAAATATCATACTACTATTAATGAAGACAAATCGATCGATCATTTTAGGAATAAAAATATTTCAAGTTTTTATGTAATCGATCTTGAAATGTATATTATTTCTACGATGCCCATTTCTAATTTGACTTCTATTAGTAGTGGAAGATGCATTGGCAAGTTATCAGAAGATATTTTACTACATGTGTGGAAACAATAATGCGGGTGTGAAAGGGTTAAAATTATTACAGAGCAACTTAGGCTTGAGTCTAAATAAACATATATGCAGAATTTATTAAGATTGAAGCTTGCAACAGTGTAGACAAAGGAGAAATGATGATTGTCTTTAAATCGTAATAGGTCCTTTTGAGAATAGAAAGGGCTACCTACTCAAAAAGTGAAGTGAGAAGCAATTCAGTAAAAAACAGAAAATATAAGAATTGTTAGGTATTGAATTGAGACAAAATGTTAAAGAAAGATAAGTTTTATGGAATGTGGTTTTCATATCGTTTTCTCTGCCAACTTCCGCTACTCCTATGTACACAGATGAGACGATGTTATTCAATAAATAGTGTATCAGTCACGGCAGTAGGCGAACTGCACATATAAACTAGATTCACTTACAAAGCAAATCTACTTGGGTTAAGAGTAGCGTTAATGATGCGAATTCGAATTCCACGGAAACTGGTTGGAGCATGACGCCCACTAAACAAATACAAATCTATCTTTTATGGGGAGTAAAGTAGATGACCTTAAAGTACGCGTTTTCCAAGGGTTTTCCTCGAAGATCTCTTCACACAAATCCATGTACGAGTATCTATCTAATAGTATAAAACAAAGGCGCCATCCGCTGCTACTTGTTTGTGCGCTTAGTTCTTCTAAACTATGCAACGGATTTTGATAGGGTTCCCACTAAAATTTAGAGAATTTCTTCCGAAAGGTTTATATATTGTATAATAATAATAATATTTGGATGACTTTTATAGCGCCGTTTTTGTGCAAAATCACCTCAAGGGCGCTGTACAAGTATATAATATCTTTCTACTATGTTATTACTAACTAAATATGGAGATAATATACAGTACATTACTTACCTGGTAGGTCACTTGAGATTAACACTTACCTAATTAACATAACTAATTGTTAACTAACTAACTAACTAACTAACCATCACGCCGTTTCCCCGCAGGGGTAGGCAGAGAGGACGGACCGCCAAACAACTCGGTCTTGGCACACACTCCTTGCCTCATTCACATTCATACATCGTCTCATACATACTCTTCTATTGTTCTGACTCTTGACATGGCCCGACTCAAGTATCTGATTCACTTGGTCGTGCCATGTCTTCCTCGGGCGTCCCCGACTTCTGCTACCATTCACATTTGTCGTATATTTTCCTTACACTCCTTTCTTCGCTCATTCGCTCTACATGCCCAAACAATCTAAGCGTCCCTTTCTTGATCTTACTCATTACGCTTACATCTGCCTTGCACTCTTTGCGGATATCCACATTCCTCACACGATCATACATGGTTTTACCACACATACGCCTCAGGGATCTCATTTCAACAGCATTCAATCTACTTTCATCCTTTCTTTGCCACTAATTGTTTATTAGCGAAATTTAGATACAGGATTTAGGACATAATTGGATATAACCGGATTTTCTCTCAGGAATGGTATATTTAATTTAAGTGTATGACAGCTTAAAAAAGGTAAGTTTTTAGTTTAGACCTGAATTCTGTTAGACTTGTTATGGATCTTAGTTCTGGAGGGAGTTTATTCCAAGCTTTTGGCCCAGATACTCCGAAAGCGCGATCACCAAACTTGTATTTGGCTTGGGCTTAGGTTCCATCAGTCTGCCTACAGCTGATGATGTTGCCTATCTAAGAGTTGACTGTCTCAGACCAGGGTTTTCCGGGACGTATAGTTCAGAGATGTTCTTCACGGAACTTGAGCCAGTGAATGTTACGAAGGTGTTCTGAAATGTACGAATATTTTGAAACCCCGGTTTTTGTCAATTTGATATTTTGGAAAGCTAGCATAAATGCCTCTGCAGTAATCGAGACGTGAGACTACGTAAGAGTTGATAAATAGTTTTGTTGCTTCTGTAGGAAGATTTCTTCGGACAAATTTGAGTTGTCTTAGGTGAAAAAAACCGGTGCTTACAGTCCTATTTATTTGACTTTTAAACGAAAAGTCTGAATCTAAATTGATACCCAGAAGTTTGACTGTTGTTTTTGGGATGATATCGCTGCCGGAAATGTTGACGTTTTTTTGTGGCCACCAAGAGAAACTTAGTCTTAGATGGGTTCAGCTTCAGCTTGTTTGAAGACATCCAATGAGTTATTGCTTCTAGACATTCAGTTATACGGATCTTGAAGCTATTGATTTTGTTTGGAGCGCAGTAAAAATAAACTTGCTGATCTTCAGCGTAGCAGTGAGGCAAGATACCGAATGACTCGATTATTTTGGCGACATCATTTGTAAAAAGGATGAAGAGAAGTGGACCCAACACGGATCCCTGGGGTACCCCTGAAGAAAGTGTTGCGAAGTTAGACAATTTATTTCCAACCAAATGTTTCCTCTAATCTACTAATGAGGAATTCATGATCAATCGTGTCAAACGCTGCACTCATGTCTAGGAGTGAGATAAGTGATAACTTACCTGACTCTACGGCAAGAGTTATGTCTGATAGCATACGAAGTAGTCAGATTTCAGTTGAGTGGAACGTTCTGTACGCAGATTGACGATTTGCGAATAATTTATTTGAATTCAAGTGACTGGTTATTTGTGCGGCAGCAATTTTCTCCAGGATTTTTTAAATGAATGTTAAGTTTGAAACGGGTCGATAATTAGGTACCTAAGTTATCGGCGTCTAGTTGTGAATTTTTCAGTATTGGTGTAACTATAGCTGACTTGAGTGATTCATGAAAGTCACCCGTGCTAAGTGATTTATTAAAAACGTGAACTAGGAATGGAGCTAAAACATTATAACATTGTTTTAATAACCATGTCGGTATAGGATTAAGACTGCACTGCTTATTAGGCGAGCTTGAAATAATTATTATTACTTCTTCCAGCGTTGTGGGTTTGAAGGAAGACAAAATTTCTTTAGAATTTACAGTGAATATTGGCAGAGGGGCGTGAGATGCGAAAGCATGAATGGATTCAATTTTTTCCCGAAAGAAAATTGAGAAGGCTTCCGGGGTGAAATCTATTTTAGTTGGAACATATATATAACTATCTAACTGTTATATATAATACATGTATATTATATTTATAGAAAGCAGAGAGAAGTCTAGCAACGCCGGGTACACGTCAGCTAGTTGTTATCAATATTTACTTTATGATTTTTGACGTTGCGGTAGTTTAGTTTAATAGTGCTAAAATATAAATATTGATGAGAATTACTAAATTTATTGACTCGGTGACTAAGTACTAAGTGTTTGTACTTCCCACTAATCACAACTGTTCAACTTCAACATCATAAGTTCACGGGTAAACATTTATTTCAAAGCGGTTTCAGGTGGCGACTTCATCTTGAAGTTGAGCTACTAGCAAAATGAACTATTGTTATATGAAACATGCTTTGCTAAGCTAACTACACTA
This sequence comes from Hesperophylax magnus, assembly GCA_026573805.1. Lineage (NCBI taxonomy): Eukaryota > Metazoa > Arthropoda > Insecta > Trichoptera > Limnephilidae > Hesperophylax > Hesperophylax magnus. The sequence continues at coordinate 13,157,790 of JAIUSX010000117.1, read as the reverse complement.
GCTCGCATACTTGTCCACTCAACTTCTATCGACTTTCCATGTTATCTTCTCGACGCTCCTCTTACAGAGATCTTCCCATAAATGATATAAGTATCTGATCCTAAGACTTGTATGTTAGTTAAAAACAAGAGAAAAATCATATTTCATTGTAATAATTTCTCTAGAGATCCACATTTCAAATACTTGGAGCTCTTGTCACCTTCTTTCGAAAGAGTCGGGTTTCGAATCCGATAACAAGTCATATTGGTGGAATGTTTTTGAGATATCATAGAATTTTAAGATACACGACTCTTCGTCTAGCAATGTATATATAATTTTTTTGTTTATTTTCATATCAAAACATGCAGTAGTTATGTGTCTACACACTGCGTACAATTAAAATGTTAAGTTAAGTATATAACGTTGTAAAGAAGGAGTAGTAAATTTAAAATTTAAGATATTCTGAAATTCTTACAACAAGAAGAAGATTGCCCTTATACTTAGTAACAAGTTAAGTTATTTTATATATATAAATTACAAACAATACAAAACAAAATGATCCTTTGTCGGTCTAACTGGGAAGGATTCCCGTTTCCTGTATAAAGTATAAGAACAAAAAACTACAGGGCTGTTGCATTTTCATATGTGGATTTTAATGTGTGCACCTTCCTTCCGATAAATCCGATTCGATATTACTTGCTTTTATCTGCATTTGCTCGGGGATAAAAAACACATTTAAATTTTTTTAATTTATCTCCTCCCACAACATGGGTTTCTTCCATTACTTCCTTTCTTCAAAAAAAGACCTACCATACAGTACCTATTCCCAAAGATGACGTGGGCCCTAAGGGAAATTATTTTCCTCAAAAGTTATGTACACAATAGAGACGGCCTCAGTGGTCGAGGGGTATGGCTCTCGGCTAGGGGGCTGGAGGTCAAGGGTTAAAATCCCGGCGTGCGCAAGTAAATTTTAATTGATTAATATGTGTTATTTCGAAAATTACTTATTTAAAATAATGTATATTTGCGGTGCGTTCCAGAGTTGAAGATTCTCTCATACGTAATATGTAAAACCAACATTCAGATTTGAAACGTTGCTTGAAATGCTTTAGCAAAGTTTGGTGACTAGAACTTCCTCTTTTCCATCTCCTTCCCATCCCCACTACCTATAGCTTCACAACATACAACAATTGGGGATGCCATAGTCTCACTGGCTCCAGACGTTTGGTAGCAGTTGGGACTCTTGAGCGTTATCATATAAAAAAATATAAAAAAGGTTAACATAAAAAATACAAATTATAAATACCAACTAGCCAATAATGACGTGAAACGTTATTTAGGGTTCAAACAATAACCGTCTTACTAATTAGATTCTTACAAGCCTGTTCAACGTTAGTGTGTTAAAGCCGGACTAAAGCCTGGTTTAACGTCGTTTTAACTGTACAAACGCCGAAACAAGTAAAGTTCGCGGGGCTACAATAATATAGTTAATACTTTCGCGTTCTTTGGAAAGGCATGTGGACATTTTCGGGGTTGCTTAGTGGACGGTGATTGATATTGACAAGAGGGAAGATTATACATGGTTATTTATAATTTTGAAAATAAATTATAAGAGATACGGAAACTGCTGTTGAAATAGATAATATTACACGGTTAGCTGTAGTTTAACTAATAACAGCGACCAGAGCAATGACTGCGGCAAGTCGGTTAACTATTACTATAAAACCCATTGTAAAAACATCGAGCCTGGAGTTAAACAGCTTCCACATATTTGCAGGTGAAGCCGCAATCTACTGCGCTTCCACTAAGTGTCAACAATGCAGCCAGATGCAAACAGAATGCACTGACACTAAACACTTCACTGCAAGGGAAGTAGCCCAGAACATGGTGCTTTAGTCAAGTACCTCTCTCACTTTGTAAATCAACTGAAAAGTAATTGCATTAATTGAGCCACTACTCGCATAACGAAACTATCCAAGACACAATAATTCAAAACGAGATATTATGCAATCTGAAGAATGTTCGTAATAAAAATTTCACGACTTTCTGAAATATGCTGTTTAGTTAGAAAATCGGTAAACAAAGTTTATAAAAAAAACAGCGAAGCTGAAAGATAATTCATTAAATTATTTATTGATTATTTTAAGAGTTATGTAAACTTCACATAATTGTATATCGGTATAATGTGTGGTTTGTTAAAGGCTGGAGTACACACTGTTTTCACATTAAAGCCAACTGTATTTAATGTAAAGCCACCCATGAACAATTATTTGTTCTTTCGTTCATAAATACTCATAGAAAAAAACTTTCTAAACACGTCATGCTGGGGATTTTATCTGAGAAAATCTATGCTTTCGTAACTACTTACCACAGATTATTATTAACTAGGTACGTTTTAAAGATAATATCACACCCCAAAACATTTGTTTGTTGGTCTTAGTTTTTTTTACGTGGAATTAATGTGTTCTGTTTTGAGAAGAAATAATGTTCAGAGATTTCTTCAACTAAATGAAAGTAATACTTAATTATTTATACGAGAATAATTTCCCGGCTTTTTCCCAGCTACTCTGCGGAACGATGCTCAATTGTAGATGTCTGTTAGTCTGTAAGACATCTGTGCGTAGGAATTTAACTGAAAACTTGTTCAGTGTGAGCTAAAAATTAAATAAATGTAGACGAAACTTTAAAATGGTCACTATGGAAAGATTTCATTTGAGTACATTTTCCTAACCTTAATAATTGTGCACAACAATTTTCTGATTACGAACGTTTCAACTGCTTCTTATATTTAAAATTAATAATATACCAATAGAAATTTCAAAATATATAAATTATCTTAAAAATTATAGCATGGCTTTAAAATGTACTTTTACTCAAATGTTACCATTTAAAATGTTTAATAAAAGTAGTTTTCAGGCAAAATATGAATGATTGCTGTTAAATTATATTTAAATCTAAATGTCGTTCACTCATTTTTTAAAATAACACCAGATAACGAAAAAATAATTATCAAATCAATTGTATAACCAAATTGAAAGTTCCACACCAAGCACAAGAGCCAGTCTCTTTTTTGTTGAGGTACAGCGACAAACTACGAAACCTGTTTTATAATATATATTGGCGTTACCCAGGCTTTACGCAGAGTAAACAGGTATAAACAGTGACCTTCCTCTTGTTTTGAAGGTTAAGTGTGCCAAATTTCTTCAACCTCGGAATAAAACTGTAGATTTTTATAATAAACAAATCCACACCGCCCGTCCGGTGTCCACCACGCGACCCACCTACTGCAAACACACAAACTCTCCCCTTTATATAAATGGTTTCCAATCTGTTCTTTTCACAATAAAAATGTCAACTTTTATCCTAAGTAAAAGACCTAGCAGTGTAGAAATTAAGCTCCCGTAGGTCTGCCAGTATATTACTGCTAGTTCCCTGTCAGAAAGAATTCATGCATTTAATGGTATCGTGGAGATGGTTTTAAGCCAATACAATTGCGCACCTAGAAAATGACCGAATGAATGTTTTACTATCTCCTTCATTTTTATAATGTTTTCACATTCTAATCATTTACGGTCTCGTGACCTACCGAAGTGATCGCACGCTTTTTGACCTTCGGTTATTTGACAAGTTTAGTTCATGTCCCTGATGCTCTCGACTCCAATTTGTGTGTATTCTGAAAGCACAGACAATATTATGCTTAGATACACATTCTATATGATCAGCAATACTACAACTAGGTTGTCCGAAACTTTAACTTAAGAGGGAGAAAGAAGAAGCGCAATACGGCTTATTACCCCCAAAGGTTATGAGACCTAGCAATGTTCTGCTATCATTATAGGACAATGTTTGTTATTTCCTCAACCGGCTCGAGCCAGTGAGGTATGGGTATATTGTGACGCTGAAGGTAGGGGATTAAGAAAAGGAAGTACCGGCTAAACACTAAAGCCATTTCAAGTAAGTGACTGAGATACTTTCAAAACGAATCGGCTCTTGTAGTCGGTACTTACCATATACCTATAGAATCTTATTTTAAATTAATACATTTATGTAGGAAGGAAATAAAACAAATAAATCTAATTAAATTTAATCACTGATGACAATATTAGCGACTCACACACAAACATTTTAAGAATACAAATCAGAAATAGATACGGTCAAATAATTACTGGAAAAAAATCTCTTTAAATTATTCTTAATTCGCTTAGCAACGGGATTACAGGTCCCTAACTAATAAGTTTCCTGATAAACTCTTAGTGAAATACAAATGGATTTTGTCACAATATCGGAACACGTGTTCACACAAATCTTAATATTTTCGCATTTCGTCATTATATATTATCAAGACAAACGCAGGTGCATGAACACGTGTTCCAAAATTATTACGAATTTACTTTAAGTTTGTCAGAAAATGGCCTGCAATCTCGTTTTAACCGGATAACTTATAATTTGAAGAGATACTTAATAAATTAGTAATACTCATTTTTTTCCGTGTAGGAATTTAATGTGATGTGGGAGGTTTTTATTGAACCCAGAACCTTAGCCTTTCCGGGGCTCTCCTCCATTTTCGTTGTAAATATTCTTTTCTTAGAAAATTTGTAAAAGAAAGAAAAATTTTCCCAGGTTAAAAGTAACCTTACCATATTTAAATTCCTCCTACTGTTTCTTTGTCTGTATTTGAGTTCCACATTCATTACTTTGTGGAAATAATAAGTAGGCGCGTTCAACAATCAGGGATCACACAATGTTTTTTTCTGAACGCGAGCGATCTAGCGGATCGATCGCATCCGAGATGACTGGCAATTTATTACCTTTATTGGGATCAGTTTTCCAATAAGGCGACCGGCTGCCGCGGGCCTTGCGAAACGGTGGGTGTTCGTGGTCCAGGGCGGCCTTACCTATTAAGATCATCAGTTAAGATTAAATACATTTAATATTATCTACTAATAGCCAATGGCAGTTTTAGAAGAGGGTTAAAAAAGTACATATTGGCATGCAGCTTTTTTTGTTGGTTCAGTATTATTTATAATATGAGCGTTGTAATGCTCCTGTAGCAATAAGATGTTTGTAGACACCCGAGAGGTATGTTATCGTATCCCGCACAAGATGGGAAGATAATTGTGGAGATAACCAGCGATTACTATTAAATATATGTTATCGATAACCGGCGGTTAAAAATACTCCAGTGCTTGGATTCCAACGAAGCAAACTGGAACGCTTCTCCGGATTGCATTATATTTTGTGAATATTTGAGCCATTTTTCGTCATTGAGTTTGGACATGTTATTCTTTAAAATGTGAGTTCTTTAAATTAGAAATAGTTGATATTTTATAATCTTTTCGGGAAACGCGAGTGGCTGGCCGAATCTCTCCCCCCCCCACCCTCCCCCCGTTAAAACACAAAAAAAATTAATAACTTGGAAATTTAGTCCGATATATATATTCATGGGCTCCAAAAGTTATTTTCCTGATTTTATCGTTTAATTTAGGCATTCATTTTGGTATTGTAAGTGCGTATTTAGAATTTTTTGGTGGATATTTCACCATTTTAATACCAACTGCACGGTGTTAAACAGCGTCCATGTTCATTTCGTCTGCGTAACCGTCACAGTTCTAACATTACTTCACCTAATCAGCGATTCGACTAATCAAATTGACATTTTAGTTCCTTTTCTAGATTTTTTTTCTCCTGTATGTGAACCATTCAAAAACCTCAGGTTGTGAAATATTTAAAAAATAAATCATATCGATAAATGAAATATAAAAAAAAATAAAGTTTTGATAAGGGTACGTTAGAAAAAAATCCTATCAAGAAAAATTATCATTCCCGGGTTACATCAAATAACCTGACAATATTAAATTCCTTCTAATTCCGTCATTTAATGAAGAAAATACTACATTGAAAATTGAAAAGCTCTCTAGCAAATCAGATTATTCAGACTGATAAAATTGTTAAACCTTAGCACTGGCTTTATAACACTATCCCGACGATAGTGAACGCACATTACAATAAACAAGCAGTTACGATGCACAAGGATCGTAGATAATTGAATTTTGTTTAGACGGCTAATGCCTTCTGCATAGATATTTAAACATAATAATATACACTTACGCCGTGTTTACATTGGCCGTCAAAAAGCCCCTGGTGTCTTTTTCTAGATCAGCAATGTTATCACTAGACATCGGATTATATGCATTTGCATATTTACATATGCAAATGCATATAACTCTCTAATTACGACGTTAATGCATATTTCAGCCTTTTTTCCCAAATCGTGCATATTTCGTTTAATAGCGGGAGGTATCATCTACGTATAGGGAGCTAAGTGACGATGACGCGTAGGGCAGTTCTGAGGCCATTGCAATTCATTCAAGCAAGCTAGCATTTGAAGACGCATCCATTAAACAGAATATCGCCCTCATCTCAACACATTTCCACAAGTTACCAGATACCATAAAAAAATTGGAATCAACAAACCTTCCTCTAATTAAAGCAATAGAAATACTGGAAACAATGATCGAACTCGCCAACGCCCTTCCTAATTCAATGTCAGAAAAGATTCGTAAAAAGTTAGACCCTATTTTGCTTAAAAACCCGAGTCTTGAAGATATGAAGAACATTAATGCCTACATCAACGGCACAGGTCATACCCTTCATAAACAGATATCTCCAGAAATGGCGCCAGATTTTAAATTTTGTCCAATGACGTCAGTTGACGTTGAGAGGTCGTTTTCGGCGTACAAATTAATACTGGGTGACAAACGTCACAAATTTGAGCTCGAAAATTTGGAAAAATACTTAGTTGTATATTGTCACAAAAACTATGGATAATTTTAAGAATATTTCGCTGTTTTGTACGGTCTTTAATTAAAATATATAAAAATATAAATGGTTTTTTGATTTTGCAATGTGCATATTTTGGGCAAATCAAGAGTTTTTAGTGCATATTTCGGCCTTTTTTAGTGCATATTTGCATGCTTATTTTGGCACTTTGTTAGTGCATATAATCCGATGTCTAGTTATCACCTTGTATCAACATTATGTCAGTAATGCGATAATGTATTTTTTTGTAACGATGACAAAGCTATTCAAAAAATGTATTACACCTACCTTTTTGTTCTTCTCTAAATATTATTATTTTATAAGAAACTATAAGAAATAATATCAGTCTACAGCAGCAGTGATTACAAAATCATCGAAGTTTACTTGCCTTAGTGCGTTATCATGCTTTACTGTGAATAGATGGAATCTTCATAAAAAATTATCTTAGTTTTGCCGCCTAATCAAATTAACTCGATGCCTAAAACCGGCGGCAAGACAACCTGTAGATTCCGAATGAATTAACTAGTCGTGGGGCTTTATTCCTACTTTGACCTAACTAAAGAAATAATTTTTACTGCCAATCTTCTTTGTCGAACGAGTTTTTGGATTACCTATCGCAGATGTTCACAATATTATATTCGGAACATGGCCAATGTTCTTCCCATTGACATGGATAAACCTAGGTGCAAGTGTAAAAAGATTTTCAAACACAATCTTCCATTAAACTAACTGTTACACTTTCCTCATCTCAGCAAAAGCAGAAAGAAAACCCCAGATGAGGTGCCGAATGGCTTCAGACCTCAGTACTACGTTGAAGCAATGTGTCAATGACTTGACTAGGAAAGAGGGATACAAATTGAGATAGTGGTGATGATCTGATGACATGCTATAACGATATCAATTACATGTTTTGTAGAAGCAGCGTGATATCAGAACCATCCACTATATGCTTGCAAGAACTTGGTTGTAAAAAACGGGTATGGCTGTTGTTGAAATCCGGTTTAAAACGCGAGTGCAGCGCATTTCCTAATAAAATATTAATCAATTCAGAATATATCGGAACACGTGTTCATTGCAGGTGTCCTTTTCCTGATAAATATAATGACTTAATTTTAGAAATATTAGAATTTTTATGAACACGTGTTCCGACATCCTAATAACATATTCGTGTTTTACCGACAGTTTGTTAGGAAACCGGTCAATTCATTCGTTTAGGGCCTGCAGTCCCATTTTTATCAAAAATTTGAAATATTTGACCGGATTTTTAATAAATTAACAATATTTTATATCAGTAAGTTTTCTCCGGTGTCATTTTCAGTGCTGCATAGTCCATTCTGAGTATCTCTTGTCAATGATTCCCCAGAAACCAGAGAGCGTAGAAACCTTTGTCATGCTAATGTGCTCTGACAGCGAATAAAAATGTTATGTCTTCAATATATCATACTTAAACGGTTTATCTGGCAACATGTTACAGTCTTCCGTGTTGCCAGTTTAAGAAAGAACAATAACTTCTTCGGACATGCAGATTGCAGGTTTGAATAAAAAAGCTTGACCATGTCAAACATATCACAACATAAATTACGTAGTTCAGCGACGCAATAAATTATCAAGTTCACGGTTCATATCGAAAGACGCATTCAGTTGTGCTTTACTAAATAATGTTACAACATTAACTTTTATTGCTTGTTAGATTTTCACCGACTGTAGAATATTCTGATTGTGATCTTGGGAAAGTTCGTCGAAAAACATAGTCATAACCTAATGTTCATATTTCATTTTAATTAGTGTTGCAAATGTAATTGATACCTTCTTTCTAATGTGACGCACCCTGATGAGTATCTTGTTACATTTTACTTTTTAATATGTATACCGCAACCCTGGGATTTTATTAATTTTGTTAAAACGTTACCCTTCTTCTTGCAAATTGTATTCAAAAGTAAGTCATACATTTTGGATGCGCATGGACATTTTGAAATTCGGTTATAAGTAATTATTGTCTTTTAAAATTAATGCTTTTTCACTAGGATGGAATTATTGGGAAAGAGTTTAAGGTCCGGGGGCCACAGGTTGATGAAAACTTTTTATTTTGATAGCAGAGAAAAACAAAGCCAGTGTTGTGGCTAGTAGTTAGATTTCTAGAGTAATTTTATTTTTATTCGAGGAGGGGTTGAAAATAATTAATAAATATTAGTCCTTGAGGTGATTTTGCATAAAAACGGCGCTATACAAGTCATGCAATTATTATTATTATTATTATTATTAGAGGAGATTAACAGAATTCGTACAAATTTTTTTAGAGAAGTTTAAAATGAGTCTGACCCTCTTTATTTACAAACTTAAGTAAAAATCGGTTTTTCGTCATCATTATTAAGGGCAATATTTTTTTAATTATATTTATTTAATATTATAGAAATAAACAGTTTATTGGTTACAGAGCAGTTTTCGGGCAGTGATCCGAAAAAATGATCGATGTTAAAAATTAGACAAACATTATTGAATGTATGAAGGTTAATTGGCGATTTTTTTACTTTAACTCCACACAGGAGGCCCAGAGAAAAAAAAATTTCCTAAGGGCCTATGTTATCTATGGGGATGCTGTGAGGTGGGTGTTTTTGAGGAGAGGAAGGAGTGAACATGGATCTTGAAGAAACTTGAAGATACCCATGTTGTAGGAGGGAGGTAATACAGATGCCGGCAAATCATTCCACAGCCGAGCTATTGAACTCAACAACCAGTCGGAGAAGCGACCCGTTCTCGTGTGACAAATGTCAACCGTGTACATATGTTGGAAATGAGATGCAATGTAAGATTCAATTATATTTAATAATAAATTTTGATTGAAATTAAATGTCAATATTTTGAAGGCCACCTACGGGATATTATAAATTTGTATAGGACAGACAAAAACACACATAGTTCTTTGGCGAACGTAGCGTACATGTATTGCCCTTAAACGAATTCACGTTCAAGTGGCCTTCAATCATTATGTACTATTACATATTTAGAATTCTTAATTTATAAAAGCAGTTCTTGGGTGTCTGCCGTTTATTTATGGAACTGAATTAACTGCACGAGCACCGAATCTATACACATCTTGAGAAGAATCCTAAATGCCCACAGTGGTAGATACTCTCAGTATTGCCCTGGCGAAATACGACCAATCCAAATCTTAATAAATTACCAATTTTTCCCTTGTATAAATGAAGAAGTACCTAATAAAGGATCGCACCAAGACCTTCTGAGCATACACGTCAGCTCATTCATAACTCTGATGGGTTTTACTTTTTAAATTTTCAATTGCATGACGAATTCTGGTCAAATTAATTGACCAAAAGACCTTAAATTCACTTTTTGTAAAATGAATGTTCCTATCGACCTTGCAATTATTATCCACGGCATTAATCACTCTGTCAAATAATCTCGCACATACTCGTATTCCTCGCATTTTCGGGAATTTTCGACTCGGAATGGCAATCACATGACTTGACAAAAATATAATATATTGTTCAAGCTATTTTAAAAATAATGAGCTGTGCGTTAGAGGGGCTTAAGTGAATTTAGTAGGTATTATGTGAAATTAGTTTTTATTGAATTTCAAGGCCTCTGTGGTAAGGTAAGGCTCTCGACTAGCAAGTCGAAGGTCGCGGGTTCAAATCCCAGCGTGCGCAGGTGCATTTTATTTGAATTATTTGTTTTAATTCACCACTTATTCATTTAAAATATATATATATATATTTGCGGCACGTTCCAGAGTGGAATACACTCTCAGAATCGGCCTGGTGTAAGACCACCATTCATAATTGAAACGTTGCTGAAATGGCTCCAGCCGTATTTGGTAACCAGCTCTGAATAGCCAGATACTCCCTTACCTTCTTCTCCACCATCTCCTCCTCCCCACTACCTTCAGCCTCACAACATACTGCAATTGGGGATGCTATAGTCTCACTGGCTCCAGATGGTTGGGAGCAGTTGGGACTCTTGTGTGGTATTCACACGAAAAGGAAGTACCTAGCTATCTTCTGATTCGGTATCTAAACACAGCTAAAGCCATATCAAGCGACACAAAGTTTCGGTTCTGAATGGTGTCGTCTTCGTGTCAACATGTCGACACGAAGGGTATCTAATGCAACGCATACATACGACTTTATCGACTCCTTCAATCCACCGTATATCTACTGACATTATATATGTATGCTATTACTTCAATTGACAAATGAGTTTGTACTCGTTTTCTATTCATTTTATTTTTGCACACAATGTTCAGTCAAAGTTTCTGCCACGTATGGTCCCTTCGGTCTCTTGCGAACATACTTTTTGAGCACCCTAATTAGTGAACAAAGAATTTCTACACGTGTCACCTACATCGTTTTGAAAGAAAACTTCAAAAATTACAAAAAAACCTTTCCGCTCTTAGACCCCAGACAGGCCAATGAAATTGTTCGAGAAAGAATTTTGATTTTTTAAATGTTCGATCAATTTCACTCGAAGTATAGTAAAAATAACCTAGAGGCAGAGTCCCATCTATTATCCTTAGCCAAAGATATTAAAGATATTAGAAGAACGAGATGTGCTATGCGCAGTTCGTACTGAGTGGAATTGTTTTGCCGAGTGTCGCCGGTTTTGTTCACCAATACTACTGCACACCTTCGCTTACGCTAAGGCATCGCTAAGGTATCCGCACTAATACATAGAACAGATTTCTGTGCGTACACGTCCCGATACCGTTCAAAGTACCCTAATTAGGTAGTACTCCGGCTACGGTCCGGCGGCCAACATAACATATCTCGTTCTTCTAATATCTTTGTCCTTAGCAAATTAACATACCCACCTATCCCCATATATAATACATCGAATATTTTTTTAATAATAAACTAATGTTTATGAGACAAGGTTTTTTTTTATGCATAGCATAAAGGATCACAAATAATTATAAGCAATAATTAGTCACCTTAAATATCAATACAAATTGAAAATTCTCCCGAGAAAAAATAAATGCCGCCAGCGGGAATTGAACCCGTGCCTTCTGATGTCCGGTCTATGTCGGCTTATTTCCAACCCGCCAAATAATTAAATATATACCAGTACCTCAATCAACAATTAGATATTTTCAATTTGTGTTGATATTTCAAGCGACTAATTATTGCTTATAATTATTTGCTATCCTTAATACATCGATGCCTATCCCCTTCATTTTAGCTTTGGCATAAGCTAGGGCGAGTGAGAAAACCGCGTAGCAAATTTGTTTTAAAACATTTCACTGCCGCTTTCAAAAGTGCCCTTCCTTCATAAGGAGAATATAAAATTGGATTAAGTCGTTTAAAAACAATATTTGTGTTTAAATCGTAGCATTTAAGCTGCGTTGCTGATGATGGCCGATAACTTGTCTCTGATAACTTCGCACGTAGGCACAAACCATTCATTCTTCCGAGATGTAGAACTAACTTACCATTAGCAATGCCTGTCGGAAGAATGATAGTCCTTCTAAACTCACTAGTAGCCTCTGACATCGACATTTTCCACCTGAGCATTAATAAATTTAAATCGCTAATTAGGCAATTATGATTGTGTATTTGTATAATGTATCTTTGTTTTGGATTTTTTTACTCTGTAAATATGCATTTAAAATATAAATATGAATAAATAAAATAAATTGTGGCGAGCTTAAAAGTAGTAAAGTAAATGCTTTTTTGGAATAAACATACATTATATTTTCGGATTACGAAAACCTAACCTAACAATATTTTCTATACCTCACAATTCCATCATTATAAACGAGAAATATTGCTTGTGCAATGATGGAGGACTTAGGTAGTAGAGACGACTTGGATCGCTTGACTAGGTCTAACGGATAACAATTTGATAAAAATAACCTCAAGGGCGCTGTATATGCATAATGCGTACATATATGTTATAAACATCTAGATCGCTTTGGGACAAAGGAAATTTTCAATTTTTTAAAATTTTTTTTTTCAACTATTGGCACTTGCTCCCTTTTTCCAGGCAGCTCTTCAAAATTATAAGAAAAAAAATCAGATCTTGCTAAAATAAGACTTCAAACAAATTCAATTAATCAAAGTGAGTTTCTTCCAGTTGACCGCTACAGGGTGACGCAGTTGTGACACGTTATTGAGATGATAATGCATGACACTGACATTCTGGTTTTGATACCTACTGTATTTAAACAGTTAATTATCTAATGTCGAAATCTCATACACGTAATATTATAATTTGTTTTTTTGCGTCGAAAAAAAACTGGCACTAAGATCAATATAGAATAAGAATGGAGGTCAGTGCAAATTGTTATTAAAGAGGCATTCTTTTAAATCGAATGTTTCACATTCCAGAATGGAAGATGCTCTCAGTATTGCCCTTGTTCAAAAACACTATTCAGAATTAAGTGTTACTCTAAATGGAAATAGACTTGTCGATGACCAGATCTGAACAACCAGGTACTTCCCAAAATTCCTCTTCCCCGTCTTCTTCCCCTCCCCTCTCCCTTCAGCTGCATAAAATACCCAGTGAGGTTCTCATACAACGAAATTTCTTATTATTTACAAATGTATCATATTAATTGATGCGCTAAATGCTATAACAACTAAGGCCTGTGACAAACCACGCTATATTCTCGTGACTTGGCCTATTTCAGCATATCGCTTGGGATTGTAAGGGTGATTTGTGAGCCCCATTATTAAACTTGAATGCGATTTACTCAAAACTACAATTATCATCATAAGTTCCTAAATTACTCAATAAGAACATGATTTGCATGAGAACTTTTGGGAAAAGTATAAAACGGTACCAAAGATATAAGCCGTCAAAATGGTACTTGAATTATGAATTGTAATGAGTCGAGTCTCGTGTGACGTTTCGAGATACGATTCAGTACAATTTATAATTCGAATGACGCATACATTTTACCAATGTTCGTGTTGAAAGCTGTTGAAAAGCTATGAGAGAGTTTGGATTGGGTTCATCCAGTAATGTTTTTTTAATAAATAAAACGAAAACTCTGGATGGCTTCGTACCCAAAATTACAGTTGTTTGATAATGACAATGTTTGTGTAGTATTTTCATATTTTTTTGTTTTGAATCTAAATATTTTTTCTACTTATTTGTGATTTGATTAGTGTGATATTTTTAGTATTTAATATCGAAAATCACAACACGATCGCGCATATTGGAGCTGGTTACAATTTTGTTTTCATTTAAGAATATTACGTGGTGAACCATTTAAAAATAACTGGTTATTTTGTTATCATTTAAGAATATTACGTGGTGAACCATTTAAAATAATTGTTTATTTTGTTTTCATTTAAGAATATTACGTGGTGAACCTTTTAAAAATAACTGGTTATTTTGTTTTCATTTAAGAATATTACGTGGTGAACCATTTAAAAATAACTGGTTATTTTGTTTTCATTTAAGAATATTACGTGGTGAACCATTTAAAAATAACTGGTTATTTTGTTTTCATTTAAGAATATTACGTGGTGAACCATTTAAAAATAACTGGTTATTTTGAAAATAACGAGCTACATTATTTAAGTCATCTTATAATTTGATACAATCATTTACAGGTTTGTACAATTTGGCATTATAATTACAAATTATATTGGATAATATTATTAATGAATCTATGTTATTAATAATAATTCTTTCTTACTGTTTGTATCTACCGGTTCCATGATAACTCAACACAGTTACAATTCAACACACTTTTAAAAAGTGATATAAAGACATTAGAAACGATTTAACCTAACCTAACCTAACCTACATAACCCACTTAATAAAGTTTTTTTTTCATCACTTTCCATGACTTTATATAACTTTTTAAAGTTGAGATGAATTATCATTGTGATGATTTATCCGGTTACCGTATCTACCTTATATTATATATTATTCAATCCTTCGTACTCATACTTATACTTTTTTAGTTAATCTATACTTATACTTTTTACACTTAATATTTGTGTTAATAGCACATGTTGTGCCGTATGTATTAAAATAAATAAAATCATGACACTTTCTGGCCACACTGTACTGTCACCCGCGATATAAAACTATGCAATCTATTCGGTTCCATAATAATTCATTCTGTCAGGAGACGAGTTAGTTGAATGACCCAGAATTGGCACCAATTGTTGGCCAAAATTTGTCTTAATTCTTTGATATTCGGCGGTCGTTAACTCTGTGGTATGCGCTCTATCAATAAGTACCTAGTTCCAACATTGACCTCTAAATAGTCGAAATGGTTTTATGGTCTGTCCCAAAGATATTAGAAGAACGAGATGTGCTATGCGCAGTTCGTACTGAGTGGAATTGTTTTGCCGAGTGTCGCCGGTTTTGTTCACCAATACTACTGCACACCTTCGCTTACGCTAAGGCCGGCTAAGGCATCGCTAAGGTATCCGCACTAATACATAGAACAGATTTCTGTGCGTACACGTCCCGATACCGTTCAAAGTACCCTAATTAGGTAGTACTCCGGCTACGGTCCGGCGGCCAACATAGCATATCTCGTTCTTCTAATATCTTTGGTCTGTCCATATATAATATCATCTGAGGCATTTATGAACCTTTAGCAAACAATAAGTTAAAACAGATATCTTGATTATTGTTCATAATGTTCGTGTTAAATGATTATTAGAATTCGTTTTTTTGGCTGAATTGCATTTATTTTGTATAGAATGCTCTTAAACGTGTTCTTTTACTTTCCTTTTTCATAAACACTATTAATATTAGAGATTTTTTGTTAATTTTCTCAATTTTAAGCAAATTGCAGATGGAATCTTGCTGTCCCAAGAGATGAGCTCGAAGTACAATGCAAATGAATCAAGCTGCTCAAAAAATATTTTATCTAGGAAAAGTGTTTGTTTCAAATAGAAATTTGTTGCATAATTATCTGCGAACTTGCGTACAAACATCTGCGAAGTTACACATATTGTTTTAGATAGGGTTTTATTTGGTATGTCGCGACCGAAAACGATTCGTTTTTACTACTTCAATTAGCTCGGGGTGGAATTATTTGGCGTTTTTGTCCCTCCTACAACATTTTTTTCGTTCTGCAACAAATTCAAAAATGACATTCATCTATTAAGGAAAAAATTTAGGCCTCTTGTGTGATATTAGTTTATTTTTTAAATGTTACAAACTACTAACATCTTATTCTAGAAAGACACGCTCCTGTTAAGTACTCACGTAGACAGTATCGGCAATCTACAGTATACAGTGAGTGTGTTTATGTACTCAAGTGTAATCGTGCACTCACGTACGCCCAGTTCAAGTGTTAATTAGAGTAAGGGCAATCGTAGCGATTACTTGCAGCTTTAAGTGAAGGTTCTTGTAAACGATCAGTGAATACCGCATTTCTGACATGAGGATTATTGTGAAATATCATCCATCTATAATGCAGCTGAATTCGTTCAATTTTCTCAGAAAGGCCGGGTGGCAACGTCAAAATACCAGGAGCCTAAAACTATTTGGCTTGGTAGAGGCGGAGAGTTCCCTCGGTCATTGGCAAACTTTTCTCCACAAGAAGGATGTAAAATATTCTGCACTAAGCCTTTGGTATGTACATTCTGTCGGTTATCACTTCGACATTTACACTTTAGTACACGTCATTATTTTAAATAATAAATGAGGAGTAAACGCATGTAAGTAATACAGGTTTTCACTTATCGCTGTTCAACCGTCTTCTCCTTAGTTCAATTCCAGGCAACATTTTTTAGTTTTTTATAAAACTATGTGCACTTCTTTTGTTTATCATCATAAAATTACAAGTAACTAACACTGTTCTCGTGGTTTTCCACTAAAAAAGACAACATAAAGATTCATACTAAAGACGAAAACAGAAAAGTGAAGCGCATTTTTTAATTTTACTTTCTGACTAGGAAAAATCGCGCGGTGATATCGCTAGGCCCTGCCGCTCCCTCACGGGCCGGTAAGGAATCAACATAAATCGAGTGCTGCAAAAATTCGTGATACCGAAAACCCTCCATTCCATATACAGGTTTTCCAATAAGAGGTGTTATTTTTAAATTCAATCTTAAAAGATCAATGGTTTTGTTGCTTGTGTAGCACGTAGCGCCGTCTTGTTGAAATTAAACGTTGTCCAGATCAATATCATCCAATTCAGGCCATAAAAAAATCATTAATCATTTCTCGATAGCGCAATCCATTCACCGTAACTGTTGCTTCAGCCTCATTTTCGAAAAAGTAAGGTCCAATGACTCCGCTGGTCCATAAACCGCACCAAACAGTCACACGTTGAGGATAAAGAGGCTTTTCAACAATAACTCTTGGGTTTTCCGAGCCCCAGATGCGACAATTTTGCTTGTTGCCGAAGCCACCGAGGTGGAAATGGGCCTCATCACTCAAGATGATTTGCATTTGATTCACTCAGGTGAATTTAAATCATTTCAATGCATTGTTGAAGCGTGTATCATTCCATTTTTATTAATGGCGTAGTTTCTACTTGTCAAATGTTAAAAAATGACAGCTTCAAAAGTAACATCTACCGAAATAGCGGGCTATTCAAAATAACACCTCTTATTGGAAAACCCTGTATATTTGGCGCCCGTACACGCGTCAGTGCAGCGCGGTAATGGTGTTCCGTAATTTAAGTATACAGAATAGCTGTACCAACGTAGTTTCAGTAGCTTCTCTCTATTATCGCGTTACCGCCGAGATTATGGAACTTATTTAATAAAAACATTTCACTGAACTGTCACTACTTTTTTATAAATTAACGTCAATAATATCACTTGTTGTCACTTGACTGACCCAACGGTATGCTAACTGCGGTACGGTAGGTATATTAGAAATCTGCAAAACCCACAGTTTACTGGGTAAAAGAGAGCCACAGCACGGATATCATAGACAGATAGATAGAGCCACGAGCCACAGAGGATAGGAGAAAAAGTCGTTTTTTGTGGTTTGCGACATAACCACAGAAGTCGTTTTTGTCTGGCTTGAGTAATCAGCCAGGCCCCGCTACTTTTGCCGGCCGGAGAGATCCCACCGGCCCACCGAGCAGGCGCTCGCGCCCACCCAACTGCCTTTATCAAGGCAACACTTTCTCGCTATACTTAAACAACGAA
The DNA here is from genome assembly GCA_026573805.1 of Hesperophylax magnus. Classification (NCBI taxonomy): domain Eukaryota; kingdom Metazoa; phylum Arthropoda; class Insecta; order Trichoptera; family Limnephilidae; genus Hesperophylax; species Hesperophylax magnus. The sequence continues at coordinate 13,139,893 of JAIUSX010000117.1, read as the reverse complement.
GACTCACGCTGGCCCCCGCAAACCGCCCACAAGCTCCAGAGACGTGCTCCCTCTTCAAGAGGAGGCACCGACTACCGCCTGTCAAGATGTTCCCGACGAGGATGCTCCCCGCTGACCACGAGGACTCCCCGGTCGTGGTACCGCCCGGCGCCCACCAGATAGCGCTACGAAGGAAGACAGGGACCATGCGCCTTACGGTCCCCGCACCACAGCCCCGCTCCGAGGACCCAAGGACCCGGAGACCATCCACCACCACGACTGCCACCACGCCCGACGTAACCGAGATGACGGAGCCCATAGCAGGCCCCTCCTGGGCAACAGGACCCAGTCCTGCCCCCAGGCGCCCCCCGATAGGCCCAGCGTCGGCCTACGTGGCGCCCCCGAGGCCCCAGCAGCCGATGGAGACGGCTGCCCCCCAGGATGGAGGCTGGACGAGGCCGTCCAACCCCGCAAAGAGGCCCATGTCCCCACGGGGACCACAACCGCTCCAGTGTGGCAACCGATTTGAAGAGTTGCCCGAGGTAAGCGAAGGCGCCGGCGCGCCGCGTAATAAGCGTGCCAACACTAATAATTCTTTCTCCCCCGCAGGTACCGGAAGGAGAGACCGTGTTCCCCCGGTTGTGATGACCCTGGGGAACATGACACACGCGCAGATCACAGCTGCGGTGCAAGGACATCTGGGGGCGGGTAAGCTCTTCACTTTTAGATATAACAGGGGCGGCACGGCCAACATCTTCGTGCGCACGATGGAGGACCATCGCGCCCTCACCAATGGACTGCGAGCGGAGGCGCGCGGCTTCCACACATTCACGGCCGAAGCCGAAAAAATGAAGAAGGCCGTGATCAAGGGCCTGCCTCTAGTTGAAGTACAAGACATCGCGGCGGATCTGGAATCGCAAGGATTCCCAGCTGTGAAGGTGGTCAAGATGACTGCCTCAAATGAGTATCCCATATACTTAGCGCACTTCAATAAGGAAGTCAACATGGGACAGCTGCGCGCGGCCGTCAAATACCTGTGCCACTGCCGCATTCGACTCCAGAAGCACAGGAGTAATCACCTTCAGCACGGCACCCAGTGCTACAGATGTCAAGACTTCGGACATGGGTCCCGAAACTGTTCGCACACAGCAAGGTGTGTAAAATGCTTACTGGAGCATGCTTCGGCAGAATGCCCCAAGAAGACGAGAGACGAGCCCGCCGCATGCTGTAACTGCTCAGGCCCGCATCCCGCCAACTACAGAGGCTGCCCCAAGCGGGTAGCGTACGTCGCCTCAATACAGCAGCGACCTGCCAGAAGGCCCCAACCCCCACCGGCAGAACAGAACCCGAGCAGGCCACCTCCTCAGCCGAGGACGGATGGACGCACATGGGCCAACGTAGCCGGAGGCACCGCCCCCGCCCAAGAGCAGCGCGAGACCGCGCCGCCCCCACAGCCCCCCCGCCCCCAGCCCCGCTCACAGCAGGAGCCCGTGCGCGCGCCCACCACTACAGAGGACGACCTGGACATCATGGCCCTGCTCCAAGGCCTCCTGAGGATGCGATCGCAGCTCGCCCGCTGCACATCAAGAGCAGAGAAGCTCGTCGTCCTGATGGAGCTCCTCACGACCACCCTCGATGTCTAATCCCGAGAAGGTGAGAGTCCTCGTATGGAACGCATTTAGCGTGCGCAACAAGACAGACGAACTGCTCGCTTTGGCAAATGAATTAAACACAGACATAATTCTCTTATCAGAATCCCACTTGAATCCAAGCGTACCGCTGAGAGTGCAAGGCTTCGAGATTTACCGAGACGACCGACAGGGAAGATCAGGCGGAGGAACCGCAATATTCGTTCGACAATCAATGACGTCCACAAGAATTCCCACTCCGAAGTTGAAGCACGCTGAAGCCACGATTATCGAAGTCACCATAGAGGGTAGAGCGCATACCATCATCTCCGTATACTGCACCCAAAGTAACCTAGTGAGAGAAGATCTCAATAAATTGCTCAATCTGGGACCAATCGTTGTGATAGGAGGCGATTTGAACGCCAAACACAACTACTGGAATAACTACAGAGGAAATGCGAACGGAAATACGCTCTTTACACACATGCAGACAAATACCTATTCGATAATGGCGCCCGACAGACCTACGTACTACTCGCAACGCTCTAGATATCCGAGTACTTTGGATATAGTACTCGAGAAAAATGTTAAGACAATATCTCCACTGCGCACATTAGACGAGCTGTCTTCGGACCATCTGCCCGTGTGCTTTACTATAGGCGGCACAACTTCAAGGACCCCCAGAAAACAGCGCAATTATAAGGATGCGGACTGGGAAGGATTTAAAAAGGAAGTCAACGAACGAATTCATCTCACTTCGGGAACTCTGCGCTCGCCACAAGAAATCGACGCAGCTACAAGCACTCTCACAGAGATTCTTCAAACAGCACAAGATACACACATTCCTCTCAAAGAAGTACATTCATACACGATCAAGCTTCCCGAGCACGTTTTATCGCTCATCAAGGACAAAAATCGCCTGCGACGCATGTACCACCGCACGCGTGACGAATACTTCAAGACAGCGTACAACTGCCTGCAGAGGGAAATCAAGACTGAAATCGCAGAACTCAAGCGCGAACTTTGGGACAAAAAAGTCGCGTCGCTCACGCCGAAGGATAATTCATTATGGAAAATGGCAAGCGCGCTGAGACATAAAGATTTCACAATCCCCCCGCTACAGAAATTGAACGGCCCTGGGACGGCTTTGTCGCTACAAGAAAAAGCTGACACACTCGCCGACGGCTTCGAGAGAGCCTACGCCGCTACAGACGGCCTTTCCGACCCGGCTACGGACCGGATCGTAGCTGACTCTCTACGAGATTTGAACGAAGCAGAGCAGACAAACGCTGAAGATATTCATTTCACAACGCCGAGCGAGATTGCGGTCACAATCAAGCGACTCAGAACGAACAAGGCGCCGGGAAGCGATCAAATTCACAACATTTTACTCAAACATCTCCCTCAAAAAGCCATCATATACACTACAAAATTGTTCAATGCCTGCCTCATGACTGGGCATTTTCCCCAGATTTGGAAATCAGCGACCGTGCTGCCATTCGCAAAGCCGAATAAAGATAGAACGCAGCCGACAAGCTACCGGCCGATTAGCCTACTATCTACGTTGAGCAAGGTATTTGAACAAATTATACTAAACAGGCTTGTCCCACACCACGACGAACACAAGACTTTGCCAGACGAGCAGTTCGGCTTCAGAAAGAGGCACTCCACGACCCATCAACTCACCAGAGTAGCGGAATTCATCGCAAGAAAATTTAACGAACATCGCTTCACCGCTGCTGCGCTCATCGACCTAGAGAAGGCATTCGACACCGTATGGATAGACGGGCTCGTGCATAAGTTGCACCGCACCAACACGCCCATATACCTAACGAGACTGATACAGGAATACCTAAAGAATAGATCGTTCAGAGTGTTCATAAGGAACGTGTTATCTTCAATGCGTGAGATTCCAAAAGGCGTGCCTCAAGGAAGTTTACTGGGACCATTTCTCTTCATTCTGTTCACCTACGACATCCCCCGAGACGAGAGATGCAATCTGTCTATCTACGCAGATGACGTCAAACTATACGTTTCCTCGCTGAAAGCGAACATGGCCGCGATTTACCTACAGAGGGCGCTCGACGCGCTCGTAGAGTACTACAAGAAATGGCGCCTGAAACTGAACGAGGCGAAAACCGAAGCCATCATGTTCACGAGAAAACGTATAAATAGAACACCTGACTTCAACATCGAAATGGGAGGACACAGCATTGAATGGAAAGATGAAGTTACATATCTCGGCCTGACCATGGACTCCCGCCTCAACTGGAAATCTCACCAAGCAAAGATGCACGCGCGCACGCGAAAAGCGATCGGCATGATGAAGCCAATTTTCAATAGACGGAGTCCGCTACTTCCCAAAACCAAACTCCTCGTCTACTACTCGCTCATTCGTCCGGTACTCTCGTATGCGATTCCCGTATGGAGCAGCATCTCACACACAGACCACAAGAAACTACAGACACTTCAAAATCTCTGCATTAAAATCACATACAACACGAGACTCAGAACAAACTTGAAGAGATTACACGAACGAGAACAAATTCCAACACTATACGAATTCACACACAGACTGACTGCACGCTTTTACAAATCACTCACACTTAGTAAAAATCCACTAATACGAGACATAGGACAATACAATGCTCCGAGCGACCTGACATTCAAATACACACACAGACTACCTAAACACATCCTCATGGACCATGACCACATATGGCACATACCAGAATCAGACGCGGACGAATAGCGAGCAGTAGGTATTTCCTAAACTCCCGACTTTCCTCCTAAATATATAATGTTTATATATCTATTTATATATTTATATAATATTTTATAATTTGTATGTATATGTATGTTTATTTTCTATCCTCCCATAAGTATATATTAACATAAAATCAGACACACACACACACATCTCAAAAATGCAGGACATCATATACCGATGTTACTGAAGGCCGTATACGTTTCAAGTTGACGTTCGGCCGCTCCTTCCGGGTAAGGTTTTCTGCGATTTTCCTTACTCCCAACGGCAAATGCGGAAGGAACCCAACAATAGGGCGCAGCCGAAATTTCCTCCCCCCATTCCCAACACAACACAAACAGACACGTATGTAGTATATGGCCGCTGTCGGTCGCTGGTGGTGCTGATGCTGGATGAAAACATGCAATTTTAGTAGGGTTTTTAGGTAACAAATTTTTTCCCTACCGAGAAAATACAAGGCCTCTAAGTCTATAAAAGCCAGGTAATATTTGAATAAACCCATATGAGGTAAAAATTGTGAGGCGCATATGACGCCGTTCTATTTGTATAAAGAACATTAACTTTAAATTCAGTAAATTTAAATGATTCACCACTTCATGGAATATAAGAATCTAGAAAATAAAAAAAAAAAAAAACTGGGTAAAAGAATATACCGGCATTTGCAAACCAGTGTGCGGGTCCTTGTAGCGAGATATCGCCCAACATTACAAACATCTTTGTTGCTGGAGGGCATTATCGATTTCATACCAATCCATGGAGTGGAGCGTTTATTGACTCCCGTATGTTATGTACACTCCAGTCAGGTCCCTAATAACATCAGAATGGCGAAATTTACACAATGAAATTTGACACACAAGCGATAACTTTAATATTTAAGACCAGAAGATACCACCCCCGCTATTAATCAAATAAAATGTAATCTATAATAATACGTTATTTATTTCGAGAAGATCTCCCATAAATAATAAATTTTTGAAATCTGAATCCTAACAAAAATAAATTTGTTTTTTAAAACCACGATAGAATTTTCTCGTAGCCATTGTTAAATCATCACCTTTTAATGGTTCAAGACAGGTTGCTCCTACTTTATTGCTGATGGGTGAAATGATTCATGTGAGTGAGTTTACTATTTTTAGAAAGCTTAGAAATGATAAATAACTGTAAACTGTTTTTAAAACAGATGCGAAATGTAAAAGGTTTCAATTTATGGCTATTTTGTTATTATTCGATTTGGTTCTGACAAAATTTGAAATGCTAGAAGAAATAAATCATTTTCACTTGTGAAGCCATTTTTGCAAGTAACGACAAACTTAAAAATCAACAAAATTACACGCATATTATGAAAATGACAAAACAATGTTGAAAATAATCGAATTCACAACTTTTAACTGAAAGTAAAATGCGAATCCATTTACATCAATGGCCACAAATATGTTTCCAATTTTATAATAATTATTGTAAAATTTTATCTATCCCCTGTTGAAAGTAAAATCAAATCAATACCTTCTGATTGTTTTGATTTCAATATTTTGTTGAATATACCTCAATTCGGATTGCCAAGAATGTGGGCTCAATACGTTAAATGTTGTGTTTATCAATGACCACCCTGTGCCCAAAAATATTTCCGGGCTGGTTATTCTTAACGAAATATCATTTGACGTTTGTTATTGAGCAAAAGTAACGGCAGAACGATTACCAAGTGAAAACTGTTTATAACAGCCAATAGCCAATGTGGCCAATTCTCTGCCAAATGGCTATAACATGTGTTCGGAATACGCAGTGGCAATTATAATGGGTATTTTCCCAGGATTGTATAGCAACTGTGGCAAATATCGGAAGATTCACGAAAGAACTCAGCGACATAGCCTTTCTAGTATCGTTATAGAAGGAATAAAGGAAAAACTAAGATGAGAGCAAAACCACACAAATGGTAATTTTCTCGAGAATTTGAACTCAAAACGAGAATATTTAAGCGCGGTGCAATTTTCGCCATCCGGATTTTGTTGGGAAGCTAAAAGGCAGAAGCTAATTGTAGAGGAATAAAACAGCTATATAATTACATAAAATACGTACATACATAGGACTATTCTTTATCCATGAAAATCTCTTAAAAACATAATTCATCCCTTCGGTCATTCACTTCTCCCTTCATGAGCAATTTTCTCCGTAATCGAAGGATGCCACTATATAATCAGAAAAATTATCAACGTAGTAGGTACTTGATTTACTTTGACCGGTGAAAAAAAATGTCAATGTAATTTTTGGTGGTTTTTTTAATTTTAAAAGAGAGTTTTTTTTTCTCTCAGTGGGTCAGGTCGTCATTGGTCACTCAACCAAGTAACCGCCCGATGCCGAACCCGACACTGTCGCAATATTGATTTTTTTTAATATTTCCAGTTGAAAAAAAACAACCAAACCGGAGATCAAATTCCAAATAATGTCAGTAATCACTGATTAGTAAGTCCGATTCGACCCTTAACACATGTATAAATTTCCAAATGTATTATGTAGCGGCATCCATTAGACTACTGAGTAAATTGGTTATAAAGGGAGAATGGGTAAATGATGGTTTCCGGAGATTTTCATGGTTAAGGAAGAGCCCCTTTTTCGTACAGCTTTGGATTTCGCGAAGTGCGTAGGAGCTATTCCAATTGGCCTTGGTCAGGTTAGTCCTACTGCCTTATTTCTTTGACCGTGGAAACCTTAGCAAGGTGGTTGCTAAGATGGTATAATGCTTTATGTATGCGTTATGCTGATTATGGAATTAGCATAATCAGAAATAATAAAAATTCAAAAGCTCAGGACAGGGAGAAGACTGAATTGGGATTAATGTGAATTTAGTGATGGTATAATTGATTGCTTGGTATGAAATATACGGTGACCGGCTAAATCATCACAATGATAATTCATCACATTTTTAAAAATGTATATAAAGTCATGGAAAGTGATGAAACAAAAACTGTATTAACTGGGTTAAGTAGGTTAGGTTAGGTTAGGTTAGGTTAAAAAAAATTATCATCGTATCTAATGACTTTATATCACTTTTTAAAAGTGTGTTGAATTGTCACTGTGTGACAATTGGAACCGAAATATACATTTGTATATCTACAATCTTAACGTCTAACCCTCTTTTCTATGATCCATATTTTTAGAGTAAACTCATGTCCAACAGAAATACTATCAGGAATGAAAATAATTCGAAAGCTTTCGGAACAATGCAATCTGTCTGAAGTTGGAGTTGAAATGTTGAATATAGTTCTAGACATTTCAGTGTGAAAATATCAATACAGGCTTTACGAATGTCAGTTAGAAATTTTGATGTAGGGTATCTGTATGGAGGAATTATACATTGTTTATCTTAGATTTTGATTTAATAGAAAGGCTTAATATTTTGAAAGCTGAGATTATTATATACGATGGAGGCTTTCTAAAAAACGGACTCTCTGATTATGATTAAATGGATCAATTAAATATATATAAACTAAGTAGACGTATCTTTAAACATATAAGCATCATTTTTTAAATTTTATTTTAACAACCACAAACAATTTTTTTTTCGCAACTTTACGAAACGCTATCATTCCGTTAGTTTTAATTTATCTGTATTTCAATCGGTTTAGTCAACGTTAGTGATTTTTCCAATGCAGATATATTATGTATGTCGTTATTATCGTTTATCTGAAAATCACTAACAAAAAACTTTGTAACATCGTTTGCAATGTTTGCATAACCGAATGTACCGCTATTTGCATAGAGTCTGGGACGTTTCGTCGGAAATTATTGTCTATGATGAATATTTACAAATAATTTAAAAATATATATTGAACTGAACACATTAATGAAATATTTGATACGTCTTATTGGGACGGATTGTTTCGGAGAATTCGAACAATTCTTCAAATTTCAAAGATACTTTTTAAGTTGTGTGCAAAATTTTTTTGACTTCTGTTAGTATTTTAATTCTTTCAAGCAACTTGACTTTACTGATATAATAACATAACTTGAATAGGACTTGCACAAAAACCGAAAAAAAAAATTAAATTTGATAAATTGTTCTAATTCTCCGAAACAACTGGTTCTAAGTTTGTCAAAATAGGATTTGAATATCGTACCGCGTTACATTCGTACATACTCGTACTTAAATTATTTATACATTTGTTTTGAATCCGAATTTTTAAAGATAGATACCTATAAAATAATATAAGCTTTTTATTTTTATCAAGTTTACTTTATTTAATATGTAATTACATACCTAAACGTTGCATAAATTATATAATAATATTATTAAATAACAATATAAATAAAATCGGTGTCCGGAAAATCTTAGGACAAATGGGAAACTGAAGAATCTTCGTCAAATAGAGAAAACATTTTTTTGATTAGAGAATGTCGATATATTTATATTGTTCTACTAGCGAAGAATTTTGTAAGATATTAAATAGCTGGTATTTTCAAATTTGACGCAAAAACTTACACTTTGGACTAGATTTACTCAAAAATGAAAACTCAAATAAACAAAGTTTCAGTATCCAAATGTGATAAATATTCACCAGTTTGCCGCTTATAATACGAGTTTCCGGACACCGTGTATATGTATATTTAAATAAAAGCATGTTCAAGACGCTCATACATTTTTTTATCAAAACTGCACGGATTCGAAAATAATGTCACTTAAGAAAATATAAATATGCACTAGTACTAACTTCCAAACGCAAGTTCATCTTTCCCATCTCTATACCGATATCGGCTGTAGAATTTATGAATTATTTCTCTATTTAAAAAACCCCTCCATTTAGCATCCCCACATACAATCTGAGGAAAATCAAAGGGCTTCATTTGTGGAGTTATGAAAAAAAGAACTTCAGCACCCATTTGGAAATGATACATTGAAATTTATAATAAAAAAAGCTGAAATAAAAATCGCGTGCATTTCAACCAAACCTCAATTTTTGTGCATGTCACTCCGTTTGATGTTCTACAAAAAAAACATTATTTTTCAGCTAACGAACTGTCACTGCGCTTTATGACTGCGTGACAGGTTCCCGTGCTTTAATGTAATATTTCAGTATGGAATAGATTTGTTCAACGTTTTGTTTTATTTCACTGTGACAAAATTCAACTGCAATTTAACACGTAAAAAAAAGATTTTTTGAATTCACCTGAGCATGGCGCTGTAATCGATTGAACGAAATATTGCGTTTCAAATGTATGCTATTCTCTAGTTTTATTTTATTTTGATGCCTCAGTATTTGATTTTAAAGCGGTTGTTTGTAACCCTGTAGGTGTAGTAAACCGATACAAAAGGCATATCAATTTATGCCTCTGTTGTGTGATGCCGCACCGCGCCAGCCGCATATTCGTAAATACCGTACGCGTTATCCATTTAGGATATTTTGGCAGCGCTCGGGCGCTCGGCAAATACACGATACCTCGTGACGATACGTAAGCTATTTACCTCACTCTTAATCAGTATTATTTTAAAGTTCAAGTGCTTATTTTTGTCGATTGATTGATATTCAACTTTAAGACTCCTCTAGTTCCCAATACTGTCTCTTTTGCCAACGTTATCTTTTGGACACCTCTGGTATCTAACTAATACTGTCGTGTTTGCCAATGTCAACTTATGGACAACTCTGGTATCTATCTAATACTGTCTTGTTTGCCAATGTTAACTTATGGACACCTCTGGTATCTATCTAATACTGTCTTGTTTGCCAATGTTAACTTATGGACACCTCTGGTATCTATCTAATACTGTCTTGCTTGCACAATGTTAACTTTTGTATCACTTTAGTTCCTAATTAAGACATCTCTAGTACCTAATAATGTCTTTTTTGCCAATGTTAACTTTTGAATAACTCTAGTTCCTAATACTGTCTTGTTTGCTAATGTTAACTTTTGTACGACTCTAGCTCCTAATACTGTCTTGTTTACCAATGTTAACTGTTGTACATGTCTAGTACCTAATTCTGTCTCCTTTGCCAATGTTAACTGTTGGACATCTATAGCTCCTAATACTGTCTTGTATGTGAATGTTAACCCAGATTTCATAAATTTACGAATAGAACTGAATTTTTTTTTTATTTTGCATCGAACTCTTAGTCAAACAAATTACATTAAAATTAATAATTGCTTATTCGTTCTAGTTTTGTCTACTAATATTAAATTATATAATATTAAAAGCAGTAATTTAAAATTGTATTATTATTATTTATTAAAAAAACAAAAAGTCTTTACGTGAAACGTGGTGTAATAATCCTAATAATGTGTAAAATACACCATTCTATTATTTCAACAGTTAATATTCTTCTAGTGCCTTTTTTTATCAGAGGTTGGCTATCATATGGGCAATTCTCACCCTACAAGTTGTTCACTGCTCTATCATTAAATGAATCGAATTCCTAATTTTTAAAAACGGCATTTTAAAAATCGGCGTAAAACAAATAATTTTTCTTTGTGTAGATCAAATACCATTATATTCAAAATTATTGTTGCCATTGCGTTGAGACGAATATATTATTTCCTCGCGGTGTCCCTCGTCATCCGCAGAACGATTTATTAAAATTAATAATGAAACTGTTACCAGTAGAATAATTAACATGATTAATGAACATATTTCGTTTAACGGTAATAACGTAAGCGAATTCATTTTTTTTTATTACCAGATGTTCGGGCAAAACGTTTTATTGGCTGCAAAGTTACAAGTGTTTTGTGGCGAGAAAATTGGCAAACGTGATTGAAGAAATCTTTTCACAGTCACGTCATTTTCATATCGAACAATTTTATATATTACATTCTTAGAAATTAAAAAAAATAACACTTGAAGAATAAAATCAGTTTCGTAGCGACCGTCTGGCAACGTGGACAACCGCCCGGGGCCCTAATAAAAAAGAGATCAGCCACTGGATGTAGAAAGGTGCAAAATGTATTACTGAGTATAATAAGAAAGGAACGAAACATTTTGTGCTGCGTCGGGAATTAACCCCGGAACCTTTGAACTGAATTCAAATGCACAAACTAAAAAAAAAAAAAAAAAAAACTATAATGCTACTGATTTCCGCAATAAAAAGCCTCATATTTCATTGAAGAAGACGATAATACTAATAAATCTAAGCTAAACATGAAACAGAACAAGACACAGAAAAATAAAAAGATAACGGTTATAACTAGGAATCAAACCCAGGTTCTCTTGTCTTACCGGGACAGGCGTCTTAACCAACTTGTCCATTGAGACCAATTTATTAAACGTCATATTTGTCGATCTCATTTTTCAAATTCAGAATTAACAATATCATCTTGCAATTAACATTTCCCATAATTTTGGCATCTATCTTAAAGTGGACAAAAGTTTCTAATGATTAATATAATACGTATGTATCTATCTAGAGCACATGCACACCAATGTTAGAGTAGATGGTAATTAAAGTTATTTCTCGAGGTGTGTGACCGATAGTACAAAAGAGATACCTGTTCCATCGAATCGGATGAAGAGAGATAACACGCGAAGATAACACAAAATACTATTTTTATCTATTTTTCCGGTTTCTTAAATGAGCTGAATACACAGCGGAGGCGCCACGCTTTTTTAATACCTTTAACACCTTGTTACATGATACACCGAAGACGAGTATAGGAGCCGCCTTACGCGAACCGCCTTATTACAGGAATGTACGAGTGTAATCAATATCCGGGGATTCATTTTTATCTACCCAATTGAAAGAATCCGGAAGTTTAGATAAAGTCAATAACAAGTTCTTTAATAATTGTTAAGCAAAAGTTTGTGTGGTATTAGTTTAAGGTATTACCATTGTATATAACTAGCAGTTACGAATAAATAAACTGAAGACTTTTGTTAACATTAGCTACCAACAAGAGCTAATGTAAATAATGCTGTTGGAGACGATGCTGTGTGGATCTTTTTAATGAAAAGAGAGGAAGTCCTGTGAAGAAAACAGGTATGAGGGGTAGAAATCAATGTGTCCAAGAATTACGAACGAATGAATCCATTTCTCGCACTGCGGTGCAAGGTGATGGGTTGATACATCCTGCTGGAGAGGTCAAGGGTCTCCCTCAACCCGAGTCTCTCTATCCGGCTCGCCCCGCAGTAGGTGGGCAGACGCACCCGCCGTCAAGTCCTAGATAAACCTCACTCCATCAACCCGGACACCCCTGTTAAGTCACCAAATGTAGCGAACCACTTGGGGTGACCTATTTTTGGTGAATACCATACGAGAAACTCAACTGCTCCCAAGCGCCTGAAGACAGTGGAACTATGGCATCCCCAACTGGGGTATGTTTTGTGGCTGATATTAGTGGGGACGGAAGGAGATGGAGAACTTATGGCAGAGGTGTTGGTTATCCAATAAATGGTTACCGGGGCGCCGGGGCCCATACACGCCTCCCAAATTATAAATAGCCTAGTAGGTAGTATTACAACATTTATTTATTTATTTGTACTGGGTTTTTACAGACGATCTCACTTACAAGAGAACAATCCAGTTATAAAAAGTCAGTTAATACACAAATAGGTACAACCATTATAAAAATCTACTCACTCGTAGGATACATCAATTTTCATTCATCCAAATAAAGATTCAAAAACAAAACTTCAAAATTATAAAAAAATATGAAAGCTTAAGTAAGAGAAACAAATTGAGAGGCAAGTAATACATTATATAATCAGAGAAACATATTTTTAGCAGTAGCAGAACATTATATAGTCGACGAATTTTGGGTCAGAGGGCTAAAATGGGCCATATTATTTTTAAATGTACGTTAACTCCTTCCACTTCTCAAAAAAACTTACTACACAGCATCCAAATAATTGACATAGGCCCTAAGGGAAATTATTTTTCCGATTAGTTATAGTTCCGACAAGTCAAGAAGACCAAAAAGCGAGCCCAGGAATTAAATCACCAATATACCTGGTTCAAAAATAGGAAAATTTTCACAAGGAAGAAAACCGAATCTAAAATAATAAACATAACTAGCAGTTAAAAACCCGCTCCGCGGGTTTTTGCTGCTAGGCCCTGCGGGCGGCACTTCATTGAGCTTCGCCCAGTTTGAGTGATACTAACAGTTACATTTAATAGGTAGATATTAGATCAATGGGTAGATATATAATAGAAAGACATTCTGAACCATTAAACACCCCTCACCCCAACATAAATCTCGTCAATGAGAAAAATGTTTCCTCTTCCATACCACCGAAATGATTTAATTTTTAAATCGAAACTTAAATTGCAAAATATTTATATGTAATTTGAAAATAAAAAAAAATATCAACATATTACAATATTACATATAACTTTGGTAAAATAATATACTCTTACCAAAAGACTGTCAAAGTAATTAAATTTTTTTTTAAATATATTAAGAATTATTTTATTGGGATATGTCCTAAAAATCTACATATTTGGGTGAACTAATATTACGCTCTTACCTAACGATTGTCAAAGTAAATACACCAAAACTCTCTTAATTCTTAGGCTGGAAAACCTTACAGGTGGGATAAATTGAGTCTAAAAACAAAACTTTTTAAGCAAGTACAATTTATTATACTTTTATTTTTTACAATCTACAACATAATATTATACACTTTCATTAGGAAAAAATCTCTTTATAAACAATATTATCCGTATACCAATCAGTCAGAATTTGTATAAATAACGATGACTGCGCTCAAACTGTCCATGAGAAAATACTGGTTCAGGAAGTAACAGTCCAACCCGTTCAAAAGTTTGTCCTTGAGATTTATTGATGGTCATTGCATAAGCTAATTTGACTAATTGTAACATCCGAAAAAGTGTTTTAAATTCTAGGAATGAAATGTACTGTACCTTTTCTGTTCCCCGTAATGATTTTGGCTTGAATTAATTTACAGCTGAAATTTTTATAGCACCGCTTTTGTGAGATATCACCTCAGGGGCGCTTTCCGTTGAAGTACATCCTCATTGATAGCATAAACATGACTATTTTTAGGGCACAATATGGTACGTTGACTCATCACTAAGGCATCAGGAGTTGTATGTGTCTCACTGTATATATAGTGAATAATATCTTGACAAATATTTACATTGGGAATAAGCACAGATGATTCTAATGTTCCTTCTACCGAAGGAAGTTTGCCATCTTCCAAGTCCAAAAGCCATTTAGAAAATATATTTTCACTTTCTAAAGCTCTGACATTTGTTTTTAATTGAAAAGTTTTCAAATGGTACCAAAGTATGCTGCTTTTTATGCAAGCGGCAATTAATTGTCCTCGTGAAGTACGTCGACACACTGGAAGGATCTGACGAAAGTCTCCGCCCAAAACAATAACTTTGTTACCAAAGACAGAATCACTTCCCATGATATCACGTATAGTACGCTCAATAACTTCTAAAGCTACACCTGGTGCTTCATCCCATATTATAATATCTGCTTCCGTTATAATTTTCCGATTCTTTGATGTGACCTTACATGTTGTATTGTCCTGTAAATTGATGGGTAAATTAAAAGCAGTATGATAAAACTCTTTTACCTTTTAGTCTTAGAGTGTGAATTGAAGTTTAGTAAAGGTATGTTTTCCCTGTTTCGCCTGGGCCATCAATGAAGAAATATTCATTGTCATCATTTTCATGTGAAAAAACTTATTCAAAATAGAATTATATGCTGGAAGTTGTACGTCATTGAGTTTGGCAGCCATCAATTCACCTAAAGTGTTTTCAGAAATTACATTAAAATCAGATACTTGTCCAAAACTGCAACTTTCATCAGGTTCAGGTAAGCCCTGCATTCTGCAAGATGAATTCTCCTTCATAAGAATATCCTGTATGTTTAAAAGACAAAGATTAATTAATAGCTGTTTCTTCAGCAACACCACGATGAAAAAAATCTTCAGCCGAAGATCGAAGGGATACATTGTATTAAAATTAAAACAAATAGATGTCTAAGAATTTTAGGCATCAAATACAATGAAGCCTCCGTCATGCACTGCGTCCATTCTCGTATGTCATCAATGATGTTGCCGCCTCCCCGCTGTCGCCTCGTCCACTTTTTACCAGCTGAAAAGACATAGTTATTTGGTACATCTTGATACAGAATAGAGCGTCCCTCAATATCTTTAAGATTTAATTGGAACCACGCTGTTAAAGAGGTGTTCCTTGTAGATGCTTCCCTAAGAGCCTGTTCCTCCCGCCCCTCTACAAAATAAACAGATTGGCTGTCGGGTAAATGTAAAGCCAGAAGTAAAATTGAGTGAGATTGATCATGTATAGATAAGCGAGAAAATCTCTAAAAACCCAGTATAAATAAATAAATACTATCCAAAGAGGAACAAATTTCAACATTAATATGAGCATCATATTTTTTGCTAAGGAATGCATTATATGGAACAACAAATCGATTGTCGATACGTATATCCCGAACAACGTGATTTTCAGAAAAATTATCACGTATCCTGTACTCTGGGTAGCCTGCGAAATTATTATCAGTAGCATCTTTAAATGATTTGGGGAATTTTTTAGAGCACTTACCGTATACCATGCAGACTGACCTTGGATTAAGTACGCCACATGGTCCATGAATGTTATTTTTTTAAATAATATGGTACAAAGCCGTTCTTCGGATGGGGTAGTTCTGCAGATACGGCATTATCAATATCAGAAGCTGTATACAACTTATCTTGGCTGCAAAGTGTAAACACACCATGTAGATGAGGGAGTCCTCTTTTTTGCTGTTCAATTGTATACACCCAACAAATTACCTTTCCAAAAACATGTTTCTCAGTCATATCATGAATAAATTTCTTGACTTTTAGATGGAAAACCTTGGCTACCATATCAGACCTGTCCGCGGCCGATTGATAATGTTCCAATTCGGTTGGTATTTCTGGCCATTTGGGATTGCATGTAAAAGTTATGACGACGACAGGACGACCAAATTTACGTACCATTGCCATTGAAACTTGATAAAGTTTATTCACATGGCGTGGTCCACCAGTAAATGAAGATGGAAGAATGACTGTATTACCTGCACATACTCCTCTATCAGTGGCTAAATTTCTTACATGGTTTTGCAAACCTTGATAGCATTCCACTCTGAGGTGTCGTTGGTTTTTCCTAATGTAATCTAGGCGACCAGATTGGTAAATAATGTAAGCATGAATTAAATACTGTTGAAAAAGTTTACCCGCATAATGGATTGGATTAAATATGTTTCTTCGCACTGCTAATTTACTTGCATAAAACTACATAGCAGTTACAGTATGACATTGAGCAGTACAGAAATCAGCATGATGCTGAAAGCCTGGAGTCCAACCACATTCACTTGATGGAAATAGTAGTGGGAAAACCATGGGATCTAAATGCTTTGATAAAGTTGCCATCCTTTGAGGTCCTTCAACATTTTTAGGTTAAACAGCGATATCTATACCCGATGACAAATTCCCGTCTGTCTGCTACGTAAACCATGGCGATATCGTGAGAACTGGTTGGAGCATTGTACCTCTGATGAACGTGTAAATAATAGACGTATATCTCTCACCTGCCCACCCTCAGCCGCAATGCGTATTTCTTCTTCCTCGACAGCTTCTTTTAGTTCAATCATCAATTATTTGCATTATATTTTTATAGCAATCGGCATAACATGGATGACTCATACGCACTCTAACAGCCTCATCAGGATCATATAGATAAAGCTGAGCATAGGAAGGTATTTTACCTGCAACTTGTATACTTCTGGAAGTCAGATGATAAACCTAACCAAATTTTTTTAAACAATATGGACCATTACCTGGGATATTAGCTATTTGCGCTCCAAATGAGGCAAATCTATTAGCACTGTATACATCTAGTAGCATTTGTATTGACAAACAAAATTCCTAAAGTTTTTAGATTGACTACAATCTCCTGTCAATCATTCGTTAAGTGCTGGAGGATAAGCTAAAATTTGTGGTATATGGCACTTCAATCGCTTGGTAAATTTCCCTCTCATTCGAACATTCCGAAATTTGACCAATTCTGGTAAAATATTGCCCACATACCTTTTAGCCATAGTAATTAAATTGAAATAATAATCTGAAAACAAAATATTTCTTTTTAGCGATTCACAGCGATAGTTTTTAAAAGAAATATCTACGGTTATCACGTCAATAATAATTCTGTAATTATCACATATAAACATGACAGCTGATGACAGCGAATGGGGTCGGTGTTGTAATATCAAAAAATAATTAATTACGTATAAGTATCGAGTGGAACTGGTTATTTTTTATTTAATTTATAATGGTGGATTTATAAATATATATTATATTTATTATTTATAATTATAATATATCTCACATTAAATAATCACACTGACATTGTACATTGCTTGACACTAACTGGCTATAAAAGTTTTTTACATTGATTGGAAATCCATATACGCTGGCAACACTGAACAATCTGTCTTTCGCGTGAATAATGATAAACGTCAAATTTTAATACGTAATTGTGGATAATTTTTACTGTAATGTAATGAATCCAATGGATTGTCAACTTTCTAAAACATATTCTCTTCGATATTATCCAAAAATTATATGAGCATCGTGTCTTAATTTTCAAATCGTGTCTTTTCAAGTTAGCGGAATTTAACCGAAACAGACAATTTAAATTTGACCAATCAGAGGGCCTACACCGTCCAGACGCTGGAGTATTAATAATATCAGATACAAGAAAGAGATTTACTAACAATTTAAAACCTAACTTTATCGTTGACATACATAAATTACTCAAAATCGATACCGATCTGGAAGAATTCACAAACCATCTACTTGAAAATGAAACTGTTACTACAAACATAAGCAACATAAAACTATGTCTAAAAAATTATTTGAAAATAATCCTCCAAAATTTAAGAAGCATCAATAAAAACTTCGAAGGATTTCTTATAAACATAAAACAATTAAACCTTGAATTTGATATTATGATCCTAACAGAATGTTGGATTAAAAATTCTTACACGCCAAAAAATATAGAAGGCTACTATTGCATCAATATTTCGTATAATATTAAACAAAATGATGGTATTGTAGTTTTCGTTAAAAAAAATTGAAAACTACTACCAAAGATATTAAAATAAATGACTCCAATTGTCTACGCTTACAAGCTACTTCAGGGATTAGCTATTTATAGATCCCCATCCGCACCCAATATTAAAAACTTCCATACTGCACTTGAAACTTTGTTATTAAAACTAAAACACTGTAGTAAGCTATTTGTAATTGGAGACACAAACATAAATATTCTAGAAAATAGTCATCCTCAAAGAGACGATTACCTCAATACAATAAGCTACTACGGTCTTGTTAGTTACATGAACGAACCTACTAGAGTCACGGAAGAAACTCTTTCTTGTATCGACCATATAAATGGTAGAACGAAACTACCCATAAATACTATATTATATGAATCCACAGTAACAGATCACTACTCTACAATATTGGAAGTTGGAAATGAAAATAAAAGAAAAGGTGAAACCGTTAATGTACCTATCATGAAAAATAGAATCGACTGGAATACAATTGTACTCAACATAAAAAAACGAAAAATGGGAAAATCTGTTCTCAATTACCGATAGTGTATTATATTCTCAGTTACCGACGGCATGGAATTATTTCACCAATTTTATTCAAAACCAAATAAATCTGCACGCCAATCTCATAGAGCTACCGAAGAAAAAAAATACAATCACAAAACCATGGACTATTAAAATGTATTAGGAAAAGAGACAACATACACAAAGAAATTAGAAATGATCCAAATAATTACTTACTTACTAAATTTTACAAGAAATATATGTACTAAGCTAATTAAACATGCAAAGAATAAATACTACTCAAGAAAAATTATGGAATGTAATAATGGCTCCAGAAAGATTTGGAAAATTCTTAAAGAGATAACTTATGCAAAACAATTTAAAGGTCAAATTGAGGAACTCACAATTGATACTCAGAGTGTGACTTTTGACTCGGACCCGAAGACTATTGTCGATCATGCAAATACCTTTTTTACAAACGTTGAATCGATACTGGCCGGTAAAATAAAAGAAAACATCAACTGAAGCTTTAAAATGCCATCATCAGATGATCTCCCAAAAGAAACTTTAAAAAAATTATCTCTAAAAGAGGTATTAATCGAGGATTTTATCAAAGAAATAGACTCACTGAAAGAGAGGACATCACCTGGACATGAAAAAATTCCATGCCAACTATTAAAATCGCTGAAATCTCATATAGCCTTTTTCCTTAAATGTCTAATCAATAAGAGCTTCACTCAGGGTTGTTTTCCTAATGTATTAAAGCAAGGTATTATCACTCCAATTTTTAAAGGTGGAAAAAAAACTGAAATGACCAATTACAGACCAATTTGTGTTCTAAGTGCACTCTCAAAAATTGTTGAAGGACTACCAAGAGATCAACTGACTACTTACCTTGACTCTAGTAAAATATTATCAGCAAACCCGTTTGGTTTTCGCAAAAACTTATCAACCTCAGATGCCAACATTACAGACTTCATAATAAGTAAAGTAGACCAAGGAAATAAATGTTTAGCAATTTTCCTAGATCTTGCAAAGGCATTTGATACTGTGAATAGTAAAATACTTTTAGATAAACTTAAGAGGATATGATTATCAGACTCAGTCCTGCAATTATTCTGTAGTTATCTAACAGATCAAACGCAATGCGTTAAAATAAACAGTACCTATAGTCGTCCTCAAAAAACGGTCTGTGGCGTCCCACGAGGTAGCATCTTAGGACCCTTATTATTCTTAATATTTATTAATGATCTATGCAACCTAAAAATTTGTGGACAAATCACAACTTTTGCCGATGATACTGTTTTGCTATTTTACGCTAAATCTTAGAATGAAGTCTGTAAAACGGCAGAAAATGGCCTTCGTACTGTTAAAAATTGGCTTGATTCTCACATATTAACCCTGAATACAGACAAAACCAAATTTTTAACATTTCAAATATCAAATAAGCTCTTACCTTCTCAACAAAGCTTCAAACTGCACAGCTGCAACCCCGTAATAACCCCATGTACTTGTCCTTCTAGAAGTAGAGTTGATACTATTAAATATCTTGGTATTCAAATAGACGATCTTCTTAAATGGAATGTACATTTCGCAAACCTAACGAAAAACTGAGGAAACTCGTCTATTTTTTTTTTAAATGTTAGGGATTTTTTAAATAGAAAACAACTGAAATAAGTTTACTGTGCTCTTGTTCAATCGTCTCTTGAATATGGTATTATCAGTTGGGGTAGTGCCACACATACTTGCCTGGAGCCATTAACAAAGATTAAAAAAATAATTCTGAAGGTTATTCTTTCTAAAATAATTCTTAAAAGTCCCATTAAGAACGAATACTGATTTTATTTTTAAGACACTAAGGACGGGTTGTTTCGGAGAATCTGAACAATTCATCAAATTTCAACGTTCATTTTCAAGTCCTGTGAAAGATTTTTTCAAGTTCTGTTTTTATTTCAGTTTTGTCAAGCAACTAGCCTACAGTGATATAAAAACAGAACTTGAATAAGTCTTTCACAGAACCCGAAAATGAACGTTGAAATTTGATGAATTGTTCAAATTCTCCGAAACAACCCGTCCTTAATGTTCCAAACCTGAAAAAATTATATTCAAAAAATATCCTGCTTCATCAATTTAAAAATACCCATATGTATGAAGAACGAATTAGTACTAGAGCCTTGAGACATTCACATGTAAAATCTTTTAACATCCCAGTTTGTCAAACCTCCTATGGACAAAAAAGGTTTAAGTACAATGCTATTAAGCTATTCAATTCTCTACCTATTGAAATTAGAAACACACAAACCAAAACGTTCTTTAAAATTAAAATCATTGATTACCTCCAATAAAAATATACATTAGAAGTATTTCATAACATATTAAAAAATTGTGCTAACTGTGTGTATATATGTATAATATGCCTTTTGGTCAAGCTGAAATTTCATTAATTAATTACTTAAAATTATTATCGCTTCGCCTTCATCTTCTACATTCTTTCTTGAATTGTATAATTAAAAAATACACTGATTTTATTTTATCTGGCATTTTCACAATATTGTCTAAACTAAAACCTAGTTAACAACCACTCTGTAAATTGGCATCTCAACACAGGCGTTACACACCTATTGAGATGTGCAATACGTCACTATTGTAACTAAATGCAATTAAAATAAAATAAATAAAAATTTAAATAATTTGATAAAACATAATTTTCGCGAAAATAATGTGTGGGGTTAATATTAAAAAAAATAACTGTGCGGGGGACGCAAACAAAATTAATTTGTTGAATTAAGTTAATATCTTTATCGGTATATTTTTTTTGCGCGTGATAGGAATTTCCAAACATTTGCAAACTATTATGAATCATGTTCATCAAATGTTATAATATACCGTTATTATCAAACTATTTTGAAACGGCTGTCACTAGGAAAAAACAAAGAGACTAGGTATAATGAGAAAAAAATAATATCTAATTACAATAATTCTGACTTTTAAAATGGCTCAAATACTCAAAAATAATACTAGGTAACATGTAGGCTCTTGTCGCAAAAACTTTCCTAGAAAAGAACATTATAAGATCAGTCTTCAGTACGGTATGTAAGATACAATAAAACAGTAAATTCAACCTTTTTAAACTTTAATTTAACTCGAAGTTTTTTCGAGATTTTTTCTTGCCATGAATCGTAATTGGCATGTTTATAAAACAATATGTAAGATTTTACAGTGCTTGTCTAAACAAACAAGAATGTGTTTGGGTAAGCATATTGAGTCGAGTATTATTTACACTCTTACTTCATAATAGATTACAAAAAATTAATTCAGAGATAATTTACATTAGGACTACATTTTACTTAGGTACTAAGATTTTGTTTGATTTCTAAGTGAGTTACATTCGTAAACAGTGATTATCTATATAAGAAACAAAATATTATACCTGACGACAAAAACAATTTAAAAAAATAAACTTAATAAGTAAAACCTCAAATTGTAAAATTTAATTATCGCCAATATAAGCGATTGTTACGAAAATTAGAAACAAAAAATATACGGTCGCATCTAGGATCTGACCCGAGGTCCTCGCCTTGCCGGGGCGCCGCTCTACTAAGATGTCCTAGTTGCGACCGTATATACGGTCGCATCTAGGATCTGACCCGAGGACCTCGCCTTGCCGGGGCGCCGCTCTACTAAGATGTCCTAGTTGCGACCGTATATACGGTCGCATCTAGGATCTGACCCGAGGACCTCGCCTTGCCGGGGCGCCGCTCTACTAAGATGTCCTAGTTGCGACCGTATCTTTTTTTCTGTTTCAAATTTTTGTTTAAGAATCGCTAATATTCTCTTCAATAATTAAAATTAATTTTGATATAAATACCGAATTACAAAAAATGTTTTCAAATACTGATAAATTTTCCTATTGTGCAACAATAAAATAGATGGGAACTAGGTATACGAATACTCACGAATCAATCCCAATTCAAGTAATACATCATAAAATTTTATTTAGAAAAGCAAATTTACCGCAAAAATTGAATTTTTCAAAGGAGTTTTATCGCGGTCCAGCAAATTTCAAATTGCGCTTATAGTTTTTCGTCTGTGGGTACAGCTCTCGTGGGAATAAAAACTATTTCTGCTCGGAATAACGGTATTACGTAAATGTGATAATATGTGGAATTTCGAGGAGGGTTAGACTCCCGCCGCTTAAATTGAGCAAGGTTTTATTCTGGATCTAAAAGATAATTAAGAAACTAAAACTGTAATACAGAGACGTCGAGTAATGCGATAAAATATGTATATCTATGATTGAACATTTTGTGTACAAACATTAATAAAAAGATACTGAAGCAGAACTTGATACTCGTGAATCTGTTTATTTAAAGATAAGTTTTTATTTTCCCATCATTTTATTGTATCCACTAACTGCCTGGGCATGTATTTGTGACACGTGTAAACCACGTAACACGACTCCCAGGCGAGTTTTCAACTCTCGTGTAACAAGGTAGCAGAAAGCGAAGGAGTAAGTCGAGGTCTCTGGCGAATCTATGTCAGATTTTGTAAAACTAGAAGATTCCCATGAAATTCAGTGGAGTGGAATTTATTGATAAAACAAACAATCTATTACACATTCTGTGACGGCATGCGTGATTAGTGTCAACTTGTGTGGTTTAAGGAGTCTATGGGATATAGTGCGGATAATAAATGACCGTCAATAGTCAATTTTGATAGAAACAATGCTTTAAAATGACATGTTTTCAAGTTCTCTGGGAACGCGATAATACCTACATGAAAATTTGTTTTGTCTAATTTTAAGCTCTTTGTAACTTACTAACTTTCAATTGAACATACAAATTTATGACATTGGTAAAAAATGGAATCCAAATATTCGACCAGGGAAAAGTTCATTAACTTCGGAGGTGATTCTACTTGATAGCAGAAGTATAAAACATAGAACAACTTTTACCAAAATTCATATTCAAAATTATATTTTCACATAATTTTTTTTTTTAATTTGAAAAATATTTTTGTTCAAAAAGATATCGTATTATACAAATCTATATGAAAGAGTTCCATAATATCAAATATATTAATATCTGACAAAAAAAATCTCGCAGAAGTTAGAGGAAGTATCTCCAAATTATTGTTTTTCAAACATGCTTAGCAAATAATATATAATGGATCATTTTTTTAATATTTTTTTTTTATTCTTAAATATATTTGTATTACAATGGTATAGTATATTGTCCTCCACGCTAGGAGTTCACCTGTGTTGTGGAGGACTTTTTCAATTGTAAAGTTATATAATACTAAAACAATACAGTGGAGTTAGTTACACAGAGAAACAATAAAAAATTAAAATATAAAATCGATTTTTCCATAGTTATAACAAAACAAAAAAATGTGAAATATAAAAAATTAAATATTAAAAGGATTGTAGCCAGTTCCATATGTGTTTTTTGTATTCTGTAAGATTAGATGTTTTATATTGTGTTGGAAGTGAATTGTAAAGTTTTATAGCCTGGAATCTGTAGTGTTTTTGTCCAAAGGATGTGTTGGTTTTTGGTATTAGTAGTTGGTGTGCATGTCTTGTTCTGGTATTGCGAGAAGTTTGTGAAGTTTTAAATGTGTTTAGGTTCTTGTAAAGGAAAGTAAGTATTTGTTTTATAATGATATATGACATACCTATAATTACGGTTAGTTAATGTCGGTTTTCATTATTTCTGAAAGCAGTCACATTATTTTCTGTTTTGGTGAATATCGAATTGGCTAACTTCTTTCCACAAATGACCGCTTATTTCCACTAACAAACATGTTAATAAAAGCCTCGTAATGAAAAAGTCATTTGGACGACCAAAAGCTTAGAGCTGGGAACATTAATATTTCATTAGTCTCAAAATAGTTTAAAATGCTTAAACTGCTGGAATGCCGAATGCCTATTTGCGACAAATGTTTTGTATTCATAGATTTAATGACCTGAGGAAATTTTAAGCTTTCACCTTATCGCAATAAAATCACGCTCATTCAAGTCAGCAAATTTTAAAGGGGTGTTCGTGTTCACTTGTGTTTGATGTGTTTAATATAATGCACACATGAGATTTTATGACGCTTTAGAAGCTTTAACAACATCATTATTATTGGATGTGGCAGCTGAAAATATTTGAATAACTTCGTCAGTAGAATGCTGCACTTACTGTTAATCTAATTAGATTAAATTTACAAGGAAACCATTAAAGGTTTGCATGATGATACTACACTTTTAGGAAGAGCTATCGTTCACACGATCTTTTCAAAACAAAATCAACCTAAAGGTGAATCCCAACTAATGAAAATTGTATGAAATTCTTTTAGCAACTAAATAAGTTTGTTTTGGAGAAGTCGAATTTTGATAAATATTACTGGAAATTATATCTAAGAAAAAGAAGAAGCTCCGGGTTCCATTTTCTATGCAATCACATCGCTCAGCATAATCAATTAAATTATGGTAATAGTTACTAATAGAAAGTAAATAATTCCATTGGGAGCAGAGCATTCGTGTTAAATATTATTCGCAAATAAAAAGATACTCGGTTCGAGAAATACACTTGGACGAGATGAGGGGTGTAGAATAATCAGCATAGACCGCGGGATACCTAAGAAAGTAACCAGTTGAAGTACAGTTTCATATGATTTGAAGAAGAAGAAATGTTATGTAACACTACGATTAAAATAATGTTATACATCGTGAACAGTCTTGTTGATTCATCATACCTGCTAGAAAATATTGCATTTCGTTGCCCTGAACACAACACCAGATCGAACGACTTATTTTGAACACCACACTGTAAAGCCAAATATGCGCAAAACTCTTTAATAGGACATATCTGTAAAACTCATAATGCCTCTAGAGATGTAGACATTTGCAGTGTAATTTGAAGACATATAAAATGCAACTTACTAAACTGAAAACTTGTTTTTTTTATTTTGTGAGATAATCCTCTTAGTTTATTTTATTGTTTTTATTATAATCATGCGAAAACTGTATTACTACAAATTGTCTTTAATTGTTTTTATAACATTTTGTAATTCCCCATACAAAATAAATCAAGACTGACAGGAACAAGACCCCTTTCCACTTGAAAATTTGTTCCCAATATTTCATATTTTCCAAAAGATTTCTTTAATCTATCGCCAAGGGTTAAAAAATGAAAAAGAGTAAAAGAAATCGTTTTGGCATTGGAGTAGTCTAACAAGAAACAAGACTTGTGTGACTCTTAATATGGACGACGTAGTTAAGAATAAAGTGAAATATGATCGTAATGAGTGAGACTCATTTGCCGCGATTGTCAAATCGGTTGTAATTAGATATGCGACACCTCGATCAGACAAGAAGGGAGAATAAATAATGTAGTCCGAAAGAAAAATGAATTTATTAGGAATAAGATTGATCGGATCGATTATGTTGGTAGGTAATTAATTGAAATCCAGTTTTTTGTTCGTCCAGTCAACAAGTACTACATAGATTGTCAAAATCCAACATTTGTTTAAAAAAATCTATACACGGTAAGAATTTGATCAAAAATATCAGATCGGGCATATTTTCTGACGAAATTCTTGTATTGAACCTAAAAGGAAAGGTCTTTGGATGGATGTGACTAAGATACAGCGGTGGAAGTGGATGAATGCTATCAAGGAGTAGACCGGAATGCAAATGTAAACAGTGAAACGTGCTGAAATAAATCATATTATTCGGTACCAGTAGCTCAACTTTAACATGAAGGCTTCATCTGTTGATAACAATAAACGTGAGGTTAAAACGTTAATAAACGTTAGTTTTTTTTTTATAAACGTGATTATTTCGGTTCTTGGAATGCCTTTTGAAAAGTATGTCTTAATAACTAAGCAGAAAAGTAGACTCGTCGATTAAGTAAAACATCAGTCATGAACGAACATTGAAAGGTCAGCAAAGAAATACCAAACGGACCCACTCGATCATTCCGATGAACAAATTAACGGGAAAAGTCCCAATGAAGCTTGAGCTATTAACTTTGTCCATTTTTAAAGAAATTATTATTTGTTCATTGTCTTAGTTAAGGATTCTTTTGTTCACCATCTTGACATCCTATGTGTTTTCATCACGTGATTTGGTTATAATCTCTTACATTTATCATTTCTGCTTCTTTGGTCGGACATTCCGTAGAGAACGTGACACCTCTTCTTTATGATTAGTT
The DNA here is from genome assembly GCA_026573805.1 of Hesperophylax magnus. Classification (NCBI taxonomy): domain Eukaryota; kingdom Metazoa; phylum Arthropoda; class Insecta; order Trichoptera; family Limnephilidae; genus Hesperophylax; species Hesperophylax magnus. Next base: position 13,112,765 of record JAIUSX010000117.1, on the reverse strand, counting down.
CATCTCTCTCCCGCTAGCTTTTGTCTCAGCATCTAAAGCACTGAGAACTTTTGTGCGTAATCAGTAGCTCTGTTGGGGAAATCAAAGTATGATAGGAATAATGGATTCTCGGCATTTTAAGGGAAAGACAAGAAATAATAGCTAAAGTGTTAAATTCTGCAAAATTTTCTTTATGGAATTTGAATGGCTTACATGAACTCCTTGAGAGATGACTAAAATGGTATATGAAAACGCGGAACGTTATATACCACAACTCATATTAAATCGAATCACGTAAATCTAAGTTGATGAAGGTAGTAAAAATGCGCCCGTGGCAGCGTTCAGATATGCACCCCACCACACAAAAAGGGGAACATTTTCACACTTTCAGAAACGGGTAATGTTGCTGTTATTTCTTTGTCGTAGTACGTGATCGTTTGGTGTTCTAGTTCAAAAATTGTTATGTGCGAAATTTTTTGAATACCAGAACATATATTCTGATTTAAGATTTTCATGGTAAGAAATGTTATCGTTATTGATTTTCGGGGTATTACCTACGCACTAAATCTGCCCTGATGACGAATCCTCTGAAGCTATCCGAAACGTTGTGAAAGGAGTAAGAACCGCAAAATGGTATAATACCAAATAACGATAACTAATAGAATGAAGAAGGTTTAACGAAAAGTACCCCAAATATTTTAAAAAGGACACTTTCAATCTCCGATAGAATTGAAAGGATAAAAAAAACACCCGCCGGCAGTCCCCTATTACCCTGCAAATACCCAAAGGTACTGGGTGTCAAGCGACATCTATCAATTCCGTTTAAATTTAGACCCGCGATTCAATTCGACAATGTTATTTTTGTTTTATTTTTCGTCTTCCCAACAAAAATAAATATAATATGAAATACTTTTATAAGCGAAAACAAAAAATCTTAATACGTTTTATAAATTTATTAAAATCACGTTAAACACCTCCGGCAACACGAATATTCTAATAAATTTAATATGATTGATTTCATAATGACGAGTATTTTGCGCCTGTCATCATCAATAATTCACAATTCCCATTTGTGGTCGATCAATGCCCACCTCAAATTCAATAAGTCACATTCTTACACGGTGACCAACAGAGCAAATAATAATCCAATTGACTTACGGGTGTTTTGTCCGAGGTACAAATTGATGATGTGGTAATTGCTTACTAGTTCCTTGCCTCAAACACAAACATCACAATCATTAGGATTTGGTATTTACCATCATTGAGAATATGAAATATAGACTAACCAATCAATGACATTACATGTAGAGCCGTTATTGACTCGTAAAATAAAAATTATTTGTGGCAAGAACCACTTTTATTCCAGTAAATTTTGAATTTAAATTTTGTTCATGCATGACAAACATTCAAAGAATATGTGTGTTTGAACAAAATATTCGGGCGAACTAAATATTATGGGCGGCGATTTCGAATTTAAAAGTTTCGGCGAATTAACTAAGATATCTTAATTATTATCTTATCTTATCGAATTAACAAAGATATCTTACCTACATATTTTATAGACTCAAGGAAATTTTAAACGCTGAAAAATTGACAATGATCTACTTCTCCCTGGTGCAATCTGCAATCACTTATGGCATAATTTATATTACAAACTATGAAATATTTAATTAAAAACAAAAATAATTTCAAAATATATGAAAACAGAATGAGCAAAAGAACTAATAATATATTTTACACCCCCCAAACCAATACTTAATTAATGCAGACACATAGCAGTTTCATTGGTCCTCGTACATTTAACCTTCTACCACTACAAACTCAAATGATAAATAAAAAGATAGAATATATTAAAGAGGTAAAATTATGGCTGAATGACGCAGATATTGAAACGTTTTTACTATAAATTTATTGATCCTTTCTACAACTCACTTGCTGAAACATTATAAACTATTGTACATAATGTTTTCTCTTTACTTTTTATAATAACTATAAACAAAACAAAAACTTTTTCTACTAATGTATATTATACTTTAGGTACTTGAAATATAGTAATCGTTTTATATTACCCACACTCAGGCAGTGCCTTAGTGGGTTTTCATTTCTTGTGTATACTATTTGGTATTATATATTATGTTATTATATACTATCTATTAATATGTATAATATATGTAAAGAGATGAAAATAAATAAAGTAAAAAAAAAAAAAAAAAAAGAATGCTACATTATATATCACGGGTGTGCTTGAGATGACAAGATATGCTTATTCGCTTACTAAGATGAATACAGAACGCTGTATGAGACTACTTACTGCCAGTAGGTTTTCCTTCTTGTTCTTGAGTGTTGCAGCGTTTACTATCTCGCTTTCTCTAACGGCGCTTAAAATCTTTGATAAACAATAGAAACAAAAGTTCAATATAAATATGTATTTTTTACAAAACACATACAAAGTATTACATTGTGATAAGGGACAAATAAGAAAGTTGTTTGAAACTAATTCCTAACTCCCTCAATTGGAGATTCCGTGGACTCACTGGCTCCAGACGGTAGGGAGCATTTACTTCAGCACTCAGATAAAAAAAATTCCATGTCGATACATTTAACACAAGTTAAATGTATCTAAATAAAATATAAATAAAACTTGGTTTAACCACTTACAGCTTTACTGGAACTAAAACACTTTACAACAGTTAAACGGTGTTTTTGTTACACATTGTATAAATCCAGTCAAAGTTTAGATTCGAGTTGGTACTAATAAAAAAATCTTTAACTCCTTTTTTAGATCCGGCACCAATGTTTTTTGTATCTAGAAATGACTTCGCGCATGCGCATTTTGAGATTCTTCAACCGCTGAAACCGTGGTGACGACAACTAATATTTGTCTTCTGTAATATCTTCATAAATCATGTTTTTATCATAAAATGGTATATTTACTATTATATTCATGTAATTCAATACATTTATAACTTACTTGTGTGATTTTTTCGTGAGTTTTAGTCAAGTAATTATATAATACTTGCATTTGTTAAATCTACTTTCATGTTATGTCTAAAAGTAGGGTTAAACGGTTATGTCATTTGTCACACTTCATATTAAAGTAGTGCTTTTTGAAACATAAATGCCTATTGCAAATATTAGTAACCATGTATCGAAGAAATAAACGTTTTAAAATGTGCAAGCAATGCGTTAAAGAAATTAGTTTTTTGTTGTTATTTTTTTCTGGAAATAAAAAATAAGTTCAAATTTCTTATTTTATAAACGAGATAAAAAGTAAAGTGACAGCCTTTTTGCAAACTCCGTAAATAAAGGGAATATGTTTATTGGATTTTGATGTCTCTGAAATTTTGCGACGTTTTGATAAAAAATGTTTGTGACAAGCTTTCTTTTCAACTTTTTTCACGATTGAAATTAAAATATTAAACTTTTTAAATATGAAATTATATAAAAAATACAAAAATCTGAATAGCAATTTAATCTAGAGTCTAAAATGGTATTAGTTTTTACGACATCTTCAAAATGAAGAAAAATATAGAACACTAGCTGCACCCTGCCAAGCGTTGCTGTGACTCCTCCAGGAACTTTCCAGAACCTCCATTCACTTTGGAACCTTCTAGAACATTCTTGAACTTTCTCCTTTCAGAACCTTCTAAAGCATTCTAGAACCATCTTGAACTTTCTGAAACCTTCCAGACTCACTGACACAGTCGGCGGTCCATTCTAAAATAAACTGAAGAGTTCGCGGCCTTCCCATAACAAAGCACATTTTCGTCACCCACTCCCACCAAACTCTCTTACTTTCGATGTGACACCAAGGGATATCTAACACCATAACCATCGATGGGTGGCAGTAGCTGGTTGTTAAGAAAATTATGCTGGTAGGGAAACACGGTTATCTTTTTATAATATATATTTGATTTAAAATATCTTGGAAAAAATCCGAAATTCGATAAGAAATTTTAAAATGAAATAAAATACTTTTTGTTTTAAAACCACGAGTTTTTAATAATTTTTTGAACCGACCGGTTTCGCTTTACTTAAGCATCATCAGGGTACAAATTAATTAAGAAATTAATTACATTAATTAATTAAGAAATTTAAAGTTTATATAACGACCCCCTTTTTAATCATCCCTGTTTAACTGGATAAGCAATGTATATATCTTATGTATCTTTTCATGAACTATTTTATGACAGTTTCTATTTTACATTTCAATTAGTAAGGTTTTCACATAAACCGTCGTTTATCAACCGTATAAAATTTTCACCAACGTAAGACCGTTAGTTCGGTAGTCGTTAATGAAGAATACAAGTTAGCAAAATAATGATATCTCTTAGGTTATCCGGTGAGTTTTGTCTGTGGTGATGAAAAAATAATACAATGTTTCGACCTGTCAATCTTTCCTACACAATTAATCATACAATGATGGTGTGCGTACAAAATCCATAATTTAAAGACATAAATTATTATTTGTAAGACAAATAAATTATTTACATATTCTCCTACGCATAATATTAAAGAGTCTCTTGACTTGTTGAATGGGTAATGATGTTTACTTTTTGAGGTGATAAATACCTTTGACAATACCATCCTCCGCTAAACGAGCTGGTAATAATATCTGCCAAAAGTTGGTAACTTACAAAAACATGTTTTGGAGTAAACATAATTTAAAAAAGAATAGTAGTTAAAACCCTACTTAACGACATAAGAGGGGACCCAAACTTATTCCAGCATAGATTATAATGCATAAACATTGAAATCATCGCTAACTCAAAAAACCAAAAAACCAACTTTTGGCAATAACCCCGCGATATATCTATTATATGTATTCGTAATAATAAGTCATATAACATTTTTAATGTTTAAGGCCAAGGGCCTCTGGCGTACCCGAAGCAGTGACTGTTACTTCCCCTATTGGGTTATGTTGTGAGGCTGAAGGTAACGGGGAGGGGAAGTACCTGGCTGCAAACACGTCTAAATCCAATTCAAACAACCTTGTGCAATAAATATTAATTAAAATGAATTATGATTTTATAAAAAAAGTTATTTAGTTTCATAGAAAATTGACATTTTACGGTAGACCAATGGCTACAGTGTGTATCTATCCATTCATGTCTTTTCTGGGAGATGCCAACTTCTTTTTTCATAATGTGGGGAATCTGTACCCAGATACAATCAATTTCATGGTCCTGTCTAGGGCTTAGGAGTCTAAAAGTGGTATAGATCGGTAAAAATAGATCACAGTTCCAGGGATTATCTGTTCAGTGCTCAGCATTTTTTTAGTTTATCCAAAGTTTAACGAAACATTCCTAAAATAATTAGTGTTCATTCGTGCAATAAATATGACATAAAATTTTCCGGCACAACTGTTTAAGTAAAAACGTTTTTTAGTTTCAAAGTTAAAAACTGATTTGAAAAAGAAAAATAAGAATATCATGCTCAAGCTTATATGGATGCTTTCGCAAACTGATTCTGAGCAATCAGAGATACAGTTTGAAGAAAAATGGTGTCCTTACGAAAGAGTTGATCAGATACTGATGATAACCCACTCGGTTCCATTTTACTAATATTATTTGGAATACCTGATGAATGGCCAACTTTTGGCAAGGTTTGTTAGTGAATGAGCCGGAATTCTTTTCTGTCTCTCAATATCTATGCTTTGTAATAATAATGGTATTTTTAGTGTATCGGTACACAATATAAAAGATTTGAGGTTAAATTATTAATTTCTACCAATGCTTATATGAAAACTAGACTATTTGGGAGGCGGATATGGGTACCACCGCCCAGAGAACCATTTATTGGATAACCAACACCTTAGTAAGGGTGCCCGAATTCACGGGGTGATGGTTCTTTAGATTTCAGCGGCGGATTCTGGATTCACACTTCCGTCACTCCTGGACACACATTTTCATACTTTTTTCCTTCAAAGAACTTCCTCTCCTTCCCTTCCTTGAATAGACACTTCACACAGCATCCACAACGATTACATTGGCCCAGAAAAAATCTATTTTCCCCAGGCCTCCTGTGTGAAGTTCATTAAAATAAAAATAAAAACTGTCATAACGTAATCAATCTGAAAGTAGATTTTCTGTATCCCCATTACGAAAAGCCACTTCCAAACCATCCTCTCGTCATCCCCATTTTCTTTTTTTCCCCACCACAACGTACCCCAATAGGGAATTCTATAGTCCCACTGACTCCGGACAGATGGGGCTCTTGGCGGTATTCACAAAAAGGTACATCATTTACCGCTAAAGCCATAAACAATCCTTTTAGTTGTGCTGCAATGATTATGAACCCCATACATCGACATCGACTCATCGTAACCGCAGGAATTTTAAAAACTTAATAATCGCTTATTTTATTCGCCAATTTATCCACACGATTTAAATAAAGACGTTCTTAGCGAATCAATTATGATTGAAGCAATAAGAATGAATGATGTCAATAAAGCATTTTCAGTTAAAAAAATTTCATCTCAGATATTATCGTAAATTGTTCGATAATTGATTGCACTGTCGTAACTACTCGTTATCGTCAAAGGGATAAAAAATATTAGAACACTAATGCATAATTAATGACAGTTTTTTTTATAAACCTTGTTGATTCCTTTGGAGGCGAAGTAATTAGTGTCAATATTCTACATATTATATAAACGGTATTTCCATAATACAATAAATTTGCTCTCTTTTGCATTTATTTAAATATCTACTTATTATGTTAAAGAGTTGAATATATCTGTTTTCATTTCGCCCTGGTGAAGGTAGACCACAAATTATTCACAATATTACTTGAAATATCTTTAGCTAAGTTTTGCCACCAAATCAAAATAAGCTGGAACTACGTTCCCTATTTTCTCCCCATATTATTTTTTCTTAACATTTCCTAAATTTTATAGACCCACTGGCTCCGGGAAATTCTGATATTCCTGTTTGTTTATATATAATTTTTTTTGATACTAAGTATAGCCCTGGTGACCATTAATTAGAAAGGAAACCCGTTCGAAATAACTTTAGGCGTGTCAGGTGCTTCCCTGCTACACTTTTCAGCCTTTTGGTCAGTTTTATTTTGTCATTTATTGTTCAATTTACAAAATTGGGGATGCCTTTCGGCCATTTAGGACTATTGCGCCATTAATTTTTAAAAAATGTTGAAGAAATGCAAGATGTCCGGAAACTGATGGTACAAGCAGGAAACTGGTGAATCTAAATCACATTTAGATTCAAATGTTGAAGAAATGCAAGATGTCCGGAAACTGATGGTACAAGCAGGAAACTGGTGAATCTAAATCACATTTAGATTCAAATGTTGAAGAAATGCAAGATGTCCGGAAACTGATGGTACAAGCAGGAAACGGGTGAATCTAAATCACATTTAGCTTCAAATGTTGAAGAAATGCAAGATGTCCGGAAACTGATGGTAGAAGCAGGAAACTGGTGAATCTAAATCACATTTAGATTCAAATGTTGAAGAAATGCAAGATGTCCGGAAACTGATGGTACAAGCAGGAAACTGGTGAATCTAAATCACATTTAGATTCAAATGTTGAAGAAATGCAAGATGTCCGGAAACTGATGGTACAAGCAGGAAACTGGTGAATCTAAATCACATTTAGCTTCAAATGTTGAAGAAATGCAAGATGTCCGGAAACTGATGGTACAAGCAGGAAACTGGTGAATCTAAATCACATTTAGATTCAAATGTTGAAGAAATGCAAGATGTCCGGAAACTGATGGTACAAGCAGGAAACTGGTGAATCTAAATCACATTTAGATTCAAATGTTGAAGAAATGCAAGATGTCCGGAAACTGATGGTACAAGCAGGAAACTGGTGAATCTAAATCACATTTAGATTCAAATGTTGAAGAAATGCAAGATGTCCGGAAACTGATGGTACAAGCAGGAAACTGGTGAATCTAAATCACATTTAGATTCAAATGTTGAAGAAATGCAAGATGTCTGGAAACTGATGGTACAAGCAGGAAACTGGTGAATCTAAATCACATTTAGCTTCAAATGTTGAAGAAATGCAAGATGTCCGGAAACTGATGGTACAAGCAGGAAACTGGTGAATCTAAATCACATTTAGATTCAAATGTTGAAGAAATGCAAGATGTCCGGAAACTGATGGTACAAGCAGGAAACTGGTGAATCTAAATCACATTTAGATTCAAATGTTGAAGAAATGCAAGATGTCCGGAAACTGATGGTACAAGCAGGAAACTGGTGAATCTAAATCACATTTAGCTTCAAATGTTGAAGAAATGCAAGATGTCCGGAAACTGATGGTACAAGCAGGAAACTGGTGAATCTAAATCACATTTAGATTCAAATGTTGAAGAAATGCAAGATGTCCGGAAACTGATGGTACAAGCAGGAAACTGGTGAATCTAAATCACATTTAGATTCAAATGTTGAAGAAATGCAAGATGTCCGGAAACTGATGGTACAAGCAGGAAACTGGTGAATCTAAATCACATTTAGATTCAAATGTTGAAGAAATGCAAGATGTCCGGAAACTGATGGTACAAGCAGGAAACTGGTGAATCTAAATCACATTTAGATTCAAATGTTGAAGAAATGCAAGATGTCCGGAAACTGATGGTAGAAGCAGGAAACTGGTGAATCTAAATCACATTTAGCTTCAAATGTTGAAGAAATGCAAGATGTCCGGAAACTGATGGTAGAAGCAGGAAACTGGTGAATCTAAATCACATTTAGATTCAAATGTTGAAGAAATGCAAGATGTCCGGAAACTGATGGTACAAGCAGGAAACTGGTGAATCTAAATCACATTTAGATTCAAATGTTGAAGAAATGCAAGATGTCCGGAAACTGATGGTACAAGCAGGAAACTGGTGAATCTAAATCACATTTAGATTCAAATGTTGAAGAAATGCAAGATGTCCGGAAACTGATGGTACAAGCAGGAAACTGGTGAATCTAAATCACATTTAGCTTCAAATGTTGAAGAAATGCAAGATGTCCGGAAACTGATGGTACAAGCAGGAAACTGGTGAATCTAAATCACATTTAGATTCAAATGTTGAAGAAATGCAAGATGTCCGGAAACTGATGGTACAAGCAGGAAACTGGTGAATCTAAATCACATTTAGATTCAAATGTTGAAGAAATGCAAGATGTCCGGAAACTGATGGTACAAGCAGGAAACTGGTGAATCTAAATCACATTTAGATTCAAATGTTGAAGAAATGCAAGATGTCCGGAAACTGATGGTACAAGCAGGAAACTGGTGAATCTAAATCACATTTAGATTCAAATGTTGAAGAAATGCAAGATGTCTGGAAACTGATGGTACAAGCAGGAAACTGGTGAATCTAAATCACATTTAGCTTCAAATGTTGAAGAAATGCAAGATGTCCGGAAACTGATGGTACAAGCAGGAAACTGGTGAATCTAAATCACATTTAGATTCAAATGTTGAAGAAATGCAAGATGTCCGGAAACTGATGGTACAAGCAGGAAACTGGTGAATCTAAATCACATTTAGATTCAAATGTTGAAGAAATGCAAGATGTCCGGAAACTGATGGTACAAGCAGGAAACTGGTGAATCTAAATCACATTTAGCTTCAAATGTTGAAGAAATGCAAGATGTCCGGAAACTGATGGTACAAGCAGGAAACTGGTGAATCTAAATCACATTTAGATTCAAATGTTGAAGAAATGCAAGATGTCCGGAAACTGATGGTACAAGCAGGAAACTGGTGAATCTAAATCACATTTAGATTCAAATGTTGAAGAAATGCAAGATGTCCGGAAACTGATGGTACAAGCAGGAAACTGGTGAATCTAAATCACATTTAGATTCAAATGTTGAAGAAATGCAAGATGTCCGGAAACTGATGGTACAAGCAGGAAACTGGTGAATCTAAATCACATTTAGATTCAAATGTTGAAGAAATGCAAGATGTCCGGAAACTGATGGTAGAAGCAGGAAACTGGTGAATCTAAATCACATTTAGCTTCAAATGTTGAAGAAATGCAAGATGTCCGGAAACTGATGGTAGAAGCAGGAAACTGGTGAATCTAAATCACATTTAGATTCAAATGTTGAAGAAATGCAAGATGTCCGGAAACTGATGGTACAAGCAGGAAACTGGTGAATCTAAATCACATTTAGATTCAAATGTTGAAGAAATGCAAGATGTCCGGAAACTGATGGTACAAGCAGGAAACTGGTGAATCTAAATCACATTTAGATTCAAATGTTGAAGAAATGCAAGATGTCCGGAAACTGATGGTACAAGCAGGAAACTGGTGAATCTAAATCACATTTAGATTCAAATGTTGAAGAAATGCAAGATGTCCGGAAACTGATGGTACAAGCAGGAAACTGGTGAATCTAAATCACATTTAGATTCAAATGTTGAAGAAATGCAAGATGTCCGGAAACTGATGGTACAAGCAGGAAACTGGTGAATCTAAATCACATTTAGATTCAAATGTTGAAGAAATGCAAGATGTCCGGAAACTGATGGTAGAAGCAGGAAACTGGTGAATCTAAATCACATTTAGCTTCAAATGTTGAAGAAATGCAAGATGTCCGGAAACTGATGGTAGAAGCAGGAAACTGGTGAATCTAAATCACATTTAGATTCAAATGTTGAAGAAATGCAAGATGTCCGGAAACTGATGGTACAAGCAGGAAACTGGTGAATCTAAATCACATTTAGATTCAAATGTTGAAGAAATGCAAGATGTCCGGAAACTGATGGTAGAAGCAGGAAACTGGTGAATCTAAATCACATTTAGATTCAAATGTTGAAGAAATGCAAGATGTCCGGAAACTGATGGTAGAAGCAGGAAACTGGTGAATCTAAATCACATTTAGATTCAAATGTTGAAGAAATGCAAGATGTCCGGAAACTGATGGTACAAGCAGGAAACTGGTGAATCTAAATCACATTTAGATTCAAATGTTGAAGAAATGCAAGATGTCCGGAAACTGATGGTACAAGCAGGAAACTGGTGAATCTAAATCACATTTAGATTCAAATGTTGAAGAAATGCAAGATGTCCGGAAACTGATGGTACAAGAAGGAAACTGGTGAATCTAAATCACATTTAGATTCAAATTTCTGGTACAACTTTTATTTGTGTTGTCGTTTTTGAGCAAATGGGGTCGAAAGTTGGATTTTTTAGGTTAATTTCATAAAGAAAAACGGTCGCTAAGTAGTTACTACACGGGAAACAACTCTTCCAGTTATCGGTAATCCGGTTAAAAACAGGATCGCAGGCTTTTTCCTGACAAATAGGTGTATCGGAACACGTGTTCATGCACCTGTATTTTTCTTGATAATATAAAATGACTTAATGCGAAAATACTAGGATTTTTGTGACCACGTGTTCCGACATCGTGATAATACATCGTATTTTACTAAAAGTTTATCAGGAAACCTATCGATTCATTCGTTAAGGGCCTGCAATCCCGTTTTTAAATGGATTACGAATTGTCGGAAGAGATTCTTAATAAATTATCAATAATCATTTCTCATTAATTTCTGTGTATCAGCTGTTTATTGTTTTTTTAAAGCGCGTCGAAACGTTTAGACCCGGCTCAACAATATTTGAATCTAAATGCTCTGATTGAAAAAAAAGGTATTTTTGTTCACTGTGTGATGTCGATTCACCCTTTTCCAGCGATTCGTGAGTCTAATTTCAGTCGATTAGTGAGAAGCGTCGCGTCGGGCCCGTTGCGTTTATTTATTGTTTTCATAATCAAACCATTGCGAAACGCTATCAAACAGTTCAACTCAGCAGTCACTAGTACTATACTAGTACCCACCAGTAACTGTAACCAACCTCAACCGGGGAACGTTTTTTTAAGTTATCTTTCGTTCATTTGATTTATCGACTTCGGCCTTGGGCTAATTAGGTACAAATTAAATATTTATGATATCCGCCAGCAATCATATTTTGATAAGGCTCTTTTTGTTGAGTGGCGCTGAAATAACACGAAAGATGTGCTTTTGAAAATAAACACTTGAAATTCTTTTGTCGGAGCCGGTTGCGTATTAAATATACCTAGAGCTAAAACTAACTAGCTAACTAACCAACTAACTCGGTCTTGGAACACACCCCTGCCTCACTCACAATCATAGATAATCTGGTTCACTTGATCGTCCCCAACTTCTTCTACCACCACGTTCGCGTTTTATATTCTCTTTTCACTCCTTTATGCGTTCATTCGCTCTACATGTCCAAACTCCTAAACGTCTCTATCTTAATCTTACATATTATTGTTGAATATCCGTATTACTCACACGATCATACATGGTTTTACCGCACATACGCCTCAGGGCCACCATTTATATAGCATTCAGTCTGCTTTCGTCCTTCTTATGTCAGTTCACTCACCCTCTCTGCCATACATCAGGCCAGGTACCAGCACTCCACTGTGGACTGTTACTTCGCTTCTATGGACAATGTTTTGTTAGCGCCAAATGCGTTCAGTCCTCCATTAAAGAAGTTTTCTGCATCTACTCTTCTTTCAATATTTCCATTTTTTCTTCATAATATATAATGTACATACCTGATAATAATATATAATTCTGAAAGCTGGTGATGCCGGTTAGTGAATCATTTTAATGAAGTAATCTGTTTTATTTTAGTGGGATCGCACAAACTACGAAAAAGTATGTTAACTTTTGCTTTAAAAAATTTCCCCATTTTGAATTCCGTTTGGCTAACGATAGCTCCTTTATGAAATTAACGTGAACGTCATAATATTTTTCATTTCTATTTTTGATACTAGCAAGTCGTTGTCGAGTTATTTATTTATTTATTTATTTCACGCCTATTAAGGCTTTTACATACATATATATAAAAAATATTTACGAAATTATACACGAAAATAGTGCAGGAAACGACTATGTAAACCATTGGAGAAAAATAAATATAAAGTCAAAATATCACTGAACTTGATCACACAGCATGCAGGTACAAAACATAAAAAATCCAAAATATTTTTTTCTGTTTCAGTTGACAAAATTATTATGTGTTAGTCAAATCAAATTAAATACCTTTATTAAAATATTCCACTACTTGATGAAAAAAACTTCAATAGGGTATGCTTATATATTGAAATTGATGTACTAAATATATCAACAACATCGTAGTATTTGTTTCCTACCTGTTGAATCCGTCGCATAGGAGTATGATATTGGGACGTTGATATAGAATTGCTACAATAATAGGTAGGTACTGTCTTGTAACCGACCTGCTTGGAGTATGAAAAGAGATTACATATAATAAATCGGGGGTATCAAACATTGAATTAATAATTTTATACAAACAGGTAAAATCGGAAATAATTCTGCGATCAGATCATTTTATTAAATTTAATGAACAAAATACGTTATCGTAATTTAGGTTTTCTCTTGGAATGCCCATTTTAAAATTTACACATCTTCAAAATTTATTTTGGATTATTTCAATCGCATGTGAATGAACCTAATAATGCTTTATTAAATTCTATCTCGAAGATTTATTAAATATTATTAAAACTCCACTCTAATACTTATTAAATTGTTCTAATATACAAATACAAAACAAAGCGCTGGCACTTCTGTCAAAAACACAATTTGTTTACGTTAGTTAAATATATCGTTATAGCCCTTTAAGAAGAGCTCATATTATTACATAAGAACACTATCAAATGGGATAGGACAACTACCTAATTTGTTTATAAAAAATTTTCCCAGAAGAGCTCATATCAGATCTCTGTTTGAGTATTGTCTCGGCCATCTTCATTCTCAAGTATGACTCAACAGTGTCTATTTTTCGCTGTCTCTATTCAGAACTCTAGGTAGTTAATAGGTATGTACATAATGAAGCAGTAGGCATAGACAATGATGATAATATCCCATGGGCCGAATTTCACTAATGCCAGTGAGTTCGTTAGCGCCTGACAGTTGTCCGGTCACGAACATACATAAATTTCATTCCGCTTTGACCAAATTACAGATTTATCTCGTGTTTTGTACAAATAGCCACGGCAGGTAGGGATTTAAAACAACATCGATGTCTACGATGATCTGATATTTTTGCTGCTTAAGTTTGTTGTTTTGTGAGTTGTTGATCTTTTTCACGCTTCCTCCACATTCTGGTGCCAACATTTCATTGCCATAAATTTCACTCGCCTCGACGAAATAACAGATTTACCGATATCGTGTTTTATGCAAATACCGCCAAAAGGTGGGGATTAATAGCAAGATTAAGATATGCCATGATCTTTTGTTTGATGATCTGTTTTAGGTTTTTTCCTCCTCTGGAATCAATGTTTGGAACAGCTTTTCGCTCTTTTTTGGAACTTCAAGACTTACGGAGTTAGCGAGAAACTGCTTATAAATCGGTAGAAATTGAAAATGCCGGGTCTTAATATAACAGCATTTCACTGATCATAGCCTGTTGATGAACACTATAAGGCAGTGCAAAACCTTGGGTTAGGAATAAGGAGGGCCAACACCCCAAAAACAGAATAAACATGTCTCGAGCTTTGAGGATATCGTAATTCTTATAATGTTTATAAAACAAGTAATCTTATTGTTGAGTGGTGATTTAGATTATATAATGATATTTAGGTTACGTTAACACACCAGGATTTTAATTACCCGAAGCCATACATGGTGTGGTATCCCCTCATTTTGAAAATTATATGCTGAAGGAAGTGGTTGAAAATCTCAATAGGGAAGGTTGGAAAGCAGTTATTTGAAATTGAGATCTCTAAACATAGCTTAAACCATTTTCGGCATCCTGAATCTCAGTTGTAATTGTAATATATATTGGAATAGCAGCATCCATATGATGAAAAATTCAATATAAATTTTTGTATAACGGGAATTGTACCCAAAACTACTAAATGAAAAGACAAATGTAAATATAGCACATACTACAAGGGCCGAACATTGAAAGTGATACCAATGTTTTCAAAACAAATATAAACATCGACGATGCACAAATAAACGTTGAATGACATCCCTATTCATTTTTTTCCAGCACGACAAGATACATTTCAATTTGTTCACGAAACGGCGATTATTGTTCCTCAGAAAACAAACACGGTAATTAATTAGGCGTGCTACCAAATAGGGCTCAAGAGGCCAAATACATTGTTGTGGGTACTACCTAGTATGCCCAAATACAGTGAAAGTGTCCACAAAGATATCTTAGATAATCATTGAAGTGAAGTCCAAAGAGACATTTGATATTCTTGATTTTAAAGCAGTTTCAACAGTTTTTTTGTAACTACGTAATATGCAAATTCGAGTATAAGAGGAAAGTCATCAAGATATAGATATTTAGATGCTTTTAGTATTGCTACATTAAGGGCAAATTGTTTCACAGAATCTGAACAGTTCACCAAATTTCTTGATTGAATTTCCAAAGTTAATTTTCAAGTTCTTTAAATATTCTATTCAAGTTCTGCCATTATATCATTATGGGGATGTTGTTTCGCAGAACTGTAATGATAACTTGAATGAAACTTTCACAGAACTTGAAAATCGACATTGAAATTTGATGAATTGTTCAAATTTTTTGAAACAACTCGGGGATTAGGATCACAGAGGCCTAGCTACAAAAACTGGCGTTTTGAGTTAGGCTTGATTTCGGTAATGCCAAAATCATATTTATTACTACACGAAGCTCTATATCTATATCATACATACAGCGGCTTAAGAAATACAGTTTGGCATACATATGAGCATTCCAATCTTCAATTGCGTTTATCTCAAAACTATGTTTTTGTAGATAGGCCCCTGTCTAAACATCCGTTTTAAGGCTTCAAATGTTTTGAGGAATTCATTTTTTAAATTAATAATTTGAACTTAGAAAACACAGATTTTAAAACGATTTTATGTTATTTTTTAGTATTGATGACCAGATCGATGTTTGTTGACTAAATCGGAATAGCCAGGGTCCCACTCTTTTTCAATAAATACATCAAAGAACCATGAGGGTACTCTAACCTTTTTCAACCCTGAATTGTCTAAAAGGCTTCAGAGAATTAAATAATCTAATAATTTGCAAGAATCTGATAAAAAAGCTTGCCAATAAATACAGCCTAGTTTAAGAGATTCAATTCTGAAATTAAAGAATTTATTTGTATCCACGTAATTCTGTACCATAATATGAAGTGTTCAATAAACTTATTGATAGCTAAATGAAATTTTTATTATTAGTTAACGCAAAGAAAATTTAAATCGGTAGGTAGGTAAAACTAATACGAAATGGAAATGACCCACTTAAATAAATGAATAAGTAATTCGTATTCGAACTGAATAAAACATGGTTTTAACTATTGCATTGTTAAACAAATAATGCATTATTGTGAAGGTGAAAATAATGTTATGATTGATTTGTCGTGGGCTGGTGATTTTGATTGGCTTTGTAATTTCTAAGACTGCGCCCATAAAACATCGAAGCTTACATTGCGCAATTAACTATACCTTTATAGCAATATTGTAGAGCGTGCACCCACATTTTAAAGATAAATAGTTTTCTTTGAATACCGCACAAGGCTGCCAACTGCCCGAAGCAAGTGAGAACGGAAAGGAGATGAAGCAGAGGAAGGTTGACCATTACATTCACAACAGAATTTTTTTTTTAATAAATTTCCTATCCATAAAACGATCATCGTTTAAACTGACTGCAAAAGAACGCCGTTAAATTTATTTGAAAATGAATTTTAAAAATTTTGAATCCGTGACTTCTGGGCCTAGTTGCGTATATCCACATAACTAAGTTTTATGTACGAAAATATAAATTTTAAATGAGAAATTCAATCAGTCTAACCGTAGACCTAAAAATCCTTGTACCAATAGTTAATATATAAATATAAAATTATAGTATTTCAATATGCATAACTTTGTGCACAAATCATTTCAAAAGTTTTTCGTACAAAATGGCTGCCATGCAATTTCCCCTCACCGTAGATTTGATTTCAATGCCATTTATACAAAATCGCACTAATGCTTTGTTCAAGGCAAAGATATTCGATACAAACTAGACACATCTTCAAAACATTCCTTTGAACGTGATTTAACAATAAAAAGGAGACTGAGTGTCTATCAGATAATTATTCAAGACAATCTGAATAACGATATTGAAAGGGTTCGGATTGTGCTAATACATTTCCGCGTGTTTTTGATTCCAGGTGTCAAATACATAATCGGAAAACACTAAATATTACACTTATTCTGTCTATTGTTTTATCGCCCAATAATTTGTGATAAAAGTTGATCGTTTCACAACGTTTTTAGGTAGGCTAATCCGCACAATAACGCTGACTTATTCTGAGAGTTCAACCCCTAGTAGTAGCGGTAGTTTTTAATAAAAACAGATTAACTTTTATAGTGTAGTGATGTAATTTTAATATCAGAAAATCCATTTATATGAATTAGAAATAGTATCGGACCCAAGACTCTACCTTCAGGAACTCCATACTTTATCTCTGCCGTGTCACTGAAGCAAGTAATTGATTTAACTATTTTTTTCCTATTTTTAGTACAACTAATAAACCATTTGAGCGGTGTGGTGGTCCGTCGGCGCCAATATTTTAAAGTTTTACACACATCAAGTTATGATAGATGATGTCAAAGGCCTTTGCAGGTCTCAAAAAACGTCGATTACATTAAATGTAGCCTTTCTCCTCATAGCCTATTTTTTTAACTTACCTATTATTGTACAATATTAATGATCATGATCATAATAAAAATATTCATCGGTGCAAAGTTCAATTTCAAAGCGATATAATATTATCCATGAATGACCAGCGACAACTTGCTAACTGTTGACGCACGATTGTTTATGTTGTTGTCACTGAATATCTGCTATTTTTTACAGTAGGAACCAATATTAACTACAACGTTGTGGAATTTACACGATTGGCGTTTGCCCAATCAATATCGGACAAGTATCGGGTGAACAAAATAAACAACTGAACTATCGCGTCATTCATTTATTATTACAGACTCTCAGTTTATTTAGTAAAAGCTATCGTAATAAAAAAGGCGAGAGTTTTCATTCAATTATCACACACGCCCCGAGCCATCACCAAGGTATTGCCGATCAGAAGTTCGACTTAGATTTTATTGGGTGTAGTTTTGCTACTTGTTTTAATTAAAAAAGGATAAATTGCAAAGCAGCTGTGATAATAATATGACATAAAAAAGAATATTTTCATTTTCTTAATCCTAGAATTTTTTAATGCAAATTTATTTGTTGTCATATTGATTACTAGGAACTACAATTAAATACTCTTCAGTGTCATGAACTCATGCTTTAGTTTTAAGAGGCGTAATTGTGAAACTCATACCCTCTATTTGCATTTCTACGTTTTCTGTCAGCTTTGTCAGTTGTATTAGCTCTTTGTTTCATCTGTTTTATAGTTTTGGTCACCAAATCAATTTAGGTTATTTTTTTTTTTTTTTTTTAATTTCTTTATTTAATATTAAATTTACAATACATTTTATTACATAACATTAAGTTTATTTTATTTTTTATTATAGTACATCGTGATACACCTTTTTTTAGAGCAAATGCTCGTGTTAAAAAGGCGGAGAAACGCGTGTAATTAATGATTTCACATATTTTTTCAAAGAGTGTAAAGAAAATGAAAAGAATTTTTATTTTTTAATATAACAAAATAAATTTTTTAAATGTAACAAAATTTTATCAAATAGAAAAGAGAAAAGGATGTAAAAGAAGGAAAGAGATAAGAATAAGAAATAAGAGAGAAGGATTTCAATATAATAATAATTGAAAGATTATATTGTATTTTAAAAGTATAAACGATTTTAATATGCTATTGATATAGTGTTTTTATTGAGCTTTTGAATTTTTTATAATTCGTTTCCAATCTTAAGTTAAGAGGTAATTGGTTAAACCATTTGACACCAAAATATTTATAAAATTGTTGGGCTGTGGTGGTGTTACAGCGCGGGATAGTTATAGAGCCAAGAATACTTTGTCTATTGCTGTTCGAAAAAGTTATTAAGTTGTCATTGTTGAAACAATCTTTATGTATTTGAAAAAGAGTTATTTTTTTATAAATAATATGAAGTGAAGGGACTTTAAATTCTTGAAATAATCTAATTGTGGGGTAATCATACGGTTTTTTCAAAATTATTTTTACTAATATTCTTTGGATGATTTCTAAAGGTAACAGAGAAGTTTTGAATGCTCCACCCCAACCAACAATTCCATATTGTAATACTGATTGAATTAGTGAAAAATAGATGGTTCTTAATAATTCAAAATATAGTATGTTTCGTATTCTAAGAAAAATGTACAATAATTTTCTTAACCTTTCTACTATTGCATTGATTTGTAATTTCCACTTTATGTTACTATCTATAATTACACCTAGATATTTTACATTAGTTTTAACAGTAAGTACAGAGCAGTCAGGTTTACATAAATTTGAAATTCTATTACAATTACATGAGTGTATACTTATCTTTAAATTATCAGGGAATGAATTTTTATTAATGGTGAAAGGTATTATAAAAGTTTTTTCAGTATTAAGTGTTAACAGATTTTTATCGAACCATTTTTTTAGTATGTTTATATCTAACTCTGCTGTTCTTTGGGTTTCATTCCAAGTTAATCCCTCAGTTAAAATTGCTGTGTCGTCAGCGTATGAAATAAGTTTAGACATAATTGAGAGTTTAAAAATATCGTTGACATAAATGATAAAAAGAATTGGACCTAGAACAGTTCCCTGCGGGATGCCAAAATTTGTGGTCTGCGAATCACTCAGAGAGCCATTTAACTTTACAAATTGCTCTCTATTAAATAGGTAATTTTCGATCCATGTTAAAGCATTGTTAGTTATACCAATTTTCGCTAGTTTCGAGATAAGATTAGAGTGTGATATACTATCAAATGCTTTTCTTAAGTCGACAAAAGTTCCAATGCATTTTTTTTTACTATATAAAGATTTATATATTTCAGATGTTAAGTCTACGATAGCATCTTGAGTGCTCATATTTTCTCTAAAACCATATTGATGTGTATTTAAAATATTATTTTCTTTTACAAATTTAAATATTTGTTTTTTTACAATTTTTTCAAATATTTTGGCAATGTTTGAGGTGAGAGAAATTGGCCTATAGTTATTACTTAGATTGGGGTCCCCAGATTTAAAAATTGGGGAAATAATAGTTTTTTTGTAGTTAAAGGGAAAGTTGCCATTTTCAAAACTTGTATTTATGATGTGAGCCAATGGTTTACAGAGTGAGTCAGAATTTTTTTAAAGTATTTCTACAGAAATGTTGTCAAAACCAGGGGAAGAATTACCTTTTAATTCATTAATAATTTGTTTAATTTCATCAACATTAGTTCGTTGAAATTGACTCAAGGTGTTACAATTATTGGATGGTGACAGTAGATCTTTATTATCCATTAGGTACTTGACTATGCGCAGTTAATATTGTATTTGGAATCTCGGATTACAGAAGCATGAACGGTGAATTGCCTGATCAATAACTATGTATTCTCTTCTCCGTCAATGTTGGTTTTTTAATCTGGTAAAATGTTAATTTGAAGGCATTAATATATCTACTGCAACAGCGCACATAACTGACTGAATACCTTCTCTGAAATAAGGGGATGTTAATATAAAAAGTGCTTCCAATTACGTAGATATTTTTATGATGTATTTTAAAACACAAAAAGAAGAGGAAAGAATAATTGGGAACTAGAAAGAAGCAGTGGTCTGCATTGTAAATTTTATTTATCTTTTTGACCATTTCTAAAGATGTACTGTTTTTCTTATTCTTTTACGCATTCCATATAATGATTATGCTCCTTCAAATATTTAAATTTAACAATTCAAATATCGAATTTGACTATAACATTGCCCTGAACTATTTTTTATTGAATATTTTTGTCACATACCTCAGAACATATACCTAGTGAGGAACGTAATATAAAGCATATTGTGTTGAAAATTAATTACGTTACGTAATTATATTAGTATTTTTGATTAAAAAAAACCATAAAACTTATATTTCAATGAACTTTTTATCTGCACTGAAAATTAATATAATAATAGTATTTGAGAAAGTTACAACAGTCAAAAATTGTTTAAATTGATAAAAAAAAGTCACACAATACTCTTAAGAAAGTAGGTATTCTACCAATATAGTTCATTATAACAAAATTTAAATATCCTCAACGACTTTATAATATTCCAATAATATAATGGCTTACGTAAATACAGGCAATGCAATTCACCTCATTTCCGTGGCTTCTCGTTTACTCTGCAAACATAACTTTGAATATTCATTGGTTCTTATTAAAACTTTGCTATCGAACTAAATTAGTTAAAAACGCTTAGTGACATAGAAACGCTCAATAGGGTTCCTAATAACGAAGGTTATGCCAACATTTGAACAACTGCGGTTACAAAGGTTGTATTATGGGAAACGTTGTTACACCTAACAACAGAACTAGCACTAACCGCTGAATATATATTATAGACCGATAGATGCGTGTTTTGGGCTTGTTCGTGTATGCAAAGCAAGCTCAAATTTCCCTTACTTCTGCTGAAATTTAATATTTTCAAATGCCGAAATTTTTATTTTATTATTTTCAAGCGCAGACACGCGATAACTCGAATTCTTGACAAATCAGTTCCAATTTTGTAGACCCCAATTAAAATAATTTTCTGTTATAAATTTCTTACTATAGGTAGGTACTTTATCACTTGTCTGAATTCTTCACACAGTCATTTCCATCAGAGCCTAAGTCATCTGTTGGTAATTTTGAGGAAAGGAACAATTAAAACATTAAATCCGTTTTGTGGGAGAGGGTAATCAGATGATTTCAATCGTGTTTAAATATTGGACGCACAATGGTGTGGGATCAAATGAAGTATGTTTCTCAGAACGTCTTCAGAGCATTCCAGGAGAACATGAGAGGAGATCACAGATTTCTCACAGGGTTCTCGAGCAGAAATATAATTCCATTTGCCTTTCTCAGACCTAAGACATAAGTTTTCTTCAAACATGGGTATAGATGACACTTCTAGCGACAGTCTATTCACTGCTAGCAACTTGCAACAACTTACTCTTGTTTGTCGAGGAGTGAATGAGTCTGGATGGTAATTTTATTAACACAAACACATGCCGTGACGTGAAAACTATTTAAGTATAAATTATGACATTATCCGAAGGCTTCTTTCCAATTTGGACGGGATAGAAAATTATTTATAGATATTCTGAATATTCTCTACATTTTATTATCTTTCTTTATAAGTTGTTCGTGTCTCCAACTATACAAAGGTATATTATATATAAAAGAGTGTCATGGTGTAGGTTTGTGGGTTTTTTTAAAACAAATCTACAGTTTTATTATCAACGCCGGGAAAATCAACTAAACTTTAATAAATCTTTTTGATAATTCTTGAAATGATGATGAAAACCCATTTTCTACGTGTTTAATGCGTTGGCACTGGCTGGGTTTTGAACCCGCGACAGTTCATTCTACTGTCGGTAGGCTTACCACTCAGCTCATTGTCAGGGACTTATTGTTCGTGAAGTTATTGAACAATAATTGATTTTCCAGTTTTATTACCGTTGACGATATACATTCCTAAATTATCTACATATATTGGTCAAAGAAAGACGGTTTCGTAATACAGAAACTTTTATTGTTTACCATTCTAGTATTTGTTATACGCCATCTAACATTTGTTATGTATTAAAACAAAACCCATCATAATAAAATGAAAACAATTACTTTTACAACCAATAAATAAATGTTAATGTTTTACAAGCCAATCAATCAGCAATGACCCAAAGACTCGTTAAATTCGAAGTGGGCCAAACGTATAGCAAGTATAATGATAAACCAACCAATTTGATTTCGCCGAAGAGAAGGGAGAATCCACTTATGGCTTGTACTTATTAACAATCAAATCGGAGGGGTGGCACTTTTTAAAAATTGTACACAATCTCTAATGGTTAATATATTCTCAAGGAAATTATTTCGATATCCTTCAGAAGCTATATTTAAAGTATTAATATTTTTAACGGACACTTAAATAAAATGAACAAGGAGAAATAAGTATACGGAGAATAGAAATAGGGGATGCTCTTGAAAAATGGCTCCTGCAGAGAAATGAAAGGATGAGAAGTTACTTTCATTTTCTGAAACTCGCATAAATACCTTTTTAATTTTAATAAATAAATCATCTCCCCGCTATCTCATCAAAGATGGACTAAAAACTGTTTTTTTGAGAAATTATTTGCCCAGAAGGTTTTTTAGGATTTTAACCGGATTTTTCTGGATTGAGGCGATACGATGCGAATTAATGCAAGAATACGTGATTCGATTTAAAAATTGATCGCTCTTCTTTGTATATAAGCCTATAAAAAATAAATAAAAAGGCCTGTAACAAAATATATGTAATCTTCTACTTATGAACCCGATTCTTATATGGTTGTATTGTTTAATGTGGAAAATTAATTTATGATTATAAAGCTATTATTGAAAAACATTTAAATATTATTTGTACCTGAACTTCGCATTTGGGGGATGTTTTTTGTTGTTGCATAAATCAGAACAGGAGGAATTTCAACCTTATGATTTCGCCTAATACCGAATGTTGCAAGTCGGTGAACCGCCTCGATTAGAAGAAACTGTTTGCTAGTTAACGATTTTAAATAGTAAAATTTGCAGTAATTTTTAAAATAAATATATTTAAGTTGTTGTAACCCACATTATTATATTATCAACGTTGTTTTACGATGTCGTCTCGTGAATATTTCGTACTGTCGTAGTGTTTTTGTTCTCTTATAGGGATATTTTTTCGTTTTATTACTTAAAATCACTTATAAATAGTAGGTACTACAATACTACAGAATGTATGTACATAATATAAAATGAAATGATGGATGGTTTTAAAACTCACTAAAAGAAACAGTAATAGTACCGACCTTCATTAGATTAGAGGACATTCAAAATAGTGCGCAAATTAAAAAAAAATAAAAGATGAAACGACCACCGATAAAATACAATTCCAAATTATTCATCAATCAATCCATGTTCGAACCAAATATTACCAAAAATCAATTTGCACGAAAAGGAAAGCTTTTCTTCTGATTTTTTAAATATTAAAGCTAAAAGCAAAGCTCTGAAAAATTCAATTCCAAAATAAATGGTTTATCATGATAGCCTATGGGTGCATATTTTTATTCAAAATGTAAATACTTACTCAATTGAAATGCTAATGAGCCCAGATTCGTTATCTTTTATACATAACTGACGCAGGCAATGACAACATTATAGAAACTGATTGTTTATAAAACAGCTATAAATTTAGCCACTTAATTACATATCCTGATGTAATTTAGACAGTATCAATTTGACAGTAAAGATAGAATTAAATTAGACTCACCACACAAACGAAGTCACCTCCGAACACAGTTAGAAACAATACTCATACAATGAATGATCACTGTTATTTTTTATCACAAAAAATACAAGAAGATAATTCAACACGAATAAAAGATGTCGGTTTTTCAACCACTATTGTGATGTTAACAGCAAGTCAGAAAGAGAGAAAAAACACACAATTTAAAAACGATATTTGAATCTATGAATTCGGAATGAAATTTTAGTTTTTTATTGTTACAATGTTGTAAAAATTTTTCACGTGAAAATTTTTGTCACTCTGTTTATTGATCACAACAAAAGCTAACGAGTTCCACTTTAAAGGGTTGTTGAACTTATTGTTTTCCAAAGATTTATGCAAATATATCATAAGATAAAACAACACTGATTTAAGGTCCTGGCATGAAAATTGCAAACTTTCGCTGCGTGAAAAGTTCGAGGGTGATCGCGCGCGCTTTTCGTTCTCAGTTCTCGGAGGTTTTCTCCCGTCTTTACTGGCAAGCTCGCGGGCAGCCGATACCGTGTGCGGTCGGGTACTGAACGACGAGCAACTGAACACTGATCCGCTATCGTACCGCCTCGATAGCGGAGTCGACTGCTTCGGTAGGTACTCGCTAGGTACTAGAACTACTATGTAGGTACGCTTCTCGCTCCTCGCTCCTCGCTCCTCGCTCCTCGCTCCTCGCTGCTCGGGCGGTAGGAACTTCTATAGACGCCCGATTTGCCGCGTCTTTCTGATGACAATTGGCGCTTTTATGCCGTTAGCTTAGGTGCCATTTTTTACGTCGGAAAATGGCATTTTACATTTTGTCAGGGTTTTAAAATTTTACAGTGCATGTGTAATTTTATCTGCTCGTTGTGAACGTGAGATTAGAACATACCTAATACAATTTTTGTACTGGCTGAAATTATTTTAAGTGGCTTGGAGTCTTTGGAAGCGAAAATATTATATTTTATTAAATACGTAGGTATGTTGTAGGTACCTAATACAACAAAATGGAATTATCAAAAAAAAGTTCGAAGGTTTTTAAATGTAAATAATAAACAGTCTCCATAGCGAAGTGAACTATGGTTTTGTATTTGGAAGATTCAAATTCGATGATGGGCAGCTATGTCTATAGATATAGGTAGGTATTACATTCAATTGCAATTTGTTTCAGAGTGGTAAATTTTCTCATTATTGGCCTGGCGAGACAGTACCAATCGAAATCTAAATAATTTTCTACTGCGCTTTTTTGTCATTAAAATTTCGCAAACTAACCACTTCAATAATTGAATATTTTACCTACATTATGTTCCTTAATATTCAATTACATAACGTATCAGTCACCAGCCCAAAAACCAAAATAATAAAGTGGAAGAGTTATGAAAATAAACTATTTTTTTGTAGTTTTTTATGGCGGAAATCGAACCCACAAACTTCCGATATTAAACTTAAACTTTTATCCTCTAAGAATAAAAAAATACGAATCTTTCGCTTGAAGAAAAATAAAAGTATTTTTCCACACATTCTGTATTCGACAATAAATAAAAGTAGGTTTGATAGGAAAGAAGTTTATTCGTTTGAAGAATGCTCGGCTCACAATGTAGGTAAAGCACAGCACCTCGTAGTTCCTGATTTCATTGAAGTTTCCCTCCGGACCGTGAAATGTATTTTTCCACCGAATTGACAAGAAGATAACGTCATTTTGTCAGCGGAATACACCACTGTAGAGACACAACAAACCGATGAAATATGCTATTTTATGTTTCATGAATTATTTTACAATATTGACCATAGTTCCTTACCGTCCAAAAAAATAATTTATAATACATCATAAGCGCAAATCTTGTTTATAATGTACCTACATAAGATATGAAAATAAAGAATTTAAGAAAATTTTAATGATTTCTTGTTGCACAACTCTCTACGAAAGTTTTACTGAATGGTGTTCTTGAAAATGTTCGAAGATTGATTACCCCTCACAAATAGAAATAATGCATCTAAAATAGTAAAATTCTAGCGCAGACCCGTGTAAAACCACGGGAAAAATAAAAAATAAATAAAAAGCGTAAAATATTGTTGAAAAAAAAATTTACGTTAGGTAGATACTTCAAAATTTAAAAAAATCAACTGCTTGAAAGGCAAAATGATTTATTTTTGAATTTTATAATTTTGCGTTCGTACTCACATCACAACCATAAATTTCATTGTGATAAAATATATTAAATAAAAAACCAAAAAATACTTTGAATAAGAAAAAAAAAATGATCTCTGTGACCTTTCATTATCAACCTGTAGATTTGACTTTTTCTAACAAAACATTTTGTTTTTCAACGATTTTAACGTTGTTTGATCTTTTTTCCACGTCATGTTTTTAAAACAAACAAACAGCTACGACTACTTAAAAAATAGCGATTTATAGAATAAGGGATGGGCAATTGCTTGCCTGATAAGTTTTTTACGTTATGTAAATGATTAAGTTTAATTAATTATTTGATTGGTAAAGCCTGGCATAAAAAATGTGGTTTTTAGCAATCAATAAAAAAAACAAACGCACTCGTTGAAGTCGGAACTTCGTTCCTATAAATATTTAATCAACCTTAAAGTAGTAGTAGAATGTGTTTCGCAAAAATCGTTTTCCATGAAAGATATATGTATTGTAACATATCCTTGTGCTCTTTTATCGTTCGTTACGTTCGCCTGTGAAATACACCGAAATGTTTGTATGTTTCTTGTTTGTTTGCATAACAAGCCACCAAAATACCTTTGAAGAAGTTCCCTTTGTGTCACTTATTAGATATTAGTTGTGCCTATTGTATTGGAAATAACCATATGTATTGACACACTTTTTGTGCTGTGTTCTGTCATAAAAGTAGCGATAACTCGAAAAGTTCGAATGGAAAAATGTGTTTTTATCCACATTTATTTTGACAGTTCTGTTGATTTACTCCCCGTATTCTAGTTCGATAAATCTGTTTTAAACGTGGGATGAAAAGTGACTGAAAGCCATTACCAAGATGACTACACTTCTGTCATGGTTTATTTATTATTATTGCGTTTAACTTGTAAAACTCCATTTTTTTAAATTGAATATAATAATTATCATTGAGGAAGATGATAATGTTAACAAAAATCTAAACAAAACATGAAATAGATCAAGACACAGTAATGTTTTTTTTATTTATTTTGGTACAATATTTTTTTACATTTTCATAGATATCCAGTAATGTTGGCCTCACTGGGTGGCTTACCCTTGCTGAGGCCTAATATAAAATAAGGTCTCAACAGGGAATCGAACCCACTATCTCTGTTTTACCGAGACAACCACTTTTTTCTTATCCAATGGTCGAGTGGGTAAAGACGTTTTCAATTCAAAAGATAAAGAAAAGTTGTGTCAATAAAAATTTAAAACCAATTGAATGTATCGGTTAGATACAATGATAAAAGTGTGTTGTGGGCGTGTCCGTGTGCTTGAAGTAAGCTAATTTTTTTCTTATTTCTTGAGATATAATAATGATAATTGACTTGGATAATTTTAATAGCGCCGATTAAACACGCTTTTATTAAAAAAAATTACGACACTATAGTACACAATGACTTTGCACGCAGATGACACTATATTACACTATGACTTTGCACGCAGATGACACTATAATACACTATGACTTTGCACGCAGATGACACTATAGTACATTATAACTTTGCACGCAGATTTTATTTTATTTTTTGACCGTTACCGTTTTCAGTCTGATATGGCCATCTTTAGACTAATACAATTTTTTTGTTTTATTATTGATCATTTACATAGTTTTATATCAGTCAAATACTGTCCAACTATTGATCATTTACATATTTTAATGTCAGTTAAATACTGTTTAATTATTGATCATTTATATAGTTTAATGTCAATGAAATACCCTTTAGTAATTGTTCATTTACATAGTTAGTTTAATGGCAGTGAAATACACTTTATTGATTGATAATTTACATAGTGTTTAATTTCAGTGAAATACCCTTTAGTTATTGATCATTAACATAGTTCAATATCAGTGAAAACGCTTTAGTGATTGATCATTTACATCGTTTAATGTCAGTGAAATACCCTTTAGTTATTGTTCATTTACATAGTTTAGTGACAATAAAATGTTGTTTAATTAGTGATCACTTACGTAGTTAAATGTCAGTGAAATACACTTTAGTGATTGATCATTTAATTTTAAACTAAAATAAGTAAAGTTTGTTTCAATATATCTATATATTGGAATTCCACACCAAATTGTTCACATCTAAAATTTTAATATTGAACTTTTTATTCCTTTGCTGAAATAACACTGTTATAGCTAAAGTTGTTTGCAAAATATCAAATTTACGGCTTCCGGTTATTAATTAGCTATTTTAGTAGTAAGTGCAAGTAGTATGGACCTCACTATTATTGTCGTGTGCAGTGGCGTAGTTAATTCCTTCCACTCTTGTAATCACATTCTATAATATAATAAAATACAAGATTGAAAACTGAAAGAGAGATTAGTATGATTAGAAAAACAAGTGAACTTAAATGCATTTAAATAAGGAAACACCAACGATTTAACTTTTTCACAACTTCTAATTTAATAACTTCTGATTTAACGTTCTAATAAACCTGATTTAATTTTTACACAACTGTTTACCAGAGATCAATGGTTTTTTATCACTAAACTCCCTTAAACACCTTTATTAGTAAGGCCGAATAACTATAATATTAAGTCGTATCAGTTATTTTTTTACATTACCTCCACACCCTGAGAAAAATAATTTCCCTCAACGTCTGTGCCGCCTTTGGGTATACTGTGTGGGGGGCTCTTTAAGGAAAGGAAGGAGAGGAGGTTTTGGGAAGGAAAAGGGTATGAGGCGTGTGCATGGGTACGAATCTGAGGGTCAGTGTGTCCAGAAGTGGTAAATGAATCCATCCCTCCCACTGCGGTGCAGGGCGGGTCGAGAGAAGATCAACGAATGACCTGATAAATAAAATAAGTACCAGCATAGACAATGTAAATTATGTTATAGCAATCAAAAGCGTTCGATACCGTGAATCATGAGATACTAGTAAAAAAATAGTAAAAATTGTTGTAAATGGTCCTGCTCTCGAACTCATTAAATTTTATCTAAACAACAGAATGCAAGATGTCAACTTAGATAACAATAAGAGTCAACACAATAACATAAACTATGGAGTTCCGCAAGGATCCTGTTAAGTGCCACTCCTTTTTCAAATATAAATAAATTATATTATGTCAATTAAACCTAAATGGCGAAATCTTCTTATACGCAGATGATACTGCTATATTTTACTTTGGCAAAACTTAGAAAACATATTAGAAAAAACGCAACTGGATCATACTGGATTATACTTGTCGCATCTAAATTATTTAATGAAATATGGGGAAACATATTTATTACATATTTAAACGACCTCAAATAAAACAGAATAAAGTTATAAAAATACTTTTTATTATAACCCAGATACTCCCAAAAGTATAAGAAAATACCCCCAAAAAACCAAAAAAGAATATGCCCCCAAAAGTATATACCCCCAAGAAACGAAATGACTGAAAATCAGTAAAACTGTACGAATATAAAATATGCTATTAATCTTATCTCCTTATTAATCTACAAAATCGAAAATGAATTTATACACACCAACACAATATTTATAAAAACATCACAAGCACATGAACACTACATAAGACAACATAATAAACTATACACACATTCAGCAAAGACTGAAAGTGGTAAAAGAAACGAGGGTATACAGATACACATATACAATCTCCTACCCAATAGCTTGACATCAGTAAATAGAATAAACTATTTGCTGTTCAGATCAGCGAGCTGAATTAAAATGTACTTATGTTAGTTAATAAAAAGGAAACAATCATATTTAGATTTTTTTTATTTTTATATGTGTACTTTTAAGTTAAGAAAGTGAAATGTGTATGTTTCCTTTAACTTATTAATACAAATAAAAGAGATTCCTGCTAGAGAGGTCGTCTCCCTCAACCGGAGGTTATTTTCTTGAACGTTTAAATAACAAGACGCCACTGATTTTACAGCATTCAGTGCAGTCATTAAAAGATATTAAAACTCAGAAAGACCGATTGTGTTTAGGAGTTATAGGAGGATTTAACTAACCATCAAGCCGTTTTTGGCAGGAGAAGGCAGAGAGGTGGACTGCCAAACAGCTCAGTCGTGGCACACACTCTTTGCTTGATTCACATTCTTACATCGTCTCATACATACTCGTCTGTTATTCCGACGCTTGACATGGCCCGACTCAAGTATGTGGTTTATTTGATATCGTCCCCGACTTTCTCTATCATTCACATTCGCGTCATATGTCTTCATTACACTCCCTTCTTCGTTCATTCTCTCGACATGCCCATATAATAGCATCCAAGGGAAGTAGATTTTATCCATGCTGCGGTACAGGTTATGCACTATTAGAATTATTTCTATTCTAGCAACTGATGACTTGACCTTTATGACTTGTTTCCGCTGGTTTATTCCCACTATTAAGACAGCTGGTGGATATAGAGAGGAGGCATAAGTTTCGGCACGTCTAGAGAGTTGCTAACAGTGTAGATTGAGTAACAAAACAGTAGGTTGTTACCTACGCATGAGTCGATGTATGAATGCGAATGAAGTAAAAGGGTGGGCCAATACATAGTTGTATGGCCCTCGTTCCACACTGAGAAAAATGGGTTTTGCGAATCTCGATTATTGTGGAATCTCGGTGCGAATTATTGGTAATCTGACTAAACGGGTTTGCATGCCTTAACGAATGAATTAACAGGTTTCCTGAAAAACTTTTAGTAAATTACCTATATATTATCACGACATCGGAACACGTGTTCGTGAAAATCCTAAAATTGTCGTATTTCATGTCAGCAAGGCTAGCAAGCACGTACACGAGTAAGTTGTTAATGCGTAAGGTGGGAATGCTGGTTTTGCTCTATTCCGTATTTCAACACGATTTTGATAATCTTTATATACGGTTGTGTCGTTTCCACGACTCGTTCATGGGTTCAACAGCTCGACTGTGGAACGGTTTGCTGGCCTCTGTCTTTTACATTCTACACTCCTTCCTCTCATCAAAACTTCCATACAGCATCCCCGAAGGTGACATATCTCATAAACTGTTTTCCTCTGCACCATCTGATTGAAATTCATGTTCATTTTTTTTTGCTTACCGAGTTAGGTATGTATTGCTGCGGATATCAAACAAATTTGTTTTGAGTTATTTTTTCATAATCAAAATTATGACAAAAATAATAAATTGTTTTTCGTTTTGATTATTAATTCTTTATACAACCGATTTCTGGAACAATGTTTATTTGCGCATGTTAACAAGGCAGCGCTGGAGCTTCAATCAAAATCAAACACCGAACAAACAAAAACCAAACAAATAAACGAACCTCATCAAAAAATCAGTTGCTGATTGAGTGTTTACATAAAGAATTAAAACTCATATATGTGGTTTCGTTTTTACCATTTAAAAAACGTTGATGTGTTTGCCTTAAAATATGATAAACGACTACAAATTACTCAACAGAAAAACAATAATTTTCAATCAATTGCTAATGCGAGTTAAGAATCGTAAAATTTTAGAATGTATTAGGTGCCTACCTACCAACAAGAACAAAAAAAGGAAAACTTTCAGGATGTTCCATTACACTGGACTATGACGGCCGGCATAGTCCAGTGGTAACGCATTGGACTGCCATTCCGAAGGTCGCGGGTTCGAACCCGGCGTGCGCAAATAAATTTTATTTGATTAATTTGTGTTATTTCACAATTAATTAATTAAATAATATATAGTATATTTGCGGCACGTTCCAGAGTGGAAGATACTACCAGTATCGCCCTGGTGTAAGACCACCATTCAGAATTGAAACGTTGCTCCAAATGGCTTTAGCCGTGTTTAGTGACTAGATCTGAATAGCCAGGTACTTCCCCACCTTCCTCTTTCCCTTCCCCACTTACCTTCAGCCTCACAACATCCCCCAATTGGGGATGCCATAGTCTCACTGGCTCCAGACGGGAGCAGTTGGGACTCTTGTGAGGTATTCACTATAAAAATAAAAAAAAAACACAAAGTTAAATATTAGAATTTTGTACCTAATGTAGGAAGTGGTAATTCAGTAAATTTCTAAAATAATACGAAATATCTGATATTTCTAAGATCTTTTAAATGTGATAGGCATAATTTCTTCTTTTTGAAGATGACGTAAAAGAAAATATCATTTTTAGAAACTAGATGAAATTAACTTTTAGATTTTTGTATTTGAATCAATTTTAAATATGAAAAAGTTTTAAAAAACCACATACGTTTAAACACGGTTTTTGGTCGTGTAGAAAAGGTAAAAAAGGTCGTTTCGTGTTTTGTAAGTGCAGAAAATACGAAATTTTGAAATACTTTACTTTTATTTATAGAATCTGCAAGAAATACATATATTTGATTTATATTTACCTACACGTGCATAAGGCAATTAAAAAACATAATTTTCGTGGAATTCTTCTTAAGTTCAAACCGCAACATTCAATTGAAAATAATGTGTCAGAAATAATCTAACATTTTCAAGACGGGAACCTCATGTGTCAGTTTGCCAAAATATGGCGTTGCCAGTTCCTTCGCAGCCAGTTAAAGGCATTTTTTATTAGAAATAATTAGATACAAAAATTTTCGTCTTTATTCAATGAGGTTGTGTTCAAAGTACCGTTTAATGGTAAGGAAGTGTTTTTTATTAGTAAGCCTCTAAATGTCTAGAAAAACTTATTTATTTAACTATTCCCACTTCCTGATAAGAACACAAAAGCTCATACAAACTAAACAATTATTCACATACTAACATTTGTGGTAACACATAAAATATAATAGGAGCCATCTAACGCTAACAGTAAAGCTTCATGAAATCTCCAAGATAACATCATAACGTTACGCTTAACTTTAACTGAGGGTTACGTGTCAAATATCTCATCCTTTGTGAAACGCGCGTCAATTTAAACTTAAACACTTCATTGCAAAAGTAATATTTTCAGAGGCGTAACGTTTGTGATAGCGTTACATAGTCGCGCGGGCCCACGCATGTGCGGAAAATTGACATACTTGCATATTGAATAAAACACAATGTATGTAAAAGAAACAAAATAACTTATATGTTAAACCTCCCTAAGCACATTTCAACTGCGGTCTGAAAAAGGCAATCCGAATCAGAAATGTACTTCTTGACATGACCACGACCAGGCTCAAGCATTATTATTAGATTTACTTGATACTTCTATCATGTCTTTCCCTGGCGTACCCGACTTCATCTACCATTCATACCGTACAATATTTTCATTACACTCTTTCTTCGATCAACCGATCCACATGTCCAAACCATATTTTTTTTATCTTGCTCATCCCCGATAGCTAAGTTGTAGCTTTATTTGCAAGTTATGTCGTAGAAATGTATGACGGCCCCGTGGTCGAGAGGTAAAGCTTTTGACTATCTTATGACTAGCAATACGAAGATCGGGGGTTCAAAACCTTAAATTTGATTTAAGTAATTTGTGTTATTTCACAATGTAATAATAAATAAAAAAAATGTGGTATTCTTGCGGTACGTTCAAGAGTTGAAGATGCTCCTGTATTACGCCTTAAATATTATCCTGGTGGTAAACCACCATTCAGAATTGTACCGTTGCTTGAAATGGCTTTAGCCATTTTTGGTGACATGGTCTGAATAGCCCGGTACTCTGCAACCTTCCTCTCCCCTCTACCTTCAGCCTCACAACATACCCCAATTTTGGATGCCACATTCTCACTCCAGACGGTTGGGAGCAGTTGGGTCTCTTGTGCGGTATTCACATAAAAAAGGTAAGAATATCTGCATAAAAATTGGCAACAGGACAAATCGGTACGGTGATAAATCAAATAACACTTTTAAGCGATGCAGAATCATTAAAAGTGATGTATAAAAAACTAGGTTTTGGAAAGTCTAGGCTAGTTTTTAAGTTTATTTCATTTCCTCGAAGTGGCAGAGTGGAATTGCCCAGAGGGGCGGGAAGTATTGTGACGCCTCTGAACATGTGTCTCATCTCTAACATATGATACTTAACAAGAAGTCATTATTACCAACTTGTTAAGTATCAATTGTTAAACAGTGCATTCATGAGGATATTTGCAAGAAACGTCTACTCTTTTAGTATTGCACAAATATGTTAGCACACATTATTGTCAGTCTTTTCTGTTATTTCGTTAGCCACCTCACAATATGAAAAATAATAATGCTTTTCTATTGTATTCTGCGGTTATCAAATTATTTAAGAGACAGGATATGTACGAATGCTTAAAAAAATTAGAAAAATTTAATTTACCTACGGCCATTGTTCCCAATCCTACTGATCAATTATTGAGCCGAAATTTTGGCTAAACGCTGCTCAAAAACACAACTACGCTCTTTCCAACGGACATTTCACCGGTGACGACTGAGCGATCAACCAATTTAAGGAAGCTAAACTACTGGATTAAGCTTTCCTCAGTAAATGACTAGTTATAAAAAGTGTGAGATGGCACTACGTCTTTAGTCTAAGTAAAAGTTAGGTACCGAAGAAAGCTTAGGAACGCTTATACTCATTTTAAACGCTTGTCGTGTTTGGTTGTTTTTCGACAGTTCGGGAAAGGTTATCGATGTAGAATGAAACAAAACAAAAAACGTAAAAGATCCCTGTCAAATTGAATCGCATGTCTACATTTAAATGGAATTGATAAACGTCACTTCCTTTCGCACCACGGAACCACCATATTCGCGTCGCACCCAGTATCTTTGGATACTGCAAACGGGCGTTTCAAACACTTCTATATAATTTTTTTTTTTTCGAAGAAAATCTTCTGAAAGCTTATCACTTTGTGATGACATTATTTATTATATTAAAACCTAAATAACTTTGTTTACATCACTTTAATATATATAACCTCTACATCTTTCATGAACAATTTCACCTCATCAGGAATAAGTGTATATAAAAGTAAAAAATTAAATATAGATTACTGTGTGCAGTATTTTAAAACCTGAGTTTTTATCAAAAGTGTGATTGTTATTCAAAAGATGAGCTGCAAACTCGGATTCACCACTTCCATTAAGAGCTCCGAGATGTTCTTTATTTCTAACTTCAAAGTTTCTATTGGTTCTACCTATGTAAAAGAAACTGCAATCATTGAAATTGAGTTTATACACTCCTGATTTTTGAAGTGAAACTTCTTTACGCGCGTCATGCAATTTCGAGGACCGGAGTAAAACCGACTCATGACCGAAACGAAAATGCGGGACCACCGATTAAAGTTCATTTGATCTAGTCAAAGTTTTGAAGTAACATATAAATGCTTCTTAGCTCATCCCGACAACTGGCGTTGGTGGTGTAATGGTCAGCATAGTTGCCTTCCAAGCAGTTGATCCGAGTTCGATTCTCGGCCATCGCACATTATTTTTTTGTTTTTAACGCCTTTTTCATTCAATATCTTATTTTTTAGTAGGTCAGAACATTTTTTAAAAGAAAATAATATTGCAAAATAATAAAAACACTTATCTCACTGTGATAAAACATTACTCCGCTAGAGCGCGCTTTGCGTTATTGTGTTGGATTAAAATTATTATCTAATCCGTATATTATGATAATTGTATTACATTTATTTAATTAATTTATTTATTTTGATAATATGTAATAATTTACAGAAAAAAAAATTAAAACTATCTCCCTCTGATAAAATATCCGTTCGCTAGAGCGCACTACGCGATCTTGTGTGGGATTCTATTTCTGTACATTGTACATTATTTTTAAAAATATATTATATTTTGGGTGTGATGTAGGTAACATTATAAAACATAACAAGCTCTCATATTTTCAGAACCTACATAATATAATCAATTTATGCGGCTTTGCTTACAGTTGGTGCTCAGCGTGGTTGGCTTTCAATCAGTTAAGCGAGGTTCGATTCTCGGCTGTGGCATTTTTGAAGTGAAACCTTGTTGAGGTGGGGGAGCCGCTCACGAACGTTCTCTCTCTTCTCTTCTTTCCTCTCTCTCAGACACCAGCGAACTGCGCCACGCCAAGCATCAGCTGAAACTAGAAGTTTCACTTCTGTCTTGCGTAGGCTTGACACACCCACTTTTTTTTTGTTTGCTTATCGCTATCTTTATTATTAGGAATATATTTCTTCATTTTGTTATTGGTGTAAAACGCCGGTTGAATAGTTCCAAGAATGTGTTTATTTATAATTTTGGAAATATCGTTATCAACAAATAGAATTCTACGCCATTGTTTATTTCTATCTTTAGAAATATGGTAAATATACAGTATGAAGATATTATGTTTAATTTTTTTATTTAGTATTTCAACTATCAATTTATTAAAATAACCGTTATTAAATGCTATTTGTTTAGTGAGATTTAATTCTGAAGTATAATTTTGAACCGACAAAGGAATACTATTTACTTTAATATTCATCTTCTATTTACCTTAATGTCGTGAACAACTACATTAAAACGTAATAATTTTCGGTAAGTACATGGATTGTGTAATTATTTCCAATTTACTATATGAACATAATATTTATTTAGGGTCTCGGACTCATGACGTACTCGAGTACAAATTGACATAGATAATAATATAAGGGCAGTTTTCACAATATCAAATAAAAATTAGTCACACATTTTTCTCAAATGACCTACTACGCCTGGATCCCCAGAGCCGCCCTTGCTTATGGGTATAACGGACAATAAATTGTTTAATGTTTACACTTCTGCATTATGTGATTTACACGTAGAAAGCAAAACACAATATAAATTTCATTGCAAAAATAATAATATTTGTCCTCCGTATTCTAATCTGCCCTGATAAATTCCTCGCAAGATAAAAAATAGCTATCATTAATGAAGAGATTCCTAATTCCTACTATAGAAATGGAAAAGCCCGCTTGCATATTGTATACAGTAATAATAGTATGTTGATATTTTTAGAACGAACATTGTTCAATTAGTCACGCGAGGAGAAATTCCTAAAGGTGGTCGACGGTTAAATAGAAAAAATAAACTTCCATTCGTGGAGGGCACCGTAGAGATGAACCGATAGACACGAATTGTGGGCGTGACCGTTTTCCCGAAGTAAGATCATTTTTTTAATACGTGTGGAAAACTTTTTCAAATTTCAAGCAGCTTTTCATTTCATTCCAGGGCGATACTGAGAATATCTTCAAATCTAGAAAGTGCCGCAAATATTGTATATATTATTTTTAATAATTTACACAACCTAGTACCTACACGGCGCACGTAAAGTAAAAATTATTTTAAAATATTGTGATTTTTTTTTAAATTTAAATAAAACAATCAATAATTTTTTTTTTAACTAAAAAAAATATATCAAATAATGTTGGTACCTTCTTTATCGTTTGTTTGAATTGTTCCCACAATG
Organism: Hesperophylax magnus; assembly: GCA_026573805.1. Lineage (NCBI taxonomy): Eukaryota > Metazoa > Arthropoda > Insecta > Trichoptera > Limnephilidae > Hesperophylax > Hesperophylax magnus. The sequence continues at coordinate 13,074,893 of JAIUSX010000117.1, read as the reverse complement.
AGTTTCAATATTGGAAATTATCCTTTAATTCAAAGCAAATTTAATTTCCTAAGTTTATCGAACCGGAGTTACAGACAGAGTCACAACGGAAATTAGTAATTAATTCGATGGAGTAATTATTTTAACTGGATTAGTCTAACCTTCACGATATAAATAATAAATTACCTACATAATACAGCTTTCATTTTGATACTAGATTAAAACGCCAATAAAACACGTAGGAGGACGTTAAATCGGATAGATGACATCTCTTCAATATAAAGAACACCCAAAAGTGAAATCGTTATTATTTTGCATTAAATGATACTTTTCAGAATTAATTTACCATTTGTCCGCGAAAAACCTGTTTGAACTATGTGTTTTTATTTAAATATATTTTTTGTTATAATCATAAACTGTTTTCATACTAAACTTATAACAAGTAAAGTAAACGGAACCTGTATTTAATTTAAATTAGATGGTTTTTGCTTCTTATTATGTTTGCTAAACGAATAAAAGATAAGAAAGGTGTTTTTGATGATCGGAATAACACATTTTATAAATTTTTCACTCTTCCATTAAATGTTTACCGACTTTGCAACGGTGTAACTATTATTACCTTTCTTATAATACAAAAAACGACCGATACATAAAATGATAAAAAAGAACTTTTCTATTTCAAATGTATTGTATATGTATTTAATCTTATCGGCGCACTGCAATGTGCACTCCTTTTCTAACGTATTAATAAATATCGACATGATGTACTATTATTAAAATAATATTGACTAGACAAATAAAATATATGTCGGCGGCTCAAAGCGGCAATAAAACTCCACGACACAATCTGGTTACGAATTCGTGTAAATTTGCAATAAAAATGTATTTCACTGATAAAAGTTGAAGTAAAACTAATAAATAATACGTACAAAAAATGCAGTTTTGATTGTGCCTCTCTCAGTATTTTGAGAAAGCTTGTTTAGCTTATATCCGTTTATAAATAGTGTGTATTGTTGTATAATAAATTCATTGACAGGAGATAGTCTCATGTTTTATCTCCGAATATTTTGATGATATTTTGTGGGTTTTAACAAACACGAAACTACAACAAATTGGTATATTTCATTGAATAAGGAGGTAATACTAATAAATCTAAAAGAAACATGAAACCGAAAAAGACACAAAAAATAAAAAGTTAACGGTCTTAACTGGGAATCGAACCCAGGATATCTGTCATACAGGGAAAACGCCTCTAACCACTCGGCCTCATATTTAAAATTCAGAATAACAATACTATTTCATCTAATTTTGCCCATGTTTTTCACTGCTCTCTTACTGATTACAAAGTTCTAAACAATTAGTTTTTAACCTAGATAGTATCTCGGATAAATATTTGCGATTTTTATTTATACTGGACACCTTATTGACTTTTTCTAAATGACTAAATTAATATTCAATATTATTGGAATAAGTTTTCTTTTAATAACTCTTTAAGGTTATTCCCATCAATGTAATATCATTATATTCGAGTGGTTAGAGGCGTTGTCCCGCTAAGACAGAGATCCGGGGTTCGATTCCCAGTTGAGACCGTTACCTTTTTTATTTATCTGTGTCATGTTCCGTTTCACGTTTCGTTTAGATTGTTATTAGTATTATATTCTTCTTCAATGATATATTTCATTGATGGGAAACCTTCAAAAGTTATTCAAATAAAATTTAATTTAAATAATCACAATTTTCAACATGAAATTAAAGCCCACATAGCAAGCTGATTGGCTGTTTATTTTAATTAAATTCATTTGAGGATATCATTTAGAATTAATCTGGATTAAAATAAATAAATAAAGATAATTAAGTTTGGTCTTCTTTTCTTGCATTTCATTTCGCAACCCGAGATACCCCTATCGATGGTTTCATGGTCCCACTAGAGAAACTATTATACGTTTGGAACATTTAAAAGGAACTTCGTCCATTAGTCTTGACATGAGAACTAATAGAGAGACCCAACAGTAGAATGTGTGCTCTCGACATTTCATCGATTTTTCAAACGGTTTTATCAAATAAGCAATAAAGAGCATTTTCTTCCGAAAGTAATTAAGTAGGTACTATCTCAACGGCATTCTTGGGGAATAAAAGTTTTATTGTAAACTCCTTTTACAACAGCGGCACAATCACTCATTACAGACTTCTGCGCGCCGCAAGCTAACTTAATAACCTGAGTACTTTACCCGTATAAATGTTTTAATGATAATGCCCGCTGATCTGAGGTAACCGGTCTACCGCAAGTGAAGCACTCTTGTAAAGAAGCTGCACTCATCTAAACGATGATCGTACCGAGTACCGACTACACTGTACACTAAACATGCTGTCATTGGAATAGAGTATTGCTGTAACATAAAAATCATTCGCTAATTTGAAATGCAATGCGTGCTTAAAACTACCATAAGCTTTTGTAAACGGGCTTATTTTATCAGGCATCTCTTTTTTCTTGATTAAGACGGAGAGTACCTAAGCTGCTTTGATTATAAATATGTGATAAACACTGTCTTTTTATGACATACGCATATATATTTTTCCCACTTACGTAAGCTTAGTATTCATGAATTACTAATCAGAAAACGGCCCTCTTTTGGACCGCTACATTTATGTTTTTTAAATTGTTTTTTTTTTTTCATTATGATGATAATTATGAGAATTTCTAATAACAATAATACAAGAAATTGTGATGCATCTTTGAAATTTAATTCTTTATGTCCGTTTATCGTTTTGTTTGTAGTTTCATATGTCAATAATCCATGGGAAAATAAATCAATGATGTGAACTAATTTTATGTCATTTTATTATTATAAATATTAAAATTGACAAAAACAGTTATTGTCAATAATATATTTTTCCAATGTCGATTGAGCACGTGTTCTCCTTGCGGTGACCAAATTTTGTACCGGTAGATAATGCGATACGTTTTCCATGGTACAGCCTAAACGAGCCAGTCTCCAGACGAGACGAGCTTGTATCACGTGATCCCGTGATCACGTGATCAGTTTCGACTTGTTACAGATTTTTTTTTATTGAAAACAAATGTCTGGTTACAGACTTTCGGGTACGAGTTGATACACCTGTATGTCGGCACGACCAACTCAAGAAGCACAAAGTGTCGTACTGATATATCGGCGTACCGCACGTAAAGGGTTAAACAGAGAATTATAATATTTAGATTCTTCTACGAGATCAAAGCTTTAAAGCTACTCAGCAGAAGCTCAATGTGACTAAACGACTGCTCTCAAAATCAACAGGTCTTTCTAATAAATAAAATGTAGCTTCCAGCCAACGGCATTCGAATGGAGTATATACCTTAAGCAGTAGATACATGTGGCATCGCAGATGAAACAATTACAATTCAGATTTAAGATAATGTCATTACATGTATGCTCCATGGGAACTGGGCACCCCGCGGCTCTGCGCTTTAAGTGATTGCCTGTCGAGTAGGGGGTCCGGGTTCGGTTAAGAAGGCTTCTGGTACCGGTTCGGAGTTCGGATCCTTTCATTGGGCATTTGTACGTCAATTAAATCCATTGAATGGTGAACATGGAAATTGAAGGGATCTTCAAAAACAATTATTGTATTTTAGCATTTTAATCAATTTATTCATTTAGTTCCATGTTATTGGGGTTTATCTTCGTATCATGTTTTAATCATTTTATAACAGAACTGTTCATGAATTTTTATCATGTATAGAAAAATAAATGTTTTATTCGTGTAGCAACTATAAATTATAACAATATTTTCAATAAATAGCGTTTTTCAAGTCAATTTTTCTATTATTTGTTAAAGTTCATCGTTTAGATAATATTTATTGTTATGGATATACATTTAGTCATAAAACTTTGACTAAAAGACTATTAAACACTAGACTGATCACTATAAATATTAAGTACTTCACTATTTATTTATTTATTGCATCTCACTATACATAAAACACTTTTTTTTCACATAAAAATTAACCTCACTAGGACTAAGCCTGTATCGAGGTTAACAATTTACATTTGAGTGAAGCAAACATAAGAGTAATCATAAACATAAAGTAATTCTACATACAAACCCAAAATATTTCAAAATTAAAGAAAAAATAAGGATTAGATGTGTTACCAGATGGGTAATTTGACAGTATATTGTAACAATATTTGAACCATAACTAATCATTAATCATTATTCAAAAGAAGAAGCAAAGTAGATAATAAAGACAGATAGGGTGACATTCAGTTTTTAGTAAATGGGACTTATATAAAATCTTATTATTTAAGAAAGGACAAGGATGAAAAAATATTACGACAATCGTCTGTCAATACAAAAACATTAATTAAGTTTTTAAATTTTAACTAAGGAACTATACTGTAGTTCCAAGGTATTTTATATTTTTGCAATTCCAAAAGTTAAAATACTTATAGCATTGATACACTAAAGAACTACGCTGCGTATACACGTACGAACCGAAGTGCCAACCGAGCCACGAATTATGGGAAAGGAACTATTTATTGTTTTTGTGTTTAATTCGTAGAACTCCATTTCATTTTTCTTTAATTTAATTAAAATCAAATTTAATAATATAATTATTAAGTTCTGCAAGTATTTTACTTGCAGAACTTGCAAGTAATACTTGCAGAACTTAATAATTATATTATTAAATTTGATTTTAATTAAATTAAAAAAAAAAGGAAAGGAACTAAGCAACAGCAAGCGGCGTTTGGCGATTCCGTCACGTCTCTCCTTTCCTATCATTCGTGGCTCTGTTTGCGCTTTTTGCTTACGTATATGTAATGTATATGCAGCATTACATAAAGGCGAACCAAAAGTTCTGAAAGTAAACCATATAATTAATTTTATTTAATTGTGAATTTTATTTAACACTAAAATTAATTAACTTTTTCACAAACTTCTAATTTCGGAGTAGGTAATTTTTTCAACTTATTTTAAAAAGTTTCGCTTTCGGTCGAAACCAAAACAAGGCGAAATTCAGTTTCGGCTGAAAGTCTTGTTTCGATCCGTCACTTTTATTATACAGGTACTGTGTGCGGGGCTGGCCCTATGAGGGCCCAATTGAAGCAGTCCCCTCCGTGCGCCGAATCGCCAAGGCGCTGATAATACTCAACACCTGACACATCGCCCTTGAGATGTTTTTTTTTCATAAAAACGGTGTCTACAGTCTACTGGCGTCTACTGGTTATTATAAAGGGCGCCAAAATTTGACTCCATATCACCAGGCGCCGTTTGGCTCGGAGCCGCCCTGACTATTTGAAGTACAAGTAATGGTTTATATTAAAATCCTGTTGCTTAGGTTGCATTTTCCAATCAAACGGTAATAATTATGGTTAGTTTTAAGTGAACTGCAACAGGTTCAAATGAGACACCTATTGACACCTTTTGCAATTGTGTGTTGTGCTTTCTTCAAATAGACAAGAGTATCATTACATTCTGCTTTGTTCAGGCTGAAAAAATACTTAAGTCGCGTCCACAGGAAATGTCGTCGGAAAGCAATACATAACTTCGGCCTATAATGCGTCCCTGTCACAAACAATAATAAAATTGCTCTTATTGAGTTATCTAAAGACTTGATTAAATTAAGGTACATCTCAAGTCAGATATCACAGATACCAGCGCAGATGTTCAAACTGCGGTATTACATTTATATTTATTTTAAAAACTTTTACTTTAAAGAAATGCTAACATTTTCGGGTATATTTCATATTTCGAAATAAAAGATAAGTGGTGCTTCTGCAATAATAATGTTTCTTGAGTAGCTAGCAGAGGATTGATCCCGCAACGTTCGAGAGAGAAGTGGGAATCCAATACCTTAGATCACTCGGCTTCTAACCAGTAGCGGCCAGTTAACAAGTACTCCTGAGCGACGAACGAAACTCAGTTTGGTTATACATCTCACAAAGATCTCATACAATATGTGCCTACTAAGCAGTTACTTGCAGAGTGACTGTGCCTATGTTCGTAGCAGTTCGTTTTCGATTACGATCCTCCAGAATTTTACTACTTTGTTTACATATTATAAACAGTCGAAAGCCTGGATACATACAATTCTTTCACAATATTATTAGTCCGTAACTTGTGTGTCTTTAATTAAACATCTACTCTTGTTCAACCAATGTTTTGGTTACATCTTTCTTAGACACTAAATCCAACATGTCATTATGATATGAGTGATTAATTCTAGGTCTAGGGAGAAGTCCCCAGACTTGGGGGTTTTGAATTTTCAAAGGATAATTTTTTAGTAAAAAGGTAAGAAATCTAGGGAATCTTGAACAATAGAATAATCATATATGTAGTAGATATGTAATGCTCTGGTGAACCCCCACGTATTTTCATATACCAATGAGTTTCTTGTAACAGCTATAAATCCATTATTTATTCGATAACATACACACTCATATTATACGAGTATGATATGGGAAGTGTAGAAAATTAAATGTTTCCGCTGTTGGGCAGTAATCGAGCATACAACCGCGTAAAAAGAATGTGTACGTTTTTACTCTTTTTAGACGAAACTAAAATTAAATTATTATTATTCAATAAGGTGAATCGAAAAAAAACATTTTTGAAAAACATTATTTCTAGTCTTAAAAAGTTTATGTGGGTGGACCTTCACCACACATACCATAAACAAATTGGCCCAATCGAAGAACACTTAGGCCCCTCCAAAGAAGATTCAACTTTGCCATACTTTTTTTTCCATGTTGAAAATTAAAACAATACAAAATTAAAGCAATATCTGGCCGGTATGTAATAAAAGTATATGTATGAATAATGCAAGGTTTAGATCTCCCGCACTCCGGTAGTGCTTAAAATTGCGTAATTTTAACAAATTTAAATTAAGTATTTTCTTTAGTGTCAAAAGTGCTGGGAACGACAAATCTAATAGAATCTAATATTATTGTTTTTTTTTCAAATTATGAACATCTGTAACCTGTACTGTATTTTTATTTATATTTTTTTGTTATAATAAATAAATAGAAAACAATGGGAGACCTAAATATCATTTTTCAATTGTTCCAACTTTTTTTGCTGTACATAACCTAAGTTGAGGAAACTTTTATTCTTTTATTTGTATTAGTCAATTCACCCTAAAGAGAGTGCTTTGTGCCGATTGGGTTGAGATATATGGTTAAACTGATGTGAATTATCTAAAAGGGGACTGAACATATCATATATTAAAGTCATTCAAATCTATAAACTTATAAAGAATAGAATATACGCGAGAGTTGTTGAGGGACAGCAAATACGGAATACTAAGGAGAGACTGGTGGGTGATTTTAATAAGCAATCGATACATGCCTTTGAAAGAAGAATGATTTTTACAATTGAAGAAGACATGGTCAAGAGTCTCATTATCCACACCACACTGGCATAATGAACTCTCGAGTACCCGAATTTTAAACAAATGAGCTGCAATAGAGTAGTGGCCATTTCTCATTCTCAAGATACAGGAAATAAATCTTTTGGACTTTTTTTTGCCGTGGAACCAGGGTTTACTTGGAATATGATTTTGTATTCCAGCATAGAAAGATCCAGTTTGAGTTTTCGTGATTATCCAATTTTCTTCCCAGGAACGAGACATGTTGGATTTAAGAATAGAGAAGACGTCAGAGACAGGAATTTTAAAATATAAAGGAACAGAACCAGATACTGTTCCAAGTTTAGCGAGAGAATCAGCTTTCTCGTTACCCTCAATTCTTAGATGGCCAGGCACCCAAACCATTATTGTCTCAAACTTAGATTCGTTTAAAGAATCGAGGATGTTTTTAATATTACAAATAATATAGTCTTCTGGACAACGAACGATATTAGAAGAAATTTTTAATACTGCACTTAGAGAGTCAGTACACAGTAAGGCTCGACGAATATTGAGGAGTTGGATTTGAATTAAAGCTTGTTCAATTGCGAAGCATTCTGCAGTAAATATGGAAATTTCTTTAGGCAATTTATAAGACAGATTAGCATTGCATTAAGGAATATATACCGATGCGCAAAGAATGTGTGTGGTCGGATTTGGAACCATTTGTATATATGAGGGAAAATCCAGGAAACTTTGAAAATATAATGTTTTTAAAATGTTCCTCAACATTTTGAAAGTTTTTAGCAGATGATAAAATGTTCGTCCGAAAGTCAGAAATTATTAAGTTTGGGATAAAATTAATAGCATTAAACGGGGTACTGTAAATAGGAAGGATTGGATCATCTTGTAGATTTTGAAGGGAAGAAGACAGAGATTTAAATGATAGAAAACCTTTTAGTAGGAGAGGGAATCGATCTCTATCTATTATCCTCCTTCTATTATTCAAAATACTGAACAAACGATCGAGACTCTGTTCCAAGAAGTGACGCGATAAAGATAAAGAGTAGTTAAAGTAGTTATAAACGTGTAGTTAATAAAGATATTTTATTCTCTATTAACTACACGTTTTTATTTTATTTATGATTTGTTAAGGTATAAAAATAGATTGACACATCGAATTTATAGGTGATTGAAACTGAAAATTCCAAAAACTGGTTGTTGAATTAAACGACTAATGCTTTCAGCCAGGATGTGGTCTCCTTTTTCTACTCCTTGATACATTATTTATTTTTCTTGAGATGTCAATCAATTGTGCCGATGATGAATGGAGGAATTTTATTAGGTTTACCGCAACAGACTAGTATTGCTCATCGGATGCACTCACTTGTTAAACTACACTGGCGAAATGTTTTTAGATGAATAGTTAATCAAGACAATACCCTAAAATGAAGCTAGAATCTTAACGACGTAAGTGAAACAGCCGTGCATAAAAATATTTGACGCCCTGCCCTGGTGTATTGGACAGACCTGCGGTTGAATTTGCCCTATCCAGTCTCTAAAATATAGTAGGAATCAATGATGAAGTCGTAAAAACAATATTCGGCTAGCGGCCCGGCGAAATGGACGGACCTACGGTTGACCACTAGCAGTTTGCACTAGCAGGCCTAGTAAATCGATCTTTTCGTGGGGTTTATTTTTAATTATTTCTAATGTTTCTAGAGGGATTGCTCGAGAAGTTACTAATTCATCGTCTAGTATATCTATCGTCTATAGTTGAAAAAGTTTTTATAAAATCCTCATACCGTTTTACATAAAATATTTTAATGATAAGTTCCGGTTTTTATCAATAAGTAACTTACATCCATAGGGATACATCTAGAAATATTTGAGATTTTAGTAATACGTTCATAAGAAATAATTAAAATGTGTCCATCAAGCAAACCCCCGTTAATAGAAACTTATGTCGCCTCAGTGTGTTGTAGTTGTGAGGTCCATCGTTGAATGGATAACTCTTTTGATTACGAGACTGTTGTGGCTTGGTGAGTTCTCACCTTTAGTAATTTTATTATATAATTTTAAAAAAAATGCAGGTATTCAACTGAACTTGGTAAAAATAAGGTCTAATCATGTTCTAATTTCTAACTAGTTTAAAGCTCAGGAAATGAGAATACTAAAAGCCGAATTACACCTGAATTACAACTTATCGGAGAGTAGAGGTGATGATATGTAGAAGAGACAGTGGGCGAGTCAGTGTCAGTTCATTGAGATTAGTTTTAAGTGATGTTAACACAGTTTCGCGATGGAGACAAAAATTTAGACCTCCAGTGTGGCGCTAATATAAAAAAATATAACCATAAATACAGTAAAAGACGTCAGGGTTCCAAACAAACTTTTATGTTTGTTTGTCTATATTGGAAGCCAGAAGTACCTACCTCCGTTAGTATTATCTATACTAGAAAGTTAAGAAAACAATTTTATGTTGATTCAGGATTTTTTATTGACTTTGTATCTTGTACACTTAAGTTGATTTTATTTTATTTTCAAAACTTATATCAGTTTCGATTAGATATGAGATATCGTAATTCGACGAGCCCTGAGTAAATTAAAGTATCCAAACACTTTCTGTTTGCACAAAAAAATGTTTAATGAAGTGAGGAGTTTTTTAGCATATTAACCCTGGAAACCTCTTGCATTTGCATTGTATTTCTCTTAAGTTAACTGTTAAAATTCTGACCGCGCGGGGGATTTTTAATTTTTTTTTTTTTTTGCCGGTAACCCGGTCGTTTATTGACATCAATGGTTATTTACAAATCATATGCGCTACCTGACTCACTAGACAATATCTGTTCTGAGCCGGGTAGCAGTATCATTACATATATTTTGTGAACAAATCAGGGCTTAATAAAAAATACAAAAGAATGCATAAAATAATCTAGATATAAAATATTACATACCTACATATATAAAAAAATTGAACAAACTTTAGTGTGAGAGTTCTTATTGAGATGGAGTACCCCATAAAAACTTATATGTATATGTATAGAGTAAAGTTGTGTTTAAAAATAAAAATAAGTAGGAAAAATGCTAGCAATTGCATTTAAAACAGTATAATAGTCTGTGTAGGTGTAAAAATAAAAATAAATTAAATAATAACACGCTCAATTGCTTAACATAAATAATGTACCTTTACATTCGATTCCAGAAAATTTCGTTGATTTTGAACGTATTTTAAAATAAAAACAATTCTTAAACGCAGATGAAATACTGATAAATAAATTCAGATTTCAATATTACAAATTGCAGAAAAAAATATTTAAATATTGAACGCTAACATATATGAAGTGTTTAAAGTCGCCTATCAATAGTTTTTATTGTGAAAACCGTAATAATTGCCACTTTACATGAAAGTAAAAAACCTATTTGATTAGACAAAGGTGACATAAAAGTTATTATCGCTTCATTTTTATCGTTTCACACAAAAATATTCTTTAAGAAAATTGGCAATAATTATTCAAATGATAAATGTCGTGTCATAAAATTATTTCCAATTCTTCGGGAGGGTTTGTGGTAAACTTTTGTATGCAAACTGAAAGCGTGGTGTTCTTTCTTTCTTGCACTGTTTAGAAATATCTCTCAAAAAGACTCTACGGGTCTTTGATGACTTGAAGAAATATCTCCCAAAATTGCTCTAATGGTTAAATTTTGAGACCCATTTTTCCCGGTTTATGACAAAATTATTAGCGAACGAAAAACAAATGCCTTGTGAACTCTGAGCAAAAGAGCTAGTGTGAAAAATACACTAACGGTTAAAGTATTGGTGTTTACTATTTTATACTCGACGTCTCACAATATTTAAGGATAATATTTACTTGTTGGTGGGTGAGGCTGTTTATTCATTTTATGGCATTCACATGAAGTATTCATTGACCCGCAATAACTTTTGCTCGCGATTTCCATGGTAGTTATAATATTTTTTAATTCGATTTGAAATAGCATTTTATGTTCCTACCTACGTGGATAGATAATTATTAAGATTAAAAAAAAACAATTTCTAGCTTTTTGCACTTCTTCTTCTTTAGACGTAAAAGAACGTGTTGTACAGAATTGATAGAGAGTGGCCGTTGCCAGATAAGTAATGGCGAGAGACCATCCAACGCTTTTACTTTTAAAATCACTGAAGCTGTGTTTAATTACGAAATCTGAGCAGACTGAATTAGATCACTTTTCCTTCCTCTATTCAGCTTTTCAATATTTTACAAGAATATAGACATCAGACTTTCATTGGTAGTAATATTATACAGTTGTTACCGTTGTCAGTTCTGAAATAAGATCAACGTAAGATAAGATCACCAAGGCCACAATAAGCAGATTAGCTTATTGTGGCCTTGATTAGAATTAGATTTAGTATTCTGCTGATGTTGCCGATATTTCCATAATGAAAGTAGCAACGGGATAAACACTTGCGATCGACGATAGCACAATTGATCAGGCTTCTGCTGTTAATCTGATTACAGTGAGGCCTCTTCAACACGTCAATTGTTCTGGCCTGTAGGATGGATCGGGGGTCGAAATTCGAAATACTGTGGCTGAAAGTAGGTATGTATGTGTAATGAGTGTAACTATTTTAAAATAGTGACTAGTTGAATGAAATGTGTAAAGGAAGGTCGGAAAATTCCTGGCTATTCAGATTTATGTTCACTAAATTCCTAGTATATTTCTAGGAATTTAGTGAACACATATTCTGATTTGTGTTCACTAAATGCCTAGTATATTTCAAATAAGAAACATTAATCGAACGTCATGACAAAAAGATTTTTTTTTTTCATAATTATAAATACTATATCTTAGCCACAATAAAAATCAATATCAATCACTGTCAACTGAGAAATCCCGAATCTGTCCATATTCCTTTCCAAAGAACTTCCACACTGTTTTATTTTTACATATTGTTGAATATCGTTATTGGACGGTTGGTATTTATTCTTCGTCATTTCTTTGACTTTTTTAACCCTTCTGTTGTGCACATGATAAAAAAAAACAACATAAAAAACCAACGCTAAAATCATTTCAAACAACTCATTTTTATATGTGAATGTGCACAAGAGACCCAACTGCTTCCCACTATCCGTTAACTAGGGAATTATCTAGGTAACATTAGATGTATAAGAGCAGTAATAGAAACAAATTATAATGGCACAGTAATAACGAGAGAATATGTGCGCCAAACGTCGATATATCAACTTACACTCCGGGCGTTAAGGATTCCCGCTATGATATGTCACTTAAAACTTATTACAATATCCTTAGCCACTCTGTACCAGACTCCCACGCATGCGCAAAAGTATCGTACATATTTTTAAATGTCAAAGACGTGACGTCACATAAGGTGTTCTCACTAAGGATGTTTGCACTCTTTCTAGTGGCCGAAACCGTGATTTGAGGGAGACAGACTACTCTCGAAAGCGCAATTCATTTGTTAGAGAAGTGAAGTCACATGGTTGCATCGTTGATAATTGTTACATAATATATGCGTAGTAACACAACGTTTAGAATGAATTATTTAGAATCAACTGATTTGAAACTAATTGAAAATGTGAGATATTATAGCGCTACAAAATTAAGATTCAAAATAGACAGAATAATAATATATGTGTTCAGTATTAAATTTCCCGAGAATAACTTAAAAAAGAGTAATAGTAAAAATATTGCGATTAAATTGTTTTTGAAAAATGATTACCCGGCAAAACAATTATTGAGTTAAGTTAAGACAAAACCATTGTTGAATATAATACAAGTTTGAAAGGTTAAGACAAAACCATTGGTGAATGTTATACGAATTTGTAAGGTTAAGACAAAACAATTGTTGAATATAATACAAGTTCGTAAAGTTAAGGCAAAAAGTATTTATTAAAAGTAGGTATTTGAAAAAAAGTTTATTCTTCGGCAACATGGCTTTGTTGACATCATGGTTACTTTTTTAAATTTTCGTTCCGTTTATCGTGGAGTGAAGGATATTGCTCATTTTCCAGTTCTCAAGTTCCCGTTATCATTTAATTTACCTGTATTACATGTTGCCATTTTTTAGTGAAAAGCACTGCTGTCAAATTCGGTCATGGGCCGCCTCTGTTCCCAGCGGGGTATACCGGCTGAAGGAAATGGGGAATAAGGAAGACTCGTAAAACAACCCTTTCTCATGCTTATAATGTAAACCGTGCACAAATGTTGAATTCAATGACCCAATGACACTCGTTCTAATTCACATCCCGTTGAAACCGGGGTAGGACAAAGTCAGAAATCCCATCTGTTGCCTATCTCCCAAAGATTACAATACAGATAAATGAATCGATCAGACGGATTCCCTGATTTTCCGCTTTCTGAGTCAGGGTTTTTCTTAAATATATTTTTGCGTAGGCACGGTAGATACTAATCAGAATGAATTATTGATGAATAGACAGACGAGAATGTACTTCTGTAACTCAACGGACAAAAGTGTCGAAAACATTGCAAAGTATGCGTATATCCTAATTGAATACGATTTTGTCTTGGAATAATGCCGACCCCTGAACTAAACAAGCTAACCTGTCTAACATATATAGACGTATTCAAATACCTAGCAGACTAGTTGAACCGAATATATTCCGATGGTATTTTTCTTTTTCTCCTGTATTGATGGGATTGTCTATCAATATCGAAAATGGAGAGTCTTAACTAGTTAATTATTTTAAAATGCATCGATACGTTTCAAGCAAAATATTCTGTGTCTCTGTTTTATCACTTTCCTGCCAATATGCTTATCGCAATAATGTCGCGTCTCCCCTTCTTTTGAAGTTATCGCTTCATCTTTGCTGTGATTTTCCCGATGGCTTTTAATCTGCTGATTTCCAGTTAAATGAGATAATTTCAACAAAATTCCTCTTTCCTAGGTATGTTAGCAATCTGACCATTTTAATTTAAAATATGCCAATATTTTTTAACTTCAGTGATGTGATAATGATATCTGCGCAATTTGTCACTGTCGCAAAATGAGTAGACAGCGAGACCAAAAAATACACCTGGGCTCCTATCTGTATGAAGTGTTATAATGTCACCATAGTGGTTTTTTTATTTTATATTATACACTTTACAAATATAAGGCAAAAAAGTCCCGATAAACTGCTTTTTAGGAGTTCGTCTAACGGGTTCTTTACATTATAAATATATTGATTTTACAGTTATATTTTTACAATTATATGTATAAAACAAAAACATAAAAAATTTACAGAAGTATAGCAAAAGAAAATTATGAAAAACATAAATAACAATTTTAAAAGTCTTTAGAATAATATATCATTGTAAGATAATACAAATTAATTTTTGGGGATCAATGGTGTGAGGCACAAAATAAAAGGCGGGGTCGTGAAGGTCACAGTGTTTATTGAGTCAGTTGCCGTGACGAGGAGATGATGTAGGACAGATGTTGAATTCCGGTTGCTGCGGTGATGTGGTCCAGGCGGTAGTTGGCGACGATGCGCTGAGACCGGACTCGATGACTGTCAGGCACTGGCGATCTGGGGAATCAATACTCCAGTGCTGACGGAAGGCCGAAGGTGCGGCGGACCTTGTAGGCGATTGAGCGGGAACGGCGTAGACCAGTGAGGATGCTGCGTGTCCTCGTGGTGGTCATGGTGGCGTGGAAGAAGCCCTGGTCAGAGACACTGGAACCAGGGCGCTTGTAATCCGAGTAGCGCTTGCCAGGGACGGCGATCTGGACAAGGCGCTAAGATGATGTCCCGATAGAGTCCATGATGGTACGGGCGAAACCAGGAATATTGTCCTTTGCGAATTATCACTCGTTGATTCTTGTTAAATGACGGCGGACTGATGACTGACTGCCTGACTCGCTGCGTCGGGCTTATTTATACTGTTCGGCCGGTGGCAACAGCAGGTAGTTAAATGGCAACTAAATCGAGGCCACTCGCTCGGTCTGGACCTTTCGCGAACTTTCGGCGGCGCGGCAATTATGCCTAGGCGGTAGACTCGAACCTTCTGGCGAGTTCTCGTAATGTGAAAGACGGCCTGTGACGTATTGTCACCTGGTAGACAAGTAGGTGATTGTAGTACGTAGGTTGATCTGTTTTGATTTCGACTGCGAGTACGTACCTAAGTAGCGTCGAGCTGCTTATTATTAATGAATTAATCTGGATTCTTCTGCTACAAATTCTTTCAGTAAGCCAAGTCTTCAGTAAGTTCACCAATTGTTTGTTTTGGGAACAGTTTTTAATTTCAGCACGTAACATATTAAAACAACTGGGAATCATTTAGTTTAACGTTCTTTGTCCATATTTATTTATATGCTTAGGTACAATAAGTCCTTCATTAAAGTTAAAACTTCGTAATGTCCATATTTATTTGTATGCTTTATTAGGTACAATAAGTCCTTCGGAAGTTAAAGTTTCAGAATACGTAGTTTCAGCTAAAACGAAACACGACACGAAAACAGCTAGCTGAAACTACGACTCGCATTCCAAAACATTATGATGAACTCCCTCTCGAATGTATATATTGTATAATGTATATGCATACTTAGTATTTTTTCTTCGAAAATATTTAGTTCTATGCACCGAACCACTTTAGTTTATACTTGTTATTAATTGTTTCATCTAACTGTTCAACCAATCTGTGAAATGTCGATAAGATCAAATACCGATTAGTTAACGACTAATTATAATAAACCTAAAGGCGTGTCGGTTATTAATACCGGATAAATAATTATTTTTACTGTCTTGGTACAAGCACTGCAAACAAATAATAAGAAGCCGAATTCGATCCAGTTTTTTTCTTATCAAATCGCTTGGAATTTGCCTCGCATGTACTTTATTTGAACCTACTATTAGAAAAGCTGTTATTTTATATTGCTTGGTTCAATAAATTATCATAATACTATATAGCGATCGAATCATAGTAAAACTGGCCTACCGCTATAAAGGATGCAATGCCTATTTGTATTCCATTAAAACGGCTTTAACTGGGTAAAAACCACAAAGATTAGCTCTTTAACTGGTAACATTTTTTTCCAAAACTGGACTATAGAAGACTAATAAAGAAGAGGAAAAGAGTAGAAGTGGCTTTAGACATTTCCTAAAGCAAATTCTTAGATTTTCACGTTTAGACAATAGATATACACAAAAGTAATTGTCTATCAACCATATCCTAGGTTTCCTTATTGTTGATAAAATGCATCTTCTTATGTTCTTTCTCTTTGGTAGTTAACTTTAACCATTGTTTTTAAATCATTTTCCTATTCTTGAGTTTCGCTTTCTAAAGTAATATTTCGTCTGAGTATTTAATTTGATTTAGTAATTTTATCTGTAGATTTACACTACTTCAAAACATACACACAATTTGTAACGGCTGTTCACCGTTCATTATACAAATTGATATAAACTGAAAGTAACGCTGACAGGAATCATATCTTCACGCTTTGATGGCATTACAGTACAGTGATTGAGATATTAACCTGTCCGGGAGTATGGACGGAATTGAACGTCAACGTGCGCTTTCGCCAAAGGAGTATGGACGGCCATTCACGTCAAGCATCGCAAACTAAAATTTGGCGCCACTTTGCTGTAAATGTGCATTGTACTGCCATCTGTGGACCTATTCCTACAACTTTACACCATTTTAAAACACTTAACTTCATTATCGACAGAGATATAGGCAGTTATTCATTTTTGATGACGTCACACATACAAATTCGAACGTAAACAGAAATCTGCAACCGTTGATTTCGGCGCGCACGTGTTTTGATGATTTG
The DNA here is from genome assembly GCA_026573805.1 of Hesperophylax magnus. Lineage (NCBI taxonomy): Eukaryota > Metazoa > Arthropoda > Insecta > Trichoptera > Limnephilidae > Hesperophylax > Hesperophylax magnus. The sequence goes on along the minus strand of JAIUSX010000117.1, from coordinate 13,057,782 downwards.
CTCGCGAATTTTTAATAGTTTGTTGGTATATCTAGGCAATACAGTTTAAATTTAATGTGTTTTGTGTTTTTAGTGAGATTATGAGTTCATAGCGAAGTGCATGGCATTGTGTCAACACATAATTTTTATAGTTTTGAAACTTCTAACCTTTCTTGTGACGTATCCTTGTGTAAAACAGTATGAAAATAACTTTTTTTGTGTTTTGTGAATTTTTAAGCATTCTGATCGACGTGTTTAACCTTTTTTCCTTGTTATTTGTATTTGTCAGCGAGAAATTATATTAATTTGTGGTGATTTTTCTTAATGAAATCATACTATTTAAATCTTCAAAAACCTACAACCTCTAACCTTTCTTGTGACGTATCCTCGTGTAAAACAGTATTAAAATAACTTTTTTGTGGTTTTGTGAATTTTCAAGCATTTTGATCGACGTGTTTAATCTTTTTTCATTGTTATTTGTATTTGTCAGCGAGAAATTATATTAATTTGTGGTGATTTTTCTTAACGAAATCATACTATTTAAATCTTCAAAAACCTACTCAAGATGGATTTACGAGATGATGAAATCACTGATATTTTGATGAACAGTGACAATGAAAACGAAAATATCGAAACCATCGATGACCTGACATTATTCTCCGATGATTCCTCTTCTGATGACGAGGAACCCGTTGCCGTAGAATCCCAACCAAGTGCTAAACGGAGACGAGAAGAAGCCAGGATATGGAATGATACAAATTTCATTCCAACACTGAACAACTTCGATGAGAAAAGAGACAAGATACATGTGCTATGAGTGTGACGTTGCTCTTTGTGTACATCCGTGTTTCATGGATTTCCATACAAAAAAACAGTATTAATTAAATACTAATTTATGTAGATAGTTTAAAATTTTCTCCATATACTTTCCAATAATAGTGCTAAGTGAAAATAATTGTGTTGCATACATTTTTTTACCGTTTTGTTCCTGTGCCAATGGTTTGTGACTCCTAAAAAACAATCCCGTTTTTTTTGCTATAAAATCTGAAAATGGTGAGTAAGATTTTTTTAACCATTTTTGGGTCATTGATACTATCATTATGCATACATTTAATCAAAAAAATATTTTTTTTATTTTAAAAAAAAAAACTCACTCCCGGGAGCACGGCCAGTATCACGAAACTTACTCCCGGAAAGGTTAAAAGATTATTGTGTTTTTATATGATTGCCAGAATAAGTGACAAGAGAAGACAAAAAATGAAATAGTGATTAATACACGTAGAAAAAGCTAATTGACACGTGATTTTACGAGTAGATGATCAATTTGACAGCCGTTTGTCAGTTTGAAGGTAAGAAGTTAACGGATTATGATACTGAAAAGTGAGTAGTAGGTACGCAATAAATACTACGAACTATTTTAGGAATATGTTAGTGAACATAATTAACATTTTGTTGATGAGCAGTAAATCTGGTTTTGTTACCTAGATATCTCGTTCTTGACCTGCAATTCATTATTATTTAATGTACTTGTGAAATAATTCAGTCCAAAATTGTAATATACAAATATAAGTGTCTTCAGACAGGAGATTGCGAGTACATTTCGCTGCAGCGTATCAGTTATATTTTAACATAGGCACTGCCAGTGTGGGTTTGATTTTAATGCTTGATGAACTTTATACTTATTGCTTTTCAGCTATCGTAAGGATCATGACAAGTTAAAAAAAACAATTTTACGCAACGCCACAACAAAAAGTCTTCAAATAGAAATGGATTCTAGTTCTTTGTGATTCCAACAAGAAGTTTTTTGTTTTCATTTTAAATATGAAACCACACAAGAGTCCCAACTGCTCCCATCCGTCTGGAGCCAGGGAGACTATGGCATCCCTTGAGGTATGTTTTGAGGCTGAAGGCAGAGGGGAGGGGAAGGAGATGTGAAAGAGGAAGATGGTGAAGTACCTGACGATTCAGATCTCGTCACAAAACACGGCCAAAGCCATTTCAAGCAACGTTTCGTCCTAAACCAGGGCGATACTGAGAGTATCGCACTCTGGAACGAGCAACAAATATATTTTATTTTTAATAAGTTAATCATAAACTAACACAAATTATTCGAATAAAATTTATTTGCGCACGCCGGGATTTTAAACCGATAAGTTATGAATCTTAAAAGATGAAATATAGTTTTTATAACCAGAATCAAAATACATACACGGAGAAAAGATACAGAGACATCGACTATTAGATTTGTAGATAGGTACCAAATTATTTATTTATTTATAGACCGACGACGGTTTACATATAGTTCCCGTGAGCACTTAGGCCATAGGCCCATTGTGATATCTCCCATTTTATCTCACTCCTTTAACATTCCTTCATAAAGTTCACCATGGTTGTCATTTTATTTGTCGCTATGTCTTCTGGTTCCACAATGTGTCTTCCCAGGTTTTATCTTTCCTCTCCAATCTCCTATCCCCCTTGGCTCCCCGAAGGCCCCGTGGGGGGAAGAGTCCACTCCCCGTTGGTTCCCCGAAGGCCCCATGATGAAAGAGTACACTCCCCCTTGGTTCCCTGAGGGCCCCATGAGGGAAGAGGGTCTCATCTCTCCTCTCCACTCCTCCTTGGTTATCTGAAGGCCCCTCGAGGGAAGAGTCCACTCTCGCTTGGTTCCCTGAAGGCCCCACGAGGGAAGAGGCTTTCGTCTCATCTCTCCACTAATTTTCTCCAATTATTTAAATGTATAATATCATATTATGGTCAGAAGGATGATAGTACTGAAAAGATTTAAATTTTATAATGTTTCCGGGCGCATAAGCGGGTCCGAGCTCAAGCAAAAAGCCGGGTCACCGTTATTCCCAAGCGACAAACCACCGCGCCGCGAATTATCTAGTCCGAGCAACACGTTTCTTTCAGTTGTGACGAGTAGTCCTATAGATCCACTTCCTACGGCCGCGGCTCCCTATAGTCACTCGTCTGTCAGAAACGAGTCTATCATGAGCGCTTAGTCACAGGAATATAAACGTTTTGTCTTTTCCAGTGGTGACGTTAAGGTCCTCCAACATTTTTGCCTTTTTCAGTTCCGACGTCAAGGTCCTATTCAATCCCAGATCCCAGTTTGTTTCAATGAATATCACAAATTAGTCAAGTGACTTAGGACTAGTCAAAAGTTACCAATTTTTTCCTCAATGTCCGCAGCGAATATGTTCGGCAGTTCGGAGGTGTCCCTTGTTTCCTGCGCGAGCCAAGCCATCAATTTCCTTACATAGGCGATATCTTACGATTTCGAACTAATATTAATATTATGCGTGAACACTGAACATGTTGATAATATTATTATTGTTTTTAATGGCACGTACCTACCTACTTTTAGAGGTAGATCTCGAGAATGATATTTTTTATTGTTCCTTTATTACATGTTTCGCTTACTTTTAAACATTCAATCAATTGTTATTATCACGTGTTATTCTCACCATTATTTACTATTGATATAGGTAGATATTATACATTAAAAAGACACTGATTAGTATTTAGGAGAAGGGAAGTGTGGTTTCGTCACATTATTTACTATTAAAATATAAAAAAACGTACGTTTATATTAGACCACTTGAAGTACAACTCTTTAAGTTTAATAAATTAAATAAAATTAGTAGAACATTACGCGTGAAAAAAAAAACTGATTATTTTTAAGATTTAATCGTTGACCTTAAAGATACAATGCAAAAATCTTAAATGCAGATGTGCTAGCCTTTTTGTGGGGGAATGAATGTTTAAAAATAATCGATTCACAATACCAGAAAATATGATTGAATCGATTCGCTTCTGTGAATAAATCTGCCTTTGTCTAGTACCAATGCCAGTTTTCCTGAGCTTACAACTAGGTTAACGTAGAAAAATAGGTTTTTTAAATTGTAAAAATACCAAAACATTATGTTGAATCTTTATTTGTTTTCTTTTCGAACAATCTTATAACGACTCTTGGTAAAAATAAGAATACCTATTACCCAATACTACACAGGTAAATATCCATACATATCTCCTTAGTGGCGCTTTCGCCATCTGGACCAATACTAATCATGTATTCATTCACGAGATATCCAGTAGATCAGACTACAGATAGTTCAGTTGCTTTTATATCGGCAATTAAATCGATTTACAATCACAATCAAATATATAAAAAGCGTTACAAATCGGTTGGTGTGTTAATGTTAGTATGCATTTAATTGGATGTGGAATTTTTATTTGATTTTAATACCTACATGGATATATTGATTCAAATGTATCACTTACCCAGCTGTATATTTCAATGTAAATTGAATTTTAGGAAAACTGTTCCGTTTCACAGAAGTTGTTATTTCATAAGTAAATTATATAAATAGTATTGTCTTTTCACTGCAATCAATAAAAGTTCAAGTTCTTACGTCAAGGCTGTGAAAACATAGTGCTATTCAACAAATCTATTTCTCCGTGTTTTCATAGTGAATCACTTATATTATTAGGCTAGTACCTCTTTGTTATTAATATCATTCACGAATTAATTTTATGGACACGGAATAATGAACAAAGTTTATCTTAATAGTTCGCTAGATAAAGTGCCGCGCTCCTTTGATCGTTAATAAGTTTTGTTCCCTGATAAACCCAAGTAATAAACAAGCGATAACCTTTATTTAAAGATAGCGCACGGCATTCCTGCTCACTTAAATTGAGGCTGACTTCTTTTGCAACACCCATGCTTAAAAGTTGATGCTTGGTGATAAAAAAGTGTTGATGCACCGTCTTCTAGTTCTGCAGGGAGGGGTTGCCTCATCTTGAGACTTTCACTGGCTGAAAAGACCAATCCTGAAAGCGTAAGACAACACGTGACTTCCGGATTCGTAGTCAATGATCTTAACCAGTCAACCAAGGTGGCCGGAGAAATTAAAAATGTTTTCTAATGTTCAAAGATTGCAAATTAGTCACTCGAGGACTCGTGAACTATGGACAAACACATTTTACTACACCTGACCAGCCTTTCCACTATTCGATTCGCAGTTTTGGAGAACTTCCAGTCTCTGGACCTAGTCTAGTCCTCCTCCATTGACTACGAATCCGGAGGTCACGTGTTTAAATTACAGCCTTCATAAGTTAATTTTATTTGACTTATTTGTGTTATTTCACAAAGTGTTAATAAAAAAAATCGTGACACGTTCCAGATTGGAAGATACTATCAGTATCGCCCTGTTGAAAGACCACGATTTAGAATTTTTAATGTTGCTATAAATGGCTTTCGCCGTGTTTGCTGACTATAACTAAATTGCCAGGTTCTTCCTAACCTTCCTCCTCCCGGTCTCATTCCCATCCTCACTACCATCAGCCTAATAATATACTCCGATTGCACGAAGAAAAGTGAGCATTGATAATTTATTGAGAATGTGATTTTGGTAATCCTTTTTAAAACGAGATTGCAGGGAATTCCCTGATAAACTTTTTGTAAATTACCAAAATATGTTGGAACACGTGTTGAGTGTTGTGCCTTGATAATATATAATAAATATGGAAACCTATTAAGTCGTTCGTTAGAGGGCTGCAGTCCCGTTTTTAACAGGATTACCATAATTTGAAGAAATTCTTAATAAATTAGCAAATCTCATATCTGTCCGAGTGTGGATGCCTTAATCTCACTGGCTCCAGACGGTCGGGAGTAAAAGCGGTAAGTCGCCACATATAGTAATATGTATATTGTATAAGTGCAGCAGGACAACGAGGCATTTGGTCGTATATCCGCAAAGAGTGCAAGGCTGATGTAAGTTTAATGAGTAAGATCAAGAAAGGGACGCTTACATGGTCTGAGTGTAAGGAGAATATACGATGCAAATGTGAATGGTAGCAGAAGTCGGGGACGCCCGAGAAAGACGTGGCACGACCAAGTGAATCAGAAACTAGAGTCGGGCCATGTCAAGAGTCAGAATAATAGAAGAGTATGTGTGAGTCGATGTATAAATGTGAATTAGGCAAGGATTGTGTGCCAAGACGAGTTGTTTGGCCGTCAGTCCTCTCTGCCTACCCCTTCGGGGAAACGGCGTGATGGTTAGTAAGTTAGTTAGTTAATAAAAATCTCACAATGGGTAAATAGACATAGGTTAAATAAGTATTGATTGAAAAGATATGATAGTACCTATAGCCTTCTTGTACCTACCTCCAGTGCAGTTAAATAGATCCGCCACATTACATTATGTCTAGCGTCAATTTGACCAACATCGATATACCTACTTAAATTTAAATCATCTTCGATCAATAAAAGGAATACAAAAAACGCTAGATTCAAGTACAGATAAAATACATAATTGCTTTATATAAAGTTGCGCGCGCATTTTTCAACGTCTTGACCTTTGGGGATCATTAAAAAGTGCATGAAAAAGCGATGGCGGTGAAATAAATGTAGGTACCATTTACGTTACAGCCCTTTGCAGGGAAGGTAAATGTTAGTCGCATGGTTGCTTTTGCTTAATAGGATCCTCAGAATATTATAGGTTTAATAATATACTGGTACCTATGTGTATTCTCCAAAGTTCTGAAATCAAAACAAAGTAGGTACTTGTGTACTGTATATAAGCTATTTCTGCAAACAATACGAAAATAATAGAACTATTGATTTACATATCTTTTGTAAATACAGCACAATCGTCTCAATCACTCACAACCGTCTGGAGCCAGTGAGACTATGGCATTCCCAATTGTGGTATGTTGTGAGGCTGAAGATAGGGAAATGAAGGTGGGGAAGTACCGGATTATTCAGATTTGGTCACCAAACTCGGCTAAAGCCGTTCAAGCAAGGTTCAATTCTGTGTGGTGCACGGACACAACTTACTGATATGAAATATTGTTAATTTATTAAAAATCTGGTCAAATTATTCGTTTTCCTGTTAAAAATGGACTGGAGGCCTTTAACGAATGATTTGACAAACTTTATAAAAAACTATAAGTAAAGCACGAATATGTTACGAAGAAGTCGGAACAAGTGTTCAGGGCGGTCCGTTTGATAGATTCCCCAATCTTAACAAACGGACTGCAATCTTTAGAGCACAGGCGTCAGGTAGGTATGCTGTCCTTGTTCTATCGGTATTACAATGGAAGATGCTCTGAGGAACTAGCGTCATTGATCCCTTCGGCACCGGTGCGTAGTCGGGATACACGCCAAACGCGCGCCCAACATTTGTACACAGTTGACATTTGTCACATGAGAACGGGTCGCTTCTACGATTCGTTTTTAAGTTCAACAGCTCGGCTGTGGAACGAACTGCCGGCCTCTGTGTTTCCTCCCTCCTACAACATGGGACTCTCCAAGACCCATGTTCACTCCTTCTTCTCCACAAAAAGACCCTCCACACAGCATCCCCAAAGATGACATAGGCCCTGAGGGAAACTATTTTCTTCAGGGCCTCCTGTGTGGAGTTAATATAAAAAAAAGAAACTAATAATACTTTCGGATTTCATCCATTATCTATTCACATTTTTAATAGCATCTTGAAAAGCCATACTGGGAGTATCTTCCTACCTACCGAAGAAGTAAAGCAAGGAGATAAACCGATAGAAGTGTATTGTGGGCGAGTCCGTGTGCCCAAAGTACGCTTTATTTTCCATTCCTTCTGCACGAAATGATCAAACTTATCAATTATCAAAATTGTTGCATGAACCGAAAATCATTTTAATTTTTCAAAAGAAGCAAACACATTGTGACTTGACATTTTAAATAATAAAAAGGGAAACACTTTGTTTACAGTCACTTTATTGAAATTTTTAACGTCTACCGGTTTCGGTACCTCCGTACCATCATCAGGACAGTTATTTAGTATTTTTATAACTGTCCTGATGATGGTACGGAGGTACCGAAACCGGTAGACGTTAAAAATTTCAATAAAGTGACTGTAAACAAAGTGTTTCCCTTTTTATTATTGAAAATCATTTTCATTGGTCTGTGAAAGGCCTTTCAAAACGGTGAGGATCACAATTCTATATATTTTCTATTCAGTTGTGACCCCCAATCTCTCCAGTATACTGCAGGTAAGGGTGTGAATAACGTAGGCATCATTCAAGAGCCCTGAAAAAACAACGAGCACGAGATTCACGAGTCTTTTGTTTCCCCGCCAAGATAAAATGATTATTATTTCTTCTCTCGCATCTTTCAAATCGGCATCTGCATCATTCATATTATTATTGGCAAAGATGTTCCGACAATACACCTCGGGCGAGAGGCCACGTACTCCTAACTGCATTTAATAATAATGTTTTAATCCCTTCTTTCAAATGAGAGGATCACAATTCTATATATTTTCTATTCAGTTGTGACCCCCAATCTCTCCAGTATACTGCAGGTAAGGATGTGAATAACGTAGGCATCATTCAAGAGCCCTGAAAAAACAACGAGCACGAGATTCACGAGTCTTTTGTTTCCCCGCCAAGATAAAATGATTATTATTTCTTCTCTCGCATCTTTCAAATCGGCATCTGCATCATTCATATTATTATTGGCAAAAATGTTCCGACAATACACCTCGGGCGAGAGGCCACGTACTCCTAACTGCATTTAATAATAATGTTTTAATCCCTTCTTTCAAATGAGATTTCCTTTTTGGCTTTAAGTTCGTTCGAATGATAGTCCCGTTACTTCAAATAACCTTTTTAAAAGGCGCTCATGTAATAGTTATACTTAAGTCGTTTTAATCATTTAATTAATTTTATTGGTTTGGCATAATTTTGGGTTATACAAATAATTGATGATGAAAATGATAACCGTATCTAATTTTGTTTCCAGGTTAAACTAAAATATTTTTATTTTATTCATATGGGTGATTTGGAAATTTCGAATGGATGAATAAAAGAGTTTAATATCAGGGCAAATGCGATAACATTTGATGCCATTCACTTATAATAAAGAACTTTCGAAGAGTTTAGATTTGTGGTGAACAGAAGTGTGCACCACAAAACGTTTATTATGTTTCACCCCCATAAAATACATATTTTGATGTAATTAATTTCATGAAAAATTGAGAATTTGGTAATTATGGGATGAGGGGTCGAAAGAAAATGCCTCATTAAACATCACTCTTAAATTAATCATTTCATTTTTTGAAAGATGCAAGAAGATAAAAGCAGGGACCAAGAATATCCAAGACAAGCCGAGAAAAAGCAGAAGAACTTAGAAGATGCAGGAAGAAGACACAAACAGCAAGATTAATCTAGAAGAATCAAGAAGCAAGCAGAAGCTAGAAAACACACAAAAAATTAGTGGCGAGAAGAGACTAAAACAGTCGATAAAGAGCCAAGAATAACCAAGATATAGCAAAAATAGTCAAGAAAAAGCCAAAAGAGGCACGAAGACGACAGAAGAAACTTGCAAGAAGAAGCGGCAAGCAAATAGATGCAGGAATCTAAAAACCAACGCACAATCAATTCCTTTATTGCTGCACTCCCTAAATTCCAGTAAACCGGTCGAACTCCAGCATCCTTCTCATCCATATAGCACGCATTTCAAATAATAATTTAAAAAAACAGTAGCCCTGGAGTACCAGTCGCACCGGAACACGAATATCCCGGTTGGTGTTGTACATTCGTATCGTATCCAAGTTGATACTTAAGTTCCCATAAAAGGACATTTAATAATAATTAGTCTGATAACAATAAGATAAGATAGTTCCACACTGTTCTTGTGAAATAATCATAAATTACTCTTTTTAGCTATCATACACAGATTGTGTGCCAAATAAATCCGTTTCTTGATCATAAAATTACCTGTTCTAAAGATCACAAAAGATTACGAAAAACGCTTTGTTATTAATTTGATGACTAATTCGTTAAACCAAAGGTTTTCCTTTGTCAATATTAACGACTCGAAACTCGTGTAGGCGATCTATAAATACTTTACTACTCAGAGTAAAAAATCCATGCAGCGCTTTATTATTGATCTTATTTGAATTAATTTCCTTGGAAATGCTACGTCGCATCCGATTAAGTGTTCAAATCTTTCATGTGTTAAAACGAAGGAGAGCCTATTTTTAAATGTTCTTTCGGAATTTGTCAAAGCAAGTTTTTTAGGTTAAATATGGATCCATCCCCAGCCCCGTGGGTGTGCATATTTTTTAATCGAGTGATCTTCCCAAAAAATACATCAGAATCGATACCCACTAGGATTAACACTCAGTACTCCAAGTATCGAAGAAAGGCTCGTAACGAATCACCGATTCCAATTATTCAAAATATTTTAATCAAACGTATAATAGGTAGCCAACAGCAAACAAAATGATTATTTACCAAAACTGACCACCGCGGAAGGGAGATTCCGCTAGCATTCATTAGGAAGGATCAGAAGATATTAATCTGTGATGATGTGCGTGATGTGAAATTTTCCCGCGTATTGTAATATATTGGAAAAGGTAAAATTATTCAAATTTAATTATCATTTATTTTTCAAAATTGGGACTGATTGTCGGATTCAAGCGATGAGGTACCATTATAATTTTATTTTATAATAATTCTATATTTGCAATATATATTGCTTACGTTCAAAAAAGCATACGACCGAGTCGACATGAAAAAGCTATGGAAGGTGTTGTCCAAGTATGGAGTGAATGAGGGAAGCGTTGCATGTGTTAGGGAAAACGGTGGTTTTACGGGGTGGTTTGATATCACAAAAGGTGTTAAACAAGGCTGCGTAATGTCACCGTAGTTATTCAATCTATACATGGATAATTGTGTGCAAGAATTGAAAGAGGTGGGATTGGGCGCGAATTTGAATAGTTTGAAAGTATGTTGCCTGTTGTATGCTGATGATGCGGTGCTGATTGCTAATAGTATAGATGATCTACAGTCTCTCGTGTCTAGAATGAACGTACAGTAAGTCTAAAGTAATGGTGTTTGAAAGAGAGAATACGAAAACAGTGTGCAATATAGTATACTTGGCAGGTGGATGAGTTTGTGTATTTAGGAAGTATGTTTACGAGAGATGAGAAGGCTGACAGGGATATTGATAGAAGGGTAAATGCAGGTAATTCCGTTAATGGAGGACTGAACGCCGTTGGCGCTAACAAAAAATTGTCCAAAGAAGCGAAGTTAGCAGTCCACAACGGAGTGCTGGTACCTACCATGCTGGATGTATGGAAGTGAGGCATGGAACTGGCAAAGAAAGGATGAAAGTAGATTAAATGCTGTTGAAATGAGATCCCTGAGGCGTATGTGTGGTAAAACCATGTTTGATCGTGTGAGGAATGTGGAGATCCGCAAAGAGTGCAAGGCTGATGTAAGCGTAATGAGTAAGATTAAAAAGGGACGCTTAGATGGTTTGGGCATGTAGAGCCAATGAGCGAAGATAGGAGTGTAAGGAGGATATATGATGCAAATGCGAATGGTAGCAGAAGTCGGGGACGCCCGAGGAAGACATGGCACGATCAAGTGAATCAGATACTCGAGTCGGGCCATGTCAAGAGTAAGAATAATAGAAGAGTATGTATGAGACGATGTATGAATGTGAATGAGGCAAGAAATGTGTGCCAAGACCGAGTTGTTTGGCGGTCCGTCCTCTCTGCCTATCCCTGCGGGGAAACGGCGTGATTAGTTAGTAACGTTCAAATTTTTACTAAGGTTACAAAGGTTTACTAACGGTGTTTATTCGAAAGCTAGATTTAATCATAATTATTGAAAAATCGACAAGAATCGTATCACGAATAACGATTTATGTAAAGTCGTTGACAGGAATCATTCAAATCATTTTCAAGTATTGAACTATATACCACTTCCTAGCAGGTAATTACAATTAACTGAAAAATTAAACGGAGAGAAATGTAATGTCTAGAAGGCGAGAGTAATAATTATTTTATTCTCACCTCTCGCTCACTGCATTTCCAATTATCCGAAGAGGCGATGCAATTTTATTGGAATGCAATCATAGTAAATCCATTGGTTCACAGACGTATTCGCCCATAAAACGATACACATGGGGTATCGCCATGTACCCGAAAGATTTGAACCTGTGATTCCCTAGCATCTTTGAAGTAAAACATTAGATATAATTTTTCAAAATACAAAACGCGGGTCACGTGAACTGAGCACACTGCAACACTATCATCACGTGATACCACTCTACAGTCTGTCCGGTGCTGCTGGAAGACAGTGTGTTATGAATCGATTGACAGTACCCAATAACGGCGAAGTGGGATGGAATTTTTTCGTTTCGTTTAATGGAAATTTTATATCATCGGACAGCAAATTTATATCTACAATTTTTACTCCAAATGTGCTCGGAACATTGATGAATTATATTTAGATGAGACATGAAGCGAAAAAAATCGGTTCCATTTTTGAAGTGAAACTTCTTTACGCGCGTCATGCAATTTCGAGGACCGGAGTAAAACCGACTCATGACCGAAACGAAAATGCGGGACCACCGATTAAAGTTCATTTGATCTAGTCAAAGTTTTGAAGTAACATATAAATGCTTCTTAGCTCATCCCGACAACTGGCGTTGGTGGTGTAATGGTCAGCATAGTTGCCTTCCAAGCAGTTGATCCGAGTTCGATTCTCGGCCATCGCACATTATTTTTTTGTTTTTAACGCCTTTTTCATTCAATATCTTATTTTTTAGTAGGTCAGAACATTTTTTAAAAGAAAATAATATTGCAAAATAATAAAAACACTTATCTCACTGTGATAAAACATTACTCCGCTAGAGCGCGCTTTGCGTTATTGTGTTGGATTAAAATTATTATCTAATCCGTATATTATGATAATTGTATTACATTTATTTAATTAATTTATTTATTTTGATAATATGTAATAATTTACAGAAAAAAAAATTAAAACTATCTCCCTCTGATAAAATATCCGTTCGCTAGAGCGCACTACGCGATCTTGTGTGGGATTCTATTTCTGTACATTGTACATTATTTTTAAAAATATATTATATTTTGGGTGTGATGTAGGTAACATTATAAAACATAACAAGCTCTCATATTTTCAGAACCTACATAATATAATCAATTTATGCGGCTTTGCTTACAGTTGGTGCTCAGCGTGGTTGGCTTTCAATCAGTTAAGCGAGGTTCGATTCTCGGCTGTGGCATTTTTGAAGTGAAACCTTGTTGAGGTGGGGGAGCCGCTCACGAACGTTCTCTCTCTTCTCTTCTTTCCTCTCTCTCAGACACCAGCGAACTGCGCCACGCCAAGCATCAGCTGAAACTAGAAGTTTCACTTCTGTCTTGCGTAGGCTTGACACACCCACTTTTTTTACCTACAACTGACTTCCAACACTTAATTAAAACTACTGATCGGGTTTAGGCGCACCGCTTATCGCGTTAGTGAACACTTTTCGACGAGATAATAGCTCGTAATAGCACCTCTATTTGTATAGCTCTACGGCTCATAATTGTTTTTTTTAATCTTTTGGATACGTTCTAATAATACACCTTGTACATTAATCATAATCATTTAATACCATCCATGTATGGTGCATACTATGTATTAATAGTCCTAGTCTTGATTTGGTTCGGTACTTCCCAATAAGTTCCTTCTTTCCCATTTCCTTATCATAATTTTTTTTTGTTTTTAATTAATAGGGTTGCCGTCTAGAACTGACCCTAGACGATGGAACTATTGGGTCTTCTTCTTATGGTGTCCTCTCTTATCGGAGGTTGACATTTAAAGGGTAATCTTCACCCTGCATCTACAGGCTGCGTCCAGTGCGAAATTGATGTTGTACCTACTAGTTACGTTGACTTTTAAGCGCGGTATATTCCTATGCTACATCTATTATATTACGTCAATCTTTCCTAGAATTGTGTATTATTGGGTTTCCCTGTATTTGTCGTTCCTCTTAATTTAAATAATACATTAAATTTGAATCATCTTCACAAGAGTTCCAACTACCCCAAACCGCCTGGATCCCGTGAGACTATGGCATTCTCAATTATGGTATTTTGTGAAATTTAAGGTAGTGGGGAGGGGAAGGAGATGGGGAAGAGGAAGGTGGGGAATTAACTGACAATTCAGATCTGGTCACCAAACCCGGGTAAAACCATTTGAAACAACGTTTCGATCGTGAATGGTGGTCATTCACCAGGGCGATACTGAACGGCGCCCTTGAGGTGATATCTCACAAAAGCGGCGCTATACAAATTGTCCAATAAATAAATAAAATCTACTACTTTGGAGCTATTCTTTTGTACTAGGTACTGCGAAGTCTCTTGTATGTATACATGGTGTCCGGAAATTCCTGGTATATCAGGGAAACTACTGGTGAATCCACATAACATTTGGAATAGATTGTGGGGTATTACTTTTTTCTATTTGAGCTTTTGTTTTCGAGTGAATCGAGTCCCAAGTTTATTTATGCATTTGCACAAAGTGCTTACCTTTATACAAATGAAAAAATAATTTATAAAAAAAAAAAAAATTCTGTTAAATTTGTGAAAAATCGGTCGCTGGGATGATAATATCGCCTATTAATTTTTTTTATGCGTCGAAACTTATTAACTCCTTAAAAACAAAATAAAAGAAAAAAAGAAGCGAAGCTAGCAGTACACAATGGAGTGCTGGTACCTACCCTGATGTTTGGCAGTGAGGCATGAAATTGGCAGACGAAGGATGAAAGCAAATTGAATGGTGTAGCTATGAGATCCCTGAGTCGTTTGTGTGGTAAAATCATGTATGATCGTGTGAGAAATGTGGACATCCGCAGAGAATACAAGGCTGATGTAATCGTAATGAGTAAGTTTAAAAAGGGAGGTTTAACTGGTTTGAGCATGTAAATCGAACGAACGAAGAAAGGAGTGTAAGGAGAATATATAAATGGTAGAAGAAATCGGGGACGCCCGAGGAAGACATGGCGCGATCAAGTGAATAGGTTACCAGATTCGGGCCTTGCAAGAGTATGCGTGAGACGATGTATGCATATGAATGAGGCAAGAAGTGTGTGCCAAGATCAAGTTGTTTGGCGGTCCGTCCTCTCTGCCCACCCCTGCGGGAAACGGCATGATGGTTATTTAGTTACTTACGTAGTAAAATACAGTTATTACCAATTTATCGCTCGTACTTGAAGTTTTCGGACACAGTGCGTAATAATCGATTCTTCCTCCAGGAAATTAAAATAACCTTAAATATTGTAATCCATTGCTTTTTAGTTTGACGGATTTAATTACTCTATCAATAATTCTAAGGTTACGATGCTTTAATAAAAAAATTGAAATTAAAATCAATTTTGTCTGTCAGGCTGCGGGCGGTGACGGTGGTTATGTAGTGACATGTATGCTGTGCGACTTGACGATGTAGCCCTACTCGATGGTAATTGATTTTCACCTGGTAGAAATATGCGTGGTATTTTCATCTAATAAGTTGTTTGTATGGTCGCTATTTGACTCTTTAACGCCCACGGGCATCTGGGAGTATGGTAAAGATTGTCTTATCTCTTGATAATTATTTAGTTTTGACGTTTTTATTGAGCCACGCATGTTTCCTACGTTTATTCTTGTTAACACATGGTGGGACACTGCAATTTGAAGATTCAATTAAACCAAAAAAACATATTTATTTATGTTACAACACGGGCATGTGCCTAGCTTCGTGGTTTTAACACACCTAAAAACTGTAAAAACCAATGAAAACACTGAATAAAAAATAAAAAAAATGAAACAACACTATTTTACTTCTGACAGCACGACTCAAATATTAAAACAGGTAGAGAATATTTTTTCCTTTTTTACCTTGAAACTGAAACAGTTAGCAAGGGTATCAATTTTAGGCAATTTCAAAAAAGTCCAACATACGTACCATTTTTTCACAGTTGAAAAGTAATCCATTACTTACCGGACAACCTTGTACAGTGTATTTGAAAAAAAAATATTTTTTCTTCAAATTTTGCAAATTCACTTTGTGGCACCATTTTATTAATGAAATAAATTAAAACACTTTTTTTTTACCACGATAATCTTTATTTTTTTTAAATCGACATGTTTCGAGAACGATGTTCTCTTCATCAGGACATGATGAAGAGAACATCGTTCATAAAACATGTCGATTTAAAAAAAATAAAGATTATCGTTGTAAAAACGAAGTGTTTTAATTTATTTCAATAAATTTATTGTTATTGGCTTCAAGGAATGCGTTTATAACAAGGGAGGTTATGAAATGAAACAACCCCGTGCTTCAGAGTATAATAATCACGTGCGCAAAGTTTTAACCGTTCTTTAGAGATTCATGAGAATTATATGAAGTGATTAAATTTCAGGGGTCACGAAAATGAAGATATTCGATATCCATCTGCAGCTTTCGCCAAACTACTAAAGACAGACATCGAGTTATTTTCTGGGCGTACAGAGTACAGGTACAGGTACAGGTACAGGTACATAGTACAGAGGTCCCCACGTTCCTGTCAGAGCGCAGGCGCAATCATAAATCTGCGGATCGCGCGGCGCGACGCCCCACCGGCCCAGGGCCGGGGATTCAATTCTCCCCGTGCGCCACTGAACAGGTAAAAATAGCAGGGGCTGTAGATGAGTGTGGACGAGTCTGACGAGTCTGTTGCCGAATTAATATCAATTTTTCCCACATTTTCAGTGAAATGGATCAAACTTTTTAAAATATTACTATTTTAAGTTTTTATTTATTGTTTATTATTCTTTTAAACATATTGCTTGTTTACAGCAATCGTATATTGTTCTCCTCGCTGCGGTAGGAGTTCACTGTGTCGAGGAGGACACTTTTCATGGGTAATTTAATTCAGTATAGTTGAATATTTAAACATAATAATATAAAACAAATTAAAATTTATAATGAAAATGTGAAATAACTTCAAGACTTGTACATTTTTGATAATTTGAAAATTTGAAAGGTATTTTAACAATAATTTCATCACGATAAAATTTCGACTTTTTTCAAGGGCAAATTGATTTTTTTTTCAATTATTTTTATTCCGAGGGGCACAACTTAAAGGTGATTCTATAATTCAAGAAAACAAATAATAAAATTAAATGTTTTTTTTAATTAAACTTTTTCAGGTAAAAACATTGAATTATAAAAAATAGTGGAATTTCGAAATTGAATTTTATCCTTTTTACTTCTACAATCATTCAGAATCACCTCCCAAAATCACCCCCGGAACTTTACGCCCGAACATCCTGTACCTGAAAAATAAATTTAAAACAATGAAATATCTATGGGAAATTTTTTCTACACATAAATATAAAATTAATAACGACATTAATTATTTTAATGAAGCAATTATTTAAACAACTTCTATGCTTTAAAATAATAACATTTTTCATTAAACAGTGTGGGGCCTAGGAGTTGAAATGTCTTGGCTAAAGAGAAGTGGGTTTATTGATGTGTCTGATTTGCCCGGAGTAAGGTCCACTCTCCTATACTATTGGGAAAATTAATCAATCTTTTTCAATTATCGAAAATATTTTTTGAATAGATATTTAATTTCTCTTGGTTGTAGTGGCCTAGAAGTCGAAACAACTCGTGTAAATTTTATTTGCGAAATCAGTTAAATTCCAAGTCATATAGACTACACTTCTGGTGAAAGTCTTTTCAGTGTGGTGTGCAATGTGACTTGAGAGTCTGGGACTGCGCTTATTCTTTCATCGCGCTTATTACGAGCGACCCGGTGATTTATCGATTCCGCTGGGGTTCTTTTCTCCTGTGTTGACAGCTGTTTCGCCAACCAAGTTGAAAATGTCTGCACTTCGCCTAAACCCACCTACAAGTCGCATCTTCGGATAAAAGCTTCAGAGAAATATTATAAAAAGGAATGTTGAAACCATCACTTACAATGGTCGGGTTTTATTTCTTATTTTCTTTCGTTGGATTATCAACTTCAAATGTTTTACGATCTTTTCCGAAAAGCGTTTTTATTCATTATTTTAGTTTTTTCTTTAAATTTTTCTTAGTTTACTGTTAACTGAATTAAGTAAAAATATTTTTAGATTTTTTTAGAGGTACGGGAAAGCATTTATACTTTCTTACTACCGAATTTACGGCAACCCTTTTTTAGAGGTACGGGAAATATAATAATAATAATAACATAGTATTTATATAGCGCAGTTTTGTGTTGTTTCACTTCAAGTGCGCTTAACTATAATAAACTTAAAAATAAAATTTCCTATTGTGTTCCTTTAAAAAAAAATTAATAACATAATATGAAATAAAGAATAAACGGTTTACACAAAAGCAGAGAATAAAATTTAACAATAACAGTGCTATTTTAGTAGAGGACAACAATAAAAGACAATAACAGTGCACGAAAAATAAGAACTTTACAATTAAAATATTATATAAAACAGGAAAGCATTCAAATATTATATAATAGGTGGACATTAATCATAAAAGTACAATAAGGAGGAAACCGAAACCACACAATTTCCGGAAACTTCAAAACCTGGCTTATTATAGTATATTGAAAAGAAGCTTAGATTCATGAGAATATAAATGATTTTTATATTATTAAATATGATTTTTTGAATAATTTTGTTTTCAAAACCCGTTTAAATTCAGCCAAATTTTGTATATTGGTAAAGGCTGGGGGAAGTTTATTTCAAATGAGTGGGCCAGCTACACGAAAAGAGCGATCATAGAAAACAGCTCGATTTGACCGAGAAAGTTCGATTAAACGATTGGTAACATCTAGATCTGCTGACCTCAGAGTAAGCTGTCTATCGCTTAGGTTTTGTCGGACACATAATTCCGATATATAGGCTGGCGCCATTCCCTGCAATGCTTTGAAGGTCATTAAGCAGATCTTGAACTCTATTCTTTCAGGGCATCGAAGCCAATGAAGACGATCCCTTAGAAGCGGGGTTATACGACAATGCTTAGATTCACCAAAAATCATTCTCGCCGCAGTATTGAAAACGGACTGGATTCTGTTGAATTGTTTTTTAGGTAGGCCAGCATATGCACTATTACAATAGTCCATACGTGAGACAACGAACGAATTTATGAGTGATTTTGCTCCATCAGAGGGAAGGCATCTCCTAATTGATTTTATCTGCCTTAGATGGAAAAAGGCATCACTTACAGTTTTTGAAATTTGCGATTCAAGAGAAAGACAATTGTCTAAAGTGAAACCTAGAAATTTTATTTCCGTAGAAGGGATTATATTTGTATGAAAGCATTTATACTTTCTTACTACCGAATTTACGGCAACCCTTTTTTGAATTGTTGTGAGTCTTAGAATAGTAGAAGAAGGAAGGCAAAGGGTAAGATAATGATTGGAAAGTTCATTGCTTTTCAAATCTGAAAACATAGTAGTCAGTTTAAATCCATTTTAAGACACGTTTCAAATCTAGAAGGCGCACTATGCGCGGGGAAATTGAGAGAATCTCTTTAGGTTATTGGTAATACGGTTAAAAACGGGTTTGTAAGCCTTTAATGAATAAATTAATAGGTTACTTGAAGAAATTCTTAATAAATGAGCATTACTCTTTTTCTCCGTGTGGGAGAAACACAAATTCTGGGAATTGATTTAAAGTTGATTTTTACAAAATCAGAAAAACTGAGCTTTATATTTACAGTTATTAGATAACTACTTATCAACTCTGAATAACTAACCGCTCGTCAAACATAACTCGGTATAGTCGTAATTTCTACGTAATATTATTAATTATTCTGTTAGAACTTGTGATTAGTGATACAAATTTCAAGGTGCGTATTACTATCAATGACGTGTTTTGACATGCTTGTGTTCTTAATCTATCCTGAATGTTTTCATATCATATTTTTCATGGTCCATTGTCAATTTGTAATAGAACGGATACCTGCTCTTTGTTATTTTAACTCTTGTTGCTCAACCTGCAACCTGCTCAAGATTTTCATGGTGCCATTTTTAATTAACGTCTCTGACTTCATCTGATATTCAGCTCAAACTTGTTCATTTTCTTTGACCTTTCGGCAGCCGAAGTTACCTACTTTCTGGACCTAGCTTTCCTCGCTGATGATATAACTGATGCTGGTGTCTTAGTCTGAGAAGCGAAGGAATATTATCATAATTGGGTTATTCATGAAGTTGGGAAAATTTTCTTTACTGTAGTCGGTGGAACACCTCTGGCTTGATTTTTTAGCTCATGTTGAACTTCACAACATTCATTTGATCATCCGGAGCAATACCAGAGTCGGAACTATTGAGTAGGTGAAAACGTTCTATAAAATAGTAGAGAGGAGGTGAAGTAGAAGAAAAGTTAGCCGAAGAGAGAGGTCCATGTAATTCATTTTCATTGTCAGTATCGGAAATATCCCCAGTTTCCAATTGCACA
This sequence comes from Hesperophylax magnus, assembly GCA_026573805.1. Classification (NCBI taxonomy): domain Eukaryota; kingdom Metazoa; phylum Arthropoda; class Insecta; order Trichoptera; family Limnephilidae; genus Hesperophylax; species Hesperophylax magnus. Next base: position 13,037,536 of record JAIUSX010000117.1, on the reverse strand, counting down.
TGTGTTCTTGGTACAAGCGTTAATATTTTCGTAACCCGTTGTCCATATGTCATAATGTGCATTGGCAAAAAATAACTAAGCACCACAATGTACCCCTATAGTCTATGTTGACCACAGTGAACAAATCGAGTAGTAGGTTGTTTTCTAGGAATTTTCATTGTGATGAACAAACAACCTTAAAAGTAAATGAAAATAAAACTTTGTTTTAAACCACTGTTTTGAGTTATATAGGTCGACCGGTTTCGGTTGCACTCGACTTTCTTCAGGACAATGAAAATATATATTTCATTTATATAATTTAAAGCTACAGAGTGTTCGTCGATAACTTTAAAATTGTTTACAAACTCTAAAATAACATGAAAGTATGGTAAATTATTATTTGGCAAATTAAAACCAACATTTGAAACAAAAACTCATTTAAAAGACAAAAAAAACGTAAAGTGCCTTGCCAATAAGAACAGACGGCCTGCAGCCACCATTTTGCTTTCGAAATGATATTTAAAAGAGTTGAAGGGCCCGCTTTCCGCGTAAAGAATTTAGATTTGGGCAACACCTACAAAATTTAGTGTTAAAAGAATCCGACAGAGGTGTCTGAATTCGTATTAGGAATAATTTTGGGGATTATGAAATTAAATTACCGACATCTATTGCAATTTTAGAAAAACAGAACCATTTTTAGTTAGCACCGACCTTAGAGTAATAATGCACCGACCAAATGAGAAGGAAGTCGAAATGAAGATGGTTCTCAAAATATGGGTTTTATTACGGATTTAATTAATTATTTTTTTTTTTAATTTTACAAAAAACATTTACGAAAGTTATTTGTATAGGTATAAAAATTACTTTACTTTACTAAAATACTATTCTCACTTTTATAAAAGTAATTTATAACTTTTATAAAATCAATAAATATATTTTTACATCAATAAGGTTTTAAACTTTTTTACTCGAAAACTATCTTAAAACGTTGGAATTCCAAAAAAAGTTTTTTTTTCTTTTTTACTTGTACTATCAATTAGAATCACCTCCCGAAGTTTGTGCACTTTACCCCCGACATCTTGTATAATATGCGCAATATAATATTTATACACGTGTAATATCTACTTTTGTACATTTATATAAATTATATACACGTTTACATTTTTATGCTCATCAAATTTATTATATTATAAAGATAGATAGAAAGATCCTTAGTGCTTCCTGAGGACTTACAAATCAGAAGACTTTTTTGTAATTATTTATTTATTCATTTAAACAATTCAATAATTATAAAGAGTAATAAAACATGTAAGCAACATAAAATTACATTCTAAAATGTGAAAGGGGCTCTATTTATTTACATTTTTATGAAATTACTACTTTTAATAGTTTTAAGCTTTCAGTGAACTTTCAATTTTATTTTTAACTTCTCTAAATATTATTTGTTTAAATCGTCAAATATAATTTAATCACAAACACAAGATTCACTCAAAATGAAAGATTGGTGGTTCTGAAATGTTCCCATAAATACGGTGAAAGAACCCTAAACTATAAACTTATTACCCTAAACATGCTTCGAGCGAAATGCGGATCTGGAAACCTTATCGTCAATCTGAGCAAAACATACCATGAACGTCAATATAGCAACAGCCTTTGTTCTGCTGCAGTTTCATTAAATGCCGAGAGATCCGTTTACAGTCTCCAAAAAGCAATACTGGGGCACAACCCTAAAAGCAAAGCTAAATGATTGGAATACAGAAAGATAAAAACACACCATTGTCAAAAATATCTTGGCCGTAAATGATTAAATAAAATTAGATTTATTCAGGAAGGCAAGCTATCGATCAAATGATTTGCGAATTCGGAAAAACCGTTATTATTGAGGTTTTATTGATGTTTTGTTTCTCCCGATTTATTCGTATAACCCATTAGTCTACATAATTATCTAGCGGGTTTTCCATTACTTGTGCACTTATGTTAATGTATTTTATGACCGTCTTTGTGTTGCTTATATTTGTATCATGTTGTCTCCCTCTATATTTTGTTATATATATGCACACATTATGTACTTCTTGTTTAGTATTAATTTGTACCCTGATGATGCTTAAGTAAAGCGAAACCGGTCGGTTCTTAAATTAATAAATATCGTGGTTTTAAAACAAAAAAGTATTTTATTTTATTAAATTATATTCCCCACAGTTTCAGAACTTTCAATATCTTCTTTCGCTCGCATGTTCATTGTTATTCTGAATTCCACGTTCGAGTATTGTTATTTGAAACAGATGGCCCGTATATTATTATTACATATTATATTATATTTCGGACATCGTTGCATTGTGAATTAATAAGAACTTGCCCTGTAATTTCTAATGTTTTGGAATTAGTTTTATTTCCCAAAGTACGTATTCTGAAAAAAATAAAATAAAATTTTTTATAACTTTTTACTACACAATACATAAATAAAAATAATAATTAATTTTTATAATAAATTATCGTTTATCGTATTCTGAAAAAAATAAAATAATAATTTTTATAACTTTTTACTACACAATACATAAATAAAAATATGAATTATTAATTTTTATAGTAAATTATCGTTTATAATAAATATAAGCTTATAAATCAAAAATTGTATTTTTTTCTTCTCACCTATTAGATAGGATATAATTTTATGAAATATCATTTTTTCTTTGAAATACGGGATATCTTTCGTGTATTTCCCATCTTTGAAAAAACAATATTTATTAACTCATAAACTTTACACGCGTAAAAATTATCTTTATAGATTCAAATATTTGCACGTAATCGCACGTCTGTAGATCATAGAACGTTGAACGACATGTCTGCCCCCAAAGCCCTCGAGTTGGCGAATGAACTTTTCAAAGAAGATAGGTTAATCTTCAAGTCGGAGCGAGCGCTCTATAATAAATATGATTTAAAAGCAATAGGCGTAAGCGACAGTTGTGAAAATGTTTAATAAATCACGGCGTATTTCAAAAATAGCAAAAATCACTTTTGGGGTCTATTGAGTAGCATTAAACGAAGCATTGTGATTTTTTTCATACATATAACTTGTAAAATAACAGAAATAAACGTGTTAATAATATTTTTCGGAGCATACTTTGCGATTTATTTCTATCGAGGGAATTTCAAATAATTACCGTTTCGGCTTTTGGAACAAATAGATACTATCTTAAAGAATAACATATATTTTTTTAAGAGCTTAAAAACTTCAAAATTTTAAGGAAAGTATGTCGGAAATTGGATGAAATTCGAATAGTGGGCCCTTTAACAATATTTTTTTATTCTCCAACTTTCAAGATAAATAAAAATGACAAAAACCCAAAAAAATGAAAGAATATCTCTTAATTTTTTTTTTTCAGAACATTTACCACAATGAACAACATCAAATTAAAGGTTAGTAGCAAGAACTGCCTATTAGGTTCCTATTACGCATCAACCGATCCGCTCATTTGCCATACATACTCGTAAGAACGTGAAATAGTGAAAAGTATGACTGGAAACAAATAATAATTTGCTGAAAAGTGAACATATTTTCAAAGTAACATAAAAAAAGGTCCTAGATGTGACCGTATCCTTTTCTGATTTTTCTGTTTCAGATTTTCGTTTAGAAATCGCTAATATTGTCTTCAATAAATAAAAAAATGAAGTGAAAAGCAAGGAGTGGTTTGCATCAGGCATCATTTTTTTCTGACCAAGACACCGAACTAAAGAGTTTCAAAATAATTTAGTAAAAACGGAATAAAATTAACAATTTCTGACAAGTGTCTGATACCAGGAACATGCTGAGAGTATACTACTCTAATTCATAGTATATACCCATACATTAATACATCCCATAAAAAGTGCGGGTTCTTGGGTAGATACATTCAATATTTCTTTTCATCTATTTGTTTTCAACCCACGACCTTTGAGCTCCTAACAAAATGAATCTACCATTCTGCGAAATTAATTTTTACAGTTACTTGTATTTTTTGTTACCAAAACGGAAGGTAAACAATATAAATGCAAACAAGAAAAAAAGGAAAATTACCCGAAAAAATTAAGGTCTCTCCGCTGTCACACAATTTTTAGAACAAACCATGTTACTAAGTCCATCAATCAATTATTCAGATCATGTAGGTACATTCGTGATGTGCATAAGTTCATTATTTGATGAGAATTAATGGTAGAAGATGGAACATTGATGTATTGGTCGATGAGATGGAAGTATCAAATCTCAAGCAAAAGAGGTAATTTTACTGTAAATCGACGGTTAGCGGCACATTAGGCAGACAGGGCGTTAGTCTCTTGTTTCATTTAGCTACAGACAACTGAATCATGAATATTATAATCGTTATCACCAAATTAATACAAATAAAAGACACGGTGTCTCGTGTCTCATCATTTCGCTTTCTTGTTATTTGGAACATGATAGTGCCTACTGCATCTTGTTCAGACTGCGGATAGTTTTACATTCGGTAAAAAGTGTGCACATTATATTGTATTTATTATTTTATAACCGTGGGACTGAGATCTTTTCTGCTGATGGCGCCGTTATTCATATTATAGAATCATGTTACCTGGTCTCGTCATTAAATTTCTTATCTACTTGTACGAACTAGTGATGGGAATGTTATTTGTAACAACGCAATTATCGAATTCATAGCCAGGTGTTATAATCCCAGCCTATGCTATAAATCTAAGTAATTAAAGTCAACCTTTATTTCTTTCTACATCTTAATATTACTGTTAATCTTAGCCGGTGCCCCAAAAGTAAGCTATAATGGCAAACATTCATTTCTTCGGCACTTTTAAAAGGAACCCTATTATTTTGGGAAACCAATCGATGATGCAATATTCAAATTAGTCACATGACCCTTTTTTGCATCTTAGGGATTAAAGTCCACAAAGCTCTCACGGTCCCAGAGACCCGGAATACTATATAAGCAGGAACAAGTTGTTCCCCTATGTTCACAATTAACATCACTTGTGCTGCTTACACGCTGCACCTCTACGCATTATTGTCATTGTCATTTAATTAATGTACTTATCATTTAATTAAGTAAATAAGTGTACTTCTATCTAAATAAAGTAATTCAACTAAATCTATAAAGTTGTTATTGTGTGGAATCCATATATTCACCTCAAGATACTTACACACTGGAACTAGTATCACCCCAAGATACTTACACACTTACACCTGCAGATCTTACATACACATCCTCAGTGTCCAGATCTCTAAATTATATATCAACCACGAAGAGAACTTCTCGACAACCGCTCGCCGTACAGAGTTAAGTTTTTATTTACTGCGCCTCAACCGAGGGTCGTAGCAAATTGGTGTCAGAAGCGGGATTGCAAAGACATTCCCAAAGGACCTTCTGTGACGACGGAAGACTCCTACCTCATCACTTCACCGGAACAACGACGACAAGTCTGGCAGATACTCTCCTCGGAGAAACCCTTTTTCGGAAGGCAGGGACGGCTCTCCCTGAAATCAACCTAACTCATCGACGTAACCCTGGAGAAGAGAAGAAAACGGCAACAACGTAGATCGCGGAGACAACATCTACGGTGAACTTCAGTTCTTCAAGCAGCCAAGAATCCAATCCTGTCAACTCTAAACCACGAGCATCGAGACCTTCACTTCTACAAGCAGTATGAACTGGCGACTCGTCCTTCTTCTACTGTAAGTCCATAAAAATTTTTGTCCTGTAGAAATTTTTACACTGTATTTTCCCAATTCCCTTATTGACAATTAATGCATTTCTTCTCGCTTATACACCGTGAACCGTGTATTAGTGAAACTCTTATATTTCTTTTTCTTTCTTCAACGCGTAATAATAAATTTCGTAAAATAATTAAAATTGAATAAAAACCTCTTAAATTAATTCGCGTTAAATTCAGTTAACTTCTTTAATAATAATAAATACTTCTCAAAATGAACGATAAACCTACTTCGTCCTCTCAGGAATCCCAGGAATCCCAGGAAATGACTTTACCATTACCTGTTTTATTTAAATTTATCAAATCTTACGATGGAAACAGAGATAAACTCTGTGCCTTCTTAACTAATTGCGACCGGGCTGTAGTACTAGCTCAGCCTAATCAACAGAATACGCTCCTTTCATATATATTAACTTCATTAGAAGGCCAAGCAGAAGTCATCTGTGCCAATCACGTTCTCAATAATTGGTCAGAATTAAAAGATCTATTAAAAAGATCATTCGGTGAACGTAAACACTACGCACACCTATTATTGGAATTGCAAAATTGCAAACAATTTCATAATGAGAACGTATCCCAATATATTTTACGGATAGAAAATTGCATAAAAAACCTCTTAGTCTCAATTAATCAAAATAATAATAATCCCGCAGAAATGTTAGGCAGAACAGCCAGCATCCAAGAACTCGGTATGCAAACATTTATGTATGGAACTAACCCTTCCATAGCTACAATATTGAGATCGCGCAATCCGAAAGACCTCAATGAAGCATTTACAATATCACTAGAGGAAGAGAGAATAAATAAGTTACTGAATTCCTCTAAAACTAATAACATTAATAATAAATCATGTACGATTTGCGGTAAATCGGGACATAACAATTTCAATTGTTATAAAAATAAAAATCAAAGCAATAATTCGAACTTTAATACACGTAAAGTTATGTTCGTAAAAAATAATAATAATAAATTTAATAAATCTTATAACCCAAATTCGGGATCAAGTTATAATAATAACTATAATAAAATTTTTAGTCCAAATTCGGGACAAAATTATAATAATAAAATGTGCAGGTACTGTAAAAAACCTGGTCACATAATAGATGAGTGCAGAGTATTAAAATATAAAAATGAAAATCCAAATCCCAACAACTCTGCAACTCTTAATTCGTCTTCCCTACCAAGGAAAAATGATTCAAAGGTAAATCATTTAAACTCCAGATCTGCAGTAGAATCTCGAGCCGATCTACTGTAAGTCGCGAGCTAGGCTCAAGAGTATTCAAACGTTCCATGTTAACATCTAATAAAAATTTAATTAATAAAAATTATATAAATTATTCGCCATCTCATTCAGATACGTTGCGTCATGTGGTTCTTCAAATACCTACAAATGGTATTATTTTTAAAAGACATTTTCTTGTCGACACAGGAGCAGCCGTATCCCTCATCAAGACTCACTGTCTTGGCGAAGGTACTTCCGTAAATTCGGGCAAAATTATAGAGATTAATGGCATAAGTAGATCGAAAAAATCGATTGAATCTATTGGAATCGTTCAAATTAAATTAAGTTTCGGCAATGAAACTATTATTCATGATCTCCACGCGGTGGATAGTGACTTTTTAAACCTTGGTTATGACGGAATTTTAGGGAACGACTTTTTTGAAAACAAAAATGCGAAAATTGATTATAAAAATAACGTAATACGTATTAACGATTACTCTTTAAAATTACATATTTCTGATCCTAATGAGCATTTGACTCCTATATTTACCTTATCCCCTAGATCAGAAACTCTTATTAAAATCGATATTTTAAACCCTGAAATTAAAGAAGGGATTATCGACGTAAAAATACCTATTGAAGGTGTATATTTAGCAAATGCTATAACTAAAGTAGATGCGAATAATAAATCGTATTGTACTATTTTGAATTCAACAGACGAATATGTTGACATTAATATCATGAAAATTTACTTAAAACCTATCCCAGAAAATGTTTACCATTTTAATCAAAATTCTAATAATGATGGTAAAAAACGTAAAAAATTAATTCGTGATCAAATTTGTATAGATCATTTAAATTCGGAAGAAATTAATTCCTTATTAGATATTTGCGACAATTATAATTCCATATTTTATCTCGAAGGCGACAAACTTACAGCAACCGATGCTATTAAACATCGAATTATAACAAATACTCAAAGTCCAATACATACGAAAAATTATAGATACCCTGAAGTACATAAAGAAGAAGTAAATAAACAAATAGATAAAATGTTAGAAGATGGTATTATTCAACCTAGTGTTTCACCATGGTCAGCTCCTATATGGGTTGTACCAAAGAAAAATGACTCCTCAGGAAAACCTAAATGGAGAATAGTCGTAGACTATAGGAAACTCAACGACGTGTCTGTCGGAGACGCCTTTCCATTACCTCACATTGTAGATATCTTAGATCAATTAGGTCATTGTAGATACTTCACAACACTAGATCTTGTTAGCGGATTTCATCAAATTCCTATGCACGAAGATGATATTCCTAAAACTGCTTTTTCTACTCCCAATGGACATTTTGAATATACACGTATGCCTTTCGGTCTTAAGACTGCTCCAGCAACGTTTCAACGGTTAATGAATAACGCATTAATCGGCTTACAAGGATTATATTGTTTCGTCTATTTAGATGACATTGTCATATACGCAAATTCTATAGAAGATCACTCTAAAAAACTCACAGCTATATTTCAAAGACTTGCCGATAATAATCTGAAGATTCAACCAGATAAGTGTCATTTCATGCGAAAAGAAGTAACTTATTTAGGTCATTTAATTTCAAACGACGGTGTTACTCCTAACCCCGATAAAATCAAAGCAGTCTCTGAATTTCCTATTCCCAGGAATCCTAAAGAAATTAAATCATTCTTAGGTCTAGCTGGTTATTACCGAAGATTTATTGAAAACTTCAGTAAAATTACGAAACCCTTAACTTGTCTTCTAAAGAAAGATATTAAATTTGACTGGAAAAACGAACAGCAAAATGCTTTCGATACATTGAAAGAAAAATTAACTTCTTATCCTATATTACAATATCCAGATTTCACTAGAGATTTTGTTTTAACTACTGACGCCTCAAATTATGCAATAGGTGCAATTTTGAGCCAAGGAAAAGTTGGAGAAGATTTACCAATATCTTATGCGTCCAGAACTTTAAATAAAGCAGAAGGTAATTATAGTACCTCTGAAAAAGAACTTTTAGCCATTGTTTGGGCTGTAGGACATTTCCGTCCTTACCTTTTCGGAAGAAAATTTAAAATTTACACTGATCACAGACCATTAAAATGGTTAATGAATGTTACCAATCCCAGTAGCAAATTGTTACGTTGGCGATTAAAACTCGAAGAATACGAATACGAAATAGAATACAAACCAGGCAGAATAAATTCTAATGCCGATTGTTTGTCTCGTATTCCAATAAACATTGTAACAGAAGATGAAAATTCACCTTCTCAAGATATTATTGATCTTTTAAACGAACCATGTCTCGACGAAATAAATGTCGATGATTTAGAAACTTATCTTAATAATTTACCTACAAATAATTTAGAAATAGATGATACTCTATCACCAATACCTTTAGAAAATAATATAAATAATGATACTTACGAAAATTACGTGAAATTTTATTCTAATAAAAATGAACCAACTATTTTTAGTTTTAATGAACATGATTCATTCTTTATAAATAATATGTCAAAATATATGGCATACCCAACTTCTATCGATCTAGATGATCAAAACCCTTTCTGTGCTGAAATATTATCCAATTGTTCAGACACTGACGAACTTTTAGAAATACCAAAAAATTTATATGGTATTCATGAATCAAAATCAACAGATAATAAGAAAACTTACTTTCATTGCTTTACCAAAACTCATTACTTCGACAAAGCAACTCCTAAAGATATTTTCCTAACACTTAAAAATTTGAGATCTAAACTTATTGAAAAACGTGTAACTGAAATTACGTTACCGAACTTCCAAAACTCATTTGATTCCATTCCTTTTATAAAAATAAAGGAAATTATTCAATATCTTTTTAGGAACTTAAAGATTAAAATCAATATTAATCACAATAAAATCATTAACCCTTCAACTTCGCAAATTCCCGTAATATTAAAAGAATGTCACGATAGCCCTATGGCCGGACATCCAGGTTTCTTCAGAACCTACAGTCGGATCAAAGAAAGATACCGATGGGAAAAAATGAAAGATGACATAGAAAATTATGTGAAAAATTGTATCCACTGTCAGAAAAATAAAACTGACAGAAGAGCATATAAAGCTCCAATGGAAATCACTACCACTTCCACGGAAGCTTTTGAAAGAATTGCGGTCGACATAGTCGGACCACTTAATGAAACTGTCAATAATAATAAATACATCGTCACATTTCAAGACGATCTTACAAAGTTTTCTCAAGCTTATGCAGTTAACTCTACAGAAACAGAAACTGTAGCTGATTGCCTCGTTAAATTCTTTTCTCACTATGGAATACCTAAGTCAATCCTCACAGATCAAGGTGTTCAATTTACTAGTAATTTAATGAAACATCTTACCAACCTATTTAAAATAAAACATTTGAAAACTACCGTTTATCACCCACAAACAAATGGAGCACTAGAACGCTCTCATTCTACTTTAAAGGATTATCTTACTCATTATATAGATAGCGACCAAACAAATTGGGACGACTATATCCCTCTAGCTATGTTTTCATATAATACAAGTACTCACTGTACAACTAAATTCACTCCTTACGAACTTGTCTTTGGACATAAACCTATTTTACCAAGCTCTTTAGAAAACCCAGATTCAAACCCAACTTACGAAAGTTATCTTAACCAATTGAAGTATAAATTCGCCATTACCAGATCACTTGCCCGTGAAAGAATCGGACATGCCAAAGAGACATCCAAAAAATATTACGATAGAAATGTATCGAATAATATTTATAAAATTAACGACTTAATATTAATAAAAAATACTAATAAACCTAAATCATTAAGCAAGAAACTTATTCCTAATTGGAAAGGACCGTACAAGATTGTACAGGTTCATAATAATCATAATGTTACCATAAGAATGGAAAATAATTCATTAAAAAGATTCCATGTTAACAGAATTAAGCCATATCGCGCTTTCTCTCCTGTTCCAGGTCCTTCAAGACTATTTTAATTCTTTCCCAAGACGTCCAACCAATAACCACTGGAAATGGACTCTTCTTCGATCAAATTGGAAAATTAAAAGTTTATAATGATGATTGGAAAGTTATTACCTACTTAAATATTAGTACCTTCCCTAGACAAATACGAATTTTAGAAGATAATTATGCCTTAACTAAAAGCACATGTTCCAAATATTTATCATACGTACCTAACGACAATTGCAAAGATCTTTTAAAACCTGTTTTTAATACTATTAAAAAATGTAAAACTAAATATGAATCAATTACACACCTCGTTTCTAACCAACGCACAAAACGCGGTTTAATCGATGGTGTTGGAAAAATATTTAAAGCTGTTTTCGGAACCCTCGACTCCGAAGATGCGCAATATTATGACGATGCGATTGAACGCGTCATGTCAGATGACAAACATATTTATAATCTGATGGAAGATCAATTACAAGTCACTAAATCGACTCTCATAAATTTCAATTCTACCCTTACTAAACTTAACTATGACGAATATACTATGAATAAAAATATTATAAAAATAAATAACTATTTTAAGGAAGACCACGATAAAATGAATATGCAAGAAATTAAAAATATACTTATCTCGCAAACAAGCTCTTTATTCGAAACAACCGAATACTTTTATGAACAAATTGATTCCTTAATCAATGCTATTTTATTTTCTAAACAAGGAATTTTACATCCAGACATAATTACTCCTCAACAACTTTACTTCGAACTAAACTCTAATATTAAACATTTACCAAGCGGAAAAGAATTCCCCTTAAGTTTAAAACTCGAAAATATTCATTCTTTAATTGATGTATCAGATTTAATTGCTTATTATATTGATGATAAACTCATCTTCATAACAAAAATACCTTTAGTAACTTCGCAGGAATACAACCTATTTCATGTAGTTCCTCTACCTGTTCCAAATATTGATATCCCTAATACCTTCTCCTTAATTATTCCTAACCATAAATATTTAGCAATCACAAAGGACAAATCTTTTTATGTGTACCTTGATAATTTTAAGAATAATTGTAAAACTATTACCAATGAAAATTTTGTATGTAAGGATCTAGATGTGTTATCCACTCTCTCCGATCCAATATGCGAGACAATTTTATTGTCTGCTTATGTTAATGAAATACCTAATGAATGTTTTAGTAGGATCATCAAAGGCAACATAATCTTATGGCAGCCTATAAAAAATAATAAATGGATTTTTACTTATTCTCATCCTTCTAAAATAACTATCGACTGTAAAGATAGAAATAATATTTTTGATATCAAACTATTCCATACTGGAATATTAACTTTAAATTCAAGTTGTAGAGCCTATGCAGGTCTCACACAATTAATTGCAAAAAGTAATCTCATCACAGAATATGTTAACCCTATTCCAACTTTAAACATTGTCGATGACAATTGCTGTAATATGAAAAAATATAATGAAACTTTAAATGAACTTGAACCGATAAATTTAATTAACTTGCAACACGATGACATTAATTTGGCATCTCATAAAATCGACCAATTCAATGACGATCTTAAATCATATAATTCAAAGCCACTCATTATTAAACATTCAACAAAATTTCAAATTGTTATCTATACGTTATCTGCTATGCTAACTATTTTTATTGTTTACAAACTATTGAAATGTTGTAAATTCTTTAGAATAATTAATTCTTACTTTTTAAATAATGACGACGATAATAAATGTTGTGTCAGGATATATAATCAATGTAACAATCCTAGACGATCCACTACAAGGATCCAACCAAGTATGACATTCAGAAATTTAATAAATCTGGAAAACGAAGATGTACCTCTTCAAGATCTATCTTCAAGTGAAAATAATTTGAAGTATAATTACAGCAACTAAACTTAAAAAACCGTTGCTTTCATTTTAAGGGGGGAGATATGTTATAATCCCAGCCTATGCTATAAATCTAAGTAATTAAAGTCAACCTTTATTTCTTTCTACATCTTAATATTACTGTTAATCTTAGCCGGTGCCCCAAAAGTAAGCTATAATGGCAAACATTCATTTCTTCGGCACTTTTAAAAGGAACCCTATTATTTTGGGAAACCAATCGATGATGCAATATTCAAATTAGTCACATGACCCTTTTTTGCATCTTAGGGATTAAAGTCCACAAAGCTCTCACGGTCCCAGAGACCCGGAATACTATATAAGCAGGAACAAGTTGTTCCCCTATGTTCACAATTAACATCACTTGTGCTGCTTACACGCTGCACCTCTACGCATTATTGTCATTGTCATTTAATTAATGTACTTATCATTTAATTAAGTAAATAAGTGTACTTCTATCTAAATAAAGTAATTCAACTAAATCTATAAAGTTGTTATTGTGTGGAATCCATATATTCACCTCAAGATACTTACACACTGGAACTAGTATCACCCCAAGATACTTACACACTTACACCTGCAGATCTTACATACACATCCTCAGTGTCCAGATCTCTAAATTATATATCAACCACGAAGAGAACTTCTCGACAACCGCTCGCCGTACAGAGTTAAGTTTTTATTTACTGCGCCTCAACCGAGGGTCGTAGCACAGGATGAGACAAATATGTCCTCACCCCAGCGGCGGTTCTTCACAGGGGAAGAACCCCACCATATATTCCCGAAACCTGCTAAAAGAAAAAATAGTCGATGCTTTCTTTGTCTTCACCATATACCAAGGCGATAGCGACTAGGGAGAAGCGATGCGAATATTGGGAACCGACAGTCAGAGTCATTGATGCATTTCTGAGTGCGCAGAACCTATCGCGCTAATGAGGATATTCCGAGGTGTCCTTAATCTCTCTCCCGATACAATCCGCGAAATCGCGCAGGCGCATTTGTAAGTTGATTTCATATAGGTCTTTTTCACCTTTCCTGTCTCCTGAAAAATAGGCTTACGTCCTTTCAGCTTGAAAGAGTCCGTACAATCCCACACAGACAACTGCTAACAAATGATTGTATTTAATATAATAACTTATCCATACAATCGTACCATAACATACTAATTATGTCGGCGCGGCGCGGCCCCTTTCGGCACGATTAATTTTACGTCCAGTCTACAATGCCAACAATGGCAGATAACATGGTCAAATTAGGGTCTATTTTTATAAACTGTATTGCATACATAATATTATCTACATTTAATCGAATGGGTTTGAAAGGTGAATGCAACAGGAAATGGTGGAAAGAACGAAGCGTGAAATGGGCGAATAATTTTAAATAAATGTGTCATTTTAATCTACCTTCTGTCATCTAATTGCATGTAAATTTAAAGGTACTCGACGATTTCGGTAGGTAACTACTGACTGGGCTGTATTTTACTCTTGAAAAAGCTCGCAATCTGCATTCATAAACAATATTTTAAGTATCTTTTTATCATTCTGGCTAACAATATTAATCTAAAAGATAGGTGGGTAAAATAAATTATTTCTATGTGATTAATTTTATTGATATCTTGCCGCTAACTTACTGTAATTTCCGAGAATGATCGCGAAAGGTTTACACAATGCTAGGCGCTTAGTAAAAGGCAGATTTTAAAATTGTAAGAGAATATTATGCCCCCGCATTCCAATTTTTCCGCCGATTTCTAAGTTTCTAAAAAAAATTGTTGTTTTGAAGATAACATGTAAAAATCGCAAAGCATGCTCCGAAAATTATCAAAAATATATTTTGTTCGGTTATTTAACATGTTATACGTATGAAAAAATTCACATTGAATCTTTAAAAGCAACTTTAAAAATTCTTACGTAGAAAAATACAATGTTAAGAAACAATAAACTTAGGCATTTGTCGAGAGATTTAGCTGTATTAAACGAGTCTATGTTTTATTAAATATTTTCATTCATAAATTATTAACATTCGTGTTTACATATCTCCCTTTCAAACTATCTTCTTCTTTTTTTAACGCTTACTACGGAACCTTAAAGTAAAAGTACACACTGCCAAATTAGCTATTTTCACTTTTTTGTAATTTCGGTTTTCTCGCAACGTTTAAAATTAAAATAGAATTCAAAGTAAATTAAAATTCTTAGATATCTAATAATCTAATAATATCTATTGGCATTGCTCCTACAACCGTACATTTTATTTTTAGGAAGAAAATGTAACTTGAATAAGGACTTCGCTAGTAGAGGATTGAATCCCCGACGTCACCGCGCCGCAAAGAGATCCCGTGGAACCAGGGCCAGTCTGCTTTGCCTGGAGCTAGTACAAACCTCCAGGGCCCTCTAGGTGTTAGGCTTAGGTTTATTATCAGCGTATTTTCTCCTTGACTCCTTGGAGCGGACTGCTCCGACTGCACAGGGCCGGCCTACTTGAGCCCTGGGTGGAAAGTCTGATGGAACCCCGTTCCTTTAGTCATAGACCAAATGGCAACTTACCGGACATCATAATATTTGGTATAGTTGTATATCGTTCCACATTGAAGGATATTCTTACTTTTACCTGGTTAGATTTATTCTTACTTTTGTACTGGTGATATATATATATATATATATATATATATATATATACTTTTGTCCTGTTGATATATGTACTTACTTTGGTCCTGGTGATATATGTACTTAATTTTGTTCTGCTGAGACATATAACACAATTCAGAATTTTAAAAAAATTGCTTTATAATAATAATAATATTATTTGGCTAATTTGTATAACGCCGTTTTCGTGAAAAATCACCTCAATATGGCATTTCGTATCCGGCTAAAATTATTCATTACCTTTTCCAAAACCAAAATTCTTAATTTATTTATTTATTTATTTAACGCCCAGAGGGCTTTTACATGTGGGTGGTACAAATTTAATGACAGTTTTGAAACATAAGAAAGAAAAGAAAGAAATAATAAAAATAAAATTACATAAGTATATGCGAGAAACAAAATTAAAAATAACAAGAACATAAATTAAAAAATACAGCGATTTGACTGGTTTACAAAAATATAACTTCCATTTAGGAATAGTATTGAAATAGGTCTTTTACGTAATCCACAAAATTCGCAAATTAATAATCACTTATAGTCCAATAGCCCAATATTATGTATACTTTCCTTAAACTATTATAATTGCCATTATACCTTAATCAGCTGTTCAGGTGACGCTTTGTCGCTTTAGATATTCCGCCATGCACACGACATTATCTGTCTCTTTCTCTGTGTTACTATGTTAGATTTTAAGTTTATGCTGTCTCACTGTTCCTTTATATTATGTTATGTTTTGTCTCACTCTATATGCTTTGATTAGTTTAATATTGTACCATGATGTGCTAAGTGAAACCGGTCGGTTATAACAAATTAAATAAATGAAAAATCGTGGCAATAAACAAAGTAATTTCTCGTTTATAGATGGCACTATTTTAATTATCTCTAAATGGTATAAAATAATCCGCATCTTTCTGTTTGCTGACTTCTTCTAAATTGCGCAACGGATTTTGATATGGTTTTCACTATAATTTAGAGAATTACTCGCGGAAGCTTTATATATACTTAATACATGCATATTAAATTTATAGAAAGTAGAGAAAATTCAATCAACGCCGAGTACACGTCAGCTAGTTTTAGATAAAACAAACTTTTTGCGAGTTATGTTTTAAAATATGAAACTCAATTCTTTCAAGAAAGCCATACAGATAACACATTGGATTGAATTACTGAAACAATATAATATTTGTATTCCTTTATATATAATATTTGAAAGAATTGTGTTTTTATACGGTCAAAACTGTTTATTCATATTCAGATTGCGTATAGGTGTACGGGCGCGAATAAATAATTCATCTTGATATTTCAAAACATTATTTGAAAAAGGTGTTTTTGATTAAAATAATTAAAATAGCTCTATGAAAGAGCAAATTGTGAATCCCTTCAAGTATTCTCCGCTCCTACTTTCTTCAGCCTTACAACATTCCTAAATAATTATTGATATAAAATTTAACTGTCTTCCGGTAAATTTAACTCTTGACCGATAGATGTCGCAAAAAATAAAAATAAATGAAAACTCTGCAATTATTGCCGAGCACGTAATTGAAGCTGGCAATTTCTTTGAATTTAATCCTGAAGTCCTAGGAAGACCCAAAACGCATCGATCAGGCCTAATTACGGAGGCAATAGAAGACCACCAAACCCCATTAGTATTAATAGAGATCTTGGATCATATATGGCCATACCAAAAGTAAGCGCCGAAAATCACATATTTTTTTCTAATTATTTTACTGAAATAAGAAGTACAAAATTAATCCAAAGTCATCGTGTTAAGAGTATTGACTCGCGCAACACCATACCAGTGGCGGTAGGTGACTTTTTGTAAAAGGGATGCTGGACATCAAATGTTTATACTCGTACTTACTACGTACGTGATATCAGATATGCACATCTAGACGCTAGCCCACGAACAAGATACAATTAGGTACCATTTAAAATTATCTCCATTAATCCATTAAGCTCCATAACTCAATATTTCCAGTATCCAGATAAAGTTTTTTTTTCGCAAATGGCCGAGACACAAAACTTTTTCGCTGATTCAATTATACAACCACACAATTCACTATTATCATTGTCGCGCGTCGGACCTGGGGGGGTCCTGACTTACCCTCGGCCAGCTCAGAAGCGGGGCATGAGACGTCTCTCTCATAGTCAGGGTTCGGGGTCAGCGCGTGGCTCGAGAATCCATATCCCACCGTCTATACAAAACACTCCCATACGATTGTTATGCCCAAATGAAAGAGGTTAGGTTTTTATGAATTAGCATTGTATTTGAGCGGCTAAAGGACATTACATGGGTGAATAACAACAGTACACAGGTTATTACATCCTAAACTGGAATTATCAACAAGGGTTCCCTAATCTCTCTCTGGGAAATAATTAACAGCTCACTCTCTCTAGATCGGCAGGCAGCGTGGATGAATTTAGGTTATTAGCGGACACATTCAAGGGTAATAGGAAATGTAAGAGACTCACAGCATGGTGTTGTCGGGTATCCTGTTGATTTGCAGGACTGAGCGCCGTGTCTCAAACAAACGGTGCCAGCCTGTCGATGTTCAAAGCGCCATTTCCGTACGTTATTGCTTTCGACGGAGCGGTGCAAATTGGGAACGCGGGAGCCGAAACGAACACACGTCCAGCCTGGTCAGAGGTCGGCGCGCGAGCGGGGGGAACGGGGCGTAGGGTCGCCGGGGGTGGGGGAACTGTAGCGGATGTATTGCGCGTTCTTCACTACGTTTGGTCTAGCAACTAATTTGAATAATTCCCGCTCTCAGGCTGGCAACTGTAGGATCTTTTGCGGCTAAAATCTGTTATATGACACCTCCCCCCGCGCTCGTAAAAAAGGCGACGTGGTAATGGAGCATCAGGGTTAAAAGATCCTCTATGTGCCTCCCTTGGGGTTTTTTTGACAAAACAAGAGTTGCCCTTAGTTTGAGAGACTTGGATGGCCAGAGGGATGCCTAGCTAAAACATAATGACTAGCTTATGCCATAGGCTAGGTAACAATATTTGTGGGGAGAAATGAGGAAGGGTACATAGCATGTTTGGAGCAAATAAATTTTGGGGAGAGAGCAGGTGTGGAAACAACAAGTAAAATTATGCAATTTGAAAACAATAGACATGGTTATGCAATTGAAAGACAAAAGACAAAATTATGCAATTGAAAGACAAAAGGGCATGGTTATGCAATTGAAAAACAAAAGGGCATGGTTATGCAATTGAAAAAACAATAGACAACATTATACAATTGAAAAACAAAAGGGCATGGTTATGCAATTGAAAAAACAATAGACAACATTATACAATTGAAAAACAAAAGGGCATGGTTATGCAATTGAAAAAACAATAGACAACATTATACAATTGAAAAACAAAAGGGCATGGTTATGCAATTGAAAAAACAATAGACAACATTATACAATTGAAAAAACAAACAAAAGACGGAATGTTAAGGTGTGATTCTAGGGTTTCATTGGTCTGGAAGCTAAGTTTGCGTTGCGTTGGTTTTTTGGTTTCGAAGAGTTGCGAAGGAAACGAGATTTCACTGACTCTAAAAGATTACATTATCACTGTAATCTGACCCATTGAGATAACACTCAGGAGTACACTTAGGTCTTGGAAAAAAAAAAAAACACTTTGCTTCGTTGTGGGCGTTGATGTTTGCGAAGTGGGGCTGTGGTTTGCGGGGCTGCGGCTATGGTTACAGTGGTCATTGGAGAGAGTAGTCCAGGTTCCGTAGTTATGCCAGTACGAGTCCTATGTGCTATTATGGTGGGCACGGATCGTATGTGTTGGTTATCGGAGCATAATGTAGCTCAGGATAACTTTTTAGAGATGCGCAGTTTGTGTTTACTGGAGGGGCAAAGGGTAGTTATGCTTCACCCATGACCTGGTATGTGTCACTGCATGACAGAGCAAGAGACGGTATAACTGGCATTGGCATTGAGGGCAAGAAATTTGAACTCCGGGACTAGCGTGTCCGAAAGGTAGTTCAGAGTGTCATAAAGTATAGTGGGACAACTCGGCTTGCAGTGGTGAGACAAACGTCATACATATGATTAGTATTGTCTGAGCTTTCAGGAACAAGATGGAACAAGTGTGTAGCGAGTAGTAGTCGAGGGACCTTTGTAACCACAGCGCAGGCTGCTAGGAGGTGAGGCTCAGCTTGGCTGCCGGAGATGACATCCGCCTGGGCTTCTTTTTAAATCCGGGGGGAATTATTATTAAAGCAAATTTCTTGAAGTTTACCTGCCTAGGGACCAATGAAGAAAAGTTTGGAGAGAAACAAAATGTGTCCAGAAAAAATAAACAAACGAGGTTTAGCTGCCGGTCCGGAGAGTGACGAAGAGTGTGAGAGAGAGGTAGAGAGAGGTTCCTAACTAGTTTTGATTACATAAACATTATCCTTTATTAGGATGACTTGGTGTTTGCCGAATGACAAACTGTCTTGGTTGAAAAACAACCGGCCTTCTTTGGCCTATGTTAACATACAGGTGGTAACATTTTCGTAGGATTTCAAAGAACAAGACAAAAAAATTCGTGAACGAGTCACGGCAACAGCAGGGAAACTAATTCATGAATAAAGGTTGTCAGAAAAGACAGACGATACGCCAAGTGCGTATCATACATATTCAAAATTCATGAATGTGTTTCGTTGAGGAGAGAAAAAAAATGACAACATACGTGAAAGGTGAGGTAGGAAGCCTGTTGGTGACCGGAACAATTACCGATTCGAACTCGAAATGAGGGCGAAATATGGTCGACAACAGATTTTCCACTTCATACATATTGCCTGAGGGCGTGGGGTGGGGAGGGGGGAAAAGGGACGGGAATTGAGTTACGAAATTGCTAGAGACTGGACTAATTTCCAATTCAACCTCTATGTGAGAGTGAAACATATTCAACCAGCAGATTTCCTGACTCTTTACATTTTAATAAAGTGGATTAATTTTTAAAACGCATTAGAATACACATTGTACTAAAGAGGCTAATCTTTTGCGTGTATTTGGCAAAAGATTAGGGGTCGTTTTAAACTTCTACATGATTGTGAGAAAAGACAGACCCTAGTTCCAATTTCACAAACCTGGGATTCTTCTTATTCGTTTCCCAGATGACGAGTTTAGTGGTTTTGTGCCCATCGATTAACTCCTGCGGCACTATGCCCCATAATTGACAGTGAAGCTGAAAACTAGTCCTTTTGGGATAGTAGATATTCCTGGGCTTCTTTTCTTTTTGGAAAGCAGCAAAAACAGGAAGTCCACGGGCATTGGCGTTGAACAAAGAGGCTTCTGTGAAATACTTACGTAGTTCACATATAAAGGTTTGATATTATTTCGTTCGCACGATTCATGGTGAGTATTGTAACGTCTTCACGTATAGTGTACAAGTATGCAGTATATGCAAGGTACAACTCAATTATAGACAGAAGTCAAGGAGTGTAAAAACAGTTCCTTAAAGGAGATGACGATGTCGATATTATGTCGTTCACACGAATCACGGTAAGTATTATTATTACGTCTCCACGTCTCGTGTACAGGGTTGTACACAATTATACACAAAAGCGGTTCTCATGACATGTTAATGACACACGACCAAATTATACACAAAGGGCGGTACTCATGGCAAATTAATGTCACACGACCAGATTATACACAAAGGCGGTACTCATGGCAAATTAATGTCACACGACCAAATTATAACACATGGTTATAAGTATTAAGTAATTGTAACGAACTTCTCGTGTAGTGGTGGATTTTGTAAGGATCTCTCCTATCGCGTGACAATTTTTTACATTTAAATATAATTCAACAAAAGCTAGCAGTATCATTTGATACTGTTTGCAAAGATTTGTTAGATTGACTAACTCCGTAGCCTGGAGGGGCGTACGATGGAACAATAGAGAAGATAAACAATTTTAATGTTACTTCATTGTGTTACAAGGTGCAAGATGATGGTAGAAGGTATTTCTACTTACATCGAGCGATGGGTGGGAACAGGCCCATAATGGCTTTACATACTGTTCGTTGTAGCGTGCAATTGGGTTGCAAACACTTGGTTAAATGGTGAGACAAAGGTTGGGTGTTTATATTATGCAACGATGATCGAACAAAGTCCTGTTGATTTACGTTGTGATATAATTATTTGCGTTTGAAGATCAGGATAACCGTAAGGTTTTACTAACCTGTCCCGTAGGGTTGAAACGTGAGGTACGAGACATACGTGACGTAACAGTAGAGAAAAGAAAATCGAGATCTCGTCATACAATAAAAGACCTTAATGGGTTTTACATACTTTTAGTTGAAGCGAGTCCAGTTATTTGTATGTGGTTTTATAGGACCGACATTTGGTTTTCTTTTATAAATACAATTTCCCAAAATGGATGTGTCAAAATCCTATTTTTGGTAAATGTGAGCTTGGGTAGGACGCCATCAATTTTTGAAAGGAAAAAATTGAAAAAAAATGAAAAAAAAAAAAATTATATACATACAAAGAAGACAATTATGTGATTAATTGCTACTTGGTTCTTGCCTTTGAGACCACTATAGGGTTTTACATACTCAAGGTAACGTTGAATTGGACAAGAAAGAATTAATGGCTGTACTTGACAGGTTTTCTTTTTTTAAAAAAAGGGTCGGTATTTAACACTTTGGAATTTACAAAATCCGAACTCTTTTGGATGGCACTCTTATGAGTGATTACCAATCGTTATTTTACAAGGAACAAAAACAAAAGTGGGGTGGTTCTTTCTAACACGACGAAGGGAACAAAAATGAAACGAAAATGGGGTGACATGACATAAACATTGCATAGTGTAGAAGTTGAGGAGCAAAAGCGGGTTCGCGACTTCCCGGCGATTGTAACTCGAAGACGTGTCTCTATTCTAAAATGATCAGTTTCAGAACAGGTGAGAAAATAAAACGTAAAAAGGGAGAAAACGATTGTCGTGAGGGAAAGAACGTTATTACAGGAATAATATTTCATGGTCATAATATGTTAATATACATTCATTTACAAAGGTGGGTTAAACTCGTTTTTGACGAATAGGTTGACATGTAGTTGACACTTTACACGCCTAATTATGGTAAGACTTCATAGCTTACAATAGTTTGTGATAATACACAGTGGGTTAGTTTAAAGTTGCTGGGGTGGTGGGGGAGTTTCAACTGTCTCCTCACTTCCAGACTTTACAATGTCCTTAATATGGTAATTACCAGTATGTTTGCCAGAGGAGTCGGACAGGTAGTAAACTAAGTCCGATATTTTTCTTACAACCTTGGCCTTGACAAAACGGGGTGCCAGCTTGGCAGAGAAGTACAGGGCTCCTTGAGAGAGGGTGTTATTCCTTCTCCAGACAACATCGCCTACATTAAAAGTGATGTGTTTCCTACGTAGGTTATATCTGTCCGCACTTTTTTGGTGGGCCAGCAATAGGGCATCAGTAACTTCACTATAAATGGCAGTAAGTTCTTCCAAACGATGGGCGTAATCAACGGCAGGATTGCTTGTGGAGGTGGTTGACGTGGGGAAATTCGTGTTCCAGTGCAATGAACCGTGTACCACCTGTTCCATACCGTGTTTTAAAAAGAAGGGGGTGTAACCAGTGGTTAGGTTAACAGTGTTATTCATGGCAGCTTGAATTTTATCTAAATTCTTACACCAATTACGTTGGTCTTTGTCAACCAAAATGGCCAGAGCTGTGTTAATAGTCTGGTTATACCTTTCGACAGTGTTATTTTGGGGAGTGTACAAGGTATTATAATAAATATCTTTAATCCCGTATTTAGCAAGGAAATCTTTAAATTCCTGTGCTATAAACTGTTTTCCGTTGTCAACTATTACGGTTTTGGGTGTTCCGTAGGGTATGAAAATGTGTTTTTCCAAAAGTTTGACAATGGCGGCAGCGTTGGCTCTTTTTAAGGGGAAGATCCAACAAAATTTGGTAAAGATATCCACAATGCTGAGTATATGCATGTGTCCAGAATAACTCCTGGGAAAAGGTCCGACGAGGTCCATAGATAACGATTGGAGGGGTCTATCAGCACGTTTGGGTTTTCCCATTAGGCCGGCAGGGGGTGCCGTACTATGTTTGTAAGCTTTACATGTTTCACATTTGGAGATGTAGTTGCGAACTTGCTTGAAAAGACCAGGCCAGTAATACTTCAAGGAAATCTTTTTATACGTCTTGAAGGTTCCTGGGTGTATAGAGTCGGGGGCACTATGATTGTTGATGATTACTTGTTTTCTCTTTTCGAGGGGCACAACGAGTTTCCAAGAGTAATCTTCGAGGATGGACAGTGGGGCCTTACAATTGCGATATAGTTGTCCTTCTTTTATAATAAAATTGGGAAACTTTTGTTGATTGTTTTTGCACCCTTCATAGATTTTGAGATACCATTCATCTTTTGTGGATGGGGTAGAGGCAATTGTATCGATGTTTAATGCGGCAAGTTCAATTCTTGACAGGGCATCTGGGACAATATTGTCCGCACCTTTACGGTGGATGACATCGAAAGTGTATTGGGACAAACGAGAAGCCCAGCGAGCGAGTCTGCCGGAGGGATTACTTAGAGAGATCAACCATTTCAAACTACTATGGTCTGTGACTACAGTAAATTTGCTACCGTCTATGTAACCGCGGAAATGGTGAACAGAATCCAATACTGCCAGTAACTCTTTTTCGGTGATTCCGTAATTTTTCTCGTGTTTATTCAAGGTGCGGGAAAAATAGGCTACAGGTGTTCGCCATCGGGGAATTCCTGAGTTAGGACTCCACCGATCCCTACGTTAGAAGCATCCGTGTGGAGGGTAAAAGGTAGTTCAAAATTAGGACAATTCAGGACAGGGGCTGTTTGAAGAGCATTTTTTAAAGTCGTAAAAGCTTCTTCGGCTTCAGTAGACCAACGAAAGTTGCTGATACCTTTACGGATACCAGTAATTTTGTTTAATGGGGCCGAAATAGTGGAAAAGTCTTTAATGAATCTCCTATAGTAACCTGTAAGTCCAAGGAAACCTTTGACTTCTTTCGCGTTTTTGGGTCGGGGGAAATTTGCCATTGCTTCCACCTTAGTAGGATCTGTTCTCAGACCTTTTTCGTCGACAATGAATCCCAAATAACGCAGGCGAGACTTACAAAATTCAGACTTCTTTAAATTGATGGTTAAACCAGCAAATTTAAGTTGTTGAAAAACTTTTTCCAGCATTAACAGGTGTTTTTCGAAGGTGTCGCTAACGATGATGAGATCATCAAGGTAGCAGAATAGGTTGTTGTCAACTTCAGGGCCGAATAGTTTGTCCATCAGCCTCTGTAGTTCGGCGGGGCTATTTTTTAGACCAAAAGGTAGCCTTTTAAAGTGGAACATTCCCCTACCAGGTACAACAAAAGCAGTTTTTTCGCAGGATTCCGCATCTAAAGGTATTTGCCAGAAAGCTTTGCTTAGATCAATGGAAGAAATGAATTTGGCGTTGCGTAATTTGTCTAAAGTTGCGTGCACGAAAGGCAGTGGGTACGCGTCGGCTTCAGTGCAAGAGTTCAATCGTCTACTGTCGAGGCAAAAGCGTGCAGAGCCGTCTTTTTTTGAAACCAAAAGGGTTGGGTTGGTCCAAGCACTTCTGCTGGGAACTACCACTCCCATTTTTAACATTTCATCAAGTTCATTTTCTAAAAGTTTCAATTTTTGGGGGGCTAAATTGTAGTAGCGTTGCTTGATTGGTGGGCCGTTGGTTTTAATGTGGTGTTTTACCAAATTAGTTAAACCCAGTCCGCATTTTTCGAAAGATATTGATTCAAATTTGTTGATCATTTCCTTTAATTGGAGAGCCTGGTCAGTGCTTAGGTTTTCGTGAGGTATTATTGTTCGAATCTCACCAACTTGAGCGACCGGAGGTTTTTGGCCAAGAGTATTAAATACTTGTGGAGCAACGTTAAAAGCCTTCCAGAAGTCAACGCCAAGGATGAAATTCTGGGATATAGAGGGTACTATTAGAAAGTTAATTGTAACTGTGTTATTGTTACATTTAATTGGTAATGACAGAGTACCGATGACTGTCTGGGGAGCATTGTCCGCAGTTGTCACGAGTGTAGGTTTGGAAAAAACTTTAAAACCGTTGTTAACAAAAGGCAGGTGGGCATTGTTGCCAAGGCAACTAACAGATGCACCACTATCTAGTAGTCCAGAGAAGGGGACATTGTTAACGGAGAAAAGGGCATAAGGTCTTCCATCTTTAGCTTGTTTGCAACAAACCGAAGAAACATTTAAGGTCTGGTTAAAATATTTAATGTGTGATAACCAATCAGTCCATTCCTTAGACCTTGGTACAGAATGAATACCTGAGAGGTTATTATTTAGTTTTTTGGTTTTCTCGCATGAAAATTCGGTGGGGGTTTAGAGAAATCCACTTGAGGTTTAACAAAGTGAGGGTCTTGCAACCTTTCCATGTTATTTCTTGATTTTTTGAAAATTTCACGCAGTTCGTCGCGTGGAGGAGAACGATCCCTGGAGCGATGTCTCTTTAAGGTTCTGGGTTCTTTAGCTTCCAGAAATTTGGCCTGCTTGAAACAAGTGGTAGCTAGGTGACCTACTTTTTTGCAAAAGGAGCAAACTTTTTTGTTGTCAAATTCTGGTTTTAATCCAGAAGGACGGCTTGGTACAGTGATATTGTCCGTGGTGGTTTTGTTGTTTTTCCTGTCTTGGTGGGATTCCAAAATGAGGCAAACTTCGTTTAAATGGGCCAACGACACAATTTTCTGTGAGGTGATAATGTTTTCATATCTTTGTAGGAGGCCATCAGTTATAACTGGTAATAATTCGGCTTCCGAGACAGGGTGGGAAAGTTTGATGTTGATGGATTCGGCCCTCTCTATGAATGTTGCCACAGTTTCGTTTACTACTTGTTTAATGGATAGTAACGATAATTTAATTCTGTGTTGGGCCTCTGATTTGCCGAAGCTAGTGATCAGGGCTGATCTGAGTTTATTCCAGTCCTTGCATTTTGATTTTTGTATTCGGTGCCACGGGATTAATTCTGGAGATATTAGTTCTATAAAGTTTTTCTGCAGCACGTCAAATGGAACATTTTTAATTGAGGCCGTTTCTTCGATTCGGTCAATGAAATCCAGTACATCAGAAACACCGTTATATTTGATCTTCCAAGGAGTGAGATCGTATGTTTTTTCTTGTGCCGTGATGGGTGCATTGTCTTGTTTTACTGTAACATGTGTCCTGGTTTCTTTGTTAGAAACGGGGATTTCCAAAGCTGGGGTATTGGGTGCCTTGTCTTCATTTGCAACGGATAGGTTTATTTTCCTGATGAACTTCTTGTTAAATAACAAAGCGTATGCTTTCAATGCTGACTTTGATTTGTTTAGTGGTGATATTCCTCTGTCTTTTAAGACGGCTTGTAGGTGCACTTTGGATAAGTTGTGTACATTGGGAATGACACCCATGTCCGAAGATGTAGCCATTTGATTGGAATTCATTGTTAAAAATGGTTTAAAAAAGGAAAAAAAACTCCGAAATTCTTCTAAGTCTTTTTGAAGAAAATTTGGCCAGGGGGACACTTTAGGATTTGCATTATTTAATTTTTGTGGGCACTATTCGCACTTATATTCACTGCACTCGAGGAAAGGCACGAAAAAGGCACAAAAAACAGCACTTTAGAAGCGAAAAAAAACACTTTTGATGGAAAGATTTTATATTTGCTTCATTTACTGGCACTAAATCGTGAGATTGAACACACGTTCTTATTATTGCGTCGAGAAAGCACTTCTTTGCAAAAAAACACTGCACTTCTGAAGTTAATTTGAAACAATTCACTTAAAATCACTTTTATAACAGTCAATGCTGAAAAAAGAATATGGACAAACACCGTACCTATATAATTAATCGGGATAAAGAATTACTTGTGTTTTACAGGTTGTAGCTGATATACTTTTTAGAAATCAGCTTCGATGGGCCGTTGGGTGTATTGTGCTTTTTTTAAAAAAAATCACTTCCGGTGTAAAAATTGGCTTCACAGTTCTAAATCCTGACTGTTATTATTACGGTGCAATTTATGCCGAAATTAAAACAGTGGGTTTGTTTTGTTAAACAAAGAATACAGAATCTATGTTATTGAAAAAAAAACAAAAACATTATGTTCGAACTTTCGTTATCACAGCATTTGGCGGGAATTTCGCGCGTCTCTTTTATTCGTTCGAGAAGATTCTTACCGTTATTTTTCGCGGCAAAATGCGCTTAGCAACAAACAAAGTCACGACAGGATTGCGTGCATTTCTTATTTATTCGAGAAACTTCCACCGTAGTTTTTGCGGCAAAAATGCTCTTGGCACAAAATTGCATAGTACATGTTTTCAAATTGGGGACAATCGTAAAGGTAATTCTGTGCAGTCGGGAAGGATATGTTTAAAAAAAAAATTCTGCCCCTAAGTTGGTCGCCAGTGTCGCGCGTCGGACCTGGGGGGGTCCTGACTTACCCTCGGCCAGCTCAGAAGCGGGGCATGAGACGTCTCTCTCATAGTCAGGGTTCGGGGTCAGCGCGTGGCTCGAGAATCCATATCCCACCGTCTATACAAAACACTCCCATACGATTGTTATGCCCAAATGAAAGAGGTTAGGTTTTTATGAATTAGCATTGTATTTGAGCGGCTAAAGGACATTACATGGGTGAATAACAACAGTACACAGGTTATTACATCCTAAACTGGAATTATCAACAAGGGTTCCCTAATCTCTCTCTGGGAAATAATTAACAGCTCACTCTCTCTAGATCGGCAGGCAGCGTGGATGAATTTAGGTTATTAGCGGACACATTCAAGGGTAATAGGAAATGTAAGAGACTCACAGCATGGTGTTGTCGGGTATCCTGTTGATTTGCAGGACTGAGCGCCGTGTCTCAAACAAACGGTGCCAGCCTGTCGATGTTCAAAGCGCCATTTCCGTACGTTATTGCTTTCGACGGAGCGGTGCAAATTGGGAACGCGGGAGCCGAAACGAACACACGTCCAGCCTGGTCAGAGGTCGGCGCGCGAGCGGGGGGAACGGGGCGTAGGGTCGCCGGGGGTGGGGGAACTGTAGCGGATGTATTGCGCGTTCTTCACTACGTTTGGTCTAGCAACTAATTTGAATAATTCCCGCTCTCAGGCTGGCAACTGTAGGATCTTTTGCGGCTAAAATCTGTTATATGACATCATTTACAGCGTAAGAACACGTTGGCGAAGTATCCATCTTATTTTGGGTATTTATTTATTTAAATTATGATTAAAAAGTAAATCGCAGGTTAATAATATTCAATAAGATTTAAATTCAAGTTCAGTATTCAAGCTCGAAGCAAACTGTCAAAGCAACGCGCGCATACAATCCAATGGATTAGTAAAAGAGTATACGATTCTGTGCATTATACATATGAGCATTAAATACGGTTTTTGTACGTTGGATGCTGTCATTAATTTCGTATAAAGTTGACGAAGATATTGGCTTGCGGGTTTCAGTGAGCATGCGCGGAAAGAACGTACGTTCTTGGATACGGTTTTCAGATCGCTTCCACACCACAGTGTGTTTTACGCGCTTCGCAGTATTTGAGAATGTATGTGTATTTAGACTCTTTGTATCGTGTCGTTCGTTGTGCGTAAACAGAAACGGGAGATAATATGCACGATGTCTTATAATAATAATATTTGTATGATTTTTTACAGCGTCGTTTTTGTATAAAAATCACATTAAGGTCGCTAAGGATCCACAGCATGTATGGACGGACCGCGCCTGCACGATACCTATCACTTCTATATACATAACACACTCTTCACCACAATCTATATATTTGACCACCATATTTCGCAACCCGGAATAATAAAATACAAAAAATAATGTTGATCTCAAATCGTATATGATATAAATACAGTTGATATAATTTGTGTACAAAAAGAAGCAAGATGCGAAAAACATACTTCTTGTCCAGATTCCTGTAAGACAACAAGTACCCACTTAATTATTAATTATCTTTCAATTTGCCATTTCTCGTCATTACCTTTCGCAAAGTCGGCTGCACCGTGCAGTTACCTATTAGTTACCCATTAGACCTGACCAAGCACCCATATCTGCCCGTTCCATAAAGGGGCAAGTGAGGACACCACTATGCAGATCCCGTCTAAACCAGCAATCAGCGGCTACTGAGAGATCCATTTAATTGGTGGCTAATCTACGATGGTCAATGGTTCATTAAACGAAGAGGAGGTATCTTCTGAAGAGATTAGGATGCTGTAATTCATCCTGTGTTCTATGCAGTTGGGAAGATTCCTGTGAAAATTTAGCAGGCTGAATGCTGTAGAAAGGAGATACCTCAGACATATGTGTGATAAAGCTATCTATAACCGGGTTACAATGTGGAGATACGGAAAAAATGCAAGCCTACACATAAGATTAAGAAAAATACGCTTAGATGATACGGACGTGGGGAGCGAGGATGGAAATGGTGTAAAAATAATTTATTAATGTATGGTTTTAAAATTTAATTTGTAGAACTCCAAGTTTTATTTTTATTTTCTAACTTATATTATATAATGTTTGTCCCTTAAGCGTTCCAATACCATTTATCCGATTACGATGAAGCTTTCAAAGTTTGTTCTTATTAGTGCTAGGAGTGTTTTTTAAGAAAGACAAACATTTCCGGGTTACGAATAACCCGGAAATGTTTGAAAATCTCCCACTACCTCCGCAGTAGTTTCTCCGTCCGAATGATCTACGTATTTATATTATTTGTAAGTGGTGCATGGTGAATGGTAGATCGGGGACGTCCGAGGAAGGCATTTTTCGAGCAAATGAACAAATACTTGAGTCAGGTCATGTTCAAAAGAGTACCTATGTATGAACGTGATTTAGAGTGGGTGCCAAGAGAGAGTTGTATGGCGGTTCATTATATTTGTAGATTCTAATAAAAATAAAAATAAATTAAAAATTGTTGTCGGTACTTATTTCTTTACAATTTTTCCCAATTATTTCTGTATATCATTCCTTCCTATGTAATATCTTCATGCAACCATTTACACACACAATCATGCAAGGATCGCATTCACTTATAACTTCTTTAGCATTCGCCCCATAAACCTTCCATCCATTCATACACGATCACATTAATAATTTCTCTCCTTAATTTGAACGACAGGATAATAGCATCCCTCGTGGTGATCCGCAAAGTGCATCATGATGATAGAGGACGATCTGGATATTGAGGATCAGGCCTTATCCTGGGTCAGAGTGATTCCTGCGGTATTCAGGATAATCACCAGAGGTCCTGAGTTCAATCGTGATCAGATATCCAGCGCTTATTGGCTATTAATTGTGAACCAGGTTATTTAAAGGGCGTAAGAGGTAAAATATTGAGCAGTTTTATTTCTATATTTCGTTCTATATTAAATAAGATTTGGAAATCGTGCAGAAACATTTCATAGAAGGCGAATTCTTATCAGATAAAGTGAATTGCTTAGGACAATATATTAGGTCACGGTTCAATTACCAAGGTTTCCACAAACAATGATAAATTGTTTTTTATTTTAAATATCTCCCCCCATTATTATGACGTTATTAGTATTTTCTGTAAATCACTTTATTTACTGCAGTGACCGCTGACATTTTCAGTTTCACTAAATAAAGTTGACTATCTATTTACTGATAATAATCGATGCTGCAGTGCCCGCTGATATTTTCAACGTGACTAAAGACAGTTGTCATAAAATAGTGCCACTGCCTCCACGACCCTCTTCTTATTGTTCTAAATAATCAATATAATACTTTATGCACTTATTTCTACTATTTGTAATTACTACAGCTTGTTTATTGAAGTGAAACTTCTTTACGCGCGTCATGCAATTTCTAGGACCGGAGTAAAACCGACTCATGACCGAAACGAAAATGCGGGACCACCGATTAAAGTTCATTTGATCTAGTCAAAGTTTTGAAGTAACATATAAATGCTTCTTAGCTCATCCCGACAACTGGCGTTGGTGGTGTAATGGTCAGCATAGTTGCCTTCCAAGCAGTGGATCCGAGTTCGATTCTCGGCCATCGCACATTATTTTTTTGTTTTTAACGCCTTTTTCATTCAATATCTTATTTTTTAGTAGGTCAGAACATTTTTTAAAAGAAAATAATATTGCAAAATAATAAAAACACTTATCTCACTGTGATAAAACATTACTCCGCTAGAGCGCGCTTTGCGTTATTGTGTTGGATTAAAATTATTATCTAATCCGTATATTATGATAATTGTATTACATTTATTTAATTAATTTATTTATTTTGATAAATATATATTTATTTTATTTATTTATTTATCAGCTGAAACTAGAAGTTTCACTTCTGTCTTGCGTAGGCTTGACACACCCACTTTTTTTTTTACAATTATTCATTTACCTTTATGTGTTCTACATTATTTGTAATACGCAGTAAATAATTTCAACACAGTCCATTTTATTTACGTACATAATTTGTCCCATGAAATAGTAAAATAGGTTCACATTACCAAATAATATATTTTTTAATAAATAATTCCAATGTATCAATTGAAAAATAAATACTGCTGTTTTACGCAGACTTTTAAAATAAAACTTTGTTCAAAAATATTATCATTTAATTTATATAAAGAAGCAATTTAATCATGAACTAGTTGTGCTGTGTAATTATTATTATGTGTGACAGCCAAAGATATTAGAAGGTGACAGCAGTTTCTCCTTCTGAAGGCATTATTAAACTATTGTGAAACCACTCGCATATTTATTTTTAATATGAATTAGATTTTATTTTGGAAATATGATTAAACACTTGAAACACAAACTCCTCGCTTTGTTAACAATATTTGTATAATCTGGCAGCTTTGTGTCTACCTTAATCGTATTTCGTCAGTTATTTGCTGAGAACAAAACATAATAAGGGCAAGCAAACAAAACCGTTGTTTGGTAATGTAAAATGGAATTACAATAGAAATTCAACTAAACCTTTGTGAGAGACTGCAGTTTATACGACGCTATCTTTATAGGTCCTAGTCCTCTACAGTTAAATGTTTTCTATGACAGAGTTCTCAAACTCTAGGTTCGAACAGGCCCATACGAAGGAGATCATTATATCATAATATTAAAACTATGTTCGACTACCATGAGCCTAGTAGAGAGACTGTGAATAAATTGTTATATGAAAAATCCACATTATAAAAATAACTGAAAGTGATTAAAACAAGCGATTATGTGAGTAGGTATATTTTTAACAGAAAGTTATTTTGATTGTCTTTATTAAAATCGCGTGAATTTTCACGAGTATTTATAATAAATTTGACATAACGGAAGATAAAAGTAAAAATTCAGACCTAGATGAAAAAATAATAAATTGAAATGATGTTATCTACAAATGTAAATGAGCCAATTTGTTCGAGAACGATTGAAGGTCATTTGAAATCGGTTGGTGTTTAATTAAATACATAATATATAACTCAAGTCGTAGAAAACTGAACAATCTTTTACAGAAATATAAAGTTTCAAAGACAGACCAAAAATAATATTGTAAAAAAAAAATAATTTGCAAACAAAAAAATTGGGCTCGTCCGGGATTTGAACCCGGGACCTCTCGCACCCAAAGCGAGAATCATACCCCTAGACCAACGAGCCAGATGAGTGAATTGCGGATATTGTTGATCGGACTACAATAATGTAGTGTAAAATATAATGTACAATCGCTTGATAAGCTGAATTTTTAATCAGGTCATTGCTCGATACGCGGCACAGTCTGTCGGCCTTGTGGTAGGGAATCGCTTGAGATGTGCGTTTGGAGTGTGCCGCGATCGTTTGGACTCGGTAAAGCGCGACAAGGTGACGATGCTATTTGCTTTGGATTCATTCAACTTGCTTTTGGAACAATTTTACAGTGTTATCACTAAATCGAATTTAATATAGGTGTAGTTTTGTGTTTTTAAAGGTAATATTATGTATCATGAAATTAATTCCTTATTCAGCATTTCTTATTTTTTTACACTAACCCCACACAGGAGGCCAACTGATGTCATCTTTTGGGGTGCTGTGTGAAGGACCTTTCTTAAGGAATGGAAGCAGATGGAGTTCTAGGAAGGGTACGAGGCGTGGGTAGAAACTTTGTGATCAGGGTATCTAGGAGTGAAGGACACGAGGGATATACATACATATGTACGAACATATGTATATCCCTCTCACTGCGGCGCAAGACGATGGGTCGAGATACCAGTTGGAGAGGTCAAATGGTCTCCCCAAATCAGCCTCTCCCGATCTGGCAAGCCACGCAGCTGGTAGGCAGGCGCATCCTAAACCCAGCTCACCTGATGAACCCGAATAAATTTGATCAGTCAGTCCTAGTTATTTCATATTCCCACTTGTACCTTCCATTTTAACATAGGTACCTAACAAGATTGTAGTATAATATCCAATGGACCCAGTTTTTTACAGATCTATCAAAGTCAACAAGTTATAGAGATTCGCGGACTATTTCCAGTCGGTATACAACCATATGAGCCCTAACCTAGATGCTGAAAGTCTCCGGGCATAGGTGCCTAGAAACACAGGTTCAATATCTCTGGAACAAATTAAGCCAGAGGAAGTCAAAGCGTGTATTCGGGAACAAAAGCCCAACAAGGCCACGGGGCCAGATGGAATCCCACCTCATATCATTATCATGTTGGAAGAACATTGGTTTAACCCGATATGCTTTATCTTCAACCTCAGTATTTCAACTTCCACTTTTCCTCAATCCTGGAAACTTACCAAGGTTAGACCCAATACATAAATCTGGAACAAAAACGGAAGTCCAGAACTATAGACCAGTAGCGGTTCTGTCAATACTCCCAAAAATATTTGAAACAATAATTTGCGAAAAGCTAAACAAACAAATTAAACCGTTTCTTTGGGGAAACCAACACGGATTTCTATCAAATAAGTCCACCGTCTCTAATCTTCTAGAACTCTAACAGAGAGTACCAAGAAGATTAGATGCTCAACATCAAACTGATGTGATCTACACGGATTTCGCCAAGGCGTTCGACCGAGTAGATCATGACGTACTGCTACGAAAAATACATAGAATTGGTTTCGAGAAACCCCTCCTAAATTTTTTTGTCACGTATTTAAGGAATAGGAAACTATATGTTTGCATCGACGGATACAGGTCTAGAGAATTCTCTGCATTCTCTGGAGTGCCATGGGCTGATGAAAATAAATATTTTTTTAATACAAAAAGATGTGTCGCTTTGTCGTATACGCGTTCGAGAAACCCTATCAAATTCGATTATTGCATAAAAAATGATATATTGTCAAAAGTAAAATCCATCAAGGACCTCGGGGTAGTCTTTGATCCCAAACTTACGTTTTCGGACCATATATTGCAGTTGACGTCATCATGCTACAAGCTTCTCGGATTTGTCATAAGACTCTGCAAACAATTTTCCAACCCCGAGGCAATGATGACTTTGTACAACTGCATTATAAGGTCTAAAATTGAATACGCCTCTGCTGTATGGGCCCCATACCAACAAAAATACATTGAAAAATTAGAACAGATTCAAAAAAATTTTTTGAAACACATGTATTTGAAAATGCACGGAGAGTACCCGCGATTCATGCATCACGAAGATTTGCTTGCTGAAACGCGCTACCAAAGTCCCCACTCGAGGAGGAGTGGGGCCCTTGCAGTAACGGCGTGCAAAATTCTTAATAATTTAATAGATAGCCCATACCTTCTAGAATGCTATAAGTTGTTCGTACCGAACAACTACAGCCAGGGACGGCACCATGATCTGCTATGTATCCCACGTGGCAGAACGGATGTACTGGCTCGGCAAGCATGACACAAGGTATGGCGCTGTTAAACAACGCCTCCAAGACTATCGATATTCTTAATAGTAGCCTTGAAGAATTCAAGAGGCATGTCAATGCCAAAAATCACTATTTATAACTTGTTATTTCTATTCTTTTTTCTTTCATTGATTCATATGTAGTTAATGTTACATGTGTATTGTAAATGGACACACAGTCTGTAATAAACAAAAAAAATAAAATCCTCGAGACACCCATCGACGGACAAATTAACGAGTGAAATTTAAAATATTATCTACTTATATTTGTATACCGTACGATTTGAACCCGCAACATCGTGTCCCAACGCAGCCAGATGCAGTGGAGATATAACCTGGCTGGGTGTTATAAAGGTTAATAACTTACCAGTTGTCTTCAGAAACCAATCCTACTATTTTTCTTTATTTAAAATATTTCCCGGTACTTTTAATAGTTCACAGAGAAAACTTACTGATACAAAATATTGCAAATTTATTAAAAATCTAGTAAAATTATTCGTATTCCTTTTAAAAACGGGACTGCGAGCCTTTAACGAATGAATCGACAGATTTCCTAAGAAAGTATCAGTAAAACGCAAATGTATGAGGACGGCAGAGCACGTGTTCATAACAATACTTATTCTGTCGCATTTCGTCCTAATAACTATATAATTATAATCTGCGGAAACTGGTAATATCCCCGCAATATTTATACTTACTCTACCATTAACCAAACTTTTAAATCTTTTTTATCTAGTGGAATAAAGTGGAAAAACAGTTATTTGACTTCAATTTTCAAAAAGGGTGAAAGAAATGATGTTTGTAAATACAGGCCCATATGCATTCAATCCACCATACCTAAACTCTTTGAATGCTTTATGCTAGACAAACAAATTACACAAATAAAACCTGTAAAATAACCTCACCAGTTTGGATTTATGAAAATTATAACTAATGCTTTTAAAGAAAAAAGACAAGTGGACTCTGTTTACACTGATTTTAGAAAAGCCTTTGATACAGTTTCCCATCAAATTCTTATTTGGAAACCAGAAAAGCAAGATACGGGGCAACATGTTATGCCTTGTTTAAGAGCTTTCTTACTGGTAGACAAAAAAATGTTAAAATAAAGTCCTCCCAGTCAGAAAAAAATAATGCAACCAGTGGATTCCCTCGGGGTTCACACCTTGGTCCAATATTGTTTATCTTGTTTATAAAAGATATTACAAAAAAATAATCATGTATTTATCTTACTTTTTTCTGGTGACCTCAACTTTTTTACAATTGTTCAAAATATTTCTGTTTTTCTAAAATTCTTCAAGATAATATCAACAAATTGTTAATACACAAATTAAAGACTTTGGTATCACTTTTCAATAAAATCAATTACATAACGGAAATCTCTAACAAAGGCTTACAAATTTTGGTATTTATAACTAGGTTAACTAGAAATGTGTTAATATGTTATCTATGCACAAGCATTAAAGAATACAAAATAAATTCTTACGTTTTCTAACTTTTAAAATGTGCATTCCAGAAATTTAGCTAAACTACAGCACACTTTTAAATTAAAGGAATATGCATAAATTGTCTAATAGAAGGATTTTCACTGACTTAGTATTTCTAAATTATGTATTTGATACTCCAGAATTGCTTGCATTGATAAGCTTTCGGATTCCGATACGTAATACTAGAAGTAGGGAATTATTTCAATGCAGAAATTCGGTTACTAGCTACCATATGTATTCATCATTGTCCAGAATACTAATGGAGGGAAATAATTATACCGAGTCAGTGGACATCTTTAATT
Source organism: Hesperophylax magnus (assembly GCA_026573805.1). Classification (NCBI taxonomy): domain Eukaryota; kingdom Metazoa; phylum Arthropoda; class Insecta; order Trichoptera; family Limnephilidae; genus Hesperophylax; species Hesperophylax magnus. Next base: position 13,000,430 of record JAIUSX010000117.1, on the reverse strand, counting down.
TTTCACTTAACAAATACAAAAGATTGTTACTGAGACAGTTTAGTTACGTATAGTAAATATGTACTGTATTAATATATATTTTGTACTATTTATATGTAAAAAGCTCAAAAAATGGCGTTAATGAAGTAGTAAATAAATAAATATTTACAATAAAACACATACATATGCATGAACACGTATTCCGATATATTCTGAATAGACTTATATTTTATCAGAAAATGGATTGCCATCACGTTTTTACTAGGATTTCAATAAATCAGCCATACTCGTGTTTATCCATGTGAGTAGTTACATACTTACCGAAGTTCTGAATAATCTGAAAGTAACAAGGATGATTAAAGTTCTATGGGATAATATTGAAAATCGTTTTGAGTGTTTTCTTAGGACTGAATAGAAACCACAGGCTACAACTATAGCTATAGAGTCCCGTGCTGGGTCCCTCGACATATTGGTACAATGGAGTAAGTGCACGAGTCTATAGAAGCAGCTGGGATAATAATAATTATTGCTGTTGTCAAAACATGAATTACCGCAGGATGGGCGTGGCGGCCATTGTGATTGCTCGCAATGCGCCGTGTGAATGGTGATGCGTGTAGCTGTCAGCGAGGGAACAATGCTTTGGGAAGCTGTGAGCTACTGTCCAACACGCGGAGTACGGGGAAAAAAGTTCGGCAGCCATAAAACATAATTAAATAGTTATTAAAAAAAATACTATGGCAGGATCAATTGAATTGAGATGGATATAAGGAAGATGAAATCAAGATGAAGTTGAGTGAATGAGAGTGAGAGAAAATACGATGATAAAATTGAGGAATATTTTTAATCCAGTGAATTTAACCTAATAATTTAACGGATAGGTACTTCTTTGCCATATGATAACTCCTTTTTACTTGCAGGACGATGCCAGGTACTTCCCGACCTTCCGCTTTCCCATCTCTTTCCCTTCTCACTTTCTTCAGTCTCGCAATATACTCCGAATCGGGGATGCCATAGTCTTACTGGCTCCGGTCAGTTGGGAGTCATGTACGGTAATGACGTATGTAAATAAAAAGTTATGATAACATTTACAACTTTTGTTTTTGGTAATTACTTTGTACTTTTTAATGAACGTCTCTTTCAAGGTATAAAAGTGTCCCTTACAAAGCAAGATGTTTACGAAAGGGACAGATTTTTCATAAAATTTTTAGATCACTCATGTAAAGTAATCTAAAAATAAAGTAATTAATATTTTTGCCATAGATGTATCATAAAGTAAAACAAATTTGACATTTTCCTTGTGATAGAAGAATGATGAAGGTCAACAGATAAATGTCCCTTTCATAGAAATCATCTATGAGTCTATGAACTACTTCCAAAAACACGTTAGGGAAAGGTTAAATATGGTATTATGGATTATCATTTCCCTTACCTAAAGTTGGTGTTTTGACAAATTAATGATATATAGCAAACGTTAAACCCGAGGTGTCAAGGGGTTGAAATCACATTGAAATGTTGGTAAAATGAAGAGAGTCTCTAAAAAGCTCCCGGACAAATGATCGGGATTCAAAAGTATGTACTGTCTTTATAATAACATGACCCACATTGCCTGGGGTAATACGATATTTACTAAACAGACCCCTCGATACACTGAAATAATATTAGTGCAAATAGAACTTGCCTTTGTTATAATATTACTACATTCATTGGGAAGACTCAGTTATGCGAAAATCACAATTTTTTCAACGGAACCAATATAGGCGACTATACACGGTGTCCGGAAACTCGTAGTAGGTACAAGCGACCTGACCGGACGTGATGTGATGAAAGTGACACCAAGTTAAATACCGGGTTTTCCAATAAGAGGTGTTATTTTGATATTCAATCGAAAAAGATCAATGGTTTCGTTGCTTGTGTGGCACGTAACGCCGTCTTGTTGAAAGTAAACGTTGTCCAGATCTATAACATCCAATTCCGGCCATAAAAAAATCATTAATCATCTCTCGATAGCGCAATCTATTCACCGTAACTGTTGCTCCAGCCTCATTTTCGAAAAAATAAGGTCCAATGACTCCGCTGGACCAAAAACCGCACCAAACAGTCACACTTTGAGGATAGAGAGGCTTTTCAACAATAACTCTTGGGTTTTCCGAGCCCCAGATGCGACGATTTTGCTTGTTGACGAAGCCACCAAGCTTGGAAAAGGGCCTCATCACTCAAGATGATTTGCATTTGATTCACTCAAGTGAATTTTAATAATTTTAATGCGTTGTTAAAGCGTGTATCGTTCATCATTTTTATTAATGGCGTATTTTTTACTTGTCAAATGTCAAAAAATGACAGCTTCAAAAGTAACATCTACCGAAATAGCGGGCAATTCAAAACAACACCTCTTATTGGAAAACCCTGTAGTTGGGTTTATTATTAAGTTTTTTTCATCGCTTTTAATGACTTTATATCACTTTTTAAATAAGTGTTGAATTTTAATTGTGTTAAGTTAACATGTAACCGTATATAAATAAATAAAATGCGTAAAAACAATCTGTAAAAGTTTAAAAAAACAGCAGAAATTAAAATTAAAAAAGATAAATGCTGTTATAAAATTATTTTTGATTTTCTCCTTGTGATGTAGATTTACCAGTTTCCCGGTTGTTTCCTGGTGACCTGTGGCAGATGTGTTGGTTATCCAACAAATGGTTCCCGGGTCAGCGGTATCCAAACCCGCCTCCCAAATAGAATATAAATGTGAAACACATCCATTACATATTTAGCGATCCACAAGTAATACAGAAAAATGTTATAAATACATTTTTAATTATAACCCAGACCCCAACCAGAAAAGTATACAAAGAAACGAAATGACTGATAATCTAATATGCTTATTAATCTAAAAATCCAAAATAGATTTATACACACCAACACAACATCTATAAAAATATCACAAATACATGAACACTACACAAGACAATATAATAAACTATACACACATTCAGCAAAGATTGAAAGTGGAAAAAGAAACATAGGCCAAGAGGGTGTATACATACACATATACAATCTCTTACCCAATAGCTTGACATCAGAGCTAAATTAAAATGTACTTATTTATGTAAGTTAATAAAAAGGTAGTAAAAAATGCTGCTTACATTTTTATTTTTAAGTGAAATGTGTATATTTCTTTTACGAGTAAATTTAAAATACGATGACCACCTGAATATTGATATTGCCGATTGCTAAGAAAACTGTTGTCACCGATTTACCTTTGTTTTACCCGCGGAGATCGAAATTAAAAAAATGTGGCAATGAGGTTTATAAGTTATTACTCCAATAAATTGAATGAAAAGTAGGTACCTACTTCAAGTTGATCGAAGCCGGGAAGCCTATTAAATATAATTTTAAAATAATAAATGGTCGAAGAAAACGAAAACGACAGGAAAAAATGTTTTTAAAATAAGAAAATGTGAAGAATTTTTTATTGTGTCGTTCCTCGGGACTTTAAGCAATATTTTTCAAGAATAATTGAGGTTATAAATAATTTTGTACGTTTTCCTTCCAACGTGACAGACTTGAATGATTATAAAACATCTCCATCTGAAGGCTAATACATTACTTTAGGTAACAACTAAAAAATTTAGAAAAATATCTTACCTGCCTTCTAGAATAAGTCAAATAAAATATACAGACGAGACGAACCGTTTTATTTTTACACCAACGACATCTAGCGACGAAACGATAAAGGTGATCAAATGAAATAAAAAACTGACGGAATTAGTTTTATCTCGAAATGATCAGTGAATTTTTATTCTCTCTGAACCAGTTTGGAAATTTGATAAATTGGTTGACAAAACTAAAATGACAAGCATGGTATATCGATAATAAGTATAACATCGTGCAACAGTTGACAAAAATTGTGTTCATTAATAATATCTAATGCAAAAAAAACATAGATTTTGTTAAAGATTATTTTTCCATGAATTGAAAGTGACTTGATTAATCATTTTGCCAGTTGATTTTAATTATTAATTTATTTTATTTTATATGACGTTTATTCCTAATTCAAGAATACCAATAATATAAAGCAATATAATATAATAATAAATAAAAACAACATCGTGGTAAGGAAATGGAAAACAACACATTACTTAACCAACGTTTCGGTCAGCGTTAGCGTCCATCATCACTCGTCAGGTCAGATATGTGATCTGTCCTGATGATAGGCACTATAAGGTTGGCTAAACGAGGAGGAAGCGCAACACGGAATAATAACCCAAAAATCAACCAAGTTAATACTTTTGGCAATTAACATCATCAGTCAGTTTTCTTACATGGATAACTTTTCCGGGATGTGATGTCGAGTCATTGCCAAAGGTATTAACTTGGTTAATTTTTGGGTTATCATGCCGTGTTTCGTTCCCCTTTCTTAACCAATGTTTCGGACGGCGTTAGTTTCCATCATCAAACATTGACATTTTTTCGGATCCACTGCCCAAATTCATGTCAATAATATAAACTGTTCAATGCGCACACAGGGCTATTAGGCACACGCACACAAACACTCACACACACCTACATACTACACACGTCACCTGGTAATTAAGGAATAAACATAGGTACCACTTAGCAGACATTACAAGGAAACATATCATAGGTACCCAACATGAAGTATCTAACTCCTGTATATTGTTTCATCACTGTAAATCATGTACTGTTTGTTTCTATCATGTAAAATTAAATTTAAATAAATAAAATTTAAAAATATCACTCATCAGGTCAGATATGTGATCTGCCCTTAATGATGGGCACTATAAGGCTGTCCGAAACGTTAGCTAAAGGAGGGGGAAGCGCAATACGACATAATAACCCAAAAACGAGTCACGAAAATGCAAATTCTTGTATAATATTATTAATAAATATAATTATTTCAGTGTGTTTGCGTGTAAATCCGGTTCAATCACTTTTAGAAATGGGATTTTCTTTGATTCTCAAAATTTGAACTGACTGTAGGAATTATTCAGAGACACGATGAAATAGTTATATATTATTTTATTAATTAATAATTCTATATTTGAAACATGTATTTCCTTTGATTAAATTTTTTAAAGATGTCGTAACATTTATGTTTACTAAAATTCGAAAGGTAAATTTTAGATCTTTTTTGAAAACTATGATCCTGAGGCAAATATATTTTTTTAAATACTTTCAGCTTCACAAAAAATCTTACAATTTTAGTTTTCCGTCATTATTTAAAATACTAATCAATTCACTAAAAATACTAATTTCGGTAATGTATCTGTGATGGTAACTCTGGTTGAACGTTTTAGGAATTGTTTTCAATTTAATTGTTATTTTCAAATTTCGAACTAATGTGCCAAGAATTCAGACTATCCCGTGATTTTTCACGGCTTTGCGCTAGTTATTAGGAACCTACTACTAACAGGTATAAAAAAACAGAACCAACGGTTTATGTAAATACATAAAATCTTGGTATGTAGTTTCGATCAGAAAAGACAGGGAATAAATTAATTAATACCAACACGCCTCTTGATCCCTGGTTCTTTTGGTTTATGCTTTAGGCTTTATTACCTGCTTACGTGTAATGAACCGGAGCTTTTGTTGTATGATACGAGGTAAGAAAGGAGGAAATAACATACCGACGTCCTGTTACCTTTTGTCCCTTTTTCCTGTCGGCAGTTCTGACTCTTTGAAGCTACGTATACCTATTATTATATTGTGTATATAACATGAACAGGCGTATAAAACTCATAAATGAATTAACAAGACAATTCATAGTATATTGTACAGGAAGAACGTATTATCCGAAAGAATAACATTTCTTCAAGGAATAATTGGAAGTATTACGTAATTGAATTTTATTGGAATCACTTCTTTTAATGCTAAAACTTTTGAAAGATATACCCATCGATGTAATATATCATTGGAGAAGAAGATAATAGTAATAAGTATAAACGAAACATGAAACAAAACAAGACATAGAAAAATAAAACAATTACGGTCCCAACTGGGGATCGAACTAAAAATATCTGTCTTACCGGGACAACGTCTTTAACCACTCTTTATGGTCGATCTCATTTCAAATTCAGAATGAACAATATTATTTTTCGACAAATTTTTTCCATATTTTTGGCTTCTGTGTTTTTTAATTATTACAAAGTTCTAAAGAATCTAAAGTCTCGGATAAACATATTAAGTATTATTGTTATTAAATGTTTTAGGTACAAAATGTATGACCTTATGAGAAAACTATGTTAATGTTACATACTACTTTTTATCAATTATCATACCGGGTGTCCGGGGGTAAAGTGCGCTAACTTCGGGAGGTGCAACACGATGGTTGATGTATGTAAAAAAGACAAATAACGTTTTTCGAAATCCCATTGTATTTTTCCCATACGAAATTATTTTATCATCGCAGAATATTTTTATCCATCCGCACAATTATACTTTTTTTCCTGCAAACGTTGCAATTTCGAAATTTAAAAAAAAAAAAAAATTCCCTATAGATATTATCATGTAGAAATCACCTCATGAAGTTAGTGAACTTTACCCCCGGACACCTTGCGTAATTTTGACACTGTTTGTAGATAATATATTATTTTTTATTTGAGCATGTTTAGGAGAAATATAGTTATTCAATTAAAGATATTGAGTATAAAATAAACGAGTTATGTTCCATTTACAATCTTTTTAATGGTTACTGGTTGGGAAGAAAGTAGATATTTAAAGTTATAAGTAAAAAAATATTAAAAGGATAGACAAAAAATGAAAAATAATGGAATTGGTTTAATTAAATTGTAAGGTTAATTTGATTTGTTTTAAATTTAAGGGTACAGAGTAAAATATCAATATCTCTTAGGGAATTGTAAGTTTTGCAGATAATTATGATTTGAATAAATGATGCGAATAAACGATAAAATAGATACATTGAATATGTTTTTCTTAGTCTTCTCACTAGGAGATCTTGTGCTGAGACGAACAATGTTTTGGATGGAGGGTTTTCAGCAAATTCTATAGTTAAAAGGTAGTATTACATTTATAAATATTTAGCATATCTATTTGCTCTGATTTGTGTTGGAGGTTTACAAACAATTACAAAAAATTCTTATGTGGAGTCCTAAATGGCAAGCTAGAATGTTGTAAAACGGGTAATAAAGGATCAGATAAATAGGATATACCGGGCATTTCAAAACTGACAATTATTTCTTAAAACCAAAAGTATCAGCCAACTACATAAGTAACGGAAGATGAGTCACAGTCGTAAGGAACAGGTACTGATCAATGGTTAACGATTTAGAGCCTTACTAACATTTTTTTTAAAACTTAACACAACTGATAAATAACCATAAAAGTATGGTAAGTGGTTGTTTATCAGTTATGCAAAATGTCGAACATGTTTATTAGTTAAGGGGGTTACACATTATTTGTCTTACATTTTGTCGAGAGATTGCGGACTTGGTTATCGTTACGCCACAAACTTTTGTCACAATTTTAATCATTTCTTCATGACTAATTGTATCTAATAGTTATGTTGACCGTTTATCTTACAAGGATAACACAACAACAAAAAAATGATGTGAAATATTACTAAACTATTAATATTATCATTTGCCGATCTTCTTCCTGTCCTCAGTTAAATGGAGCATTTCTTCCAGTTCTCGAATATGTGTCCATTGTTGGATGTTCATCAGCTACAAACCTCCAACGTTCTATAAAAACCCCTTCTACTCTCCGTTTCAAGACCAATTTCGGAATGTAGCAGTTGTTATTCCACAGCATCCGAGAGAGATTCCGAGGATTACCTCACAACCATAACTAACAATCTTACTACTTATAATGTATTATTATGTTTATATTAACCTGTCCAAGTAGGTATGATCGCGTACCATAAATCAAATACCTTGATAATTTCATCGAACTAATGCAGTGCCGGAATAAAATATAAATTATAATATCTTCATCTCGGGATTAATAACTAACCGAGACATGTCTGCCCGCGTGCGCTCCTTTATTTATTGAAAATACTCATCGTTTGTAAACAATTTGTTTTGGGCTACTTTGTAGGAGGGGAACGGTTATATCGAAAGTTCTTAAACTTTTAACTAATTAATAACAAATAACTTTTTTAATAACATAAAATAAAAAAAATTGTTTGATACAATGCTAATGAGTTCTTGCAGAAAACATTGAAAAGATCTTAGCAATTTAGAAGACACTTTGGATAATGGACATTAAAATCGCAAAGACCCAAAGGGGAAAGTTTTCAACAAAAAGTTTTATTCCAATTAAAATTTGTTAGGCCGGAGGGGAGAAGGAGCTATAAACGAGTTTTTTCGCAAAATACCGTTTATAAAATAGAATGTTCTTAAACGTAAAAATAATTCTACATAACATAAATATGCATAACTTTCCGCATAAATATCATGTTTTTAAATTTATTTTATCAGTAATTAATAGACCAGCAAATCAGAGAAAGGGGAATAAACCAAGTTGGCGTGACCTGAATAAATGAATCTAACAGTATACAGGCAATTCAGATTGTAACTTCACTATTTAGTCTTCGAAAATAAAATCTGCTTACGAATTACTACTCCTTTTTACAATGGCGCGCAAATTGCTGGCTGCGTAAAAAACTTAACTAATCCTAAACCGAGTGAACAAATGTTCGGGCTTGTTTCTGTAATTGAATATTTTGTACAGTCAGGTTCTTTCAAATAACATGTAATAATTTACCCACCTCATTCATTTTTGGCTTCGCTACGCCAGGCGGTTCGTTTAAAAACTAACATTCAGATCCTACGCAGAAAAGTCGCACAAACTGCAAATCTTTGCCTTACTTTAACGAACTTTAGTTTTATGCGCAGGGTCTAGTTATATTAATAAGCGCTCTTCAGCGGTCAGTGTACGACCAATGTTGTAGTTTATTCATTTAGCTCGTTGAAATGCTTCCCAGATTTCATGTTAGGGCAAGTCTATGGTTTCATGCATTTGGCAGATTAAACCTTGTTGTCGTTTCACAAAAAGAGGCAGAAAGGATTGTAACGCTGCACTAAACAATTTACAATGTGCTTGATATAAAACACACACTTTGAGGATCACTGCAATACCACCCCTCTGTTTTCAATGAACAACATAATATTTTAGGATGGGTTGGACGAAAAGTGAAATGCGTGGATTCCGGCCCCAGTCCGTAGATCATAAACAGAAGGTACTTTATAATATATTGAAATTAAAACAGAATGTGAATTATGGCCGCATCATTACAGGTGATGTCTCAATCACGATCCGTTAAGTATATAGTACTATACATTTCCGAAAAGGGTAGGCAGTTAGACAGAGGTGATTACAATTTAATCCGTCTCATTGTTTTATAATGTTCAATTTCTGCCCACATATATAAATCTAGTACTCGACGAATCCATTGATTTAATTTTATTTAAATTCGAGACGTGCACTTGTTGAAAACACTCTATTTAGATGAAGATGGAACATTAATAACTTTTTAATTTCACATTATTTTCGCAACTGTTGTTTTTGACAGTTCGCTCTCACGATCTTTTGTTAAGATTAATATTAAAATGCTTTGTTTACATTTGAGGCCATATTTATATGTTGAAATTGTAAGTGTAAGTACCTACCTAACTAATCGAAAGTTTATCAGTTTATCTGTGACTAGAAAGTCTAAACTAGTCAAATTTAAATACCTTCAAAATCTAAACTAATCGTTAGTGCCCAAAGTAAATTAATATTTTCCTTACTTTTGTGAAATTGATTAAACTTTTTCAAAAATTGATTTTCTTTCATGAACAGATAAATAATTTCATTGTCAGAGTCTAGGACTTCCCGAAAGTCTTGTTTAAATATTTACGTCATCAGTTCTTTTTCAATTCGGCTTAGGTCTGACTTCTATGAATTTTCGGTTCTGAAAATGTTCTGAAACAAGTATGACATTTATTTATTTATTGCTTAGGAAATTTACTGACTATTAACATGAAAAAAAATTATTAGATAAGCGCTGCAAAAAAACGTATATGTCAACAGTCCACTTAAAAATGTTCACATCATGCACAGTTTAAGTGTCATTATACACTATGTATTAACAAAAAAATATAAACAGCAAAACGTGAGCAAAGGCAAAAAAAGAGATATCAAAAACAAAACATACTTATAAATATATGACCCAAAAAACAAAAGCAACAAAAATAAAACAGAAAACAAATAGAGTAAATAAAAAAAAACAAACAAACATTCACAATCTATTGCTAATTTGCTTTTTAAAATAAGTGAGACTATTTGCATATATATCTATGTAGTTACACTCAATAGAATTGTACAGACGACACATTCTAGACAATGGATTGAAGTATGCAATATTGTTCTTAAATAATTCTTGATGGAATATATTCTGACTCCTTAGATTACGTCTATTAGGAAGAATATTGCTCACACAATGAGTTGCTTCAAGCTTGTGATGAATAATTTTGTGAAGACATATTAAGTTAGCAAATTGTCTTCTTTTATCCAAGGGCGTAAAGTTAAAGTATTGGAGTCGTTCCTCATAATATTGCAGTACGGCACTTAGTCGAAGTTTAAATGATAACAATCTTCGAATTTTTTTTGTACAGATTCAATAGTTTTTGAATATTTCAAGTAGTGTGGGTTCCAGATAACACTACCATATTCCAATTTGCTTCTGACCAACGAGTGGTACAAGGTTATAATGGATTGGGTAATTTTGAATGGTTTCGATATTCTATGTATAAATCCAATCATGTTCAAGGATTTACTCGTGATATCAATGATATGTACATCAAACTTAAATTTTGAATCAACGACATTGAAACTAACGTGTTTTTGTCCTATTTCATATCAAAAATTGAGTCCATCACATGTTAAAAGGTGACCCTCCTGTGCAATATGCAAGCACTGAATAGATTGTACACACTAGAAAATGTAGATTTGAATGGAAACCAATGTTGCCACAGAATTAATTCCCTGGGATCTAGCCCATTTGGAACAGTCTTTTACACTAAACTTGTCTGGCATTATCATTCAATCAATTTCTGAATTTTAAATTTAAAACACTATTGGCCAGTCTTTTATAACACTAAACCCGCCCATATCGCGTTTCTTGAATACTCGTCACAGCGAGAGACAGAGAGAGAGCCGGGAGATCGTTTTTCGTTTTCAAACAAGACGCCAGACAAGGAAGAGGACGAACGTCGGTGATGTCCGTACGAGCTCCCACTGGGACTAGTTTATTCTTACTTATTTTATGACTGCAAGGAAGCATGCGGGTGTTTTTTTGACAGTCAAAACTAATTCCTAGCCCATTTCAGTCTTTGATCAAATTGTGATAACTTGTTGAGCGTAACGGTCATACTGTTATGCTTTTCTGCTGATCAAATCGGCATTTGACGTGAATCTTTCAAATGTCAAAAACTCGAAAAGGCACTGCCAGTCGATATAATATTACCCCCATGGACCCCGAAATGCTAATGTCTTTCTCGGGCATGTCCGGCTTCTTCCACCATTCACCACTGTATACCCAATGTTACTCTTAAAAACTACATCTGAAGCTGCTGCCACACGCAAAGCTCACATCAAAAGTTAATGTACAGCGCATCATCTTTTCTACCGACACACGACGCTATCAAATATTTCTTCCTATGGTAGGAGAGGGGGTCAGTTGAATTCGAGAGCGGCCGAGGAACATAATTTCATCTGTCAAAGTGACAACTTTACTTACTGACAGCTTGAGCACGTTTTCGAAATGGATGATACTTGTCGCCTATTGCTGGATCTGTTGGACAGCTCATCCTCAGATGATGATGCCGCCAACTATATAATTATAAATGCTATTTATAAACTTTTTAGATTTTAAACAATCTGCGCGTAAATAGCGCATTTTCACATAACCTGACATAACCTCTCCGTCGAATCAGGAAATTCGCAGTTCGCACGCCGATCGACGAAAGCGACATATAATAAATTATTGTAAAATAAGCTCAAGTCGATTTCCAAAAATGTCGAAGGCAAAGGCGGCAAGGACCAACACCAGGGCAGGGAACGAGAAGAGAGCACGAGAGCTGACGAGAGCAAACCAGATTACCCAGGAAAACAATTGAAAACAATCAACAAACGAACAAACGAACAAACTAGAAGCTTCTCTATGTAGGTATCAGGCCGTCCAACTTTATCAAAAAACCGAATGATATTACCATATAAACATACTGAGTTAAAAATATGATTAATTTTTAAGGGCGAAAATTTGTTTACTTCAAATTCTAATATTGATTATATTTATATTTTAAATATATGTTAAGTATGTTTGCCAAATAAAGTTTTTTTTTATGTTTCTAAATTTACTAGCACACATGACGATATGAGCTAACATAATAAATAAGAAATGCATTATTAGGCTGCTTATGTCATGGCTGTCAAAGGGAACACGGAACTTAGTTGGTAGCTCCGTAATTAAAATGACCCCCTCTCCTTTTTACGGCGGAGAGGGGGACGCATAACTTTTCAAATATCGCGTCGGGAGCGGTTACGTAAAATAAATTCGGTTAGCGAAGTTCAGAACCACACTTATAGCGCGTTATCTTTTTACGTGTGTCGGGTCTGTATGGGATTGTATGGCGAGCGCTATTGTGCTTTATATTATCTGTTGATGTGAGCTTTGCGTGTGGCAGCACCATTAATCTCATTCCGGCGCAGATATATTGCGCTAAACATTCCTCGGGCGTCCCCGACTTCTCTACCATGCAAACCACTCTCTAAACACTCTAGGCTGAATTTTTATTCATATAGATAATGATTGTAACCTAATGTGACGTAATTTTATATATATATATAAAAAATATATTCATTGTTGTAAATATATCAATATTTATAAGTTAATATATTTTATTGTTCACCATATTTTTATACTCCCTTCAACAAGATACAATCTAATAATAAATAATAACGAATATCAAAGTATTAAATTCTACGTTTGCTAAATCGGTTTATATGACACCCTGGGATTGCATTCAATTGTACGGATCGTTGGTCTAATGGTTACTCCTGTCCAATACTGTCCATAGGGTTTGGCATATCGACTCCAGCATCTCACCTCGTGAATACGGTGCGTTATCGGTCCAGATTTCATCTGAATTCTTCCGTTCCTTATCATGGCATCTCCCTTATCACGTTACATCTGGCGGCGGTGCTGCCTCCCGCTATTTACGCACAGTGCAGAGATCATCAAGTCCCTTACGCAGCAACTGTAATAGTAGAGTTCATGCGATACATTTTATCTCAAAAAGGAATCGGCTTCTTGCGATGCTGGTCAAGTGATTTCAAAATCAAAAAGATCGCTTTGTTGTAAATAGATTTTGCCGTTATTATTCGAATAATAGATTTCCATTTAATATGATTATCTAACAGTCGATATTTTAATAATAGATGACGGTTTCTTCCCACTCTCAGAATGTTTTATTGACAATATGGAACAAACAATTCTTTTCAAATGATTTTTCAAAGCCACATTGCTAATGACGGAAATGACATTGACAACTTAAATTACCTACTTGGTTTGGCTTTTCAGTCAGAAAATCTGTAATAATTCATGGTGCCACTGGTCACCATTGGAGAGTGATTGATGTTTCAAAAAGACTATTGGTTTGACATAGTACTAGCTTAACTATGAAAAACCACCATTCAAATGGCTATAATCGTGCTTTGTGACTAGATCTGAATAGCCAGGTACTTCACAAACTTATTTTATATCGCCTTCACCTACCCACTCCTTTCAGCCTCACAACGTACTCTAATTAGAGATACCATAGATCTTCTGTCTCCGGATAGTTGGGTATCTTGTGCGATATTCACATTATAAAAAAGCGAACATGAGCTACAACAGACATGAAAAAAAAGTTTGATTTATGCTCATGGTTAACGTGTTTTTAAAGCACCCTGTAGCTATCGCATGGCAATTTTCGTATTCAATTCTCTATGTAGTCGTTATTTTATGATTTATCGGCTTAACGCAGCGTCATTACACGCAACGCACTTTTAAATCAAACAGCACCGTGCGCCGTCCACCGCGCAACGAGGAAACTACATTATTAAATGGACCATAAATAATAATATTTGTATCGTTCTTGAATTAAGTTTATTATGAAAGTCTCCATTTTCACACCGAAGAAATAAACCCATGAAAATGTTTTCTAAGTGCCCGAAGTAAGGTCTATTTTATATGAAATTTTATATTACGGTGACATTTTATGAGTGACATTTTAAAAATGTCTAAATTGTTTGACTTCTAGGGATGGTCACTGGTCAGTGAGGTGGAGGTACGAATTTTAATTAGAGTTACAGTGCATTTATTAACTAGCGCAGACCCATGAATGATAATTGGTTGATTTGTGTAGCCCAATTTCGTGAAAAATCTAAAATGAATAAAGCAGTTTGACAGAAGATTTTTATCTGATGTCATTTTTCTTTTAAAAATAATTCATTTCCTTATTGACAGCCCTGCATTAATACAATTGATTTCATATCATGTTCTTAATAGAGTCACACGAACTAAAATTATTTTTCTCTGCAATGATAATGTCAATTTTAATTCGTTTATAAACTCCACCACGCACACACAGCTTGGGAAACCAAAATACAGAATTAGCAGATATTTTTAATAGCACCGAAAGAACTTAATAAAAATCATTTAACACGTCTTTAAAATTAGTATATATATAAAAAATACATTCTGGCCATTCAGATCTAGTCACCAAACACGGCTAAAGCCATTTCAAGCAACGTTTCAACTACGAATGGTGGTCTTACACCAGGTCGATACTGAGAGTATCTTCCACTCTTTCAAGTATATTATATATTATTTTATATTAATAAATTGTGAAATAGCACACATTGATCAAATAAAATATACTTTCCCCTTTTAAGAACTTCACCCCTCGACCACGGAGGCCGTCAATAATCATTTTTTGTAAAAAATGTTTTATTCTGTATTTAAAAGTACCTACTTGTATCTTAAATGAATAAACAAATTACTCATCACGAAATCTCGTCAGAGTTCAGATTATTGAAGCAAATTCCAGCGACAATTGCCCCAATAAATCTTCAATAAGACACTTTTGAAAACGACAATTAAATTCAAAGCAAATTTAAGTTCATTGAACCAGAGTTACACAGGAAATACGCACAATCGAAATTTATATGTATGATGATTGATAGTGATAATTTAAAATGTTATTGGGTTATGAAATCGCATAACGGTTGTACTTAGCGTCAGAAGGTGACCGGAAAACTCATCAAAATGACAACTCAACACACCTATAAAAAGTGTTATAAAGTAATGAAAAGTGAGAAAACAAAAATTTCTTTGTTTCATCACTTTTAATTACTTTATATCACATTTAAAGGGTGTGTTTAATTTTCATTTTGAGGAATTATCACGGAACCGCGTCAGAATTAGTCGGTTCAAAAATCAATCTATTTACAATTTACGACACAGTTGCGCCATCTCTTGGACCGGCTATTAGCTAATTTCAAAGGATTTTTTTCTTGAGAATTGAAAATTGAAACTTCCTCCCCGGGACTGGAGCCAACTGCTCTAACAAATCCGGTAGTAATAATGTAGGACCGACATTCATTTAATTAACTGTTGTGATGTCATCCGAATTCAGAAAAATGTGTCCGCGTGTGTAAGCGGGATTGAAACCAAGTTAAAAAAATATATTGTCGTCGACAACAAGTCTATTTGTCGAGTTTCAGCTCGATAGGAGGTCGTGAACGAATGCAATTCCAAATTTGCATTCGGTAATTCTCGAAAACACAATCGAAATTCAAATACTTTTTAAAGCATTAGAATATTATATTGAACCGACATAATATCGAGCGAAACGGAAAAAAATATTCAGATATCGAGGTATTTAAGAAAAAAAAAATTTGTGAGTTTTGTTAAATTGGAAAAAAAAACATTTGGGCTCGTCCGGGATTTGAACCCGGGACCTCTCGCACCCTAAGCGAAAATCATACCCCTAGACCAACGAGCCTGTTGGGCGCTGTGCCAAAAGTAGGTTTCATAAAACACTACAACCCCTGGCGTCCGGAAAATCCCTAGCGGAAAATTGTTAAAGCTTAAAAGGCCGACAGATTTTTATAGATATCTTTTGCCGAATTACACGTTTATATTCAAAGTAATAATAGACGTGTGTATTTGAAATATATTTTGGATCATATTTCAATGATTGAATTAAAGTTTGCCATTTCACTGCAAATGGAGGTCGATAAATCATTTACATGTTTAGCGTCATACTATTTATTATGAATATGCCCCTATGAATAAAGCACGGAAGCTTCTAAGCTTCCAGTACATTATTTACAGTATTCGTGTTTCGGCTTCTACAGAGACGGGAGAGAGGAGCCACTGCTTTATATAATGCATAATACAGGGGACTTGTAGCAACAATGGATGCCGAATATATCCGAGGAGTATCGGGGGAATAAATCGATATTTTATCTTTAGACAATACCGTCAAAAGGGAAGCCGACGAGATGCAGTAGCTTTAATACAACGCAGTGGCGTAACGGGCACTAAGGGACGAAACCTTATGGGCTATATCATTATGTGGGATAATATATTACATGGGAGATGCAGTCTGTTATGAAACAGTTTATAAGTTTTATATCATTATTTTCTATGTGAAAAAATCCATTTAATTGTATCTAGCAATTTTGTGATTCAGTGATTCTGAAAGGAATAATATTTGTATAAATTTGATGATTTCATCAAAGTTTCGTGAAAGTTCTTTTCTAATTCTAATACAAATATAATATGTGATTTACCCGCCTCGGAACAGACTTTGTCTAGTGAGACAGGTAAAAGAAAAGAAAACAATGTAAACAACCATGAAATTAAATAAACGCCCGGGTTGCCGGCACTGAAACTGAATTCTAAATTTTACTATACTATGGGCTAGTTGTTTTACTAAAATAATAACAGAACTTGAACAGAACTTTAAAATTTGATGAACTATTCAAATTCTGTGGCCCTAATATATTTAACCCTTCACAACATTTTATTCATTCGTTACGGTAATTTATGTGATATTTAAATAGAAGCAGAATAAGCCCTCTTACAGATGTTGAAATATCTCGAACAACGGCGATGTTCAACGATTAACATTTCAATTTGTAACTAAACGTTAAAAAGAAATCGAACACGGCCGACCTTCGTACAAAAGCTTTTATTGAACGATAATTAAATCCTGTTGAGCTTTCACCGCCTTAACAAAGTCAAATAATATCGCCTTATGAATGTTTCAATAGATTCGTTAAGTTTTGGTTAATATTATGGTTGCGTTGTCAATACTTCAACTGAGCCAATTATAAAGAATTTCGTTAGGATTTAGGTGTAAGAAAAATAATTGCTTAATGCACGTAGATCTCAAGTAAAGCTTATGCCAGGAAGTGAATGGTAGATTTACAGTGTAGCTTTACTGATATTATAATGTCCGCTAGCTAATTACCTACAGGCCTTTCTATATTCCTTTGGAAGGCGCGCCAGATTCAATTCAGATATTAATACTGACATATCGTCGGTTCAAAGTTTAAAAATTCTTAAATAATGTGTTTTATGTACATAATATAGATGTCGCCAGATATAGGTCGGTACTCAAAACAATACAACGCTCTATTTCCCTCCTTAGATTCATCCGCTACAGATCTCAAAATAATTTCAGTTTTTTTTCGTAAGGTTTTAAACAGCCTTTAACCAAATAAAAGACGAATTAAATCAAGAAATAAGAAAAGCTAAATAAAAAAATATTCCAAAAATAGGTAAAAAGAAGATAATATAATGTATGGTGTTTTCGTCTAGGAAACAGAGAAAAACATGTAATAAGAAGATAATATTATGTATGGTGTTTTTCTCTAGGAAACAAAGCAAAAATATTTTGTGTTGAAAACCCCCCCTCACTTGTGATCTAAGCGGTCCCCTGAAAAAATGTTCTTCAGTCACCAAATTCTCCTTAGCTCTGCCCCCTATAATTGATCAGATCAGAAATAATTGATAAAATAAAATAATTATACCTTGGTGTTTAACCACAAATTTATTTTATTTATAATGACTGTCCGGTTTCGCTTAACACAAGCATTATCGGGTTACAAATTTAAACGAGTTAATTCTAATTTTGTACTCTGTTGATGCTTGTGTTAAGAGAAACCGATCAGTCGAAAATAAATAAATAAATTCGTGGTTATAAACAAATTTATTATTGTTTTATTTCATTAATATGGCAAACCACATAGTGACTGATTTCTACCATGATTAATTAAAGTAAACCCGAAAACATATTACATTATTTACAGGACAAAGTTATCTTTATTCAATGCAGTGAAGACCACAGAAGACTTGGTCCATGGGAACTAGAATCAGGAACAGGGATCAGGCCAACATAAAGAAAAGAAGGAATGCCATGTTGGGTACAGACTAATATAGCCACTCTCTAATTGGGATAGAAAAAGCGCCGCATTCTAAACGGTTTTGTTCTCCAGCCATCAACACCTTAATCGTTTAGCCCTGATTGATAGCGGGGCTGAAGGTGTTCCATACCTGTCGTTAGTAAAATATTGAACTATTAAAATATTCTAATGGGCACTACCTGAAATACCTAATTTGATTCTTGTAAGGCTTGTTAGTAAGTAATTAATTAAAGATGCGCGTTGGGTCTTTCACTTTTATGGCTAGAAATGATTTTTGGTGATTACCGCTCTGTGATGAATAGGAAGTGTTATTCCAATGACTTTTTTGTTCCACTTCTACCAGCTTGCACCATTTAAGAATATAAATCATTACGATGTGACGACCTCCATGATCGAGTGGTTAAGGTCCTCGGCTATGAATTCAGAGGCCACAGGTTTGAATTCAAATTAATAAAATTGTGCCTTAGTAGATCCGTACTGTCAATATATTTCTTGAGTCGGTTTCTCATTTCTGAGGATCTTGACCCTCACTCCAATTCCCATGGTGGACAAGGCTCCTCCCTTCGCCGCAGTTCTAGTGACCCTAGTGCTACTTGGTTACTCTAGCCAATTGCTGATCTTCGTTTTATTTGCCTATCTTCCACTTGACCATGACCTTCTCCAGGTTGGAGTCCTCAGTTTGGTGAGCAACGTGTTCATAGTAGCCCATTTTTGTAGGGCCTATTCACTTGCTCTAAGTTTCCATGTTTCCAACTGTATTATCCTGGTGGTATTCGTTATGCCTATGTCACTTATATTTGCTCATGGCGACTTTTGATATACAGATCATTCTTTTCACTGCTCTTTCACATAGGGGTTAATAGACCTCCTTAGACATTATATTATATGAAGTGGTTCGCCGTTTTTTAAAGTCTGTCACGACATTTCTGATCACTACTATCAATTTAGAACTGGTGAAAGATCTACATTCAAAATTGAAACGTCGCTTGAAATGGCATTAGACTCATGGTAGTGGTCAGTATAACACCTTCAAATTTCAAAATAAGATGAAAATCTTGAAATTTAGACTGAGTTTTAGAACTTTTACGACAAGTTCTGTTCAGCCCGCTGAAATCATGAAATTTACGAACCGTACCAACGTTCTACTACGCTCCAATATAATTTATTGCTAGAGTATGTACAGTTTCTATTAATACATTGACAAGGTGTGACCTACATTTCCTACATCTCATATTAATACGTACGTGTTGCATAATGGACTGACGTTAGTGATAGGGATTAATAAATATTAAGAGCAACAAAGGACAAAGATCCCTTCTTCTCAATAGATATGTATAGTGCCTTAAAATAAAGGGAAAGTCCGGCCTATTCATTTGGTGGAGTGTGGATAATTGGACGGGTGATGTGGCCTGTTAATTCCAGAGAGATGAAATTACTATATTCAACAGTATCTACTTGATCTTTAGAAGATCAGAAAACATATTAGTTATGAAGATAATCATATTATTATGGTTGAATATAAACTAAACACCTTCACTGAGGAGTATTTTATTTAAATCGAACTTTGAAACAAAGGAGAGTGCACTAATTACATGGCTTTAACCCAATCTAAGAACAAGTTTTGTTTTAATACCGTTTTGTTACCTAGAATAAAACTAAATTAAGTAGTATATTTCGACGTCCACCTGAAAACGATACTAATTTAGTTAGGTCACGTTAAGTTATGTCAAAGCCCGGCTGGCCGTAAAACCAATTAAAATAATTAGTTAATGGTTTTTAAGAATTCTTGCAGTAGAACAAAGTTATTACTAGTAATATTATTCCGATAATATCCAGCATAGGTTACTTTCCTCATAAAACCCCCCACAAAGCATTCCCAAAGGTAATATATATATTTAAATATATTTAAAATATACAGGATATTTGCTATTTATCAGACGATAAACTTTCGAGACACGAAACTAAAAATAAATCTGTTATTATTTTTATTTTTTTTAAAGAGAAAGATGAACATTCCCGAGTTACGAATAACCTGACAATATTTAAAAATCTCCTACTACCACCACAGTAAGCTGAAAATGTTGCTTGTGTTGTGACGGAGGACTTAGCCAGCCGAGGAATTGAATACACTACGCCCGAGTGAGACCTAAGCGCGATGTCAACTCGGCCACCGACCGGTCGGTATAATAATCATAATGATGCATATTTCAGTGTTGACACTTATTAAACCATATAATTTTACGAATATGGCAGAACCTCGATGGTCGCTTGAAAAGTGTTCTTGAAAAAATATCGCATTCGCAAAAATTGATTAAAAAAAGTTGGCCATTACGTCTCGTAGTTCACGATAACGATAATAATACAGCTGTGAATGCAGGCAGGAGTGCAGGAGGGCAGGAGGGCAGAGTGGGCAGAGTGGGCAATGAGGTGCACAGCACAGGTACGGCGTTACATTCTTTAGGACCTTTATGATACCCTGGCATTATGGCAATTATCTGTTTAACCTTGGATAAACAAACGATGACCAGTGAAGACGGTAATATGTTCTTGTAAATGGTAGTTCGATTAGATTTACGTTAATCGCAAAATGATAAATAATGTGGCAAATAAATTAAAGGATACATTTAACAGTGACAGTCATCAATAACTTTAATCGTTTTACGTGATTCCTAATAAGGTACGTATATACTCAACACAAGAGTTCCTTTCGTTTTCTGGTGACAAAATGTTTATTTTCTTGGTGCCATATTCCATAAGCATATTCTTATCATCCGATCGGAAGAATTCCTTTGCGAGGTTAAAAACTAAATTATACACTATCCCTGATAATTAACAATTTTGAAAAAGCAGGGGGCATATTTGACTTGATTCTCGATTTAAAAAAAAAGGATATAGAATTAACTGAAACAATAATAAGAGATAAACAAAAAAAACAATTATTGATACAAATATAAGCTTAATAAATAATAAAAATAAAAAATATCCATCCAAAAATCCTTAAAAGATATTTTCAAGAAACTGGAACAATATCATTCCAAAATACAGTAATTCAGGGATCACTTTTTAAATATGTTTATTTATTTATTCCCATTAAATTCTTTTACATATTAATTTACTTTATTTTACCGACCAACGGAATCGTATGCTGACCGTGCTCGCAAATATCGCTTACTGACCAAAGATGACGGATTTAGTCAATATCGTATTTAAATAGGGTTTTATCGATTGACCGTGTTAGATACCCTGATTTATAAATCCTGCATTTCGAGAAGAGAATTATAGATACAAGTATAAAAGTCTTCCGACCTATGCAACAGAAACTGATAAGCATTGAGCTAATGTCATGCTAAATCCATTTTATTGTCATCAATAAATATTTGAAAATGGCACATTCACTGTTAAAATTAATGAAGATTTTGAAGTTCTTAGAAACAACATATTTTACTCAAAGTTTATTTGCTAATTTCATGGTTTTCCCTAGCTTAACCAACGTTTTTATTATCACCTATTCATAGAAAAACAATAATCTATTGTTTACTATAACCTATTACAAAGCGCGCACTTAAGAATTAACTTGTTTTAGGTACGTAAATATTTGTAGTATAGACAGGTTTGAAAATAATGATAGATACGTTATGACCATCGCTATAAAATCAACCCATTAAAAAACGAGTTCATTTACTATAATACCTCTATTTTGAATATATCACACCACCTATTTGACGACCATCGTAGGGCAAATGTGGCGACCACCGACATTTGGCGACCAATATACGGACGCCACTTTATTTTCTCTACAATTTTCGCTACAAGCATTTTGGCGAAATTATTCCAGGTCGTAAAATTGGCCTGGGAGTGCATGGATCCGAATATTTAAGTTCTGGAGTTTGTTGCTGGGCTGCTAGGCGCTTGGTGGTATAAGCTGGGTCCAGACATGTTCTTTTCTCCGTACCGTACCTCCGTTTCGTATCAGCGTCGCGATCAAGAACGCTAGTTTGGACGCCCGTTCGGTACGGTACGGTGGTACGGCGTCTCGATACGGATAGAGGTACGCTCCGATCCATCGCGAGTCGGTTTTTCGACCCGTTCAAAGGCGATACGGTACGCGTCTGCGCCAGTCTGGACGTGTTCGCGGCGTGCATTGATCGTGTTCTCTGTCACTACCCGAATCAGCGTGAAAAATGCAGTGGGATAATTATAATATTTTTATATTTTTGTTTTTTTTTCGTTATATTATTGTGAATAACAATGAAGGACGCGCAAACAATCGTCAAATTCTCAAACACTTCCGTAGTCGACTACATGGTGGGAGGAAATGAACACGCGATGATAGCAGCGACGTTACGGAGATACGGGCTCTTGATCGCGACGCGGATACGAAACGGAGGTACAGTACGGACAAAAGATGATGCGTCCAGAGTTTTTGGATCGCGACGCTGGTACGAAACGGAGGTACGGTACGGACAAAAGAACATGTCTGGACCCAGCTATAGGTACACAACCACGTATTCTGCATTTCATTCTTTGCCTCTAGTGGCGACTGGGAATGACGTATTATGCATTTCATGTACTAACATATATTTTTATAGTACTAACGTAGATGTTTAATGTACTAACTATAACTTAATAGCATAAGCGATAATTGTTGAATGAACAATACTAGTACATATTGAATTATTTAGCTGGTTTGTACAAGCCGACATAACTTAAAGTCAGTTAGTCAATTCCCGTCAGCGCATTTTTTCATTCTCGGGAGATTAATTCAATTTGTACAGGTATTTCTTGTAAATAATTATTGTTTATAATAATTTGTTATCCTTAGTGCTGTGCATACGAACCTTTTCTCATAAATACGAGTTTATCATTAAAAAATGACCCTTCAAATTACCGATATATGTTTAAATTTGTAGATTACCTGGAGCGTTCTGCGATAAATATAACCATCTAATAATTGAAGACAGTATTTATAACAATTCTCAAACAGTTCCCAGGACCTTAGCCTTGCCGGGGCTCTGCTCTTCCACTGAGCTAATTCGACCCTATTTCCTTCGGTCATATTTAACTGTGTCATCATACGTCGACTAAGAACTACCTTACTAAAAAATAATAATATAATAATACGGACATGTGTCTAGTGTGATAGTCGAAAAGCATGTAAAAAACCTGTATCCAAATATATTTTTTATGAATAAAGAAAATTTAAAAAAAAAAATCAGTTTTATCTACGAAATAATAAAAATCAGTTCAAATCGAATCACTCGCTGTTCCATTCCAGATTAGACACACATTCTATGTCATTTTATGTCGATGGAAGGTATGCACTTTTTCTTGTTGATATCTAGGAATGGTTAATTAAATCACCCGAACAATATTCATCATTATTATTAATACCAGATATTATAAAGTGGATCACCCTGTAATTACCAACCACAAATTGAATACTACAAAAGACGGATGACTGTGAAAAGTGGTGGAACCGTGTTAAACTGTTGAATAAATAAATAAATCATCGAAAATTTAAGAATAAATACTACTGTTTTATAAGGCGAGCTTTAAAAATGCTTTAGCTTCTGGCGTTTTAGTGAAAATAAATATTATTTGTGAGAACCTAGCAATTTATTTCCTGATTTTGGTGTGAGATAGTGTATAGTGTATACTGTAGCCTGCAGCATCTAACAGTTTGCTATACGATATAACAGTGTGTAGTAAAATAATTTCTGAGGTAAAGTATACAAAATTAATTCAGCGTGAATCTCAACAATCTAATTATTACTACTGACGCGTTTCCAATGTTACAGAATCATCTCGATTTATCAAATAAAGCACATATTTCATTGTATCTGTCAAACTGCAATTTGCATTCATTAAAAACATCTCAATAATGTAATAAACCCTTCCCCGAACGAATTGTTAAATTTGAGTTACATTCCCTCGCGCGCTAAATCAGCTGATTTCGCCATCTGACAGCGGCTGTCAAATCTGACAGGTCCGTTGACAGCGGCGACAAACCGACAGCAGTCTTGGCGCCAGTTGCGATAATGTTTGCCCGCCAACAAAGCGACTGCTGATCGCTGCTCGCTGATGGCCTAATAAAGGCCCACCGTGATGGCGATGGTGGTAACGTTATTAGCGAGCGATTTGTCGCGTTAAATTTCACTCAGCAGCGGGGAATTTGCCCACCTGGGAGAAATGTGGGAGAGCTTGGAGTGTGAGTTTAATTAACTAAAATATGTTATTTTTTCAAAAGTAAAATATACCGACAAAAAGTGAAACGAATACGATACCTTTCTCTATTGTTAGAACGCAAGAACCGTCTTTTAACGAAATTTGAATTTCACTGCGGCTAGAGGAAACTGTTTATCGTTTACAAATAATTTACTAGACCGAACGAATTGGACCCTTTTTGATATCACCAAGGCCACTCCAGAGTCTTCTCAATCACTGGACATACAAAGTTAATAATATTATGCCTTCTGTTTACAATAACACTGCTTCGGGTAGGCAATGGTTTTCCAAGCAGTGAGAAGTTACTAGTTAGATAGTGAGTAGTGGGTACTCTCGCCTATAAGTTTATTTCGTAATTATTTATAAGGCAAAGGGCTCTGAACAATTACGAAATAATTGGTAAGTAATCTAAGTGAAGTTTGATGGCAACGGGATTTAAAATACAAGCCTGTAGATGGTGAAAGAAGGCTGTAGCGTATTTCAAAACGCTACTAAACATCGTCTTAAATCTCCACAAATGACAAGTGATAAATAATTATATAGTTGGCCGAGAGATTTTCTCACCCACTCAAATTATAATATGAATCGAGAATGGTTTTGAAATGCTGCAATATGATTTACCTACCTTTTAACATCTATTAAATCGTCAGCTGAATACAAATTAATCTCTCCCTGCATTTGAAAAATTAATCATATTAACAGGAGAGCCATAAATAATAATATATGTAAGTCATGCAAATTTAATAATGAAAGGTTACTCGTATTTTAGATAAGAACTTGAATGATTTTTTCAAAATTATTTAAGAGCATCGCATACGGGCTGCTGTTGTATTTTGTATTTTTTATTATCTTTCTATTTATGTCAAATCTAAGAACTTGTTCCTCTTTTTCCTTTCACCTATACACATATTATACTTGAATGCCCTTATGTAGGTAGTGTCTTGTTCTTTTTTGTTATTTAAAACATGTTGTTTAAATAGATTTGTTTATTTAGTTATCTGTATCAAAATCTCATAATATGTCATAAAAAATCAGGTCCAAGCCTTTCTGGGCGTTAATACACGGAGATAAATCGATTTTAGCCCACACGATAAATGAACAGGCCTTATTAATAAAACATCATTTCAAAAATGTTTTATCGATTTTCCTTCATGACGATACAAAGAATTTTCATGAAAACATGCTCCGACATCATGATATAATTATATTCGTAATTTACTAAAAAGTTTATCAGGAAACCTGTAAATTCATTCATAATCTGCAATCCATTTTTACCCGGAATTACTAATAATTGTAACAGATTCATTTTTTCCCTAAAAAAAAGATTTATTGCTTTTGTAATGTTAGAAGTAGTTTGTATGTATAAGTATTCTGATATTTTGACAAATAATATAAGATTTTTTATGGAGGTTAGCGCCCTTGAGGTGCTTTTTCACAAAAGAGCGTAATAAAAATATTATTATTGTATTATCAGGACAATATTTACCCTACAGGCTGCATCCCCGAACAACTTTACCCTACAGGCTGCATCCCCGAACAACTTTACCCTACAGGCTGCATCCCCGAACAACTTTACCCTACAGGCTGCATCCCCGAACAAATTTACCCTACAGACTGCATCCCCGAACAACTTTACCCTACAGGCTGCATCCCCGAACAACTTTACCCTACAGGCTGCATCCCCGAACAACTTTACCCTACAGGCTGCATCCCCGAACAACTTTACCCTACAGGCTGCATCCCCGAACTATTTTACCCTATAGGCTGCATCCCCGTACAACTTTACCCTACAGACTGCATCCCCGAACAACTTTACCCTTCAGGCTGCATCCCCGAACAACTCTGCGGAACTGCGCTTATACCAGTCAAAGAACGAAGGCATGAAGTACTGCGTCCATTATGACAAAATAATATTATTACAACACAACAAGAATGTATTGTGTTGTACTATGATCTTGCTTCCAAGAAAGATTATTAAAGAAAAGCCAACGAAGTTAAAAAATTCCAAATAACGTACGTTACTTGAATCTTGATAAGCAAAATACACCCACGATATCAACCCGAACAACAATGTCCTAATAATTCCGATGCCATTGAATGTGAACCTTGATCATCAAGTAATATTGTCAAATGTCATTCACCGTATTGAATATTATACAATTTCATTTAATTGAAAGTTGAAAGGTATTTGTAGCACGTTCAAGTAGCACGATCCACCACGATGGACCACCTAGTGGTAATCGATTTCACGGGGCAAATTGAGAAGAGACATCTCCATCCATTCTTTATTTTAATTTTACGTATCACCAATACACGGGCCAATGAACTCTACATCTTTATAGCGTACGGAACAATATAATATCTGGGGCGTAATGAACGAAGTGCCTATGTCAAATTTGTGAACTGCTCAGGAATTTTTAATCGAGTATCCTTGACGTAAAAAAAATCTGAATCAATATTTTGACTTCTACATTAGACAGGTCACAGTGTCTTTAACCCTTTCCCAACGCGCACTGTGCGGGAAGTATATTTAGTCAGAATGGTCGTAACCCCGCACACTGCCCGGGACAGTGTCCAGCCTGTTTAAATACATGGAGATGGGAAGATGAAGGTGCTGAAGTACCCGGCAATTCAGATCTGGTAACCAAACACGGCCAAAACCATTTCAAGCAACTTTACAATTCTGAATAGGGGACTTACACCAAGGCGATACTGAGAGTATCTGAAACTCTGGAACGTGCCGAAAGAATACTGTATATTATTTTTAATTATTATATTGAGAAATAACACAAATAATTAGAATAAAATTTTAGGGATTTAAGCCTGTGACCTCCATCTTGCTAGTCGAGAGCCTTACCCCTCGACCACAGAGGCTGTCGAATATATATAAAATTGCATAGGTACCAACGCCACTTTATTTTAGTGCAAAGCCAACTACACAAATTTTCAGACAAACGCGTGCCTTCTTTAGAGTAGATTTGTAATACTAACATTATTAGCTATTACTCCACGTTTTACTACAGTTTCGATTAGAAATAATAATTGATTAATATTAAATAACAACCTACTGAATTTATTTTTTCACCTTTTGACCACCGTCTATAAATTATCATTAAAAGTCGACTAATCGGCACTCAAAGCAGTCTTTGTCAGCGGAGAATTGACACTCAAAATAGACATCGTCAGCGGAGAATTAAAATGCGACTAATTGGCACTCAAAGCAGTAATTTTCAGTGGAAAATTAAAAGCCAACTAATCATAAAATAGACATCGACAGCGGAGAATTAAATTCCACTAATCGGCACTCAAAGCAGTTTTTGTCAGCGGAGATTTGGCACTCAAAGCAGTCATTGTCAGCGGAGAATTGGCACTCAAAGCAGTCATTGTCAGCGGAGAATTGGCAGTCAAAGCAGTCTTTGTCAGCGGAGAATTGGCACTCAAAATAGACATCGTCAGCGGAGAATTAAAATGCGACTAATTGGCACTCAAAGCAGTAATTTTCAGTGGAGAATTAAAAGCCAACTAATCATAAAATAGACATCGACAGCGGAGAATTAAATTCCACTAATCGGCACTCAAAGCAGTTTTTGTCAGCGGAGATTTGGCACTCAAAGCAGTCATTGTCAGCGGAGAATTGGCACTCAAAGCAGTCATTGTCAGCGGAGAATTGGCAGTCAAAGCAGTCTTTGTCAGCGGAGAATTGGCACTCAAAGCAGTCTTTGTCAGCGGAGAATTGGCACTCAAAGCAGTCATTGTCAGCGGAGAATTGGCAGTCAAAGCAGTCTTTGTCAGCGGAGAATTTTTCGATGATCTTGATTTTGACGGCACGTGTAAATTTCTGAGATAGAAGGGACGTGATGGGACTTACTCGCGATGGGATTAGATAAACTATTTAAACTGATTGGATAGTTATAGATAATTAATTATAGTTATTCATCCCTAACTCCTTCCCTTCGCCACTGTTTGCCACACAAAATTCCGTCAGCAATTCGGGAATGCCACGAACCCACTGTTCCAGGCAGAGAGATCTTGTGCAGAAGCTGTACAAAACAGTTTATTTTTTTCCATTTCTAAAAAAATGTCTTTAAATTCGCTACGAAAATGTAAAACTTGCTCGGAGCTTGGGAGTTTGTTCATATACACGGTGTCTGGAAATTACTGGTATATATAAGCGAGAAACTTGTAAAAAAATTAAATATGATGTCAATTTTAAAGCATGACTAGTTTTGATTAAAGCTTCAATTTTCGAGTAGATGGAGTCCGAAGTTGGAATTTATTGACCCAGATGAGATGCGAACTCAGCCACCGACCGATCAAATATGTATCGAAATATTCAATAGTATTTTGGGTTCCTCAGTTTCCCGACTATACCACTAGTTTCCGGACACCGTTTATATGATGAAGTCTATTACGCTTATCTAAGCTATGATTTTTTTCTTTAATTTTATGCTGTAAATCATCATTTATCGTGCATTACGAAACCTGCCTTCATTCTATAAAAAAAGGGCATGGTACATAGAAGAATAACGTATCCTTTTGATAAAAACCTTAAAAAACATGAAACATCACAGCTAGATGTACAATTGGTTTAGATAACATCTAGGACCAAGTCTCAATAAAAAATAAAGCACTTTACGTAATTTTAATCTCGTTTAATGGATAATGTATATTATTGGATGGGTTTAAGGGGAGATCAAAGAGTTGGCCCGGGGCAGTGGAATAATGAATCCATTAATAATAATATAACACCTAATTACCATTTGATGGTGCCTCACCAGATGATGTTATCGGGTAGTTTAGTAGTGATTTACAAGGGATGAGATGTTCTGATAAACATATAATGTTAATCGTATTTATTACCAATCTTTTGGATACCGATATTGTCGATGGATATTTTCGTTGGGTTAAACAGGTCAAAGAATTTATTTATCAAGGTACACCTGTACGTACCACATATTGAAGGTACTAACCTGTATAATTATATTTATTTATCAACGTATTCGTTGATACTACAACAACGTGACATGTTGTAAACTTGCTCGATATTTTTTCAAATGGTCTCTTTTATTTACCGTCCTTTGTCTGTTCTCTGGAGGTTTGGAATCGGTCGTAAGTCGAGCCCTTTGTTGACTTATTTCGTCTTCCAAAACAAGGGGGTTTTCGCACAGGAGTTTGTAGGTCAATAAATATAACTCCAATAACAGATGTGTTATATTACTTTACATTGATATTGCTTATAACAAGTTCAGATGAACTTACAATAAGGGAAAGATGGTGTCAATTCTAGGGTCTTTAGATATAGAATGCGATAATTTTTAGCAATGAATTGACAACAATGTTTTTGATCTAGATTATGGTAAAATGAGACACAGACGTGACATTTAAAGTGAAAGGGTCCAAAGACGGAAATGAAGCAAAATGAATTTAAAACAGATGGGAGGTGAGAAATGAAGTTAAATATTGTAAATAGGACGACATAACACTCAACAATATGTACCGCACAAGTGTTCTCATAAAACCTACTTTAGACCAAACTAAAAGTATTTATGTTTTCAAAAGCAAATTATTTTATTTCACAGGTAAAATCACAATTATTTTATTTGCATACTTAAAATAACCTGATATTTGTGTAAGCACACCTGAATCTAATCACTTATCTACGAGCATATGTTAAGAAACTAAATATATATAATTTATTATGTAATTTAAAATACTCGGCACTTATAATATGTGCTCCACTTGATGATTTTTTGTATGGCTAAAGAGAAAAACTCCTTCAGCCTATAATTAAAAAAAATGGTTATCACTCATAATTGAAGAAGATAATATTATAAAATCTCAACCAGACACGAAATATAAAAAAAGACAGAAGATTAAAGTCACAACTACGAATCTAATTCAGATCCTCTATCTCAACGGGACAATCAATAATCTACCAATTGAACTTTTGAGTTCTAATTATTTTCCGTCATTTTTATTTATTTATTTATTTATTTATTTATTTATTAACGGACATCGTCCAAATTACAAAATAATAACACGAATAAATTAAAATGAAAAATATAGGAGTAGACAAAGGTACATGAAAGCAAAGACATAAGGTAGATATAATATAAAAAAAATAAAGTGACATGTCGAATCAAGTCAAAAATACGCCGTGGGTCAGGACCACAGGACACTTATAATATTCCGTCACTTTTTTAGCGACTGGCAAAAATCATTTAGACTTATCCCAAAAAAGTTAAGGCTTTGACTTGAGTTGACCAGTCTACACATTCTGGACAATGGTGAATAATATCCATAATTTGTCGAATGATGGTTGAGGAAGAGCAGTTCATTATTTCTGAGTCTTTGCGAGGGGATATTGAAGGGAATGAGTTGCAGTAGAGTAGGTGAATCAATAATACCATTTATAATTTTGAAGAAGCAAATGAGGTCATTTCTTTCCCGACGGACTTCCAAAGTAGAGAGGTTTAGAGTTAGTTCAATTTCATCATATGAGTATTTGCCTTTTTCTAAACCTAGCCTCCTAGCAATCCTTCTTAAGAACCGATGTTGAACAGATTCAATGCGTCGAATGTGGACAGCATAAAAAGGAGACCAAATAACACAAGCATATTCAAGATGGGGGCGAACCAAGGAGCAGTAAAGAGTTCTAAGGGTATTTACGTTTTTGAAGTCCGAAGTGATTCTAGTGATGAAACCAAGTAGTTTGAGCGATTTATTAACGATTGCAGTTATGTGATCCCGAAAAGAAAGCTTGCTATCAAGAGAGACACCAAGGTCTTTAATAGATGTAACAGTTGCTAAGCAAATATTATTAAGTTTGTATTCGAAGACAATCGGTTTTTTTGATCTATAGAAGGACATAATTTTGCATTTATCGACATTTAGTTTCAAGCAATTAATTTTACACCAATCATTGAAAGAGTCGATATTCGATTGGAAAAGAAGGCAGTCATCGTGATTTTTTATTATCTTTAGAATCTTATTGTCGTCAGCAAAAAGCCAAAAGCGTGTATGAGAAAAAATACTAATAATGTCGTTTATAAACAAGTTAAAAAGAAGCGGTGCTAGATGTGCTCCTTGAGGTACGCCGGACGTTACTTCAATAATAGTAGACACAAAGTTGTTTAATTTAACTCTTTGTTTTCTATAAGAATTAAAGAATGATAGCAAGGGGTTTCTAATACCGATAGCATATAGTTTGGCCATAAGGATTGTGGTTTACTTTGTCGAAAGCTTTTGAGAAGTCGGTATATAGAACATCTATTTGTGAGTTATCTTCTAGACCATTGACGATGGAATTGGTAAAGGATAGTAAGTTAGTAGTAGTAGATTTAGCAGATCTAAATCCATGCTGTTCCTCGATCAGTACATTTTTAAAGATAGGTGTGATTTTCTTCGTGATTATTGATTCAAATATTTTAGGAATATGGGATAATATCGATATGGGTCTATAGTTTTCTACGTTCGACTTATTACCTGATTTGAAAATAGGTCTGATATAAGAAACTTTCCAGGAGTCTGGAAAAGTGGCAGATGATATTGACAAGTTATATAACAAACAAATTGGCTTAGATATAGTAAATTTACATTCCTTCAGTAATATTTCTGGAATATCATCAGGACCAGTGCTTGTTTTGCTGGGGAGATTTTTTAAGGAGTTAAAGACATCTATAAGTGTGATTTGGCAAATATTTAAATCAATAGTATTAGTATAGTTGAGTGGAGGGATAGTGCACGAGGTATCAGAATAGACGGAGGAGAAGTGTTCAGCGAAAAGGTTAGCAATGTCGAGACCGTTGGTAGCATGATTTTCATGAAAGAACATACTTGGAGGGAGATCATTATCATTAGTACTTTTTTGTTTAACAAATTTCCAGAATTGTTTAGGGTTAAGATTTAATTGTGTCTCAGTGAGTTCGATGTAGGATTTATAGCACCTAACAGATTCGATTTTGGATAGTTCTCTTAGCTGAGAAAATTTATGGTAATGCGCCAAGTTGTTCGTACATTTGAATAATTTGTGTATTTTCTTTTTCTCGATTATCAACTTCTTTAGTTTCATGCTGAACCAAATGGGAAACTTAGGCTGGGAATAAGTTCCATTAGGTACAAATAAGTCTATGGCATTAGTTATACATTCGTTGAATTTAAATGTAGCATCGTTAATATTGATGTTCGATTCAAGAAATGTCCAGTCAGTTTGGGCGAGATATCTGTTCATGCTAGTATAGTCACCTTTGTTAAATTTGTAGTGGTATGTAACCGTTGATTTTAAGGTAACATTTTTGAAAGGATTAGTGAAGTTGATATCGAGTGGTGGGTGATATTTATCTATTGGTAGTAATGAGTCAGAAGCTTCACTAACACAAACGCTAGGCGTGTTAGTAAAGATCAGGTCAAGACAGTAACCTTGACAGTTATGGATTGAGTTTAGTTGGAACATGTTCAAGTAGGCAAATTGATTCATTATTATAGAAGCTTGAAGGGAAATATTACTAGGAGTTTTTACACCATGATTGTCATTGAGCCATATTACCTTCGGTAGATTGTAATCACCGCAAATAATTAATGAATCGGCATTTATAGAAATACGTTCTACTGCTTCAGTATGAGACTTGTAGATATCTGTTGAAGAGGATGGGGGAATGTAGATACAACCAATGATAAGTTTCTTGGAGCCAAGCAGAACACAAACAAATAGTTCTTCAGATACATCATTACGAGAATCAAGAATGTGGCAAGAGTATTTTTTTTTAACACATATCATAACCCCACCACCTCTAGACTTGTTTGAAGAGGAGGAGCGGTCACAGTGAAAAATATTATAATTATGCAGTCCAAGTTCGGTTGAAGGCATATTGTCTGATAACCATGTTTCAGTGAAAAATAAGAAATCATAAGGACTTATGTTTACGGAACATCTGAAGGCATTTAATTTAGTATTGAGACCGCGAATATTTTGATAATAGGAATGGAAAATTGTATTACTGGGATGACTATTCCGGTTCAGCCTAAAAAATTTACACGAGATAGTTCCCGTCTCTCAGCGGCTTGGCGGGCTGGACAGTCAGGGGAGCCAGTCTTGTGTGTGGCCGGTTTCCTGAAGAACTTGCTGGTGGCGCATGATGGTGGCTTGTCGGGCGTCGGGCAAGTATCACGATTGTGTCCAGGTTTTCCACAGTGGGAACAGGTTGGCGTGACAGCGTTACACTTTGTCGCAGTATGTCCATAGAGTTGACAATTTCCACATTTAAGATTGTCGATCCAGTCCCTTACGGAATGAACCTGCCAGTCCATAGCTAGTTTGGAGACGCGAATGAGGGAGTGGCGAACAGAGGGAGGAACCCGAAAGACGTGGATACACCGTCCAGTGCGAGGTCCAACTTTATGTGAGAACTGCAACTTATCTTTTAAATCATTTAGTTGTAGACCAGTTTCTTCATGAGTTTGTTGATGAATAGCCAAGGTGATGTTCTCGAGGGGTAAAATTTGAGGTAAGCCGTGGATAGCTATCCGAGGAAGTTTATGGGAAGCAACGGCCGCTTTCAGACCGGCGTTGGATAGGGTCGGTGCATTGGCCAGTTTAATGGCCTCGGCATCAGTACTGGGATGCACGACTACACCTCCATTCCTAATTTCTCGTACTCCCGTGATTGTAATTCCCAATGATGATGGGTTGGTGGACGTCTTCAGTGTTTCAAGGGTATTATTAGAGGTAAGTTCCGTGTCGTCTTTAGGGTAGATAAGTACTGCGGGTCTTGCAGGGAGAATAGGTAAATTATTTCTGGTGTTAGGAGGATAATTTTTAGGCTGGGTTTGGTTGGAGACAATCGAGCTCCACGTGCTGTTGGTATTATCGGGCGATTGGTTTGATGACAGATGTTTGTATGTCATAATTTCTCCTTCGAGGATGCCTAGTTTGATACCCATTTGACCTATATTTCCTAACAGATCTGTGAAATTAGGGACAAGCTTGGAAATCTGATCCTTTGTGAATTTATTAGAAGAATCCAGTATTATTATATTTAAATTATTTAATACGGAAGTTGCCTTCGCCAGGAATTGCTGCGCAGTATTTTCTTGGTCCATTGTATATTCAGAGTCGATTGTGGTTATTAGGAGGTTATTATTTGGATAACTGATGTTTGGCCTTGTCGTAGTGAACTATCTGACCCCAAAACGGTATCTATGAGTTTTTCTATGGAGATGTTATGACGCTGTTTGGCCTTGACGTATTGAACAATCTGAACCAAAAACGGTATCTATGAATTATTTTCAATGGAAATCTTTAACCTTTTCCAATTGTCTATGTTAAATTTCTTGGTTCAGTGACCTGTCACTTTGTTTATGAAAGATTGATTTTATCACCAGTATTAGACTTTTCGTATGCTATAACACTATTCACCACTGGTTTAATCACTGTTTAACATGTGGAACAAATAATCGTAGGAATTGGTGACTTTTTCAATATAATTTTGAAAATTATCGCGGAGCGAACCGTAGCCATATCGATCACATATTTCATTTTTTAAGAGTTAGGCACTAATATCATCCTCTATTAATTTCTTTTCAGCACGATTGCACGTTCTGCTTGATGTTTTGTTTACTTTTGTTAAAATTATCTTATCAATGATATTTACAATTTTCAATAAGTAAATCAAAAGCAAAGCACCTAAGTAATATTTTTTTCCTCATTTTTAGGACGGCAACTTTCGGCACAATGTGTAGTAAAAATAATTATGTGACGAAATGTAGCTGATTTTTTTAATTTAAAAAGAAAGACCATGGCTGATGTGGAATTTGAAGGTGATCCACCCTACTGCTAGCCGACGTCGACGGCACAAGCCACTGGTCTCCAAGCAACCACGTGATAATAGCGTAGTAGTGAATCAATAAGAAAGTATCTAGCGAATCCATTATAAAACAACTTCATCAAGATCTATAAACGGTGATCGGAAACTAGTGCTACAAGCAGGAAACCGGTGAATCTACAACCCGCAGGGAACCTAATAAACTTTTTTTTATATGTGTACATAATTATATTTTTTTGAAATTTTGGGGTCGTGTCTGGTTCGACGCGTTTTAAAATACAATAAACAGCAGATTAAAATTAAGATTTCAGCAAAAGTCCCCAAAG
Source organism: Hesperophylax magnus (assembly GCA_026573805.1). Classification (NCBI taxonomy): domain Eukaryota; kingdom Metazoa; phylum Arthropoda; class Insecta; order Trichoptera; family Limnephilidae; genus Hesperophylax; species Hesperophylax magnus. The sequence goes on along the minus strand of JAIUSX010000117.1, from coordinate 12,964,582 downwards.
CGGAGGACTTTTTAATAAATTGACCTTGATTTATTTAATTGGGCTTGATTTATACGAAAACGAAAGTTAATACAGAAAATGTTAAATATCCAAGAGTCCCAACTGCTCCCAACCATCAGAAGCAAACGTGACTATGGCATCCCCAATTGGGGTATGTTGTGAGGCTGAAGGTAGTGGGGAGAGGAAAGAGATGGGGAAAAGAAAGGTGGGGGAGTACCTAGCTATTAAGATCTCGTCACCAAACACGGCTAAAGCCATTTCAAGCAACGTGCAAATACTTAAGGCGAGACAATACCTTAAAATAAAGCCAGAATCTTAACGACGTAAGTGAAACAACCGTGCACAAAAATATGCGACGCACGGCCCTGGTGTACTGGACACACCTGCGGTTGAATTTGTCCTATTAAATCTGTAAAATAGAGTGGCAATCTTAACGACATAAGTGATGAAGTCGTGTACAAACAATATTCGGCGCGCGGCCCGGCGTAATGGACGGACCGACCGTCGACTTCGCCCTGACAGTCCTAGAAAATGAACGTAAATCTCAAATGTTTCTAGAGGGAAGTTACTAATTTTTTGTCTTTGAAATAAAATCTGGTGCTTACCGCTAATTTCACAGTTTCATAGAAAAACGTTTTATAAATTTTTCAAACCGTTTTACACAAAATATTTTAATGATAAGGTCCTGTTTTTATAAATCTTAAATATAAATAACTAACATCCATAAGAAACCCTCTAGAAATAATTGAAATTTTAGTAAAACAGATAAATCAGATGAATAATTAAAATGTGGCCGTCGAGCAAACCGCCTTATTAGTCTTATGTTGCCTTAATGGTGGTATTACGCCAGGGCGATACTAAGATATCTGGAACATGCCGCAAGTATGCTATTTATTATTTGAAATGAATAAATTGTGAAATAACACAAATTGATCAAATAAACCGCGGAGACCGTATGGCGCGTAGGCATACCACAAATTGATCAAATAAACCCCTCGACCGCGGAGACCGTATGGCGCGTAGGCATACCACAAATTGATCAAATAAACCGCGAAGACCGTATGGCGCTTAGGCATACCACAAATTCGACTCCACGTTATGTGACGTAGATTCACCAGTTTCCCGCTCGTGTCTCTAGTTACTGGACACCATGTATAATTTTGTAATCGTTTAAAATTCCCGGTTAACTGGAATGCAGACTACTTATATAAATGATTAGTTTGTGACAATCACAAATAACTGTACTTATTACAAACACGTTTATCTTGTTCAATCAACATTTTGATGATTTTTAAAATACACCCTTGGAGCCGCTCATCAAATCTCACCGCTTGCTTTAATAAGTTAACAGACCTTATTAATCAAAAACGGATAATTACAGGTCGCTGATTGTACCTGTTGGCTCATCCCTCAACACCTTGGCCTCTAACTGAACTTTAATGCTAATTTATTAGCTGCCGAGGAACTGGAATCCATTTCGACAAAAAACTTATACAATTTACGATTTTATCTAGGTTTTGAAGTTGTTGAGAGAGAAATTGAGATTGAGTATTAGAATTAGAATGGTTATCATTTTCAACAATCTCTATGTTTCTCTAGGCCCTACAGTTAGGGAGGTTCTCTGAAGCAACAGTGAACCTACTTGCGTAGGTTGATAGTGATGTATTTTAAACTTTTTGTTATTGTTTTGTCCTGTTCATAACACATCATAATATTATATACCCTTCCTTAGCACTAACTGCTAATCTCTGTCTCTAATCTCTGTGTTAATTTATTAAGCAGCAAAACTTTTTGACCGAAAGCTCTGGCGTATTGAAAGTTGCACAGCTTTAATGTTTATAATTTCTTAGTTTCTTTATTTATTTACGTCCTAGTGGACGAAATTAATATACATCTGTGTTAACTTTTTCTTGTAATAACAATGGTAGAGCAAGAACATGTTATTTATTTATAAAATAAGTTACAAAGCATAACACGCGAATTAAACACATAATACCTATGTGAAATTACACAAAAAATTCTTCTTAAAAAATTAAAATAAAATACTATTATAAAAATTAATACGCCACCAGTGTAAATTATTTAATAAATTATAAAATTAAATATTAAAATAATATATATATAAGTAAAATTAAAATAGAGAATGAAGGGTTCATGTCATCATTAAAACGGAATTACCAAAATTATGCGAAATTTATAGTTGTGTGAAGGTGTCTATTTTGCCTTGTATTTCTGGTCCGTACATATACATAATCTTATCTTGAAGCATCTGGCTATTTTCATTGTGGGCTCTGGAACTTTGGAATATTCATTTAGCTATTAGAATATGCTATATTATATCAATATCAATCTACCTACTCAAATTTTCAATAAGGAATAATACTCCTTATAAAATCGTGCTGGTTGAGGGAGGAGCCAGGTGATAAAACGAGCAGGTAATGTGTGAATAATATAATATTCTTACTAAGGAGCAAGAATTAACAGTTAAAAACATATCAGATTATTTATATAATATATTAGTTTCTGTTGTTGGTTGATGGTTGATAGTTGTAATTTGCTAGTTATAGGTCGTTAGTTTTAAGTTCTACGAACAGACAAATCGGTTTCCAATATTTACGATTTGGTATATGATATTATATTTGAAGGTGCTTATTGTGGAAATCAGTGGTCTCTTATTTTTGTCTCGCACACAGGACTCAGAGTCAGTTGTATTTTACGTCAATTGTCCTGCATTCAGGACTCAGAGTAAGTTGTATTTTTCTAGTAGATAATAATATAAACGATTCTTACAAATGATATCCACAAACTCTTACACACTTTAAATCATATTTTAAAACAGTAAGAAATTCATTTAATATGAACATTGTAATACTATACTACTCGCGGTGCCCATAATTTAAATCGAATTAATTGCTCAGGGGGCCATGAAGCTAATCAAACAGCGAAGTTACACGTGAACTATCGGGAGATGAAGCATGTACAAATAATACCAGACACAGCAAGACGCGTATAGACCGGGAGAACCATGTTCCTACCTTTTCAATGGCCATAAGGAAATAGCATCATTCAGTTATATAGACATATAAATTCCTGGCAACAAAAGGCTTCAGAGATTTATAAAGGAACACAAACAATAGAATGGGAGATGCAATACTCTTGCGTGATTTCAACTTCATTTTGTATTCTACTATAGGGGTACTTTCTTTTTTATTTATTTGTTGTTACACTGCAGAACGGTGAGACTTTGTACATTTCCCTTTGAAGGTTTTAAATTTGTTACTTGTTTATCGACGTCTCCTGTGCGGTGTTTGGTATTTTTCGGAGGCTACAGAACATGAATAATCCATTCTTTGAAGTTCTTCCGGTTAGCAACAGCGTGGTTGTTTCGTTTTTAAAATATTGTGGGTAAATATGATCGTTACCTTTATTATATCTCGAATATCGGGTGCCCCGTTAGGTTCATGCCATCCATGGAGACCTCCGATTTGAACAAGAGTTGAAAGGTTTCCGGAATTATCCCGCTGCATCGAAAAAAATAGCACTTAAAAAAAATTACGAAAAATACAAATTTTAAGTAATCTTCAACGGGTGTTGCTGTGATGTTTGTCAAACAAATAATGTAAGTGTAAAGGAATGTAGGCTAGGTTATGGGTACCTATGTATGGATGAGACATGGTAGTGTATTCAACATACGTATAAAACCAATTGACTTTTGTGTTCCTCCTCTTTATTAACCTACCTTCTGAGCATGTAACTTCTCATAAACAAGACAAGATATAACAATTCTATACCCAACAGAGTTCTTATTAATATTTCTCTAAATATCATATATTTTACTGATGTTGATCGCCATTATCCCAAGACGAACAATCGCCACAATAAGGAACACTGAAAAAAAGTTATTGTTGAATACTTTCAACATAGAATTTCAACATGGATAAGTCTTTTCTCATTCACTTTATTTATTCTTTAAATATTCCCATAAATGTATTGTCTTCCTTCATTTACTTGGAGAAATTGAGGAAACTTTTATACGTGTAACATAATAATTACCAGACTGCACCTATGCGGGCCTAATATAATGTCTGTCTCATCAACAAAGGAAACTACATAAGTCTGAAAGTGGTGTTATGTTGTATCGAGTATTCATCTAATTATTTTATAACACCTCCTCGGCCAGCAGTTCAGCAGACAACAAGAATACACAGAAGGCTGCTTTTATAAACCCCACAATGCATAACACTTTGATGGAGAAGATATTGATTCACCAAACAATCTGATGTACTCACATATTTATGTTGTAAAGGCAGTATATCCTGCTACTGCAGCTTTTAATGTACTTGTACCTACTGTTATTTTCATCATTACCATTCTATAGAAAGAGTACCAATACTGTCAAGAGAAATTTCGATTATTCTAACCCTTATTAACCTTTACGTACCTACCTGAAGATAAAAAAAATCACGTATGACGCGAAGCGGTCCCCATATATATATTTTTGCCCTGTCCAATATCACTCAAATTTGATACTAACTACCATTTTAATACACCCATTACGACCGCACTCGCGGCGTGTTTGATGAGAGGATTTTTTTAAGTAGAGACTCGGTATCCAAGGGGAAAGGAAATCAATTTCGGATTCTGATATTATCAATAGAGATTCTACGATTATCTAAATTATACAGTATTTGATGTAAAAATTACTCTCGTTTGGGGTAAGTGTACCTATTACCCCCCTTCGGAAAGAAAGTCTTAATGTCGGAGTGAAGGGTGGCCAAGGTCAGACTAGCATTGCTTCAGAACGAACAAATAGACGACAAATGTACAAAATTACAAACATAAACCAAATAACGTCACAATACAATACGTCAATGTAAAGTACAGATCCAATGTTACTTGATAAAGTGTTGTATTCGAACAATGTGCATAATATCAGACTTGTAAAAACCGGGAAGACGCCGAACCATCGAGGAATTAACTGTGGTACTATTTTCATCAAATGATCTCGTAAGAAAACCAACAATGTGTACATACAAAAATAATTGCACCAAAAGAAACATTTATTATTACTTTTCGAAAGAAAGTGGACCTTTGACTTATGTAAAAAGTATTCTCAGTAAATTGATCGAGTTCAACCTTTTAACGTACCTGCATAAGTCATGATGTCATTCACATACCATCATAAATTTATTTTGCCACTTCAACATCTCTCCGCAGTTGAGGTATCGGTAGTAAATAATGTATATTTATAATACTAAGTATTTATGTAGATCTTCATTCCTTCCTGGAACGGATTCCAATCCAGCAATTATAACTCCTCGTACTCATTAATAAATACGTTAAGCGACGCTGCGAATGAAATGCTGGTTATTAGTTATTATCCCATCTGGCAGAACCAGTTCCGGATCAACTCCTCTAGAGTAGTTTGGAGGCTACTAGGCTCTAGAGTTCTAGTCTAAAACCTGGGGGTTAAAAATTCAAAGTCCACACCCCAAACCTTCACACAACATCTGACCACCACGCCGTTTCCCGGACGAGTATGCGGAGAGAATAGTCAGCCGCACAACTCTGTCCTGGCACACCTTCATTAACATTGACATATCATCTTATGTATACTCTTCTATTAATCTGACACTCGATATTAATCCACTTGGTTGTTCAATTCCTTCAAGCGCCTCCACGACTGCTCCTAGTATTTACTTTGGCGTCACATATTATCCTTCTTTCTCCGTTCAACCGATTTATAAGTCGAGAAAAAAATCCCTTGTTGTTTTTGTAGCACAGACGTCAGGTGGGAATACTGTTCTTTTTCTACCGGTATTTCAATGGAAGATGCTCCGAGGGATTAGCGTCGTCGACCCCTTCGGCACCGGTGCACTGCACAGTCGAGAAACATGCCAAATATATAGTAGACATTATTTGTCACGGAGAACGGGTTACTTCTGTGACTCGTTCTCGTGTTCAAAAGCTCGGAATGATTTGCCGGTATTTCTTAAGACCCAGGTTAATTCCTTTCTTTCGTTAAAACACGATTCCCAAATATGATAATATAAGCACCGAGGCAATGTGGCCGCTCATGGCCCCCTGTGTGGAGTTAGTATTAAAAAGTATACCTTGTTGCCCTAAAAGTTGCGGCCCCACGGGCAATTGCCTACCCTGCCTCACGGTAATCCGGCACTGGGCAGAATAAAAGCTTTAGTGCCGATGGTAATGGTTGCGTGTTTCAGTAGTTAAGCAGTTGCCTGTTTGACACTGATGCGGCACTATATGACTATCGGGACATTCTAAAGGACTCAGCTTTAATAACTTGTTAACTATTTTAATTGCTTAATTATTCTGTAATGTGTAACCCCTTGACGGGATATCGTGTTATTGGTGCAGAACTATGAATGATTCAGCAAAAAGCCTACTTCGTTCATTATGTTTTGGGTTCGGAGGGGAATTATTAGTGAGGTACGATTTATACTGGTAATTGCATACCATTATCTACTTTCTTGAATGGTGTTGGAGGGGACTGTCGTGTTATTTTGGTTCTTGCTTTATGTATTCATTAATAATTAGCTTTAATTTATAACTCGAAACACTTATTATCATATGATTAATATATTGCTACAACGAGAAAATAATTAATTATTGAAGACAATATTAGCGATTTCTAGAAGAAAATCTGAAACAGAAAAATCAGAAAAGGATACGGTCACATCTAGGACTCGAACCCAGGACCCTTGCCTTGCCGGGGCACCGCTCTACCACTGAGCTATTGGGACCCTATCCGCTTCGGTCACTTTTAACTGTATCATACTTCTAATAAGAACTACCAACAATGTCTTCATTTTTTCACCGCACATTATTTATTGGCAACTATCTTTATGTATGATCGCAAGATTCAACCCGAACTAAATGCAATATAGACAGCTTCTTTTAGATAAACCTATCTTATTTTTTAATTTATTTTAATGTACGAGATCTATTGACTTATCTGCAAGTCTATGATGAATATTTATTTTTTGGAATAACTTTATTGAGTTAAACCTCAAATTGTAATATTTAATTATTGAAGACAATATTAGCGATTTCTAAACGAAAATCTGAAACAGAAAAATCAGAAAAGGATACGGTCACATCTAGGACACGAACCCAGGACCCTTGCCTTGCCGGGGCAGAAAATAATGTTTGTTATAGTAAACGTTCCATTTGGTAGGTATGTATATAAATAAACAGAATATTATTCAGACTTATCGAACAATGCTTCAACAAATCACTTTTTAGCTTTTTAACGATTTCTTACAATTAAACTGATTGATCAGTTTTGTAAGATCTAAGTAAGAGAAAATAATGTACAAATAAAAAAACTGAATAAACACATATAAAAAAAAAAGTAGGTTATTAAAGTATTTTTTGCCTAGAAATGTGTAATGATGTTGTGTAAATGAGGTGTTACATTTTTGTATTGGAAATATATGTTTTTGACGAGTACGTCTTTCAGTTGAAAAACTGTGATTTTGTTTTTCTTTTATTATTTGAATTTATTTTTATTTTTTTTATATGTTCTTTATTCAGTAAAGTTTATACATTACAGTAAACGGGTAAATTTTTGGCCACCACACTAGGCACATGCCCGTGTTGTAGTGGTCAATTTTATGTTAAGTATAATAATACAAATTAAAAATAAGTTGAATGAAAACAAAATAATATAAAAATAAAATAAAATAATTTATACATCTAAAACAAGTATGAAGTATGAAGGAATTAAAAATAATGCAAAATATCTACATAAGTTTAAGATATATGAATATAAAAAATAGGTGTGGAAAACAGAAAAATTTAACATAATATAAAAAGTATATCAAAGAAAATACGTATTATTGAATTAAAAATAATACAAGGAGCATGTATCAAAAAAAAAGAAAAAAATACAAGTACATTTGTGTAATTAAAATAGAATTAAAAGTGTAGTAAAAATACAAGTACATTAAGTACAAGTGTATTTCTAAAAAAAGAATACTAATACAATATAAAATCAAAGAAAGTACTATTTGGTAAGAAAGTAGGGATAAGTTATATCTTGATGAGCGATTTGCATGTGCGTGTTATGGTAAAATAGGTGTATAGATATACATGGTGTCCGGAAACTCGTAGTACAAGCGGGAAACTGGTGAATCTACATCACATTTGGAGTCGATTTTGTAGTATAATTTTTTTTGATTTGAGCTTTCATTTTTTGTTTCCGGACACCATGTATATCGGCAATTTTTGTGTAAATCCACGTTTGAGCTACGGCTAAGGATATGTACACAAATGTGGAATTATTGTCACAATATTTTTCGTAATAAATACTAGAGTATAAGAAACATATCAGTGGTGGTAAATATATATTTTTTTTAATGATGAATATGAAAAAGAAATATATTGTTTAGTAATATACAAGTTATTTAAATTATTTACTGGTGATATAGGTTCATATGTTCCTTAAAGAAATTTCGCCCCTTTTCAGATATCCATTTATGCACACCGGTTGCAAAGTGAGTAAGTGTTTTTGATGTTTTGATGTCGTTTTTTAACGTGTTGAATATTTTAGGTGCGATGTATGAGTATTGCCTTTGTGAAAAAGTGGTTTTTGTTACAGGAATTATGCATTTTCCGTGCTTTGAGTAGCGTGTATGTATGTCCGTTTGTGTAGAGTTTATCAATCCATTTTTCCAGATATGGATAAGAGCTATCTTGATATACAGTTGGCGAATATCAAGGGCTGTGAGTTTCTTGAAGAGTGGCTCTGATGGATGAGAGGGGGAACATTTGAAGATGACCCTTAGCAACAGTTTTTGAACGGTCACTAGAGGGTAGAGGATGGATGCTGCACAACCTCCCCATCCTATAATGCCATACGTTGCTATCGATTGAAATAGAGCAAAATATACAGTTCTTAGAGTGTTTATATCAAGGATTGATCGTAGAGAATAAAAAATATGGCATAACTTACGGAGTCTCTTAGTTATGGAGTTAATATGGGCTTCCCAGCGTAATTGGTTATCTATAATGACTCCTAGGTATTTTATTTCATTTGATGGTTTAAGATTTGGGCATGAGCAGCAATTATTGGGTGATAGTGGAGATGTGTTTAGATTTTGTGAGCAAGTGTGAATGATTAATTTGGGAAGGTTTTCTGGGAGTGTGAATTAACGGATTGAAAAGTGTATGCATTGTGTTTTTTGTACATTTAGGGTGAGGAGGTTGGAGTCTAGCCATTTTTTAATTTTGTTAATACCATAATTTGCCTTCTCTATTGATGTCTTCCATGTTTTGCTAGTGAATATGATAACCGTATCATCAGCAAAAGATATTATATTGCCATCAATGTCCAGTTTCAATAGTGAGTTCATATATATGAGAAATAGGAGCGGACCTAGAACACTTCCTTGGGGCACACCAATTATTATGTTTTTTCGGATAAGATCTTAAATTTTAGTACTTTAAATTCTTCAAATATAAGTTGAGTTGGATAATCTCTCGGTTTTTTCAATATTATTTTAACAATCAGACGTTGTACAATTTCAATAGGTAGGAGATTAGTTTTGTATGCGGATCCCCAACTGCTTACACTATATTGGAGATTCGATTGTACTAATGAGTAGTAGACTGAAGTTAAATTTTCCAATGATAGAAAGTTACGCAGTTTCAGAAAAATATAAATTAATTTCCCTATTTTGTTAATGGTAAGGTTAATTTGATCTTTCCAGTTAAGGTTTTTGTCCATTATTATTCCTAAGTATTTAATTTTATTTGTAATTTGTAGTGTGGAACAATTTATTGTACAGTGATTTGTATTATTTATTTATTTATTTATTTATTTATATATATATACGCCTAAAAAGGCTTTTACATAGAAGTGATACATGATGCAGTACAATAAGAGAATATGTATTATACAGGAGATATTGACAGTAAATAGATGTAATGTAATGGAAAAAAAAATAACATAAAGTAAAAAAGAAATTACAACAACATTAGATATAAAACAAATCATTAAAACTAATTTACCAAAGCTACTCCAATTTGTAGGATTCAACAAAGTGTTGATGTAGATTATGCTTAATTCTATATATGGAGTCAATAAATAAATCAATAACACCCCCATACTTGTTGCCCAGATCATGCATCCTATTGGTCAGTGAGTGTGTCTGATAGTTGGTCGAGTATGTATTACAGAAGAATGTTATATTTTGCCTTGTATTCCTAGTCGGCACATGTAGTTTAATAGTGGCAAGGATGGCAGGACTATCAATTAAGTTGTTAATGACTCTGTGTAACACAACCAGGTCTGAAATAATTCTCCTGTCAGACAGTGTTATTAGATGCAATTGATTCATCAAACTGGCATAATTAATGTAATCAATAGGAATTCCGAGCTTAAAATTTACGTACTTAAGAAATTTGTGCTGAACTCTTTCTATATTATTGGAGTGAACTTTATATAAAGGGGACCAAATAGGTGAATTATACTCCAATTGACTTCTGACTAATGAAGTATAGAGGGTTCTCATACAATCTATGGACTTAAAATCGGTTAAAGTTCTGCAAAGGAAGCCAAGCATCTTTAAAGCCTTATTAGTTATATAGTTGATGTGTTCAATACAAGTTTTCAACGAATATTACACCCAAGTCACGAATATGTGATACTGGTATTAATTTAATAAATTATGTTCTTTAAAGTTGTCGTGTATAATTATGTCAAAATTTTGTGGAATATCGTTTGCTTTTATTGCGAATGGCAATACTTGGGTTTTTTCGCTGTTTAGGGATAGTAGGTTTATATCAAACCAGTATTTGAGTAGATTTATGTCTTCTGTTGCTTTTTGTTTTACTCCTTCCCATGTATTATCACTTTCAATGAGTACTGTATCGTCCGCGTATGAGGTTATACTACCTAGAATTGACTGTGAGAATATCCCGTTTACATATAAGATAAATAGTAATGGACCCAGTACCGTTCCTTGTGGGATTTCATATTCATATTCATATTCTTCATCGCTGTATATATTGTTTATTTTGACATACTGTGGGCGATTCTTTAAGTAGCTTTTTATCCAATTTGCAACATTCTCCTTAACGTTCAGATTATCTAATTTTATCATAAGTTTTGAGTGAGATATGCTGTCAAATGCTTTTCTTAGGTCTATGAAAATGCCTAAACATTTTTTACTCTTATCTAGGTTTTCGTATATGCGTGAAGTAACGTTTGCTATTGCATCTTGTGTGCTGCGCGCTTTTCGAAATCCATATTGGTTATTGTGAAGTATTTTGTTGTTTTCAATAAATTCCATGAGTTGAGATTTGACTGATTTACTGATTTGATTTGATTTACTGATTTTAATTATGCGTGTCAGCTTATTTTTGCATTTTTTATATTTGCAATCCAATTCTTTGTCATTTGGGAAATTGACTGTTTTTTTGTAAAGTTTACTTTTTTCTCTGATTGAATTTAATAATCCCTGTGTGATCCACGGTTTCAATAATTTATTTTTAGCTAAATTTCGATTTGGAATTTCCGTTTTAGAGTTTTCTATATGTATCGCTAGAATGTTTTCAAAGTTATTTGAGCATAATTCAACCTCTTGACAGTCGATTACTTGTTTCCAATTTTCCGTTTTCAATTTTTCAATTAATTTCTCTATGTTTAATTTGGTATATGATTTTTTTACTGGCATGTTTTTTGTGTGAATTTCTCTTCTATCTTCGTACAAAAATATACATGTATGATTGTCTGTAATGTTATTTTTCCATACAATGGTTTTAATTTTATGAAGATCCTTTAAGTTAATATTTGTCCAGAAATGATCTAGACAGGATGGTTTTTGACCTTGAATTTCACGCGTGTTTTCATTAGTACACGATTTAAAATTATTTTCAGTCATACAATTTAAGTATTCATGTTTAATTTTACTATCATTATTTTTGTTAATGTTGATATTGAAAAATCCCGTTATTATGCAATTCTTATTTTTGAATTTCGATATTATATGCCGTATTTGTTCAATAAATACGTTAGCATTAGATTCATGGGTTCTGTATATTGCTATTAAAGAATAATTCGTTTTGTTGTTGCTAAGTTGGATTTCTATGCAGTTCGTTGAGTCTATATTGTGTTCCGAAATTGTTACAATGTTAAATTTATTATGTATCCATACCACGATTCCACTGTTTTTGTTAATATTTGTGTTTGTTTGTATTCAAGTTGGAGTATAATTCACCTATTTGGTCCCCTTTATATAAAGTTCACTCCAATAATATAGAAAGAGTTCAGCACAAATTTCTTAAGTACGTAAATTTTAAGCTCGGGATTCCTATTGATTACATTAATTATGTCAGTTTGATGAATCAATTGCATCTAATAACACTGTCTGACAGGAGAATTATTTCAGACCTGGTTGTGTTACACAGAGTCATTAACAACTTAATTGATAGTCCTGCCATCCTTGCCACTATTAAACTACATGTGCCGACTAGGAATACAAGGCAAAATATAACATTCTTCTGTAATACATACTCGACCAACTATCAGACACACGCACTGACCAATAGGATGCATGATCTGGGCAACAAGTATGGGGGTGTTATTGATTTATTTATTGACTCCATATATAGAATTAAGCATAATCTACATCAACACTTTGTTGAATCCTACAAATTGGAGTAGCTTTGGTAAATTAGTTTTAATGATTTGTTTTATATCTAATGTTGTTTTAATTTCTTTTTTACTTTATGTTATTTTTTTTTCCATTACATTACATCTATTTACTGTCAATATCTCCTGTATATTACATATTCTCTTATTGTACTGCATCATGTATCACTTCTATGTAAAAGCCTTTTTAGGCGTATATATATATAAATATATAAATAAATAAATATTCATGTAAATTATAATGTGGTGAGTCACTATTTGTGAACGTTTCCGTTAACACTATGACTCCCGGCTTTACTTGAAGATTATTTATATTGAGAATAAATTCTTCTATGTTTTTTTGAAGGCTACGTATATTAAGGTGGATTATTTCTATACCAAGGAATTTGTCTGTGATGATTTCGTTACACTCTTTTGCACTATGACTCTTGAATTCACTGATTTTGAAGCTGTTTTCCAGTTGTATGTTAATAAAGTCATCCATTTTGTCGAATGTATTAATTGATGTTATTTATTTTTTTCTTTTTACTGGTATTCAATTTATTTGATGTTTTTCAAATCGTCTATATGTTTAACGTAAATTATTTTTTCGTTTGCATTTCTTCTTGCCATTATTTTTCCCTCTTTGTGCCAGACGTATGAATAGTTTTTTTCTTTTGAGATTTGTTTTGTTTTCCAAAGAAGTTCCTTATGGTAAGGGCTCAGTTCTTCAGCTATGTATATTGTTTCAGTTGAATAATATCTTTGATCGCAGCATAATTGATGTTTTTTCTATTTGCGATAAGCTTGTCTCTGGTCAATTTATCTGAAAATTGCACTAGTATTTTAGGTGGTGCATTGATTCGCCTATCAGTTATCCTTTTTACCTCAATTTCGCCGTATTTTAGGTCCACCCCAGCCGCCGCTGCCACTTTTTTAACCACTTCAGCAAATGCTGTTCCCCATTTTTTTGTGGAATGCCTGTTATTTCAATATAATTAGAGCGGGTTTTGTACTCCATATCTGAAATTTTTATTTTTAATTGTTTAATTATATTATTTTTCTCCTGGTGCTCTTTTTTCAGGTTTATAAATTAATTTTAAATTTTTTTGTTTTGTAGGATTGTTATCTCTAGTTTTTTAATTAATTCATCGTATTGAGTACTCATAAATTCCATGCTTTTTTGGGTGTCCTGTTGTTGCTTCTCAATTTCTGAGATAATTTCTTTTTTCATAGCATCTAATTTTTTTTCGAATATCAGTGTAATTTTTTCTGTGCTGAATTTTTCTTCATGTTCAATGTTAGCACCCTTTCCTCTAGTGCCATTATTTACTGTTAAATGCAACAACCTGTCCCGGTTTTAGATATTGAAGTAGAGGTACAGTACCGACGATGACAGTTAGAAATTTTGTTTTTATCTATGGATAACTATGGAGTGACAGTTTTATAAGTTTTATTCTCAATTTTTTGTAATCACTTTAGTTATCCGGTATTACGGATATTAAATCGATTTTTTTTAATCTAACTCACGGTTTCGAACATCTTACCACACAAATCACTCACTTTTGGTATAGATATTATAAATAATAGCAGGATAACTTATTTGCACTTGTATACGTATTTGTAGTCCATAGATATAAATGTGCAATTTACTTAACTGGGAAACAAAGTATATATTTCCTCATTATACACATAAATTATGTATTGAAACATTATTATTTTTTTTTTTTTTACAAAAGTCGAATAGAATGTAACCTTCTTCGGGTACTACGATAATTATACCATTACATAGTATACTTACAGTTAACAGGTAGATATTACATATATATATATATAATTAAAACTAGAGATACTCTATAATATATGTCATTACATGAATAATCTATCATGACTTTTCATGTAGTTTGATTTAGTTCGACTTAAATGCATTTTATAGACTAAGTATTTATTTTCATTACAATTGAAAATATTTACATTAGGGAGATTTTTTTATATGTTAAACACAGTCTTAAAAGGCAAGCATTTTGATTTGGATTAGTTTGAAAGTGTTTTTCATAAAACATTGTAATAAAGTGGAAGCAAAATAACTTTTCATTTCTTTATTTATACTGTTCATTTCACTCCTAACTCTAACAGTGAATAACCTGTGATTTATCACAGACGCACGCTAATCAAGTACCTTCCCACAAAATAATTAGTTTTCCCTATTGAACTTGAAGATTAACGCCGTTGTGTTTTTCTCCTGTATGTTTTTCCACTATATATATCACTTATATAATGTTATGTTTTTCCACTATATATTCCACTTGTGTAATGGTATGTTTTTCCACTATATATTTCACTTGTATAATGTTGTTTTTCCACTATATATTTCACTTGTATAATGTTATGTATTTCCACTATATATTCCACTTGTATAATGTTATGTTTTTCCACTATATATTTCACTTGTATAATGTTATGTTTTTCCACTATATATTTCACTTGTATAATGTTATGTTTTTCTTCTATTATTTAGCTCTTGTTATATTTTGATTCGCTTATAGAACCTTACTTACATACTAAAAAAAATTATAAGAATTTTATAATTCACTCAAATTACCATATATAATGTGACCTTAGAACGGGATACCCCAGTGGAGTTATATTTTCAACAGTTTAAAAAAATTATAAAAGAAATATAAAATTTAAAAAACTAATGAAATCGTTTTCGTATAAAGAAGTTTGTTTTAAAAAATGTAGGCATAATTCTTAATCATTTAATTGATATTTTCAACATAAAGTTACAAATACTCTGACAATATCAGAAGTTCATCGGAAGATCATCCTAACGGCCTCTATATTTTTATTATCCTTAATTCTTCGAAAATTCTCCTATAGAAGGTTGAATATCATCGGAGCAATGTTCACCAATTAATTAAATCTTTACGGCTTCTGTGGTTGAGCGGTTACGATCCTTGACTACGAATCCGGAAGTCGCGGATTAAAAAAACAGAGTGCGCATATAAATATAGAAAAGCCCTGGAGAAAGATCATCATTCAGAATAGAAACATTGCTTGAAATGGCTTTAGCCGTGTTTGGTGACCAGATCTGAATAGTCAGGTACTGCCCCACTTTCCTTTTTCCATATACTTCTCCCCCCCCCACTAACTTCAACCTCGCAACATACCCCAATTGGGGAAGCCATGATCACTGGCACCACATGGTATGCAATAAGTACTCACATAAAAAAGTATTGTATTGATTGAACCCGCGATAGCTGGTTGTGAACCTGTTGCCAAAACTACTCATCTACAAACTGTTCAAACATTCACTCATGTTTTCTTGGCGTAATTACCAAAAAACCTTACTTGACATTTTGAAGAAAAAATATTAAAATTTATGAGAGATTATTCTTGTCAAATACACATAACAATCTTCATGCCCATCATTGCGTAAAAGGTACATTATTTTACTTCAACGATGACCTTAATTACATACGTAATAACGAAAAGTTCATAAACACTTAAGTAAATAAGATAATCATAGGTTAGCTAATGAAATAATTCACGTTTTAATTATAGCATCACTCAGTTAGGGGGATTGCACCAAAATATTTATTTAGTCTTTCACGGTCCGTAGGCACAACATAAATAAGATGATGTGGAACGGTGCGAGTGGTTTGAAATGAACAAGTTAATTCGCTTAATGAAGCATTACGACAATTTTATCAAGATTAAGTTTAGTAATCATCACATCATGATTATCCGTCCGTTAGCCGTGGCTGGATTGATAAAGCAGACGTACAATATTGATTAAGAACTGTATTCGACATAAGATGTTTTCTAAAGTTGATCAATATTCAAAGCATTGTTGTTGCAAAGTACCTTGTAAAGATTCAAATAATGTTTATAATAATTAATCACTAACTTTAAATAATGGAAAACGAAGCTTCCTTTTTAAGAACGACGCAAGGAAATTTTATTTGATGAATTCGTGTTATTTCACAATTCAGTCATTTAAAATAATATATGTAGTATAATTGCGGCACATTCCAGAGTGGAAATTGTTCTCAGTATCGCCCTGGTGTAAGACCACCATTCAATATTGAAGCGTTGCTTCAAATGGCTTTAGCTGTATTTGGTGACTAGATCAGGATAGCCAGGTACCCCCCTTCCTCTTTCCCATATCGTCCCCCCCACTATCTTCAGCCTCACAGTATACCCCAATACAACAAAGTCTGACATAAAAAGATTTTATAAATTTGATTTCTTAATTTCGATATCATTGACCTTCGAGCATTTTTTTATCGATTTTCGGAATAATCGACCACGTCTTGATCACGTAAATCACCACAGAGCTAAAATTATTGTAATATCGTTAGTGACAGAAATAAATTGAAAAAAAAATATTTTTAGTATAATGCAGTGTGAACAAATAGTTTTATTGTTTTAAATAATTTAATGGATTTAACCCATTGATTAAGTATAATACATAATGGTTTTAAAAAAAAAAAAATTTATATTCACTCCACACAGGAGGCCCTGAAGAAGATAATTTCCCTCAGGGCCTATGTCATCTTTGGGGATGCTGTGTGGAGGGTCTTTTTGTGGAGAGGAAGGAGTGAACATGGGTCTTGAAGAGTCCCAAGTTGTAGGAGGGAGGAAACACAGAGGCCGGCAGTTCGTTCCACAGCCGAGCTGTTGAACCTAAGAACGAATCGTAGAAGCGACCCGTTCTCATGTGACAAATGTCAACCGTGTACAAATGTTGGGAGCGCGTTTGGTCAGGTTAAACCTCTAATTGAAATATTTAATTATTGAAGACAATATTAGCAATTGTAATGGTGAAACATTCCAATGTAATGGTGAGATAATCAGGATCAAACGGCTTAATCAGGATTATACGGCAGAGCAGAGATCACAACTCAGGATTATGGGATTAGTTTTCTGTCAAGTAGGTAGGAAATCAGAAAATAAAAAGAGGGTGAACTTTATTTATTATTTATTTATTTATTTGGTACAATATTTTTTTACATTTCAAAGTTTTCCAGTAATGTAGGCCTCACTGGGTGGCTTGCCCGTGCTAAATACAATCTACAATATAAGATAAAATAATACATTTAATATATAATCTTGTGTGTTTGTGAGTGATGTGTGTTTATATTGGTTTTGTGTGTTACGGGTAGGTTTTATTTTTATTTTATGCTATGACATTTTGGTAATGTTGTCTTTTTTGTTGTTTAATCCATTTTGTAATTTTGTGTGTGAATTTATTTTTATTTTCCTCAATTTTAATTTCAATTTTTAGACTGTTGAAAGCTTTTATAGCATGGTATTGGTAGTGTCTTTGTCCAAAGCTTGAATTTACTGTTGGAGTTTTTATCTTTAAAATGTTTAAGTGTAAAATAATTTTATCCAAAACACTGTCTAGATTGAATTTAGTTCGGGTTGAATCTTGCGATCAAATACGACCGGCAAGGCGAGGGTCAGGGTAGATGTCCTAGATTAAATTTTCGTTTAAGAATCGCTAATATTGTCTTCAATAATTAGGTATTTTTATTAGTTGCTATGGCAATGTTTGTAGTTTTGTACATAGTGTAAGTTCAAACATAATTTAAGAATGAATTCAAAGCGTTCACAGTTCTCATCTCTAAAGCTGCCTGTCCTGAGGCGGCCTGTAGTAGTTTTATATTTTTTGTATTTAGTTTCTAGTTGTCTTTACAATTATCTTCATAATGTTTACAAGTAGATTATCACTCTGTTCTCTTAGCTAAGTTCTTACTTTGGTTTTAAATGTATTCATTTCTGTTATTTATTTAGTAGAGCACAGTAGAACATTATATAGTATCGTGGCATGAAATTTAAAACTTGTTTAAAAGAGGTTTCATTTTATTTTAGAAGCAATAATTATTCGCCTGAAACACTCATCCACATTGAAAAATCTCCTGATAAAAGATACACAATTCAATTGACACGTATTCTTGATATGTATTGAATATATCGAAATTCTTTACCTGGTTTAGATCGGTGTGCATAATAATTTTATTTCAATGTTGGTCTTTGTCTGTTGTTCTCTGTTCGTCTATCATTAATATCCCGGTACTAGATACTCGGTTCTTTGCTCGCACAATGCCACGATCATGTCACACTTGATAAATGTTGTGACCGAGCTTTGGAACACGCGACACATGTATTGTTCACATTACTGGTGGTGTTACAATGCTACATGCTTAGAATTCCATTAGAATGCTAGAGGTCTGGACGACGGTGTGGCATGGAGAAGGGGGACTGAAGTTTGGAGAAGACCTCATTATATGTATGGCTTTTTATTACCAGAACCGTCTTCCTTTCTGTGATTTGTCAATAAATGAATCTGGCAATATACAGGCAACTTGCATTTGCAATATCACTTTTTAGTCTTCGGGAATAAAAGCTGCTTACTAATTACTTTATCCTTTTTACAAAAGCGCACAGAGTAAAAATTCAACTACAAATACCAAATCGAGTCAACAAACGTTCGGAGTTGTTTCCAGAATTTAACATTTTGTTACACTATTTAGTTAGTTTAGTCAACAGCTCGTCGAAATGGTCCAACGGACTCCCCTGCTAGCGCTCTCTAATGCATACAGGACCGTTGCTTCAGATGCGTTGCCAGTTCTAGCTGGCATTTTGCCTATTGATTTGGAAGTTAGGGAGGTTTTGAACCAAAACGAATTGACGAGAGGCGGGACCACTGTACATTTGAGTAACTTACACCAGGCGGAGCGGTGTCTCGTCTTTATTTACTGAAACTGGTATTTAGCAATTTAATGGGACTAAATTGTAATATAAAAAAATAGCTGAAATCCCCATCGTTGCCCGGGATTCACATAGAGATTTTTCTAAATCAGATGTAGACAGAAATTTTCCTCTTATTTTGAACATCAAGTGTGCAAAATGTTACCAATCGCCGACTCTTCTGTAAATAAAATTGATGAAAATTGATACATAAAAAAGGCTGAAGATGCTACTGATACCTCCAATAATTTTTACAAGGACCAAACAAAATTATTTCGATTATTAGATCTCTTATAATTATTGTTTGTTCTCCATAACGCATTCCAAAGGCACCGTTTAAAGTCTAGAACTGCATAATAACATAATAATTTGTCGTAGTAGGTAAGTCCTTGGTCAATGGTTCGAACAGTTAAAAAACGATGTAAATAGATGGTCGGATTGTTGGTTGGATAATGACAATCAGTACCGTCTTTGTGCGCTATCAAAGGGCGATGGATCGGATACCCCACAAATCAGGTGGGCTAGCGGCTAGTCATGCTCAGGAGTCAGAAACCATTTAACAAATTTACAAATAGACCTTCATTTAAATACCTTTCTTCTTGGCCTGATTGGAGAAGCTAGTAGGACACGAGACACGATATGTATGAGGTACTCAAATACTGAAATGAGGTGAATGTCAGTATTTGTATCATTTGGCCATTCGCATTCTAGAAAGGTATGTATTTTGAAACCGTTTTATTTAGGAAGAATTAAAAAATTGTACTAAAAAAGGGTATGACTTTTGCTTCGTGTTAATTTACAAACGAAGCCGAAAATAACCCACTTCCCGACATCCGATCTAGCTGAAACTCATCAGACAGTGCATTCTATCTTTTGGTGGCAATCACGTATACATATCCAGATATATACGCGTTCCCCTGAAATCGGATAACATTACAGCAGTGAATATAAAAAAATAATATCGGTCGTACCCGATCAGTACTTGGCGAGATTGGTTGAGGTGTCGACTCCAGTTCCTGGGTAGGAGGGTTCAATCTTGAGTAAAACAATTTTTTTAAAGACACTTAAAAATAAATATATTAGAGTAAAAAAATGTTCTTAACGGGATGATTTTTTTTTGTATTATTTCACTCTACATGCTAGGGATGTCCCTATGTTATGGCGGATAAAGTAAATAATATTTTGTTTAACGTTTTTTAATTTACATATAAAATGAAATAGAAATTATAACAACATTATGACACAAATCACAAACTGTTACGTAGGCGATTACGCTGTAGAAGCAGGAATCAAAAATAGTTTATAAACTCATTTGAGTGCTCCCGACCAAGAACTTCTCCGGTAAAAGGTGAAACTGTTATGATAATAAATTATCAAGATTTTACGGGAAAGGCATACCAAATGTTGTTAACCCCACACCTTGATCTGACAGTGGTGCATTCAAATAGCATTGAAAGTAAGAGGAAAGGAGGATGGATGGTGTTGGGTAGATGGTGGTTGGTTGGAAGGATAGATAGCGACTATAACCTTTATCTACATCCATACGGAGTATGAAAGGAGTCCTGGCCGGGCTGAATAAACGTTTAATTGTTGCGTTATTTGGATTACATTGTGTCCAAATTGTTGCTCAGCGCGTGGGTTATTTGGGCAAACTAAGGTGACCATTTGTTAATGATTGGATTATTTCTGTAGCGTCATTTTCGTGGATTAATCACATCGAGGACACTTTATAATATAATTTATTTAACCTACAACTTATAACTAATTACTAACAGCTAACATATATTACTAGTGACTTAAACTAAAATTTATAACTAGTGACTTATAACTAAGATTTATAACTAGTGATTTAAAAGTAGGTATTACATATTTATGACCGAGTGGATCTTAATACATAATACAGCTATATCTTAATACACAATACTTACAACTATCGCTTACTAGAGACTTACAACTAACATATCTATAAAGTAACATATTTTTTTTTTTTTTTTAAAGAAAGGCAAACATTCCCGGTTTACGAATAACCTGACAATATTTGAAAATCTCCTACTACCACCACAGTAAGCGGAAAACGTTGCTTGTGTTGTGATGGAGGACTTAGCCAGCCGAGGAATTGAACACACTAAGCCTGGTTGGGATCCAAACGCGATGTCAACTCAGCCACCGACCGGTCTTATTTATTTATTTATTCCGGTATATTTACAAATACATGTTATAATAACTGCTCGTGCTGTCATCGTGCAATTATCTAAATATGTCAACTGCATTATTTTCCATTTCTATTTTGACTACTATTATTGATAAATCAGAAGTGTTTTTTTTGCAAATCGATGTTCGATGATGAATTTTGGATTTTGTGCCGAACCTTTAGTACCTATGAACGAAAAAAAACTCTGTTCGGTTTGCAACAACATCTTACAATATGTATCGATTAAGTTCAGTTCCATTATAATCGACGGAGAATTATCTTCATCCATCGCCCGCATTCCACCATCGCCCGTAGCTGTATCTCACCGCCCGTTCGCAGTTATTATTAAATCTTACTTATAAACTGTATCAGATTACCGAAGTGTCCAGAGACCTAACTGAAAACTATATCAGTTAAGAAGATTAAATCAACCAATTTGCGATTGCCTCGTCTTTAAATGGAACTAATCGGCCATCTGCGACTGGGTTTGACCGAGCGAACGAGAGGTCCAGCGGAGCGAATTTTCCAAATCGGATATCCCAAATTTACTGGTCACTTGAACTTACCTTATTCCCTAAACCCTGTTCAAGATTAAACCGAGATATTTCCCAAGGGATGTAAAAGATAACGGCAAAAACTTCCCATAATTTTTTTCAGAAAAGGTTAGTAAAAGTCAGATTTTTTTCTTATACAGGATGCGTTTTATATTCCAGGTCGATTTTGTTTGGTCGCATTTTGGTTAGAATGACATTTGTCAGTTGGCATTTGACAGACGTAGAGGGTGGTTGATAACAATCTATAATGGAGCATCTAAGGCCGCAACAACGTGTTGAAATCATTTAAATTATATATTTTAATTTTTTTTCAATTTTGAAAGCGGAGAAAATTACATGAATAACCGAATAATATCAAAGAGTGGTGATGTCGACTAGCCCCTTCGATTCCCTGATTTGAACCCTCTCAATATCTTCCTGTAGGGGTACTTGGAGGAAAAGGTGTACACCTATAAACCAACCACAACCTCTATGCAAGGGTAACATTCGAAATGAAATTGCTGAAATAACGTCAGAAGTCAGCGAAAATGTTATGAAAAATGTGAGCTCACCTTTGCGCCATGGCCAGAGGTGGCCAATTGACCGACATTATAATACACGCGTAATTTTTAATACCATTTAATCAATCAACATAATTTAAATTATTAAATTGCATATCATTTGAAAGTTATTAAAAAAAACGATCTGTTTTTTTTTTTATTTTTCAGCACAATGGTGTGCTGTATGTATAATTGGAAATTTTGTTTACACCTAAGCCATATTTGATGTCCCTTGTCTCAAGATCTTCAGAATGGTAAAATCCTTGGCTCCGTGGTAAGAGAGAATGCAACGTACAACAGAGTTCTCCGTGGCAAGACCACAATTTTTGACAAAATTCTGTATCTGTCTTCCAGAAAAAGTCACTGATTTCTTTGATCGGTCAAAGTTAGCCAAATTCGGGTGATGTTAGTTCAATTGTCCAGTAGGAACACATGTGGATTGATCGCCGACAATCTACGAACCCAATAGTTTGCCTAATACTAAATCTGTTTTCAAATCCACCACGGTACTTATTTCTTAATTATATAAAAATATTAAAATTGTGGTCACCCTCGAAAGATCGATACCCAGCTCTAAAAGCCTGATTGTGTGAGCACTGAGCAGTGTACGCAAGGATCAGAATCACTCAATAATAGCACTGCACAAAGCTGAAAGAAATAGATCCTCTTCTAAGTCCAGCATTTGATGTGAACCAGTCCTGAGGGAAAAGGAAAAACTTGTTGTTTTTTATACACACGGACAGAAACGAGGATATGTCACCGTGACAATCGCAGGAGACTGCCGCCATTTTGTGTCCAAAATATCGAAAAAAAGGATGAAAAAACTTTTAGAAATGTGTAACGTTGTGTTCTTTTCCAAATATCTCTGGCGTTCAACCTTTGTACATATATTTATTTTATTTAAATTGGCCAATTTTGTAATTGTATGGAGGATTGGAGTCAAGTTCAGACTTCGAAGAAAAGAGATGTTGAACGGAGGGTAGGCAATTTTAGATAAGGTTTGAGAGAAGAGAGGATATTCATTTGTTTAGAGAGTGACGTTGTGTTGGTGGAAGGAAAACTATTTCGGGATGAAAATATAAAGAATAGAGATTTTTGTAGTTTATTTGTGACAAAAATGGTAACATTAAATAAAGACATAAGTAAATAAAAGTTAATGATTAATCATTCATTTCGATTTGCTGATATCAATTATCTTGTTCAGTGATTAAATATTAAATAAGTAAATCTTGATAAATTGAATATTCATTCTAGACTTACAAAAATGTCCAAAGATGTAACATATAAATAAAATTGAAAAAGTTTATCCAGACACCATTTAAATTGTAAACTTTTTCAGGTGCAAACAAAACAAAAATATATGCAAACAAAGCCATAATGTGTGAAATAATAAGGAAGTTGAGTTCATTTTTTATTTTTTTTTATCAATGTGCATTCAAACTTAAATACTAGAATTTTATTTTTATTTTTTAAAGTCTGTTTTCATAATTAAATTATTTCTCAAAGTTTAAATTTTATTAAGCCCGCCAAAACGAGCGGAATCCGAGCGGTAAGCGGCGGGGTGTGGGTGTGACGTCTTCAAACTGTGAGAACCACGTCGCTTAAACATTTTGTATGGAAAAAAAAATAATTCTTCAATAAGGAATTCCAGTAATTTTTCTACCAATGTTAACCGTCTATTAGAATTGATGTTATTAAAAAAAAAAGAAAATTGATTAAGATTTCATAGTTAAATTAATATTTTAAGTTAGAATATTTGCTTCTCCTGCCCGGCACGATATTGAAGACGCTATTTGTTGACCGCCGCGCAGAAAAGTAAGACCAAAAGTAAAATAACGGTTTACAGCCCAGTTCACTGTGAGACTTTTCTGCGCGGAGGCCTGAAGTGTAATCACATGTAATGTGACATGTATAATAATAAAAACTTCTAAGCGATGCAATAAACAACATATTATTATAAAGCACTATACGAATATGTATCTTTAGAAATCCATTTTATATAATAATAACAACAAATACCTACATAAATATTTGACAATAGATGGGAGCTATTTTTTTCACATAGATCCTATTGACAAAGGGGTTTCTCCGGGAATGCAGCTGGTTTTCAGCAGTGCCTTATTATATGGTAAACAAAAGATGAAATATTTAAAAGCCATCACCACATTATAATATATATTATAATGAGTAGAGAATAATTATCATGTCATGCGAAATCAATAAATATACCTGCACAAAACTAGTGGTTATGGCGAAATGTCAGATGGGTAGATACGCAATGATTATTATACTATAAAAATGTATTATATTTATCGTAACGTACAAATGAACACAATTAATAATTTGATATACTTACTTGGAAGCTTTAACTCCACGACCGGCTGTGATTTGGCCCAAATAAACGTTTGGCCTATACACCTCTCTCATCTAAACCGACCATCTCTCATGTAATAGAAAGAGATGCACCATAGGTGATCCGTTGTACGTACAAGTCACGACACATGTGACGTCAGAATTCTTTCGACCAATCGTGGAGCGTATTCAGTTTATTGCTATTTAATGCTTTTTCAAGAACGTTTAACTAATTCTAAGAATAATAATATAGAAATATGTTTATATATTTAGAATCGATATTTTTTGATCTACATGAACATATTTCAAAGAAGTCAAAATATTTTTCACTCAATTTCCTTATTGAAGATCTCCCCTACGCACAAGCTTCGCTTATTATGGGGGGTACCTACGTCGTTAAATTAAAATATAAATTGGTAATTGTAAAAAAGAAATGTTGGTATACTATTTAAAATAATAATTCTTGCACATATCTCATAGAAACAATGAAATAATTAAGATGCTTACTAACTTATCTCTTATATTGTAATTTAATGTTATGTAGGTACAAAGTAAATGTATTTGTGTTACATTACCTACTTCATATGAATTAAACCTATCAATTTGATTTTGCTGAAACGAGAAACTTTCCCAGTTGGACAGTCAAAGATTCACTATTCTGTAATAGTATTTTTTAGTAGCTAATAAATAAATAAACATACATTTTATATGAATTATAATTAATGTGTTCTCAATTATGTTTATATAACTAATATTTCTTCAAAAAAAAATATTTCTTCAAGTTTTTTCAAAAATTTTATTAAAATAAAATTTTATAATATAATAATTAAGTTCTGCAAGTATTTTTAGTATTTTGTTATTGTATCATACGTATCCAGACCTCAAGAATCTTTCAGAGGAATTCATATTTACGTAAAAATTACAAAAACACTCAAACCCCGAAACCGCTCGATACCATGTCGCCGACACAATTGGAAATCTTCAAATCATAATTACTTAATGAAATTATGTGCTGTATGTGATTAATCAAGACAATTACATAGAAATATAACAGCAGAATACATCTGAAAATAACCATCCAGCACCTCACTCGGGACCTCCCGCCTTCAGAATGGCTCTCTCTATGAAAGCAACCCAGTATTTACGTGACCCCCACCTCCATACTATCCAGAAGGAATTCCATGATGGCCGCCGAGTTTTCAACCAATCACAGCGCAACATACTTCATTGACGAGTCACCAATCACGAAATGAACCTCCCTAAAGGGGCGACCCAGTATTTACGTGAAACCCCCTCCATATCACCCGAAAGGAATTCCATGATGGCCGCCGAGTTTCCAACCAATCACAGCTCAACATACTTCATTGACGCCCTTATCAAAAACTGATAACACGGATTATCGCAACCACCGATGATGACATCAGATCCAATTTACAAGAAAATATTAGAAGATATAACCACAGAATAAATATCAATATCAAGAAATAATTAATTACTAACATAATATCTTAAAGAATTGTACCCTAATATGTTTTTCACTCCTTGGGGAATGTTCAAACCAAGGATATTTTGCTTCAACCCCAATATGAAACTTTGTATAATTTATTATAAAATAAATAAACGGGACTGAAGGAGGTGGTTTGGGTAAATTGAACTGACCTGGTAAGAGGTATAATATTAACATATAATTTTCCTCTAAACAAATTAATTGTAAAGAGGAAAAATACCTAACCAACTCACCTTTCATGAAAGGGATGAAAACTCCCCCAAGAGGGTCCGATTTGAAAACGTTCTATAAATAGAGAACCAAATTCCATACAAAGTCAGTTCAAAAAACTACCCCAAGTGAGAAACTTCTCTCCTGAAGAAACCATCTCCAAAGTCTACAAATCTCAAGAAAAATATTTTCAAGTGTTTTAATTCAGTATTAAATTCAGTTTTTTCCAGTCTTAAATTCCTTCCGTCGACTCAGACTTGGGAATCAATCCTTCTCTGATTTTGACATTAAATTTTATCCACCGAGACTGAAACACTAATAAAGGTGTATCCAGCTACCTACGCATTTACAGTATTATACGGACGGAATATTGTTTCGTATATTTGGTCCTTCGAGCCGGATCTACACACGTCTTCAGTCTCAATTAAAGGTGGTGATGCCGTCACTTCGCAGCGGCCGCAAGGCCTCAACATCATCTGAGACCAGCCGAAACCGAACCCAACCTGTTACTGAGAACCCCCAAGAGCCCGATGCACCTTCTGAATCAACTGAAGACTCTCTCCAAATGCTACGCCGAGAAATGCGCATTCGTGAGGAGCAACTAAATAAACAAATCACAGAACTACAATCAGCCCTGAATGAAGCCACACGCCAAACGGCTACCCAACCCATGCCCAACTTAACCGCACCTGAAGTAACTCCAAATGTACCTCCGAGCCCAGCAGCTAACATCACCATATCAGGACAAGAATACCCAACTCATAACACAATGGAGTACCAACCACAGCCATTCCTGACAAACCTGGACTCTCCGCTCTTTCCACCACCTCCTACAAATGAAGAAAGAGCGCGACTTACTCAAGAGTGGTTACGACAAGGCGCCGACCCACTGACTCAAATAGCGTCGATAATGGCAGACGCCATCCGCTCCACCAGATCCCAAGACACCCCTCGGTCGCTGGAAGACGACTCAAGGATGGCAGCTCTCATCGCCAGGCAGTCTTCAGCAAAGGATCTACCCCTATTTTCTGGAGACCCGCTCGAGTGGCCTACCTGGAAGGCGCAATATATGCAGTCCACTTCCACCTGCCAAATGACCGCTAGTGAAAACCTCATCCGACTGCAACGCGCCCTCAAAGGCAAGGCGCGAGAGACAGTAGCACCCCTGCTGATGGATCCCTTTCAACTGCCCGAGATCCTTAACGTACTTGAGCAACGGTACGGCAACTCAGGAGCAATAGCCAAATTTATGCTCGAAAAAGTAAAAAGGCTACCCTACCTCACACCTGACGTATCTCTGGAAGACCTGACAGACTTCTCCGGGACAGTGCAAAATTTGGTGGCCTCCCTCCGGATCCTGAAAACCGATGGCTACCTCACCAACCCTACATTGCTGAGCGACATCACCGACAAGCTACCAAACACTCTACGACTAGCCTGGCTGATGGAAGTCCGTGGACAGCGCCCCCCCGCCACCATCACCCAACTTGCTGCCTTTATGAAGGAGATAACCAACGCAATACCAAACAGCGGGATGGTAGACCGCCCACGACCTCGCCCACGCCGAGACCAAGTCCACGCAGGATACCAAGGACAAAGCAACAATCCAGGAAGAACGCCATACGCCCTCAAACGCAAGGCAATCACACCACCCAGCTATCCCGGGAGGAACCAGAAACATCAAGTAACCGCGAGCGGTTGTGCCCAGTGCGGCAGCAACCACCCCACCAGAGAGTGCCAAGAGTTTGCCGCCAAAAACGTTGCCCTCCGGTGGGAGACAGTTAACGCAGCCAACCTATGCAGGAAGTGTTTGGGTAGACATCACTCTCGAGAATGCAAGGAAACAAAATGGTGTAGCATAGAAGGGTGTCAGCTCCCACATCACACCTTATTACACGATCCTCAATTCTCACCTCAGAATACCGTAAACCTGTGACGCCAGAACACGAACCAGAACGTCCTCCTGAAGATTATACCAGTCATACTCAGCACACCAGGTCAAGAAACACATTCAACATTTGCACTACTCGATGAAGGATCAACAGTAACACTGGTCGACGCCGATACAGCAGCACAAATCAGAGCATACGGCCCAGTTCACGGTCTACGAATCCACGGTGCTAAAGGGATGTGCACCTCTGACAAACTATCACAACGAGTGCGGCTGACAATAAGAGGAGCGGGCCAAGGCGACACGTATCAAATCATCGCCAACACCATAAGCAACCTCAACCTTCCTCAACAACAAATCCACGGAAAACCCGTCATCCCAAAGATACTAATTGGACAAGATAACGCCTACCTAATTGTGTCGAGAGAAGTGAAAGAAAATAATGATACAACACGAATAATTTCACGCACCGCACTAGGATGGATCGCCCATGGCGGATCAAACCCAGGATACGGACACCCTGCCACCACATTGGCACTTCAACGTGAAACTGCCTCAGACATGCGATTGGAAGAACTTCTGAAAACAAATTTTACCGTCGACTCACTCGGTGTGACCGCAGCAACCCGAGTCAACACAAACATACAACGAGCAATTGCGCTGATGACTGCAACAACCCGCCCCCTCCCTACTGGAAGATGGGAGACTGGCTTGATATGGCGCAACCCAGAAACCATCTTACCTGACAACCGACAGTGCGCACTGAGGCGGCTCATTTCCCTAGAAAAGAAACTGACAAGAGATAAGGACCTGAAAACAGCTTACACTGACAAGATTAATCAGCTAATATCTAAAGGCTATGCGAAAAAGCTGTCGAACAACGAAGCATCAACACGTACACCCCGACGATGGTATCTGCCACATTTTGCAGTAACCAACCCCAATAAACCAGGAAAAATCAGGGTGGTGTTCGACGCAGCCAGCCGATGCCGAGGAACCTCACTCAATGACCAGTTGCTCACAGGCCCCGACCTGCTGTCATCACTCCTGGGAAACATCATGCGCTTCCGGGAAGGAAACGTTGCCATTGCTGCTGACATCAAAGAGATGTTTTTACAAATAAAAATAAAACCGGAAGACCAACAATCGCAGCGATTCCTGTGGCGAACATCAACCAAGGACGAACCCGAAACATACCAAATGACTTCGATGATGTTTGGCTTCACCTGTTCACCAAGCAGCGCCCAATTTGTTTTGGGCAAGGTCGCTGAGAGGTACCAACACGAATACCCATCCGCCGCAGCAGCTATTCGCGCTAAATTCTACATGGACGATTACTTGGATGCGGTAGACACTCACCAGGAAGCTGCCAAACTCACCCAAGATGTGAGTACCCTCCTCGCGAAAGGAGGGTTCCATTTGACCAACTGGGCATCCAACAATCCAGCAGCTATTGCCAATTTTCCTGCCGAAGATCGCACCAACACCACAATAGCCATCAGCAACGGGAGCCCAGAAACAGAACGAGTACTCGGACTCATCTGGGACCCTTCCACAGACCACTTCCTATACTCATTTAACGAGATGACTCCGTCCGAAGCTATCACATTACCCACGAAGCGACAATTACTATCAACAGTTATGAAAATTTTCGATCCCGTGGGCTTCATCGGCTGCCTGACGATCAGAACAAAAATGCTTCTACAAGACGTATGGCGATCAAACATCGGCTGGGACGAATCCATCAAACCCGAACACGCGCAGAAATGGGCAAACTGGCTGAACCTACTACACACAAACAACATTTCAATCCCGAGACGTTGCCTATACAACAAACAGAGCAACGTAACCCTACATCTCTTCTGTGACGCATCAGAACAAGCCTGCTGCTCCGTAGCCTACTTCACCGAAGAAGTAGAGGGAAAGACGCATACGACATTCATTGCAAGCAAATGCAAAGTCGCACCACTGAAACCTCTCTCCATTCCTCGCCTCGAACTGCAAGCCGCCCTCATTGCAGCCAGACTCGCCCAAACAATCCAGAAGGAGAGCACAGCCCACATACGCCGCACATGTTTTTGGACAGACTCTACAACAGTACTATGCTGGCTACGCACCGACCCACGATCCTACTCAACATTTGTGGCCAACCGACTAGGAGAGATAGACGAGCTGACCAGAATACCCGACTGGAAATGGGTACCTACGAAACTCAATCCTGCTGACATCGGCACACGGGACCTCGAAATACCCGACCTGACACCAGAAGGAAGATGGTTCTCCGGCCCGGCCTTCATTACCCACTCAGAAAACAAATGGCCCAAAGAGCGCGCACCCGCCCATAAACCCAATGACCTAACTCTGGAAGTCAAACCTCTCTACGTCGGACTCATCATCGAAAGAGGCGAAGCTCTACCAGCAATTGAACGATTCTCATCGTGGCACCGACTGATCCGCTCGACTGCTTGGATTCTCCGCTTTACCAGACGATGCCGGATGGGCCCCAACAGAACCCCAGAGGGACCACTAATAGCGGAAGAAATAAAAACAGCTGAACACAAATGGATCAGAAGGTCACAAGAAGACGCTTTCGGTTCAGCCCTACATACCCTACGAGAAAAGAAAAAATTACCCGCTAGCAGCCGCCTCAACCCCCTGAACCCATTTTTCGGCCCGGACGGTATCCTCCGAATGGGAACACGCCTGCAAACATTAGAAAAGGCTAAAGAAGTAGCCCGAACTCCCATCATCCTGGATGGCGACAACGCGTACACCCGTCTCCTGATTAATCACTACCACAAGAAATCAGATCACCCCAGTACGGAAAAAACAGTAGCAGAAATACGCAGCCATTTTTTCATACTCAGACTACGTACAATAAGCCGAAAGATTGCGCACACCTGCCCAATGTGCTGCATACGACGCAGCAAACCCAATCCGCCCCAGATGGGCGTACTACCACCACCACGACTGATGCATCACGTCCGCCCATTCACACATTGCGGGCTGGATTATTTCGGTCCTATGACCATAACAGTCGGCAGACACAGAGAAAAGCGTTACGGAGCCATCTTCACCTGCCTCTCAACACGTGCCATCCACCTGGAATTAACTACTTCACTATCAGCTGACTCCGCAATCATGGCCCTACAAAGGATGACCGCACGAAGAGGACAACCAACTGCCATATACTCTGACAACGGCACGAACTTTCATGGAGCCGACGCTGAGATGAGAGACGCCTTGATGTCATTAAGCCAGGATACCAAGATGATCGACGCAATAGCCACTCAGGGCATAGAATGGCACTTCATACCTCCGATGAGTCCCCACATGGGGGGAGCCTGGGAGAGATTAGTGAGGTCGGTTAAAAAGGCCTTAAACGCCACGCTAAAGGAGAGAACGCCTAAAGAAGAAACTCTACGCACAGCCCTAGCGGAAGCCGAATTCATTGTGAACAACCGCCCTCTTACCCACATTTCGGTCGATCCACGAGACGAAGAGCCCCTGACCCCCAACCACTTCTTACTGGGGTCAGCCGGGAAACGACCTCAATTATCGTTCTACAATAAAACAGAAGAAGAAGTGTGCCTCCGCCGTCAGTGGCGCATTGGGCAACAACTCGCGGACGCTTTTTGGAGAAGATGGTTGCACGAGTACCTACCCACTATGGCCGCCCGACAAAAATGGCACCATCCAATTACACCAATTAAAAAGGATGACCTAGTAATCATCATGGATCCAGCACTACCCCGGAACAACTGGCCACGTGGCCGTGTCATCGAAGCAGTACCTGCAGCCGATGGTCAAGTCCGAACTGTTCGGATCCAAACAAGCACTGGAGTCTACATAAGACCGGCAGTAAAAGTTGCCGTCATCCTCCCGGCCGCACTAGACGTCTCCTGCAACCCCAACAAATAGAAATCGACACAAGTGACAGAACTTGTCTATATTGGCATCTCCAGACAACTACTCCCACTTCCTACTCCCGCAGGGGGCGCCCGACAACGCTGGCACTGAGCGGCTATCCCTCACTGACACGGCGGAGTTTGGCCCGCACCCCCTCGATGGCGCTGGCACTGAGCGGCTATCCCTCACTGACATGGCAAAATCGACTCCCACTTCCTACTCCCGCAGGGGGCGCCCGACAACGCTGGCACTGAGCGGCTATCCCTCACTGACACGGCGGAGTTTGGCCCGCACCCCCTCGATGGCGCTGGCACTGAGCGGCTATCCCTCACTGACATGGCAAAATCGACTCCCACTTCCTACTCCCGCAGGGGGCACCCGACAACGCTGGCACTGAGCGGCTATCCCTCACTGACACGGCGGAGTTTGGCCCGCACCCCCTCGATGGCGCTGGCACTGAGCGGCTATCCCTCACTGACATGGCAAAATCGACTCCCACTTCCTACTCCCGCAGGGGGCGCCCGACAACGCTGGCACTGAGCGGCTATCCCTCACTGACACGGCGGAGTTTGGCCCGCACCCCCTCGATGGCGCTGGCACTGAGCGGCTATCCCTCACTGACATGGCAAAATCGACTCCCACCTCCTACCCCGCTGGGGGCCCCCCCCGACTGAGTTGGCACTGAGCGGCTATCCCTCACTGACACGGCGAAGTCTAAACAGCATCCTCTCGATGGCACTGACACTGAGCGGCTATCCCTCACTGACATCGCAAAGCTTGGACAACACTCCATCGATGGACTAGCATTGAGCGGCTATCCCTCATTACCAGGACATAACAACCTGCGGAAACATCAAAAGAAGATACGTCTGAAGAACTAGCTGAGTACAGGCAAGACTGTACGGGGGGAGTGTATCATACGTATCCAGACCTCAAGAATCTTTCAGAGGAATTCATATTTACGTAAAAATTACAAAAACACTCAAACCCCGAAACCGCTCGATACCATGTCGCCGACACAATTGGAAATCTTCAAATCATAATTACTTAATGAAATTATGTGCTGTATGTGATTAATCAAGACAATTACATAGAAATATAACAGCAGAATACATCTGAAAATAACCATCCAGCACCTCACTCGGGACCTCCCGCCTTCAGAATGGCTCTCTCTGTGAAAGCAACCCAGTATTTACGTGACCCCCACCTCCATACTATCCAGAAGGAATTCCATGATGGCCGCCGAGTTTTCAACCAATCACAGCGCAACATACTTCATTGACGAGTCACCAATCACGAAATGAACCTCCCTAAAGGGGCGACCCAGTATTTACGTGAAACCCCCTCCATATCACCCGAAAGGAATTCCATGATGGCCGCCGAGTTTCCAACCAATCACAGCTCAACATACTTCATTGACGCCCTTATCAAAAACTGATAACACGGATTATCGCAACCACCGATGATGACATCAGATCCAATTTACAAGAAAATATTAGAAGATATAACCACAGAATAAATATCAATATCAAGAAATAATTAATTACTAACATAATATCTTAAAGAATTGTACCCTAATATGTTTTTCACTCCTTGGGGAATGTTCAAACCAAGGATATTTTGCTTCAACCCCAATATGAAACTTTGTATAATTTATTATAAAATAAATAAACGGGACTGAAGGAGGTGGTTTGGGTAAATTGAACTGACCTGGTAAGAGGTATAATATTAACATATAATTTTCCTCTAAACAAATTAATTGTAAGGAGGAAAAATACCTAACCAACTCACCTTTCATGAAAGGGATGAAAACTCCCCCAAGAGGGTTCGATTTGAAAACGTTCTATAAATAGAGAACCAAATTCCATACAAAGTCAGTTCAAAAAACTACCCCAAGTGAGAAACTTCTCTCCTGAAGAAACCATCTCCAAAGTCTACAAATCTCAAGAAAAATATTTTCAAGTGTTTTAATTCAGTATTAAATTCAGTTTTTTCCAGTCTTAAATTCCTTCCGTCGACTCAGACTTGGGAATCAATCCTTCTCTGATTTTGACATTAAATTTTATCCACCGAGACTGAAACACTAATAAAGGTGTATCCAGCTACCTACGCATTTACAGTATTATACGGACGGAATATTGTTTCGTATAGTTATTGTTACAGGTTTTTCGACTTTCAAGGCCATTTTCAAACTGTCCAACAAACTGTTACAGTATGAAAATGGCCTTGAAAGCCAAAACAGCCGTAACAATAACAAAAACCAAAAAAATACTCGCAGAACTTAAAAATTATATTATTATATTTAATTTTAATTAAGTTAAATGGAGTTCTACGAAATAAACACAAAAACAAGAAATAAAAATGGAAGTATAGATTGATAAAAATGAGGGATTATAATTAGAAGGCAATAGCTCAACTGGTAGAGCATCTAACAGTCTGTAGGAATTTCTTGTTACTGTCCAATAGTTACAAAAACGTATGACATTTCGGTAAAATTTGGACTTATCCTGACATTATTTTCACGTTGTCGTGTTTCTACAGATGTATAATCATAGTTGGAGTACCTACCTATAAATAGCTTAGAGAGGGCCCGTCGAAGGATACAGGGAATCATCAATTATTAATAGCTATTGTTGAGCGACATTGATTAATCGAGTCGGATAAATCTCCTTATAACGTCTTTATATCAGCCAAGCCACTTTATTATAGGTACTACAACCTCGAACTACTCCTGGACTTCAACGACATGTTTGGAGCATATTTCTTATTTGCTTCAGATCATTTTCATCCCATTTTGCAAGTTGGTTCGGGGATACATTGCTTCGATAAGGTTCCTCCTGGAGTTTCTATCTTGTTCTATTTAGGTAACTATTTTATTTATTACTTGCTGTATCCAACAGATGGCGCTGTTTAAAAATAAACATGTTTTTACCTGTCACAGGTGACATCTATATAATATAGGTATATAAAAACATACGCGTATTCGAATGCAAGGTTGTGTCAAAATTTAAAAGTAATCGGTGAAGAACTTTCGGAGATGCAGGATTTTGAATAAACAAACATTTAAATTTTAATAAACAAATATAAATACATAAATGAGGCAGGGTCGGCGCAAGTAAAAACCCCCAAGGGCCCGGGCGCTATGTTAGGTATAATCAGCGCCTAGGCTCCTAGCTGGTCGGCTGCTCAAAATAATAAGCTTTTTCTTGCGTATGCAAAACCGGATAACCGGACGTTACGTTAGTTTATAAAAGTTTTTATTATGTATATAAATGCAACAATTACCTATTTTATATTAGTTTAAGCTATTTTTATGGTGTTTTTATAATAATAATATCTCATAATCACCGCTCATTGTAATATTTTTGTCTTTATGTACTTATTTGTCTATTTTTAAATACGTTAATTTTCATCATACGTTTATCCCGACGAAGAAAGCATTGGTTTTTAAACATGTCAATCCTGTTTGATTAGGGAGTTATTTTACCACTGTCAGAAGCACTATGAATACGTTGATGTATGTATTATATTTTTCCACGTATAAGTAGGATATAGTATTTTTTCCGTGTCATCATTTCACCATCGCTCATTTTATTTTTAGGTGATCAACTCTCTGTTGAATGATATTGACAAAACCCTCTTTCAACAAAGTTGATCAAATTTTTCAAAAAATTTTTGTCGTTCAATAAAAATTGATCAACCAAAACTGAAAATTCAGAACGCGGCTTCCATCCATAAGCTTCCATCCTTACACCCTGACATCTATCGGCAAAAATAATTAAAGGTAAATATAAAATTAATTATTCATCTGCTCGTTCATAGATGACGCTAATTAAAATATTAATTAATTTGAAAAAAACACCTTTAAACACAGGTAAGAGCATTCTAAATTTATTATCTATAATTTATTTCTCATTCTGTTCAAAACACAGAAATGACAGACTCGGCCAAAGCAGATTTTCTATAAAGAAATCAACTATTTTTTCTGATTTTCTGGTCTGATCCAAACAAATTACCTAAAATAATGAAGACACGATGAAGAGCACAATCATTAATTAAAGTAGTAGCAACAATCATTACAAATTATCATCTATGTATTATCCCGATAACCATTGTGTGTATTTTATTTATCCCAATAAGATTTTGAAAAAGAAAATAATAATATTTTATTCATAATAATAATAAAAAAGATCATAAATATATATTTCACCATAAAAATCACAGATGTCAGTATTTGTTTTGTAACGAAACGTCAGTTTTGTAGCGACAATTCGTGAACAATGTCATCGTCTTAATTGTGCCAAAAATGTGTTTTACCTCTAAATTACGGTGTGGAAAGTTACTTATCCGAGAAGAGACGTAGAGTATTTCATTGTGTATGCAGTTTTTATAGAATGGGTACCGTGACCGCGAAGAACATAATGTTCCTAACCTCAATTCTTCAAAAATACAAATTGCATAATGTTCATTGTTTTTTCTACAATAGTTTGTACCATATTCACACTAATAATAAGAAATTGACAACCGTAGATATAATAGACGACTTTACTATACAGTTGGTAAAGGAAAAAGCGTTGAAATGGAGTGCAAAGAAACAAACTTATAAAGACAAAGAAGATAATAATACTCCAACCCCAACATACACTAATCCTTGGAAAATAGACTTCAAAACAAAGTTTAAAAACCTATCAGAGTGTAACAAACTTAAAATTGATACAATCAATCTCTCAATACAGCAAATCGATTCAATGATATTGAGTGCATTGGACTCTGATGCATTTTACGATGTGGAATATTTAATATCTCAGTGTTTACAGAATGAACAGTGTCCATCAGTTGAAATTATTTCAGAAGTTTTATCGGTGTACTCTTTCAAAGGTAACCTAAAAATGGTGAAGTCTTTGCAAACATTTTACCAAACTCTCAAACCAGAATTGTCGCTTGCCAATTCAAATTTCAATCACTATTTGGCCAAAGCTTACTGGATGAAAGGTAATGTTAAGAAAGGTTTCGAAATATTTATGGATGTTTATGATAAGAACTCGATGATAAGGTGGCACATCAAGAATATGATGAAGTATTTGATAAGAGAAACAGTTTCAAGTCAGTCCGAGGCATCTGTGGTTATTTTGAAGGAGTACTCTATGAAGTTTGGTGACACAAAGAATGATTGGTATTTGATGAGTTATTTCTGGGAAAGCTGTTGGCTGAGTGAATGGTTTGCAGACCAGCAATTAGCGGAGACATTATTCAAGGAGTGTGACCCATTGAGGAACTTCTTACAAGACCAGTAAGTAAACTCACCTCATAATATTAAATTGTTAATTTGTGGAGCGCCGTTTTTGTTAAACATGGCACTATGAGCAATGAATACAGAAGCAAATAACTTCTTTGTAAGTTCTTGGTTTAGGGTCCAGACTTCCATACTGTAAATGCTTGGTTTAGGGTCTACACTTCCATACTGTATGCAGAATACTTACTACATACTATTCTTAGTGAATAACTAATATATTATTTCCAACAATTTCTTATTCACTGCTCCAAATTGAACAACTTGTTGAATTGAACTGCATATGTTGAATTGTTCGGGAAAGCCCACTGCCGGCCCTGGGCCAAATTTTTTAAATTTTGCGTGGTGCCCGGGTTCAGGATGTGCCTGGCCACCAGTTGCATGGCGTGCCAGATCGGGAGAGGCTGGTTTGGGGAGACCGTTTGACCCCTCCAATTGGTCTCTCGACCCATCGCCTTACGCCGCAGCGGGGGGGATGTCCGTCACTCCTGGACACACTGATCCCTAGATTCCTACCCAACCCTCATATCCTTTACCTTCCTAGAACTTCCTTTCCTTATAAAAGACCCTCCACACAGCATCCCAATAGATGACATTGGCGCTAGTAAAAACCTCAATGGCACTGCATTAGGTGTTAAGTATATAAGCGACTTAGCTTTTTATGTACTCGGGTCCTTGGCGCCTGGAGCGAACTGCTCCACTTGCGCTTGCATATGGCCGGCCCTGGGAGAGCCGTTTGAAGATTGATTTGTCTTCCTTTATTTCTATTGTTCACTGTAATTTAATTGCTTTTTTAATCCTATAAATTAGCAAAGATTTGATCCCAGAAAGACGTGGCACAATCAAGTGAATCTAATGAATCGGGGTCATATCCAAAATCAGTATGACAGAAGAGTGTATAATATGAATTAGTCTTTCTTCTTCTTCATACCGTGGAGATCATAATGGGATGCCGAGGATATTCAGCCACTCGCCGTATCGGTAGTCACTGGATTCAGAATAGATAATAGACATGCCTCCTGAGAAATGGTGAAGTGGGCTATCCATATAACAGGTTAGTTAGTTATGTCCATTGATTAAATGTTTTCTGTTTACAGTTTATTCGCCATCTCCCTGAGTGCCCTAAAGGACCACCAGGAAGATGCAATCCTGCGGTTGCTGCAGATGATACTAGGTTTTGAAATGAATCATTGCTACAAGATGGTGATCGGGGCACTGCTCGACTATCGACGTAAGTGCTGTTTATCCATATCATCTACTACAATTATCCGGCTGTTATTAGTAAGTACTTGTTTGGTTTTTGGGAGATTGAGCCGTGTTGCGCTTCCTCATCTTCACGCTGAGGTTTCAGACAGCCTTGCAGTGTCCATTATCAGGACAGATATCTAGATTGTGTATATCTAGAAAGTGTGTTTATTTGTGTAGAAGTGATATTATCTTACCACCGTTAATCCTCTTTAACCTTTGCAATACTGGCTCTAACGTTTAAACCAATGAATCCCAATGTGTGTATTTAATACAATATGTGTATTTAACTAAAACTTCATTCATAAATGAAAACACTGCTTAACTTCTTTAAATTTTTAAATACATCTATTTTATTTTTCCTTTTTTTTTCGGGAAAGAATGAATGCAAATCTTGGAAGCGAAAATCAACCCACTTCTCGACATCCGATCGAGCTGAAACACGGCAAATAGACTCGTTGTCAATGACAATGCATTCTATCAACTCTAGTGGCAATCGCGTACACACACGCTGACATATACGCATTTCTTCAGAATCGGATGACATAACAGTAGTTAATATATGAAATAAATGTTGGTTTTAGTTTTAAAAGACATTATATAACAGGTATTATAGTAAAATAAACTTTTACGGGTTGATTTTTTAGTAGTTCATTTTATGTTTTTGTAATAATAGTTATTTGTTTATTATAAACCCTTTGCTCAAACATTTGTGTAGATTCTTTAATAGGCTCGTCCAGATTCCCAGAGGCATACGACGCATATTCTAGACAAGTGCGAGCAAGTATCAAGCAATAGATTGAACATTGACGGAACAGCCCAGATATGATATTATGTATTATAGTTACGATGAGGTTGTCCCCTACAACGAAATTACACGATATTTACAAATGTTTCATATTAATTGTCTGAAACACCCACACGAGCAACTCGTTAAAACACAAAAAGTAATAGTAAAAATAATCCTGAAGGCACCCCAAGAACTCCATTAAAAGTATTTTTTAAAAGTTTAATGTTTTCGGTGTTAAAAAACTCTATGCCAAAAATGCGCTACTCAAATTCAAAGGCAAAATCAGGACCTTACTGACCAACACATCTACCCTACAAGGACAAAAGCATCAAATCAACTGAACATCCCAAAATTAAATATGTACATCATTTAGCCAGAAAAACCACAATGTCCATGCTACAAAACTATATAATGCCCTTTCAAATGAAATTAAAAACAACAAACAGACAAAAGAGTTTAAAAAGGACATCAAAATATGGCTGACTAAACATGAAGATGAGGAAATCATAAAAATGATGTAGTAGAAAGTGAGGAAATCATGATGTAACACCCATACAACAAGCTACAGTCCGCCTCGGTACAGGAATACTAGTGAGGAGGACTGAGAATACTTTGTAGTTCTTAAAATAGTTGCAAATTGTAAAATAATTGCTAATTATAAAAAAAATAAGAGTATGCTGAAACAGAACTTATAGAATTTTTGTAAAATACTGAAGAGCCATCAAAATGTTGATATTTGCAGCCGGCTGGAAATCGTTTGACATCATGGTAGCATTGCCATTTGAATCATGAATTATAGTCTGTGTGAAACAATTGCTTACATTTTACCAATGCTAACTTTGAAAGCTAATTACGTCATCATTTTTAGAGAAATCCAAATCTAATTTGACCATCATTGTTAACTCTTTAAATATAATATATTCATAGATATATAATAGGACACAACCTGATTCATTTCATACGATCTTTTCCTCCTTTTACAGCTTAATTATTTATTTGTGGTTGGGAATGTGTGCTGCATTGTGTGAACTCTCTGAACTCTTTGGTCGAAGGTAATCAGTCAACTTCAAACAAAATTAATACTGAAGAATTTCTGTTTTCAGTGAGACAACGAGACTTCCGTGGCTGCGTGGAAATAATGCAGAACTGCATTGCCCTGAAGATCAAACTCACGGCGGTGCAAGACGAAAGGTTCCTCAATCTGCTGATTGCCAACGGACTCAAATGTCCTCCAACAGTCATCAAGACAATATATAATAATAAAACCGTGCCCTATAAATTTTAAACCATTTAAGTTTGTCAAGGCCCTTCTTCCACAGGAATTGGCAAGTATCCGATACGGATGTTGTGTATTCTCGTCGCTTGTCAAATTGTCGCGCACACTCCAAATCATGAGACCCGCGTCGCCACCACCTCACTTCAAAACTTGCTTTCATAACCTCACTCACAACTGCTGTAGCTGTAATTTTTTGTTCCTAGCCTTGATCTAAAGCACACGCATTGTTACAACATGTCTGACACAAGTGACGATGATGCTAAATATATTACTATATCCACTCAAGCGATTTATGGCATATTATGGCAAGTTTGCAAAAACGTTTTGAGTGATCGCTTGCCATAATGTGCCAAATTTATAGAACCTAAAAATATGGGATAAACCACAGACATAGGAATTAATAGACGAGAAGATAAGGGCGAGGGGTAAAATCAACTGTTGAAGAACGAGGGGAGTAAGGCTGACTGTGATTCGTCAATAAATCAATCTGACAGTAAATAGGCATCTCGCATTATAATATCACCATTTACTTCTTAAAAGTAAAATCTGCGTTTGAATGAATTGACATTTTTACATGGGAGCGCAAATTACTCGCCACGTTATGAACTAATTTGCGAAGTCCAAATTCGGCAAAGTAAGGCAGCTTCTATTTCAGAGTCGTAGTTAGTTTCAGAGTATTTAGTTAAGACACTTTTACAAATGTCTCATAATTTACTTACCCCAGTAAACAACGATGAGCACACTTGAGAATCGCTACATTGTGATGTGATAGTATATGTTTCTAAAACTGATCCATATAATACGGTGTGAATAAGCTTAAAATAAAGTAAAATAATGCTTACTTATGGAATGTAGTACGACAATTGGGTTTATTCTCTTTTTCACATCTATTTTTACAAGTTTTCATATCAAAAGTCAACATTTTGCCGTGTTATTTCGTAAAATGAACCGATGATGCCTCGACCATAGTTCGCACAAGAATGATGACGTCACGTTTTCAAATTTCACTTGAAGCCATATGCGAGCCCAGCCGGCTCAATGGAACCGGTATGGGGAGTGGGGATAATACGCTTTTAATCACTTAGGGCAGGTCTACTAATATTCATATGTCTATGGGATAAACTGTAAAATATAGGTGGATGCATTGGCTTTAAACCGCAGTAAGCAGTTTCATGTGTTTCCATATTAATATTTTGAGGAATGGTATTAATTCAATAATATGGTAAATGTACACAGGGTGTCAAGGGACGTACTTGACTTACTTTAACAAGTGATTCCTGACATTATTTGGAGTAGAAAATGGAAATGAAATTTTAACTGACTGTGACTCTGGTGTAACTCGGGTGACTTTTTTGATGTTTTTTGTTTTTCGATAAAAACATAGAAAATCAGTAGGAATTGGACAGCTGGGGAAGATGTGAGGGGGTGGGTATTTTCTCGGCTGAGTGACCGGTGTCAAAATATAGAAAATAAAAAAATTTGAAAAAAAAACATCAAGAAAGTCACCGGAGACCAAAATTTAATTTACATTTTCTACTCTAAATAATGTCAGGAATCACTGGTGAAAGTCAATCAAGTACGACCCTTAACACACTTTCACTGACATCAATCACTCGAGTGGATAAAATATTTATTAATTGCTCCGCAATGTTTAAAGTTTTGACGACGTGAGTGGTAATGACTTAGACCAGCTGGTCGCGGGAGACTGGTGTCTCCGATGAGCTCATAAAATGTCAGTAACGTGTGCCTGTGTACTAACCTTGCAGAAGTATGGCGAAGGCATCAAGATTCTTTGTATACAATCGGATACTTGCATATTTCTTTTAAAGGAGAGCCTAATATTACATTTTATAGACTCATTTTGTGATTTGTTATATGAAATGAATAGTTCACCATGAAGGAAATAGATTTATATCTAGAGTATTTTTCTGTACAATGACTGAGTTTGTAATCAATATAATTATTTGCCAAGTTGTCCAAGGCTGCGGGTTCCCACCCATGCATCACCGGTTCAATTGACTGCTAGCTTACCTCATCCATCATTGCACAAACAATATTATTCGCTAATAATAATGGAAGTAGGAGCAAATCAAATGTTGTCAAGTTACTTGTGGCCTGTGAGTGTTTGTCTCTTAAAAAAACCTCTTCAAGCACTACAAGTAGTTCAACAGTTTTGATGTTTTGAACTGCACTGTACAAAAATACTAATCACTGATCTTGATATCGCCAGTGATTGTGTTTTGCCTGAATGGAAGATGGCATATGTTACTTAAGTTCAATCATCTGTTAAGCACAATCATCATGTTGTTATTCTTGTTAGCTGATCACAATTTGATCTAAAGCTGAAACGATCCTAGATTCGATGTAACGGGGACTATTCAAATGTAAAAAACTCAAAATTTTGCACATATTGATACGATTCAATGATCATCAAATAATGTAGTGTTGTTTGAATCTCCCCTACCTAAATGTATCTGTTCACTATTGAATTGCATAGTTGTTTCTTGAATTACTATTGGTTCATCAGTAACTGTGTTCACTGTTCACCCAGTACTATTTGCCTTAATTCCTTTGACTTGGTTATAAAATTCAACATCTGTACTATACTTTTGCATTCTGACAGGATTACATTTTTGATACGATTTTTATGTCCAATTTGCACATAAAAAAATCAATTTTGGTAAATTGTCACAAAGGACTTTGAAACGAATTGTGTATTCAATATGTTAAGCTGCATATTCATCAGTGAGCTGTAACAGTAACACGTTAACTGTAACCACAAATCATAGTGTGGACGTGTTCGCAAGTGACTTGCGACATGACGGCCTCCATGGTCGAGCGAGACTCTTAACTAGCAAGCCGGAGGTCGCGGATTAAAATCCCGAAGTGTGCAAGTAAATTTATTTGATTAATTTTTTGTTGTTTCACAATTTATTTATTTCAAATAATGTATATAGTATACTTGTGGCACGTTCCAGAGTGGAAGATACTCTCAGTATTGCCTTGGTGTTAGACCACCATTCAGAATTGAAACGTTGCTTAAAATAGCTTTGGCCGTTTT
Organism: Hesperophylax magnus; assembly: GCA_026573805.1. Taxonomy (NCBI): domain Eukaryota; kingdom Metazoa; phylum Arthropoda; class Insecta; order Trichoptera; family Limnephilidae; genus Hesperophylax; species Hesperophylax magnus. The sequence goes on along the minus strand of JAIUSX010000117.1, from coordinate 12,920,347 downwards.
TGGTGACCAGATCTGAATAGCCAGGTATTTCCTCACCTTCCTCTTCCCCATTTTCTTCCTCTCGCCATTAACTTCATCCTCACAACATACCCCAATTGGAGATGCCATAGTCTCACTGGCTCCAGACGGTTAGGAGCAGTTGGGATTCTTGTGCTGTTTCACATTTTAAAAAAACCAATCTGACGCTTGTATAATAGTCCTAACGCACACACTAGATCCTGGTTACTGTTACAAGCTGTTGTAAGCTCCCTGATGAGTATGTGGCTTTATGTTTTTGTTTTTGTTTTTGGAATTGTTCATTTGTAAATATATAATAATGTAGATAGTGCTTTTGTATATTAGACTGAATATGTTTTAGATATTGTGAAAGAATGAATGTCAAGTGATTGCACTTGAGAACTGTACCTGACCTCTATGCTTTGTTTTTCTAAACCCTATAAAACTTAAACAACAGATTATTTCACATGGTGAGAGCTTGTTTTAAGAATGTACTTACCAACTGTATGGATTGATATTTTTTGATTCAACTAGTCAACTCTTGCTGTGCAAATGCTACTAATAAATTGTTTTCAATTTATTATAATACTACAATACTGAAGACTTAAACTGAAAGATGCGTGTTGTGGGCATGTCTGTGTGTGTGAAGTGAGCCCAATAATTTTTCCTTCTCATGAAATCGATAAAACGTTTTCAAATATAGAAATTCTTTCTTGCAATAGATTATCAAATTTCAAACCAGCGTAGATTGCACGTTTAGGGATTATCTATTCCGTGTATTTATGTACTGCCAAAATAATTGCAATTGAGTCCACCTGCAGAAAAATAGCGTTATTTGAAAAATGTCTGTTCTGAAATTGGCTGTTAAACATTTCATTTGACTTATACATTATAGTGAGCATACCTGTACATATTGAAAATCAAATAAATTAATATGTAAGTAGGTATTTCAACTACTTATAGGCAATACTTTTATATTTTTTGATCAATTTATTCAAAATTTTAAATACAATAAAGGTAAAACAAAAACAAATTCAAAAAGATAGCATATAATAAAATATGGGAAAAATTATTTGCGTTATAATATTGTTAATTCTGAATTTGAAATATGAGAAAAAAATTATATATAATAATTAATCCCTATGGTCGAGTGGTTAAAGACGTTGTCCCAGTAAGACAAACATCCTGGGTTCGATTCCCAGTCGATACCGTTATCTTTTTATTTTTCTGCGTCTTGTTCTGTTTCATGTTTCGTTTAGATTTATCGTTACATATTATTTTTTTTTTCAATAAAAAATAATCCCTTTTTTTCTTTAATCTTTTTCTGAAAAGTGATAAAACAAAAACTAGGTTAAATAGGTTCCGTAGGTAAGGTTTATGTTGTAGTTTTTTTTGTTCATCACTTTTAAGGCGATGCACTACGTCATGTAATATTTTGAATCGAGTCGCTATCAATAACACACCTTACGTAAATGGCGATAAAGCTTAAATTCCCGCTTCACACCATCCACCTGTTTTGATTTATGCAAGAAAAAAACATAACCAAAAAGTGCCTTTTATTTTATTTTGTGGATGTTCAGGCACAAATATTTAAACGTTTTTCGATTATTTTATAAATAACTTAATTTTCCACATTATACAATAAAACCATAACCGAAAATCGATTCGTAAGTAGGAGATTTTGAACATTAAAGCAGTTTTCATAGGCCTATACATTATTTTTTTCTGGGCTCATAAAAAGACTTATCTAAAAAATACTCGATTATTTCAAAGGCCAGGATGTATTCTACTCGCAGTATTTAATTAAAGCATCTGAAACATTTCTAGGCGACCAAATTTTCAAACCAAAAACACTTGATTTTAAATTACTACGTAGTGCATCGCCTTAATGACTTTATATCACTTTTTAAAGGTGTGCTGTATTGTTATAATCACAGAAAAAGTTAAAATAGTGACAAATATTCCCAGCATCGACCACATAAGCCTTACGTTTCAAATTGACTTGACTTGACCGTTTTACGGAAATGGAGTGCTATCACTCTAAGCTTGGACTACCTTTTGTGGTTGAGATTTAAAAAAGATATTTGGTGTTTGATGGATTTGTAAAAAAATAGCATTACATCAATAACGCTGTTTTTCAGCAGATGGGCTCATTTGTTGACTTCAGTTAAAGTGTTAACTGCAAACTATGTTGTAATAAATGAAACAAACCTGTAAAAAAATATATGTATTTTTTTTTATTTAAAAAAAATCATTTCATAAGGATATGGCCAACCTACATTGTAATAAATCTGAAACAATTTTTTAAATTATCTAGATATTTTTTTACATACTTTGCATTCTTAACTTGTATTAAAGCTACATAATATATTGAAATTAACAATATGCATATAAAAATATTTGTTGTTTTTCATATTACTTACAATATTAAATTAGTTACTGGAATAGAACTTTTGTATTACACATTCATATTTATTAATGAATTGTAGGTTTAAATCACAGCTGTTTGTTTATTACGTTTTTAGATTGTTTTAAATAAATTAGTTTTGTATTTTTTAAGAAATGAAATAAACCTTTTGAACAGTTTATTTATTTTACTCTTTACACATATTATATTTCAGGGTTTGATCCTAAAATCGAATTGCTTTGTATTAAATTGACATTGGTGAAAACCTGACATGTATGCATAACCTAACCACTTGAGAAGCTATAGGTAGGTGGTTTATATGAATAAAAAATAATTTATTTTGAACTTCCCACTATCAGTGAATACGTTTAGTCGCTAGCTTGATTAAGCTTCCATCGAATACCAAAAGATGTCACCAATGTACATCCCATTGAATATTCTACGCAATGTTTTGTGAAGTCTCATGCAAACATAATTTTTAATTGTTTTCTAAAAATCCAACATCTATTTACATGATTTGAATATTGGATAATTTGTTTTGATAATTGAATTTTTTTGTGATTCTAGACATTTCTAGTAGACCATATACAACATACAGAGATAATAATATTCAATATTATCCCAAATAATTATAAGTTATAAATATTATACAGAATTCACTCTTTTAAAAGATTTTTTTTTTTTTTTTCTGAAATCTAAAAATTTTATACATATATATTTTTTTTATGTATGTGTATTTATTGGCATACCACAGTAAGCAAAGTTTATACGTTTCTGTGTTCATATTTGGAGGTATGATGCTTGGAAAGAGTGCGGCTGAATTTAAAACCCAACGCCTGGAAACCTCTATCGCTCGAGTCCATAACACTTTAAAGAAGTTACAACAATAATGTCTTTGAATTCTATTAATTTCATATTTGATGAGTTATCTTTCAATGTCACAGTTGGAAGAAATCTACTTGTAATTACATATTGTGTCTTAGAATTGTTTACAAATGGCTCATTTCTCTTTCAAATCCAGGATTATCTTTAGCGTCCTTTTCTTTATCACCATTGAAGTCATCCACCTTCTGCAGCTTATACATGTACCTGAAATTAAAATAAGCAATTATTATCTGTCGATTCGGACCTGGAAATTTTTCCAATTATTTCTGCTAAAACCCGTGGTATTTTGCAAAAAAAGTGATGTTACTATGTAACTTTTTTATATTTTATTACAAAAAGTGGCTGAACATCATTATTTTTTTTTTCTCAAATTTGAAAACGAATAGCAGTTACTCGGCGTTTTCGATGTGAAGTTAGCTTTGTTCAATTTTATGTCTATTGAAGAGTCAAAATGGATTATGTATTAACAAGAAATATTTTGAAAACATTATTATTATTACTTTCTTATTATTTTTAAATATAAACCAGACATTGCCAAAAGAAGATAATTTCCATTATTTGCGGGAAATTTGCAAAATTTGAAATTTCACTTTGCTCTCGTGAAAATTGCAAAAATCGTATAAAAATGTTGAATTTCGTGTAATCGCAAATAAGAATACAGGTATCTATCAGTCAATGCCCTCTTCATCATCTTTCTGAAATAGACATTTTGACTCGGATGTCGACATTTTGACTCAGATGTCTCCAGTTTTGCTCACTTTTGACTTCTCTCACCCATCAGAAGCTGGTGGCTTTCTTTAAGTCGTCAACCCATTTCATCTGCGAGTGAGCTCTGTTTCTCTTTTCCTACCATGGGTGCATCCAAAGACGTTTGAAAATGAATATGTCAACCAGATCAGTCTCATCAGTCAAGTTCATATTAAATTATATTGCTGTACAATTTCAATTCTCTTCTAAACTTGCAATTTACGTTCCAGGCTTGGTATATATTTTTTTTATTAGGTGTTTATTTATTCTCGTGCTGTTGCCAGAAGGCAGATTAAGAAATGTTGTATTATGATAATTTCATTAGTTAATAATCCTCTACCTCCAAGTTCTGACATATCCCATACATTCTGATGGCAGTATGATACACTAGCGTCTCCCAGCGACATGAGTTCTGAGGCTTGGTTCATTTTAATACATTTTAATGGATTTTATGAACGATTATGCCACGTTACACTAGCGCCTCTTGTGGCCAGAGATGCCAGTCAATACAAGTAAATATTCCCAATATTTTACTAAAGTTGGACTTATTATCAATATTTTAGGGTATATTCACAGACATATGAATATTAATAGACTAGAACTTAAAGATGAGGGGTAAAATCAACCGTTGAGGAACGCGGAGGGTAAAGCTGACTGTGATTCGTCAATAAATAAATCTGACAGTATATAGGCATCTCACATTATAATATCACCATTTAGTTCTTAAAAGTAAAATCTGCTTTTGAATGAATAGACATTTTTACATGGGAGCGCAAATTACTCGCCACATTATGAACAAATTTGCGAAGTCCAAATTCGGCAAAGAAAAAATCTTCTATTTTCAGAGTCGAATATTTTGTTTACGTATTTAGTTAAGACACTTTTATAAATGTTCATAATTTAGTTCCCAGTAACCAACGATGCGCACACTTGAGAATCGCTACATTCGACCAATGTTGGAGGGTTGTCACAACCGCTCTGTTAATAATAATAATTGGATAATTTGTAGAGCGCCGTTTTTGTGAAAAATCACCTCAAGGGCGCTGTTCCTATTAATAATAAAATATTGAAATCTTTAAGAAAATATATAACATTTCACTTATAAGAAGATAATGGAAAAGTAAAACAACTAAAAAAACAAATGAAATTATATACACACAGCTTTTACCAGCGATTCCTAAGAGTATTTGGAGTAAAAATTTGGACATCATTTTGCCTTCCGATGACACGTGGTCCGTTGCAACGTGTGATAGTATGATCCAAAGATAATATATGATCGGTGGCGACGTGCGATAGAAAAATATAATATTTTTAATTTTAATAGATAAAAAATATCATCGGACAGCAAAATGACACATACATTTTTCATTCCAAACATGCTCACTGTATCTACATTTTACTTCCAAACATACCAATTTTTCACAATTGATAACCAACCATTTATCCTATATTAAGTGTTGTTTATGAGTTGTGTTAAATTCAAAACTCGTTTAGTAATGACGCCATTAAAGTGGAATAAATTTAAAAGTGATTGGTTTATTATCCTTTATTAATACGACGGAGTTCCAGCAAGATATAACAGATGAAAAAATAGAAGTTCCAAATGATACGATTATGGATTTTATCAAAGCGCAAAAGGCGAAGGTACATCCCTGATTCTTATGCAAACGGCTTTGTATTTTGCGTACAGATATATCTCGATGTGATAGTATATGTTTCTACAAACTGATCCATATTATACGATGTGAATACGCTTAAAATAATGCTTACATATGGAATGTTATACGACAATTGGGTTTATTCTCTTTTTCACATCTATTTTTACAAGTTTTCATAGCACAAGCCACCATTTTGCCGTGTTATTTTGTAAAATGAACTGATGATGCCTCGATGCTAGTTCGCACAAGAATGATGACGTCACGTTTTCAAGATTCACGAGAGGCCATACGCGAGCCCAGCCGGCTCCAATGGAACCGGTATGGGGAGTGGGGAATAATACGCTTTTAATCACTTAGGGCAGGTCTACTAATATTCATATGTCTATGGGTATATTCTTATATGAATAACTGAGACAGAATGAGTTCGGAGACAAAAACCTACATACATAATTAGTTAGGCGTTATTTTCCCTTTCACGGTTATAAACTTCAATTCTTTTTAATTTGGTTTTAATATTAATGCCAATTATCAAATCATAAATTGCATAAAATTATATAAATCACAAAAACACGCTACATAATATAAATACAATAAAATACGTCTACAGTATTTTCGATAGTAATAATAAAATACCACTCCAATGATTATGTCAATTGAGGTGCATAGCGCACAATCAGGACTTATTAATACGCGCATCATATGATGTCGCTAACAAGATTAGTTGGTACTTACAAGAATATGGCGACGGAGGGTGCTAGCAAAAATGCAGAAAGAATGCAAAATGCTCCCGGAAACGTCTCAACAGTTTGTGCGTAAAATGCTGCAAAGATTGGTCCATAGACGGTGTTCACGAGGGCCTCACAGACTCCGAAGACGGAGTTGATTTTACCTGAAAAAATTTACAATAAGGTCATTTCATATTGAAATTCAATTTAAATACAAAATTATTTTAAACACTTTCACAAGTTCACATTGAATATTTCATATTTTTTGTAGAAATCAATCACTTTGTATGTGTGACTAATTTATAATTACTGAAAACATTTTTAATTTTAATTATTGGTAATAATTATCACATCCCTAATATGAAATGTTTGTCATTTACAGGTTTCAATAACCTTCTTCAGAGCTGTAATATTAAAAAATTATATACTTTTACTTTTGTACGTATGTACTATGTTTGTTTTAAACGTTCTCACTTATATGAAGGTAGGAAAAAAAACTTCGCATGAGTATTGGAAAACATTCTACAATGTAAATCAGCAGTGATATGGCAAAGGGTTATATTTGTTGTTGACACAATTTTATAGCAGAGCAAAACCAAAGTTTTGGAATCAGTTGGACACTTGGACAGGGTTATTATCAAAGATTATTTCAAACTTAACACATGAAAAGATGCGTAATTAGCATCCCAACACAATCTCATATTAGGGTTTTATCATAGATAAGTTTTATTATAGATTCCTATGTCTGTGGGTTTTATTGTTATGTGACATTAAGCACATACATCTTTTTGCCATATCATATGCAAGTTTTTTCGTGTAGTTTTTATTAAAAGCAAATAAAAATAATAATAATCATTTTTTCACTAAACATTAGTTTATTATTCACAAAATGTTAATATCTGTTCTATTGAAAAAATACACAAACACTTTTGTTCTTTTGCCACATCACGTTAAGGCGATGCACTACGTCGTGTAATATTTTTAATCGAGCCGCTATCAATAACACACCTTACGTAGATGGCGATAAGGCTTAAATTCCCGCTTCACACCATCGACCTGTTTTGATTTATGCAAGAAAAAAACATGGCCAAAAAGTGCCTTTTATTTTATTTTGTGGATGTTCAGGCACAAATATTTAAATGTTTTTCGATCATTTTATAAATAACTTAATTTGCCACATTATACAATAAAACCATAACCGAAAATGGGTTAGTAAGTAGGAGATTTTGAACATTAAAGCAGTTTTCATAGGCCTGTACATTATTTTTTCTGGGCTCATAAAAAGACTTATCTAAAAAATACTCGATTATTTCAAACGCCAGGATGTATTCTACTGGCAGTATTTAATTAAAGCATCTGAAAAATTTCTAGGCGACCAAATTTTCAAACCAAAAACAAAAGATTTTAAATTACTACGTAGTGCATTGCCTTAAGCGCATTTTTCAGAAGACATTAAGTGACTAAACTTTTCTAAACTTCATAATGATTAAAATTGCAGCTCTATAGATACATACTTTTGTCACGTTAAATTGTAGATCAATTTATTCTGAACATTTCTATGGAGGGAATTTAAAAATTACCAAAACTGCATTTATAACCATTTGCCATATCACTACCGTGTTTAAAATCAGGGCATTTTTGATTTAAGATTCAAGTTTCAAGTTTCATGGGTTAAAAAAGCAAATCTTTGTGTTGTGGAAACATCTTATATAAAGAAGGGAGTTAATGTGTTAACCAGTATTCTGTTTTATTAAGAATAATTTATTTTCTTATATTTCAGTCAAGTAAGTTCATAATGATTTTGTTTAAAATTTATTAATGCTTGTGTCTCTAGCTTCACTTATAAAAGATTGAATTAATTATCATTATTATATATCTGTACAATGACCTGCAATAAATTCAAGGTAGTCTGAGATGCCCCGTCTGCTTATGAACTCAAAGGTGAACATTCAATGCTTTAACAGATAACATGAAAGTGTTTTTTCTTAAACAAAAATATATTGAAGAACTTGTCAGAAATCTACACCAAGAAATAGAAAAAAAAAAACTTCAATAACAAAACATGTTTGTGGGTCGTAATAATAAAATTAATCCTTCAGCATTCATTGGTTGGAAACAGGTTTCAGTCGATGAAATGTTTACTCATTAACAAAATTTTGTTCATTTATGTGTATATTTTTGGTCAATGTTTATGATGTTACTGGTTACTTCTAGTTCATGAAAAATCAAGGGATCTAATTAAAATTAAATTGAATAAAAAATATTTTTATCTTTAAAAAGAAATAAAAGTTTTTTAAAAAGTACCACTTCCATGAATCGAACCCTGAACAACTGCTTCGAAGGCAACAATGCTGACACCACAAATTATTGAAAGAATGGCTACTTATATTCATTATAATGTGCACTGAAAATAAGAATTTTACGTGTCTACTCACAAGTTATATTGTTTAGAATGTTATGTAGGTACTCACATCCGAAATTATATTGTTTAATAATTATTATAATATTACATTCTAAAAGAAAATAACCATTTCCAGGCTATGGATAACCTGACAATATTTTAATTCCTCTTACTACCATATTTATTAAGTGGAAAATGTTTCTTGTGATTCGAACTTAGCTAGCAGAGGATTAAACCTACCCGTGACGTCTGGGTGGGAACCCGAAACTTTGGGCCGCTCGGCTACTAACCGGTATTCAATGTGAAATATTGAAGTAGGTACGTTATAATATATGACAGAAAAATATTATCCTAGCATGTCTTATACGCACAAACATGTTTCAATAGATGGTTGGTTGATTAAAAATATTCTAATTACGCTATTGTTGCAAATTTTCTACAAAACTTTACTCATCTTCTTCTGGTACCCCCTCTTATCGGAGGTTGGCTATCATCAGATCAATCTTCACTTTAAAGCAACTACTCACATCTTCACCCTATTACTCGAGCCTTCATCTAATTTGAATTATTAATAACCTATTTTTAATCCCATTGTTTTCCTACAGTTTTCTCCCCTAAAGTCTGTTTTCCTCCAAAAATCTGTCAAAGTGACTCCTTTGCTTTTGTTTATTTCACATAAAATAAATACATTCAAATATCTACGAAAATCTACTAAGTATTAAGTACCTAACCCATTTTCATCACACTGTGCATTGACTAAAGTATCAATGACACTATACAAAGATATTTAGCTAATTAGCAGCTTCACATTTACGGTCTTACTATAAAACGTGCTGAAAATTTTATTCAATTGAAAAACGACCGTGTATCTGAAAACCTGACTAATTGTAAAGTAAAATAGTTCATGGAAAGATACACCAGTCAAAGGTGGTTATTTACCTTTTGTATAAACTTCAAATAATAATAATTTCTCATCGATTTTCGGAATTTTTCCAATCTATATTAAGGCGAAATAGGTACTCGACCTTAAATTTGTCATTTTGTAGGCCAATTTTAGATGTATGGACACTTTTCTACAAAAAAACACAAATTGATTTCGAAAGATCGTTTTTTTATCTACCAAAGCAAGACGTTAAATTTTGAAAAATAATATTATTTTCATATCATAATAAAGTGTTACCGTTGGTCGATGCGTAGATTTGTTGCATTTTCAAAGGTGAATTTGTATTAAACAACAAATATTTAAAATGATATAATTTAACAGTATAAACAATCGATAAATTATCTACTAATTGTATTATAAGAATTTTGTTTTTATTTCAAATAAAATTACTAATAAATAAATCCGAGCACGCGTTTTGTGATGAAAATCCCTCAATTTGATTATTTATTTATGGTCTTACAAATTGGTATAGTTACGATTTTTTTACAAAAATAATTTACCAAGACATTATAGAAACATTTGAAATAATTTATAACCAAAAAATATATTCAAAGTGCATAATAGTAATTAATTCCGATTCGCGTTTGTTGTTTGTGATTACCACGGCGCGGCGCAAGCCGAAATTTTGTCATTCTCCGCTAGAGATGGGCGAAGCGGCTCAGTTGAGGGAGCCGGTTCACTAGTTCCCGTTCACTTGAAAGATCCGCTTCAGTGAACCGGCTCGATTGAGCGGGTCACCGGCAGTGTTGCCAACGGATCTTGGCCTAATGTCGCCGTTTTTCAGTTGCAGTAATTCTGCCCGCATATTGCCCACAAATATTCTACGTGAGCTTGATCCCCCCTTTCCCTTTTATTATTCGAAATCCATGGGGGGGGGTGGTTGTTAGAGAATTTCTGTGAAACACGATTCCCCACATAAATTTTCAAAATACGTACTCCCCACAAGATATTTTTGAAGTGAAACTTCTTTACGCGCGTCATGCAATTTCGAGGACCGGAGTAAAACCGACTCATGACCGAAACGAAAATGCGGGACCACCGATTAAAGTTCATTTGATCTAGTCAAAGTTTTGAAGTAACATATAAATGCTTCTTAGCTCATCCCGACAACTGGCGTTGGTGGTGTAATGGTCAGCATAGTTGCCTTCCAAGCAGTTGATCCGAGTTCGATTCTCGGCCATCGCACATTATTTTTTTGTTTTTAACGCCTTTTTCATTCAATATCTTATTTTTTAGTAGGTCAGAACATTTTTTAAAAGAAAATAATATTGCAAAATAATAAAAACACTTATCTCACTGTGATAAAACATTACTCCGCTAGAGCGCGCTTTGCGTTATTGTGTTGGATTAAAATTATTATCTAATCCGTATATTATGATAATTGTATTACATTTATTTAATTAATTTATTTATTTTGATAATATGTAATAATTTACAGAAAAAAAAATTAAAACTATCTCCCTCTGATAAAATATCCGTTCGCTAGAGCGCACTACGCGATCTTGTGTGGGATTCTATTTCTGTACATTGTACATTATTTTTAAAAATATATTATATTTTGGGTGTGATGTAGGTAACATTATAAAACATAACAAGCTCTCATATTTTCAGAACCTACATAATATAATCAATTTATGCGGCTTTGCTTACAGTTGGTGCTCAGCGTGGTTGGCTTTCAATCAGTTAAGCGAGGTTCGATTCTCGGCTGTGGCATTTTTGAAGTGAAACCTTGTTGAGGTGGGGGAGCCGCTCACGAACGTTCTCTCTCTTCTCTTCTTTCCTCTCTCTCAGACACCAGCGAACTGCGCCACGCCAAGCATCAGCTGAAACTAGAAGTTTCACTTCTGTCTTGCGTAGGCTTGACACACCCACTTTTTTTTTAAATCAATGGGGGGGGGGGGGGTGGCTACGGAATTCCATTTCAAAAAATTCCTCACAAAAAAAAATTGCCAACACTAGTCACCGACGCCGACTCACCGTTCGCGAACGAGTGAACCGACTCATCGTTCGCGAACAAGTCAACCGGCTCACCGTTCGCGAACAAGTGAACCGGCTCACCATTCGCGAACAAGTGAACCGGCTCACCATTCGCGAACGAATGAACCGACTCATCGTTGACGAACGAGTGAACCGGCTCACCCGAACGAGTGAGTCACTACTGATCCGCGAACGAGTGAGCGGTTGATTTGGGAACCGGATCTTACGGATCCGCGTAAAGATCCGGTTCACTGAGCCGACTCGTTCGCGAACGACTCACTTCTATTCTCCGCTGCGACAGGGCGGCGAACGGACGTCTAGTTCACGCCGGTCTAGTTAATAACATTTTAAAGAAATTCCTCGCTTAAAAATTGGGAGGAAAATACCCTTGAAAAAAAGTTTTATTAGAAAACACAAATTACGACAACAAAAACGTACGTGGGAGATATATTTTCAGAAAAAACAAGGGTTAGTGATATTTAATTATCCGTGTACATTGTACGTACTTATATGCTACAGGGTCGTTCGAACGAATCAGTCAGAATACGCATATATTTTTTATAACATTTAGCGATAATTTTCTGTTGTTTAATTTCCAGGGAAAAGAATCAACTATGGACTATCAGAAGTTTATGTTTATCATCGATGTTCCATGTATAAATGTTAAAACTTATGCCAAAGTACATCAAACTGTTTGTGATTTGTGGTCAAAAAGTGCCACGAACCAAATAAATTTTGATTTGTGATGTGCTATTCAAATCATGTTTTTGTTCATAATTTCTATTATATTGTCCAATTCACTATTACATGGGCATAATTCAACATAATATTTTTTGTGTTACTTTTTATCGGTTTCAAAATGTATGTAATGGTTTCATATTGCGAATTTAGCCTCTTATTTTAGGAAAAAAAACGAGGTTATTTTTGACATACGAGTAGGTACTTACCTATGATTTTTCAATTGAAATTTACATCGTTAATATAATAACATTTCGAAAATTAAACAATAGTCAGATATTTCTACCTCCGTTAACCATGAAAACAAATACACGAAAGCGATACAATATAATGCAATCGCATAACTACATATGTAGGTAGGTACCAAAGATATTAGAAGAACGAGATATGCTATGTTGGCCGCCGGACCGTAGCCGGAGTACTACCTAATTAGGGTACTTTGAACGGTATCGAGACGTGTACGCACAGAAATCTGTTCTATGTATTAGTGCGGATACCTTAGCGATGCCTTAGCGTAAGCGAAGGTGTGCAGTAGTATTGGTGAACAAAACCGGCGACACTCGGCAAAACAATTCCACTCAGTACGAACTGCGCATAGCACATCTCGTTCTTCTAATATCTTTGGTAGGTACCGTAGAAAATAGTTCCAAATAAAACCTAGTTTTAATACATATACTACTTCAGTTGTAAGGAATAAACCCTATTATCAATATCATACGTATCAAATCAAGTAATACTTTAAATATAAGTATTAGAAATAAAACTTACTGGTAATAGTATATTCATATACCTACCTATGTTGTATCTACTAGGTCAACGCACTGCATTTGTATTTATTTATGTCTACGCACTCCGACGTATAATTTACAAATTATGTATGTAACTACTTATTATGAAGAAAGCTACAACCGAGAATTCAATAACAATAATTGTTATTTCCTCGGAACCATGCTGTAGTTTTCGTCAGCCGCGCGGGTGTACGGCTCGCAGTGGAATGAATTCGGTATTTCTATCTCGTTCTATTAACGTCTTTTAACGAAATTTGAATTCTCGGCCGCTGGTTAAAACGCCTTAAATGCTCTTTTTTTTTCATTTTAAAGATGTCGTAAAAACAAAGACTATTTATGAAACTAGATAAAATTACACTTTACATTTTTGTGTTTGAAAAATAGTTTAATGTTTATTTTTTTTTTATGCTTCCGATTTTGTTGTCCGGGTTAAATCTTCCCCATAGGAAAAACTAAACCCTTCCACTCACTTTTCCACAAATGATCAGCTAGTCAATCGACACTATGTAAGTGCATTATATAAGTAAAATAAATACAAAATAATACAAGAACAACAACATGTCAACTCACCACAGATCAAATGGGAAAAAAAATTCACCGACTCCAGATACTTTCATATCAGAGGGTTCGGCTCGGTAGAACTTCTAACAGGGCCTATAAATCCTACTGATCCCTCAACATAAATATTTACAAAATCTTTCGTTATCCTACATGTATTCAAAATGACCGACTTTTGCATCTTTATATATAAATTTTTTGATAGATCTAATACGCCTAAATTTTTAATGAGAGAGCTAGGTATAATGCCAGTAGCCGAAATAACGAATGGTAATATTTTTATAGTCTGAGAATGCCAAATTCTTTTTATTTCGTTTCCTAAATCTGTGTATTTTCTTATTTTTTCATTAACAGATTTTTGAATGTTACAGGAATTTGGAATAGCGACATCAATGACATAAGTTATTTTTTTTAATTTTGTCATGTAAAACTATATCGGGTCTATTATGACTAATCGTTCGGTCTGTTAGTATAGTTTTATCATAATATATTTTATAAAATTCGTTTTCTAAAAATGAATTTGGTTCGTATTCATAATATGGTACTATATTACGGCAGTCAATCAAGTTATGTTTAATTACCAAATTTTAGTGAATTATTTTTAAAACTTGATTGTGCCTAAATGTATACTCGGACGGTGCTAATATAGAACATCCCGATATAATATGTTCTATAGTTTCCGGAAAAGCCAAACATTTTCTACACAAATCATCAATTTGATTTGTATCTTTGATTATATGCTTTCTATAATTTTTAGTATTAATGACTCTATCATGACAAGGCAAACATAAATCCTTCTATTTCTGCGCTCAACTCTCCAATACTCAACCATTTGTTTGACGAAAATTTGTCAACATACGTTTGGTTGAGATAATTAATGTGTTTTGCGTGTAAAATTTTATTTGACCAGGAATCTAATAATTCCTGGTTGGGATTTATAAAAATGTTGGCATTCTCATCGTATAAATTTAAAGGTATAATATTTCTATCTGCCTTGCAAATTATTTTGTGCATTTCTGAGCTATGAGCTTTCCTATGGAAAAAAGTTCTTAGCATTTCTACCTGATTATGTTTCAAAGAAGTTATTTTGACTATACCTCTACCTCCTAAATTTATAGGTAAATTAACTCGTTCTATAGCTGAATTTGGATGATGGCAATTAAACTTTGTTAGCGTAGTTCTAATTAATCTTTCTAAGTTATCTAAATCTGTATTAGACCATTTAATTATGCCAAATGAGTACGTTAATAGAGGTATTGCCCAAGTATTTATTGCTTTTACTAAATTTTTAGCAGATAGATTGCATTTTAAAATTTTCCTGATCCTAGTTTGAAATTTAATCCTAATATCATTTTTAATACTAGTATGGTCTAATCTATTTGATTGTGGGTATCCTAAATACTTATAAACCTCATCCCTTTTCATACTAGTAATTTGGAAATTTCTAAATATACTCTCGTCCCCATCTACAATTTTGCCTTTCTCTATATGGATCGTTCTACATTTATCTAAACCAAAAGTCATTTTGATATAATCTGAAAAGTTTTTAACTACCTCTAATATTTTAATTTCAAATATGAACAAAGTTGAAAAAAAATTAACAGGCATTTTTAATCAAAACATCGGAAAATTTGAGAGAATTATAATTTCAAAGAACAAAGTCCTTTTATTTTAAGATTTTGCAAGATTACTGTCACTTCACTTTTTATCTCGTTCATACTATTAGAAATGATTAAATATTATAATAACAATTCCCAGAGAATAACCAAAAAATCACACAATGACATTTTGAGATCAATACAAACGTTGATTTTTTTAATCTTTGTATTTACCTATACATGCATAAAGCATTTATGTTAATAAATAACATCATTTTCTTGGAAGTTTTATTAAATTCATGCGGTAAAAGTCATTAACCCTTCAGGCCTCTGCTATATTGTATGTTATGTTTCTTTACGACGCTGTCAAATGGCGGAGAATTTGTGCGTGTTTCAGAGTTCCAATAAAATCGAAATAAATTTAATTAAAAAAAATTCTGAATGTATCCAAAAAGAAAACTGTTTTTGAAAGGTGATGAAATACGCTTCTAAATTTTATTATTTTTAAAAATAGCTAACCTTGCTCCCATAAAAATCTAACTAAAATAACTGATAACGAAACAAAATTACGTATTTTAATAGGAAAGTGTATTATAGATATTATTTTCACCGCACTTTTTTTATCGTTTTATACAAAAATAATTAATGAAAATTGATATTGAAATTCAGAAATTTATCTCGAATTGCGAAAGGAACATTTGGTTTCAAATAGGTGTACATTTTAATTATTATGTGGTTAACTTCTGTATAAATATATAGCGGAGTGTTTTTACTTTCTAAAACCGTTAAGATTATATTTTTTACCAATATAGTAAGGGAGATACAACGAGTTCCATGAGACCATATGAGCTGTTAAAAAAGCGAACAAATAGACTACGGCTACCAGCTGTTGGTCCGTTAAACCGGACAAATTATCCTGAAGGGGTTAAAAATAATTAGTAGGAAATAACCCCATTTTTTTCGATAAGACGAAACTGTATTATTCACCCGATTACATTATTAATGGATTAAACTGACAGAAATAACAAATTGGTAAATATAGTAATATGGTAAATATATATTGAATTATACTTATATACTAGTGATGAACAAACACATCATTAGCGGCGAAACTGACGTGCATGGCGCGCATGTACGCAAAGTAGCGCATGCGCATAGGTATGAAAACAATGATGCGAGACGTTTTTATTGGTAATAATTTTAAATAAACAGTTTACAATATTTGTACAGTGTGTAACAAAAAAACCGTTTAAAACTCGTACTTAGCGCATGTATCGAACATCATATCATACAACTAGATTAAGTTGTTGCCAACCACTGTATCAATAACTTGAAGTAAACACCTGAAAGTTTGATGACCCCCTTTTTCCAAATCGAAAAGAAATTATAAATAGCTAAAAACAACACATTCAAGTTTCAAAAATTACCATGAGTAGACGGAACACCTCCAGTTAAAACGCGATCTGTTAATATGTTAATGTTATAAATTCCTGAGTGTCAACTGAAATCTGTAGTCGCTTCTGTTCCTCCATCACGGCACAATTTTTTTAAAGATTACAACGAGCTGTTTACGGCCGGCACTCTATCAACTGAGCCAGACGCATCTGTCATCATTACAATAATGGGGCGTCTCCGTGTGCCGGCTCTTATAATCAAATGAAATAACCATTGATGCTGAAAACCTAGAGGCTGGCCAATTCTTCCTGGCTACCGACTGAATTAGCCATTTATGCTGACAACCTAGAAGCCGGCCAATTCTTCCTGGCTACCAACTGAATTAGCCATTGATGCTGAAAACCTAGAGGCCGGCCAATTCTTCCTGGCTACCGACTGAATTAGCCATTGGTGCTGAAAACCTAGAGGCTGGCCAATTCTTCCTGGCTACCGACTGAATTAGCCATTGATGCTGACAACCTAGAGGCCGGCCAATTCCTCTTGGCTACCAACTGAATTAGCCATTGATGCTGAAAACCTAGAGGCTGGCCATTTCTTCCTGGCTACCGACTGAATTAGCCATTAATGCTGAAGCCTAGAGGCTGGCCGATTCCTGCTGGCTACCAATTGAACTGACCACTGCTCTATCAGTCGCCTACGCCATTTGCTGTATCGTATGGCGCGATGATGCACAATGTGATCCAATCTGAAATTATCGCTTAAAGAATTCCGATTGTCTCAGTTTTCTATCTGTGTTTTAAAACCCAGTTGTATTGAAATACATATAACTATTTCTTGTGAATTGGGTTGGCTGTAAAAAATAGGAAGTACCTATGTCCTATAAGCTACACCCCTTTGTACGTTCTGTATACCAGTACAATACTTGTAATTAAAATGTGAATTTTGATTTCAATCGTCTTTCTTTAATGATGGTCTGGTAGAACACCTGACGGTGTTTTACCTAAATCATTACCCAGGTTGAGGACTGATGTGTGCTGGTGCTTATTATTTACAGTATTTTATTGTGCAGGCAAACACGTTCCGTACACCGCACTTTCATGACACCATGCAAGGATTGTGAAGTACTTACCAACTTCGTTATTGTCTACTACTTTAGTTCCCATGGACCTCATGGCAATGACTGCAGTTCCCCCCATCAGTTCCACTATGGGAGCAAGGTACAGCCACTCCTTTGAAGGGGCGAAGGCATACACAAAGCTTCCCATCACCTTAGAGAAGCAGGCTATGGCGGCCAGCAGGCAGTCATTTATCTGGAAGTATTTGCTTAATACTGATAGCGCGAACATCACACCTGGAAAAACATTCAATTATACTTTTTTTAATCAATGAATATTCACTATCTATTGACTAAGTTTAGCAAACATGTACCTAACTATTTTGTGGAAAGCAAACATTTTAGATTGACATGATAAATGTTATGTTGTGTTTTTGATGACCAAATTTCATGAATATATTATCCTACTCTTCTGTGTAGGTATTCTATGGATGTGCTAAAATATTTTTTTTTGCTAATGATTTTTTTAAATAAATTAAACAGGTCGTCATTTTTCGCATGTGACGTCACTATATTATGTGTAAAAAATGCCTGATTTTTTATTGTTTATTGTATACACGGTATCCGGAAACTCGCAGTAGGTACTTACCAACAAGTGGGAATCTTGTGAATCTACACAATGAAATTATAAAAATAAAAATCAATATCAAATAAAAAATGTAGCACCGCTTATGGAAAAGAATTGCCATTGAGCGCGAGAATGAAATTGCTACACGAACGGCCCGCTAAATAGTGTCCACTGGAATCAGTTAAGTAAAACGGCTCGGGTAGTCTGATTCACAATTGTAGTATATTTTGTTATTTTACTTTTTTGATTTGAGCACTCGTTTTTGCATAAATCGAATCCGAAGTTGAATATTTAAGTTACATTTGAATAAAAAAAAATTGGGCCGCTAGTAGATTAATACTGTTAAAATGCGTCGAAGCATAGACCCGACTCCAAAAGTTTTTAATCCTTTAGTTGCCGAAAAAAAAAACGAAATGCTCAGATCGATGAAGTGTTTTTTTGGTTCTCTCTGTGATGTAGATTCACCAGTTTCCGGATTGTTCCATTAGTTTCAGGACCCCGTGTATAATATGAAAAAAAAGAAACTTGATTTTTTTTAAATTTCTTATTATATATTTTACAACAGTGCACAGTTTAAAAAAAAAATTAAGCTGCAATCGTATCCTAGTACCTATAATATGAATGTAAATAATGGTAACTTACCAAAGAAGTTCACTATGATAGTATATGATGAAAATATACTGAAGTCAACCTCATTGAACTGGTAAGCTCTTCTAGCATAATAGTATTGAACGCTTCCCGCTCCTGAAAATAAAAAATAAAATAAAAATATTGATTGATATTTTATTTATACAACTGATTTATGTACATTTTATAAGTAAACGCACTATTTATTAACCAAACACCCCGTGACCGTAATAAATTTCTATATTGTTTATAAACTATCGAACGGTCGGTTCTGACCTCACAAAATCAGTACAACTTTTAAATCAAGGAATTTCCGTATTTAATTTAATATAATATTATTTTATAATTCAACTATTTTACAGGCTTTTAATTATTCTAATTAGTGTAATTATTATTACGCTTCACAGGTGCTTTCATTTCTGGAGGTTTTATCAAAAAGTTTGATATGTATGTTCTGTTTAGAAGGCATTATCAAACAATTTGATAAAGCCTTGTAAACACATGTCACGCTTAATACCTAATACTATTGCACAGCAGAACCCGTTTATTTATTTTACAACCAAAGGGTTTTTACATAAATATAGGTAGTGTAACTTTAAGTTGCGAGATGAGATTGAACATGAGAAAGATATAACAAAAATAAAATTACAAGCATTAAAAATATATAAATACTTTAAAAAAAATGAAACAATTTTTTTAAAAATGATTACGGTACTTAGCACAGTTAATCGACAAAGAATTTATCAATAATGTCAATAACTTTTTCCCGAGCACCACTGCAGATCATTAACGTACAAATAGTTCACGGCGAATAAGGTAAGAACACTTAGGACGGGTTGTTTCGGAAAATTTGAACAATTCATCAAATTTCAACGTTCATTTTCGGGTTCTGTGAAAGACTTATTCAAGTTCTGTTTTTATATCATTGTAGGCTAGTTGCTTGACAAAACTGAAATAAAAACAGAACTTGAAAAAGTCTTTCACAGAACTTGAAAATGAACGTTGAAATTTGATGAATTGTTCAGATTCTCCGAAACAACCCGTCCTTGGTCGTTGTCTGTTTGTTAACGTGCTGCAGTCGAGTTTGGGAACGATGACAAGTTATCGACATTTTTGATAAACCTTTATCGATAGACAGTGCTAGACACCCTGGATAGGTTTACAAAGAGACAACCAAAGATAAAAATAGGATTGAAATAAGTTTTTAATATGATCCACTCAATTCAACAATTACATGTCAATGTTAATTACCCAAGCATTAGTTTCCCAGCACTATGGAAAATGGCTGTATCTGTAAATAAACTATTTTTTAAGACTTGATGAATAATAATATTATTGAATGTATAAAAGAAAAAACTTCGTATTTTCATTGTTTCCGCCGTTCTTTAAAAATAAGTCCAGCACAGTTCGTTGTGCTGAATAATTAATAAGGTCACATTTAATAATCTGTGACTAACCGAAACACGTCTTTGGTATTCCCCTGCACAAATATTATTAATGCGACGTGTGAGTACAGTACATACCCACCTACTTTTAGTTCTTACTTAGGCAATCGTCCCACGGGTCGGTAAGGAATCTATGAAAACCGAGTGCTGTAAAGACGCGAGGAATGTTGAGCGATGTATGTTGCATGATCTCTGCATACGGCAGATAAGCTATGTAGCTTGTGTTGTGGTAGTTTGTAGCTTACAAAATTGCAATAAACTGTCGGTATTGCAGATTTCTGTTTTCGCATTTACCGCCTTTACGCTGAATGTCATTATCTTGTCGTCGTCAAATTGACCCACGGGTACTATGGTAATAGGTAACTTAATACATTCATATAAATTGTAATGTAATTTGAAAAGAGACTGAGTAAAAAGATGCGAACAATAACAGCAAAAAATCTTTAGAATATTTCGGATTTGCGGACCGGCGACCTACGACCTACGGTCTACTTTGCCCTAGCAGGCCTGGAAAATCGATTTCCGTGGGGTTTATTTTAATTATTTATGATGAACGTATTACTAAAATGTCAAATGTTTCTAGAGGGATCTCTCGGGAAGTTACTAGTTCATCGTCTAGAAAAATAAAATCTGGTGCTCTCAATATAAACTTAAATTTGGTTATGGTTTGAGATTTTCACGGCCAAAAGTATTATATTAATTTATTTTTGGCCGGAAATTGGTCAAATAAGCTGTAACAATAGTTCTGCGTTCTTCAGGTGGGTTTTGCTCTATTGCTTATTGTCAACCGATTCTCTATCTATTACTTTTGCTCCAACTTGAATTATCTCTATGCCTTGTACCTAATCATTTGTTATACGGTCCTATATAAGTATTGTTAGAAACTGACGTGCCTCGGGGATCTTATTTCCACAGCATTATACGAGTATACGAGTTCCCACCTTCGTTACTGCTCTACCAGTTCCATGCATCACTGCTATTCGTTTATCAGAACTTGATTGTGTGAACAATGGTTTCATTTTAAATAATCTTAGCCATTCCATCTTGTTTTATGTGTTATTATTTATGTAGGTGAAATTATTCAATGCTGGACTTTGCGTGTTGTAAAAGTGTAAGTATTAAAGTGCGTAGGTACCTACCTGTATTTTTTTCGGTTGTCTGTGGAACTTTGGTTTAATGGGTTTAATGAATTCAAATATTATGCTTTGATTTTGATACGTAGAATTCAGACAAGCGATAAAGTACCTACCTATAATATTTTATATTGTAATAGAAAATTTCTAAGGGAAACCTGGTTGGCTGTTATGTATTGATTAGTTTTGATTCATTAAAAGCGGTGCATCAAAAAGTGTACAGTACAGTACAGTACAATAATAAGTGTGCAAACTTCAGGAGGTGACTCTACATGATAGTACAACTACAAAAGATGCAAGACTTATTTAGAAATTTTAACGTTAGGTAGTTTTTATGTATGAAGAAAATGCATATTTTCTATGGGAAAATATTTTTGTAAGGAAAAAAAGTTGGAAATCAGAAAAAAACATTTATTCTTTTTACTTCTACCGTCATTTTGAATCAGCGCACTTAACCCCCGGACACCTTGCATACTATCACACCCCAAGTATTTGCTTCCTTCGAAAAAAATATTTTAATTGTTTCATTCTCATAATTGGAACTGATTTGTCACGAATTCATACTATCCCGTGATTATTCATGGGTCTGCGCTGGTACCGACCTATTGTTTTTTAAAATCGTATTCTGCCAAAAGTTATTGAAAATATGTTCGTCGATGTTAATTTTTTTTTTTTTTTTTTTTTTTTTTATTTCCTTTATTTTTTCCCAATTTACATATTTCACAATACAAGTTTTTTAATAATATGAAAGGGAAAAATAAATTAGCACACATATGTACAGTGCGAAATTGATTTTTCTTATGTATCGTAAAAAATATACTGTACGTAATCTATCCATCATGTGGTAATTCGTATATTATTTTTAATTAATAAATTGTGGAGTAATATTTAAACATTTTAATATTCTTCCGAATGAATGAAGTAAATTGATTCCCTTTAAACAATGTATTCATCAAAGGACTCGCGATCAGGTTGGTCTACCTTTCATTTATTTCCAGGTGGAAGATGGCAGATGGCAGATGGTGCAATTTATTCCACTTGCTTTTCTTCAGATAAGATCAAAGTTTGTTTCAAAAGCACAAGTTACAGCTAGAAAAGCGCTTCTAATTTTCTGCTGCACCGCGTAACGCTATACTTTTTTAAACTATGAACGTCAACATTCAAATAGTTAAAGAAGAAGTAAAAAATGAAGATTTTTGTGCATAAAATCTGCAATTATTTTTTGTGCAAGGAACAAGAAAAAGCGATACCTGGAAATATAATTGTAAATTGAAAATAAACATCTCGATACAAGAATAATATTACCAGATACTTAAAATACTTCTGTGGATTGCTTCTAAAAGAGCCAATGTCAGTTCTTACGTAGAATTTTTTTTAGAAGAAAAACGATTTTCTTGTGTACCACTGAAAACCGAAAAATCCTTTCTAGAAATCGAAAGGTTCTTTTGGATTATAAGAAATCGCAAACAAAAAATATCAAAAAACTGACACTGGCCTTCTTTAGAAACGAGTCACAGAATTAATAAGTTATTTAATATTTTGTTAAATTTTTAATTAAATTCTGTTTCGTAATATTCTTCGATAAGATTTCGTTAACCTTTTGATCTCTGCAGTTAATATTATCTCATCTAATGCGATGAACAGAATTCTGGTTTTACCCGTAAATATTTATGTATAAATAAACGTGTTATACTGACCATGAACCGGTCCCGACACTATTATATAGCACACCACGAGAAGAATCGTCTGAAGTCTTCGATTTGTTGCGCGCTTCTTGAAAATAACCATGAAGGTGTCCCAAACGTGGACCAAGCTGAAGAACTGGGTACAAGAACTCAATTCTTTCTGGTGGTTAGCACCAACTTCTTTTACGACCTTCTTGTCGTGGATCCTGAAGTATCCGTACAGAAACGCTGCGCCGTAGAATGCAATTGAAATTGTGAAAACCCCGTAGAATCCAATAGCATTTAGTAATGTTCCACTCAAAGCCATTCCCACAGGAAGTGCCAAGGATATGAATGTATTCACTACACCAATTCTGAATGTCCTTTCTTCGGGAGTCGTGTTGTCGGCTAGATACGTGAAGATACCCAGGAACATGGTAGCGTAGCCTCCAGTTAGAGACGGCGGTAGAGCTTCTATAACCCCAGCTACTTCCAGGGGCCATTGGAGGAAATAATATGTACATAAAATTAGGCCAACTGCTGTCAGGAACTCTCCCAGGATAGGTACCAGCATGCAAGGCTTTCTCTTGCCTGTGCGGTCGCTCCAGGGTCCAATGAACAGGATCATGATGGCTGGAAGGGCCGTTTGCAAGGGTAGTCTCCATGCCCCCATATAGGCCACCAGCTTTTGAACTTCGACTTCTTCCATAGATCCATTCAGTCTCTGCGTTATGATATCGTCACAGAGTTCGGTAGAGTAGTTTTGATTGACTCTGCAAGCCTTCTCCAAGTTGAGATTCTGCACCGCAATACTTGCTATGACACTGGGCATGATGTAGCATGCCAACATGGGCTCCACGGTGATGTATCTTCTGATAATACCGATCCTTTCGCAAAAGGAAGAGTTCTTCCATACTTTTGGTTCCTCAGTACTTGGGTTGGCTTCCATGTCTTTGGACCCATTCTTCATGTCAGCTAACTGCGTCTGGGGTTCCTTTTCAGCTTTGTCTTCCATTTTACCGCTTATTATATTAAATCACTCGTATATACGTGTAACACAGGTACACTATCGATAACGGATTGTTAGTATCTACAGATTCTGCTGCAAATCACAAACGCATACTTGAATGCGATGCATTTTATGTTTAACAGGTATATCAAATCCACTGTTCAAGTTCGTGATGTTTATAAACGGTTCATCGTAAATTCGTTCACACCGAGCAGCCGCGACTAGACGCCGACAGCCAACATGCACAAGACCTGCACGCACACTGACACCGAATACTGAACTGCTAAATTGAACATAACATTGAATCGCAGAATTGTGGAAGTTCCTGATGTGCGCAAAACAAACTGAAGACGATACACAGAGGTTCATTTGTAAAAAGAGCTACGTTCACAAGTGTCGTAAACATTGTTTCGTCGAAATATTTTATAATTTTGTAGATTAATATACACAGTAATTTTTAAGCATCAGTGTGATTATAAAGACTGCGGTTGGTTTCAGTTCAATAATAACACATTATTTCTATTTAAAACAAGACTAATTAAATTTCAAATTTCTTTTCCTCATCTCGAGAAAGTTTGGAAAGCTAATGAAAATTCCTCATAATATGAGAAATATTTTTTTTTAGGGTGACGTACGATTATCATCGTCTCTTTTACAGAGTATTACTACCTACAATTTTTACTGAGCATCTAGTATAAAAGATAATAATTAAAAATGACTCTGCGGCCGCGCATTATTTATTTATAAGAAAGAGTTTGTATTTTCGTAATTTGTGGTAGCTATTTCTGTGAAAAAAATGTGAGATTCAAATTTAGACAACCGGCTCTTTGACATTGAGCAAAAACACACTTTACGTGAAGTTATATTTTTGTTATTTCTAATTCAAGTTATCATTCTTTCCTCCACACAATAGAAGAAGAGGAAGGCAAACAGGACATATAATTTGAGTATTGATTTGTTGTAGCAATGGTGTCTTATTTTTAAAATATTTTTGTTTGTAATAATTTGCATTTTCTTAAGCAGAAAATCTTTTGTAAAATGTCCCACTGAAAACTCTCGATTGCTCTCGAAAACTCTGGAGACATGCAATTCTTATATCTTTTACTGTAGACCGTATTTTTTTCTGTTTCAAATTTTCGTTTTAAGAATCGCTAACATTGTCTTCAATGATTAAAGTAGGTAGGTGTAATGTAATAATTTAACTGAAAATCATTTTAATTGTCTTTTTTCAAAATAGGAATTATAATATCTCGTGACAACGAGTCTGCGCTAGTATGAACATATAATATTGTATATCAGTTGGATCTGTAACGTTTTTTTACTAAAATACTATTAACAAGAACCTACATTCACAATCATATAATTATTACTTTAAAATTGGCTTCTATTAACTTGGTCCGTTTTGCAGAAGGCACGACTAGCGAGTTCGAGGAATTCACAACCAAAAGAAAACACAACCTATACGTAGGACTATTCACGTTTCACATCGCATTGTGTCGACTGCAGCACTCTCAGTAAACAGGCACACGTAATGCA
Source organism: Hesperophylax magnus (assembly GCA_026573805.1). Taxonomy (NCBI): domain Eukaryota; kingdom Metazoa; phylum Arthropoda; class Insecta; order Trichoptera; family Limnephilidae; genus Hesperophylax; species Hesperophylax magnus. The sequence continues at coordinate 12,894,434 of JAIUSX010000117.1, read as the reverse complement.
ACACGCATAAAACCGACTTTTTAACCAGGCAACTAGCGAGTCAGATTGTTTACACAGGGTGTAAAGTGCACAAACTTCGGCAGGTGTTTCTAGATGATGGTAGGAGTAAAAAAGATTAAAAAAAACCTTTTTCGAAATTCCACTCGGGGAAAAGTATTGGTAATTTATTAAGTAGGTCTTCATAATATTCTTAATACGGTTAAAAATGGGATTGGAGGCCCTTAACGAATGCATTGATTGGTTTAGGAAGAGGAATGTATTATCACGATGTCGGAACACGTGTTCGAAAAAATCATAATGTTTTCGCATTTCGTCATTATCAGTATTTATCAAGGCAAATAAATGCAGGTGTATGAACACGTTTTCTGACATATTACGAATTTACTATATGTTTATCGGGAAACGGCCTGCAATCCCGTTTTTAAACGGATTACGAATAATTTGAAGAGATTTTTAATAAATTAGCAATACTATTTTTTCTCTGTGCATATTTTTTCTTACCCCATAAAAAAATAATTTTCCATAAAATAATATTTATTTTTCCGTATAAACATTTTTACTTTTTTACCTGATAACTAACATAAAACTTTGGAATTTCGAAAAAAGTATTCCTTCTTTTTTACTTCTACCCGAAGTTTGTGCATTTTACACCCGGAAATAATACATAAGTGATAGATTACCAAATTACCACCTTTTATGCCGAAGACCTCATACCGCTAGGAATGATTTATTCAAATATAATGATCATTTTTAAATTTAAATTTACCTATACAAGTTGCGAGTATAAATAAAATCTAATTATAGAAATTTACAAATTTTGTTATGGAAAGTCCAGTGAGTATTTTAGCAATAATGGAGAAATGAAAAAAGTAATTTGGAATTTGTCTGCGACCACAACTGTGTGGTTATTATCTACATTCGTACCCATTCGTAGGTAGTTTAAAATGTTTGTAGAACTGAAAAGGAAGAGTAGTACCGAAGTGTGGTATTTTTGATTAATTTATTTTAATTAACCTTTCTTCAACATTCAAAAATTAATTTCATCCAACGTTGTTCGAATGTCATGTTCAAATGTTTAAATTCGATTTGCCAAACTATTTAAAATCGACTCCACTTTCACCTGTTCACCTGTTCACATTCAGTTATTTATATTGAGTTGTTTATTTCTGATACCGTAAAATATCTATAAACTCCACATTAGTCTAAAATCCCAACACAGAAATATATTTTTTTAATTTGTAAGATCGTAGAATTTGTAATATTTTTGGTAACAACAGATGTAAGTTACTACAAGTCTAATCTGGCGAATTTGAGACAGAAAACCAATTGGAAGTGAAGAGATTTTCATTTAGCGGCTGATAGTAAAGATAGTTTTTTACGTTTTACATGCATTTAATGATATGCATAGATTATAAAACAAGTCTTTTTTATAAACGGTAAGAAAATACATCAAGAGAAAAAAAAATTATAATTTCATATAAACAAAGAAAAAGAAAAAGAAAAAGAAAAAGAAAAAGAAAAAGAAAAAGAAAAAGAAAAAGAAAAAGAAAAAGAAAAAGACAAAGAAAAAGAAAAAGAAAAGAAAAGAAAAGAAAAAAAAAAGAAACGGAAAAATAATAGAAACATAAGAAGAAAAGAAAAGAAAAGAAATGAAAAGAAAAATAAACAAAAAAAAAATAAAGAAAAGAAAATAGAGAAATTTTTTTTTGTATAAAACCAAAAACCCTGGCTGCTCTGGAGTCTGGAGCATGAGCTGCAGCATGGTCGTAATGCAACAAAATTGTATTACGCTGTGTTCTGGGTTGTGTTTCATCAATATATACATATATTCACTATCATACTTTGTATGTATAATGTTTAAATAGTCGCTAGAATAAAAAAATAATTAAAAAAAGTTTTCTTGTCCAAAAGGTCACATAATCTTCGTTGATTGTTCTGCTGTTTCTAAAAAAATCTTATCACACTTTACTCGTATATCAGCTAGATGCCAGTTCTACGAACTCTTTGAACTCCACTCGTTTCTACTTACAATATTATAAAATGATATTGTCAGAGAAGTTAAACTGCATTTATCCTAAATCGTGGGTAGAGAGGAGAGAGTGCCATAAACCACTCTCGTGGCCCAGATCTCCTCGCTTCACCCAAATTCATACATCTTCTATATAATTATTATATTCTCTTGATCTTATCACTATGTCTATAATATGATGACTTCCTTTACTTAGTTGTTTTAGCATTATACTGAGATTTGAAAAGTTGCGATGTTGTTGTTTTAAGGCTTCGTTGATCTTTCATAAATGGCTTTACAACTGTAGTAAGGAAAGATGATAAAAACACGAGCCTTTCTTGTACTTCCCCGACTTCTACTTCCAATCACTTGAGCGTCGTAATAAACCCAATCTCTCCGTCAATATGTCTTAGGTAGGTACGTGTGTAGACTATCAAGCCGCGTATTTGCTTGGCATTATTCATAATGCTTACATTGACCTTGCATTATCGTTGGATCTCCTTACTCATTCGTAATTCGGTCATGTGTGGTTTTACCACACATACGCCTCAGGGGGTTTTATTTCTACCACTATTTTACCAATTTTGTCTATGCCTGCGTGACCAAATTTTCAAACCAAAAACACATGATTTCGCATTACTACGTAGTGCATCGCATTAATAATTTTATTTAGCCGAATAAATAACGCTTTTTCTAAGTTATCTAATTGTAAACCCATTGTTGTTTGTATGTAAAACAAAATAATGATTTGTTTCCAAAATGTGGTTGGAAAATACAGAATAATTATTATTTTTATGTGCTCCCTAATTCTAATATTAATTTTTTTTGTAAGTATATAGTGGTGTAAACAAAGTTATTTATTTTCGCCAAAACATATTTCTTCATTCGTAAAAACCACTTTTTTCCAAAAATTATGAAAACATTGTTCCTCAATGACCTACCTACTAACTTAATGGTAAACGTTAAAACTTTTGTCATTAAGTGAGTTTCATTTATTAAAAACGGTATAAAAATACCATAAACAATAAATCATATACAGTGACATTATAAAGTTTAAACACACAGAAACTCTAAACGGATATAAAGGTAAAAGATACAAGTACGTGCAAAACTTATAAGTCGACTTAGGTTATTTTATTATTGATTGAAAAGATATGATAGTATAGCCTTCTTGTAGGTAACTACATTCTGTGTAGTTAAACAGATCCGCAACATCTGCTTACCTATTATTAACTTCATGTAATCTAGGTACAAGCGATGTTTGAAATGCTCAGTCCTGGTATTGTTACATTTCAATATGATTATTATTAACTTCATGTAATCTAGGTACAAGCGATGTTTGAAATGCTCAGTCCTGGTATTGTTACATTTCAATATGATTATTATTAACTTCATGTAATCTAGGTACAAGCGATGTTTGAAATGCTCAGTCCTGGTATTGTTACATTTAAATATGATTATTATTAACTTCATGTAATCTAGGTACAAGCGATGTTTGAAATGCTCAGTCCTGGTATTGTTACATTTAAATATGATTATTATTAACTTCATGTAATCTAGGTACAAGCGATGTTTGAAATGCTCAGTCCTGGTATTGTTACATTAAAATATGATTATTATTAACTTCATGTAATCTAGATACAAGCGATGTTTGAAATGCTCAGTCCTGGTATTGTTACATTTAAATATGATTTTGGAACGAGTAGCTCCCGTGGGTATATGCAATTCAATGAGGCTTAGTAAATGCGGGCTGTCTATACTATGTTTTATGTTGCAATAGAAAATATCCATTTATAATCATTTGATTGTATTTTTACCTTTTTGCCAAAAAAATTGAACGTACAGTGTTGGAAGTGGTTAGGAATATGTGAATTGAAAACCTTTAAGTTTGGAAAGTTTCTACGTCTAGCAAGAAGTGCAATATTAAAACCTGATAACAGTAAATTTCAACCTAATGCATTATTTTATTGGATCCAAACCTGTTTTCGTCTTCATGGGCTTAATGTCATATTAGAAAATTGTATCTTTAACACTTTATGGGGTTTTAAAAATATCTTTACTCCAAATTTTATTCCCAAAACGATGTTGTATTATACACCGCGCCACGTATCTACACAATAATATGATTCTCCTGCACTGTCCTTCGAACGGGTTTATGTGACATTGCCAAACCAGTCCGAAGAGGACATCACTTTAATTAATTACGTCTTTTTTATCACAAAGTAAATAAAGTTACTAAAAATGTTAAGATGACAAGATTCAGGCGGCTTGCATACTTCCATTCCAACAGGTTTTTAGAATCTCTGAAAAATTATTGAAAATTAATGTTATTAAGTACCTTTTCAAATATCAATTTCTTTTCACAAAGTTTGAACCAGATTCCTCGTAGTTAGGTTAGTATTATTTAAATGGAACTTGAATTTGAAAAGAAACCTGAGTTGTGTAAAACCAGCAAAATTTTTCCATCCGACTGAGCAGAGGTGCTCAATAGAGGTACTTACTTGAATCTTTGAGACAAAATGCATTTCATAAAAAGACATTGAGCATTTCAATGGTGATGTTTTTGATGTGCTTGCAAGATAACACTTTTTCTATTGAATGGATAGACTTTCTAGGTTTATTTTACTTTGTTGCGTGCAGCATATAACAGTTACCCAAAGGTACTATGGTATGGGTTTGAAGAAATACCAAAAGTACACAGAATAGTAGGTATACCTACTACCCATAACTACTCGCTACAGTCGCTACCGTACGTACGTAAGCACTTAACCGGTTTCGAAAGAAGCTTTTATAATGCTATAAAATCGGTTTGATCAATGTACGTTTAGCGTAAATATTATTACTGGCAGGTAAATTACCGCTGCCGTGTTTTTTTTTACTGCTAGACCCTGCAGAATTTTTTGGTCTTGAAAATTGGAGAGTTTTAGCCCTTTGTACATGCAACAGCAATGATAATGTAGGCAAATATTTAATTATATACTTGTATATATATTGACTAAGCAAAATATGTCAATTTTATTAATTTGGAGAATTCTTTATCAAATCGGCAAATTCTGTGTCAAATAGGATTTGTGAAATCAGACGATTCCTAGGTGTGAATTTTCGTCAAATCAGTCCGTTTGCACAATAATTCGACCGAACAATTTCAGTTTTCAAAATATTTGTACGGCCTACGTTGGGGTAGTTAACCAGATTTGAGGATGTTTATGGATATAAATTTACATAGTATGTTTGTAGATATTTACGAAAATTTTGGATATTTATGGTGTTTTACGGATATTTATGAATGTATGGAATTTTAAGGATTTTTATGAATGTTATGGAAATTTTGCGACATTTACGAACATTTATCGACATTTATGGATTTTATTTTAGAATGTTTACTTATAGATGTTTTGATAATATTTATGGAAATTTCTACAGGCTCATGCATATTTTTGGTTTTAATTGATTTTAATGAATAATTAAGAGCATTGTGAATGTTTATCCCATCCATATGGATATATTTACCGATTTTCTTGGATTTTTATTGTTAAGGAGGGCAATGGGTATTACTACACCGAATAAAGAAAAGTTATGTAAAATTGCAAAATCTTGAAATTGTTAATAATTAAGATAAATTATGAGCAATTTATGAAAAAAATAATAATCTTCTGATGTGTTATGAGAAATTATGAGGCATTCTGAGAGTTTCGTGGATTTTTTGGATATTCGTCGAGATAATCTCAAGCTTATTTAGGAATTTTTATGGATATATTATATACGGGATGTTTATTGTTTAAGTATTTTTGTAGATATAAATGGATGTTAAATTATGATAAAATAGATATTTATACTATGTATCAATAGCAGTGTCAAATAAGACTTTAACTTTAAATAAACGGACTTCTAGAAAATATCTTTCTAAAATTTGGTCCGTTGACCAAACTAATCCTAAAGCGATAAACTTTCAAATTGTTATTCTCCGGTTCAGGGAATCCCAATTTGATAACGTTTTATATTATTATTGCCAATAAACAGCAGGTCAGAGATTGCCGAGTATTGTGTGTTTTTTCCACTTCCTTGTCAATCTTTGATGATTGGACCCGCAGGTTTTTATGGAAGCAAATATTTTGGATAATTTACGACTTAAATTATCCGCAAAGGGCATTGGTATGGAATTAAAAAGAGTTTTCTTTGCAACATGGCGGCAATACAACACTCAACCACTATTCCGGAGGACGCGGGTTCGAATCCCGGCGTGCGCAAGTAAATTTTTTAGAATAATTTTTATTATTTCACATTTAAAATAATTTACAGTATATTTGCGGCACGTTCTAGAGCAGAGGTTCCCAAACTTTTTTGTGTCGTAGACCCCTTGCCATGTTTTTCTGTTTTTGGTAGACCCCCTACTTACCTAATATTGATTTTTTGTAAATTTCTAACTGTAGTGAAGTATAGAGTTAAAAACTTAAAGTAAAAACACATGTTCAGTTTTATACATTTATTAATTGAATTTAAATTAAAACTACTCAAATTAAAATTTTGTATCTGTTATATAAAATAAACGTAACATAAAATAAACTAAGCAATAAGTAAATGTTTTTAGTGGGAAGGATGAACCTGATGCTTTAATAATAAATTATCAACATTTGGCATCAATTTTGTACGGTTTAATCTTAAGTCTCCTCGGCTAATGATGTCCAGTCTGTTTCTTTTTTTCGTTACGAGATTGGTAACAGCGCTGAACCCCCTTTCCACTAGGTATGACGATGGAAAGGAAATTAAAAATTTCCTCGCTATATTCCATAATACGGGATAAGTAACGGGTATGTTTTTTTGCAGCCAGAAGTGCTGATATCCGTGCTTAAACTGAACCTTAAGTTCTTCGTTTGTACTTATTTCAGTCAGTTCCTCTTGTTTTATGACATTCGTTTCTTCTATGTCACCATATGGGTTAATTATCCACGTTGGTATTACCATAGTCAAAACATCCTCAAACCTAGTTTCAAAATCTGAATAGAGGGCATTTAAATGTTGAACGTAGGTTGAAACTTCGTCTTCCTGGCAGTTTGTCTGTGACAAATTGGGGAACTGGGAAAATTCGCCCCGTCCAATATTTTGCTTCATTAGTTTAACTCTGGCAAGAATCGCTGATAAGATGGACTTTGTTTTAATCAAATTTAAACTGTCGCCTTGTAACTGCAAATTAACCATATTAAATTTTGTAAGCAAATCTGTTAAATAGGCGATGTCTGTTTTCCACTTCATAAAATTTTATCTTAAGTATCCAGAAATTCTAAAATAGTCTCAAAAAGTGCAAAAAATCTTGTCAAACATAAGCCTTTCGACAGCCAGCGTACTTCAGTGTGAAGGAGTAATTGATGAAAGTGTTCGTCATTTTCTTCACACAACTGCGCAAATAACCGCGTATTCAACGCGTTGCTTCGGATTAGGTTTACTGCATCAATGACTAATTGAAGAGATTCATGTAATCTAACACTCAAATTTTTAGCAACTAAATGTTGTCGATGGATGACACAATGTATCGCCAACACCCCTAGCACATTTTGTTTTAAATAGCTTATAAATCCACGATAACATCCAACCATGGCAGGTGCTCCATCTGTAGCTACTGACATTATATTTGATACAGGGATTGCTTTTTCAATGAAGTAATCCTTCAAAACTTGAAATATTGATTCACCTTTAGTGTCGGTTAAGTGTAAGTAAATAGGTACTATCAGTGTATGTTGAGATCCACTATCGTGGACCCCCATTTTCATTTCATGGACCCCCAATTTTTTTTTTCGCTGACGTAGACCCCTTGCAGGTTGTCATAGACCCCTGGGGGTCGATATAGACCACTTTGGGAATCACTGTTCTAGAGTGATAGATACTTTCAGTATCGTTCTGGTGAAAGACCACCATTGAGAATCCAAAATTGCTCGAACTAATTATAATCTATTTAAAAATTATCCGAATGATTCCTATTTAACGGTATAAAATGTAGTAGTCCCTATGTCTGTAGGTATATAATTTGTTACTTAGGACAACAAATTCGTAAGCCGATTAATTTGCTATGTTGTTTTCTTTAAAAGAAAATGTAGGTACATACCGTTATTCATCTGGCGCGTGTTTGCTGTTTGTATTTTCTCCGTAGAAAATGTTTATGGTATTAATTGTGTATGTACATGATCTTATTCGTAATCGGACACTCTCTGTAATTATGTCAAGAAGTGACCTTCTTAGTAAATCTTCCTCAAAACAAATAAATGTTTTAATGCAAACAACAAACATTAAATGGTGTGATAAGTGGGGCATAATAAAAGTTTCTAAAAAATTCTCCAAAACTCCATTGATAGCTATGTAGATCCCGGTTTTGAATTTGATTGAGTTGAATGCTGCCCGAACAAAGGTCCTCCTAGTGTATTTTAAATCAATGATGACGGGAAATACACAAGTTGACGGGTACCGAAGATCCTGTACGGAGGTCAAGTCGTGTGCCAGCGGTCACTCCGGAACTCCCGATGACTGATGACTGATGACCGATGACGGATGACTGAAGACTGGACTGAGGACGAGTCAGGCTGCTCGGGTCAAGCCACATTTGTTGTTGGTCAATATTTGAAATCAATCAACCCTCTTTTTCTTCAATAACTTCTCTTGATCCAGTATGTATTAATAGCGAGTACTGACTCCCATATTCCTATCCACCCCACAAACCTTTTTCTTTCCCAGAACTTCCTTTCCTAAGACAACCCTCTACTCAGCATCCACGAAGATGACATAGGCCCTAGGGAGAATTATTTTCCTCAGGGTCTCTTATAAAAAAAAACAAACGCAATAGGTATTTTAACTATGTAAAAATTAATATACCTACCTTAGCACTTGTAATAAAGTGTACTGTGTATGCCTAAAAAAAAATTTATTTAATTGATACACTAACCATATATCAAAGAAATCTCTCGAACCCTGTAAAGAATGGAGATTTTCAGCTGTTCGATGTGATCATGCATCCATCTTTATTGGCGTAGAATAAAAATAATTATTATTTATTGTTCCTTCATTCGCAACGTTGGTTAACATATCATTATAAATGTTGACAGAATATAAATACAAAATATCGATGTGTGTATTAAACCAACGTTACAAGTTACGATTGTTTCGGAAACTCACGGTAAAAGCGGGAAACTGTTCAATCTACTTCACGTTTTCGAGTAATTTGAGTTGAAATTTATTGTGTTCTAAATATTCGTTCATTAATACCGTAGCTGTCATTTTTTTTTCCTTTTCAAATGTGTACAAACGTAGACCATCCATTTTTATAACACCTTAAATTAAAAAAAAATCTAAGTTCTCAGTTCGAAAACAAACAGTTTTTTGGGGTTCTCTGTGTGTTATAGGTTCACCGGGTTTCCGTTTTTACTACTTGTTTCCAGACACCATGTGTAATGTTCGTACATGTAAAAAATCACCTTCTGAAATGGAATTTTCCCATAATGTTTTATCAGTTTTTTTTAAAAGTTTCAGATATAAAAAATAAATTCCAACATTTTAACGGTGCTATTTGGTCATGCCGCTTCCATCGACAAATCGCAAATTGTACTAATACTAGCACAGTTGCATTGTATTCAAATCTTCCTACATTCATGGAAGATGACTTGCATCTTTGAAAATGAAACTACATAGCGACTAAAGTAGCTTCCTAGCTACAGTAAAAACCTAGGTATTTTGTTATTTATATAACTAGGAATACAATATGATTCGTGAGGAGACTATGCATTGTTGCGATTCTTAAGTCTACATAATAAGTGCTCAGTTTCTTACTCAGTTCGGTAAAGATAATAAAAACTGATTATTGGTAGCAATAGGAATTTCTTGAATTTCCACAACAAACTAAGATGACACAATATCCTAAAATAAAGTCAGAATCTTAAAGACCTAATTACTTAGGTACACGGCTTCTTTACAGAAGCCGTGTACGAAAATAAACGACGCGCGGCTCTGGTGTACTGGACGGACCGACGGTCGAGTTTGTCCTAGCAAATACTAAATTAAACTAATTACGTAAATACGAAGTAAGTGAAAAAGTCTTGAAAAAAATATTTATCACATAATGACGGACGACTTAGCCCTAGAAGGTCTAGAACAAGGCTGCCCAACCCCAGGCCCGCGAACGAATTATAAGTGGCCCGCGTGAACCATTTTCAAAAAACCCGCCAATCCGCCAATTTGAAAAAGTGTCGCGGGTCCGCGGTAAAACAAACAATGCAGCTTGCGCGCGGTCACCAGTGTTGCCAACGAAGGCGATTTATCGCTATTTAGGCTACTCAGAACGAGAATCAGCGACGAAAAAATCAATAGATTTCAAATATTTTGTGGGGAGCACTCATTTTGAATTTTTTTTGTGGGGAATTATGTTTTATAGAAATTCTCGAACAACCCCCCCCCCCAAATAATAGGAACCGTTAGGCATTCAGTGGCCCGCCAGTGATTCAAAATCGTCAATTTCGCCCAACTGTTAAAAAGGTTGGGCAGCCTTGATCTAGAAAATTAATTGATCTTTCCGGGGTTTATTTTAATTACATCTAATAAATATATTACTGAAATCTCAGATGGTTCTAAACGAATACCTCTAGAAGGTACCAATACATCGTCTATAAGCTAGAAAAATAAACCTAATTTTGTAGATGAAAAGTGTTTACTTAATTTTTTTCAAAGCATTTTCATTAAAAAATTATGGTAAGGCCATAGACATATGAATTAATTCCTATGTCTGTGGGTAAGGCAAATAATTAAGGTTTTTTGTTAATCTTAAATATTAACAACTTACAACAGTGGGTATCGGTTTGAAAAAAAGATACCATAAGTCACTCTCATTAATTTGCTCTCTGCAGATTAACTTTCCAATCGCGTGACACCAATAAAACCCACGAGTATATTTATAGTTCTCAGAGGTCATCGTTAATATATTATTTATAATATGCGGATCATATCATTTTATTTTTGATCTAAATACATGTTGTATTGGTAGATGCTCTGATGAATGACAGCCATTCAGAATCAGAACATTGCTTGAAATGGCTTTAGCTGTGTTTGCTAACCAGATCTGACAATCCAAAATAACAACTTCCCAACGTTCCTGCCTCTTTATTTTTCCTTACATTATACTTCAATTGGGTCTACCAGTCCTAGTGGCTCCGAACAGTTCAGAGCAATTGGGTCTCTTGTGCGGTATTTACATTAAGTGTAAAAAAACACCACCACCGAATAATTATAATAATATCGACAATTTTTAGTATCGTGGAGCATCACTTTAACTTTTTTCTTCTTTTTGAACTGACCGAAGCCAGCAGCAACTGACACCATTAGATCCCCAGGGGTGTTGTAACGCTAACGGGAGTAGGGAGAGTAGGGAAATCACGTAATGAAAGGTTGGGAAGTACCTGGCTCTTCAGATCTGGTCACCAAACACGTCTAAAGCCATTTCGAGTAACATTCAAGGATCCTCAATGTTGGTTTTTACCAGGGCGATTCTGAGAGTAACTACTACTTTGAATTAGTAGTAGGACAGATTGTTAATTGTAGCAAATGAGGATAAATGCATTAAATAATTAATACGTACCTCTTGCTATGAGGAAACTATAATCAAGAATTTTGTTTTATTATTATTTCGCAGTGGACTTAATTAGTTCTAGTTAACTTTTTTGTGTAAATGAATGACAACATGATATGCAGCAATATCGAAAAATAGGATTCCATAGTAAGAACATCAAATGTTGTGTAAATTAATTACAACATGACATTGAACAATATCGCAAAGAAGGATTCCATAGTAAGAACTTCAAATTTTATGCTTATGCCATTCCTTTTGGAAAATTAAACTTCTTTAGGTCAACATAATAAGTGCTCCGTTTCTTGCTCAGTTCGGTGAAGATAATAAAAACTGATTATTGGTAGCAGTAGGAATTTCTGGAATTTCCACCACAAACTAAGATGACACAATATCCTAAAATAAAGTCAGAATCTTAAAGACCTAAGTAAAGAAGCCGTGTACAAAAATAAACGACGCGCGGCTCTGGTGTACTGGACGGACCGACGGTCGAGTTTGTCCTAGCAAATACTAAATTAAACTAATTACGTAAATACGTTTCTAATTTGTATTTTGATCAATAATTATAAAAATGTTCCAAAACGTAGCTTCTGTATGTACAGTTTACGGATGTAATAATTACAAACAACAAAAACATTCCAAGTCGTTTTCGGGATACCAAAAAACGCTGACAGGTTAGTTGGTAAAATATATTACGCGTTCGTTGAATCCTAACAAATAAAACATTCTTGATTACATGAAAAGTGAAATATACAAATAAGAAATTAAAAAAAAATCTAAAAATTATATAAGCATTTTATTACATTTCTAAGCCATCGAAGAGAGAGTTAATAGCCGCTTTGATGTCGATAGTCTCACTGGGTACAGACAGTTGGGTGCAGTTCAGACTATTGTGCTGTGCTCATATAAAAAACTTGAGGACACCGAAAGAAGAAAAACAAACATTATTTTTGTCCAAATATATTTATTCACGATGATAAACAATCATTTTGCAACGAATTAATAGCACAGTAATATGAAAGTACAAAATTCAAGTTTTCTCAAAGTACCTAATGAAAGTCGAATTATAAATTAACAACTTTTTTCGAATAACGTGATAAATTATTCTACTACCATTTATTACACATTCTCTATATGCGTATAATATACTAGCTAAACTCCACGGCGTTGCTAACAGAGAGTTTTTTTAATCTAATGTAGACAGTGACCTTTTTCTAGTTTTGAATGTTAAGTGTGCAAATTTTCATCAACCTTGGAATAAAACTGTATACATATCAAATACACGAATTTTTCGAAATCAAATATAAACATCAATTTTCGTCAAATCTTCGAAAATTTGTCAAGTAACATCAATATACTCCTTTAGGGTGACAGTGACGCTCCTCTGGTTTTGTGGGTCAAGTGTGCGAATTTTCATCAACCTCTGAAAAAAAACTGTACGTTTGTATACCGCCGTCGGGCGGTTACGTGTTATTACAAAATATACCTTCGTTTAATTCATTCACCATCTTTACATAATAATCCTCTAAACTTGATGAACAGGTAAGAAGTAATTCCCTCTACAGACCACTCAATTTGGTTGGTTCAACCTTTGTGTGTTTGAGTGCTAACCCTATCGCGTACAACGCACCTTTCACGGTTCGACTCGACCAAATTGATAACAACCGCTCAACCAATGAACCGAGTGATCTGTAAGGCCCTTTGTAGATTGTTACTAATTATATCTGCACTCTATTATTAGTTATTACTATAAAGATTACATAGGTTTGTTTTGGTTGACGTTCAGCAACGCCCTTGAATAATAAAAAAGGGGCTATAAAAATCATTATTACACCTAATGCTATTTTCGCAATGTTCCTTATTGCATTTTTAGTTTTCGATTTCAAACTCTTCTGTCTTTCTCTCTCGAACCCTGTTTTCCTACGGTAATACTTTTATCAAAACGACTACAGGTTAAACGATACGCTAGTTATATTCTACAATACGCCTTTTCAAGGTATTGATTTACAATATTAGGACAAATTATTTGTTTGCGCTTGTACATATAAGCAATATGAATAAACAGTTTTGTCCGTAAAAAATTCAATTCTTTCGAGAAAGGCATACAAATAAAATATTGTACCGATGATTCAATCCTATATTGTATTTATATTCGTATTACATTTTACGGCTGCAAACAAATAATTTGTTATAATATCGTAAAGCCTAACTTGCATACAGTGTATTTTAATAAACATAATCAAATTAACGCCATGTATGAACGCGTAGATTATAACGTACGTTACGTTTAACCTTCGGTGTTTTATTTTATTACATAAAGAACATTTAAATATAATTTTGTAGACAAACGAAGTACCTACCAAAATTTCATCCAAACCACTGACCTACTTCAGAAAAATATTCTTAAAAAACAATTACGACAATAATGAATTTTTTTTTCCAATTAATAAATTTTCTAGTGCGATGTAATGGCACATTATTTTTAATTTGCCACCAAAAAACATATAAGTTTTTTATAGTAAATATGGCGTGCCATGTTGATAAGCCAAAAGTAATTAGTCATAAGTCTAAGTGATAGTAAATTAAAAGCATAAATTAAGTTGTTGAGCGCCCTTCAGGTGATTTTCTCAAGAAAACGGCGCTATACAAATAATCCAATCGTTATTATTATTATTTATGCGGGTCAGCGTCTGTGACAAGTCGTCTCACAGCCAGTAGCATTTTCTACGACATAATGACATTGTAGCCAGCTTAAACCGTTCAGGAATGGACGGTTTTAGATCCTTTTAAAAATCAATAATTGCCAAGAAAATATTCAAATTACAGATTTTACGAACGATGATCAAAATTAGAAGAATATACTTAAATATTTTCTACGGGTTATTTTCAGGTAGTTGTGAAAATGTGAAAATAACCCGCCGGCTTGCCCACAAAACTATTATCATACTTTCTAGAAATGTTGAACTTTTAAATTATTTAGATCACATAGCACTCTCTTTAGGGTGAATTGCCTAAAACAAAAAAAAAAAAAAAAATTATTTAGAATCCAGGTACCTATTTAATACACAATAGATTTTGATAATCTTTTCTGTTTTTGACACACATAGTTGATGAAGAACAAATAAAAATCATTTTCAATTTTAATATTTTCTTCTTATTGAAAAAAACAGATAATACTGACAAATCTAAATGAAACATGTAACAGAACAAGATACAGGAACATACGATAACGGTCTAAGTAAAGTCGTTGTCCCGGAAAGACAGAGATGCTGGGTTCGATTCCCAATTGAGACCGTTATCCTTTTATTTTTTGTGTTTTTTTCTGTGTCTTGTTCTGTTTCATGTTTCTGTTTTATCAAGACTAAACCAAAAGTTATTAACGATTACTCCTAAATTAATAATAATTAATATGACTACTCTTACACTTTGTGCAATGTAATATTTTGTTCAAAAATTATATTATTATTTATTTTTTGTATATTATTTTTTAAACATCGAAATTTTTCTATAAATAAACAAAGATATTTGTTGTCAGACTTGAATAAAACTATTAACTTAGAAATAACTTAAGAGAATTTCTATTATATTCCCAAAATAATGTCTAAATTGTGTTCAACGATAAATACGTATATCTCAATGTCCTAAATACAAATATATTCAGTCATCACAAAATACCATATTTCCCAAACATCGCATGGAAAAAATATTATAAAGCGGACGTCCGATAAAAAGCTGAATTTCTTTAATTCTGTGAGAGGATCAGATCTTAAAACAACACGTGAAAATAACTAAATTTTAAATGGTGTCGTTAGCAATACTATCCTTAAACATTTTAACCCTTTCAGACCGTGTGTATATTTGAAAATACACAGATTTCCGATTTCTTTTCTCACTATCTAGAGCGAATAATAATAAAGCTGGTAAACTGGTTTCAGTAAACATACAGCAATTAATAATTTTTTTGGTAAACTAATGTTTAAGACAAGATTTTTTATGCATAGCACAAAGGGTAACAATTATTTTACAAGCAATAATTATTCGCCTGAAACACTCATCCACATTGAAAAATCTCCTGATAAAAGATACATGACGCCAACGGGACTCGAACCCGTGTCCCTTCGTTTTCCGGTCGACAGCTCTGACCACTGAGCTATGGCGGCTTATCTCTTATCCGCGAAATAATTCAATATATACTAGTGTTTCATTCAACAATTACTGCTTGTAATGTATCTTTTATCAGGAGATTTTTCAATGTAGATGAGTGTTTCAGGCGAATAATTATTGCTTGTAAAATACAGCAATTAACGCAGTTAATTTAAAAAATTAGTTTTAAAGACCTTTTAAAAGCTTTCAGCAGTTTAGTTAAGTCCCAGGGAAGGAAGTTTCAATCCTCAGCGAAACCAAAAAATCACATTTCAAAATATAAAAATCAAAAATAATTACTTCCAAACTATTGAAAGCAAAATTACAAATATCAATTATTATCAAGCGTCAAACATCTTCTACCACTGCCAATTTTAATTCAGCTCAGAAGGGGTTAATCCTCGACTCAATAATATGCTTACTGTATAATCCCAATTCAAAGTGAGGAATAGTTTAGTTTGCTTAACAAACTATATTATTTGAAACAACAAATATATCTTTTAAGTTTAAAAAAATAGAAAGAACTTTTACTATAATACATAATTTATACATACATTATTAAATTTGAATAAAATAGATCCTAAATATACAGGTGGTCGTTTTGACATTGCGTTTTTTTTAAATGAATTATTTTCAATTTGCTCTGTTAAAACAAATAATACAAACAATTCTAAATAGAAAAATCACAGGGAGGTTATTTCATTATCATAAGCATATTTTTCCTTGTCTTCTGGGGTTTTATTGCTCTTTATCATTTCGGTCCCAGTTTCTTCAAAGTCTTCCTTCTTCTGCATTATGTACATAGAACTAGAAAAATAATTCACTTTATTAAGAGACGTCATAATATTAAATTTTATTCAAATACATCTATTTTAATTTCACTTTTGTTTTCGGTAATGAATGATTTGCAAATCTTGGAAGAGGAAATGAATATCTGACATTTTAGAATAGAGTATTATGGTAAAAAAACTTTTTTTTACGAGTTCATTTTTTTTTCAATTCCCTACATTGTACCCAATTCATTTTGGACACTACTTTAAATTCTGTTTACACTACTGGATACTAATTTTTCGCATTCATAAGATCTTAAAATAACCGCAAATAGGGTACGTAAGATCTTAAAATAACGACTTATCTTGCTATGAATAAATTTACAATTATTTCGTGAAATCTGTGGTTAAATGAGGTAAATTTCCTTAACCAATTTACTTCAATATTTATGTTTTACTCTACCATAAATTTGTAAGATGAATTAACTCGTTTATTTCCTTCCTTTGATCTAATCTCTTATTATTTAATCAAAGATTTACCATTAAAAGTCGCTATTACAGTTGGTCTCAGAGTAGAAAACTCTCGTTTACTTTTGTTTTATATCAAAATTAAATATTTATATCAATGTTCCAAACAGAAAAAATGCCCCGGGGCGGTGTGACCTGGCTGTACAGAGGGTTGTTTATGACGGGAATACTAAAACTGTCTTACAAATAGATGACTGCAGCAAGGATGGTCAGTAGCGCATCCAGCAGGAAGAAGGCCCCGGGGGCCGGTGTGGAGACTGCGGATGCAGATCTGGCTGTAGAGGGGGCGGTGTATGACGAAAAGATATCCTCGCACGCATATTATAATATCACAACTGCCTCACTAATAGATGACCACGGTAATAGATGCAGGTCAGTAGCGCCCCCAAACGCCCCGGGGCGTTGTAGAGTGCAGATGCAGACCTGACTGTAGGGGGGGCTGTTGAGATGATCGGCACGATGGCATCGAACACATATTTTAATATTTCAATTGTCTTACAAATAGATGACCACGGCAGGGACGGTCAATAGCGCCCCCAACAGGAAGAACGCTCCGGGGGCGGTGTGGAGAGTACGGATGTAGACTTGGCTGTAGAGAGGACTGTAGATAATGGGAACAATGGCCTCGCACACGCCGAACAGAGAGTGGATTTTACCTGAAAAACACAAGTAAAAAAGTCAGCCATTGATTGGTAATGCAATTTTAATGAGCTCTTAAAAATCTTCAATGAATTTCATTATATTATCATAACACTTGTGGCAATTCTGTTTTGACATAATACATCACTTAAAATAATTTTATCAAACTATCGAAGAAAGAAACCACTTTTTATGGCTTGAATTTACACGTTATTTTGTTCAGTTTATTTTGTTTTTAACCACTGTAATCAAATTTATACATGAAATCAACTAGTTTCGGTAATACCCTAACCTTCAGGATAGTATTATTACAAACTTGGAGTTTATTTTAACTTCGATTAGCGACACATCGATATTTATATTATATTACTCAAAAGAGTCAAGTACGACAAATTTTTTTTGGCAAAACATCAGTCAAAAGATCGATTTGGTTAAACAGGTTTCTTTGAAGTCCCCGTTATTTTGTAGATGAAATTAAGTAGGTAAACCAGTCTCGAGTTATAATCAAAAAAGAATATAATTAATCGTACAAGGAAGAAGTGACGTTATTAATAGACGTGTAACCTTGACGGAGGTAAACATTCACAAGGTTACACAGTAAAAAGTTCATTTTATTACCTATTCAAGACTAATTGGATTTTTTGTTGCAAAAAGTTTAGTTGGAAAAGTGACATAAGAAGGATGTGAGCGATGCAATAATATCAACTTATTATTATGTACCCACACGGTGTTTGACCCTCAGCTGTGCGATAGGTAGGTCCTTACGAAATGGATATTTGCTTTATCGTGATTTATTTTTGGGGTATTATGCCATGTTATCCTCTTTATTAAAAGGAAGCTACAAGCCAAAAATGTGTATATTCTTATTATACCTTATACTGTAGGTAATAGGCATTAAAATCGCTTGACAAAACGGAGTCTAGAAACGTTCGATTTCAAGCACAAAACTGGTTTTTATTTATTTTGTAAATAATTTTATAAGAAATCAAAAAAGTTAATCGAGTGAAACTGTTACAGATAATCTTAGCTATAATACTGTTTTTTTTTTAAAGTTGTTTCCTTTACGATTCATACATTTCTTAAATAGTTAAAATTTATATTTTTTATTAAGTAATTTATTATTTTATTTGTATTCTATTCAAGCGAAACGATAGGAAAACCTTCAATTTATCCAAAGCATATTTTTGGTAATCATAATGTACACCAATTCGCTATATAGATTAATCAAAATAGTGATTTAGCATTAAGCTTCGCCTTAAGCCAACGTTTTGGACAGCGTTGCAGTGTCCATAATCAGGGGAGGTGTGTAGATTGAGGTGAAATGTGTTTTTATGTACGTAAAAGCGATTGTTACGCGCATCAATCCTCATAGGGCCGTTATTTTAGTATGATTAGTTAAATCAATGTGGTTTTCGGCATTTAGTTTTGATGTAGCCGTCAAGTACTAGATACCAAGAACTATAAAGCGTAGCCCCGTTGTCTCTATTCATATTAATTGGGTTTTTTTCCGGATGTCTATTGCCTCCGTAATTAAGAGCGCTCGAAGCGTTTTTAGGTCTTTCCAGAACTTCAGGAACAAATCCAAAGTAATGTTGGCAAAGAATTTGAAGATAGAAAACGTTGGCTGTAAGAAGGAGGAAGTGTAATACGACATAAAAAGCGAAAAATAAATCACGATAATAGGTACTTTTAGCCGAGAAAATCTTAAACCATGTTCTTAAATTCGTTGTTTAAACAGGCAAAGGGTATCAAAATTACTTTGAGAATTCTGTCTTCTCTAAATTAATATTCTTATCTAATTAATCTAGTTTAATCGCATAGAGTAGAGGTTCCCAACTTTTTCTGGCTCACCGCTTAATTCCTATGTCTGTGCTCACCGCCCACTTTTGAAGTATATTTGACGTCACACCGACCAGGTGATGTTGTAGTCAGTTGAAATCGTTTTGGAATGTGGGACTTAACATCGTTTTTAAAATCAGTAATTATAAATTAATATATTTAAATTACACATTTTTCACAACGATGATCAGAACGAGAAACATAAATTTTAAAACTTCCACAGCATTCGTAGTTTGTGAAAATTTCACTGTCCCGCGTTAAATTCATACCAGTTTGAAATTAGTGGGTTGATTCTATAAAATTATAATCGAAGTAAGAGTTGTTATTAATAAAGGAAGAAGTAGTACTTATCTTGTTTCGTGTTTTGGTGATATCGATTATTTTCAACACAATGTCATTTTCATCATTGTAAAAAAAACGTTTTAATCTAAAACCTATAATAAATGAGATAGATTCGGGCATTTTAGCATATTTTGATATTGAGTTCAACAGGAAAGAGGAATTTAAAGAAACGTTGGCGAACGTTACTACTTCTAGTGACAGACCTAGTAACGAAAACATGTCTTTAATTAGCTGCCTACATTCACACAATGCATTTAAGCTAATAAAGTTAACTAGCAAATCAATAATTAAGCAGTCTAAAGGACAAAATAAAGTGTATGAAATTAATGTTTGTTAGTCTAATACTGCTTTCGGGCCTTCTCATCAATGTTCAAGTATTTATCAACTCCTACCATACGATACCAGAAGACCACAATACTACTCAAGTCACCAGTAAAACGAAGTTCGGCTGGGAGAAGGTTAAGTTGATTCTATGGAATGTTTCGGAGGTTCTAAGTAGACGGTGATTAATATTGATTTTGATTGTTGACAAAAGAGAAGATGGTTATTTATATATTTTTAAATAAATTTGCTATCATTTTTGTAACGACATTTTTTTTTTTTTTTTTAAATAAATAAGCTTTATTGACTGAAAATTTTACATTTTTTTTTTTTTTTAGACAATGTATAGATAGTCCCACGAAGCTGCCACATGGCTGCTTGTCTGCAGGTTCTATCTCAATATACAATTATAATATAATATATGTCTCCCGTTATATAAAATAAATAACAGACTCATACATACAACTACACTAACATAGGACAATATAGCACACAGATAACACACATTCAAAAATAATACATATAGGATCACACACACTGAAAGTGAATAACATCGTACTGTAACATAATGTAATAGAAATAAAATTCTAGTTAACTAAGTGAAAAATGTTATTTTAATTTTTTTTTCTGGAAATAAAAAGCTCGTTAGTGAAAAAAAAAAAAAAAAAAATACGTTAATTTATATTAGAATTAAAACTTTCAAATAATGTCTTTCCTTTTCTTCTTTGTTTGTTCTATTTTTTATAGATATACAGATTTTTCATTTATAAGCCACATCTTTACATTTTTCATGCTTAAACTCTTATTTTCTGAAAAAACAAATTTATTTTTGAGCTTATTAAAAATCACTGGTACAGAGTACTCCAGCGTTCGGCTTCCATACTTATTTGTTATTTTAGGTATTTTCAACCCTTTTTTTTCTGTAAGACGTGTGCTGTGACTATGTACCAGTGGTTTTTTATAATTACTATCGTCCCAGTTATCTTTAATGGTAAGGAACCAAAATAAACCTTTTATAGGGAGCAGGCCCTCAGCACAATATAACAGTTGCACATTGTGTCTTTGTCTATACATATTAGGTGATACAATTTTTTTTATGATAGAGGTTTGCAAATTTTGTACATACTTAATATATGTCATGCTTGTATTTCCCCAGCTTCTAATTCCATATCTAAGAATAGATTCTACTAATGAGAAATATACTAGTTTGAGTGTGCTATGAGGCAAGACAAATTTTAATTTATAGAAACTGTTTGCTAGAGCTTTTAGCTGGTTACATATTTTAGTAACTTGCTTATCCCATTTAAATGTGTTATCTACTTTTAATCCCAGATAAGTATACTCGTTGACAAAATCAATTTTCTCACATTGGCAGTTAGATATTATTTTTCTATGGATGCATTCAAAGTTATGTGCGGTTAGTTTGGGAATATTCCACATTTTCAAACTTGGTGATCTGATATACATGCATTTTGTTTTCTTTACATTTATAACCAATCCTACATCGTGTGCCCATTTTAGCAGTTCATCGAAGTCGGTTTGCAATTCTTGAATCGCTATTTGAGGATTTTCATTAGATACTACAAGTGCGGTGTCATCTGCGAAAATGAATCTGCGAATCTGCATTCATTAAGTGTTTCTAATTTGAAATATAATTTTAGCAGATGATGGCCCTTACCACTTTCTCCAGGCTCCACAAGCTTGGTGGCGATGGACCTCATTGCTATGATGCCAGTTCCACTGAAGCAGTCCACGATCGGTCCAGCGTAGAACCAGGCCCTAGTGGGGGCGAAGGCGTACACGAAGCTGGACGATATCTTGCTGAGGCCCGCCAGAACTCCTATCATAGCGTCGTTCATCTTGAAGATACGGCTGAATACGGTGATTGCTACTATCGTACCTGGAATTTGATTTGCCATTCTTAAGTATTTAAGTATTACTCAAAACCATCTCGAAAATTTAATCGACCTGGAGATCATTATAATGATTCGGCTTGGGCTAGGTCTCAAAGATTGCGATGGGATGAACATGTTGAAAGAATTTCAGACGACATGACACCAAAAATTGTGTGGGTGTCAACTTTCCAGTGAAAGTTACCCAGAAGTAGGCCAAGAAAGAAGTTGATAGACTGCGTGGAAGAGTATTGGAGCAGGACGGGAAAGATTATGTGGGTTCCAACTGCATAGTGAAAGTGATCCAGAAGTAGACCTAGGAAGAGGTTGATAGACTGCGTGGAAGAGGATTGGAGCAGGACGGGAAAGATTGTGTGGGTTCCAACTGCATAGTGAAAGTGGGTCTAGGAAGAAGTGGACAGACTGCGTGGAAGAGGATTGGAGCAGGACCGGAAAGATTATGTGGGTTCCAACTGCATAGTGAAAGTGATCCAGAAGTAGACCTAGGAAGAGGTTGATAGACTGGGTGGAAGAGGATTGGAGCAGGACGGGAAAGATTGTGTGGGTTCCAACTGCATAGTGAAAGTGGGTCTAGGAAGAAGTGGACAGACTGCGTGGAAGAGGATTGGAGCAGGACCGGAAAGATTATGTGGGTTCCAACTGCACAGTGAAAGTGATCCAGAAGTAGACCTAGGAAGAGGTTGGTAGACTGGGTGGAAGAGGATTGGAGCAGGACGGGAAATATTGTGTGGGTTCCAACTGCATAGTGAAAGTGGGTCTAGGAAGAAGTGGACAGACTGCGTGGAAAAGGATTGAAGGGAAATTTCTGAATAAGCTTGCAGTCATTATGAAAAAATGCATTGATGGTGAAAATCTTGTCGGGCCTACCTTAGAATCTTTTATACATTTTCAATCCGCTATTCTGCCAGTATAGAATGAATGGTGAAGTACTTACACGCGTAAACATCATCAAGGACCTTGGGGTGATCTTTGATCCCAAGCTGACATTTTCAAACCCCATAGTCCAGCTTACCTCGGCTTGCTTCAAAACTCTTGGTTTTGTAATTAGAACTTGCAAACAAATCAATAACATAGAAGCAATGACCGCCATGTTCAACGGAGTGGTCAGAAGCAAACTGGAGTACGCCAGTACTGTCTGGATACCTTATCAACTTAAATACATAAATATGATTGAACAAATTGAAAAAAAATTCCTAAGGTATGTTTACATGCGATCATACGGAATATATCCGAAATTCATGCATCACGTTGAACTGCTAAAGGAGACAAATTACCAAAGCCTGGAGACCAGGCGTGATGCCGGACTCATGGTATTTGAATTAAAGTTACTAAAAAACCTTATCGATTGTCCATATCTCCTGTCATGCTGTAGCTTATTCGTTCCTGATAAATACTGTCGAAATCGTAGCCACGACCTATTCTGTATACCGCAGGGTCGGACAGATGCCATTGCCCAACATAGCATGACAAGAGGTATGACCTTGCTAAATGCCCTACCAGCGGATATAGATGTGTTTAATATCACTATACCATGTTTTAAAAAAATATGTACATGTATTGTTAGTTTTAATAAAATTGTACCATAATTGGACTTACCTGTCTGTCGTACAGTAAAAATAAATAAAAAAATAGCCTTGTAATGATTAAATTTGTTTTTTGTTTTATTTTTTCTTATATCCTAGCCAATAAACTGGAAAACTGTATGTTGCTTTTATTTGTTGCGTATGTTTATTTGTTTTTATATTTGTACGTACATAAGTATTAAATATTTTTTAATTAATTAATTCTACATGATATGAACATTAGATATTGGGTTAAAGCCTAAATAAAATAAAATAAATAACATTTTATACAGCACTATTTCATCAAAAAAGATCGACATGTTTCAAAACCAATGGTTTAAGTAATAATTTAGCATATTATTCTGTTGTGTTCATTCAAAAAAGTTTTTGATGCCTTCATAAAATTGTTAAACGTTAATTTCTCCTTCAATGTAATCTACATAAATAAAAATGTAAACGTTCGTTTGTTCAAATTCTTAAGACTCCGAAAGTTCTTCACCGATCGTTTTGAAATTTTGACATGACGTTGCATTCAAATACGCATGTTTTTATATACTTAAATTATGTAGATGTCACTTGTGACAGGAAGAATCAAGTTTTTTTTAAACAGCGTCATCTGTTGGACATAAAAGTAAAACGCGCTATTGTTTCTCGATCTGCACAGAAAGACTGAGCCATTAAAAATAACGTTATAAAATAATTTAAGAATCAATATACCGACTACAAGGTAGTGGGTACCCTCATAAATGTATCGAGATATAGCTTAATCGATGCAAATCGATAATGACTATAATGTGTTCTTACCGAGTAGATTCATGATGACGGCGTATGTGGAAAAAATGCTGAAATCCACTTCGTTGAAGTTGAATTTGTATCTGGCAAAAAGATACGCTACTCCCACTTCACCTGTGAAATAAAGAAAAATATATTTTCATAATGAAGCTCTTATCTACTCTGTTTGGAAATTATAATTTTAAATCAAGCTATTGGTTCTATTTCTTTCTACACATCACTCATTTATATATATGTATTGAAGGTCGAATTACGCCTGCCGAGTGCTCGGCCGAGCAACTTTTTGGAGAGTAGATATCGTCGCATTAATTCGTAGAATGCGTAACTCCCAAATGTAAAATTTTACAGGAGGCACAAAAAACCTCGTAGTGAAAAAAATGAAAGACGGCTTATTCTTTTTATTTATGTTTCGAACATATAATATATTTGGAAATTTATTTTCAATCATTAAACTTTTGTAAGTTAAGGCTTTCTATTTCAAATCGGAGTTAGGAAGTTTACGTAAAAACCGAGAATGGAGATACGCATTTTACAAAAGATACATACTTTTCTGCGAACAGTTTTATTTATTTATTTATTTATTTATTTGTTAAGACATACACAGTACAATAAGATACAGTTAGATATTTTTAGTTATTACATAGTTGTAGTACCTATTACGTATGTCCATAAAATATCATTACGTAATTTCGCCTGAGATTGATATAAAAGAAAGGAAGTGTATGGATAGATAATAATAAATGAATTGAAAACAAGAATTATAATAAGCTCACGAATTGTAATTGACTGTTAATACATAGGAGTTTTGAAAAATGATGTGAAATTATTTTTGAAATATGTCATGCTAAGAAATTTAATAAGTTAGTTTTGTATGTTAGAAAGGAATCATGAAAGATGTCTAAATGTATTAATTTTTCGTAATGGGTGTATGTTGTGATTGCTCGAGTAATTACTGAGTTGTTTGCTGCATTGGTATTGTTGGCTTCAATGTGAAATAGTGTAGTGTGCCTGGTACGCCTCGTTGGAACATTTAAACCAATGACGGATAGCAATTCGGGACTATCTATTTTATTATTTAGCAGATTATGTAGAAACAACAGGTCTGACAATGTGCGTCTTTTTTGTAAAGTTAACATATTATTTGTAGTTTTGTTGTATTTCTTGAGTAAATGTTTCGAAAATTTATTCTGTATACTTTCTACTAAATCTATGTATACCTTATAGTGAGGATTCCATATTGTGGAAGCATACTCCAGTGGACTTCTGACCAATGAACAAAACAAAATTTTCAGAGTCTTAGCACTTTTGAAAACTTTGCATATTCTTAATAAGAAACCTAGCATTCTGTAGGATTTTGAAATAATGTGTTCAATGTGCTTGTCAAAAATTAATTTGCTATCTAAGTAAACACCTAGATCTTTACACGTAGACATAGGTTGTAAAGGTTTGTTATTCAAGTTGTATGGATAGATGATTTTGTTTTTATTTCTAGTAAATGTAATCGAGTGACACTTAGATATGTTTAGGGACAATAAATTTGATTCACAATATACGCACAAATTATCAAGATCGCTTTGCAATTCCATACAATCGGGTAAACACTGTATAGCTTTATAAATTTTCATGTCATCCGCGTATAAAACAAAGTAACTATTTTTAAAGCATACGTAAATGTCATTTATATAAATATTAAATAAGAGTGGTCCAAGATGCGACCCCTGGGGCACACCTGAGACGATTTCCGTTAAGCAAGATGCAAAACCATTGACAACCGTGATTTGGTGCCGATTATTGACGTATGATGCGATCCATCTATAGAGGTCACCGTGAATTCCTAGACCTAATAACTTTTGTAAAAGAATATAATGATTAACACGGTCAAATGCTTTAGAATAATCCGTATAAATGGCATCTACCTGGCATCGCATATCCATTTGAGCATGAAGAAAATTGGTAAAAAATGCAAGATTTGAAGTTGTAGAGCGATTTTTCATGAAGCCGTGTTGATTATTTAAGAGTGAGGGTGAGATAGTAGAATATAATTGATCATAAACAATTTTTTCCAATACTTTACTTAGTATCGGTAATTTGGATATAGGTCGATAGTTCGAGACATCATTTTTGCTGCCATTTTTATATATTGGGGTAATCAAGGCTGTTTTCCACTTGTCGGGAAATGTTCCTTCAGATAACGATAGTTTGAAAATAGCAAATATGGGGGGTGTCAATTGTTTACTACAATAATTTATGAAGATCCCTGGAAGTTGATCATCCCCTGGTCCCTTTTTTATATCAATGGACTTAAGGTATTTGAATGTGATGTCTTCATTGATCTCGATTGAGTTGATTATGCTATTTGAATTAGAGCAAAGACTGGCATTGCTTGCATGTGCAGGTTGAGCATTCGAAAATACAGATCCAAAATACTCAGAAAATAAGTTGGCTACTCCTCTACTGTCATTAGCAGTTTTTTCACCGTAAATCATATGATCAGGGATGGCAGGAGATTTTCTTTGAGAATTGACGTAGGACCATATTTTTTTAACATTATGCTGTATACCGGATTCTATCGTGGAAATGTAGGTTTTGTAAGCTGCTGAAGCGACTGTTTTTTGCCTTTTGCGAAGCAATGAAAATGAAAGATAATCAAGGGGGTTCCGATGGCGCTTCCATTTTCTAAAGAATTTTAATTTTTCGTTTGTTATTTTTATTAAGGCTGCCGTGTACCATAGTGGGTATTTTCCAGATTTCACAACTTTCTTAGGAATAAACGCTTCGATAATCTGTTCAATTATAACATAAAACGAATTTAACGCTGTATTTACATCCGGTGCATTTATGACGGTTGACCAGTCGGTTTCTTTCAGTCTCTCATTGATCTCTGCATAATCTGCTTTATGGAATAATTTTATTGTTCGAGGAGTTGAGAGGGTTGCAATAGTGGATGGAAATTCTAGTTCTACAATCAATGATTTATGATGAGCATCTTCTTTAACTAATGGGTGGTCGGCAAGCGACACATTAACTGAAGTGTTACAGAAGACGAGGTCCAGAATTCGACCGAATTTGTTAGGTAAATGGTTAAATTGGGTTAAATTTGCAAAAGATAAGCAGTTAAGTAACGCGAGTGCGCATTGATCTCTATTACTTGGCATTTGTTGATTATTCCATTCGATATTGGGCATGTTATAGTCGCCAATGATTAAAAACTTGTCATTGGGAAAACGGATTGTTAAGTCAGAAATAGTATTGGTATGACTAGTAAATAATGCTAATCTTTCTGATGATGTTAATTTTGGACCGACGCTAGGTAAATACACGCAGCACATATGAATATTATAACAATGACGATTCGATTTTGATGTATTGACAGTTATCCAGATATCCTCAGCGTCTGATTTCCAAGAGCGAGGGGTAACAAAAAATTCTTTTTTAATTCCTATGAGTACGCCTCCGCCAGTTGATTTACTAGTGCGGTGTATATCCCTATCATTTCTGTAAACAGAATAGCGATTATCAAATAATTCCTCGTCTCGGATACTATCAACCAACCAACTTTCGGTAATGAAGATCAAGTCATAATTATTGAGCAGTATATTTTGATGAAATTCCTGTGTTTTCGAGCGCAAACCTCTTGAATTTTGATAAAAAATTAATAATGAATCATGCATTGCGAATTTTCAGTAATTACATTATTATGTTTGGTTTCTGTAGAATATATTTGAAGAATATTATATTCTAGAGTTATGTTATTAGTCATGAGTCCACTGGGCTTAGCAAAGCACAACATACTATTATTATCAATTAAAGTGAGTAAGTATATTATAGAATGTAGTAGTGAGCAGTTAGTGTAATTATTAGCATGTGGGGTTAATGTAAAAAGGGTGATATTGAAAAATATATGAAAAAAAATACGAAAAAAATAGTAGTTATGAGAGGATAGGTGGTTGAACATTGCAATGGTAGTTAGATAAGGTTTTTTAGCTGTAATTCGCATGAGACGTGTATGGGCGGTGATGTTTCGTTTTTCCGTAGGTAAATTTTTGCACTTCTTATCCATAAAAACTGATAGTTATGTTCGTTTTTAAATGCTTTAGCGCACCTCAATATAGATTTATTCTTCCGCGTGAGATGGTCGTTGACGAAGATCCTCTGGTCAGCTCCAACCATCCCGATGGCCTTGGTAGTGATTCCTTTTCTTTTTTTGATGGCTGCGACAAATTCGTCCTTCTTCTTGCGGGAGGTGAATTTGGCGATTATGTTACCCGGACGTCCATCTGTCGTGTCTTGTGTACGATGGCGCTTACTGATTCTGCTAACGTATTCAATGTCGCTTTGATGGAGAGGGCATCCAATGACTGTTGCGATATTCGACATCATGGTAGGTAGATTCTCGTTGGTGGTCTCAGGCATTCCATGTATTTCTATATTGTTGGATAGAAGTTCCTGGTCCCTTTCATTGTTTCCCCTCTCTAACATGTAAACTGTTTGTTTTAATTCTGTGACCTCCATTTCTAGCTTATCAATTTTAGCTAATTTTTCGTTTATAGATTTCATATTACTTGAAAAATCTTCCATAACATTATTATTATAAATGATGACTTTTTCGAATTCCGCCATTTTACTGCTCATTTTTTCTATTTGTAGTGCCATTTTTCTAATCTCAACAGTTAGGAGTACGTTGCTTTGATCTGAGGAGCAGGATTGGGTATCTAAATTGTCCAGGGTTTGGATACAATTATTGCACTCCCACGCATCCTTTTTACCTTGCGACATGCGTTTAAAAACACTTGCCGGAATATCAGCGCATTCGAAATGGATGGTGCATTTGCAGGTTGAACACTTTATACACTCAGCCACTTTCAGCTGCTTAACGCAATATTTGCATGTTGAATCCATTTTATGTTTGGCTTGTGGCTGCAATATGTTACAATACTGTGGGTAGCTTGAAGATTTTTGAAGAATAACTAAAACTCTAGATTTAGCACTTTTTACACTCCAGGCAAGCACTCACTTTCGTATTTTAATGCACTTCTATGAATATTATCAGCTGGTATAAAAATTGTAGGATAAGGGTCGATGTTTTTAGAAGAAAATATAAGATTAATAGGGAGCGAAATGACAAACGTCAGACTTGTGATGATTAATGAACAACCTAGCGGAAAATTTGGGAGATAGAAATTTTACATTTACAAAATAAAACACAACAATGTATGTGTATGTCGAGGCAGTCTATTTAGATGCATTTTAATGATTTTAATGATGCGGAAGGTTATCGTTAAAGGATTACCACTAATCCTTTTCTAATGTCTGTTTTAAGTCTTGTAAATGCTGGTACTTTTCCTTCCTTAAGGGATTAAATCTGACTCTTAAGTGAAATCTTCAAACTCTGGAGATCATTACAGATTCGGCGACGTTTTTGTGCTGGGTGAGATCTACACTGACCGGGAGTAGTCGTGTCAGAGATGATCGTTAAGTGACGCTTGGAGTTGATGAAGGAGATTGTAGAAGAATTTGATCTGACATTGTCGATCACCCTTGTTGTCCTGTAGAAATAAAACTGATGTACTTACGAGGGTTTGCAAGACCCGGGCAAAGAGTAGCCATGACAGGAAACGTTGTGAAAGAGACTCCTCAGAGTGTGAAGATAAGTGGGAGAGACTTGAAAGTGGAACTGGTGAGCAAACATGTGCAAACAAGCGTAGAAACTCTTCATGCTCAGCATCACTTTGGAGTAAAGTGAACGCTTCATCTTGCCCGGCTGATCGATCCCGAGGCGAGAAGAAAGGACGTCGATAGATGCGTTCGTTCCTGCATACAATGCAGGACAATTGACCCTCCACCATCATCCCATGAAGCGGGTAATCTTAATGTTGTGACAACCTGGAGTCGCTTGGCAGTTGATGTTACTCATTTCGGTAGGAAATGTTTACTCACATTTATCGATTGCGGTCCAAGTAGATTTGCCGTGTGGCGGGAAATCGAGTCAGATAATGCAGCTTCGATTATCAGACATTTGGAAGAAGTGTTTCGGGAAAGAGGCCCGCCCAAAGTAGTTCCCATGGACAATGGTACTGCATTTTGTTCCTACAGTGTTACAGATAAGTGTAAGAGATGGAATGTTCGTCAAAGATTTTGCGCTGCATACCGACCAGCTGGAAACGGTATAGTTGAACGACGTCATCAAACAATAAAGAGAACTGCAGCCAGAAGTGGAAGCGATCCCCTGCAGGCAGTGTTTCGGTACAATCTTTGGATGCAAAAAGTCAGGATGATCGAGGTATTGCGCTGTCTAGTATAGTTCACACTTCACACTCGTGGAGACACCCTTCTGCGCAAGTGAATATAGAAGAGGAAGTATTGACTGAGCTCTAAGTGGGCGATCTTCTTGCGGTTAAACCAGTAGATGGGAGATGCACATCGTGCATGGAAGGGTGACAGGACTTATTTCAGTCAACAACATCGAAGTAGATGGCATACCAAGACATGTGCTTGACCCGCGGAAGATGCCTGACAGAGAACGGACTGTGTCTGAGGAGAGACGAGATGGAATTGCCGCACGTTCCACCCTAAATATTTTGGGTTTGTTTGAAGAGGACAGTGAAGAACCGGATCCGGATATGCATCAAGAGGAGATCCACTTGCAAAGAGATGGTGACCTTGAAGAAGAGATAATCACAGAACAAGGACCTATTAGGTATTTACAAAACCGCAGAGGCACATAAAACAAGAGAGCTACGGCAGAGCGTCACACGGTGCAGAAGACGTCAGTTTAGACTACAGATACAAAACACTATTCGTGACTTCACAATTAAAATTAAGGTTATAAAATGTTCAAAATTGATTAATCAACTTATCTCAGTTAATTTCACGGTAAAACTATTACACCGTAAATAAATTTTCTCAGTCAAAAACACAACAAGCGTGCACGGCTCACCGGCCAATACTGAATTAAGGGGCCGCATTCCAAATTTCTACCGATTTATAACAAGTTTCTCGTAACACTTTAAGTTTCTAAGTTCTTAAAAAAATATATGCTATTTTTCAAGATATTATCTGAATATGTGTAGGGCCGAAACGTTAATTACATAAAATTCCCTCGATAGAAAAAAATTGCAAAGTATGCTCCAAAAATTATTATTTACACATTTGTTTCTGTTATATTACAAGTTACAGGTATGAAAAAATTCAAATTGCTTCTTTAAATGCTACTTAAGATATTTCTAAAGAAATTTTTGCTGTATTGTTAATAAGTCATGTTTAATTAAATACTTTCACAACTGTCTCTTACGCTTATTGCTTTTAAATCACATTTATTATAGCGCGCTCGCTCCGACATGAAGATTAACATATCTTTCATTGCAAAGCTCATTCGCCAACTCGAGGGCTTTGGGGGCAGACGTGTCGTTCAACGTTTTATGATATACAGACGTGCGATTACGTGCAAATATTTGAACCTATAAAGATAATTTTAAGCGTATATCAGTTCATAAATATTGTTTTTTCAAAGATGGGAAATAAGCGAAAGACATCTCGTATTCCAAAGAAAACAATATATCTCCAAAGGGTTCAACGCATGATAGGTGAGAAGAAAAAAGTACAATATTTGATTTACAAGCTTATATTTATTATAAACGATAATTTATTATAAACATTTGTAATTCATATTTTTATTTATGTATTGTGTAGTAAAAAGTTATAAAAATTATTATTTTATTTTTTTCAGAATACGTACTTTGGGAAATAAAACTAATTCCAAAACATTAGAAATTACGGGGCAAGTTCTTATTAATTTAGTTTGCTTGTTGAGGATACTATATGATCGTGATTTATTTGTGAATTAACTTTCTACGTACACAAATACACACGTCACTTTACAATATTACTCTAAGATCTGCTCTAATGATTCACAATGCAACGATGTCCGAAATATAATATAATATGTAATAATAATATATGGGCCATCTGTTTCAAATAACAATACTCGAACGTGGAATCCAGAAAAATAATGAACGGGCGAGCGAAAAAAGCTATTGAAAGTTCTGAAACTGTGGGGAATATAATTTAATAAAATAAAATACTTTTTTGTTTTAAAACCACGATATTTATTAATTTAAGAACCGACCGGTTTCGCTTTACTTAAGCATCATCAGGGTACAAATTAATACTAAACAAGAAGTACATAATGTGTGCATATATATAACAAAATATAGAGGGAGACAACATGATACAAATATAAGCAACACAAAGACGGTCATAAAATACATTAACATAAGTGCACACGTAATGGAAAAACCGCTAGATAATTATGTAGACTAATGGGTTATACGAATAAATCGGGAGAAACAAAACATCAACTGGCAAGGTGGTAAGGAGGTAAGGAGAACTGGGAATTTTTTATGGGTCTATTGGAAACAGACTTAATATTGGACTACTTGATATGTCTAATTGATTATTAAGTATCTGACTTTTGGTTTTTACAGCTTTTTTAATTTCTAGTGCCTCTAAATTGTTTAGTCTGTTACCATGCCCGTTTTTATGTAAGATGTTAGCACCGGTGCTATGACAGAATGTATGATCTTTATCGATCAAATGATTTGCAAATTCGGAAAAACCGTTATTATTGAGGTTTTATTGATGTTTTGTTTCTCCCGATTTATTCGTATAACCCATTAGGCTACATAATTATCTAGCGGTTTTCCATTACTTGTGCACTTATGTTAATGTATTTTATGACCGTCTTTGTGTTGCTTATATTTGTATCATGTTGTCTCCCTCTATAATATATTTGTATCATGTTGTCTCCCTCTATATTTTGTTATATATATGCACAAATTATGTACTTCTTGTTTAGTATTAATTTGTACCCTGATGATGCTTAAGTAAATCGAAACCGGTCGGTTCTTAAATTAATAAATATCGTGGTTTTAAAACAAAAAAGTATTTTATTTTATTAAATATGTCAAACCACAAAGTGATTGCTTTCTACAATAATACAATAATATAATTTAGTTCAGTGATGTTATTTTTTATGTCGGAAGGAGGCCCTGAAGAAAATAATTTCTCTCAGAGCCTGTGTCATCTTTGAGAATGCTGTATAGAGGGTCTTTTTTGAGGAGGAGGGAGTGAACCTGTCCTGAATGTCAACTGTACAATTTCTACCCAGAATTAACTTTATTGTACGTTTTTTGACTAACCGTACCTTGGTGTTCTATTTTCAATAAACTCTTTAATTATGTTTCAGATGTGAAATCTATACTCCGCTACAGAATGTTTTGCCCGAGTCTTGTAAAGATGTTAAAGCACGGAGGTAATAATAAAATCATTTGAGCCCTTTACTGTTATTTAGAAGGTCACTTGAAGTGCAGTTATAAACAAACTGAAAAGGCATTACCTAAGGATTATACGTCTTAAGGAGATAGAAAATGTAGAAAGGTGAAACGGATTTAAGATTTTCGATGAAATTATTGTGTTGTGAAATATTTATTTTGTTATTTATTACTTTATTTTTTTTACAGTTTTACCGTACGCGGTCTTGTTGTAGAGTGGTATATCTAACTGTCATGGAAAGTTTTTTTCTGAGCTTTAAGAGAAAGGTTTCTTAAAGATACTGGAGTTATTCTAGGGCTATGTTAGATTTTTAACATCGATCACCGTAATGCTTGCCTTCCTGAATAAATCTAATTTTATTTAATCATTTACGGCCAAGATATTTTTGACAATGGTGTGTTTTTATCTTTCTGTATTCCAATAATTTAGCTTTGCTTCTAGGGTTGTGCTCCAGTATTGCTTTTTGGAGACTGTAAACAGATCTCTCGGCAATTTAATGAAACTGCAGCAGAACAAAGGCTGTTGCTATATTGACGTTCATGGTATGTTTTGCTCAGATTGACGATAAGGTTTCCAGATCCGCATTTCGCTCGAAGCATGTTTAGGGTAATAAGTTTATAGTTTAGGGTTCTTTCACCGTATTTATGGGAACATTTCAGAACCACCAATCTTTCATTTTGAGTGAATCTTGTGTTTGTGATTAAATTATATTTGACAATTTAAACAAATAATATTTAGAGAAGTTAAAAATAAAATTGAAAGTTCACTGAAATCTTAAACTATTAAAAGTAGTAATTTCATAAAAATGTAAATAAATAGAGCCCCTTTCACATTTTAGAATGTAATTATATGTTGCTTACATGTTTTATTACTCTTTATAATTATTGAATTGTTTAAATGAATAAATAAATAATTACAAAAAAGTCTTCTGATTTGTAAGTCCTCAGGAAGCACTAAGGATCTTTCTATCTATCTTTATAATATAATAAATTTGATGAGCATAAAAATGTAAACGTGTATATAATTTATATAAATGTACAAAAGTAGATATTACACGTGTATAAATATTATATTGCGCATATTATACAAGATGTCGGGGGTAAAGTGCACAAACTTCGGGAGGTGATTCTAATTGATAGTACAAGTAAAAAAGAAAAAAAATTTTTTTTGGAATTCCAACGTTTTGATAGTTTTCGAGTAAAAAAGTTTAATTTTTTGTATAGAAAAAAAACAATTTCTTCTACGGAAAATAAATTTTTGTGGATAAAATTTGGAAATTCGAATAATTTCCATTTCATTTTTACTTCTTCTAGCATTTAGAATAACCTCCTAAAGTTTGAGCACTTTACCCCCAGACACCCTATAAAGATAACCATATAAGAAAAACCTTATTGATGTAAAAATATATTTATTGATTTTATAAAAGTTATAAATTACTTTTATAAAAGTTATAAATTACTTTTATAAAAGTGATAATAGTATTTTAGTAAAGTAAAGTAATTTTTATACCTATACAAATAACTTTCGTAAATGTTTTTTGTAAAATTAAAAAAAAATTAATTAATTAAATCCGTAATAAAACCCATATTTTGAGAACCATCTTCATTTCGACTTCGTTCATTTGCTCGGTGCTAACTAAAAATGGTTCTGTTTTTCTAAAATTGCAATAGATGTCGGTAATTTAATTTCGTTATTTAAATTATTAAATAATCCCCAAAATTATTCCTAATACGAATTCAGACACCTCTGTCGGATTCTTTTAACACTAAATATTGTTTATTTTGTGGGTGTTGCCCAAATCTCAATTCTTTACGCGGAAAGCGGGCCCTTAAGGAGTTACGAAGTATTCGCGAGTAAAAATGGCACCATAATTTTACGCAGTTTCCTAATTTGTGTTTATCTAAAAGGTTAATTTTTTTTTTAATTTTCGAGTTTTACTAGTCGATGCGGGTCTAATTTTAACACCAGATGACATTAAAAACGTATTTTCGAAAAATTTGGAGTTACGCAGTCTACGAATTAATGCGACGATATGATTACATGTAGAAGAGATAGTGGGCGAGTCAGTGCATTGAGATT
Organism: Hesperophylax magnus; assembly: GCA_026573805.1. Taxonomy (NCBI): domain Eukaryota; kingdom Metazoa; phylum Arthropoda; class Insecta; order Trichoptera; family Limnephilidae; genus Hesperophylax; species Hesperophylax magnus. The sequence continues at coordinate 12,858,573 of JAIUSX010000117.1, read as the reverse complement.
AGTTTAAAGTGCCGTTAACACGGTTAAATCTTTTGATCTCTCATCAAAAAGAGAAAATCAAGATAGTTTTACAACAACACACGTCACGCAATCCATTTTTTTTCTTTCACCAACTCGCCTGATCACACTGACCGAGTGGAGAGCGATTGAAGCACCTAGTTGAATATGCATGTGGAGGGGGTACATACTCGACCGAATCATTGGGCCTTGCTTCTATCTACTGTCTCGCCTGAATGACTCGACCGCTACTAGGCCGAGTGCTGATCTGTGACTGTACCGAGAATTCGGCCGAATGCACTGTCTCGGCCGAATGCATTTCTCGGCCGAGCACTCGGCAGGTGCATCTTGGTTGAGCTGTAGGAATGGTGGTTTCGGTTTACAATCGTTTGGTCAATTGCAATATATATGTAAATTAAATCCTCAGCAGGGCCAGTGAGGATATCATTATCTCTATTTGTTAACAAATGAGGAAGATAATAAAAGACATATCAAGGCCCCTTGAATTCAGTTTCATCGCGGAATGAGATTGTATTTAACTTATAATTGTATTACATCTCGACTTTCCAGAGTCATGAAAGTAAATAAACTTATGATAGCTTTATTCGCATTCTTTAAGGTTATGTTTCCGCAGACGTCAACAAAGCTAATAGGGCGAAAATATTGACAGGTAGTTTAAAGTTCCGTCAATATCAACTCAATGCATACTGCAAATGATAAGGACAATGAAGTAAGCACATTGACTTTATAAAATACTTTTTATCCACACAACTACTGATCTCCCAAAAATTAGAATAAAGTTAACAAAATACTGAACGCAAGGTAAGACACGGAAACAGGTAAAGATGTTTTTGCTGATAGGATTATAAAAAACATGTTTAGTGTTCGGACAATGAAAATTGTTTTGATCAATTCAAATCATATTCTAGTCAATTAAGTTCTACATTCAGATTTATTTATTTAATATCATTTGATCATAATTTTAATATGGTATTTAGCGTGAGAGTTTCTCACGGATGCAAATAATGAATAGGGTTTTTCTGGCGTATTACACCTTTGAAGATAACTATAAGTACGTGATTTTTAGCTGCACCTTGTGAACCGGCGAACCGACGTGATAGGGTATTTCCAGTCACCGTCATTATGCATTTCATTATGTGGTAGGCAGGGAGGATGGTCCGCCACACTACTCTTGTCATTACATACAATCCTTGCATAATTCACATTCATATTTTTGTACTTAAACTATCATTTTATTCTGTCTCTTAAAATTATCCGACTTAAGATATTATTATTTTTTCAAATCTGAATACCGCACAAGATTCCCAACCCGACTGCTCCTAATCTTCTTGAGCCAGTGAGACTATGGCACCCTCAGTTTGGATATGTTGTGATGATGAAAATAGTGGGAGATTTTTCTCTGCGTTTGAACAACAAGGGGGATCACAATATATAATTTCAAGTGCCAGAATTAACATAGAAAATGGTTAACGAGCGTCAACTAAAAGGGTCTTATTTAAAACAGAATAATTTATTTAGTTAACTACCTATACTTGAAAATCTTAATTTAATTACACTACATCTTTAAGAATTTATTCAAAAAACAATTTTAAAAAATTTACAGAAAAATGTAGTAATCATTTCACTTAATATAAGATATACCATCATAGTGAAGCTCGGCATGTGTGTATGGGGGATGTGTAATTTTTAAAATATATAAATGTCAAAGTATTCACTTCACATTTTCAGCGTGTTTTTTTTAAACGAATCTTAAAATGTTTATTGTTATTTATACAAACACCGGTCGGGTCGGTGGCCGAGTTGATATCGCGTTTGGATCCCACCCAGGCGTAGTGTATTCAATTCCTCGGCTGGCTAAGTCCTCCATCACAACACAAGCAACATTTTCAGCTTACTGTGGTGGTATTAGGAGATTTTCAAATATTATCAGGTTATTCGTAACCTGGGAATGTTTGACTTTCTTTAAATATATATATATATATTTCGGATACTTTCTAGTATTAAATATATATATATATATATTTGCTTCATTGTTTTTTGTTAAAATTTTGAAGTTGGGGCAATCAACGTTTGTCTGAGTTTTCTATTATTTTTAAATTATGCAGTTATATAATAATAATCATTTTTTTAAATTTGTAATGTTGCATAGTAGAAATATAATGCAATTTGTTTTCTGACTTCAAATTCTTTAAGCAAAAGTTCTGATGTATATGGTTTAAATGTAATTGTTGTTTATTAATTTTCGTGCTAGGTAAAGTGTATAAAAAGTATTTCGTTGTCGTTTAAAATAAAAAAATGTTATGGTAATTTGTTTTAATCCTTTTTTCCATGTTCCTATTCGTTTGGTAGCATTTAAAAAAAAATAGTAAATTTAAGGCACATCTGCCTGGTTTCAAAGCCGCAATCTATGGATTCAAGAATCTTTATCGCTCGGCCACGATGGTAGGTGGTCATAAATTTTTTTTCTTCTTCTTATTTTTACTTATTTATTAGAAAAATTTTAGTGAGAAAATGATAAATATTTTTTAAATGTACAAAATTTTCGGCAGATAGGTATCTATGAAGGTACTAGGTAAGGAACGTTAAATTATTTTGTCTTAGGACATTAATTTGATTGTGTCGCATTACTAGGTGTCACTCACGCACTAATAGACACACATTCGAAATTAATCATTCAATTATTCATCTCGTTAAACTACTTTCTCCCATGTCTGATCCATATCCCAGTTCGAGTGACACTTTAGACATCTTTTTGCATACTACTTTCCAGCACAGCTCAGTTTCTATTAGAAAAAGTAGAAACGCAGTCAATTTCAAACAATTGTCATCATTTGATTGCTCCCACTGTTTGTTTGCTCCCACTGAATGTTGGTAGACAATAACAGTAGAAATGTTGCAGATATCTAAAGCCGCTGTGTGGGAAGTCGGGAGCTGTGTTGTGGGAAATCAATGAAAGTGTGTTTCTCGGTCGAGACGTAAAAAATCATGAATGAGTGTTTTTTACAATGTTTGTTGTTGCAATTGTTTAAAATTATTGTTTTTTTTATTGAACCACCTGCTTGGAAACATTTCAATTTAAATAGATTATTGATAATAGTGGCAAACTTTTTAGAGCGTCTTTTTGAATTAAAAAAAAAACTATAACACAAAAAATGCCAAATGGTTTTCTATTTAAACCGAATATTCTGAAAAGATATGTTATTTTGAAATCCCAATATTTTTGATGTGCGGTCTAAATAGAGGTACATGCTACAGGGACAAAAATACAATCTCACAAGGACGAAACATGGTTTAGAATTGAATTTGTCATTTATGAAGTTTGCGTATTTAAGTTACAGTAATTAATCCTCAAGAAACTTCTTAAATAACGGAGCAGTAACTAATTGAAGAAAAAAAACAACAGTTCATCAGATAATATAAAAGGTTTGTACCAGGCATTGATGTAAACACAAAACAACACCATGTTTCCAGTAGGTAAATAAATAAAAAAAAACTTTAAACGAACTGAAATTCTTAATAGTATCATACCGTAAATTGGTCCAGTTAAAACAATGAACAACAACATCAACAGCATCACCCGAAGTCTCCGGGTCCCAGTTCTTGGTTTGAAAGCTACCATCAGAGTATCCGTCGCGTGCTTTGGGTTGAAGAAACCGCCACACATCTCTTTATGTTGCTTCTTCTCCTGCACTTTCCTGGTGTCTCTTATAAAGAAAACGCCGTACGCGAATCCTACGACGTAAATACTCATCGATATAGAAAAAACACCATAAAACCCGAGTTTCTTCGTTAATATTCCACTCAACGCTGTTCCGATAGGAATTCCAATACTGACGAAGATGTTCACTATTCCAATTCGGAAAGTTCTGTCTTCAATGGTGGTGTGATCAGAAATGTAGCTGAAGACGGCCATGAACATTGTAGTCCACCCTCCGGTCATTGCAGGAGGAAGAGCTTCTATAACTCCTGCCACTTCTAAAGGCCACTCCAGCAAGTAAAAAGTACACAAGAGAAGACCAACACTTGTCAAGAATTCTCCCACAATCGGCATCATCATACACGGCCTCCTTAATCCAGTTCGATCACTCCATGCTCCTATAAATATAATCATCAGAGCTGGTATAGAAGTTTGCAGAGGTGATTTCCAAGCTGCCATGTTAGCCACGAGCGTTTGAACCTGTTGGACTTCTTCCGTAAGGTTTTCCACTCTTTGATTGATCAAATCTGCACAAATGTCTTCTCCATAACCTTGGTTCACCCGACAAGCCTTTTCTAAGTTCATATTCTGGACAGCCAGAGAAGCTAGAACACTCGGCATAATGTAGCAAGCCAGGAGAGGCTCTACGGTCACATACCCGCGAAGTATTTTTAATCTCTCTAAGAAACTTGACTTCGGCCCTTTTGGGATCTTTTCATTTTCTGACTCCTCATGTGGAACGTTTAAAGCACAATGATTTTTTTTAGAATCGCTGTTATGATTTGCAGCTGCCATGTTGATGATTTGTGAAATTATTAAACCATTTAAGCTTATAGGAAATACCCACTAATTCGTTTATAGTATGTTGTTAGGTTTCTTAATGACATGAAATCAAATTACGAAACCACCAAATACAAAACAAAGCACAACACAACAATTTTATACGGTTGAACACGTATGTTTATCACTTGAGAGATGTAGGTACATTTAAATCATTGATTAGAAACATTTTTTCACAAACTATTTAAATATTTGAACAACTTGAAAGAACATCCACCTAAGATACGATGAAATCTTAGACTGAATGCTAAAAACACAAGGGGAGATAAAAATTAACAATGTTGATTGAGCAAGAAGCCACTTCCTTGAGTTTTTATAACCAAAAGTTTATGCAATCACAAGGTTATGTAATAATTCATTTATATAATTGACCATAAGGGTAATGATGTTTGAGAATTATTCTAGAGGTACATTAAAAACAATATTTTTTGTAGTAGTTAGGAGAATTAAGAGGTCTGGATTTGAAGTGTTTATTCGTGGACCGATTGTGAACGATTAAGAAACTTATAATAGTTAAACCGAACCGGCTTCAGTGAATTAAAGTACACGTTACATCTCCGAGTCGCATGTTCAGGTGAATATAATGGCTACTGCAATAATTATTTGTTTATTATTTCAAGGTTACAGGTGCTTTAGACTGCAGACAAACACATAACTTCGTGTTGAATTTGTATTACATACATCTTCTGCACTTCGTGACCTTTATATCCTAATAATCAGATATCAACTGCAATTTAAAACATACCTCAAATTATTTAAACATTTCGTTATACAATTTATACAATGTTGCTTTTTTTAAATTACTAGGTAGTTAGAATTGTTTAGCCTTTATTAAAGTGCGATTACTCGAGCGACCAAAACCATATTTCTAATAATAATTATTGATGTTTTCCGTTTTTGCTTGTTTTTTCACTTTCATATAATTCGGGCCTCTTCCAGACCCGCATTTATAAATCCCTTCCTAGTCCCCCTACCTTAACGCTGCCGGGCAGCGATATACTTCTTCAATCTTTACAGTGTTCAGACAGTGTTGAAGGTTATACTCACCAATGTAATATCATCGAAGAAGAAGACAATACTAATAAAGCTAATCGAAACATGAAACATAACAAGGGAATCCAACTCCGGATCTCTGTCTTACCGGGACAACGCCTCTCACCACTCGGTCACTGAAAACGAATCGAATATTTCAAATTCAGAATAAACAATATTATCCTCAACTTATTTTTTCCCATATTTTGGCTGGTATCTTTTTGAATTGACTACAAAGTTCTAAAGAATTGTTTGATAACCTAGATAGTGTCTCGGACAAACATATCCAATTTTTATTTATATTTGGCACCTATTGATTTTTTCAAAAAGTCTAGATAAATGTTCAATTTTTATTTGAATAACTTTTTTATAAACTTTTGAAGGTTATACGAGTACCCATCAATGTAATATATTTCAATTACCAGTTGAGACCGTTACCTTTTTGTTTTTTACTGTGTCTTATTCTGTTTCATGTTTCTTTTAAATATATTAGTATTATCTTCTTCTTCAATGATATAGATAACTACATTTAAAAAATAATATAATGACTGCGACGATCATTGAAGATCCATTACACTTCAAACTAATCTCACAAAAAATGTTGTGTTTATTACACACAAATAGGTACTTGCTTTAACATAATTCTGTTTTGGCCACATTATCAGGTAGTAGAGTATAAAATGACCGAATTGGTTACTGAATCAGGTAAGTAGGTAGGTACCTGTTAGGGCACTAGGTATAAAGGTGCCCTAATTATTTATTAAAAGTTTTTTCACGCTTCTTTGAATAGACTGATTGTGCAGCTGAGTAAATTATTTGAAAAAGTCTTGTTTTTCATGATAATTCTGGCTTATTTTCAATGACTGTGTTTGCGATTGGTTGTAAATTTCTGTATGTTTCATAATTCCCATGATTCTAACTATTCTCTTTATAACCGTAGGTGTTACATTGACAGCTGTATACATTGTCGCCATTTTAGTGAAAACAAACAACGCAGAATATGTCCATTCTTTGTATTTATTAAATAAATAAAAAAAAACACTATTTTGTTTTATGGGTGTTGTGTTTAATGCAAAATCCCCCTTTGTAACGTAACACTTTCACAAATGATTTCTTTTCAATTTGTTTTCAACGACTTTTTTTGAGTTATATAGGTTTCGATTGCACTCAACCTTCTTCAGGACAATAGCAATATAAACAGTTCATATTTAAACAAATATACAATGTCAAGCCACAAAGCGTTTGCTTTCTTTGATAATTTAGTAGAAAAGTCATTTGTGTTGACTTAATTTAGAAACAAAGCTTTGCATTGATTCACAGCACAAATAATGTTTATTTGTATTCAATTCTCAAAAATTACAACATATGTTTAGTTACGCATTTCCTACTTTGATTTAATTAACCAGCTGCAATGGTTCACTTTGTAAGGAATTCAACAATCTTACGAATGACACAAAAAATATGCGTAGCAAAAAAAAAAATCGCAAAAATTATTAAGAAATCGACTAAAAACATAAAAGGCGATATTAAAAAAAACTATCTTAAAATAATAAAATAATATACCTACATAATACACATTATACACAACCGGACCAATAGTTACATAAATACATAACGACCTTATAACGACCTTAAATATATTTTTTAAATTTATTACTCTACTGTATTTTATTTCTTAATATTTCATTTTAAATTCCATTAACTTAATATGATTTGATTTACATACGCACTTTGTCACATAAAATTGTAAAATGGTGCCACAGCTAGGGATAAAGCACCCAGTGAGGTTCGCATTACCAAATAATATTTTATACAAAAAACAATAATAATGTATCAATGAATAAAATGCCCATCTCATACAGGACCCCACCGAGAGACAGCCTGGGTTCTCATTGCCTCTCAAAATCTGGTCCGCCATCAATAGGTGCTCCCATAGCCGCTGTGCCCACATGATGCACAGATGGGGCCTTAAAGAGTCAGCGATGTGTGAATTTGGTGCGGTGCAGACAACCGAACATGTGGTCAACGAATGCCCGCTCCATCCATTCCCCGGCGGGATTGATGAGGTCCACATGGCGACGATGCCCTAGACTAGTTCGCAGACCTAGATGTCCCCCTCTGACCCCCCACCATACGAAAGAAGAATGAATATAAAAAAAGAACAAGACAATGCACAATAACTACCACTACCAAAGAAATAGTTAAAAACGTGCAATTAACAACTAACATTAAACAAGTGGCAGTTACATATAATACATAGGTATAATCCAAGATGAAAACAAAATGTGGTTCATTTATTTTTTGAGGTTATCACAGCATTGCGTTACCAGTGCGATTCTGTATTAAATATCTGATCGTGATACAGTTTCTGAGAAACCTGTTGTCAAACTGTCTCATGTACTCTGCCGCTTTATAGACATAGCTGATATCTGCATATTCTTTCAAGCATTGTACAAGTCCAAGAAGAATACGCCTTTATACGTTTTGCATAGATGTATGATAGAGGATGGTCTTTTTATGTTTTTACGAGTGACAATCTATTTGATTTATCGGTTGGTCTGAATACAAATGCTATTCGATAAATTTTAACTCCTAGAATAACTGGAAAAGGGGTTGAATTGTATTTTAAAAGGTTAAATATTTTTTACATTGCATGACCAAAATAAAATGTACACCTAATTACTCGCAGCCTTACAAAAAAACAATTATTTCACAACCGTTAAACGGTGTTTTTGTTGCACACTGTAGAAAGACCGTACAACTTTTAATTCGAATTATTACTAGTAAAAATGTGTGCGAAAGATCTGACAACGTAGATCTTTAGCAGACTCACGCATACGCATATTTCTCACGGAAAAATGACGGCTTTTATTTGTGATTTGTAATGTGTGATTTGAAACATTTTTTCGCTAAGAATTTCTATTCTAATGACGAATTCACTATTATATTAGAATAATTCAATGTATTTAATACTTTAATAATCCATTGCGAACATAGTTTCATGTTACCCTAAAAGACAAATTATTTGGTAAATATTATTTTTCAATTGAGTTTTACCATGTGAATTTAATAAAACTTCTAAGAAAGTAATGTTTTTTAACATCATAAACGCCTTCTGCATATGTATGTGAAAACATAGTTTAAATAATCAACGTCCATATTGTGCCAAAATTAATTCAAAATGACTGATTTTATTGGTTTTCCTATTATAATTTTTAATTTGTATGAACAAGATAAAAGTGAAATGATAATATTCTTGCATATTCTTAAAAGAATTGGACTGTGTATTTTGAATTTTGAATTCTGTGAAATTTTTCTTTTTGATCAGTATTACGTTAAGCTTTATTTTCAATTTTTTCATGTTTGAAAATAAAATATACCATATTAAACGTGAAAATATATTTCAAATACATAAATCTAAAAGGTTATTTTATTTTGTGTCTAAAATGATATTTGTTTTTAGGACATCTTCAAAATAAAGAAAAATTTAGAACGTTTAAAATAACTTGGAACCGAAAACCGAAATTCAATGAGAAATTATTATTATTTCAAGTTTACACAACAGATTAACAACCCCTTTGACTAAATAAGCAATGTATATATCTAATGTATGTTTCCATGAACTATTTTATTTCAGTTTCTATTTAACGTCTCAATTAGTAAGGTTTTCACATACACAGTCGTTCATCAATTGAATAAAAAATTCACCACATATTTTAGTAACACCGTTGGTGTGTAATGATAATCTTACAACAATTTGTCACTAGGCGACCAACAGAGGAACTAACGAACTATTTAAAATTTTAATTATTTTATTTGTAGTTACATTAGCTACCCTCTAGAGTGCTGAGATAAGTACGTCGATCTGTAACTAATGCTACACGCGAATGTCAAAACGATTTTAAACCCATTGTTCTTCCTGGTGAACACCGCTTAAAAACAGATTGTTTTTTTGTATGGCTCTCTCAATACATTGTCACTTTGATAAGCACTATTTTATTTGTTTTTTAAATTTTTAAAAAAGGTAATACCAAATTAATAACATTTAATTAACGCTTCGCCAGGATTTAAAACAGCAATTTTTGGTCCCCGAGCCCAGGATCTTTCTGTACTCCGTACGTCTGTTCTGGCATATATTAGCTTAGAAATCAGATCTTCTACAAATCTTACAATACATTATTTTAATATAGTGCATAACTCCATCGATAGTACATTCTTCAAGAAAGAAATCTTCAGCCGTAGTCGTCACCACAACTTAATACCACATGCCAGAACAGATGTTCTAGCATAGAAAAGCATGACAAAAGGAATTGAAGAAGAATTAGATGTAGGTATTTAATTACTCTTTAAAAAACTTTAAAACTTTTTCTATGGGTTTTCTATCTTCACAAATGTTAAAATAAGAAATATTTTAGGTACAGGTAATGGATTGTTGAAACTGAAACTGCTTCCGAATTACAATTTCAGATGATCATTAGTTATGAAATGTAAATGAATTTAAAATGAAAAGAAATGGATGATATTTATTGGAATTGGGTGATAATACGTGTAGGGAATGAAAGGTATGTAGAGAAGGAAAAAATAAAGACCAATCACTTACCACGATTACACACTTAACACAATATAATTTATAAGAATTAAACCGCGATACCTCGAGATAATTTCGCCATAATGAATTCTTAAACTATACTATACTAAACTATACAAATGAATTCTTAAACTATACTAAGCACTTTCAATACATCCTTCTTTTCGAAGATTTTGTACACGATAACCACAAACAACTTGCTTCCAGTAACTCAAAACTTCTTCCGTTTTTTCCAGACAAATGCACTCGAAAGCGTTCTTGTCATTGATCTAAATTTCAAATCCTTTTCCAGCAAGGTGATGGTTAGAGATAGGTGGGAACTGAATAAATGACATTCCGGTAAGAACTATGAATATTGTTATTTCAAAACTAAACATGGATAATAATTTTTAATCTGTAGTAGGTAAGGTTAAATATATTATGGGATGCATCTGTCGATAATGCATTTGACTTCTACTATCTTAAAAAAGAGTAGCAAATTTTCAGTGGAAATAGTAATTTAAAAAAAAAAAATGGTTTAGAAAAAAAATGTAGATGCTCTCTTGTACTATGTTTTACAGTTTTTTTAATTTTTTATTTATTTATTCATCAATATAAAATTTATTACATACATTTTTCGACATTTGTCTCACTAGGGTACACCTGTGTCAAGACAGACGTATTCAGATACTTAAAGATTACTTACAAAGGGGCTATTATAAAATTATTGAATACATTATTTTATTTTGTTTGTGAATTGTTGTTACTGTTTACGTGTAATTTGGTTTACATATGTTTGTGATAGTGGGACGCCCAATACTTGTTATCCATTTCTTTATTTCATGTTTGAATTTGGTCATTGACTCTGTTCGTCTAATAGTGGCTGGTAGTATATTGTATAGTTATTTGAGTATTGCGGGTGCCTTGGCGTATATGGTGATAATTGTTCCAAATTTCATGACACCAGAGTTCACTGTAACAAAGTTTTATGGTTCATATATTGCAGTTAGTATCGCGCACATGTACCGCTTTTCCCCTGGGTCCTAACAATATGCTGTAAGTTGTACCAATGTGAAAGCGGCAGGTTTTATCTTACAATATTCAATGTCAAACATTTCGGCTCAAAGGCAGAATAGAGGATGGTTGTCAATTTGTCAAAGTGTCTAGCATAAATTATTATGGACATAGTAACTGAGCTCTAATATCATTTGATATCACGAGGCACTCGAACTAAGCCACTAAAACTTGTTACTATCAAAATATGGAGAAAAACAGATTATCAAAATTTACCCATATTTTTCCTAGCTACCCATTTATAATAATAAATTTACAGTATTTACTATTTCGTACCACTTTTCAATTGGTTTGAATATTGTATTCACATTTTTTTCATATATACTCGTACGTTCTATTGTTTTTACTAATTTCCTGGCTATGACTTATATCAGGTTAAATTGGGATTGAAAAAAAACATGAGCAAGCATTTTTAAAATTCAAGCACAATTATATAATTGTAAATGGGGTCACATTATTTTATAGGAGCTTTTAGTTATGGAGTACAAAATACATAAATTTCCTTCAAAAATGTTTCCGTTAAAAATGTAAGATATTAGTCTTTCCAATATTTACTTTGCGTTTTGTTCTACTCTCTCCTTAGACCAAATAGAGGCTGTGATACTTGATCAACTTAACTTAAAATATGCACAAAAGGTGACGGGCCGAGAATCAGCGGTTTGTTGGGACTGTTATTTGAAGAATTAAATGTAAAAAATAAAAACATCACTAAGTTTTGTATTACCTAGCCTCATTCTTTAAAACCACCCTCAATGAAATCAAAAAACTGGAGAAAAAAAAACTTGGATTTCTGTCATCATCATTAAAAGGTCTCTTTTTTAAAGTAATTGCTAACCAACAAGATTTTATTAGTTAATATATAACAATTTTCGGCCGGTTCCTGTCGTTATGCCGGGTGCTTGATTTATATATCTGAGATTGTTGTTTCGAAGAACCTGCTCATGTTAGTTAAGTTGGCCAACACGACTATTTGACTACTCGTATTGTATTTATCGCATTCATCACACTTTTTTCTTCTGCCTACAAATATAAATAAACGGGACCTTCTTCTTGTAAAAATTTCTTAGAAAAGCTTAATTAAATTTCACTGTACACGATGTAATAAAACCACATATTGTTAGATGTACCTGTACATTGATAACAAAATGTTGCAAGTCTGTATTAGACTGCGTATAAACAATGAATTACTGGAAACCTTTCGTTCCTTTCCCTTAATTCGTAGTTCGGCTCTCGCATTATTCTCCTGTTCATTATTCTACAGAGCGTATTTTAGTACCTACCTACCTACTTTTCCAACTTGTCTCATATCACGAAAATTAAAATTAAGTGTTGAACATAAACATGTTGTCTTATAGATAATACCTAAGATAAATAAACTTGCACACAAACAATTATATGCATTAAACAATCTATATTAATTATGTTTATATTTTAATCTTAATGTTTAATATTTTTAATTTTTATTTGTATCTTTTTAAATATACATATACTTTTTCTTTATTTTTCAGTTTACTATTAATTTTAATATATTTGTTTTTAGTTTTATTTATCATTAAATTTGTTTTTTTCTTTTTTTTTTCTCTAATTCTTTCTTATGTTTCTATAAAATAGTATTTTTTAGTTCTTCTAAGTTATTTTTATTATTACTTCATTATGATTTATACTTACATACTTATGTTACTATAAGTATTTTTTAGTTTTTTTATGTCATTGTTATTATTATTTCATGTATAACTACCACAACACGGGCATTAGCCTAGTATGGTAGTTAAAAAAAAATATCTAAAAATGTAACTTGTAAACATTTATTAAATAATAAAAAAAAAAATAAACAAAACGATTTGTAAGTATTAATTTGGGCTGCGGGTATAGGTAACGCCGCCCCGGGAATCATTTATTGGGTAACCAACACCCCTGCCATAGGTCATTGCAAGTGGTTAGCTACGTTTGGTGACTTAGAAGCGAAGCCCGGGTTCATGAGGTGAGGATTGTCTAGGTCTTGGGGGCCGAATCGGGAGAGACTGGTTGAGTGAGACTTTTTAACCTCTTCAGCCCGACTCTCTCTCGACCTATAGCCTTGCACAGCAGTGGGAGGGGAGGATTCATACGAACGTCACTCCAGAACACTTTGACCCCTAGATTCCTACATACCCATCACACCTTTTCCTTCCCAGAACATCCTTCCATAAAAAGACACAGCATCCCCAAAGATGACATAGGCCACTAGGAATTTATTTTTAGGGACTGTTGTGTGGAGCTAATGTAAAAAAAAATAATTAGACCAATTAGTGGCTGCGTTGTGGGTTCAATTCCTCTCCAATAATTAGACCAATTAGTGGCTGCGTTGTGGGTTCAATTCCTCTCCAATAATTAGACCAATTAGTGGCTGCGTTGTGGGTTCAATTCCTCTCCAATAATTAGACCAATTAGTGGCTGCGTTGTGGGTTCAATTCCTCTCCAATAATTAGACCAATTAGTGGCTGCGTTGTGGGTTCAATTCCTCTCCAATAAACTAATGATGAGCTGGGTGAAGTTTTTAAAATATTGTAAGTTATTCGCAATATATAAATAAAAATAGGTTCATATTATGGTATGGGTACTATTAAAAAAATATGATTCGGCCAATAATAAAAAACTGTGAAAAAGGCATTTCGCAGAAAAGAGCTATTCTAAAACATTGACAAGGTTACACACGTAACCAATCAATATCACAGCATCCAGATCTATTTAAATTTTCTCTATATTTTGTGAAAAAGTTAATTATTTACTCTGTTAGAGCTGCTCGTCTAAATCGCTTCATTACAAAAATAATCATTCAATGTTTTCAATTTTAACAAAACCTGCAATTTAATGGTGATTTTGCATATTACCTGATCATAATCATTTTTCAGAAAAGTGCGAGTTTTTTGTTGGCTTGCTTCATCCTACAGAACGGCGCTAATTAGTCATAAAGCTTTGAAAAACAATAACAAAACAGAACCTGCTGAGGCCTCATTCGCAACTTCGCGGATGTACAGACAGATAATCTATTTCTGCAATACAAACACTCTATTTTTGCATGGTACGAGAATCGTTGCAATAATCAAATGAGATATTTTATTATTGTAGTACTAGTACTTTACTAATTTACTTGGGGAAGGTACTTCTTTTTGATAATTATCGAATGAGCTTTGAGTTTTTTTAACAATGGGTAGACGGTAGACTACTGATAGAGTGTAGGTGAATTATTTACACTGTTTACTGTTGCACTATTATACAAGTTACTTGAGGAAGGTTACTGGTAAAAAAAACGCAATAACAAAGCAAACCTAGCCATTTATACGACACAATCATGTTATCTCTTTCATGCCCGAACGTATCTTTCACACCTTTAGACATACGTTCATTACATCCATCAAACTACAAGTAACAGTTTTATAACGGTAGTAGAAGTTTTTCAAATATTGCCATTCGTAGTTCTGGAATGTTTGTTTTTCTTAAAAAAAATTTTTAAATTAAAATTAAAGCTAAAATTAGAAACCTATTTTTTTGGACCCATGGGTCTACTGTTCACAGAACGATGTTCTGATATTATATTAGACTAGACTAAGGTCGTTCAGTAACGTTCCAAACCTGAATGTTGAATATTTGGTTCGATTTGCAAAGAGGATATAAATTTTTTTTTACATATTTGTCTTCTTCGAAGGCTTCTAAAGTTATCTTCTTCTGTTTGGAATAAGGTCTTAAATCGTGAAAACCAAATTACACAGCTCCAAGAAGCTCTAGCAAAAAATAGATCAATTCGACGTAATGAAGACAATGATACAATCCGTCTCCTTTATCTGTGACGTTTACAGCACTGTTATATGTACGAGTATATTGCTTGTCTTTATGTTTGCCGGATACATGAAACCCGAAAGACGCTTTATAAAACGACTAATAAATCTTTTCTTTTGTTTTTAATATGTTCATTGGTTTGTTTTCCAAGGAGTTATTAATTTATTCTTGGTGTTTTGAAATAGGGTACTCGTTAATTATGTGCCAAGATTTTTTATATTTATTTCCTGTTTGATCTGCTTGGCGGCCCCTTTGGCAGAGTGGTAAAGTCTAAAGTCTGGGCCTAGAGTACGTCTCTAATAACTCTGGAGAGGTCAAATATAAGTAGATACTATGTCGCCCATGAAAGAAACCACATTTCAGAAGGAATCATTGCTCGAAACGATCAGGAACATTTCCACTATCTTAATGCATCTTCCATATTAATGAGAGTGCCGTAGTTCTTATTTTTATAACAATATCAAACGAACATTTCGTTAATGAAAATCGAGACGACCTTTATTTTGGAATTTTGGCGACCTGTACAATTTTGTTTTTCTCCTTCATGGATTAAATCGATAAAGTAGATTCATCTTTAAAAAAATCTTCGCTGTATTTTTTGCATACAATAATTAGAAGTCCAACCAACACGTACATTCTTCGTAATTATGCTTCGCCAATTAAATTAGCATACCGCATACCTATAGCATTTAAATTTCAAATAGGTACGGAGAATTGTGCATTAAATCTATCTCAGTTAAATCCTTGCAGCATATTGGATAGGCAAAAACATCACTCTAAGTACTGACATAGCATACAAAAAGTGGGGTTTAATATTCGTTAATCAACCGCTATTTTCCCACCTACCCTTAATGTATCTACCTACCAGTGGCGTGCACTACTCTATGACCAATGGTAGGCCATATGTAGTCGATTTTTTTTATTCGAACATTTCAAAATTTTCCGATTCTTTATGTACCTATACAAGGAAATGTCAAAATATTTCAGCATTTGAAACCTTTCCGCGTGTTAGGAAGTTTATTAATTATTTTGAATTTCATGCCCAGCTGCGCCTTTACATTTTTTTTACTAGATATTTATATAAACCACATCATAAAAACAAAATATTCTACAAAGCAATTTAGAAAAAAAGTAGATTAGTAATATGCAGGACTAGGCAGCTTGTGTGATTAGATTTGTTGTGCTGCTTGCCGATATAAATTCTGCTAAGAGCTTTTTATCGAAGGAAAATAATTTCCCTTAGGGCCTATGTCATATTTGGATATGCTGAACGGAAGGTTTTTGAAGAAAAGGAAGGAGAGGAAAAAGGTATGAGGTGTGGGTAGGAATTTGTACGTTCTAATTCAACACTCCCATTGCGGTTCAGGGCGATAGGTCGAGAGATACCTGCCGGAGAGGTAGAAAGATCTCCCTCAACCAGTCTCTCCAAACATGGCACGCCACCAAGTCACTAAACATAGCGAACCACTTGGAGTGACCTATGGCAGAGGTGTTTGTTATCCAATAAATGGTTTAAACCCATACCGGCGCCACCCAAATTGGATATTTAGTTGTGTTGGGTGATTGATGCTTTAAATATGTAAACAATATCCTTATAATCATTTCCAGTTTTTGGAAAAACAATCAACTGATAGAACGATGGAAAAAAATGTAATGTATTTCAATGCATTGTTATAAGTTATAATTCGGGTTGCAACTAAAAGTATACACCTGTCAAAGAGAAACTATTTATCAATGTCTTTATTGTGACATAAAAAAATCACTGAAGACAATATTAGCGACTCTCGAGCGAAAACTTGAACAGATTTTTTTTCCAATACCCTATCTAGATTGCATTTAATTCGGATAGAATCTTGCAATGACACACAAAGATAGCAGCCAGTAAAAATATGCATTAGTAAAATGAAGATTTTGTTGAATGTTGGTAGTACGAAGTAGTTGTCGAAGTACGATACAGTTAAATATGACCAAAGGGTAAATTTAGCTCAGAGGTAGAGCAAAGCCCCGGCAAGGCTGAGTTCCTTGGTTCAGTTCCTAGATATGATTGAATCTTTTTCTGTTACTAATACTGTCACTAATATTGTCTTCAATCATTAAATATTAGAATTTGTGGCTTTACTCATAAAGTTTAAAAAATAAAAATAAAATACCAGTGGGTCCGGGCGGACGATGTCCTGCCACAGACCGCCTTCTATCCTATCTGTCAAGCTGGATCCAACAATACACATTCACAAAAAAATAATTGAAATCGGTTGGGCGGTTTCGAATATTAGCTGGTTCGAACACAGTGACAAGTGATTTTTATATATATTTTAATTTTTTTTTTATTGCAGTAACAAACAGTACATAATTACATACTAAGCATATATTTACAAATTTATGGAAAAAATTCTTTGAACAGGGATTGGTTATAGATTGGAATAAGCGTGGCTTTTCAGCAATTATAGTATGCACGCCACTGCTACCTAGTTTTGCTGGGATATTTATATTATTACATGATATATTACCCACACTTATCGGCAGTCAGTCGCTTAGTAAACAGTGTAGTTGTGACTGCATTGTGTATGTTGTATGAATTACCTATCCTGTCCAGGTTTGTTATATTACAATAATGTATGCACGTGTACGTAACTATTTTATAATGCAAGATGCGTTATAATTATGAGTGGTAATGTTATTATTATAATTTTGCTCATCTTTCAACGCAGCCTTCAAATCAAAACTTCATTAAAATTGCAATATTAACACAATCTTCCTCAGAATTCCACGAAGTGGTAACAATTTGAATGTGATGAAAGTAATTAAATCTTTATTAATTAACTCTAATCTTCACCCCAGTTCTATTGTACAAGGGTCTTCGAGAAAAACGTATTCAAAGTTGGAAATCGATTTTTCGCTCAATGGAACATTAATAATGTTTTTTAAATTCAATGAGGTGTTCTCATTGACGTAATTGTATTTGGTCAATGGTGTTCTAAATTTTTTTATTGTCATTAAATTAACATTTCCTTACATCATTTATATTTAATTTATTTTTGATGTTCAACAAAAATAGATGATTCGACAAACATCGTCAACATTGCGACGGAAATTGACGATACGGCAATACGGAACTGAAATATCTGTAGGTCTTTTTAAAGAAATATTATGTTAATTTTTTTTTAAATAGTATCAGTACCTAATAAACAAGAGTGTCTGTGACTTGAGGTGGGCGGGTTGATGACAAAATAAAATATTTGACGACAGATACGAAAAGTCTTATTTGATAATATAGTTTTCAAGTCGGAACGACAAGATAGAACTCTTTTATTGAAAATTTTGTATTGGCATAAGGTAAAATGTAATTAATAATAAATTTTTCAAATAGAACGAAGGAAACACTCAGATTTCAAAACATACGACAAAATGCAATGCAAACAAGATAGAACTTAATTTGACGGCCTCAGTGGTCGAGGTGTAAGGCTGTTGACTAGCAATTCGGAGATCGTTGGTTCAAATCCCGGCGTGCTCCAATAAATTTAATTTGATTAATTTGCATAATTTCACAATTTAATCATTTAAATTAAAATATATAACAATAAAAGGTATATTTGCAGTATGTTCCGGAGTACACGATACTCTCAGTATCGCACTGGAGTAAGACAAAGTCTTTTACATTGTTACAAAAATATAGATTTTTCTAAATCACTTCTTCACTTTCAAGGGATGTATGTTTCAGTTTATTTTAAAATAGAGATTAAAATTGTGGTTTGCATTTATAATTATATATTTTTTTAAATAATAAAAAAGAAAACACTTTGTTTAAAGTCACTTTATTGGTTCAATAAAGTGACTTTAAACAAAGTGTTTTCTTTTTTATTATTTTTTTTTAATTATTTAAAATGTCAAGTCACAATGTGTTTGCTTCTTTCGAAAAAGAAAAATATATATATGTTTTTTTTATTATTTATTTTACAATTTAAACCTGCTTTTAATAAAATAATTAACAAACATGGTTACCAATTGGAGCAGTTTGCTCCGGCTACCGAATTGATAAGGCGCCAGGGCGCTGATAATACTTAACACCTAACAGTCATAACATAGATATAGCTAATGAGACATTATTCATAAAAAAACGGCGCGATACAGAAATACAATTCATCTGAATATTATTGATTATAGTGATCACCTACCTAAGCTACTAGTTTTGAGAAAGGGCGCCAAAATTTTAATCGCGTTAGGCGCCGTTTGTTCAGGGCCAGCCCCGGTTACCATATTAGACATCCTTCTTTATGTCTTTCTGCTTGATCTCTACAGGTGTGTTCGATATGTTTCCGATTAGGTAATTGTTAATACGTTCGTCATTATATACAAGGATGCACTTGTCTGTATTCTTCAAATCGTGCCAAGCATATATCAGTTAAAGGTTAAGTCAGGGTAGCAACAAGATGAGCGTCGCCATATTTTATTGAATTTCTTGTTGTATTGATTCGTGATAGTAATTACTGTGATTAGTGGTATTTTATTCTGTTATGTCGTTCTAGTGGGGAACGTTTTATCTTTGGAAAATTTTATTACATTATTTAGTGTCATAATACTCGATTCACAACATACTTATTATCAGCGCATTGGCTTCTTGTTTCCTCGGCGCCTTGGAAATTAGACGCCCGGAGCGGACTGCTCCAATTACACAATAAATTGTGGACAGTGACCTTCCTCTTATATTTAAAAACAAGCAAAATTTCATCTGTCTCAGAATAAAACTACAGATTAGTATACAAATCAAATCCACTCCGCCCGCCCGGTGTCCGCCACGCGTCTGCCCGCTCGCCAGCCACAGGTAACGGAGGCTCTTGTTTATATAAATAGATAGACAACTTTACTATTCGGTACTCGAACCCAACAATATTGACTGCATATCGAAAAACTTAGCCAAGTGTTCTACCTATTGCGAATTTCTACCATTTGTTTTTTGTAATATAATTTTTATTATTTCTTCCTTTGTTTCAAAATTATCTGTCATTTTAATGTGATACTCTGGGCGTTATATAAATAATGATAATAAAAAAAAAATAATAAAAAAAAAATAATAATAAAAAATAAAAAAATAATAAAAAAAAAATAATAAAAAAATAAATAAAAATTTTGACATCTTAAAATACCTCCCCAGCCTCACAACATACCTCAATTAGGGATGCCGTAGTCTTATTGGCTCCTGACGGTTGGTATTCATGTGCGATACTCACTCAAAAATCTAAAATCAACAAACTTTTTTATTGGGTTCAAAAATGCGCAAAATATATTTGTGAAGGCCATGTCACTTAAATATTTTTTATCAGATCTCAAGTGCTCTCAAACTATTATTAGTAGTTCACTTATAATAATTAAATTATAAGGAGGAACTTCAATGGTTCCTCCCATCAATCAAACTTTTTTATATTTACCCTCTCCGCAAATTCAGGTACTTCTATAGCCTGTCATTTCACATTTGAAGGTAGGTAGGTACGTTCTTACAACTAGTCAAATCAAGTTTCTTAGTTTAGAAAAAACTGTTTTGGAGTCGAGCAGCTGTTGAAATGTACATATGTAACTACGAACTTTTTACGGATAAATGTTTTTAAAAACATTCAAGAAATAAATAACTTGGCATCAGCAGGGGCAGCTTATGCTTAAATAAGTATTGTTTGAGTATTTTTTAGTATTGTTTAAAAATGTTTTAAACAATACTAAAATATTTTCATTTAAGAAAATACCGAAAGATCAAAAGCATTCATTGGTTTGTGCCTTGACTTCACTCACACCACATACCTTCCCCAAGGGGATACCATGGCAAAAATTTTACCTGCGGCGCTTTTCCATCTCTTTCCGAGATTATTAAGGAATTAGGTCATCTTAGGTGTTTAACAGTTATAACTAGTTTTAGAATGTATATAAACTAGATAAAAAATGTATAGCTTACAAAAAAATATCCTAATTTGCTGATCATTTATTAGAAAAAACCATACTTTTGAGTTTAGAGAGATTACACTGTAATATTAATGGTATCCGTTTAAATAAACTGAACTTTCAGTAGTTATAAGAATAGTATAAAGAAGAAATATGTAAAAGCCCCACTGTAAGTACATTTGTAAGTTAGTTTGAAGTAAATCTCGATGCTTATAAAAAATTTCGGTTGAATATAAATAATAAAAATGATTAAAACGAAGTGTTTGTTATTCTTAAAATAAATTAAATTGTTTCTGAAAATTTTGAGGCGCTATATAAAATACAATATAGCAATCTATACATTGTGAAGTGGGAGCCTATCTAAGTAAAACCCGGTAGATATGAAAAAATTTAAAAAATATAATATTCTGATTCTTACAAAATCGTTCCATTTCAACCTATGCCCACAAAATCTCTAATCTCTTCCACGAAACATAAAGTTCAAGATCTTTTAACAGGTGCCTATCTCATTTTCTTGGTATTGTAAATTTTGACAATAGATACAGCACATTACTATAACTTCGAATATCCATGGGCTTTGCGGATAAATATTTTTTTTGGTAAAAAGTAAACTTACTGATAAAGCAGTGACATCTGCAGGCAAATTAGTTAACTTATAAGGGTTCAAATCTTTGCTGCCTGAAATATTCATTCAATGTGTTGCAATAAAACATGGCTGCAATTAGGGGTGATATACATAGGATTTGTTTTGGTTTTTTATACTGGGTTTTGGCATTTGCGTCGTACTGGGGGAGACAATTAATGGAAGGGTTTGAATGGGTTGGAATGCTAGAATAAAAAGATTCCGCGAGACTTATGATGTGGTCATTAAGGAGGGGGACTGTGCAGATGAGGTATTCCTGATATTGGTTCTCTTAACAATGTGAAAATAATTTAAAACAGTTTGCATTTTTTAAACCCCGTGGGGAATAGAAAAGATATCACCCTCATAATAATAATATTTTGTACAAATTTCATTCTTTAGGTGAGTGAAAGATAGAGAAAGATTATAAATACTTACTTGCAAAAGATGAATTGTATTTACTGTTAAAGCTATGAAATTAGTTTGATCGTCTTTCGCTAGATCGTGCTAATTTTAAGATAAACTAATGATTCATAGGGAGTAGAAACCTTGTGATGTCGTGACGTATCGTATTGCTTTTTTAATTATTGTACTTAATAAAAAAATATATTGTGGATACTTAACTTTTGGAAAGATATTGAAGGGGTAACACGGTTATGACGAAAAATCTGTTGACTGAGATTTATAATGAAAGATACGAAATTAGTTTGATCTCCGGTCGCTAGATGGTGCTAATGTTGAGATAAAATAATGTTTTTATAATAAACTATCTGTACGCCGCCAAGCGTTGCTTTGGCTCAATCTGTCTGTGCAGATAGAGAAACAATAGCGCGTTTTGCTTTTAAGTTCAAGAGATAATGACATCCATATTAATAAATGAAAACACACGCATTTTCAAATGCAACATTATAAAATACGTGAAAAACTTTTGGAGATTTAAGATTTTGAACAAACGTATTTTTACATTTTTATTATAAGCAGAAACTTTGCGAAGTGACACGAAATTTTGTTGCTTCTTTAAAAATCAACTTATTGGAGGTATTTGATTATTGGATAGATATAGGACGAAAAACACGGTTATGGAGGAAAATCTGTTGGGTGAGATGAATAATGGGTTATGAATAAGTGCTCTTGGAGGAATTATCCATTAAATGGGAGAGAGGTAATTAATATAGAAAAAAATATAAAAGAAACAGGTTTTGTGTGATGTCTCACAATCATTTATTTAAAAAAATATATTGTTTTTAAAAAAAACCTGTCACATTTCATTTTTAAAAAGACTTAACTTAAATACGGATATTAAGATTTAAAATTTAGTCCTCCACAACACAGGTGAACTCCTAGCGTGGAGGACAATATACCATACCATTGTAATACAAATATATTTAAGAATAAAAAAATAAAAAAAAGGTGTACCTCAATAAAACGCCGTGCCTTTATCTGTTTTTTAAGCAACCATCAAGTTAAAAAAATTACGTTGTTTTTTTAAATTAAAATCTTTATTTATTCTTTTTATCATTATTATGTAAGTGTTAAATTGTGCGTAGGTAATATATTACTATGACATATATAAAATATATATTACTATAACCAGTAAAAATACTTGGCTTTCTAAAAAAGTTACAAAATACCTATTTTTCTCAGAATAACGTTAACTACGATTTTACACGTACCTTTAAAT
Source organism: Hesperophylax magnus (assembly GCA_026573805.1). Taxonomy (NCBI): domain Eukaryota; kingdom Metazoa; phylum Arthropoda; class Insecta; order Trichoptera; family Limnephilidae; genus Hesperophylax; species Hesperophylax magnus. Next base: position 12,835,301 of record JAIUSX010000117.1, on the reverse strand, counting down.
ATAATTTATAAAATATTATGTTCTACGAATATTTTGACACCGTCAGATCGTCACCACTTCTTTTGCTTTTGCGACTTTGATCTGTAAAGAATAAATCCGCAAAACTGTACCCCTTTTTTTTTCAAAATTCGGTGTTCGTAGATTAAGCCGCCGTAATAAATTCCCGGTTTAAAAATGTTCGAGCAATTTATCATTCGCTGTCAATTACGAACATCGAGTTGGGCGGGCGCCAAGTTCCTAGCCAGCTTTGAGTCATCCCTAAGCCAACCCCAAGCTAACCCAAGCTGTCCAAGCCATCCCAAGCTATATGGCCCGGAGCCTATCATCCATCTGTCCCGAACACCATCCATACGTAATTGGGTTACAATATTGTCATATAATATTATGTCTAACACTGACAGGATGATATTCTGCAGAATTGGAATCATCGATGGCTTGTAGAGTACCAAGGCACCGTCCATAACATACGTCAGTAACCCTGAAGGGATAAACCGATGAAATTGTGTGTTGAGCGTGTCCGTGTGACGGAAGTAGTCTCAGTTTTTCCTTTGGTACTTCTGTTGAATTTGATCAAATTGACGGCCTCCGTGGTGGAGGCGTAAGGCTCTTGACCTTGAATCCAGAGGTCGCAGGTTGCAGGTACACAATATATAAATAAGTCGTCTGAATGGAGCAGATGGCCTTGAACGTTGAAACAGCTATATATTATAAAAAATATAAAATTAAAAAAAACACTTCGGCTTTACAACATACTAGTTGGGGAATCCCATTGGCTCCAGTTGGGACTCTTTTGAGGTATTCACATTAAATAATAAAATAAGAAATTTATGCTGACGTGTACCCGGCGTAGCTCGGGGAGTTAGTATAAATGGTTTAGGGTGGTGAATTCTAGAGTATTTGACAACTGGGTGCATTTATAATGTGGAAATAGTATTATTGTATTGTTATAAGTATTTGTTTTATTTGATCGTGCCATGTCTACCTCGGGCGTCCTCGACCCCTTCAACCATTTACTTCCAAGTCATACATTCTCCTTACACCTCTTTCTTCGTTCATCACTTACAAATCACTTTAGCACAAATAATTATTTGATTCATGTCTTCCTCGGGAATCCCTGCCTTTTTCTACCACTCACTTCACGTAGCATTATGTAATCTTCATGGTTATTGTTAAAAACATATCTAGAATAGAAATAGTATCTCATTCCAGTGCAGTGATAATGCGTCTTTAAAAGTCTTTCTCGATCGTCTCCGACGTCTTCTACCATTCTAAACACCCCTGGCACTAATAACTTTCATATAAAAATATTAAATTTTTGCGTACGGGACAAACAAAGAAACATTCATACAGTGGTTTTAAACATATTTAGTTATTTCCTTTTAATCCAAATAAGAAAACTCTTTTCAAAGTAATATTCTTTCCTGGACAGAGACCTTCTGTGGTCTATCTGAGACCTAGGGGAGGATTAAAGCGTAAAAATATTGGTCTAAAATGGCGACGTCAGTTTTCTTTCAAATCAGTACAGATTCTGTTATTTTCTTCTAGGAATTATAATATATTCAGTGGTAGGTAATGTGGGAAGCGTGTGAACGTCATGTTTTTGAATTTGATGATAACAGAAGATGAGGGTTTGGTATGACTTGCTAAGATGCTTCTCATGTTCATGAGCTATTTATAATCCTTATTACCTATATTATCTAAGAGCGAACACTGTAAAAGTAGTTATCTCCGCAATATTTCCAACGACAGTGTTTATTAATTCTAGATGTCAAGTTATCACATTTAAACATTTTATTTTACTGTATTGTTTTTAAGAAATTAACTTGATGGTATTTCGTTTAATAATTTTTGTTTGTCCAACTAGGAGAAAATCCCATTTTAATAAACTGACAAACATATTTTGTACAACTAAAGATATAAAAGAGAAGAAAATGAAAGAAGGAATAAAAAAATAAAATAGATTCAAACTTAAAGAGTTGATGTTTGATTAGCAAACTTGTTAAAATCATAATTATAGAAATAAAGTAAGAGATACATGTACTTAATAAGGGTTAACACATAAAGATTGGTAACTGTTGGTTGCATTGCATATTATATACATATTTGGTAAATAATAACAGAAAGGAACAAGATTAGTCCGAAAAAACAGATATGGTAAGAGGAAGAAAGTTTGACTTCCAAATATATATAAAATAATATACTATAATAAACCACGAGTCTTAAATTAGGTTGACAGGCAAATACAGAATTTAAAACTCGTGGTTTATAGCAATCACAAAGTATAAATTACCAAAAATTAGAATTAAGGTAATAAAATGTTAAGTCCCATCAATGCAAGGTGTACAAACCTGGCTGCCACCTTCAAACTATGTGACATAATGACATTGCGCCCAGTATAATTTCCTAGATGACAATATAAACCCCAACAATTCAGCAATATCGACCCCCGTTCAACATGTCAAAGAAATCCCTAAACAACCCCTCCTATTCGAAATAATGGCTAAAAACCGTTAAACCCCTCCAAAAGGTTTCAAATTACATTCAACAATTCTAAGAAAAAGTCAAAAGAATTTCACTGGCTACCCCATACTGTAAAATTAATGAAAAATAGGCATCTTGCTGTCATCGTACCCAACATATTTCAAAGTTGAATATCGATTGAAGACGAACTATTCCTATTAGACCTTCCATAGTTGTGTAACCATGCTGATTAAAATAGTTCTCTTTGTTACATACTTTGTATGAGGATGTACATTATTTTGGTTACTAACAAAATTATACACGAAGTACAGGATTTTTGTAGCCCGGTTTGCCTTATGTAATAATTATCCTTCTCCAAACATCCCTGAAAATTAGGATTGAAAAGCTATCTACCGAGGTACGACAACATTGCAAAATTTGTAGAAACACGTTAGATCACTTTAAAATATAACATATTCAATTATAATTAGAATAATATTTCTTTAAAATTTTGAAGGTCATACCCATCAATGTAATAAAACATTGAAGAAGAAGATAATACTAATAAATCTAAACGAAACATGAAAAAGAAAAATTAAAATAAACTTAACGGAACCCAGGATCTCTGTCTTACCAAGAAAACGCCTTTAACCACTCGACCATTGTGACCTTATTATTTCATGTCATTTTTGCCGCTCTTATATTTTAAATTCAGAAAAAGACAATATTATCCTCAACTAATTTTGAATGATTACAAAATTCTAAAGAACTAGTTTGTATCCTAGATGTCTCAGATGAACATTTCCTATTTTTATTTATATGTGACACCTATTGACTCTTTCTAGTGATTAGTTGGCGTTGTCCCGGTAAGAAAAAGATCCCGGCTACGATTTAAAATTAAAACCGTTTCCTTTTTATTTTATCTTCATCTCCAATGACATGTAGTAAATTTGTTGGTGATACTCTTGTCGCAAGAAACCGTTGGCATTTTTTCCCATCTTGTGAATGTTTATCTTTCTGGAGTTGATTGACTAATCAACTTTATTATATCTTCGTTCGCTTTCGTGAAATGGGATATTCTTTTAGGGACTCGCTATTTCGACACTAAGTCGGCCTTACTTTTCTCCAGAACCTTTTCTTAGAGCAGTCAACTCTAGGACGACTGCAAATGCGGGATTGGTGGGATTGATTACAAATCAATTTCATTCAAAACCTTTCTAGTTTATTTTCCAATATATTTTCCCTACTAAAGTTGAAAATACATCCCTAGATTTGTATAGTTGATATTGTAGAATTCCTGACAATATATTTTCCAGAGTGGTAGTCTTGGTGGAAGACCACAATTCAGAATTGTAATGTTTAGTGACAGAACCGCGAGTCGAGCTACGAATCATGGGAAAAGATATAACCTATCGAAAACGCGGTTCGCGCCATAAGACACTCGACTAGCAATCCGGAGGTCTCTGACTCAAAACCTGGCGTGTGCAAGCAAATCTTATTTAATTAATTTTGTATTGCATCACAATTAATTCACTTAAAATTACATATTATACCTAATATATTTGCAGCTCTTTCCAGAGTCAAAGTCAAAGACCACCATTCAGAATTGAATCGTTGCTTGAAATGGCTTTAGTTATGCTTGATGACAAGATCTGAGTACTTCCCCACATTCCTCGTACCCACCAACTTCCCCTTCCACCATCTTCAGCCTCAAAGCCATAGTTCCACAGAATGCGGGCTGTTGATATTCTTGTGTGGTAAAAACAACTGAATTGCGTGTAGTTTTAACAAGATGTATGTCTACATTACAATAGCTTTCTTTGAAATGAGCGATTAATGTAAAGTGATCGTTAATCATCTCATTTAACAAAGACATTTGCCAGTGACGCAATAGTTAGAGGGTTTCAGCATTTACATAATAAGACAGTATTTTATGTAAATCATATAGTTTATTTAGCTCAGTGATGTACAACCGACAGCCCGCGAGCTGTTTCACACTGCCAACTTAGCTAAATAAAGTATCAAAAAGCTTGCAGTTTGTATTCAACCGTTTCTTTTCTGTTTTGCAAAAGGGTTTAGCAGCAGTCTGTCTTCAAAGTTTTGAATCAGCTACTCAAAATAAAAGATGTTTCAAAAGTATTTTCTTAAGATTGGAGAATTTTATGGCTTTACCTTAAAAATGTTCGACTTCGGCGCACCAATTATTATTGGATAACCAACACCTCTGCAATATGTCACTCCAAGTGGTTCGCTACCTACCCCAAAGATGACATACGCCATGAGAGAATTTATTTTCCTCCGGGCCTCCTGTGTGGATAGAATGCAAAAAAAGGCTTTTTTGTCTACCTTCGATGCATTTTAAAGGATTTCATTTCATAAAAGTTAAAAATATTTTGTTTGGAATTGGACATTCGGTACGATAAAAATCTTTAATATTTTGTACTTTAATAATTCTTTTTTTAAAAATTGTAATCCAAAAAAGTGAATAAATACATTTGTACAATGCTTTATTAAGAAATTAACGTTAATTTCAAACTACATATATTCAAAATATTTATATTTTACCCCCTTGCTAATGAGCTGGTTGTAGAAATTGTGCAGCTGAGAAACAACCATTACTCTGCATTAAGGTTTGGTTATCGGTTGTTTAGGGTTTGAAACACGATTATTACTTAGAACCAAAATCTTACAATATATTTTTTACACTTAATACAAAATAACTATAGTGTATTGGTCACCATGAAACAGACTGTTGCCTAGTATTGTGAATGTAACAACTAACTAACTAACTAACTAACCATCACGCCGTTTCCCCGCAGGGGTAGGCAGAGAGGGCGGACCGCCAAACAACTCGGTCTTGGCACACACTCCTTGCCTCATTCACATTCATACATCGTCTCATACATACTCTTCTATTGTTCTGACTCTTGACATGGCCCGACTCAAGTATCTGATTCACTTGGTCATGCCATGTCTTCCTCGGGCGTCCCCGACGTCTGCTACCATTCACATTTGCATCGTATATTCTCCTTACACTCCTTTCTTCGCTCATTCGCTCTACATGCCCAAACCATCTAAGCGTGCCTTTCTTGATCTTACTCATTACGCTTACATCAGCCTTGCACTCTTTGCGGATATCCACATTCCTCACACGATCATACATGGTTTTACCACACATACGCCTCAGGGATCTCATTTCAACAGCATTCAATCTACTTTCATCCTTTCTTTGCCAGTTCCATGCCTCACTTCCATACATCAGGGTAGGTACCAGAATGTCAATTAAATACCAAGTATTTTATCAATTAACAAAATGAATATATAATACGTGGTAGGTATAAAAGTGAAGTTAAGCATATATTATAATGTTTATAAAATAACGAGAAAGAAAGAAAAAAACAGTTTTAAACGGCAGATAACATAAAAAGTTATACAAAATTGTATTTGGGGCTACAATGATGTTAATTGAATGTTCTGTATTGTTATATAAAATAAAAGGGTATGGATAGAGTAGCGATAAACCTTTTTCTTCACGCTTTGAATCAGTCCCCCGAAATTACCATCTAATTTTCTATAATAACTGACACCATTTGTTGGTTTTTCGAAAAAAAAATTTTGCCTGCAGCGCTATTTTTGTGTGTTATTTGATTGATTTATTAAAAAGTTTCCGTTTTAGTATGTTAGGGACACCACTGACTGCAAAGTTAACCATGTCTAGCTGTGTGATCCTACACCCTGTGACCCGCTGAAAATGGATAAATTTTCCCTCCGGCTAAAAAGGTTGTGTGTCACTAATTCAGATGATACCAAACTTTCTTAGGCAAAGTTATTTTACAGACTAAAATAAAATATCTCGTTAAGCAAAAAACGTGGAATCAGATTTCAAAGCGAAAAATATGCAGAGTAAAATATTCTTGCAAAGAAACAAATCCAGAACTCTCACATTTCTCAAAAGATCGTTGCTATCACACATATTCACTAGAAGCGTGATCTATACCGATCTAAAAGAAAACTGTTTTTCCCTCTGCCTCTTTGTCTTCAAGACCTCAGGCAGGCCTATGAATTAGAATATCTGCTCAAGAAAGTATTTCGACAGTTGAAAATGTGTTACTAATTTTCCAACGAAGTAAGGAAGAATTTCGCATTCCTCGGGCACCCATAACGCCAACTTCTGTCAGTTTTTCTGTTCAGTGTCTTGTGGAATGTTCCCTTTGAGAGTTTCTTCCTGGTATTGAATATTCGACATCCTATTATGATATCAAATATGATTCTTTCCTTTTCATTCGCAAAGGCAAAATTTTAAGACAACATAATATTATATTATATTTATTATTTGATGTAATTTTTACTAACAAATAAAATTTTTAAAGCTTTTACGGTCCGAATAAATGTTTCCAAAAAATGTAATACCAAAAGGAAATGAATGAATATGATTTGTAATACGAGAAGGAAATGAATGAATACGATTTGTTATACGAGAAGGAATAGAATGAATACGATTTGTAGACGAGAAGGAAATGCATGAATACGATGTGTAATACAAGAAGGAAAAGAATGAATACGATTTATTTTACTAGAAGGAAATGAATGAATACGATTTGAAATACTATAAGGAAAAGAATGAATACGATTTGTTAGACGAGAAGGAATAGAATGAATACGATTTGTAGTCGAGAAGGAATAGAATTAATACGATTTGTAATACGAGAAGGAATGAATGAATACGATTTGTAATCATCATCATCATCACTTTTGGCTCTACAACCCCTGGTGGGTCTTGGCCTCCTCAAGAGTCTTCCTCCACTCATCTCGGTCCCGTGCCAGCTCTCTCCAGTTTCGAAGCTCCAAGGCAGACAAATCTTTGAGGATGTTGTCGCTCCATCTTAACCTTGGCCTTCCCAGGCTCCTTCTCCCTATCGGTCTTGAGCTCAGCAGGGACTTTGGTTCTTGATGCTCGGTCATTCTCTCCACATGACCTAGCCACCGAAGTCTTCCCAGTTTTATGAACTTTGTGACGTTTAGCTCCTTAAACAGAGTATAGAGCTCATTGTAATAACGTCTGCGCCAAAATCCATTTTCTAGAACCGGTCCGAAGATGCGCCTCAAAATTTTCCTTTCAAAAACGTCCAGTGCTCGCTCATTCTTCTTAGTTAGAACCCGCGTCTCGGCTGCGTACTTAAGCACTGGTCTAATTAGTGTTTTGTACACTAATACCTTGGTGGTTCTGGAAAGCAGTCTGGATTTTATTTGTTTTTGTAGGCGGAAATAGCAGCGGTTTGCATTCACGATGCGCTTCTGGATCTCCTCTGTAGTGTTGTTATTGTTTGTTATCAGGGAGCCCAGGTATGTGAATCTTGGTACCGTTTCAAAATTTTGGCTTCCACATACGAGAGATGGGGTTTGTTGGGTACATCCTACGGCCATGTATTTGGTCTTCTGCTGGTTTACTACAAGACCCATATTTTTGGCAGAACTTTCAAGATTTATGAAGGCGTCTTGTAAATCATCGGGATTTTTCGCAATTATGTCGATATCATCAGCGTAAGCCAATAGTTGCACAGAGTTGTCAAATATCGTTCCTCTTTTCTCAATGCCTGAGTCACGAATAACTTTTTCTAAGGCTATGTTAAATAAGAGGCAGGCCAATCCATCTCCTTGTCTCCCCCCGTAGAGCGCTTCAAAAGGTTCGGACAGATCACTGCCAACCCTGACTCTACACGTTACTGGGGACATTGTCAGTTTCACCAGATTGATCAGCTTACGCGGTATTCCAAACTCTCATTGCATTATACAATGCGTTCCTATGAATACTGTCATACGCGGCCTTGAAGTCTACAAAGAGGTGATGAGTCTCGACATTGTATTCTAATGTATTTTTTTTAATAGGATTTGTAATAGGAGAAGGAAAAGAATGAATACGATTTGTTAGACGAGAAAAAATAAAATGAATGTGGTTTGTAATACGAGAAGGAAATGAATAAATACGATTTGTAACTACACATCTTCGAAGACATCTCGTATGGGCCTAAAGTTCTTGACAATTAATTTATTCATGAATTACAATGTTTTTTTTTGCGCCTTGTAACATAATGTAAGCAACTTTTAATGGATCCGGAATTTTAATTTATGAACAACATACTAAACTTGTATGTCTTAACTCTTAACTATCTCTGTTAATAAATGAATATCGCACAAAAGTTCCTGCCTAGTAAAGAAACTATCTAATGAGTTTGTTAAACTTCGGTTTTAAAATTTGGGAGGCTGCTACGGGCACCATTTATTTGATAACCAACACCCCTGCCGTATGAGGATGAGGTTTATCTAGAATATCTAGGTCTTGGTGGCGGATGCGTTTCCCTACCTACTGCGTGGCGGGTACTAGTATAATTTTGACTGTTTAAAACGGAAATTTCGACCGGCAATCGGGTTCAATTACCGTCGATGGCATTTATTATTTTTTCTCGGAAGATTTTTCAATTTATATGGGTGTTTCATGCTAATAATTATTCAAATATGATTTAAGATTTTCACGGCCAAAAGTATTTTGTTATTTTTTTTTGGAGTGTTATGCCGTGTTGCGCTAACTCCTTCTTTAGCCAACGTTTTGGAAAGCGTTATGTCGTCAAACAAGCTCAACACCACATATTACCCCCAAAACAAAATCACTATTTTAACAATTTATTTTCACTACATTTTCGACTCCAGCCAGGGTTCCCTTCCACAAAATTTCTTCATGCCTCTCAAATTACTTACTCATTAATATTTCTAGTTTAGGCGCAAGCGACCCATAATTTTACTAAAGAAGTATTAATAAGCAAAGATACTGTAGAAGTATCATTTAACTTTTAATATTATTTATGTACACAGTAAAGGTATTTTCATATTTTTCATGGGTTTTTATAGGTAGGTAACACGAACTGGGCCTAGTCTATTGATATCAAATGTGATATTTGATATTTAGTAAAAAGGTGCGGCACCCTATTGACACTTCACCGCTGATCCATTAAACTCATTAAGAAAGTGCTTTCCCAAATGCCAAACCTCGTCAAATCATTCAGGATCTATTTGAGCTTCCCCACATTGCTTGCTACAATCATATAATATGTGGATACGGTTTGAAGATTAATAATACTGGTAATTTTGATTTCTGAATCTTCAATGTGTATTGAAAACTGAAATTTTGGCGTTTGCAATAGCGCAAAAATTTGGAATTATCATGCGAATAACTCGAAATTCGCGTTAAATGATGCTAAATTAAGCAAATTTTCCTATTTTACATGTGATATTTTAGTTGGTACCTTTGTAAAAAAGAACGCAATGTTAAACATTGTAAATATTTCTTGGTCTATGATATTGATAATAAAATAGGGTGCAGTTAATTTCATGTCGAAAATGCCGCAAGCTGGCATTTTTTTTTTAATTTAAAAAAAAAATTAAGTCACTTTTTGCTGAAAAATAACGGAAATAATAAATACATAAAATTTTATGCAAATTACACAACTTTTCAAAAAAATACTTGAATTTAATTTTTCCCGAAAATAACGCAAAATTCGTCAAAAAATAGGAAGGCGATGTTAATTAATTATGATTAGTTGTTTGTTACGTATACATTTTGATAAAAAAGTTCACTTTGAGCTTGTTTCATCCCGATAATTAATTTTTGGGTTATTTTACTAAATGCCAGACACTAATTATTTTCCGAAAACCATGGTCAATGGTCTCCTGAAACACAATCTACAGAATTCTGGAAACACGACCATGAAAGTGAAGTAAATTAGCACAAATTTTCTGACGTTTACCTGACGGTTTTTCCCTTTATTTGACCTAAAATAGCTGACGTCATAAAACTAGAAATGAGATTAGGCCCTTAGGAGAATTAAGCGTTCTTGGTGCGTTTCACTGACCAGTTTTCAAATAGTCCCAATGCCTCTGACAGCACGATGATTCACAATACTCTGTATGAAAATGCGAACTAGGGTTGAACTTACAATGACTTAAAACTCGCAGACCGGAGAATTGTATCCCACATATTTATGTTCAAAACTATAAATGGTAATACAGACAGCCCTGATTTTCTTAACCTCATTGAATTTCGTGTAGCCCGTGCTAGATTACACAAGAAGAAGATAGTTTTTTTTCGGTACACTACGGTTAAGTAGTTTAGCTAGTGAAGAAAGTGGAATACAATTATTTTATATGGTACAAGGGAAGGAGTTAGAAAGGTTGTTGCATGCAGCACATACCTTCTGATTTGGTAGCGTGTCCTATGATCCACAAAACCATCTTGCAGCGATTACGTGTGGAAAATAATACCGTTCGCTTGTAACCAAATTTCATGTTAAAAAAATGTTAAGACGATAAATTTTAAATTTTTCTCAACCCGCGGTAAGGTAAGTTGCGGCTATAATAAGCAAGCCCCTAAGTTATCTTCTATTTTCAATCCCCGTTTCTATGAAAATGTTTGTTAAGTTTTTGTTGAAAGACAATCGAGGAAAACTTTTGACATTCGCGTGAATTAATGTGTTATTGTAGAAGAATATTTCCAAGATAAACACACCCAATCATTATTTGAACGCTGTAAATCATAGAGCTTTGCAGGAAATAGTTTTACTGAGAGACTTTGAGGGAAATGAGAAGAAAAGCTTGGTGTCAGATTATTATATCCTATTTATGTAAAAGAATTTGATGAAATTATTACGACAACAACATTCTATTGTTTTGTTATAGAAAGCAGATTGTCGGTTTCACCAATCAAAACTAAGCGATCGTATCGTGAAGATTAATTTTGGAACAAATTTGGATCAAGGCGGCTAAGAGTAATTTTCATCGATCTTTATTGTTTAATTTTAGGTAAAAGGAACAATATCTTGCACGGATGGTATTTATATTAAAGCACATTTATTTATAATAATATCAACTCATCTATTATATTCAATTAAATGTGGCAGTAAAAATTGTAAAAATAAGGTTGTTCTGAAACCGGTCAGCATTAATAAAAATGCACTGGTAAGATAAGTGATTAAAAAGTTTTATCGTTTCATTTAATTATAATCGATATCCACAAAGTTCATTCAATGATATATTAAAAATTCTCCAAACATAAAAAATATTTATTTGGCCTGTTTCTTCCGATATGATTTAAACATATCAGTTATTAACATTTAAAAGTTAAACATGGAAGAAAAATATTCAAGGTTTTAAATAAAGGCCTACCTTATATTTAACATCAGAATGTAGACATTTCAAACAATGTATATATTTCTAGTCTACAGTTACCGGAAATTGTGTCAAATCCATTTTGTACAGCTTTCAAAAACTTACAGCGATAAATTAATATTATGAGAAAAAGTTCCGTGCAAAAGAACATTATTTTGTAAATTAGCCAAAAATATTAGAATAAAATATTATTGAAATGCAATGGATCCCTTTAAAAATTGCAAACAGCATTTTTCAATCATTTTATTTGGGAATAATGATTGTTCATCACTATTTCTCTGTTGAATGGGTTTGACAAATTAATGATATTCACTGCGAATTGTTTATTTTCAATTGAACACTTTACCGAAATAATCATTTTTATACCTGCTTATTCAATATTGAAATAAACTGATGAATGCAATTTTTTCACGAAATTTACGGTTTTTTAATCCCCCTCGAAGAGAAAGGAAAAAAAACATCGAAATAATAATCGTCCGCTCTGTTTGTTTGGACGTGTGAAATTTATTGGTTTTTAATTAGTGTTTTTGACAGCCTTACTAGTTTTTTGTTTGTATTTGAACTCAAATGTAATAATGTGACAGTTTTGAGATCAGAATGAGTGAGTAAAATATAGTTGACACATTTGCAGTGGCGTATGATGTGTAAGTTATAAATATAGTTGACACATTTGCAGTGGCGTATGATATGTAAGATAAAAATGTAGTTGTCACTTTTGCAGTGGCGTATGGTGCGTAAGATAAAAATATAATTGACTCATTTGCAGTGGCGCATGGTGTGTAAGATAAAAATATATCTTACACATTTGAGATAAAAATAAAACAGAATGTCCATAATTGTTTATGTGCCGCAAGCCACTGCACACGCTATTTTTGTTTATGAAAGTTATTTCAGTGTTAGTAGAATTAAATTATAATACAATCGGAAAACATAAAATTATTTATTTATGTAGACAATTATGCTCCAATTGCCATTAAATCTATGTTTACTTTTTCGACGTGTTATAATAGGTATCACACATAATGTAATAAAATCATACTCTGTATTGTATTAAAAAATGTGAATACCGCAATAAGAGTCCCAATTGCTTTCATCCATATGGAACTGTTGAGACTATGGCATCCCCATTCCGGGTACATTATGATGCTTAGGGTATTGAGGTAGGGAAGGAGATGGGGAAGAGTATGGTGGGGAAGTACCTTGCTGTTTAGATCTGGAATCAGAGCTCATTTGTCCTTTGACCTAAAAGGGAGAAAAGCGCAACACGGCATAATAACTCAAAAATTAATCCCCAAATACTTTTGGCTGTGAATTTTTTTCTTTACGTGACACATTATCAATAGATATTAATTCTCAGGCATGCACGGAGAAAATGACTATTGCTAATTGACTAAGAATCTCTTTAAATTATCGGTTATTCCGGGATTAAAAACGGGATAGCAGGCCTTACGAATGAATTAACATGTGTCATGATGTCATGGTGAACTTTTGGTAAATTACGAATATATTAACATGACGTCGGAACATGATAAAATCCGAAATATTTTTGAATTACAACGAAAATTCTTTGTTACGCCATAATCAAGGCAAATCGATAAAATATTCTGAAATTGATGTTAAGGTCTGTTAATTTATCGTGAGGGTAAAAATCCATTTATCTTCTTGTGTGATTTCACGAAGAATCACTGTTTTGATATATTTTTTTTAATACTATTTATACGATGTGAATAAATTCGTGATAAAAACGTTAGTATTGCTCATGAACAAAATAAGCCTCTTACTTCAACGGTAAAGCTATATTGTATTTATTAATCTAATTATCCACTTTGGTTCAGTAATGTATGAATTTGGCAGTATTCCATCCTGTGCAACTTCCAAGTGTAGAGCATTTACGTCGGAAAGCCTTAATAAATAATGTTAAAGTATCTTCTCCGTACATTTTGCTGATTACGAAAGCGTTTTATACTTTAAATAATGGTTTTTACGGTTTACAATTTACGGCCTTAGGGAAACTAAGACAACCTTTTTTAACATTAGAGGGGGGGCGTTTCTCTTCCATTCATTGAGTTAAAGAAATGTGTTAATTTAAAAGATAAAATCTAGAGGTTAATAAATTGTATTAATCAGTGTCGGTTCTTCACGGGGGGATATTGGATACAATCTCCAACATATATTCTGGAAAACCATTAAGGAAAAAAATAGTCAACGCTTTCTTTGTCTTTACCAAAAGAATGCATTCTTTAAACCAAAAACTAACTAACTTTTTCAGAAATGCAATATTAAAACATTTCGGATCATTTTTGAACCAGAAATTTCAACAGTTTCTGCCGTCGAACGGACGTTCTCTATGAGTACTTCCTTATTGACTGAGCATAACGAAATCTCATTTTAAGTCGACTTCTTGCATTTAGTCTGTCTGTAAATTTTAAATCGTTTCGAGGTGCTGGCTGTTAGGTTCAGTAAATATTAATTTATTAGGTTTATAATTAAGTAGGCCTTCAGCGAAACCGCACATGGGCACTCGAATGTGGATTTCATTAAACTCGGGGACAAATATTTCAATCCCCTTATGATGAGTTATTGGACCCTTTGTTTTAGTCCAAGAAAGTTTAGATTGTTTTGGGAGGAAATCAATGATAATAATTGTGTGTAATATTTGATGAAAACTTCACTTTCATTACACACATTAACGATATAGTAAATAAGGTTTTAAAGATGCTCGGCTTCCTTTGCAGAACTATTGATTTCAAGTCCTTAGATTGTATAAGAACGCTCTATATTTCATTAGTTAGAAGTCTCAAGTGGAATGTAATTCACCTTTTTGGTCCCCTTTGTATAAAGTTCATTCTAACAATACAGAACGAGTTCAGCACACATTTTTTAGAAACATAAATTTTAAACTCAAAATTCTAACTGTGAGTTAGATGAATCAATTGCATCTAAAAACGCTGACTGACAGGAGAATTATCACAGATCTGGTTTTATTACGCAGAGTCATTAACAACTTAATTGACAGTCCTGCCATCGTCACCATTGTTTAATTCCATACACCGATTAGGAATCCAAAACACAATGAAACATTATTCTGCAATACATACACAACCTACTATTAGACACAAACCAATAGGATGCATGATCTGGGCAAAAAGTTTTGGGGTACTATTGACATATTTAGTGATTCCATTTATAGAACTAAGCGTAATCTATACCGGCACTTTGTTGAATCCTACAAATTAGAGTAGCGTTGGTGATGTATGTTGTTGTTACATGTTTTACTAATATTGTTTCATATTTAGTTTATCAGTTTAACTTTATTTTATGCTTTAAAACTTTGTGTATAATTTTCGTTAGGTATATGATGTTTTGAAATAAAAGCCCGGTTGGGGGTAAAACCAAAGAAATTAATATAATCTTGCATGATATTACGGTATTTTTATTAAAATACTAGCTGACGTGGGGTTTATTTATTGAATTTCAACTGTATATCTATACCATACCTCATGATTCATATCACAGAATAACAATTAACTGTGGCGTTTGATCATAAAATGACGACAAAAAGTATAAAATTAATACTAGAAGGAGATACAAATAAATACAAAATATTATCAACAAGTATGGGTTGACTTACATTGTATTAGTAATGATTTAGAATATCTGATAATAAACTTGTGCTTCTGTGCAGTTAAACAGATCCGGTACATCTGCGTACCTATTACTAACTTCATGTAATCTAGGTTCAAGCGAGTGTTTGAAATGCTCAGTCTTGGAATTGTTACAATTAAACAAGGTTTTAGAACGAGTAGCTCTTACGGGTATATGAAATTCAATGAGGTTAATTAAATCAAGGCTGTCTACACTACCATTTACAATTTTGAACATAAATATTAAGAAGAAGCTACAAGCCAAAAATGTGTATATTCTTGGTATACCTTATATCGTAGGTAATAGGCATTAATATCGCTTGACAAACAGAGTCTAAACGTTCGATTTCAACAAAAAAACTGGTTTTTATTTATTTTGTAAATAATTTTATAAGAAATCAAAAAATTTAATCAAGTGTAACTGTCACAGATAATTTTAGCTATAATACTGTATTTTTTTAAGTTGTTTCCTTTATGCGTTCATACATTTCTATAGAAAAAATTTTTTTTTAATAGTTTGCATTTATATTTTTAATGAGTAAATTATTATTTTTATTCGTATTCTACTCAAGCAAAGCGATAGGAAAACTTTCAATTTAACTAAAGCATATTTTTTGGTAATCATAATTGGCGTTAAACTTCGCCTTAAGTCGGATTTTATTCTTCGATCTGAGAGTTTTACTAAATTAAATTTTTTTATTAAGTAATTATAGTTTATACTTTCAATGATAATACCGAGTTTAAAATTAATGTGTCTTAGAAATTTGTGTTGAATTTTTTCTATTGAATCTGAATTTATTTTATAATGGGGGGACCAGATCGTGGAGTTATATTCGACTTGACTTGGAAAAAATTTTAAAGGTTGAAATATTTCTGAAGCCGCTGAAGTTTCGAAGAATGGATCCGAGTATTTTCATTCCCTTACTGTTAATTGCGTTTATGTGAGATGTAAAGTGATATATATATATATATATATATGAATTGTTCTGAGTAAAGTTTGTAATGATCTGAACTTTTCAAACTTTTCTTTCTGCTATGAATTTTCTTTAAGTCCCATAGGTAACTTTTCCATAAGGCTTTGATTATGTATATATCCGGGGTAGGAATATCCTCCCTGCCGTCTGTACAAGCCTTTGCTCCTCTCTTTATTACACACCCCTTCAAGTGTGTGCATCCTAGTTTGTCTACGTGTTTTACGACCTTGAACGTAATTATTTCACGTGACGGTTCAGCATAAAAAGGTCTCACCGAACGTTGTGTTGGTTTTTTGTTTCTTGGTATAGAAACCTGATTATCTATGTATGTATGCGGTATCCTTCGGTTCTTTTGAGATAGAGTGAGTTGAATCCATTACCGCTGTGTTTTAAAGCCATTTCATAAACCTTATTTTCTGTCTCGCCTGCTCTCCAACTAGCTACGTGCTTCTACCTGTCGTAGGGTAATATATGAGTATGATAAAGTGTTAGATTCTATATAAATGTGATATACATACGATAAATTTATGGTGTTAGTTGTCGGTGCCATCCATATGTATATTTTGGGAGGGGAAGGAGACACGGAAATGATTTTGTTCAAGCTAAAGTTGGCTCCTCCGCTTACCGAAAAAATCTGATGGATGATAATAAGAACAAGGCAATCAATCTCTACGTGTCTGGATATCCGAACCGGACCGGGTCTGACGGGCTTTCGCGGGGTCTTCCCTTGTACCAAATTGGCAACCTTCACGCCAGAATAAAGAAAACCAGGTCTTCTTACCAATTTCAGAAATGCCCCAACTTCATTACACCTCCAGGAAAATCTACTTTACTGAATGTAGAAGGGGAAAACCATGACATCCCATGTCACGAATCTAGTCGCGAAAATGTGACACGTAAGGTCTCAAGTTACATGCCACATGCAGAAAACGCTGTAAACTCCACGTCGTCGGGAACTTACATCCCTTTCTAGGTCAATAACACCGATAACACGCGACGATCTTGTGGAAATTAAGTCAGCTTCTATCGATAAGTTGTGTGCTTACCCATTCAGCCAATTATCATGTGAGATATATGTAAGGTTTACTCGAAATGCCAAATTTAGGAAGAGGACTGTCTGTATTTTAATATTTAGTTCCAGTAATTATTTTATGAGGTTACTAGTTCCCTCGTGTATTAGGTATGGGTATCTTCTATTGAATACCTATCCTCTCAGGTAGGTATAAACGGATAATTGGTTTGATTTAGGCATTTCATTTTATGAGGCTGCCTACCTCTCGAAAGGGACGTGTTGAGAAAAGTTGTTGGGTTGGTAGTTTTATTTCGGAGATTACCATCTCCCTTTTTTGACTCTAGATTTGTTCTTGTGTATCCCAATTTGCAAATTAGAAAGTCAAATAACAGATGATAAGTATTCATTTTTGTTTTGTTTGGTTGCATCCGATCGCTTTCTATTCGGGCGGTCATACGCTAGCAAAACCTCCCTCCCTATTTGACTGAGTGTACCCTGCGTTTTGTCCCGGCTGGTGGTGTTCGCTGTTTCAATTGTACGCCAGTGTTGTGGCAGGTACTCTGTAGATAGGTATTTTTATACTGCGAATTTATATTGGATTACCTAATTTGTAATTGGTATTTAATGTCTCGTCGGCGATTCAATACCTATCGCAGGGACAACGTCATGATTTGATTAGTAATGTTTTTAAAAGAATAACATATCGGTAGATAGGTAAATTTTTAATATGAACCCCGGACCGAGGCATTCCCTAATACAAATGTTATCGGCCTACATATGGAAGGTCATTGGCCCGTCTCCTTCTTACAGCTGATAGATAATCTTGTCTGGCGCATCCCTTTAATGAAAACATTATTCGGATGGCAGGTGTTGTAAACCTGGTTCCTGTTCTTCGGTTGCATCCGTCCTTTAAAAGGTCTTCTGAAATTTAATAAATAATATAAAAAAACTAACCCTGTCTGAAGCTTACTTGGTTCCTCCCTACGTCTATAGAAGGGTAATTAAATAATTCTGTAAATAGAATTGTACCTCCCTAAAACCTCTGTCAGGATTCGAACCCGCAGTCTTATGATTTATCGCAGAGCTATATAACTTCCTATTTAATGATTTGCCTGATTCTTTGGTTTACGGTCTCCGAAGATAGGACGCCATCTCGCTAGTTATTAATTCCTCCCTATCTCGATTAACCGATATGGTAAACACTTCCTGTTGCTAAATACGTTCACTTTGTTTTAAAACGCAATGATTATTATTTCTATGTTTTTAAGATAAGTAATTTAGTTTGAACTGTTTACGAAATCACGTTTAAATTAACACATTTTATAATATAATTCGCTATCGCAACACTCAATTGTATCCTCACTGAGTCCAAACAGTTTCACTTCACACAAACACCGGTTCAATAATATTTCACTTTAATTTAATATTTAACAATACTTTTTAACACCATCTGAATTCACTAACTAAGCGTAATTTTACATTTTATTTTAATCACCACTGATTTTAATTCATTTCTCGGAGCTCTCTCCATATCCAAATTCAAACCCAGACTCTATCTCTATCGACGTTTAAACACTCACTGTCCCCGTCCTGCGATCTCCTCTTTCGGCATTCCTTCCCGTGGGAACGTGTTTACTTAAGGGCTTGCCTGTAATGTATTTTATGTTGTTAATCTAAACAAATTTTTTTTGGAGTACGTTCGTCTCGTTTATATTATGTATGTGTTCAAACCATCACAAGTTGTGAGTTCTAGTGTACCTGAAAACTGAGGGCATTTTTAATATGGAAATAACATTATTGTATTGTAATAAGTATTTGTGTCACTTGAACATGCTGTGTCTTCCTGGGTCATCCTCGACTTCTCCTGCCATTCACTTACACGACCTATATTCTCCTTACACCACTTTCTTTGTTCACCACAGATGCCCCATTTCACCACACATAAGAATTTGATCATGCCATGTCTTCCTTGGGCGTTCCTGATTTCATCAACCATTACTTCCATATATTCTCTTTAGACCTCGTTCTACGTTTATAAATTACGTCTTATTTTACCACAAATAATTATTTGATTCATGTCTTCTTGAGGCGTCCCCGACACTTTCTACCGTTCACTACTGTATGACATATTGTAGTAACTACATTATACAGATTTTGAATCGACTACGTATCTCATTCTAGTGCAGAGATAATGCGTTAAGTCTTCCTCGGGCGTCCTCAATATTTCTATCATTCAAACCATTTTCTAAGAACTCTCGACACTAATAAGAACAAAGTTTGAAATATTCAGCGAAATCGGTAATGCAGTTTTGGAGTCAAAGGACAATGGATAAAGAACAATTAAACAAACAAAGAAACAAACCATTATATCTTAATATATATAAAAAAGCTCCATTCGAACACGCTGATTCCCGAAACCGCAAAACCGATTTCAATGATATTTTGTGAATCGTTCGAATCGTTTCGAATTCGTGTTCGAGCTTGAAATATATGATAGTTTTTGATCTGATAGGTGGCACTGTTGTCGAGATCTAAATAATCAATAAAAAAGGAAAGATTTTTTTTCAGATTTCTCATCCATAAATACATACAAGCACAAATTTTAAGTTATCTTATTTTATAAAATTCTTTCCAATTGGTTGAGTTAAATTCTAAATGGTTTCTAATCTTAATATATAAGAACTCGGCCTGCGTATGTTTGTGCTCGCTAAACTCGATAAGTAGTCAACCGATTTCGCTGAAAATTTCAAGGTTTATTTTTATTAGTGCTGGGATTGTTTAAATGTATTTAAATGGCAGAAGAAGTCGGGGGCACCGGACTAATACTCAATGCAAAATCTCTGCACCCGAACGAGATACAGAGTCTAATTAAAGTAGATGTAATGTAGTTTTTTTAACAATAACATGGTGGTATACAGTAGTGAATGGTGGAAGAAGTTGTAGACGCCCGAGATAGACATTCGCAATAACGAAGCATTGCGGAGGAGCCACTAGTATATTTATAATGTTTTGACGTCATTTTGTGTTTAGACATTTGATTGGGTACATGACTAAATTTGTCCGCGAACATTATTTTTTGAGAGATTTCAGTAGAAAAAAAGTCAGTCTCCACCACCGTAGAAGTGTTCGAACCGCCACTGGTTATATTCAAGGTGTGTTCACTGAATATCGATTACAATTTGATCAGAAAGGAGTAATTTATAGGGGTACATTATAATAATTGCAACGCGCAAACTTTCCTTGCTTTTCTAATTAACTATGAACCCGCCAAAGTAGTTCTTCCTCTAAGGCATTCTACAAAGTTTACAAGCCAGTTTACCGCATTGATGTATTATATTTAGACTATCAGTTAAAAACCCGCTCCGCGGGTTTTTTTCTACTAGGCCCTGCGGGCAGCTCTTACTTGCGCTTCGCCCATTTTAAGTGATATTAACAACAGTTATATTTAATAGATAGATATTAGGACATTCACAGAGAAAGGGTGAGTATATATATTGTTAAAACACGGAACAGGAAGGAGTTAATTAATATTAACATGCTAAATTTACGCATAATAAGAATGACAGTTGTTTGAATAAATGAAATTTTACGTATTTGTGATGGATTATTTCAAATGAAACACTATTATTGACTACATATCTACAACTGATATTAACTGTTATCTTAGGTACCTAATATAATTAGCTCATAGGAGACTTGCAGTGCATAAATATGTGTTACAACCGTCAATGTTTATAAGTTGAATCAATATCGTTTAGTTTGTCACAATTAAAGATAGTTATAACAAAGTTGACTTAAATAATAGATTATTACAATAATAAAATAAAATACTTTTTTGTTTTAAAACTACGATATTTATTAATTTAAGAACCGACCGGTTTCGCTTTACTTAAGCATCATCAGGGTACAACTTAATAAATTAAAACAAAAAAGAATTTTATTTTATTAAATATGTCAAACCACAAAGTGATTGCTTTCTACAATAATAGATTATTACATATTGATTAATTGTACCCGTGTTTATGAATAAAAGGAGGGTAATTGTGCTATGAGATAAGCAGTCGGTTTAATTAAAAGGTGTTAATTTTACTCCAACTGGTGGTAATTCTTTACCTACAACTGTTACTGTATCTAATAAAGTTTAAAGTTAGATTATATATACACTCAGGATAGGAGATCAGGAGAGTAAAAATCTATATATAAAGGTAGATTATTACAATATAGCGCCCCTGAGGTGATATCTCACAAAAGCGGCGCTATGCAAATTTTCCAATAAATAAATAAATATTATGTTTACATTTCATTGTGTATACACCGAAGTCAAAAATTAAATATAGATTGCAATTGGGAAATAAGAAGTGGAAGGAGGGGGGAGGGGTAAGAGTAGGCTGGGTTTATAATAATTAGGAATTACAATATCGTTAGACGGGAAAGACCAGTTATGTGGGAAATATTTAAAAGAGAGTTTATAAAAAAATCTTGTTAATTATATCTGCTTTTATATTAACATATTTCCTCATTTCTAAAATTTCAAAATTATTTATAGTGCAATATTTTAAGATGTGAAAAAAAATATAGCATATAACCATAAAACAATATATTCATAAGACAAATAGCATTTAATTACGGTTATTCTAATAAATTGATAGTTGAAATACTAAATAAAAAAATTAAACATATTCTCTTCAAACGGTCTTTCTAAAGATAGAAATAAACAATGGCGTAGAATTCTGTTTGTGGATAACGATACTTCTAAAATAATATATAAAAACAATCCTGGTACTATTCAACTGGCGTTTTACACTAATAACAATGAAGAAATATATTCTTAATAATAAAGATAGCAAAATTCAAACAAAAAAATCAGGAGTTTAAAAACTCAACTGGGATGATTGTAATTTCTTTTACAAAGGTAGAACCAATAGAAACTTTGAAGTCAGAACTAAAGAATAACGCAGGGCTCTAAATGGAAATAGTGAATCTGACTTCTCAAATCATCTTTTGAATAATGATCACACTTTCGATAAAAATTCAGATCTTAAAATACTTCACTCAGGATATAAAGCATTGCAAATAAATAATTTTGAAATTTTAGAAATTAGAAAACATGTCAATATAAAATCAGATATAATTAATAATCAAAAAAAAATATAAATAATAATGAAAAATGTCATTACAAAGTGATAAGCTTCCAGAAGAAATCTTCTTATTCACGCTTGTTAATCGTAAGTAGCCAAATATTGTGAGCTGCATATTTAAATATTCGCGCCATTCATTTGGTTCGTTTTTATACCGCCAGAGGTGCGCTCTGTCGGCCATCTATAGCCGTGCGTATCGGCCGTATTGAAAGAATGCGTGATTTTTTATAAACGTCAAATATAATCACGTAACTGTGGATAATTTTCATTGTAATGTAATTAATCCAATGGATTATGAACTTTCTAAAACATATTTTCTTCGATATTTTCCAAAAATTATATGAGCAGAAACGATGCTTTTGAAGAAATCTCGTATTATTATGAGGCGATCCTATTTTAGTATGAAATCGTGTCTTAATTTTCAAGTTAGCTGAATTTACCCGAAACAGACAATTTTAATTTGACCAATCAGAGGGCCTACATCGTCCAGACGCTAGGACAATAATACTATCAGATGAGACATGAAGCGACAAAATTGGTTCCACTTTTTGACATCAAATTGACCTCCAACTCTCCCAACGCTCTAAATAAAAATACCGAAACAGATCTACGCGCAGCGCTTATCGCTTTCTAATGGTGGAACAAGTTTCGATGAGATATTAGTACGCAGTAGCTCTATGGTTTATTGTTACTTGGCTGACGTAGGAACTAGGAACTAGGAACTTGGAGATGGAGATGGCGATGAGTTTTACAGCAGATGCAAATATATCAAGATATTTAACTTGTTTCACAATATCCAATAACAATCATTTGAACAAAGTACCTACTATCGAAAGCTATTATATTATACAGAGTGTCCGGGGGTAAAGTGCACAAACTTCGAGAGGTGATTCTACATGATGGTAGCAGAAGAAATACATTTTTTTTTCAGAAATTCCAACGTTTTAAGTCAGTTTTAAGATAAGCAAGCTAAATTAATTGTGTGGAAAAATAAATATTCTTTTATGGAAAAATATTTTTAAATAGAAAAAAAAATTTTCGAAATATTTTTTTTTAATATTTTTTATTTCTACCATTCCGTAGAATCGCCTCCCGAAGTTTTTGTATTTTACCTCGGACCCCCTGAATTTATGGATTCTTCTTGATTCATATTCAAAAATGCTATGGTAAAAATAATGCTTTTTTATGTGTATACCGAACAAGAATCCCAACTGCTTCCAACCATTTGGAGCCAATGAGACTATGGTATTGCCGATGAGAGGAACGATATGTGGAAGAAGAAGGCGGGAGAGTACCTGGCTATACAGATCTGGTCACCAAACACGACTATAGCTATTTAAAGCAACTTGTGAATTCTGAATGGTGGTCGTACACCTTGGCGATACTGAGAGTGTCTTCCGCTCTGGAGCGTGCCGCAAGTATAATATATATTAATAGATTATTATACTTTTATAATACATTTATAGATTATTATACTATACATTTACTTGCGCACGCCGTGACCTTCGGATTGCTACTTGAGAGCCATACCCCTCGACTACGGAGGCCGTCAAGTTCATTTAAAGAGTGGTTACGTTTTCGAAATAAATAAATCCCTATCGCTTCAACGTTGAAAATAACTGACATTTCAATGTAATTATAGGTACCTATTGAGCGTTCACCTTAGGTCTTCATTGAAGAGATGGCAAGAAAGCGAGAAAACTGTAATAATTTCCTTTAGGGCCTTTACCATATTTGGGGATACTCTTTGGGGGGCCTTTTTAAGAAAAGGATTTTATTTTATTTTATTTTTTTATTATTTTTTTATTGTACGACAGACAGGTAAGTCCAATTATGGTACAATTTTATTATAACTAACAATAAATGTACATATTTTTTTTAAAACATGGTATAGTGATATTAAACACATCTATATCCGCTGGTAGGGCATTTAGCAAGGTCATTCCTCTTGTCATGCTATGTTGGGCGATGACATCTGTCCGACCCTGCGGTATGCAGAATAGGTCGTGGTTACGATTTCGACAGTACTTATCAGGAACGAATAAGCCACAGCATGACAGGAGATATGGACAATCGATAAGGTTTTTAAGTAGCTTTAATTCAAATTCTATGAGTCCGACATTGCGCCTTGTGATGGTTTGAACACTTACATAATATAAACGAGACGAACGTACTCCAAAAAAAATTTGTTTAGATTAACAACATAAAATACATTACAGGCAGGCCCTTAAATAAACACGTTCCCACGGGAAGGAATGCCAAGAGAGAAGATTGCGGGACGTAGGACAGTCGGGATTTAAACTTCCATATGGAGAGAGCTCGGGGTAATCAACTAAAATCAGTGGTGATGGTGATTAAAAGAATGTGTGAAGTTCCTTTTAGTTAGTGAATTCAGATGGTGTTAAAATTTATTGTTAATATTAAATTAAAGTGAAATATTATTGAACCGGTGAAGTGAAAATGATTGGACTCAGTGAGTATTCAATTAAGTGTTGCGATAGCGAATTATATAATAAAATGTGTTAATTTAAACGTGATTTCGTAAACAGTTCAAACTAAATTACTTATAATTTAAAATTAAACAGTAACTTACTTATCTTAAAAACATAGAAATAATAATAATAATTGCGTTTTAAAACAAAGTGAACGTATTTAGCAGCAGGAAGTGTTTACCATATCCGTTAATCGAGCTAGGGAGGAAGTAATAATTAGCGAGATGGCGTTCTATCCACAGAGACCGTAAACCAAAGAATCAAACAAATCATAAGACTGCGGGTTCGAATCCTTTCGACAGAGGTTTTAGGGAGGTACAATTTTATTTACAGAATTATTTAATTACCCTTCTATAGACATAGGGAGGAGACCAAAAACTGAACAAGTACAAGGACTTCGCTAAAAAGAGGAAGGAATGCCGAGAGAGAAGTTAAACTAAATTGATTTAGCTTTGTAGGGTGGAACCAAGTAAGCTTCATACTCGGATTGTGGAACGCCTGACATTGTGAGTTTTTTTATATTATTTATTAAATTCCAGAAAACCCTTTAAAGGACGGATGCAACCGTGGAACAGGAACAAGGTTTATAATACCTGACATGCGGCCGGGGCCAGAGGCGCAGAGTACAGTCAGTCGAATAGGGAGGAAGTTTTGCTAGCGTATGACCGCCCGAATAGAAAGCGATCGGATGCAACCAAACGGAACAAAAATGAATACTTATCATCTGTAATTTGACTTTCTAATTTACAAATTGGGATACTCAAAAACAAATCTAGAGCCAAAAAGGGGAGATGGTAATCTCCGAAATAAAACTACCAACCGAACAATTTTTCTCAACAGGTCCCTTTCTTGAGGTAGGCAGCCTCATAAAATTAAATGCCAAAATCAAACAAATTATCCGTTTACACCTACCTGAGAGGATAGGTATTCAATAGAAGATACCCATACCTAATACACGAGGGAACTAGTAACCTCATAAAATAATTACTGGAACTAAATATTAAAATACAGACAGTCCTCTTCCTAAATTTGGCATTTCGAGTAAACCTTACATATATCTCACATGATAATTGGCTGAATGGGTAAGCACACAACTTATCGATAGAAGCTGACTTAATTTCCACAAGATCGTCGCGTGTTATCGGTGTTATTGACCTAGAAAGGGATGTAAGTTCCCGACGACGTGGAGTTTACAGCGTTTTCTGCATGTGGCATGTAACTTGAGACCTTACGTGTCACATTTTCGCGACTAGATTCGTGACAAGGGATGTCATGGTTTTCCCCTTCTACATTCAGTAAAGTAGATTTTCCTGGAGGTGTAATGAGGTTGGGGCATTTCTGAAATTGGTAAGAAGACCTGGTTTTCTTTATCCTGGCGTGAAGGTTGCCAATTTGGAACAAGGGGAGACCCCGCGAAAGCCCGTCAGACCCGGCCGGTTCGGATATCCAGACACGTAGAGATTGATGGCCTTGTTCTAATTATCACCCATCAGATTTGTTTGGTAAGCGGAGGAGCCAACTTTAGCTTGAACAAAATCATTTCCGTTCCCCTCCTTTCCCTCCCAAAATATACATATGGATAGCGCCGACAACTAACACCATAAATTTATCGTATGTATATCACATATATGAAATCTAACACTTTATCATACTCACATTACCCTACGACAGGTAGAATTACGTAGCTAGTTGGAGAGCAGGCGAGACAGAAAATAAGGTTTATGAAATGGCTTTAAAACACAGCGGTAGTGGATTCAACTCACTATATCTCAAAAGAACCGAGGGATACCACATACATACATAGATAATCAGGTTTCTATACCGAGAAACAAAAAACCAACACAACGTTCGGTGAGACCTTTTTATACTGAACCGTCATGTGAAATAATTTCGTTCAAGGTCGTAAAACACGTAGACAAACTAGGATGCACACACTTGAAGGGGTGTGTAATAAAGAGAGGAGCAAAGGCTTGTACAGACGGCAGGGAGGATATTCCTACCCCGGATATATACATAATCAAAGCCTTATGGAAAAGTTACCTATGGGACTTAAAGAAAATTCATAGCAGAAAGAAAGGTTTAAAAAGTTCAGATCATTACAGCCTGGTCTCCAGGCTTTGGTAATTTGTCTCCTTTAGCAGTTCTACGTGATGCATAATTTCGGATATATTCCATATGATCGCATGTAAACATACCTTAGGAATTTTTTTTGAATTTGTTGAATCATATTTATGTATTTAAGTTGATAAGGTATCGAGACAGTACTGGCGTACTCCAGCTTGCTTCTGACCACTCCGTTGAACATGGCGGTCATTGCTTCTATGTTATTGAATTGTTTGCAAGTTCTTATTACAAAACCAAGAGTTTTGGAGCAAGCCGAGGTAAGCTGAACTATGTGGTTTGAAAATGTCAGCTTGGGATCAAAGATCACCCCAAGGTCCTTGATGAAGTTTACGCATGTAAGTACTTCACCATTCATTAAATACTGGCAGAATAGTGGATTTTGTGAACGACTATAAGTCATAACAACGCATTTTTTGATATTGAAGTTAAGTTTATTTTTTACCGACCATATCATGATTGAATGGAGGCCGTCTGCAGTTTCGAATAATCATCATCTGATTCGATTTCCTTCATCAGTTTCATATCATCCGCGAATAGTAGACATGAGCTGTGACGTATGCAATCCTGAATGTAATCTATCAGTATAAGGAATAACATGGGACCGAGATTCGATGATTGAGGAATTCCTGACAGAGCTGCAAAATTATGGGAGTCGTATCCATTTATTATTATTTTTTGGTAAACTAATGTTTTTAAGACAAGATTTTTTTTGCATAGCACAAAGGGTAACAATTATTTTACAAGCAATAATTGTTCGCCTGAAACACTCATCCACATTGAAAAATCTCCTGATAAAAGATACATGACGCCAACGGGACTCGAACCCGTGTCCCTTCGATTTCCGGTCGACAGCTCTCACCACTGAGCTATGGCGGCTTATCTCTTACCCGCGAAATTATTCAATATATACTAGTGTTTCATTCAACAATTACTGCTTGTTACATTTTTTTACCTGAAAACAACCAACTTTATTTTATATGAGAAAGGCATTGTAAGTGCTAACTCTCTCACTAGATGGCGTCGAGACAAATTGTCTACATTTTTAGGCGAAATACTTGAACTTGTCAAATATTAATTATTATTTTTTGGTAAACTAATGTTTTTAAGACAAGATTTTTTTTGCATAGCACAAAGGGTAACAATTATTTTACAAGCAATAATTGTTCGCCTGAAACACTCATCCACATTGAAAAATCTCCTGATAAAAGATACATGACGCCAACGGGACTCGAACCCGTGTCCCTTCGATTTCCGGTCGACAGCTCTCACCACTGAGCTATGGCGGCTTATCTCTTACCCGCGAAATTATTCAATATATACTAGTGTTTCATTCAACAATTACTGCTTGTTACATTTTTTTACCTGAAAACAACCAACTTTATTTTATATGAGAAAGGCATTGTAAGTGCTAACTCTCTCACTAGATGGCGTCGAGACAAATTGTCTACATTTTTAGGCGAAATACTTGAACTTGTCAAATATTAATTATTATTTTTTGGTAAACTAATGTTTTTAAGACAAGATTTTTTTATGCATAGCACAAAGGGTAACAATTATTTTACAAGCAATAATTGTTCGCCTGAAACACTCATCCACAGTTGAAAAATCTCCTGATATAAGATACATGACGCCAACGGGACTCGAACCCGTGTCCCTTCGATTTCCGGTCGACAGCTCTCACCACTGAGCTATGGCGGCTTATCTCTTACCCGCGAAATTATTCAATATATACTAGTGTTTCATTCAACAATTACTGTTTGTTACTTACTACATATCAATTACTACAATTATTGAATAAAAATGTAGACAATTTGTCTCGACGCCATCTAGTGAGAGAGTTAGCACTTACAATGCCTTTCTCATATAAAAAAAAGTTGGTTGATTTCAGGTAAAAAAATGTAACAAGCAGTAATTGTTGAATGAAACACTAGTATATATTGAATAATTTCGCGGGTAAGAGATAAGCCGCCATAGCTCAGTGGTGAGAGCTGTCGACTGGAAATCGAAGGGACACGGGTATAAAATAATAATTTTTGAGGAGGGTATGGGTACGGCCGACCCGGGAACCATTTATTGGATAACCAACACCCATGCCATGGGTCTCCCCAAGTGGTTCCTGGGTTCATGGGTTAAGGTATGGCTTACTGCGTGGCGGGTCGGATCGGGAGAGACAGGTTGAGGGAGACTTTTTGACCCCTCCAGCCGTTCTCTCTCTCGACCCATCGCCTTGCACCAGAGTGGGAGGGATGGATTCATACGTCCGTCACTCCTGGACACAATTCCTACCGACCCCTCATACCTTTTTCCTTCCCAGAATTATCTCTCCTTCCTTTCCGTAGAGACCCTTCACACAGCATCCCCAAAGATGACATAGACCTTCAGAGATTTTTTCTTGAGAGTCTCCTGTATGGAGTTAATGTAAAAAAACTATCCATTAAAAAATAAAAATAATATCTTTGAAAAATAAAATATTTATTTATATCACCTAATAATAAATGATTCAAGGCAGAAGAAGTAATAAAACAAATAAAATGATTAAAACAGACATCTGTAACACATTTCTACCGATTTCAAAAGTGGCCTTTCTTCAATATTAGAAAACAAAATTCGTGACCATATTAATTCGTGAACTAGGTGTTCTGCTTGACAGTAAACTTACATTCGAGGCGCATGTTGATATGATTGTGAAGAAAGCCCTTAGAATGTTAGGATTCTTATTCCGTATTGGAAAAGAATTCAATAATATTCAAACACTTAAAATATTGTATTTTTCTTATGTTCGTAGTCATCTTGAATTTGCTTCTCAGATATGGAATCCTCAATATAACATTTATGTAAAGCGCATTGAAGCCATCCAAAAAAAATTGTCAAACATTTAAATTTTAAGATGAATATTGGTAACCACGGGATTAACAGCTCGATGGAATATTATGGACTAGTACCATTAAAAACTAGAAGAGACTCCGCAGATATAATATATCTCTATAAAATTATCAGTGGCCTTATTGATTGTTCGCCCCTTTTGTCTGAGATTAATTTTAGAGTCCCTAGCTTTAGAACTAGAGATAAGTCACTTTTTCATCTTCAAAAATGCTCTACTAATCACAGACAAAACGCTTTTATTTTCAGAGCTTGTACCCTATACAATGAGTATTTTAATTGTATTGACATATTTTCGTGTAGTTTAGGAACATTTAAAAAAGATACCTTAGCTAGTATTAAATAATAATTAATAACATACTGCAAGTTATTATGTTGTTGATATGAACCCTGTCCAGTTACAAGTGACTCATTTTATAAACATCTGTTCAGTTTAGTTGTAGGTATATACATATATTGGTGATTATTGGTGTTGTGTGAGGATAAAATTGATATTTTGTAATTAACTTGTTTTTTCTTATATCCGATGTTATGTTTACTTTATTTAGTATTTTGTATTTTCTGTAAATATTTTTTGCCCACGGGTACTGGACCCTTAGTTTGTTATTATAATTAATTTTTTAAGTGTAAACCTATCATTAGATATTATTTGTATTTTTTATAAGTTAATTATTTAAAGATGTAAAAAATCTGTTGGTTTTCCTAAATAAACAAAATAAAAATAATATTAGGGACTTTATTATAGTGGCCTTCTATCATTAGGAATTCTTCATCACTAGGTACTATATCATAGTGGCGTTGCTTCATTAGGAATTCTTCTTTACTAGGTACTATATTATAGTGGCGTTGCTTCATTAGGAATTCTTCATTACTAGGTACTATATTATAGTGGCGTTGCTTCATTATGAAGAAAAAAAAAGTTCTGGCGCTATTAAAAAATATTAGCTAATTCATTGTGTCAATTTTCTCTCTATGCATACCTCTCGTATTTCTTATGCCTCTTACCACTTGTAATAATGAATAATGTAATGTGTTACTTGAGCGAGCTTGTATATGATTGTGTATTTTATTTTTATTTTTTGATGTTTTTGTTTTCTAATTGTATGTATGTATCTGTATTTAATTTTTTGTATCTTTATATAATTGTAGATTTTTGTAATTGTACAATAACTGAGTTTTTATAAGTGGATTGTTCTCACGTAAGTGTGATCATCTGTAAAACCCAGTATAAATAAATAAATTAGGAATTCTTCTTTACTAGGTACTATATTATAGTGGCGTTGCTTCATTAGGAATTCTTCAATACTAGGTACTATATTATAGTTGCGTTGCTTCATTACGAATTCTTCATTACTAGGTACTATATTATAGTGGCGTTGCTTCATTACGAACTCTTCATTATTAGGCACTTAAGCTGGAGTTTGAGGTCAGCAAAGGGGAAAGGAAAAATAAGGGATTTACTGGAGGAATAGAGCGGTTTACGGGAAATATGTTAAGAATAGGTTACAGGATATATTTACTTTCACACTATTTATTTATTATACATATTTTTTATATCTACACTTGGGGACATTATTAATACATATTATTTAGTAGGTTTGGTAAATATTTGGTGGTTGACAGGAATTCAATTTAAAAAAGACTTTTTGATGCCTATGCCCTAGACAGGTCAATGAAATTGATTTTCTGCTCAGGAAAGGATTTAGACATATAAAATTGTTTTGTAAATTTTACCAAGTGTTGGAATTTTTTTTTTATTTGTTGCACACGGTCACGCCCACAACACGATTCGATCGGTTTATCTCTTCAGTGGTGAAATGCTAATTAAAAAAGTATTGCCTTTACCTTGTTACATTAGCGTTTATCGCCATGTAATATACTATAGGTGTGTTACACAAATAGTCATCGCCGCACAAGCCGGCGGCAAAGCTTGATACTCCAATCTTTCAGGGTGTGGATTATAGTCAATTTCCCAATTAAAACAAGTCTCTTGATATGAGGGTTTATTGTACAGGTAATACAGGTTATCAACAGATCTACAAAAGGTACATAGCTTTTTAAGGCCTAACTAGTTACTAGGCAATCTATTGACTCTAAGGGCTCTGATTGACAAGGTATATTATTCGCTCACGTGTAAACTAGGCTGAAGCGGTGAATGATGAGCAGGGGTCATAGGCGGGTGCCTAGGCAGGGTGCAGGACGAAGGGCGGCTACGATGGGCGGATGCCATAGCACGGCCTAACTGATGCGGTAGGGCGGGAATACGACGAAGGGCGGCACAGAAGCGGCCTGAGGCGGCCAGGGCGGCTAACCTCGTGGGCGGCAGAGCGGTGGAAGAGCGAAGGGCGGGAATACGACGAAGGGCGGCACAGAAGGAACCTCGTGGGCTGCGGCGGATGTACGGCCGCGGCCCAGGGATATGGCGCAATCATATCCATGATAGTGTAGTCGGCCGAATTGCCTGGACGTGATAACTGAGTCTAGGGACGCGGCACATTATAAAAGGTATGCACGCCGGTCCAATTACGGCGACACCGATTTGGCGGTAAATATTAACTCGGAACTAAAGCATAGTGTTGTTTTCTACGCGTCTCGCTGTGAACTGAAGCGTGGGTAGCTGGCCGCGAGTACTTGACCTGCTTCGGGCGCAAGTGGAAGGGGTATCCATATTTGGTCATCTCTTGTTATTAGCCATCTGATTGGTTGTAGGTACTTGTAGCCTACGTGACTGGTATCAGGCGGTGATGTCGCGAGCTCCTGCGTATGTATTGGTGTTCACCCGATTGTAGACATGCCGAGATGCGTATATATTCGTGTGTTTACACGTGCTGAGTGAGTGCTCCAATTCCGGGCCGTGAGGATATACATAACTTGTGCAGTTAGCTCTTGCAAGCTATGTGCAAACATAACACTACCCTCCTTGTCGACGAAAGAAGATCCCAGGCAACGTAGCTGAAGCAGGGCAACGTCTTCCTGTTTGCCGTACGAGAGGTACAGAGCTACCTCATTTCACAAAGATTTAAACACTCCCTAACTTAAGAGCCAAAACAAAATTTTAACTACCTGAGAGCCAAGTTGAACAACCCTAACAAGTACACTGAACAAGGGTTGCCAAACCTCTTTCAAAAATAATTGCAGAAATGAACTCCAAGGCGCGATACAAAACACGCTATGATTTACATACTCGATTTTTTTTCCAAACAAAAAAGAATACACATGGCCTTCCTTCCAAACAGAAAAGAATACATAATACTTTCTCCAACAAAAAAGAATGCACATGGCTTTCCTTTCAAACAGAAAAGAATACATAATACTTTCTCCAACAAAAAAGAATGCACATGGCTTTCCTTTCAAACAGAAAAGAATACATATGACTTTTTCCAAACAGAAAAGACTACACATGGCCTTTTTTTTTTTTTAAGACAACACCAAAACAACAAATGTAGCATACAATGTGGTATATCCGAATGGATGTACACAATTTACCACAAGGCCTACACTTTCCATCAAACCACAAAAGAAGAACAATTAAGCCATGTTCACAATTGTACAATGTTATACATAATGATATTCTGGTTAGAGAATATTATACGCTTATGCGATTGACCAAAATCAATCCATATTCGCGTTTTTCACAATGAAATTCTTAAACTAGACATGGTTTTTTATACACAAAATTCCTGTTAGGGAATATGTACGCTGATTATATCATGCAATTGACCGAAATCAACCCATTTTTGCGTCACTTACAATGAAATTCTTGACACTATACAAAACAAGTATCAATACACATGTTATGTTATTTCTTATTATCCATTGATAATTTTGAAAAACGGAAAAAAAAAAGATTCTCCTCAAGATTTTAACAATATATTCTCATTTTCGTCATGGTTTGTCTGGTTTGCTAATAATTCTTAGGCATATAGTCCAACCTCTCGTACCGCATATTAATTATTAAGGTCAACGCTACCAAGACCTCCCATGTAATTAATTCTAAGGCTAATATCATCCTATAACATTTAACGATTTACTTCCTGTAAACCGTAGAGCGCTGTACCAGGTGTTTAACAAGAAACACCAGCACGTCGTAACGATAACGTTCGACAAAACATTCGGACCACTCATAAAGTGTCCTTCTCACCAAATAACCAGACAAAACCTACAATGACCTTAAGTGCAATTATCAACCCAATTCTTTGGTTAAGATTCAATATTGTCCCAAAATGACATAAATATGCAACCTCCATTTGTCCTTAATGACCACAATTTAGATTCCCAACGAGTCTAAGACATAATTACGTTATCTTTACAAAAACTATTTCCTCTCACCGGGTATATACTATAATTCATCTTCCTATGAGAAATATACACACCACACTTGACATGGCGTACCACATATTACAAATAACACAATTTTTTATTTTGTCTCAACTTTATGAAGGACTTTACACGTTATTTCTTTTTATTGATACCGAAGCAATCAAATACGTGTTTACAACAAAAAAAAAAATTCACACCATAATTGACATGGCGTAGCATATAATACAATAACATAATTTTATTTCGTCTCAACTTTATGAAGGACTTTACACGCTGGTTTTTTTTACCATATTGATACCGAAGCAATCAATTACGTGTTTACAAAAAATACGATTCACACCATACTTGACATGGCGTAGCATATAATACAATAACATAATTTTATTTCGTCTCAACTTTATGAAGGACTTTACACGCTGGTTTTTTTACCATATTGATACCGAAGCAATCAATTACGTGTTTACAAAAAATACGATTCACACCATACTTGACATGGCGTAGCATATAATACAATAACATAATTTTATTTCGTCTCAACTTTATGAAGGACTTTACACGCTGGTTTTTTACCATATTGATACCGAAGCAATCAATTACGTGTTTACAAAAAATTACAATACACAACCCATAACTAATTAATAATTAGTTAAGGAACAATTTACACAATTATAATTTACAACATATTACATACCACTCAACAACTACTGTGTGTGATAATTCCATTCTTGTTATGTAAGACTTATTTGAGTCTTTTCAATTTAATAACCGAGAACTACATAATCCGATTCCCAGAGTTTGACTTCCTTAAAAATAAACTTCACGTATTCACTACGCAAGAAGAAAGAGAGATAAAAAAAAAATTCCAGAAAAAACAAATAATTGGTAGGTAACCAATTAAATAAAAAAAACATTTGACATATTTTCTATACAAGAGAATGTCCGAACAAAAACCACATAACAGGGTTTTTCTTATTTAATCTATACAATTTTTATAAAACAAGATATTTGAGTTATAATAACTTCTATTTCACAATAATTACAAACGTTATGAATGAATTTGATTTTTTATTGTTATTATATTCTATTGCAAAACAAGTTACAGTTACGAGAAAAAAATAAATTATTATTCCTATTAGAAGGTCTGCTAGCGTCCTAGTCAGCCAACTTTATAGAGAACAAGACGAAAGAAACAGCGTGGTTATTATGTCATCCGGAACAAGGTCCACTCAAAGGTTCATGACGCCCTTGAGTTAATACTAAACGAATGACAGCATTCCCTCTACTATTCACTATTAAAAAAAGAACGCGAACGAAATAGTATTCAATAATTATTACGTATTTTAACTGCAAAAAAATATATCATACTACTGCTTCGCGGCGAGCTTGACGAATTCATAATTATTATTATTAATTTTGTGCGTAAAGAATGTTTACTGCGACGCGAGAATAATAATTTCTTGTCCGCAAATTCTCCGCGTAAATATAAAACATATCATGTTACTGAGCGGAGTTTTTTGTTTTTGACCAAACAATTTATTTTCTGTGTAATATTATTTCCTGTTCTAAAAGTTGTTTTACTGTTTTACCATTTACTGCGAAAAATGTTGAAACAACTGCGTATTCCAACCAACAATCTCTTTACTGTGTAAATGTTATTTCTGCTGCGAGTTTTTATTCTAACCAACTATTATTTTCTGTTATATTACTTTTGCGGCAAGTTAATAATAATAATTCCCTTGTCGGCATATTATTAACAGTGAAATTGTTAACGATATTTATTCTCAGACCGGATGAGCAACGTGATAGTATGTGTAATGACCGCACGAATTTCGACTCCATGATTTAATAATGGTAACTACCGGTAAAGTCTATGGATCTTAATTTAATAACAACCAATACGATATTTATTAAAGAATGTGAATTAAAACAATAACTGAATTTAATCCGATCGCAAATTGATACTTTGGAAGTTCGTAAGAGTATTTGAATTATTCCAACTTATTACAATGAAACAGATAAGCAAAGCTTAACCTGACAAAAAAAAAATATTTCTATAACGAAACAATTAAATTGCATTCCAAAATTGAAATAACACATCTATCTCTCGGAAACATCCACATTTAATATTTATTACGTCGTAATTTCTCGTTGGTTTATTGCATGTTTAGTTAATAAAAAGTTACGCGTTACACTACCGACTGCACATTTGTATTACAAACACTCTCGAATCAGAAATTGAATTATAACACACAGCTGTGGGAAAAAAAAAACATTAATATTACAGTAAAACATAGCAACAAAAGACATATTTTATCGGGCTAAATGACTATCCATGTTGTGGCGCCAGTGTTACATTAGCGTTTATCGCCATGTAATATACTATAGGTGTGTTACACAAATAGTCATCGCCGCACAAGCCGGCGGCAAAGCTTGATACTCCAATCTTTCAGGGTGTGGATTATAGTCAATTTCCCAATTAAAACAAGTCTCTTGATATGAGGGTTTATTGTACAGGTAATACAGGTTATCAACAGATCTACAAAAGGTACATAGCTTTTTAAGGCCTAACTAGTTACTAGGCAATCTATTGACTCTAAGGGCTCTGATTGACAAGGTATATTATTCGCTCACGTGTAAACTAGGCTGAAGCGGTGAATGATGAGCAGGGGCCATAGGCGGGTGCCTAGGCAGGGTGCAGGACGAAGAGCGGCTACGATGGGCGGATGCCATAGCACGGCCTAACTGATGCGGTAGGGCGGGAATACGACGAAGGGCGGCACAGAAGCGGCCTGAGGCGGCCAGGGCGGCTAACCTCGTGGGCGGCAGAGCGGTGGAAGAGCGAAGGGCGGGAATACGACGAAGGGCGGCACAGAAGGAACTTCGTGGGCTGCGGCGGGTGTACGGCCGCGGCCCAGGGATATGGCGCAATCATATCCATGATAGTGTAGTCGGCCGAATTGCCTGGACGTGATAACTGAGTCTAGGGACGCGGCACATTATAAAAGGTATGCACGCCGGTCCAATTACGGCGACACCGATTTGGCGGTAAATATTAACTCGGAACTAAAGCATAGTGTTGTTTTCTACGCGTCTCGCTGTGAACTGAAGCGTGGGTAGCTGGCCGCGAGTACTTGACCTGCTTCGGGCGCAAGTGGAAGGGGTATCCATATTTGGTCATCTCTTGTTATTAGCCATCTGATTGGTTGTAGGTACTTGTAGCCTACGTGACTGGTATCAGGCGGTGATGTCGCGAGCTCCTGCGTATGTATTGGTGTTCACCCGATTGTAGACATGCCGAGATGCATATATATTCGTGTGTTTACACGTGCTGAGTGAGTGCT
This sequence comes from Hesperophylax magnus, assembly GCA_026573805.1. NCBI lineage: Eukaryota > Metazoa > Arthropoda > Insecta > Trichoptera > Limnephilidae > Hesperophylax > Hesperophylax magnus. The sequence continues at coordinate 12,797,700 of JAIUSX010000117.1, read as the reverse complement.
CCAATTCCGGGCCGTGAGGATATACATAACTTGTGCAGTTAGCTCTTGCAAGCTATGTGCAAACATAACAACCTCGAGCTTTTTGGGTAGGTATCGTACTTTTTCTCCCTTGTGGTGTTCATGTTAAAAGTTTAACAGGTTTTATTTCCCCAGTTTCACCTTACAGCGGAAAAGAAAGATGCAAACATAGATTTTAAATTCCTGGCACGTAACAAATAAAATAAACTTCCCAAAAAAACAAGATTATCCCTTTGTCTAGAGTTTCTTTTACAAAACACATGTTTTTATTCTCCCATAAAATTAACTTTCTTAAAAAAAAGGTATTACGGTTTTTATCTCGGAAAGGGTAAATTAAAATGTATTTTATTGATGTTTTGCGTTGATTCAACCATAATACAATATACCTTACAATAACCTTAATACGGTTTCTCTATTGATAAGGTACGATGCTACTTCGGGGGGTTACATGTAAACACAATTCTGTCAATGCTTTGTTATTGTCTTAGTTTGATTCATTTTTTAATAAATACAAGTAGCTTCCTTAAAAATCAAGTCTTCTATTTCGTACGCTGAACAAGGGAGTTCTTCAATAACTGGCATCCATTTTCTCTAAATATCAAATGGAACTAAGGCTTGGTAGTTTTTTTATATTTCTTCATGGGATTCGTAATAATATATTCTGTGGTATAATACCACCCTTATATAATATATTCCTCACATACACGGTGTCCGGTTACTCGTAGTATAAGCCGGAAGATGGTAATCATGCTGGAAGACCAAAAAAAAACTATTCGTTCAGACGCTTTCCACGCTTTGACGCATTTTGAATGACATTGAACAGCTGATTTTAACCTCCTAGAAACTGTGTTTTTTTATTTGATTTAAAAATTCCAACTATGGAAGCGAAATAAAAAAAAAACACAAATAAAAAAATTTATTCCATTAAATCGACTGCAAATGTGACATAGATTCACCAGTTTCCCAATCTTATTACAAGTTTCCGGAAACCGTGTATAATAGAATATAAATAATCGGTGTTGTCAAAGGGGAATGTTGGCAAAGGATCTGAATTCAATTCCTAGTTGAAACCGTTACCTTTTGTGAAAAAAAAATCTGCCTGTTTCATATTTCATTGAGATTTTCTTATTATATTCTGCTTCAATGGTTAAATATTACTTAATTTGTTCAAACTTTGTTTACAACATTTGTCAATTAAATATTAATAAAAACCATTTTGTTTTAAAATTAGCCATATCTTAAATGTATTTTAACATTTGGACATCTTAGGCACTCTTTGATTCTGTGTTTATTTATAAAAGTTTTTGATGTACACATAAATGTGTTCATTTAAAAAAAAAAATATGTACATTTAAATGCGACAGTTTAAGAAAGTTTGTTTTGAAATGTAGATGCGATAATTACCCGTTTTATGATAATTTTATTATCAATGACTAATTAATCACCGGTCATTGTAATATATTTGTCTATAGGTACTCATTTGTCTATACTTGTTTGTGTATTCTTGATTTTGTTTATTTTTACTATACATTTGGCCTGACAAAGTAACTAACCATTGCTTTTGAAACATGTCGATCCTTTTTGATAAAATAATGGTATATACAAAGTTATTTATTTAATAGAAACCGATCGTGTGGCAATCTACTCGGATATGTGACGCATATTTGGGGGCGGTACATGGAACGTTTTGGTGAAACTCAAACCGTTGGGTTGGATATCTCCAAAGCCTTTGACAGAGTTTGGCACCGGGCGCTTATCGGGAAGTTACCATCGTATGGGATCCACCCAACCCTGCATAGTTGGATTGCGGAATTTCTGAGGGAAAGAACAATATGAACCGTGGTTGACGGCTCTTCTTCCTCACCGCACCAAATCAATGCGGGGGTGCCACAAGGATCTGTGCTGTCTCCGACGCTGTTTTTATTGCACATCAACGATCTCGTTGAATGTGCACCAATTCACTGCTACGCTGATGACACCGCCGTTCACGAGGGTTATCTTTTTGACAGGCCCCCTTCCACCTATGATGTCCGAACAGCTCGGGATGTTTTGAAGCAAAAAATTGACCACCACCTAGAGATGGTTCGTGCCTGGGGTAAGGTCAACTTGTTCAGTTTCAAGGTCTCAAAAACCCAAGCGTGTCTGATTTCGGCAAAGAGGGAGATCAATGACTGTCTGGTGCAATTTGATGGGAGCACTCTCCCCAATAAAGATTCCATTGAAATGCTTGGAGTTACTATATCAGACCGGCTCATGTATCGGGGATCCACAGAAGCCCGAGTAAATCAGGCCTCCAAAACATTGGGCGTCTTGTACAGGGCTAGGAGATTCTTCAACAGTGACCAGCTGCTGACCCTGTACAAGTCTCAAGTCCACCCAACTATTGAATTTGGGAGCCACCTTTGGGCTGCTGCCCCAAAATACTTTTTTTTTAGTTATTTATTAAGTTAAAAGAAATACATATTTCGCTTTGTTAACTTAAGTGTACATTGATTAAAACAAAAATAATATATATATTAATAATTATGGTTTACTACCTAAGTAACATATTTTTCTTAAGTAAGAGCATTTTGGTTTTGCTCATTGATCTTGAGGGCAAACAGTTTTTTCTTAAATATATTTATTCTATTTACGGTTGTCAGGCTATCAGGAAGGAGATTATATATGTGTACACCCTCATGGCCTATGTTTCTTTTACCACACTCTGTCTTTGCTGAATTTGTGTATAATTTATTATGTTGTCTTGTGTAGTGGTCATGTACTTGTGATGTTTTCATAAATGAAGTATTTGTGTGTATGAGGCCATTTTGGATTTTGTGAATTAATAGGCATATGTTGTATTCGTACAGTTTACTAATTTTAGGTAAGTTAGTTTCTTGGTATACTCTTTTGGTGGGGGTATCTGGTCTATAGTTAAAAAGTTTTTTTATAACTTTATTTTGTATTATTTGAATTTCGTTTAGATATGTGATGTTTGTGTTTCCCCATATTTCTATGAGATAATTTAGATGGGATTGAATTAAACTAAAGTATAATCCCCTCTTTACTTGTATTGGTAGAAGATGGGCTATTCTACCAAATACACCAATTAGTGGGATAATTTTTTCTTTTACTTTTTTTATGTGGTGTTTAAAAGATAAGTGTTTATCGGTATGAAGTCCCAGGTATTTTTCACTATCTGAAATTTGTAGGTTTTTTCCTTCTATTTGCAAAGGTTTATGAGACGGCGTTTTTCTTTTTTGTGAACTTAAGATCATGTAATTTGTTTTTTTAGTGTTAATAGTTAATATATTTTTAATTATCCAGTTATTTAATTTATTAAGATCCAGTTGGGCTTTTTCAAGTAAGTTTTCTAAGTTTTTACCAAAGTAAAATATAGCAGTATCATCCGCGTATAAAATTTTTTCCCCATTTAAGTTTAACTGACAGATATCGTTAATATATATTTGAAACAAGAGAGGCCCTAATATGGATCCTTGAGGAACACCATAGTTTATATTATTGTGTTGACTGTTTTTGTTATCTAAGCTGACATACTGCATTCTGTTATTTAAATACGATTTAATGAGTTGGAGAGCAGGGCCGGTTACACCTATTTTTTCTAGTTTTTTAGTAGTATCACATGACTCGCGGTATCGAATGCTTTTTGGAGATCTACGAGGATTGCTATAGCGTAATTTCCATTGTCTATGCTGGTTCTTAGTTTGTTTTTTTTTTATTTTTATTTTTTTTATTTATTAGGTACAATATTTTTTACAATTCAAGGTTTTCAGTAATGTAGGCCTCACTGGGTGGCTTGCCCGTGCTGAGGCCTTCATTTTATTATATAAAAAAAACTACATAATACATTTAATGAGAAAAAATATACATTTAAAATTAAAAATACATAATAATATATTTAAAATTTAAAAAAAAAAATAGTACATTGAAAACAATCTTGTGTGTTTGTGAGTGATGTGTGTTTATATTGGTTTTGTGTGTTACGTGTAGGTTTAATTTTTATTTTATGCTATGAAATTTTGATAATATTGTCTTTTTTGTTCTTTAATCCATTTTGTAATTTTGTGTGTGAATTTATTTTTATTTTCCTCAATTTTAATATCAAGTTTTTAAACTGTTGAAAGCTTTTATTGCGTGGTATTGGTAGTGTCTTTGTCCAAAGCTTGAATTTACTGTCGGAGTTTTTATGTTTTCTTTGTACGCTTGTCTAACTGGTCTGTTAGTGTTATTTTGTGTATGTTGAAATTTATTTTTTTTGTCAAACATGTAGTTTAGTAGTGTTTTAACGTATAATTGGCGTATATCTAGTACGTCACAGCTGTTGAATATTTGATCTGTATCAGTCAGTCTATGTTTTTTTAGTATTACCTTTAAGATCGTTTTCTGTGCGGTTTCTATGTAATTGATTGCCGAGTTTGTTGCTCCTTCCCAAGCAATAATTCCATATTCTAGTATTGATTGGCAAAGTGCAAAATATATTGTTTTATTTTATATATGTTTCTTATGTTTAGGAAATGTGTATTGTTTTGAGAAGTTTATTTGTGATTTGTTTGATGTGAGGTGTCCATCTAAGGTTATGGTCAATTACGATTCCTAGATACTTTATTTGTTCTATTTTTTCTAGAGGAGGGCAATCGCAGATGTTGGTGTTTAAACATTCGTGTATTTTTATGGTGTTTATAAAAAATATTAGATCATTAGTTGCCGAAAGAGTATTTGATTTTTTTCTGAAACCGTATTGTTTATTATATAGCAGTGATTTGTTTAGTAGAAATTTTCTTTAATCTTTCATAAATTACACGTTCGAAAATTTTTGATAAAATTTGTAAAATTGAGATTGGCCGATAATTTGACGTATCCGTTTTTGATCCAGATTTGTATATTGGTATTACCTTCGCAAAAAGATTACTATTACTTTCCCTTTAAATAGCAATCTGGAAAAGTCCCCTCTGTAATGCATTGGTTAATTAGTTTTGAAATAGGGGGAGCCAATAGTTCGGACAGATTGAGTATTGTTTTACATTTTATTGTGTCATAGCCAGCACTTGCATTTGGTTTAAGTGATTTAATAATTCTGTTTATTTCAACCTCCGTGGTAGGTTGAAGATATAGTGATTGATTACTATTATGCTCTAACGTTATTTCGTTAGCTGTATTGTGTGCGGGCTTATTTTTTATGTTATCAGCTAATGAGGACCCAATGTTGCAAAAGTCGTTAAAATGTTTACATATATCATCTTTATTTGAGATTATTTCATTATTGATTATTATCTTGTTACAAGATTTGTTGAGAGTTTTTGATTTGTTTGTTAGTATGGTATTAATTAGATTCCATGCTTTCTTTGAATCATTTTCGCAATTTTTAAAGAGGGTGGTGTAGTGTTTTTGTTTTAAAGTTTTTTTTTTTAGTAATATTATTACGTATATTTATGAATTCTGTTTTTAATGGTACGCTTTCCGGTTGTTTTTTTAGTTTAAGGTGTAATTTATTTCTTTTATTAATTAGTTTTAAAAAGGTCTTTGGTTATCCAATCCAATCTTAATAAACCTGCTTGAGTCTGTGCAAAGGAGAGCGATCCGTCTGATTGACAATCCGTTGTTAACAGACCGATTGCCATCTCTAATGCATAGACGCAATGTAGGCGTGCTATGTCTGTTCTACAGGTATTTAAATGGAGCCTGCACCAAGGAGCTAGCAGCATTGATTCCTGATGCACGGTGCATGTACGCGAAACTCGACGGACACGAACTGAACACCCGTTCACGGTTGACGTTGGCTTCATGAGAACGGGCCGTTTTTATGACTCGTTTTTGTGTAAGTCGGCTCGTATGTGGAACGAGCTACCGGCATCTGTTTTTCCTCCCTCCTATAATCCGAGCCTCTTCAAGGCCCGCATTAACAAATCCCTTCCTACTGCCCCTACCTTATTCCGCCTCACAACGCCGCCCAACCGGGTGGTGACATACTTCCCCTTTCTGTACACTGCACAGGCAGGGACACTCTTGTGAGGTGTCACATAAAAAAAAAATAAAAAAATATATATATCTATCATGTTCTGTTATCTTATCTAGCTTGTAACATCGTTTGTTTCTCAACCGTTTTGGTTATCACAGGCATCATAAAATTTGACATTTTGTGAAATTGTTTAAAAATATATTAAAAATGCCAGCCCGTTTTTAATGCGATAGAAGTGGCTGCCGCCATCGGGGAAATCCCAAATTAGCTATAAATTGCTTGGCGTTTCGATCATATTTTTAATTCAGAACGTTTCCAGTTTAAAAACAAGCATTGTTCCAGCATTGATTGGCAGCAATTCTCAATTTCCCATGAGATAGAAAAGGTTTAAAAGCTCAAATAATGGACAGTGAAATAATGGAAAATAGAGAAGAATAATTCCCAAATTGAGAGGGAAGCAAAAAATTACAAATGAATGGCCATGTTCTAGTTTTTGGACATCGTTTTGACGTTAGGTACCATCCTGACTAATGAACTAACCATCATGCCGTTTCCCCTGAGGGGCAATTGCAGAGAATGGACTACCATACAACCCTTGGAATATGCTCCTTGATTTATTCCCACTTGTTCGACGTCTCGTTTTTTTTTTGTTATTCTGGCACTTGACACGGCCCGGGCTGATGATGGGCTGATGATGTCTTGCTCGGCCGTCCCCGACTTTTACACTAGCAGGGGTTTCCGGGTTCAACGAGTGAGGTGGGTTTAGGGTGCGCCTGCCCATCAGCTGAGTGGCGTGCCAGATCTGGAGAGGCTGGATTGGAGAGACCCTTTGACCTTTCCAACTGGTCTCTCGACCCGTCGCCTTGCGCCGCTGTGGTAGGGATATATTCATATGTTCGTCGCTCCTGGATACACTGATCCCTAGATTCCTAGACAACCCTCATACCATTGACTTTGCCAGAACCTCCTCTCCTTCCCATCTTTAAAAAAACCCTCCACACAGCATTCCAAAAGATGACAAAGGCCCTGAGGGAAATTATTTTCCTCAGGGCCTTCTGTGTGGGGTTAATGTAAAAAAATGAGTACATTGAAGCATATTTCACAAAGGAATAACTAACGCACCTCACAGACAACTGAAATTACCTAATATTTAAATCAGAAATAGTTAAAGGCTATCATTTCAAACTACAGTAAACATGTGGGAAACCGACAAAAATCAGGATACCCCATAATTTCCTAGAATTAATATCATCATAGAAGAAAATTATTCCCAGGGCATCTATTTAATATCTTTGAAGTAATTTATTGTATCCCGCCTTATTCCGTCGCTGTAACAAATCCTAAGCCTATGAATTTCAAGAAACAATATCTTTCCACAGGATTCTGATGTCTTATGTGCGCTTTTCTGAGATAAAGTAATAATGCCTAATATCTTTGGACAATTACTTTCCTCTTAAGATATACATGGTATGTACTCGCAGTGACATTTTTACGATCCAAAAATAAAACCATTGTTTTTATGAGCTTTCAGGAAGTAGATGTTTGTGCGGTTAAAATTTGACAATTTAAATTTTTACAATATTTTTTTTTGTTATTTGTTTTTGGGGTGTTATGCAATATTGCGCTAACTCCTTCTTTAGCCAACGTTTCGGACAGCATTGCAGTGTCCAAAACGTTGGCTAAAGAAGGAGTTAGCGCAACACGGCATAACACCCCAAAAACAAATAACAAAAATACTTTTGGCCGTGAAAATCTTAAATCATATTTTACAATAGTTGGTACATAACATTGCAGACCTTGAGCATTCAGCTTTGTGATTCGAGCTTCGAGCTTTGAGCTTCGGGCTTTAAGTTTTGAAATTTAAGGTTTTAGCTTTCAGCTTTGAGCTTTTTGATTTGAGCTTTAAGCTGTGTGTTTTGAGGTTTGATCTTTAGCTATGAGATTTGTGTTATGAGCTTTGAGATTATAGCTTTGTGGTTTGGGCTTTGAGCTTTAAGCATCGTGTTTTGAGATTTGGGTTTCAACCTATGAGATTTGTGCGTTGAGATTTGTGCTTTGATATTTGAGCAATGAGCTTTGAACTTTCAGATTTGTGTTATTAGATTTGATTTTATTTGTTGAGTATTAGCTTTTGGTAATTACTTTGTTACGACAGTCGACCAAAGTTTTACGTCCCAGGCGTTTAGATTTTCGAAAGTTTGCAGGTTGGCATTTTTGTTCTGAGAAATGAATTCGTTCATGTTGGCAATGCGACCACATTAATAACCAATTTTTCGAATAAAATCGATTTACGCCTTTTTGAAAGATAGACGACGATATGTGTATGTGTGTTTATGTATTTGTAAGTATGCTAATATAATATGTTCATGTACATATAAGATATATGTACATATTTAAGTTTTTCAATGTAAAAAGCATCCATTGACAAACTATTAAAAAGTTTTTCATTTTTTAATAATTGTTTATTGGAAATTTCGTCTTTTGTAATACTATCTGTATTGCTTTGTTACAATACTTTAACCGATCCCAGTATAAATAAAATGAATAAATAAGCACTTCTATTTTAACCAAAATGACGAAACATTGTCTTTACCTAATTTTATGGAATTCGTGAGAGAGATGGATACTAAGAATAATAATTGAGACCGCCTGTTGGCACCTAGTTTGTAGGTTAATACCATAGAATTAATAATAACACAATAAGTGCTTTGTGGGCGTGTTTTGGGTTCAAATATAAGCCCAATTTTAGCCTACATTTCCATACAAAACTGTATTACATCATGATTGCAAAAATATAATGGGATAGCGATATACAATTTCAGGTGTGTGTAAGACCGCGTGCAAAATGGTCTTGAACCAAAAGGTACTAAGTCAGTGGAGCATTTGTTTCCGTTCAAATTTATACGGAAGGCACTTCTAGTTTTCTTCTATATTCTATGGTTAATACCCCACTGCAAGGCACTGACGCACGATTATTCTACTCTCTATTCCTCCCCTAAAGGCCCCCTAATCACTGCTTCCTGTTTCCTGCCAGGAGGGAATGAGGGAGGTACAGGAAGCCTCCCAAGAAATTGAGACATTTCCGACTTCCCTAAAAGCCTAAGGAAACATGGCGAATAAAGGACACCCATTTTTAGAAATCCGTGTTTTGGGGAGCATAAATTATTATGATCAAGTCACGCCTATTTCTGAATTCTTTTAGAAAAAAATTTTTTGTTTCGGGAAATATAAGCAATAAATATGTGTTATTAAAATATAATTCGATTAATATTTCGAATCGACTGTTATTAACGTAACGTTATTTATTAAGAGGTAGGCGTGTTACCTGTTGAAAATGTTATCTAGATTTATAATAGCATAAAAATAATGAAATTATTTAACCACATCATGATTATTTATAATTTAATATATTATGGAATAAATTTAAGTAAATTGCCAAAAAATTAAAAATCTATATATTCTCTTACTTTGTTTTACGTTTTTGTAAATAAAGTAGCGCAGATCCGTTAAAAATGTCACGGGAGTTATATGGTATTTGGATTTGCGAAGCTGAAAATTTATATTGTCAAGAACACATAAGAACATGTTATTCGTTGTTTGAACTTGGACAAAATACCAATTTTCACTTTGTTAACCGTTAACAAGGACCTCTGTCAGTTCACAGAACTTTCAGCCACTGAAAAGTTGTGAAGGCCTTAATATATTCCTGAAACTAAATAGTTTGGTATTCATAATCCATTTCTCATTTGAATAATCTATATGAACTATTTATCAGCAATAATCCATACTTAATATTACTAACTACTTATCAGCATTCATTTTACACTTCATGTAACGCTTTTGCACAGCTATCGACTAATCGACGTAAAACAAATCAATCGCAGCATTTTTTTCATAAAGCCCAACATACAAATAGGTAATATTTGAATGGTTCCTACATGTATAATTATTTGTGAACAATGTTTCTTTTGCATTGACGGAAGACTTAGATAGAATAGAATGAATCCAGCGATATCTGGTGGGAACGCATATGCATTGTAACGCATTGTGCACTCGGCTACTAATCGGACATAGTAGGTATGTTCCTAAATAACCTTCATGACATTTTATTGCATGACTATGCGGAGATGTTGGTACGTTACCCAATTCTGTGAACACACTATTTTATTCATCTGCATTTGAACATAACCTCATACTCACCAATTTTCTATTACTATAAATACGACCCAGTATTTGATTATTAATACCATATTATTTTCTGGCTCCCCCCTCCCTGAATTCTTCTTCCGTCAACTTGGACGTCATAATATTTTTCAAAGCCATTCTCTCTATTTTTTCATCTCATGTAAACGTCCCTTTCTTTATCATTTCCATAAAGTTCTTCAGATAGAATCTTGAACCCGGAACATACCAATTCACTGCAGACATAGTTGGTGTTATAGTTGAAATTTTGATTTGTTAATTTTTTTCAATATTTTCTTTCCCGAAATTTGTGTTACCCTTTGTTGTAGGAGTAGTTCAGAGTTAAGGACGCATCTAGTTAATAATTGTATTATGCGAGTTTTGCTGTGGTCCCTTTTGTTCCGTAAAATCATGCTTTATATAATTCAAGACACAAAATTTCACGAACTTTGAACTTGTTTAAAGTGTAAAAGAGTCAAATTATTTTATTCTGTCCGGAAAAGAGTCCTCAATAAAATAAAAATGTAGCATATCACTTTAGCTGAGGTCTTATCTTTAAGTCAGGACCTTGTCTTAGGTCGGATTACTATCCATAAAGACTTATACTAAACTGCCTCTCTAAGGGTTCTCAGTCACAGCTTTTGTGTGTATATGATGCATAAATGGGGCGTCAAGTATTCTGTGAATGTGAACATACTCAAACAACAGAACACGTAGATAAATGCCCCGTTATCAGTTCCTCGGAGGCACATCTGTGCTGAACCAAGTGACTTCCGATGCCGTCGACTGGCTGCATCCCACTTTGACTTCCACCAACTATTAATTCTCCACCATAATTCTCAGAATTTTTCGTTATTCGGTATATTTAATTTATGACACAATCAAAAAATAATGATTGTGGATTAGAGATGGTGGTAAAAATTTATGAAGATCCATGGAATAAATTTGCTGCATGAAACAGCATAGAAAATTCGTAAGTTTACCGTTTTACAAAAAAACGAATCATAGAAACGACCCATTCCCGCTACAACCATTATTCTGTTAGTTCCTCAGAGTAGGATCCATTGCAATACCCGTTAAACAGACACGGTCTGTCTACTTTGCGTCTGTATAGTTGATCTATGTACCTACGCTCGAGTAGGGCAACCATGTTTCTAGAACATTGCAAATAAATTAGGCAGTTTCACAAACCTAATGAAATGACTTCCCAGAATAATCTGTTTAGCAAGTTGTGGGTCGCACAAGGTTTGTAATGTGTAATGTAAAGTGCGGAGATAATACAAAACTTGTCCACGCCGTTATTAGGTGCTATTGCGATGTTAACTTTACCGGGGGGAACGAATGAGGGTAAACGAAATACTCGTATGTAAAACAGAACTTTTTTTTCATTCAAGCCACGGAAGAGATTAACCAATAGATTTTTTTTTGAAGTACGGTCAATTTTTTTTCCATATTTCTACTGAAACTTGTCAAGATAACACTTTCGTGATAAAAACTGAAAAAATGCCTATTTTTTCTTTATTTTTACTTTTAAATATATGTATGGTAAATTGTATTTCTTAGTCCTCTTCACTAGGGTGACCTGTGCTGAGGCAAACTAAAGTTATTCATTTCTGTTTAATAAGTCATTTTTACATCATTTGGTACAAAAAACTGTTGGAAATCTTAGATATATAATATAACAAGATATTTTAAACATAACAAATTATATTGTTGTTTTATTTATTACTACACAGCAATCCAGATGAATTATAAAACTTATTATTATTTTGGGTAAGAGGAATTTACAAAATTTAATTAACAATTTACAAAACACAAGTGGAAGGGAATACAAACATTCCACTTGTTTTAAGACATATTAAAAATATGAATATTACATGCATACTGCAGTTTAATTTGTTTTATTTTGAAATACTTACTAGTCTTAATTTACTTTGCTGTTTAGTAGATACTATACCTTATCAACGAGGGCTGATTGTTAAATCTTTTCTTTTCATTGCCCGCAAACTTAGATCTTTCTCTATAGCGGATGGAAAATATCCCGTTTGCTTTAAATTCTCACATAATTTCAAAGACGTCATCAAACAAGAGAGAACAAACACGAAATAAATTTATTATTCTCTGTGCAACAAAGGGTCCAGAGGTAAGAAGGACTCTGAAAACACTGAAAATTAGAGTAGGTACTTTTCTCTCTAAACTTCTTTTGAAATGGGAGGCTTTTTTAAACCCTGTGGAAAATTCGTCGTATTTATAAGTTCTCTCGGCGCAATTAGAATTTGCTTCTGTATGAGATATTTATTGTTTCAGGGAGATATTGATCAGGTGGGTCTTTATCGAAAACATTTCGGCATGTTGGCCAGGCTTTGTCAATATTTTGTGTTAAATAATGTAGTAAGTTGATTGGCGCGGTTGGAGGTTTATGCATAATAACTAATGCATGTTTTCTGTGAATTGTAGGTTAAGTAGTGTGGGTTCTATACTTTAGGTAAGTACTTATTTATCATTGGTGTGTGGAAAACGTCATCGCCAGCCAGCCGGTAGCGTTCCTGTAGCGTACCGAATACTAAATGATAACACGTCCGCTTAGGAAAGCGTCCGCTAACAAACTGTTTTGGTTAGCGGTTAGTCCGTGTTTATAATATTATAAATAATGTTTTTTGGTGAAACGCGACGTCACATTACCGCTGAATTACAATTTGAGTTAACTCCTGGAGCCTATGAAATTTTGCAATTTCTTTCTCTGTGATCCGTCATTATGCTGATTGTGCGGGAAATATTTTCGCAAATATTATTCCAGGTAAAGACGATGTTTTTGAAACATAGTTCAATATAAAATATCGTTTTTGAAAGAAAATAAAAAAATAAGGCTTTGGTAATAAAAATTGAAAAACGCAATTAAAAATGTAAAAGGGTCGGTAGCCGAGTTGACATCGCGTTTGGGTCCCATCCCGGCGTAGTGTGTCAATTCCTCGGCTGGCGAAGTCCTCCATCACAACATAAGCAACATTTTCCGCTTGTGTTGTGATGCCAACATTTTGTGGTGGTAGAAGGAGATTTTTGAATATTGTCAGGTTATTCTTAACCCGGAAATGTTTGTCATTTTTTAAAAGAAAAAAGATAATAAAAAAACGAAACCAATGGTTTTTCCAATGTCATGTAAACGAAAGTAAAACATCTATTTTTTTTAAATAAGGGTATTATAAAAGTAAACAATTTTTTGTGTTTCGTATGAAAAATATTTTTTTTGGAATAGTATTCTTTCATGGAATTATTTCCATTTTTCCGGAGCGTCTTTGGTAAATTTCTGTATGCAAAGAAAGCGTGGTGTTCTCTCTTTCTAACACTGTTTAACTCATCTCATCCTAATACACAATTCAATTGCCTCATTTGATGAGTTCCTACAATATGTTACAAAGTTGCTCTAGGGTTTAAATAAATAATATTTCTGTGCAAGCAAAACCCGAAGCTTTCTCAAATTTGCTATTTATTATTCAGAGAGAAATTGAAATCAATTTTATGAAAACAGTTTCAAAGAAAGATCGTAATAACAAGATTTATAATATTTGTTAGCACATATGAAATGTGCAAACATTAAAAACCGGCGACAGTGTTCTGTAACTGGAATAATTTTAATGTTCAAAAAGGGAATAAATATCCGACCATAGCAAAAAAGTCGTATCTATCGAAGTGGTCACAAAATTTTCCCCGGTTCAGATTTATCTGAAAGAAGATTTTTTTTTTTAAAACTCTGAAGGGTCGCACCTTCGTCCTCTAACACTATATTACGTATACACTTTACGACTAGGCAATGTTTCAAATTTATTTAACCATGTCGCCAGAAATATACAGGGTGCCCGGGGGTATAGTGTATGAACTCCGGGAGGACGATAGAAGTAAAAGATATAATTAACTTTTAAGATTTTTCATTGTTTTTTTCAAAGTACTTTTCCAAGGAAAATATATTTTTTCTATTCAAAGAATTCAACTTATTTAAATTAACCCTTAATTTACCCGGTAGGTCCCTGGGACTCCATTGAAAACTTTGTAATATTTTCATGATTTCGGTCTTGCTTTTTATTATATTAAACAATATAAAATTTTCTTCTCTCTTGGCTATGATCGATACTTCTTTTTTTTTTCTAAGGCTTTGCATATATGTTCGCAGGGATGGAAAATTCCTCCCCTACAACACATAAGCCTCCATGAAAATTGGACCCTTAATTTCTTTGATAACTTCAGAAAGCTACTTAAAGCCCTCTTGTACTGTATATCTTTATAGACATATATACTTAACTAATTAATACGTTATTTACGAAATTGAACGCAAATATTTTCGTATTTATATTGTAATTAAATTCCATCAAACGTTGTGTAATTTTTTGATTTATGATATAGGATTTTAATTACTTTCATTTTTGTGGTAACCCTCTTGGTTCTGATCGAGGCGTTGAGTTTCAAAATTTACTTGGTCTTTCCATTGCAAACCTAGACTTAAATGATTTCTCTGAATGAGCTAGCTTTCCTATTGTAACTATTCTGATTTCCTACACCCTAACAAAGTCGTAGTTAAACGCTGATAAAAGATATTATACATGTTTATTTGGACAGGTAATTAAATATAACTCAAATGGTTAATTGTTAGTAAGTTTGATTTTGATTAACTCTTGTCTGTTTGGCGCCACTCCTTTATGATTCTGCTGCTATAAGGTACATGTAAAGAATGATTTAGTAGGTTAATGTAATTAGTTAAATGTATATTTGACGAACTCAGAATAACCCTTTGCTAGCAAAATTTGGCTCCTATCCTCCAGCAAGTAAACGAGATGATCGTGAGTCAACAAGAAATTCGCACAATCTTCTGACACGGCTCGTTGATTGATACCTAAGTTATCGCGTCCCAAAAAGCCTTCCACGTCATCATGCACTGCCTTCAAGTCTTCCCTCGGGTCCCGAAACCTCCAAATTCCATCTCCTCCAAGGTCTACTATTTACTTAGGGCGAACCGGTTTCGTCCTATATACAATCATATACTCACGGTTGGTGTGGACTTACGGGTCGTGAATCCTCATTCCACGTTTAAAAGAGAATGCGAGAGTGGTCTACCGACCTAAATGCAAGCTGTATGCAGGTCCGCATTCTCCAGTAAACAGTACATACGAATAAATATATGTATACATACAGTTTGGGAAAGGTTTATAACTCGCAATACGAGGCTATCTACCTCGCATTCCAAGCTCGGATCTCGCACAAAGAATTCTGCACAATTCTTAGCTTGGTAACCGAATAAATACGTAAGAATAAGGTTATACTAATAAATACTAGTAGAATAAGATCTTATTTGATAGTTTGTTTTGGAGAGCTATCGAACTCCAGGCTTTTTGTTTGGTTTTGACGTTTTTATTTAAGAGAATCGTCATCTCTATTTGGTTTGGTTAATGGTCTTGTTATAGGAGCGACCACTGCCTCCTATTGGGTGAACTGTATTTGTTTTAAATTTTACCTCCAGGGTTCAACATTAATTTTTGTTCATCCTATCCCGTGATTTCTCAATTGTTTCAAGTAGTTGATTGCCGCATTAGAGAGTACTCGACTCTCAAATGTCTCAGGCAACTGATGGGGTTTTGTATGAGCACCCAATCAATAACATTCAAATGTTTTGTATAATTATTCGATATAAATCTTACTAACCCGTGATTTTTCAATTGTAGATTGTGAATGGTAGGTAATTGTAAGCACGCAGCTTCTAGCTGTTTCAGGTAACTAATAAAAATCTATGCGACTATCTAATCAATGGTATTCAGATGTTTCATGTAATATTTTAATATAAACTGGCTAACCCGTGATTTTTCAATCGTCGTTTGCGAACAATAGGCATTTGTGAATGACCCAAATCGCTGCACATTGCACAATGACATCCTGATGATTATCCTTATAACTCTAATAAATTATCTAGTTACGGCCAAGGTCGTTTTCAAACTATGCAGTTGACTGACCCAATTCTTCAGTGTATGCTTTGTTTATCAACAAATCGAATAGTATAAACATCTCATCTGACCCACTAACCCAGATGTGAGATTGTTTATTTAAGAAATATTTCTACCTCTCCCTATGATTCAGTTTCGTTACCCTCTATTGTGCATAGTCAATTTAAAATATTTTTAATTCCTTTATTGAAGTTAAACTATTTACTTCATTACCCGAATTTAGTAAATTTACTAGAAATTAGGTGAAAAATAAATATAAATATATATATAAGTACACATATCTCGATTGTCAAAATACGTTAAATAAGATTACATATATTAATAAATAAATATAAAATATATGATTCTACATAGTCTTGAATATTAATAAATACACATTTTCTTTTCAATAATATAGATATGTCCATGAGTAGGTATTTTAAATCGTTACCATTCCGATGTTTTGATTAATAAATAAAATACATATATATAAATACATTACATATATATTTATTCTTTATATACAATATATTACTTTATTTTATATAAATAAATACATAATATACATATATTAATGTGTAATGCTTTGTTTTGTTGTTTTTTAATAATTTAATTGATATACCATAATCAGCTGTATCTCCTCACTCCTAGGTCCTGAAAATTATTTATAAAAGGAAAACTTACCCCCCACCAAGGTTTTTCCGATTGGGTTCTACACAACAACCTTGCCGAAGAAAATTCTACCTAATTAACTGTATTTTCCAACCAATTTCAAAATAAATCTTTTCGACTATTTATTCCTATTTAATTTTTATTCTTGCTTGATTCATATAAATTAGCTGATATTTAATATTTGTGATATAGATGTGCCGGAAAATTATAAATTATTTAGGTCGAACTATTTTTTGTTGTTTTCACTCTTTTTAATTTTTTTTTTATATAAATTTATAAGAAAATTCATCCCGAATTGCGCAAACTTTTAAATATTTCGATTCTGAATAAATTAAATATCTGTTTAAAACTTTCTTCTAAATTTCACTGTTTTCACCAATATTTTAAAGTATCTACAATTATTTTTTTTTTCGAATTGTTTCTTTTTTGAACAAAGGTTTTAGCGTTTATTATTATTGAATCCTTTTGTTTTTGTTTTTGTGTTTGATTGATGCTAAATTATAATCTATTTTTAAATATCAATTCGCGAACGCGTTTATTCTAGATTAAACGATAAAACTCTCCATTAAATTCTAATGTTTTCACTTTGAATGAAATAATTATTTTTAAATTTTAATAAATCACTTTTAACACTTTTTGCACTATTCACTTTTAACACTTTTAAGCACTTCACACTTTACTTTTAAAGCACTGAGTTTAAACTGTATTTATTTTCACTGTTTGATTTAATTTAACTGACTTATTAAATTTCACTGACTCTAGCACTTGTACTTTTCACAAAATTTTCCTAAGTCCCAGGGACTTATTCAAAATTTAACACTTAAAGATTTTTCAATGTTAATCCTTCCAAAGACGTAGTACTGCCACGTAACAACTTTTCGAATCCTCGGCGCGACTGTCTCCTGACTGATTTGTTCCATCTTTTATACCCCTCTCAGGTTCCAAAAGACGTATCTGAATTTCTCTTGATGCTTAATTCTATCTCCTATCAACTCGTAACCTTGAACATCCCTCTCACTAATATTGATTGTACATCCATACGATCTTTTGTCGTCCGGCTTTGGGTGGCGGTTAATTTTTATCTCACGTCGCTAACTTGATAGGGTCCGAATCGGGTAAGTCTGCGTTAATCGCCCAAGCTCCCTTTGTCCTCTGTTCATACAAAATGTAGTTAAAATCTCATGATTTTGCGTTCCTTTTTTTCCTCAATTCGCGATAGGTCCGTCCCCAATAACATATATATAGATCTCAATTTTATGCATCTCGTGCGAAAATTGTTTAAATCCATGTCGAAATCTTTACTACGCATTTTTGAATTTCGATTTGTCTAAATTCTACTTAATTTTATTGTCACTTATATGAGCTTTTCCATTTCCACCCGTACTTTCTCTCTTTATGTCGCAGATTCGTATTTTCCCTTTTTCTTTGAATTTTATATTATTAGCGACGTTTTCTTCCACAAATTTCTTCTTTATTCTTATCTTATTTCTCATAACTCTATAACTACTTATTCTCCAAGTCGTATTTATTTATTTCACGGATAAATTAGAATTGTATCGCTTTTCTCCACTTGGATCATTCCTTATCTCCGTTCTTTACCCTTCCTTTTATCTTTTTCTCACTTTTCCCGATGTGTGTGGTCTCCAGGAAAATTTCATACTTCATTTATTATTAATTTATATATATTTTTCCACACTTCTGTGGGAGATATACCTAATTTGGCTCTGGGATATCTGTCACTTTTATTGCCTGACCCAATCTCCGCCCCATCCTCCATCTTTGTCATACAAGATTTCACATAAATTATATGTCTGGACACCTGTTTACGTCTCGAATTTATGAACTACAGTCGTAAATTTAATTTAATTTCAAACCTATTAATTTTAATATCTTTTGCTTTAAATAAATATTCCATAAGCTCCGCGTTAAATTTTATTGGTCTTCTAATCGTTTATTACCTTAACGTAAATAAGAATCATGTTCGAATTTCGATTGTTTATCCTTCAGAATACACATGAGATCGTCAACCTTTTATCTTGTTTCGATCCCTCTGTAATCTTGTGTAACTCTAATATCTATCTACCCTGATAATTATGTAAAATGTCTACTTTTCCTGAATCTAATCTATCGCTATATGTTTAGTTTTATGGCCTTCCTTTGGTACTCTATTATCATATTCCTAGGACCTTTGTGGTAGCTCAAAATCTCTGTATTATCACTCCGTTCAGTCGCTCCACTATTTCTAAAATGTCTATTTTAATGCGAGATTTTCATTCCCAAATTGATTTTCCAATATGTCCGCTTCATCTTAAATTGATAACGATTAGTTTCTAATGTTCCTAACACTTTCGTTTTCCTTTAGTACGATTTTTATCGAACTTGACACCCTATCTCTATCATAAATAATTGCACTATAGTTGAAAATTCTGCCAGCAACTTTCTTTCGTTTTACCCGTCCTTTTTTATACTATCACGTTTATAGTTTTTTTCATTGCATTTTCGTGTGTGTGTTTTTCCAACATGAAAGGCCAAAAGCCCTCGATGTCAACGGTTCGCTATCACCTAAATGTCTCAGTTATTGTAAACATTTCCTAGAGTTTGTCGCCTTGAACGTCAGTGTTTATACCATAGTGCGTTCACCTCTAATTTTTGTGGGAACGGAAATGCAATTAATTATCTATTTTAATGTCGGGTCCAAGGTTCAATCCTTTGTCTGTAGTTGATGCACGCCTCTCCGTTCACTGATTGGTTATTCAAAATTTTTATAGCTCTCGTCGAGATCTAATTGGTCGACAACCTTAAATATTTGTTTTTAGGCCTAGACAGGGGGTTCCTAGTCGTTCCTAGACGATTCTAATGACCTCTGTGTTTATGCTATAGAATCTCGACATAATTCCAACTATTACAGGTGTCTACTGAAAACAAACTGAATCAATTTTAACCTCAACAGATGTCGCTAGAATGACGGTTTTCATAAATAATTTGTATATTTTTAGCAGCTATGGTTTATCTGTTTTTCACTGTGATTTAAGCCTTTCATCACAACTTTCAGCGCTCATAAAACCGTTCGTTTTTAGAATTACAAATTGTGCGTTCCAGTACCTTCACGCAATGACGCGCCAAACGCAAGAGAGAGCGAACGTCGATGTGCATGACTCCGATAGGTGAGTAATTACGCTAGTGGAGTCCGTGGGACTCCACCGGGCATTAATGTTACAGTTTTAGCCTATTTACGGTATTTTTTACAGTGCTTTTTTTCAGTTGATATAATGGCGTCTCGTAATACTGTAAACATCCTTGATGAAGGTTTTCAGTCTGTGGTGAACAACTGGTCCGAACAAGTAATTGAAAGCGACACAGATGGTGAGGACCAACAAAATATACTGTTGAATCAGACTAGGAGACTAGAACATAACGAGGTGGTGTAGAAAGCAATAATGAACAGAAACTACCCCGGAATGAGAGAAAGTATTGTCACCTGTGTTCACCGCGTCCAAAAAGGAAAACTGTATATATTTGTCATAGTTGTACTAAGCCTGTGTGCCTTGCCTGTACAAAAAAAATATGCAATGACTGTGTTACCAACCGTGACTAGAAGGTCTTGTACGTTTTTTTTTGTTTTGTTCGAACCATGTTTTTTTTGCTTTATATAAGAATTGATTATGTTTTTGTTATATTTCTTAAAAAAAATATTGTGAAAAATTGTTTTGTTTTTGAAATGTTGAGACTAGAAGTTAGGTCTCGTAATTTTGTTACAAAAAGTGCCATATTCTAGAAGTTCCTTAATAAAGCCGTGATTCCAGTAAAAACCTATGCCATTGTAAAACCAAATATATAATAAACAAATGAAACTAGCATTTCATTTATAAAAGTGTTTTATTTCATGTTAAATTAGCGGTTTTATTTTCAGGAGTCCTGGGGACTCCACCAGGTAAATTGGGTATGTATGAAGTCACCGAGTATATCAAGGGTTAAAACTACCTTAAAACTTTGGAAATTCGAAAAAAGTTAACAATCTTTTTTACTTGAACTATCCTCGGAAGTAATTGCACTTTACCCCCGGACACCTTGTGGTGGACCTATATCTAAATAATCTGCTTTAGAAGTATTGTGGAACCCGAATAACTATTTTACACCTTACGCAATTCCGTCCGCCACATAAAACGACTGTAAATCTATCCCTGAAAGAATAAATTTCAGTTTATTGCTTGGTAATGCATTTAATTTCACTTTTCAGACCATTCGTCCGAATAAAAATATTCACTTTTGTAATGTAATTTTCCACTCTATATGCTAATATCAGTCGTAAATTTACGTAACGCGCTCCCAAATCTGACGAGCTCTTTTATCATCTTTGAACGTCTGTTTTGGGGTTGTAATCAGATAAACTTACATCTCTTACTCTCGCGTACTTCTTATACAGAGGAGCACTGTTTTAGGGTTGTAATCTGTATGACTCAGATAAACTTACATCTCTTACTCTCGCGTACTTCTTATACAGAGGACCACTGTTTTAGGGTTGTAATCTGTATGACTCAGATAAACTTACATCTCTTACTCTCGCGTACTTCTTGTACAGAGGAGCACTCTGAATCACCAATTGACTTTGGAATTTATTTATTTAATCCTTTAGATTTACACACAGTACAATATGATACAAGATATAATTAAAATATTTTTAGTGATTATAGATTATTGTACCTTATCAGGTCCAAATTATTGGTTTCTATCTAGGCAAATTGCCCGTTCCAAGGAACCAAAATATGTGAAAGTAAGTGTGTGATTTGTCTATGTCTATAATATATCTCATTAATGTTTTTATTTGTGATGTTTAATCGTTACAATCTTATGATAGCATCTAACTTGAACTGTTGTGTATGTTTCAATTGTGTATGAGCAATAATTAGAATAGTGGAAGATACATATAGTGTGTGATTAGTCTATGTCTATACTTTGTCTATTTATTATGTGAAGTTTTTTAACATTTTTTCAGATTCTCCTGAAGTCACATTTTAAATCATTATCCACATGGATACATTGAGATAATCTAGAATAAACCATAGATACTCCCTAATATAGATCATTAGGATTAAAATATCAGAGTGGAAAATGCTCTCAGTATCGCCATTTTTTCGTTTTACCGCAGAAGAGTCCAAAATGCTCCCAACAATGCACAGTGAGACTGTGTCATCGTGTTGTGAGGCTGAAGGTAATGGGGAGGGGAAGGAGATGGGAAAGAGGAAGGTGGGCCCAGCAGTGGCGGCTCGAAATTTTTGAGTGTGATAGAGTGCTACGTTTGAAAAAAATCAACATTATTGATGTTGTTTAGTCCAAACAATTTATTTTTTTCAAAATTCGATTTTTTATGAAGGTTTTCAGGAAATTTCAATTAGGGTGGTTCAGGAAAATTTAATGTCGTATTTCTTCAATGAAATATATTTATCAATCGGGAAAACTTCCTTGAAAAGTTGGAAAAGATAATAAAATTTGTGATTATTTTAGAACTGTACAAACACTTTTCTTCAAAGATAATTCGGCTAACCTAAATAAAATTATGTTGCTAGATACGTCACATAGAGAGAATAATAGATACCTACACCTACACTAAATAGCTTTTATTAATTGAACTTTTCCACATGCTGCAGTATATTATATGAGTTCCCTCGACCACCATACTCAAAACCAGTAGACGCCTAGGTAAGGTGATCAGTGTAATCAGTAATTTGTATTTTTATGTAGCGCCGTTTTATGAAAAATAATCTCAAGTGTGATGTTTTAGAACCGTTAGATGCTGATATTATCAGAGTCTTGTCAATTCGGCGCCCTGAGTCGACTGCTCCAATGACGCCCGCATAGGGACGGCCAGGACCATACTAGTCTCATGTTGTTATTACAATGGTCGTAAAGTTGTTATTACAATGGTCGTAAAGAGTGCCAAAGAGGTGTGAATTAGAGAGATATAAATAATGGTGCAATGTTTTAGGGAAAAATATTAACTGGTACCATGGAATAATTTGTGGTAACATGCATGCGATATGGGAATATTCCTTTGATACAATATTTCGATTTGATGAACATATTAGCACTACAATCTCTAAAAATATTAACTGGTACCATGGAATAATTTGTGGTAACATGCATGCGATATGGGAATATTCCTTTGATACAATATTTCGATTTGATGAACATATTAGCACTACAATCTCTAAAAATATTAACTGGTACCATGGAATAATTTGTGGTAACATGCATGCGATATGGGAATATTCCTTTGATACAATATTTCGATTTGATGAACATATTAGCACTACAATCTCTAAAAATATTAACTGGTACCATGGAATAATTTGTGGTAACATGCATGCGATATGGGAATATTCCTTTGATACAATATTTCGATTTGATGAACATATTAGCACTACAATCTCTAAAAATATTAACTGGTACCATGGAATAATTTGTGGTAACATGCATGCGATATGGGAATATTCCTTTGATACAATATTTCGATTTGATGAACATATTAGCACTACAATCTCTAAAAATATTAACTGGTACCATGGAATAATTTGTGGTAACATGCATGCGATATGGGAATATTCCTTTGATACAATATTTCGATTTGATGAACATATTAGCACTACAATCTCTAAAAATATTAACTGGTACCATGGAATAATTTGTGGTAACATGCATGCGATATGGGAATATTCCTTTGATACAATATTTCGATTTGATGAACATATTAGCACTACAATCTCTAAAAATATTAACTGGTACCATGGAATAATTTGTGGTAACATGCATGCGATATGGGAATATTCCTTTGATACAATATTTCGATTTGATGAACATATTAGCACTACAATCTCTAGGCGTAAGCATTGAAAAATATGGAAGATGAAAACGAAGAATTAGAGTTTTTTCTATTTAGAAAAATAGAGCTTTAAAGAAAGAATAGAGAATACTACTTTGACTAGACTGGGTTCAAGAATACTCCGACATATTTTTATGAATCAGTACTACAAACAGTCTCAGGAGAGTTTAAGGAATAACTAATAGGTAGCATCAAATCGTGAAATAACATTATCATATTTTATAGTTTACTCTACTCAGCACCACGTACATTTATTCGCAGCAGTGAATCGATTCAGTCTGATTCCCCTTGCCTTGATTGATTCGTTTTATTTTTTTCTTTTAATTCACCAAAAAAACAGATTATTTAGTGTATATTGCACCTTCTTTCAACCTTCACAAACCATGCTCTATAAATAAACTATTATTGTTATTTATATATTGATTTTTTATTGATACACTTCATTCTGACCTTAATATGAAAATTATTCAATTAAATAATTTAACTGCAAAATAAAAATGAAAAATTATGGTGTCGAAAAATCAACAAAGTTAAGGATTGCAGAATCAATTCCGTTTGAAATTGAGAACCAGATCTAGTGTGTCACGTCATTCCATTTGTCTCACGTCTACTCTGTAAATTATCATTGATGATATTCAGTAGTGGCAAACTTTGCATTATTTTAAGCAAGCAAAGTAAGTAATTTTTTATTATTACTTTTATGTGAATATCGCATAATAGTGAAAGTCATACGGAACCAGAAGAACTGTGATATTCCCAATTGGTTTGTTACGAGACTGAAGGGAGTGAAGAATAGAAAAAAATGTAAAACCGAGATTTCCCTGGCTTTTCAGATCTCGTTACCAAACACGGCTAAAGCCATTTTAAGCAACATTTTGATTCTGAATGGTGATATTTCATCGGGGCGATATTGACTCACAAAACTTTGTTTAAATCATTGAGTGTGAAGAAATGTTTTAACGTATTTATAACCATCTTGTAATTTATAGGTAAATTGTGCTTTTTAAAGTCAATGAAAGTCAGAAATCTCTA